>JAFJYI010000101.1:0-1298607 GCA_019022655.1 Acacia acuminata
ACTAACATTTATACTAAGAACTACAAAAACTAAAGACTAGAAAACTAGAAGCTAGAGCTTACCTCTTGAAGACTCTTTGCTACTCCTTCCTCCTTCTTGCTTCACTCTCTACTCTTAGAAATCACACGAGTTGGGGTTGATTTGGTGTGAAGAATTGTGAAGGGAGTTGCCCACTATTTATGGGGAAATTTTAAGGACACAAGTGGCAATTAAATTTGACCAAAACTCACCTTTAACCCTTGGATTAAAAAAAACTTTATGAAGCTAAATCTCACCCATTCAAATACATGCCGACATGCCTCTTCAATCAGCCATTAATGTATTGTTTTTTACCGTTAAAAATATACTTATTATTTCAAAGGTTTTTCAATGGTTAGTCCAAACTTTTGACTTTTCAAAACCATCTTATTATATGAAAAATACCCCCTCAATTCCTTCCACATGTGTACCGACCACCGGTCCCCCTTTTTTGAGTTTATTTATGTATTTTTAAATAGCCAAAAAAGCATTGTTTAATCAATGGAAATTTCATACGATTAATTCCATATACCATGCACCACTTTTTTGACTTTTGGGGTAGATTATTCAATCTTTAATTAGCATTAAAAAATCAAATGTTTACATTTCCTTTAATTACAATCTTTAATTTAGGATTGGTTCATTTGTTAAATCATGGTCATTAGTGCTTATTTAGAAAAATATTATCTCACTCTCTTTGGCTTAATTATTTTCAAATATAATTAGCTCTCTTTTGATGCTTTTTAATTTGTCTCTAATTAATTGAGAGAATTATGCAATTAATCCTAATTAATGCAAAGCTTATTTGTCAATTTGCTAAATTGTCACTTAATTTGATTAAGTGTTTTTATAACATTTTTCTTTCTTCTTTTGGTTATATAAGAACCATGATTTAATATGATAATTATTTGTATTTTATGATCCTTAAATGTGGTCTTTAAATTTAATCTTTGGTTTATTTAATTCTAAGGAAAAATTGCCTAAAATCTAACTAATAATCTATCAAAATTTAGAGACAACATATTCTCCTTTATTTATTTATTATGTATTATTTATCAAAATTAGTACTTATGATAAATAAGAATTTTAGGGTATTACATCCCCCGGTTAAATAAAATTTTGCCCTCGAAATTTGATCGTATAACTTCAATGAACTAATCTAAACATCCAGTCTATTCCTTTCCTATGGATGCTTACTAAACATGCACCCCTGACAATCTCATTCACCTTGTACCCAGGTATAATATTCAAATACAGGACCTGCAGGTCCATTCTCCCAGCGCTTGGTTACGTAGGCCTCACTGCCTAACTCATTTAGCCTCTTGGCTTAACACATGTTGGCCCTCCGGCCCAATCTAATACCACAAGACCTTTGGAGATTCTAGCCTCACTACTGGAAATCATCCTCGGGCCTTAGGCATCTCACGTATCACCTGGTACAATGAATGTTTTGCCGAGACACAAGATGTCTTGTAGACATACTAGTCTAAAGTCACCATGACAATTAGCATTTCACACAATGCTAAGTACCACGGGTCTCATGGCCTATGGACACCGCCCATGCACACTTGCAATACAATTTAAACATGCATCACAAGTTAAAGTTTTCACGCAAATGGGGTAGCTACTATCAAGTCATAGGGTAATCTAGGCATGTATTCCTAGGTAATTTGCACAATCATATGAATTAAATGAATGACTAGCACCTGAATCATACAGTGCCTGAAGTAGATTCTCATTGAGAGAGATATTACCATGGACCATCTCCAGAGATTCTCTGGCCTCTATATTGGTCAGTGTAAAACCCCGCCGGGTTCGTGGCCTTTTCTCCGCAACCTTCGAGGACATTCCCGCTATAGTGCCTTGGCTTTTGACAATAGAAGCATACTTGTCTCATGTCACAATTAGTACCATAATGGTTCTTCCCACATTTTGGACATGGTGGATTCCGACATTCTTGAATAGTTCTGCCGCCCATACCGAAAATGGCATCTTGCTTCCACCTTGGGAGTTACTCCATGGTGCCTTCCTCTTCTCGTGAAGAATTTCCACGGCCAAAATTTAGAGACAACATATTCTCCTTTATTTATTATGTATTATTTATCAAAATTAGTACTTATGATAAATAAGAATTTTTGGGTATTACACCGAACATTCAATTGAATTTATTGTGATTTACCTGTTTCATTCAATTCACTTAGTATCTTCGGATATTTGTACTTCAAAGTGATTATTTATATCTACTCGGAGAGAGTTTAATCTTTTGATTGATTATCGTTTAATCTCAAGATAGAGGGACCTTAAGTGTGGGTGTACAATTACAACTTGTAAGGGGGAGTAAATCCTAGTGTGAAAGGATTACTTCAAGTGCAGAGTGTGTAATCGTGTTTAAGAGATAGTGAAAAACCAAGAAACTTTGGGGACTGGACATAGGTCAAGTGTTAGGACCAAACCAGTATAAATCTTCTATGTTCATATTCTCTTTATATTTTTCTCTATCTCTGTTTCTTGTGATCATCGGCTTATTCAAAAATGAATTTGAAATCACCTGTTCAACCCTTCTAGGTGATATTCCACTTTCAAAAGCCTACATTACAAAGAAAGAAATTACACAAAAGGGGAATTTAATCCCAGACACTAATGGTGAACCTAGGTCCTTAAGTTGCTAGGACACTCATCCAGAATAGCAGAAGTAGAAATGCCCATTTTAGCTAAGGCATCCACGATACTGTTAGAATCCCTAGAAATAACTTTCATATCTACTTGCCAGTTCAAAGCCATCAACTTCCTAGCTTTCAAAACCAGATTGTTGTATGTATTACATGCATGATCTAAAATCAGATACATAACATTATCAGTATCAAATTCTAAGATAATTTTCTTAAAAGCCAAATCCCAAGCCAACTTCAATCCTTCTAGCACCGCCCATTCTTCAACAATAATAGATTGGCAATCACCAATCCATCTAGTAAATCCCACAATCCAGCTTGCCCAAATAATCACACACCACACCACCACATCTAGCCTTAGAATATCGTGAAAGCACTAGCCCTATCCACATTCAAGGTTTCAACCAATCATAACGAGGTTTTTCCCCTCCCAACATTTGACTATTTTTTGTTGATCTGAATTACCTCGCACCATTAGCAAGAAAAACAAATCTAGTCTAGAGTGAAGAAATTATCGCACCGGGTTACCAAGTTTAACAAAATTGTAGTAAAAAATACAATGGTTCCTTCATCTCCAAAGCTTCCATATAGCTACTCCAAAAAACAGACTCCAATAATCTTCCCACTTATAACTTACATGGTTATTTAAATTAAAACTCAAACATTCTCGCAAAGCTAAAGTAAAGAAGGAGTATACGTACAGACAGTCTTGCACAATGTGCAATATAACCTCTACCTCCATATTGCACATCCCACAAAAAGTCAAAGTATAAAGCCAAGTACTCCACCATAAGTTTGTAGGCAATTTATTTAAGGAGACTTTCCACATGAATACCCTGATTCTCTCAACTCCTCTCCATTTCCATATATCCTTATAAATCTTATCTTATAGTGATACCGAATTAGGTTCAATAAGGAAATAGGCTCTTTTAAAGAGAACTAACCATCCACGGAAGCACCCCAAACTAAACAATCAAACTCCGCATTACGATTTATTCAAAAATGAATTTGAAATCACCCTATTCACCTCGAAAGATTTGTACTGATTCGGTCTTAACTCTTAACCTACGTCAGTCCCTAGACTCTCTAGAATTTTCACTATCTCTTCAAATGATTACACACTCTGTACTTGAAGTAATCCTCTCCCTAGGATTCACTCCCCATTACAAGTTGTAATCAATAACCCAATCTCAAAGTTGCACTACCTTGAGATTCTTTCAAAGATTTTTTTTTATCAAAAATATAACTCTCTAAAAGAGAAAATAGATAAACACTGAAGATTATAACTATCTGAAGATATTACACAATGAATGAAACAGTAATTGAATAGTTCATTTGTGCGTTTGTGTTTCCGGTGGTTGAATCATATTGAATGCTTCGCTTATATTTTGGTGAGCGAATTAAATGACCATTGGAAGCCTTCAATACACCGTTGACAGTATTCAATGTAGCTGTTAGACATTGAGGTTCATCCGTTACTCTCAAGTGTCGATTCAGAAAATGTGTGCCGTCATTCGCCATATTGACATTCCTCTTTTGTTCTTCCCGTTGGATGATCTAGCATTTAATCGGGAAAGAAACCATTAATCCCTTCGAATGTTGAGAGAGAGATTGCCCAAAAACGTTATTCGTTTTATGGAGCCGCATTTAATGCAACCGCGTAATCAATGTTTTTTTATTAATTTGCATTTAATCCATCATCTGAATCTCATTAAGAAACTAATTAAACATAGTTAGGAACAATAACAAGTGATGATATGAATTTCCTAAATCACAAGCAAAGATTTAAGATTTCTGAGATGTGGTGATTTGCAAAACAAAGATAGCTTAACTTGAGTTGACATTCAAGCTAACTTTCGAGTTGATGACTCGAGTTGACTATTCTATACTCGAGTCACAATGTCATCTTCTTTGAAAATAAGTTTGAAAGTATAAGTGAAGATGTCTCTATATGAACTTAACTCGAGTCTAAAATGTTTGGAAGTGTATGACTCGAGTCATGAACTCTTAACTCAAGTTAATAGCATTTTCATAAATGTTGTCGAGTTAAGTTTGGAAGAAAAAAATTTGAACTCAGGTCACACTTGAGTCATTAAGTGGCAACTCGAGTTGACAAGATGTATTTTCATAACTCGAGTCTACAATGTTCTTTTCGGAAGTGTATGACTCGAGTCATGAACTCTTAGCTCAAGTTAATAGCATTTTCATAAATGTTGTCAAGTTAAGTTTGGAAGAAAAACTTTGAACTCAAGTCACACTCGAGTCATCAAGTGGCAACTCGAGTTGACAAGATGTATTTTGAAAATAACGTTCAAAAGCAACACTCAAGTTAACAAACACCAACTCGAGTCAATATATCAATACTTTGAAAATAAATTGAAGTTCACAAGATGTAACTCGAGGCATATGAAGTTAACTCAAATTAAGGCATTTCACAAAATATTTTTTCAAAGTCATTTAACTCGATTCACTAGAGTGTAACTCGTGTCGTCAAAGTTTAAACACATTTTGACTAAGTTTCAAAAGCACTTGACTCGAGTCTATCAACCTGAAACTTGAGTCAATTTGATAGCAAGTTACTAATTCAAGTTTGATCAAGTTAAAAATATTTTTACTTGAATCATTAACTATATTTGTTTACAAATGTTAGTTATCATCAAAATACATAGAGAGCTAACATAATGCACTGTACATAATGAAATAGGTCTAAATTGAGACACCGATTCAATATGTTCTCTCTTTAGAATCAAGGATATAAAGTCTCATTAGCCTTAAATAAAGAAATTTCCTTTCTAGAAGCTTTTTTAACAAAATTATAGAGGGCCGGCCCCATAGTGTTCCAATTAGACTTATAGAATAGAGGCGGAAAACCATCAATACCCTGCCTTATAGCTCCCCACAAAAATAGGCTGCCCGTATCTTACATTTCCAGCACGGTGGAGAGGTTAGCTAGAATCGAGGATCAATGACTAGAAAGCTAGCTCTTGTGACCAGCTCCCTAGAGTCTTGAGGCTTTGAACAAGAATAGCCTTGAAATGCCTACGACAAGCTGCATTAAACTCTTCCTCATTATCCACCCAATTCTCGTGATCATCTTTTAGTGCCACAAATTTATTCCTCCTACTACACATTATGGCCTTTAAATGACAAAATTTTGTATTTCTATCACCCTTAGTTACCCACTTACTCCTTGACTTTTGAAACCATTTAATTTCCTCTAGTTTCAAAAGTCTTTCCACATCCTCATTTAACTCAATCTCAAGGTTGCAAAGAAAATCCAAGTGGGGATACCCTCTAGCTCGTTGTATACCATTAAGCCTAATGTCTCACCCAAAAAAAAAAACAAGTGTTAATTAGTTATTGCACTCTAAGAAGTACAACAACATATTCTGTCAAGCATTGTAGTTTGACTTAGGCCTTAAGCCCAATATGTTAGTTCTCTATGTGTGTTTTGATTATAAGAGACAATTATAAATAAAAGGAAGTTAGTGATTCAAGTCAAATGTTTTTAACTTGATCAAAACTTGAATCAATAACTCGTTTAAAGTATCTGTAATAATATAACTCAAGTTAAGGTTCATAGACTTGAGTCAAGTATTTTGAAACTTCAGTCAAAATGTGTTTTATCTTTGTGACTCAAGTTACTCTTTGGTGACTTGAGTTAAAGATTTTGTGAAATGATTTTATGAAAAGAATCAACTCAAGTTAATGTCTGTTAGGACTGGAGTTGACTTGTTGTGGACTTAATCTTATCTTTTCAAATTCTAAGTCCCGGTTTCCAATATTTTCCAACAATCAAAATATTAACTCGAAGTTGATCTTGAGTGACTCGAGTGTCACTTTAAAACATATTTCAAAGCTTAACTTGGAAACTCAAGTTAAGGGATTAATGACTCGATTCATATATTGGAGTTATCACTTAATGACTCGAGTAAGCTCTATGTTCAAAACATCTTCAAAACTAAACTCGATGACATTTGTGAAAATGGAAGTGACTCGAGTTAAATATTCATGACACAAGTGCACCACTTGAAGTGAACTTATTTGACTCGAGTTAAATTCATACAAAGACATCCTCCTCTTAGTTTTCAAACATATTTTCAAAGAAGATGAAAGTGTGACTCGAGTGATAAATGATCAACTCGAGTCTCATTTCAAGTATGCTTGAAATCAACTCTAGTTAGATGTTCTGGTTTTGCAAATCACCATGTCTGTAAATCTTAAATCATTGCTTGTGATTTGATTACATCTTATCATCACTCATTGTTCTTAACTATGTTTAATTAGTTTATAATGAGTTTCAAATGATTAGATAAAGGATTAACAAACAAATTAATCAAAAAGCATTGGTACGTCAAGTAGCATTAAATGCGATCCAAAGAAAATCAAGCACGGATTTGGCAACCATTTTCTCGAGAAAATCAAAAGGCATTCCTATCCTCTTTCCTTTATTAAATGTTTAGACACTCAACGTAAAAGAACAAAAAGAATGTCAAACGGTAGAATGTTCGCAATCATCGTAGAATTGAAGCCTGGTGAGTAAGGGAAGAGCTTCTTCACCTAATGACTACATTTATTACTCACAACAGTTCATTGAAGCTTCTCAACAGTCATTAATTGCCTTCGCCAAATATAAGCAAAAGCATTCAATACGAATCAACTACCAAAAACACAAACGCTCAAACAAACTAATCGCATTTACTGTTTCATTCATTGTTGTGTAATATCTTCATATATTTGGTCTTCAGTGTATATTACTCTACTATGTTAGAAAGTTAAATTATATTAATCAATTCTATAAAGAAACTCAAGGTAGTGGGACCTTGAGAGTGGGTGTATTAATTACAACTTGTAAGGGGGAGCGAATCCTAGAGATAGGATTACTCATAGTTACAGAGTGTGTAATCAATTGAAAGAGATAGTGAAATACCCAAAGAGTCTGGAAATTGGAAGTATGTCAAGAGTTTAGACCGAACTAGTATAAATCTCTTGTGTCAATCTTTCTCTACTCTATTTTAGTGTGACTTTATAGGGGTCTTTTAAGAAAAATTTTAAATCACCCAATTCACCCCCTTCTTAGGTGATATTCTGCCTTTCATCTAGCTCGTAAGGCCTTTACTAACGTAGTTTCCTCTCGGTGTGAGAAACATTTCTGCATTTTTGAATTCTTCATCAAAGGAGTTTAGCACCACGTCTACAAGGTAGAGTTGTTGTCAAAATCAAGAACCAACTATGGAAACCAGTAGAGGTACATATAATGTCCGATTTGGGTCGTATATCTTGAGGTTTTCGTAAGTTATTATGCTACCCTGAAACTATGCCAGGTGTTTTTTCTAAGAATAGACTTAAGAGCAGTCACATAGCCTTTGGCATCATCGCAATCGAACATTTATTTTTACATAGTGATATGAGTTTTCAAAGTTGGTTGAAAATTCTGTCAAGATAACTTTTATGCGAAAATAAGTTTTGTAGAGGAATAAAATGGTCAAATGAGGTTAGTAGGGGTGAACCCGACATAGGGCGTCACCTTACCTCTAACTTGTCCTCTAAGTACATCCATCTAGCTCTTTCTCCAAGCATACCTAGCTTACCCTCTGAAAGAGATTTGCCGTGTCTCCTAAAATAACCAAGTTTGAAAATGATTTGCGAAATAGAGAACCCGGGTCGTTTCCCAACGAACTTGCAGCGGGTTTGATTTGACAAAAGTGAAACAAAAACAATAAAAATGGGGGGTTTTTATTCAAACAGATTAAAAATGAAAATAAACGAAACATAACGAAATATGAAGAAACACATTAAAAACAATCAACCCAACATTCAGATTTCAGAGACTTCCATCATTGAACGAAATATGAACGAACTCGCATTTGGTTCTGGATGAACCGAAATCTCTGCATTCGTCCAGAAAATCCCTCAACTAGACGATCGCCTAGCATTTATCCGAACAGTGGCGTCTCACTGTGCGATCGCACAGCAACATTGTAACCTAGTTCGAACTCAGTCCTTGGGATGAACCAAGTCGAATATTAAATCTAATATTCGAACTATTTCCAGAAATTGAATCCGATAAGATGAAAACAGAAACAAGTAAAGTTACCGATTAAGCACAAGCTCTCTAGACGAATCATGGAATCCTCAACGTTGGGTTAATCACAGAAGTTTAGCCGAGCATGGCTGAAAAAATAAAGAACAGACGAAGAACATGAAGAACGCGAAGAACATTTGAGAGAATTTCAAAACATCTATTTTGATCCACCAAATAATAAAAACATGAATGAATAGATGTTGTAGCCACCATCTCGACTTAAAGTTAACCTAAAATGGAAATGGGCTCCAATGGTTCAGCCCAAAATGGAAATAAAATAAAAGTGGGCTTTAATTACAAAATTCGAGCCCAAATAAAATCCAGAAATATACATCTGACTTCGGCTCCAAAATCGACTGCCCTCTTTTCTGAATTTGCCCTTCATGTCTTCATAACAATTGTAGCTCTTTGAATCATCTGAAATATGAAACAAAAATGAGGCAAATCGATGTCCTGGTTCAAGAGTTATGGTAAAAATAGTGAAGCAATGTAAAACTGAAATTTTATTATTAAAAATGGCTAAAATATAATCAAAGGCCCAAAGCCCAAATAAGTATAAAAGCCATTATTTATTAACTAAAGAGTCCTAAATTATTAATCAAGAGAAAAAAGAAGTGTATGAAATATTAAATTATCACCCTCCAAGTTCTCTTGACTTGTTAGCCATGTTCTCTATACTTGTTGGCCAAGTTGTTCCTTGGCTTGCCCAACAAGCCCTTGACCTCTCTTATTTCCTTTCTCATCATCATTAAGTCAGCCAACAAGGAGAAAAATGGGGGAGAGGTTGAACATAAAAGAAGAAAGGGAGACAGAGATGGGTCATTGAGAGAGCAAGAAGAGAGAGAAAACACTCAGAGCCGATTCCGCCCCGATTCAAGCATTTCTAACTCGTGAGGCTTTCACTAATGTTGTTTCCTCTCGGTGTCAACAAAATTTCTACGGTTTCAAATTCTTGATCGAGGAGTTTAGCGCCACGTCTATAAGGTGGAGTTCTTGTCGAAATCAAGAACCAATTATGGAAACCAGTAGAGGTACGTATAATGTCTGATTTAAGCCATATATCTTAAGGTTTTCTAAGTTAGTATGCTGCCCTGAAACTGTAAGAGGTGTTTTTTCTAAGAATAGACTTAATATCAGTCACATAGCCTTTGGAATCACTGCAATTGGACATTTATTTGCATATTGAGATATGAATTTTCAAAGTTGGTTGAAAATTCTACCAGTATGACTCTTGCGCAAAAATGAGTTTTACGTAGGGTAAAATGGTGAAATGAGATTAGTACGGTGTCAACCCCACATAGGGTGCCACCTTACCTATAACTTGTCCTTGAAGCACATCCATCTAGCTCTTTCTCCAAGCATATCTAGCTTGCCCTCCAAGTTCTCTTTACTTGTTGGCCAAGTTTTTGCTTGGCTTGCCAACAAACCCTTGACTTCTCTTATTTCATTACTTATCATTATTAAGTCGGCCAACAAGGGGAAAAAGGATGGAGAGGCCAAACATAGAAGAAAGAGAGAGACATAGGTCGGTTGAGAGAGCAAGAAGAGAGAGACAACACTCCATAGTCAATTTCACACCGATTTTGAGTTTCTCTCTCGTGAGGACTTCTCTAATATTGTTTCCTCTCGGTGAGAGCAATATTTCTATGGTCTTGGATTCTTGATCGAGGAGTTTAGCGCGTAACACCCCTACTTTTGTAGATAATGTACTTGTATGAACTCATGAGACAATGAGAAGCTTTTGACTACAGTTTAAATTATTATTTTCTGTAAAATTTTATAATTATTATTATTTTAAAGAATCTGGAAAACTATAAGCGGACATGATATTAAACCTTGGATAGGCCAAAAATTTCACCTAATAAAGACCAAGGAAAATAGGTTATGATTGAATTCTGATTAATGAATAGGGGATATAGAGTATTAGCCGAACAAAAATCCTTGCCCTGTATAGTGTGTATGGACCATCCATAGACAGGGAGAGGAAGAGACACTGCAAACACCACATGCTGGAAAGGAAAAAGTCAGTGTAATCATTATTTGAGGACACGTGTCAATCCAGGGTTAAGAAGGGAAAAATAAGGTAAGAAAGTTAATTCCTTATCCTTTAAGGAGGAAATTTCAACCACACAATAAATAAGGGAGAAAATTAGATGATTTTATCGTATTTGAGCCCGACACAAAGTACAAGCCCTAAGGGAAGTTAATCGGTGAAAAGGAGACCGATAAGGACCAACTAAGGACTTCATTTTAAATAAAATGGAACAAATATTGGGCCATCTGAGAGTACATAATGGCACCACATATGAAGGCTAGATTAGGGAAAAAGATCTGAAAATTTGAAGAAAAGTGAAAAGGGGGAGCACCCTTTTAACTAGCGGTGCACTACAAGGACCAGTGGATAAAAAGATGAACTGGATAAAGTGAATAAAAGCATATGGATTAGATTTCTGAGGCCCAAAATGGGCCATATAGAGCCCTGGAATTTCTTGGAGAAAAAGAAAAGAGAAAACAAGCCAAAAACGGGGGTACATACTTTTAACCATTGGGTAAAAGGGCATTTTGGGTAAAATAGGTATTTTGCACATGTTGAAAAATAAAAATATGAGGTGCATGGGCAGGGATGCACCACCTCATCATCTTCTGGAACCCTATGTATTTTCTTGGGAAATAAGAAAAGAAACCCTAGTTCATGCTATTAACCAGTGGACAGAAGCATGAACCAGATAATTCAATATACCCTGATCATTTTATTTATTTTAAAAAGACATAATTCTGACGTTTTTTGGCCGTCAAGGGGAGTGCTCCAGCTGAGAAGAAGAGAGTCCATTCAAGGTTCCAACATCCAGAGGAAGAAGCCAAATCACCGATTAAAGCTCCGAATTCAGGTAAAACCTGAAAAACTAAATTTTGAAGTTTGAAGATTAATGTTTTCGTCCATTTGACTAGGGTATGAAGTTGTGGTCTGATTTTTCCATTTTTAAGGGTTCCAATGAGTTTAAAATGATATTTTGTATGGGTTTAGGTAAGGTTAAGGTTTACGAACCTGAAAACACCGAAAACCAAAAGAAACAGCTTGCTGCCAGCTTCAGGATTTCTGGGTAGTGAAGCATCATCGATATTTTTAAAATAGTAAATGAAGTTCGTTGGACTTGAAATTTTACAGGCTTAAAGTAGACTTCCTGGGATTCATTTTGATATAACATTTGGCACTTTTTGTTACACCCCTACCGGCCTCGCCCTCTCAGGTGGCGGGTTAGAGTGATCCTCATTGCTTATTATTTTTTTCTTCCTTTTTAAACCCTAAACCCTTAAAACATATATCAGAGTATGTGCGGCAGAGCATTGGATCGGTTTGGACAACTTACAATATACTGGTAAAGATACAACAGTTACATAAAATAATCCCCGTAGGGTAAGGGTACAATCGTCCAAGACAAATATTAGGCAATAAGTAGTTCATACGGTCATAAAAATTACAATGAGACAAGGACTTCCATAAGTCTTCAATCTTTGTCTTCATTGCTCTTACCCGTATCCTTTCCACCGTCCAACCGGCTTACCGCCTTACACCTCGTATCTTTCAAGCCGGCCGGAGTTCAAGGTTGAACCCCGAGTAATCTGTTAAACTCATATACAATATGTATGCAATGCATGTAATGTAAATCACAATCAGGAACTCAAACATAAACATGGCATGTACTCCGCAGGACCACCTGGTCAAGACAAGCCCCCGGATCTAGCGCGCAAACAGGCCTCAGTAGTCGAGCGACCCCAACCCCTAGCCTAGGGCCTCGAGAGGATACCTATAAACACACGGCCATATAGGTTCCACCTAGCCTCACATACCTTGGGCCTCACCTTCACCCGTGAACACACGGTCACATAGGATCCACCTAGCCCACATGCCACGGCCTCGTAGTGCCTCTACCGCTACTACCTAGCCAGCATACCTCGGGCCTCGGTAGCCACCATAGGACATGAGTCCCATAGCTACTACCTAGCCTACATCCACAATCATGATAAACAGAACATACAAGAGCCACATAGAGTATGCAAGTTTACGGTTACTACCGGGCAAGCCTCGAAATAATAAACTCTTCCATTGACGTTGAAAATAGGGTCCCCACGTTAAAACACCCTAGATACAGCCAAACATCATGCTTTTAGTCATATATCCAAACTTTAACTTCAAGATCCATAATTTCGCCTAACTTCAGAATTTTCCAGAAACGCTGACCCAACTTTGCCAATTTTTAATAAATTCTAGAAAACTCGTATCGACATGAAATCAGTGGAAATTGAACCCTTAGAATGTCTATTTTACCATAAAAATAATTAAAAAATCCATCTGGGTTCTAGTCCTTTCTATATTCTTAAAACTTAGCCACTGGTCCGAGACAGAGTCCAGGTTTTTAGGTCATTTTTAACTTAAAAGATATCTTTGTTGGAAACTCCAAATGACACAAAATATTATATCAAAATCATCCTTAGGATGTTTAATTTCACCATGTAAAATATCAGATCATTTAGAGTTCATTTACTATTTTAAATTCACCGATCTATCTTCGCTGCCCAGAAACCGTAAGAACCAACAGATTTTCGTATAACAAAGACTTAAGCTTTTAGGGTTTGGAAAAAGGTGATCCAACATGTACCCATAAAAAAAAACCTTCTGGACTCAATGGAAACCTCAAAGATACCAAAATAATACAGCAACTCCACGAAAATCACCATAGGGCAGAAGCAAGAGTAGCTAGGTTGCCGGTTAGGAGACTTACCTCGGGATTTCGGTTGCCGGTGTTTTCTTCTTCCTTGGAGCAAGACCTTCAGCTGGACCTCCTCTCCCTCACCTTGAGCACGAAATAGGGCAGCCAAAATGGAGGGAGGAGTGTCCTATTTATAGGCCCCAAGTTCCAAACTTTGCCCCTAGATATTTTTTGTTGTATGTTTTAGGGTTAGGGGTAAATTGGTCATTTTGCCTTGTTCATCTTCCAAAGCATGGGGCCCATAAAATCAGATCTTCTAGAAGCCTTCTAGGGTCTTCCATGGGCAGAAAATAACACATTCCCATGCCAAAAATAGGGTTCCAGTTTGCCCCTAGGTGACCTTAGTTGTAGGTTTAAGATGTAGGGGCAAAATGGTCATTTTGCGTCGTTCTTCTCCCAAGGCAGTGGGGTCCACGAAATCTGCCCAAGATATGCCATAATTAGTCATAATTACTTGTCCTTCACCTTGTCACATCAGATTCAAATATGTGGTCGATTAATCCGCATTATTTTATTCTTTCTCTCTCTTCATGATGGCTTGATGTGACATTCTCTCTCTTCATAATTACTTAGCAAGATATTTTCTCTCTCCTCTGGGCCCACTGGAATTTCATCCTTATCAGTATCTTGGGCCTGGGCCCGACTCCAGAAATCCTGTCCGGCCCCGCTCAGCTCCCGGTTGCCGGTCCCACCTTACCTCGTGATGCGTGCCCTTCAACTGGACTTGTGTGGGCCCGGATCATCAGCCACTTTTCCCGGACCACAAGTGGACAGGGCATACTAGATTGGGGATCAAGAAACCTTTATTCCATCACCCCAGATCCACCTCGTAATGCGTGCTACCCGATAATCCAACTTCTGGCCTCGAAATGCCACGTGTCCGACGTAGCACTACTACTACTAACTTTTCCTTGCCTTCTGGGTCCAGATACACCTTTTCTCTCTTTTCCCTTCTTGTTTCCTTCAAAAACGCAAGGCTCCCATGACTACCCTGAAAATGCCGTATACTTACACATCGGCATATTTTTGCTCAACTAAGTATCCTATACCTCAGGACATAGTTGGGCGGCATCTTTTCCGACCAGACTTACACCGTATACATCTTCTGTACCCATTTTACGTTAGTACCTTAGTTCCACGGCTTCAGCATACATACTATGTCTACTGACCCGTATGGTCGAGTTACTTAGTCCCAGAGAGGCTTCCTATGCCTCGACCTTCTTGGGACTCTTCCCAAACTGGGCCTAGTCGTCCGCCTATTTCAGGCTTATTTTCACTTCTCGGGGTCTCAAAATTCGGGGTATTACACTTTTCGATCATTCTCTGGGAGAAATAAATTTTTGAAAATTACTCTAGAAGCTAGAATATTCCTCGACCGAGCAAACAAAGTTTGGGATGTGTGATAAACTATAAACCCTTTTGGACTTTGGAAGTATTTTTACCATAAATTAGCAAACAAAAGTCAGTGGAATTCTGAAGCTAAGGCTCAGATTTCTCAAGAATAAAAAGGGTATTTATGGAAATACTAAAAATAAGGTATATTGATATTGTCTAGGGCAAGAACATATCCAGGGAGACTCTCAGACGCTGAGAAATTTTTATTAGTCTCTGAACAGCTATCAGGTAGTGTTAATTTACTCACGTATTTTATATGTGGTTGTTGTATGTTTGTTTGCCATGTTTGTTTTTGCCAAATATGCATACAAAATAGTTGGGGTTTGAGTTGTTAGTTCTCTATGTGTTTTGATGATAAATGAACATTGCAAATAAAATGGGAAGTTTTCTTTTGATAAGTTGAAAAACCCTCGTCAAAGGAAAACTCGAGTTTTGGTTCAAAACTCGAGTTTTGGTTCAAAACTCGAGTTTTGATCGTAATGAAAAAATCCTGAACTAGGCAAAACTGCCAGTTTTCAGAGAAAACTCAAGTTTTGGCCATACAGAGAGTCTCCTAAGTTTTGAACTATTGAAAACCTCCAGTTAGTTTTTTCGAGTTGTCATAAGATTTGTGAAAACTCAAGTTTTTGTTTCAAAACTCGAGTTTTGACTTGATCGAGAGCTTTCAAAACTTAGCGGTTTCGCTCAAAGTTTTCATGATTAAATGAAAACTTGAGTTTTGATTGAAAACTCGAGTTTTGTCCTAGCAAAAAGCATTCATATTTTACCCAGATTTAAAACGCCGGTTTTTCATGAAAACCTCCGAGTTTTGGTTTGGCTCAATTTTCTCTAAGTCTTTCATACTTAAATGGAAACTCGAGTTTTGGTTTTTGAAACTCGAGTTTTGGCCAACCCGAGAGCACTTCAATTTTTGATGTTTTGAAAACTGCCGAGTTTTTGTTTGGAAACTCCGTTTTTGACTTGCGCGAATTCTTCAAGTTTTCATACTTAAATGAAAACTCGAGTTTTGATATGGAAACTTGAGTTTTGGCCAGGCCGAGAGTTTGATGCTTTTCAACGTTTTGAAAACTCGTCAGTTTTGGAAGAAAACCTCCAGTTTTGATATTTTTACGTTAGTTCTCAATGTGTTTTGATGATTAACAACAATTGTAAACATGTGTTGAAGTTTTTGCAAAATCGTGTAAAACCACTTATCGTTGTTTACTCGAGTAAAGGAAAGCTTACTCGAGTATAGGACTGTTAAAGGATTGCCCAATTGGATTTTACACGTACTTACTCGAGTAAAGGTTTACATACTCGAGTAAAGGTCATCCGAAAGCAAATGTGTTTTTCAAATTGTGACTTACTCGAGTAAAGGTTTACATACTCGAGTAAAGGTCATCCGAGAAAGCAAATGTGTTTTTCAAATTGTGACTTACTCGAGTAAAGGCCATCCGAGAGAGCAACCCATCTTTACAAGTTAAATCAATACTGGAGTATAGATTTCTATACTCGAGTATTGGACTTACCGAGAGCAAATGAACTTTTGAACTTGAGTGTATACTCGAGTAAACATTGACTTACTCGAGTAAAGGGTCTTACGTAAAGCTCCCAAGTTTTCTAAACTCGTGCATACTCGAGTATAAGTTTTCATACTCGAGTAAAGAACTCTTAAAATGATTTTCAACTTAACTCATGTTCGTGCTTACTCCAGTATGAATTTGTCTACTCCAGTAAAGAGGCATCTTACATTTTGAGTTTTCAAGCAAATAGTTGCTTACTCGAGTAAACCACTAACTTACTCGAGTAAAGACTTTGGTTTCAAAAGTTCAAGTCTCGATGGTTTGCTTCTGGAAGTTGCTTACTCGAGTATCCTTTTGGATACTGCAGTAAAGACTCTCTCACACAGTGACTTACTCGAGTAACGAAGAACTTACTTGAGTAACCAACGCTGAAACCAATTTTGAATTATACGAATTTGCATATCACTCTTGTTTGTTCTAATTGCTTTCATGAATCATTCACCTATGAACCCAACTATGTTTAACAAGTTTGTTAAGTGAATTTCAGTTATCACGAGATGAAGATTATTGAAGGTCAAAGCCATAAAGCAAAAAGTGTACGGTGCATTTAATGCACTTCGCAAATCAACCTTCTTTTGGATAATCCATCGAGCACGCATTCTCAACGGTCAAGAATGCTTTCTTCATCAAGTAAACTCTTCTCCAACGGGCAAATCCTCGAGTTCCACCTCGGATCATATTAGCACACTGCATTTGTTGGAGTTTAGAGAGAGAAGATGACCGGACTTAATGCTAATCACCTACAACGGTTGGATTCATCATTCAGCGGTCATTTAATGTTCTCTACCTATAAATAGAGTTCATTAACTTCTTCTCAAGTGATACACCTCGAGAGCGAAAATTTACTAAGTGTCATTTATTGTGTTCAGCTTTCACTTGTATTGTATCAATCTAATACTTGTACTTCAGCGTTCATTTTATCTCGCTCCGTGAGAGAGTTCTATCGTAAATCATTTATTGATTGAGATAACCACAAGTCGGGGACTTGGTGGTTGGGTGTATTGATTACAACTTGTAAGGGGGAGTGAGTTCTAGAGAGAGAACTACTCTTGAGTACGAGTGTGTAATCGGTTTGTGAGTATAGTGGATTGAAAATCCCAAGTGTGGCTTGGGGACTAGATGTAGGTCAAAGATAAGACCGAACCAGGATAATTTCTCTTGTGCAAGCTTTCCTTCCCTTCCTCCTCACGTTTTTATCTCGGTTTCATTACTTCAAAACGAGCATATTCGAAAAGTTTTTAAAATACCCAATTCACCCCCCTCTTGGGTATATAGCTCCATTTACATTTTCGACTAAAATTGTTTTTACATGTCAAAGTCCAAAACTCGAGTTTTGTTTTCATCGTAGAGTTAGAAATTCGAATTTGACGAATTTGTGAAACCTTCTTGTTTGATCTTAATACTTCCTATTATCATTCTTCTATATTCCTAGCTATGTTTAACCATTTTGTTAGTGAGTTTCAGATGTTTTAAAGAATATTAAATGAAGGTTTAAAGCAAAAGTAAAAAGTGACGTTAGCACATTAATTGCAAAACCCAAAAAGTTGCATACTTTTGGGTAATCCTTCTGCACACATCTACAAAGAATTAAAGAATGTTTTCCACATCCAGTAGCTGCTACTCCAACGGATTAATTTGCTGGAAGTCAACTCTGAACTTCTGCACAGCTGGATTAAGTGAATATTAGAGAGAGAAGAAGACCAAAGCTTAACTAAAATCTTGTCTAATGAAGGCAACGGTTATATTGAAGATTACAACAGTCCTTTAATGCTATCTTAGTTTAAATAGAGCTGCATTCAATTCTTCTCCAACAACATATCTACTGAAAACGAATTGCATTAAAAGTTCTTCAACTACTTTCAGTTTTCACTTGTAAAGTATCTTCTGATACATTAAACTTCAGTGTTTATCATTATCCACTCTTAGAAAGAGTGGATAATAGTATAAGTAATTATTGAGTGTAAATAGATGATAATCGAAGATATCAAAATTATCAAGACGTTGATTTTCAAAAAATGATGAACACGCACTCAAGTGTGATCTAGAATCACTCAAGTGATGGTTTGTCACTCGAGTGCTTGCAAGTCAAACTCGAGTTTCCGATGAATTTTGAGTGCGGTAGTGAAGTGTTGTAGAAAACTTCATCACTCGAGTGCTTTAATGAGTAAATCAAGTGATCTTCTTTGTTTGAAAAATACTACTTGGACTCGAGTGAATATTTGGATCACATACACTTGCTTGCAAGTAATCTTGGATCATTCAAATAATTCTCAGGATCACTCAAGTGATCTTATGAAGATCACATTACACTTGATCCATCTGCGAGTATCTAATTGAATTCTGTAAGTTGGCACCATCACTCGAGTGATCACTAACACACTTGAGTGATGTGTGCTGAAAACCGTTACTCAAGAGATATGCTCCAACTTTTAGAAACTCTGCGAGTCACTTGCAAATTTCTGCAAGTGATGAGGAATCACTTGAGTGCTTATCACAATTACTCGAGTGATTCTTCATAACTTCTGAATTTTTGCGAGTGACTTACAAAAACACTTGAAGTAAGGATGCATCACTCAAGGGCATTCTTTGTAACTCAAGTGATCATCTTAGATTACTTTAAGTGAATAGTATTCACTCGAGTGTCTTGTTGATTTAAGTTTATTTTAAATACGGTTCTATCACTTAAGTGTTTAGAAACACACTCGAGTGACTTAAATTATCAAGTCCACTTTGTATATCAAGATTTGTTATCATCAAAACACAATAATATGATAACTAATAGTTTGTATACTCGTGAGCATTAAAAAAAATCATATTTATGATAATTTTAAAAAGTTATTTTGATTAAATTGTGAAAAATAATAATATGCGGTATATGAGAACAAATGAGATCTGAAAAATTAATAAATAATCATTTTCATAAAAATATTTATTACATTGTCTACCCTATGTTTTACCTAAATTACATAAACCTCTCCTCTATTTTGGAAATGTATATAGACCTCCTTAAAATTAAAATGTATATTACACAAACTTTTTTTTTATATTTGAAATTTCATTTCCATCTACCTAATAGTGACTATTAAACATTTGTTTGAACTAAATATCCATCTTTCAACAAATGAATAAACATTTATATTTTCAAAAAGATAATTTTTTATACATAATTTTTTATACAAACAAAAATAATTCTAATATATATATGTTCAAAATTTTCAATATATTATACAATTTTTTAATTTTTATTATATTTTTAATTTTTTAAATTTATTATCATGTTTACTGAAACTCATTTATTCAATATTCTTTTATTCATCATATTTTATTAATAATGTAAATTTGAGATATTGTATAACTTATATTATTTTTAATTTCTTATTTGATTAAGTGTTTCCCCCTCGAGGTTTAGAAGGTAAAGGGTTCTCATCTCTCCCAATAAATAGGCTTCCTAAAAGTCAAATTTATGTTCTCATCTTTATAAAAGTGAGGCCCCTTACCATCTCAACCAACTGCGCTTGTTGGTTTTAAATTTTAATTTCTTAAATACATTTTTTGTGCAAACAAAAAAGAATTAATCATATTTTTAATTAGGTTTTCTATATCTACATTAATTAAGTTAATCAAGTATTTATCTCAATATGAAACAAAATTAACAGATAACTATTTGGAAAGGTAAACAATAATTACAAAAAAGGAAAAAAATCTTAAATTACTTCAACAATTTTAATCAAAATGTGAGAATTAGTAATGATGAAGGGTAAATTAGTAAATACAATTTATTTAATATCATTTTTAATTAAAAATAAAAATTCTTAACGGATTTAGCCGTTTGGACTTAAATTTATATTTTTAAAATAGAAGAGATGTCTATATAATTAAGATAAAATATAAGGGAGGTTAGAGTATTTTACCTATATATTATTTTAAAAAAAAAAATTTGTTTATGCTTAAACAAACAAGTTCAAAATCTCGTGACAATTCATAAACAACAAAAAGATATGTGCTGCATGATTCAGAGCGCTATTATTATACGAGTACTTTAATATTTTGATGACTTAAAAAAATATAATTATAAAAAATTTGAATTGAAAAATATGCATATAAAATTATGTGTGTATCAAGTCAAACAATAAGTCAGAGAATGCCTTGGCAAAAAAGTAAGAGAATGCATAAACCTAATGATAAAAATTATGGGAAAATTAATGTTTTATTCATTTAGCTTTAGCTTGTAACTCATCATTTGTGATTGTGTCCCTGAATTTTGACTAGGCGCGACTCAGTCTCTAAATTTTTTATTTGTTTATGACTTAGTCCCTCATTTTTCAATTTTTATATTATAATCCCCGTTAGTTTTAAGTCATGTTGTCATACCCCTTGTAATTACGATATTTATCAGAGTAATACAGCAATATATAGTGAGCAACACAGATATAGAATAATAAACTGATGACAGTATATATCCTTGGAATTGTTCAAGAATAATTTACAAAGTTCTTAATATAGTGATCCAAAGTAACATCGGTGTCGATATATACAATACGACCTAAAACTAGTTGAAACAAAACTACTGTAAGTTGTACAGCTATATCTAGTATCAAGCAGCAACTATCATTACTCTGTAATTGTAGCCTTTCCTTTGTAGATATTCTTACTACTTTGACCATGTCTGGACCTATGCCCTTAGAAACATCTGGGACTCAATTTGAACCCCAGAGTAACATATTAATCTCACAGGCAAAGGATAAGTAGTATATGAAGGTTAACCAAAATCAATAGTCCACACAATATAAAACATTCAGATAATGCATATCATATATGCATACCACACAACCCCTAGTGTTAGGTATAATGAATTGGCATGTATCACCTGTACGTCGGAGTTCTCTATCGGGAGACCCAACTAGGAATATTCGAACGGGAACTACCAAGAGTCCTATCAAAAATCCACCAGTGTTCTCAATCAGAAGTGCCCCCAAGTCGTCCGAATGCAACTAGGATAGCCACCTAAGAATCTTAGTCCATTAGGTCTTACGCCTAGTTCTAACCACTGGGAAAGTATTCCATGATCAGCCATTCCTCCCAATTGAGTTGCGAGTAGTGCTGGTCCCATATGGGATGAGACAATAACATATTTGATTCAAGCAGCCATACACAGATATACAGAGTATGTAAGATTAGAGTTTCTACCTTATTACTTTATCCAAGTAAACTTCGTGAACCTCGTGTGTTCCGGGAATTACGGGTTCCTATAAGAAATCGTTATGGACAATGGTTAATACTAATCCCAACTCTTGACATTCCAAATGTCATATAATACATTATAACCTAACATGGAATTATTAGACTTAGGTTATGTGCAAGATTTCATTGTTTCCTTCATTTTCACAAATTTGACCATATTTTCCAGAATTTGTGTTGTAACTTTGAAAAATCATATATTATAGCACAAATGTCCAAATGAGGTGATTCCAAAGCCTATAGACCCCTTATTAAGTCGGCTTCAAGTAAAAATAGTTCTAACATCTGTTCACATGTACATCAATCTCAGTTTAATAAAACAATACTGTTGTCCAAATTCATTCCAAAATTGTAAACCATTTTTCAAACATTCATAACTTGGTGTACACAAATCCAAATTTGACCAATTACCTATCAAATTAAAGCTTATTATGTCTATTTTGATCCTGAAAAATTTCATGGCAATTGGATATCATTTGCTATCCCAAATATGCATCATAAACGTACCATCTGAAGATGGAATATCACCTAAGGGGGTGAATAGGTGATCTCAAAAATCTTTTCGTGAATCACACACGAGTACAAATAAGATAGAGACAAAGAAATAAAATAGACACAGAGAAATTTATACTAGTTCAGTCAAACACTTCGTGTAATATCCCGAATTTTGGACCATGAGAATTGACAACAAACCTAAAATAGGCGGATGACTAAGCCCGGTTAGGGAAGAGTCGCAAGAATGTCGAGAGATAGGAAGCCTTTTAGGGACTAAGTAACTCATCTATACGGGTCAAGACACCTAGTATGTATAAGCCCGAAATTGAAAGTGCCAATGGAAAAGGGGTACAAAAGACCTATACGGTGTTAACCAGTCGGTAAAAATGTCATTTAGCTATGTCCTAAGGTATGGGATAATTAGCTAAGGAAAAATGTGCTAAAAGAAGTGTGCACATGACATTTCCTGGTCAGGTAAGAATTTCCTGCGTTTTTGAAGAGATAAGAATGAAAAGTCATCTATAATAATTACCTGAGGACACGTGTCACTACGGGATTAAAAAGCAAAAAGTAAGTAATTATTACAATGGAAAAATAGTCAAATCCTTACCCCTTAAGTCATTAATTTCGTCCACCCAGGAGAGGGAAGGAAAAGTCAGATGATTTTATCCATATTCAGGCCTAAACACAAAATACGGGTCTCACATGCGATTAACGGGTAGAAAGTGGACCGATAATGTGAGTAGGAGCTTCTTTTGGACTGAATGAGACAAGTGTGGGGTCATATTGGGAATTCAAGGAGGTGCCAAATATGTAAGTCCATTCAGGGGGAATATCTGAAAAGTTGAAGAAAAGTACAAGAGAAAGCACCCTGTTGACTAATGGGGCTCAGCAAGGACCGATAGAAGGAGACTGGATTGAATAAAGTAGAAAAGCCTAATAAAATTGATGGAGGAAGATTTGGTGGGGCCCTTATGCGCCACCTAGCCTTAAAAATGATTAAAAATTACTTGGAGAAACAGAAAAGCAAAATCAGTCCAAAAAGTCAAAGTGCCGTCCTACTTTCTGGATAAAAAGGGAATAAATCAGATAAATTAGAAAAATAAAATAAAAATCAAGCAATCTGATTTGTGGACCCAAGATAGCGCCACCTAGCCCTAGGAAACATCTAGAGAGCTTGAGGAAAAAGAAAATAATAATAATAAAGTTATGGGCCAAAAGCTGGTAATTTTCATAAATTTCGAGCCAAAGTAGGTAATTTTCTCCATTTGAAAGATAAAAATCTGAATGAAAGGAAGAAGAGGCGCCACATGTCTAGACCCTAGACTCTTCTGGATTTTCTTGCGAATTAAGTCAAAAAGCTAGATGAATTTTACTAATTACTGGACAGGATTTTACTCCAGTTATTTTGGACTAATCAGTTACCTTTTACCATTATTAAAAGACATATGCTCTCTCTCTCTTAACCAAGGACCATGAAATTTTCAGAAGGAGGGAGAGTTCCAGCCAAGTTTCCATAACCAAGAACAAGGTCCAAGCTATCAAGATCATCAATCAAACTTCCGATTCAGATAAACATTGAAAACTCAAACCTTTGAAACTTAGACTTGTGATTTTCATGCAAGGGGTTAGGGCATGGTATTGCAATATGATTTTGGTGTTTTTATCGATCTCAAAGTGTTCAAAACGTGATTTTTCATGGGGTTAAGCTATGGTTTAAATTTTCAAACTCAAAAACTCGAAAAACCTTGAGAACAAGCTTGTTGCCAATTCTAGGTTTTAAAAAACGAACCTTAAATGGGGTCTTAAAAATAGTAAATGAACTTGGATTAAGCTAAAATTTTACAGGAATAAATTAAACATCGTAAGGTTCACCAAGATGTATAATTTTGTGTTATTTAGATTTTTCTATGGAGAGATAAAAATTGGTAAAGGTGGACCAGAAAGAAACAGGATAATTCTGACCAGAGAGTGGAAAAGGCCGTACACGCCAAAATATGTGTACTTCTGGTCTCTAAAATTATTTTTCTTGAAATATAGACACCCTAATGGTTTAGATGGTGCTGGTTTCATGTAAATATGATATTTTTGGAATTTATTAGAAATCATGGAAGTTGGGCCGGACTCACTGGATTTTTGGAAAATTTACAAAGGGCTTGGTTTTAACTAAAAATGTAAGGGTATTTTTTTGGAAAAATGCTAAAATAAGGTATTTTGGTGTTATTTAGGGTTCAACCATACCTTGGAGAGCTAAAAGGCCATTAAAAATTGTAAGACGGTACAAACCCCATCAGGTAATAACTGCTTTACTCCCTTACTTTTATGTGTTTTGATGTATGTATTGTTGTGCCATGCATGTGTTTTGTACTTTTGCCAAATATGCATACACAAGCATGTTGGGGTTCGAGTCCCTAATGATTGTGTCCCTCATGTTGAGGCCTGGTTCGAGGTACGCCTTGAGTGGCGGCTCAACGAGACGGGGTTGTGATTCGTAAATCCGGGGCCTCGCTTGGTAAGGCGGCTCGACGATACGAAGACATGTTGTTATATATGTTTTCGTTTGCATATATAGTATATTTGGCATATTATATGTGATTTTATCTGTGACATGGTTGCATGCATACTCTTTACACATTTAACATGTGAGTATTGACGTTACTGCGGGGGCCATTATTGGACTCCAAACGCCCCGTAGCTTCTACAAGGGGCCATGTTTGAAGCGAAGTACCTTTTTGGAAGAGGTAGGGCCCACGGTGCGAATGAAGAATTGGGGTGCCCTATTACTTTTGTAGTTCGTATTTATATTTCTGGGATGACTGTATATCTATTATTGGTATTTACTTTTGGATGCCAGTACCTTTAACCCTTCGGGACTCTTACCTTCGTTTATTTTACTTTTACCAATACAGTAGTTATCCAAACCGGTCATATGCTCTATTGCGCATGCTCTGATATATATAATCAAAATGGACTAATAATCAAAGAAAGATGACAGTTTAAAAGGGATCCCTCTAACCCGCCACCCGAAAGGGCAAGGCCGATAGGGGTGTAACACTTCGACCTACGTCCAGTCCCCAAGCACACCTTAGGATTTCCACTAACTCTTCAAATACGAATACAATTATACACTCTGTAACTTAGGATGATCCTTTCACACTCAGACTTACTCATACACCCACACTTAAGGTTCCACAACCTTACGTTTTAACAACTAAGTAAGTAATCAAATAAGTGTTTAAACTCCTCACTGAGCAAATGAAATTTAATCACTGAAGAGTACATAGAAAATATTCGAGGATATTAATGAAAAACAGTAAATAGCATAGGAGTCGAAATGAATGTGCGAGTTTTGGTAGTTGGCGGAATTGAATGTGGTGAGCTTTTATAGCGTCCGCCATTAATGCCGTTGTGAAGCTTTGAATGTAGCCGTTAAGACTCTTCATAATTCCGTTAGGCACAGTTGATTTCTATTGAGCATATTCAACTGTTGCTTCATTAAATGCATTCGCTGTCGTCTGCACTTGTGCAGAAAGTGGCTCAAAATAATAGCTGGAATAAGTATGCCTCGAAGGAATGTTTTCGTCTGCCATGAGCTTTAGTTCCGATTGTTTCTCTGTTTCTAAGGCGCATTTAATGCTACTGACACATAGGATTGCTTTTCACTCAAACTTAACTTTAAACAAGGTTAATCAACTGAAACTAATTCAAAAAGATGATTAAACATGATATGAATAAGTTTTGGCATGATTAAGAAAGAATGAATAAACGCCTAGAGATTTTAGGAAGAATTTGTTAGACATGGCTATCACCCAAGAGGGGGTGAATTGGATGTCTGATAAAACTTTAGGAACTTTAAAAATCTTTTCGCAACTTACTAAAGGCAGTTTAAATGACAGTAATAATTTATAAAGTGATAGTCAGTCATTCAAACATATATACTAGAAATAAAAGAGTTTAGGGAAGAGAATATGCAAACTGTGATTTATACTGGTTCGGCCCAATCCTTAACCTATGTCCAGTCACCAAGCTCCACTTGAGATTTTCAATCCACTATCTCCTTGTTTAACTGGGCACAAGAGAAAAGCCTTTACAACCTCACAAGTTTAGTCGGGCACTTGTGCAGCCTTTACTATCTCTTATCGAGATACTCCCGCTTACACACTGTAAGGATACAATTACACACTTTGTACTCATGATGATCCTTTCACACTAGGACTCACTCCCCCTTACAAGTTGTAACTATATACCCATACTCAAAGGTTCCACAACCTTCAGATTTGATCACTAAACAAATAATGAAATAAGTGTTTAGACTCTCTCACAGAGTAGATCAATAATAATCACTGAAGTACATAATTGATCATCACACTCTCTCTTTGAAAAACTATATAACCATTGTCAAACGAGAGAGTATATGAGTTGAGCATTGGATTCATAATGTTGGCATTTCGACAGTGTAAGCTCTTATCTCTCTCTTTGTTGTTTGAATGCTTCTTCTTTTATAGCTAATGAAGATCATTGAGCAATTCTTCTAGATTTGAATATGACTGTTGGAGCGTCTATGACCGTTAGAAAATATTACCGTTGGAATATTTCGTTGGGATATTCAAGTCATAGCATTTGAAGCAGATGAACAAGTTGAGCATTTTAATTCATTGAAGAACATTACATTGAGCATTCAACTTCGTTTCTCCAAGTTCCTTGTTGAATTCGATCGTCTCTACCATTTCTGAAAATCTGTAGCAAAATTCATCTTTTTCGACTGATTTTGATTTCTGACAAGTTTGATGTTATCTCAAACTTTAATCACTGAAACTTATACAAAAATGATATAAATGATGTTAAGAAGTAGTATAAGTTCTTTTAGAATTCATCTGGATGTTCTTGATGAGAATCCAAGATTTCAAACTCGGTGATTTTCCAATGCGGGGAGGTTGACTCGAGTTATTTCATGTGACTCGAGTTGTTTTAAGTGCCGAAGCTTTTTTGTTTGGATTCGACCCGAGTTGTCGTTTGTAACTCGAGTTGCGCAAATATCATTTCCTCTCTATCTGCAAGTAACTCGAGTTACCCTTCGTGACTCAAGTTGCCAGGTGCTCCAATTGCTCTTTGTGTTCTTGAGTGACTCAAGTTGGTAGACTTGACTCAAGTTATATTTCTGTGCCAAAGTTCTAATTGCTTTCTGTCTGAGTTATGACTCGAGTTATCTTGCCTGACTCGAGTTGTCTTTCCTAACTCGAGTTAAACCAGTCCATTCACTTATGCTTGCTAGCATTGTCATTGATCCCCAATCCAAGCTTTTGATCAACTGAAACTTGCTCACAAAGATTATTAATAACATTGAGAAGCATAGCAAGTAGTAATCAATTGATAACAATAATTTCATAATTCTCGGAGACGTTGTGAACAGTGCTCTGCTAATTAGTTGATTCGAGTTGAAATCTCTTCTCAATATTCATTCTTCTCTGTCTACCTATCTGATTGACGTTGACTCAAGTTTCCAGTCCTAACTTGAGTTATCCAAGCCTAGTTAACAATTCAATCCAAACTCATTGTATGTTGAGCATTTTTGAACCACCTTGAACTTACTGAAACTTTCGAAGGCCAAATCTCCATGGTCTGAACTCTATTGTGCTTGGTTCAAATCTTGATAGAAATAATTTTGAGTCTACTTTCATATGCCACTAACTTCATCTCAATTGGATTTGTAGTTTGTGAGATACACTCAAACTACCAAAGCTATCTCTACATTGTGATGTGAATTGTAATGTCAACTTCCAAAATTCATAGCTCCTTGATCTGAGCTCCTTTGGTCTTGAATTTTATATCAAAATGATGCATTGGGAGTCTAGTTTCATATGCCATTGGTTTCACCTCAATCCGATCTCTGGTTTGGGAGATATCATCCAAATACCAGACCTCACAGTTGAAACGTGAAACAGAGTATAACAGAGATGCTGAAAAAGCACTGTTGACTCGAGTTATTAAGTGATAACTCGAGTTACACTTGTCCAGAAATGCTAAGAGCACATTTTGACTCGAGTTACTCATACACAACTCGAGTTTACTTATTCCAGAAGAGGGAAAACACTGTAGCAACTTTATTAACTTGAGTTGCAAGTTCATAACTCGAGTTATATCATCCTAAAGATCCCTTTTGCTTATTTTAACTCCGAATTGAGTCATTCCAACTTCCATTTGATCATGGAGACTTCTAGAATCAATCTTGGAACTTGTATAACGATATTCTCATTCCATTCATCAAGTTCTTCCTTCTTCCATCTTCCATGTAAATGGAGCAATATACCCAAGAGGGGGGGTGAATTGGGTATTTTAAAAACTTTTCTGAAAGTGCTCTGTTTTGAACAAGTAAAAACAGATGATAGCAGAGGAGGAAGGGAAGGAAAGCTTGCACAGAAGAAATTATCCTGGTTCGGTCTTATCCTTGACCTACATCCAGTCCCCAAGCCACACTTGGGATTTTCAATCCACTATACTCACAAACTGATTACAAACTCTGTACTCAAGAGTAGTTCTCTCTCTCTAGAACTCACTCCCCCTTACAAGTTGCAATCAATACACCCAACCACCAAGTCCCCTGACTTGTGGTTATCTCAATCAATAAATGATTTACAGATAAAAACTCTCTCTAAGAGTAGATGATAATAAACACTGAAGCTTATAATGTCAAAAGACAGAATACAAGTGAAAACTGAAAGGTAGTTGAGAAACTTGAATGCTTGTGCGTTTTCAGTTGTTGTGTCGTTGAGAGGACTTGAATGCAGTCCTATTTATACTCAGAGATCATTAGATGACCGTTGCTACTTCAACAGATCCGTTGGAGAGACTACGCAAGGTTAGGAAGTGAGTTTTGGCTTCTTCTCTCTCTAAACTCGCTTAATCCAAGGTGGCCAAGAAGATCGTGTTGACCTTCGCAAATCAATCCGTTTGAAACACAGTTGCTTGTTGTAGAAAACATTCTTTAATGTTTTGCAGCCGTGTGCGAGATGGAATAGCCAAAGTAGTGCAACTCTCTGCGTGAGCATTTAATGTTCAACCACTTTTGCTTTTTGCTTTATCACTCCAAAATCATTCTTTAAATCACCGAGACTCACCAATAAGATCATTAAACATAGCAAGGTATAGAGAGAATGTTCTGGAAAGTATTAGGATCAAACGGGGACATTTTGCAAAAACGTAGAAATCGAATTTCAAAATCACCGTTAGAAACTCGAGTTTGTGTATCAAAACTCGAGTTTTCAAGCGTGCACTTAAGCCAAAACTCGAGTTTCAAAACTCAAACTCGAGTTTTCATCTTCCGAGAGCAAAGTCGTGTTTCGAGCTTTTGGACCAAAGTTTGAATGAATCTCAAAACTCGAGTTTCCAAAACCAAACTCGAGTTTTGGATTGTTAGTGAAAATAGTATGTTGTAGTCCAAAACTCCAAGACTTGAGTTTCAAAACAAAACTTGAGTTTTCAAAGGCTCGATAAAGTGAGTTGTTCTTTGCTTGAACAAAACTCGAGTTTTGGAATCAAAACTCGAGTTTTCATATTATCATGAAAACTATGAAAAACTTGTAATGCTCTCGGGTTGGCCAAAACTCGAGTTTTAAAATCAAAACTCGAGTTTTCATTTTATCATGAAAACTTTGAAAACTTGTAATGCTCTCGGGTTGGCCAAAACTCGAGTTTTAAAATCAAAACTCGAGTTTTCATTTTATCATGAAAACCTTGAAAACTTGTAATGCTCTTGGGTTGGCCAAAACTCGAGTTTTAACATCAAAACTCGAGTTTTCATTTTATCAAGTGAAAACATAATAATTCATTTTTCGATGACAAGGCGCGAGGCGAGTTTGAAAATTTAAAAGTCCTTGTTCTGTCAAAACTCGAGTTTTCTACTCAAAACTCAAGTTTTGCTTGGATCATTGAAATTGACCATTTTTCTGCCAAGACCAAAACTCGAGTTTTGAAAACAAAACTCGAGTTTTGTCTTGTGAGAAACTTTTTCAACTTCCCAAGACAAAACTCACAAATTGGTTTACAATTGTCACTCATCATCAAAACACATAGAGAACTAACATTCCATCTTGATCATTCTTCGTAATTTAACTTGGACTCATCATTCTCTTCAGGTTCTTCCTTCTTGAACTCATCATTCTCTACGACTTCTACCTTCTTGAATATCTCCTTCTTGATTAATCTCTATAGTTCAATTTGGACTAATCTACAATAAATACGGTAGTTAGTCAATGTAGGAGATAAATATAATATGTAAACTTTTTGCTCTTAATAATGGCATCTATATAAAACATCATCAAAACTAATCATATCTAACGAGAATTTAATGATGCATGAAAGATGATACGATGATCTGCGAATACATTCTTGAGAATTGCTTTGAGCCATTGAAGGAAAGCCTTTACGAGAGAGCATCTCTCGATGATACTCGAGAACGAAGTTAAAGATACTTGAGTATGATATGATCAGAGTGCGTTGTTTAACACAAGAGTTCAAAACATACTCGAGAATTAAAAACTCATTCTCAAGAATCATATCAGAGAGTGGTTGTGATAGTGGACCTGTTAAAGCATACTCGAGAATGCTTTGGCCATTCTCAAGAATTGTTACCCGTGTTAGTTCTCTATGGGTTTTGATGATTACTAACAATTGTAAACAAGATGTGAAGCTTTTCCTTTGAAAGGTTGAAAAATTCGGTGTCGAGGAAAACTCGAGGTTTGGGTTCAAAACCTCGAGTTTTGGCTTTGAGAGAAGAACTCAAGGTTTCGAACCGAGCAAAATCGCCGGTGTTAAAAGAAAACTCAAGGTCTCATCACACAAAGACTTCTTAATATATTCTCGCAAAATGCAAAACTCGAGGTTTCGTTAAAACCTTTAGTTTTGGTCATACGAAGAGTCTCCAAAGCTTTGAACATTTGAAAACTGCCAGTTTTCGGTTCAACATGAATTCTCTAAGTTTTGACTTGGCAGAGAGGATTCATGTTTTTAACCAGTTTTTAGAGAAAACCTCCAGTTTTAGTTTTACACTGTTTTCTCTAAGTTTTCATGATAAAATGAAAACTCGAGTTTTGATTGCAAAACTCGAGGTTTGTCAGAGAGCATTCGTATTTTCTTAGTTTTGAAAACCGCCGTTTCATTTCAAAACCTCCGTTTATGACTTGGCACAAAAACTTCAAGTTTTCACATTTAAGTGAAAACTCGAGGTTTGATATGAAACCTCGAGTTTTGGCCAACCCGAGAGCACAAATGTTTTTCTCAGATTTTGAAAACCTCCAGTTTCCAGGAAAATCGCCAGGCAAAATCTTCAAGTTTTCACATTTAAGTGAAAACTCGAGGTTTGATATGAAACCTCAAGTTTTGGCCAACCCGAGAGCATTCCAGTTTTTAATGTTTTGAAAACCTCCAGTTTTGATGTTTTGGACTTAAATCAATTTTACATACCAAAGTCCAAAACTTGAGTTTTGAGAAACAAAACTCGAGTTTTCATCGATTCCGAAATTCAAATTTAACGAATTTGTAAGACCTTCTTGTTTGATCTTAATACTTCCTATCATTATTCTCCAATGTTCCTAGATATGTTTAACCACTTTGTTAGTGAGTTTTAGATGAATTAGAGAATGTTCATTGAAGGTTTAAAGCAAAAGCAAAAAGTGATGTCAGCACATTAAATGCAAAACCCAGAAAGTTGCATACTTTTGGGTAATCCGTCTGGACATGCTTGCAAAGCATTAAAGAATGTTTTCCACATCCAGCAGCCTACTACTCCAACAGATTAATTTGCGGGAAGTCAACTCGGACTTCGCATGCCTAGATTAAGTGGAGATTAGAGAGAGACGAAGACCAAAGCTTAAAGAACCTTGTCTAATGAAGGCAACGGTTATAATGAAGATTACAACAGTCATTTAATGCTCTCTCAGTATAAATAGAGCAGCATTCAAGTCTTCTCAACCAACAAATCTGCTGAAAACGAATTGCATTCAAGTCTTACATTTATTCTTTCAGTTTTCACTTGTATTGTATCTTTTGATACACAGAGCTTCAGTGTTTATCTTTATCTACTCTTAGAGAGAGTTCTTATTTGTAAATCATTTATTGTAAAGAATCACAAGTCTGGGGACTTGGTGATTAGGTTCATTGATTGCAACTTGTAAGGGGGAGTAAGTTCTAGTGAGAGAATTACTCTTGAGTACAGAGTGTGTAATCAATTGTGATAGTGGAAATCCCAGAGAGTCTGGGGACTGGATGTAGGTCAAGAGGTTGGACCAAACCAGTATAAATTCTTGTGTCTTGTTGTTCTTCTCTACTCTCAGCTCAGCTCTGTTTTAGTTGTTCAAAACAGAGGATTTTGAAAAGATTTTAAAAACCCCCCAATTCACCCCCCTCTTGGTGATTTAGCTCCACCTTCACCCTGAAACACTGAGACAGGATTAGATCATGGATTCTCGAGTACCACTTCATAATGCTTGAGAATCCTTACCCATTCTCAAGAATCCTTACCGTATACTTGAGAATCATTTACTCACGAGAGATGCAAAACAAATTAAATCTGATTCAAAACCTTAAAAGCTTTAAGCCTTGTTATCATCAAAACATTGGGAGTTAACATTCTCCCCCTTTTTGATGATGACAACACCTAGATAAAAAAAATGAAAAGGATGTTATGTTTTGATATCAGTATGAACAAAGCAATATGAAGCAAGTATACTATGATTGCACAATAGTTAGTTCAAGTACATAAGTGTTTCAAAAGATAATCTAACTTTTCACAAAAGCATAAATCAATTGACACAAAGCATAAAACAAGAACAAGCAGCAATCATCAAGAGGCTTCTTCTCCCCCTTTGTTATCAGTCAAAGAGGGTGGAGGAGGAACAGAGGGACAAGTAGAAGGCGCGAAGTAAAAAGGCTCAAAAGAGGAAGGCCGGGAGGAAGGTCAAGATCCGGGACATGAACCGTAGGAGGAGGAGGAGTAGCGAGATCCCGAAAGCCAAGGCATCCAAAGATTGATCCATTTGATGAATGTGATCCTTGAGAGACAGAATTTTTTTGTTAGCTAAGTTTGTAGATTCCTATTGAGCTTGAAAGAAGGCCTAGAAGCTAGTTGAGATTTGGTTGGCTAGCTTCTCAAGCTAGCTCCAATAGCTTGCATAATGTTGGCAGAAATTGTTTGAAGATTGTTCGCTATCCCAGTAACTCTGTTGGCGTTATCAAACAGTGGAGAGACTGCATCAGAAATACCTTTTGCCATAGCTTTTGCAACTGACTGTTCGACAATATGCTGAATAGAAGCTTGAGCAAATGAAGGAGCAGGGGCAGAGGTAGTCCCAGCCTGTGAAGATTGTGCTTCCTCTAGTTGTTTGGAGGATAAAGGCATAGGATCTTCAAGTGCCTTGTCTTTCTTCTTCCCAATAGCCTCGATGAAGGAAATATTCATGTATAATAGATGAGACTTGCCAAATGGTTTGGGAAAGACTACCTTATCACTCTCTAGAAGATACAATATATTGTTGAAGCCAAGAATCTGAGAAACCAGATTGGGATAAGGAATGGTATTCTTCTTGGAAACTCCAAAGGTAGAGAGAAAATTAGACATATCAGAGATAACCAACTTGCCCAAGTTCCTTGGTTCTTTACCAATAATGGAGGCCAGTAACTGATAGTCTTGAGCATGAAATGAGTGAAACTTTGACCTTTATTGACTAAGTTACGGCTATAAAGATACCAAAGCACCCTATAAGTATCAGACATCTGAGCAGACTTGAATTATAGAGGTTTTCCATCATACCTCTCATGAGGCAAAAGAATGTTAAAACATTCAGATTCAGATAATTTAGGGGGATCTTCAGGTACATCAGTAATCCCAAAAAAAGTATTAAGAATTTCAACAAGTAACCTTGACTTGTTTCCCTCTAACAAAAGTAATTAGCAAAATCTCATCATCTTTATCCTTTTTTTCTTCCTTAATCATATTGTAATAAAATACTTTCAGATCTTAAGGAGAGTAGGGAGTTGAAATACTCAGCAAAGGCATATATGGCTTTAACCAGGGTGAAAGATCCAAATTGCAGTCCTTTTTGAAAGCTTCTAAATCCGGATAAACAGTAGGACAGAAAGGTCTACCCTCATAATCAATCGTAAAAGCTGGTTCAGATGGAATTACCAATTGATCCTTGTAAAAGCCAGGAGTACAATGAAGAGCACTTTTCTGATCAATTAGCTTAGAGGCAAATGGAGGAAGAGTACCACTGACCAAAGGTTGATTCTGACTTCTAGAGGGTTAGGGTTTCTGAACTCTATCCTCAATGCTCTTTAATCTTCTCTAATGAACATGTGGTGTAGTATCTGCATATGGCTCCGTAGATTTAGTTGCTTCAGAGTCTATTGATTTGGACATAGATTTCTCTTTCCCTTTCCGAGAAGGTAGTGAGTCAGTTTGAAACCAAGTGACTGATCGAGAAGGTTCAACAATATATACAGATTTAGGTTTTGACTTGGGATTCTCAGGGGTTTTAACTTTCGGATGATAGGATGATCGAGGCTTGTCGGAAGATTAAAAATTTGATTTTCCCATATCGAAGGATTATCGTTTGAAAGAGGAAAAATTTGACGGAATGGGTTTCGGAGAGATGAAAATGAGATGAAACAGAGACTCAATCGTCGATAATGAGGAACAAGGAAATCCAAAGTCGAAAATGAAAGACGAGGGAAAGAAAATGAAATGAGAAGAGATACGGTGGTTGAACGAGAAAGACCAACGAAGCTAAAGAAAGAAAGAGATAGGGTTTGAAAGAAACTTAGAGAGAAGAGGAGATGATGGAAGGAAAGATGGAGTGAGATAAATGAAACGACACAATTCACTTAAAAACACTCTGGTCCAACAATTCTCGAGAATTAGATATGGATTCTTGAGAATTGTATCACTACTCGAGAATTATTATATCATTCTCGAGAATGACACATACAAAGAAATTTAACAAAGTGAAATGAATGTTGAAATACCTCATTTCAAGTGTGTATTGTGAGCACTTGAACCCTTTTTTATGAGAAACTTGAACTTAGCATGTCAATTTGGTGAGATAAGTTTGACTTTTCCGGATGATGAGTGTGTGATACTCAGGAACGCTTCTCTTATACTTGAGAATTGCTGAAGAGACTTCACTGCATAAAATCCTTTGATCGATAGGTCTCGAGTATATCGTTGGAATTCTCGAGTACAAAGCATTGTGAACTTCTCCACGAGCCTCTGTCTCTATAATACTCGAGAATTCCTTGATGATTCTCGAGAATGCTTAGCTAAAAGAGGTTCTGTATTAGTCTCTATCTCAACAATTCTCGAGAATCCTTTAGTGATACTCGAGAATGATCAGTTAAAAAGAAATTCTGGGATAGTCTCAGTCTTCGTCAATTCTCGAGAATGCCTTGGGAGTACTTGAGAATTACATTCTTACTTAGCCCAATCAATGCCTGAGACACTTAGCAAACTCATTAGATCCCGATATTTCTCGAGAATATATTATCAGTTCTCGAGTACATGTTTAGAAATTGCAATGAGTCAAGGGAAGATGATACACCATTTCTCAAGTACGATAAAATCATACTTGAGAATTATCAAACTTTATTAGACTATGTAACTCTAAACACAGAACAGAGCATCCTGCACAATATAATCTAGAAACCCCGATGCTTAAGTTAGTCTCTATTAATCATCAAAACACAATTGTCAACATTAAACTAACATTACTTACAGTTCATTGGGATTTAGCATTCCCAATTCTCTTCAGATGAAATTGAACTGCTCTTTGGCTAAGGGCTTCGTGAAAATGTCAACAAGTTGCAAGTGAGTAGGAATGAACATTACTTTGACATCTTTCTTTTGCACATAGTCTCTAATATAGTGATGTCTCACATCTGTAACACCCGAATTTTGGACCCCGAGAAGTGAGAATAAGCCGAAAATAGGCGGACGACTAGGCCCAGCTCGGGAAGAGTCCCAAGCAGGTCAAGGCAAAGGAAGCCTCTCTGGGACTAAGTAACTCGGCCATAAGGGTCGGTAGACTTAGTATGTACAAGTCATGGGATTAAGGTCCTGATGTAAAAGGGGCGTAGAAGATGTATACGGTGTAAGTCTGGTCAGAAAAGAGGCCGGCTAACTATGTCCTAAGGTATAAGACACTTAGTTGAGCGAAAATATGCCAATACAGGCAAGTATACAACATTTTCAGGGCAGTCATGGGAGCCCTGCGTTTTTGAAGGAAGTAAGAGGGGAAGATAGAGAAAGTGTGTATCTGGACCCATTATAGAAGGAAAAGTCAATGGTAGTAGTGCTACGTCGGACACGTGGCATTTCGGGGCCAGAAGTTGGATTATCGGGTAGCACGCATTACGAGGTGGATCTGGGGTACTGGAATAAAGGTTTCTTGATCCCCAAGGTAGTATGCCCCGTCTACTTGTGGTATGGGAAAAGTGACTGAAGATCCGGGCCCACACAAGTCCAGTTGAAGGGCACGCATCACGAGGTAAGGTAGGACTAGCAACTGAGAGCTGAGCAGGGCCGGAGAGGATTTCTCGGAGTCGGGCCCAGGCCCAGGACACTGGTAGGGGCAAATTCCAGTGGGCCCAGAAGAGAGAGAAAATATCTTGCTATGTAATTATGAAGAGAGAGAATGTCACATCAAGTAATGATGATGAGAGAGAATGAATAAAATAATCCGGATTAATCTAGACCACGATATGACATTAAAGTGACATGTAATTATGACTTTGAAAGTGAAATTATGGCATATCTAGGGGCTGATTTCATGGACCCCACTGCCTTGGGAGGAGAACGGTGCAAAATAACCATTTTGCCCCTACATCTTAAACCTACAACTAAGGCCATCTAGGGGCAAACCTGGAACTCTATTTTAGCCTTGGGATGCGCCATTTTCAGCCCTTGGAAGACCCTAGAAGGCTTCTAGAAGGTCTGATTTTGTGGGCCCCTTGCTTTGGAAGATGAATGGGGTAAAATGACCATTTTTCCCTAACCCTAAAACCTACAACTAAAAATATCTAGGGGCAAAATTTGGAACTTGGGGCCTATAAATAGGACACTCCTCCCTCCATTTAGATCAGCCTATTTCGTGCTCAAGGTGAGGGAGAGGAAGGTCCAGCTGAAGGTCTTGCTCCAAGGAAGAGGAAGGCACCCGCAACCGACATCCCGAGGTAAGTCCCTAAACCGGCAACTAAGCTACCTTCATCTCTGCCCTATGGTGATTTCCATAGATTTGCTGTAGTATTTTGGTATCTTTGAGGTTTCCATTGAGTCCAAAAGGTTTTTTTGTGTGGAGACATGTTGGATCACCTTTTTCCGAACCCTCAAAGCCTAAGTTTTTGTTATGCGAAAATCTGTCGGTTCTTACGGTTTCTGGGCGGCGTGTGTTAATCGGTAGTTTTGAAATAGTAAATGAACTCCGTTTGATCTGAAATTTTACATGGAGAAATTAGACATCATGAGGATTATTTTGATATAATATTTTGTATTATTTGGAGTTTCCAACCGAGATATATTTTAATTTTAAAATGACCTAAAAACCTAGACTTTTCTCTGGACCAGTGACTCGGTTTTGCAAATAAGAAAAGGATATGAGCATGATCATATTTGTGTGCATGATCCAGACTTTGCACAAATCTATAAAACTTGTGTGCATGCTGCTCAAAATGGATTTTTTAGGCATAATGATTACTTGTTTAAAGAAAGCAGATTGTGTGTCCCTAAAGGTTCCATTAGGGAATTACTTGTGAGGAGGCACACGGGGGGACTAATGGGACATTTTGGGATCCAAAAGAATCTAGACATACTGCATGAACATTTTTATTGGCCACACAAGAAGTGTGATGTACATAAATTGTGTGAAAGATGCATTGTATGTGCGAGCCTAAGTCTAAATTATTGCCTCATGGGTTGTATACTCCTTTGCCTATTCCAGATTGCCCTTGGATTCATATTTCTATGGATTTTTTGTTAGGGCTACCTCGGTCTAAAAAATACAAAGATTCTATTTTTGTTGTGGTGGGCAGATTTTCTAAGATGGCACATTTTATCCGTGCAAAAAGGTTGATGATGCAATCCACATTGCTGATTTGTTCTTCAAGGAAGTGCATAAAGATGGTAAGAGTAAGGCTGAACATGTGTGGAAACTACATGAAAAGGTGAAGGCAAACATTGAAAAAAAGGTAGAGAGTTACATCAAGTAAGCGAACAAAGGAAGGAAAAAGGTAGTGTTTGAACCAGGTGATTGGGTTTGGGTTCATTTGAGAAAAGAGAGGTTTCCTTCCCAAAGGAAATCTAAGCTTCAACAAAGGGGAGATGGTCCTTTCCAAGTGCTATCCAAGATTAATGATAATGCCTATAAAATAGATCTCCCTTGTGAGTATGGTGTAAGCGCTACTTTTAATGTGGCTGATTTGTCCCTTTTTGATGTAGGAGAAGGGGATTATAATTTGAGGACAAATTCTTTGAAGAAGGAGGGAATGATGAGGACATAGGAGGCGACATGACTAAGGCAACAAACTTGGAGGACATTCAAGGTCTTGGAGGCCCAATGACAAGAGCAAAAGCTAAAAAGGCTAAAGAGGCCCTAAATCTCTCTGGTGACCACCTTACTTGAGACAAGCCCAAGTCTAAAGGAAGAAGAGGCCGAAATGATACACTTAATTCAGATTGAAGACCTTGAAGAATAAGCCTCAGTGGATATGCATGAAGGCTTCAATTTACTTGGGCCAAATTCTACACTTAGTTTTATCTTTCTTACATTTAGTTAAACTTTTGTAATAAGGCTTATTGGGCTGGCTCATTGGGCTTTGTGTGTAAGCATATTTAGGTTAAACTTAATATGGATGTTGTCCACTATATAAGGGAACACCATAGCTTTTGAGACGGCAGATTAGAATTCAAAGTTAACCTTTTCGGTTGAGAGACAAGCTTCTCTAGGGTTCTTTTGAGAATCTCGAACTTATCAAGGGCATCAATCCTTGTGGCGTTCTTGGGCTTATCAATTCTTTGGAATTGTGGCGCCTACCAGTTTTTGTTCGAAATTTCTTGGTTTCGTATCTCCGTATTCCCTTATCCTTTTTTGGTGTTTCTTGAGTCAAAATCATGTTTCGAAAGCCATCTTTCACCTCGTTTTGGAAGCGCTCGAATCCGAGGTCCGTAGCGTTAGATACGTTGTTCTTTCGGGACGCGTTGGAGGCTGAATTTCTAGTGCGAAATTCCTTTCCTAGTTGATCCAATCATCCTTTTCTTTCAGGAATCATATCAAAAACCACTGATCCCGATCCCAGCCTTTATCATCACCCGGTCAAAGGTAACTTTTGACTAGGTCAAAGGTCAGTGACTCATCATGTAGGAATCCATGATGATCTCAGGTCATAGGGCGTCGTGATGCGGTTATACATGAGATAAGCTTATGACTAGATCCATGCAGCTTTCTCATAGTGGGTCGGTCCAAAGACCTTGTACTCTTACAAGTGCCCATGACTTTGATTCGTATCTTCATACCTCATCAAAGTCATATGGTCTTATCTCATCTTCGCTCCCGCGTAGATGACCGAGCCCGAGGACATTTAGGATATCATCTATAAGATATATCCAGGGATCAGTTATCACTGTAAACATGCGAATGAAGTGATAACTCAATTTGAGAACAATGACTTGCCCTAAGGCATAATTTCCAACAGATAGAGCTTGGCGCGGAAAGACGAAGAAATAGAGGATGCCCGGTTGATTCTTGTACTTCTATAATTGGGATGAGTGTATGAGTTATACTCATTGTTTAGTTTTTATTTTGGACGGTTGTACCCTTAACGCTATGTGGATTACTTTATGTTATGTATGTACTTTACCAGTATATTGGAAGTTGTCCAAACTGATCGAATGCTCTACTACGCATACTCTGATATACGTTTTAAGTGATAAATCAACAAATGAAAGGTAATAAGTGAAAATGATCCCTCTAACCCGCCACCTGAAAGGGCGAGGCCGGTAGGGGTGTAACAACATCAATATGCTTGGTCCTTGTATGTTGAACCGGATTCTTCTCCAAGCTTATTGTGCTTGTGTTGTCACAAAGGATGGGAACTTCTTTCAAATGAACTCCCAAGTCAAATAATTGTTGCTTTAGCCACTTGAGCAACAATGTGCCTTGAGGCAGCTATATACTTAGCTTCTATAGATGAAATTGAGACAGGTTGTCTACTTCTTGCCAAACCGGAAACAAGTGATCCACCCAAGAATTGGCATTGACCACTCGTACTCTTTCTATCGGTCTTGTAGCCAGCATGATCCGCGTCTGAGTATGCTACCAAAAATTCTTGTTGACCTTTGGGAACCAAAGTCCAAGCTCCTTTGTGTCGGCAATATAATGAAAGATTCTTTTCACATGCTCGGCATGTGATTTTTTTGGAGCAGCTTGAAATCTTGCACACATTCCCAGGCTAAATTGGATGTCTAGTCTACTTGCAGTTAAATATAGTAGAGATCCAATCATCCCTCTATATTTGGTAATGTTAAAGTCCTTGCCTTTTTCTTCATCCGCATCCAGAGAGGCAGTTTAACTCATTAGGGTGTCAGCACCATTGCAATGCTTTAGCCCAAACTTCTTGAGCAAATCACGGAGATACTTCATTTGTAAGATGAATATCTCATTCTTCCGTTGTTTGATTGCAAGCCGAGGAAGTAGTTCAATTCACCCATTAAAGACATTTCGAATTCACCCTACATTTTCTTGGAAAATTCCTCACAGAGAGAATCATTAGTAGCACTGAATACTTTGTCATCTACATATATTTGCACAATTAAGATTTCATTAAGCTTATTACTTTTAATGAAGAGTGTTGTGTCAGTTTTTCCTCTAACAAAACCTTGATCCAAAAGAACTTGCTTAACCGCTCATACCAAGCTTTAGGAGCTTGTTTAATTCCATACTTAGCTTTCTTGAGACGGTAAACATGATCTAGATGATAATCATTTTCAAAACCAGGAGGTTGTTCAACATAAACTTCCTCCTGAATAAAACCATTTAGAAAAGCACTCTTAACATCCATTTGATAGAGTTTAAATCCCTTGATACACGCAAAGGCTAAGAGTATTCATATAGCTTCCAATCTAGCCACTGGAGCATACGTTTCCTCATAATCAATACCTTCTTCCTGATTGTAGCCTTTAGCAACCAATCTAGCCTTGTTACGGACTATGATTGCCGATTCATCACGTTTGTTCTTAAATACCCATTTAGTGCCAATGACGGGATGGTCTTTAGGCCTAGGTACCAAGTCCCAAACTTGATTTCTATCAAATTGATGCCACTCCTCTTGCATTGTTATCACCCAATCATTGTTTGATAGGGCTTCGTCAATTTTAGAGGGTTCAATCTCAGATATGAAGGTAGAAAACGTAACCTCATTCAAGGTACTTTTTCTGGTCCTTACTCCTTGGTTTATATCCCCTATTACTTGGTCCAAAGGATGATTCCTAATGAACTTTCAAGCTTTAGGTTGAGATTGATTAGGATTTTCAAAAAAGTTTTGAGAATTGTTTTCAAAAACATTTTCTGGATTTTCAAGGGAGGCAGCAGGAGTTTTTGAAAAAAAATTGGTTTTTGTAAGCAGCTTCCTCATCATCATCCAGAGGTTCATCAGATTTAGATTCACATAACACAACATGAATTAACTCTTCAACTACACGAGTACACATATTGAAAATTCTATATGCTTTACTCTTATTAGAATAGCCAAGAAATATACCTTCGTTAGATTTGGGATCAAATTTACCCAAATTATCCTTACCATTATTGTGAACAAAACATTTGCAGCCAAAGATATGAAGGTAAGCCAAGTTTGGTTTCCTTCCTTTGTAAAGCTCATACGGAGTTTTGTTGAGCTTCTTTCGAAGATAGGCTCGGTTGGAAATATAACTGGCCATGCTCATTGCATCTGCCCAAAAGACTTGTGAGGTCTGATTTTCGTTCAACGCACACGATTCTTCCTTTCAACTACACCATTCTATTGTGGTGTCTTTAGAGCTGAGAAATTGTGACCAATGCCGCGAGCATCACAAAATTCTCCGAAAGCTTGATTCTCAAATTCACCTCTATGATCAGTTCGAATAGCTGAAATACAAATACCTTTCTTGTTTTGCACTTTCTTGGCATACACAATTGCAAACACAACAAACAGATCAAATGTTTCATCCTTAAAAGATAAAAAGATAGTCCAAGTGAAGCGAGAGAAATCATCGACAATGACTAGAGTATATAAATTGCCACCAAGGCTCTTAACTTTTGCCGGTCCAACTAAATTCATATGGAGTAGTTGAAGAGGTCGATTGATCGAGATTTCAGACTTGTTTTTGAAAGATGATTTAGTTTGTTTACCTCTCTGACAAGAATCACAAATCATATCATTTTTAAATCGTAGTTTAGGTAAACCAATAACTAAATCCTTTCTCAAAATCTTATCCAGTTGGAACATGTTGACATGAGTCGACAATTATGCCATAGCCAACTTTCATCTAAGTTGCTAACAAAACATTTTTCAGAATTGATTTTAGGTAAATCTAAAGTATAACAATTTCCTTCACGTGGAGTTTTGAATAATACCTTAAGTTTACCTTTATCGATTGGGAGATCCTTTTTGTTGACAATGAGGCATTCTTTGAATCAAAGATGATTCAATTGTTCTTGTCAAGACTTTGACTTACACTCAAGAGGTTATGACGAGAGACCTTCCACAAGATATACATCTTTGATTTGAGGTCCATCCTTTGCACCAATCTCACCAATGCCAATGATTTTCCCATATTGATTGCCTTCAAAGGTGACTTTGCCACCATCTTTTGATCTCATTACAACAAATTTGTCTTGGTCTCCTGTCATGTGTCTAGAGCATCCACTGTCCATATACCACTTGTTGATTCTTGATGCTCTCGAGACAAACGCAAATCGAGAGGAAATTAAGTTTTAGGTACCCATCTTTTCTTAGGTCCTTTGGGGTTAGTTCGGGCCTTAGGAACATAGGTTCCCTTAGGTACCCACTAATAGTTGCCAACGGGTTTATCTCTTCTGTCTTTCTTATGAAAACAAGATGTGGTACTATGTCCCTTTCGGTTGCGGTAATTACATGAGCAAAAGGATTTGAAGTATGAATAGTTTTTTCGAAAATAGTTCAAATAGGATTTTTCACTAGTTTTCTTCTTACCTTTCTTTTTGTCAAAAATAGGGTTATATCCTATGCCGATCGATCATTTGTAAATCTCGAGCTTTTAAAATTACGTTGAGCATTTCACTACCTTTAGTGAATTTTTCAAGTGTTTTTGTGAGATACTGATTCTTTTTCTCTAAATCAAGGCATTCTTCATAAACAATGTTTTCACAAGAAACATTTTTAACTTGCTGTTCAAGAACTATGTTCTTCTTTTTCAAAGATATATATTTCTCAGCAACCTTTTCAAATTCAGATTGTAAAACATTGTATTCAGCAAGTAATTCATCATATGTAGGTTGCAAGTCATATGCCTCATCATTGTTGTCACGTTGCTCTTCTTCGCAACTAGACACACGTTTGCGATATCTTCTTCTTCCTCACTTTCTTCATCTGAGGAGCCATCTCCCCATATGGCAGACACATACGCCTTCTTCTTGAAGTGATTGAATTTCTTCCTCTTCTCCTTTTCATTGCCTTTCAGCTAAGGACATTCTGACTTGTAATGACCAAGATTTTCAGACTCAAGTAGATAACTTAATCCTTATCCTTGAATTCGCGTCTATTGCTTGAGCTTCCTTTTTGGAATTTATTTCTGAAGCCTTGTTCCTTCTTATAAAACTTCTTGAATCTCCAGACAATCATGCCTAGTTCTTCATCTTTGTCTTCATCATCATCATTTGATTCCTTTGTTTCTTTAACAACTTTGAGGGCAATTCCTTTGCTTCTACTAGTGTTGATTTCATCCAAGCCCTTCTTGAATTTTAGTTTGCTTTCATATTCAGATAGACTACCGAATAGAGTAGTAACTGAGATCATTGATTCGCCACGAGCCTTTTCTATTACTGTGACTTTGGCTTCCCAATCTTTCGTCAAGACATTGAGAATTTTTATAACCTGAGGACCTTGCTCATACGTTTTGCCTAGAACCGACAATTGATTGGTCAGATGAGTGTAGCAAAGTTGAAATTCGACAATAGTTTCTCCAGACTTCATTCAAAGTAGATCATACTCAGTGGTCAGAGTATTGATACGGTTCTCCTAAATGTCGGAAGTTCCTTCATATACTATTTCCAAAGCCTTCCACATTTCTTTTGCGGTAGACAAGTTACATATTCGAAAGTACTCCTTTTGACTGAGAGCACTTTGTAGCATTAAAATAGCTTTACTATTTAGAGTAATATTTCTTGTCATTCTCATCAAATTCAGCACGTCTTTGGAATGGCGATTCCGCCTTCAATCCTTGTAGGCATGTAGTCTCCATTTCTATTACTTGCCGAGACCATACTCGCTTGCTAGCACAAACACTTTGAATTTTGATTTCCAAAATGAATAGTGTTTGCCATTGAACCCAGGAGGTCGATTGATTGAGGCACCATCAAGCAATATTCCTTCCATGATCTATCTCGGGATGTTAAGCCCAACAGAGAAACCAACGCTCTGATACCAAATGAAGATGAAATATCATTTAAAGGGAGGTGAATAGGTGATCTCAAAAATCTTTTCGCGAATGACACACGAGCTCAAATAAGACAGAGACAGAGAAAGGAAATAGACACAGAGCAATTTATACTGATTTGGTCTAGCACTTCAACCTACGTCCAATCCCCAAGTACACCTGGGATTTCCACTAACTCTTTAAATACGAATACAATAACACTCTTTGTAACTTAGGATGATCCTTTCACACTCGGACTCACTCCCACTTACAAGTTATAATTGTACACCCACATTTAAGGTTCCATAACCTTAAGTTTTAACAACTAAGTAAATAATCAAATAAGTGTTTAAACTCCTCATTAAGCAAATGAAAGTTAATCACTGAAGTACATAGAAAATATCCGAGGATATTAATGAAACAATAAATAGCATATGATTCGAATTGAATGCGCAGAGTTTCGATAGTTGGCGGAATTGAATGTGGTGAGCTTTTATAGCGTATGCCATTAATGCCGTTGTGAAGCTTTGAATGTAGCCGTTGAGACTCTTCGTAATTCCGTTAGGCACAGTTGATTTCTATTGAGCATATTCGACCGTTGCTTCATTAAATGCATTCGCCGTCATCTGTACTTGTGCAGAAAGTGGCTCAGAATAATAGCTGGAATAAGTATGCCTCGAAGGAATGTTTTTCTGCCACAAGCTTTAGTCCGATTATTTCTCGCTTTTTGAGGCGCATTTAATGCTCGACACGTAGGCTTGCTTTTCACACAAACTTAAATTTAAACAAGGTTAAGCAACTGAAACTTATTCAAAAAGATGATTAAACATGATATGAACAAGTTTGGGCATGATTAAGAAAGAATGAATAAAAGCCCAGAGATTTTAGGAAGAATTTAATGATGCGTGAAAGATGATGCAGATGCTACGAATACATTCTCGAGAATTGTTCATATCATTCTCGAGTAGCCATTGAAGGAAAGCCTTTACAGAGAGCATCTCTCGATGATACTCGGCAAAATTCAATCTCGGAACTTCCAAAATTCCTACCGAACCTTTATCTTACACAATTTCAAGTTTTAAACACAATGAAGTTATCAAATTGGTCAAAATCCAACCCCTCTAGTCTACCTTGTTCGCCAAACCCAAGCTTAGTATGGCCGTCCAAAATTTCACAAGTTTTTTGCTTTGTAAACACTCTAGTTCAGTTTCTAATAACATTTTATCTTGTTATTTGAGCCATAAACACATGTTAATCCCTTTTAGAATTTAGGAAAGAACTTCCTCTATGTCATTCAACCATCCAAAATTCACAAAAGCCAAAAAAATCACTTGTAATCTCCAGTACTCAATTAGTAGGCTTAGAATCGCTTATCTTAATCGTTGTTCGCTGATTTTCGTAAAAATCTCTTATTCCCTTATCTCTTCAGGATTTCGTCTAGACCACTAAAAATATGGAACAAGAGAGTTTTGTGAGCTAAATTAGTAGGAGGAGGAAATTAAGGACTAGAGGTTATAGGTCCATAGCGCGAGAGATTACTTCAGTACCGCGAGTTTTTGCATCTTCTTCTTCTTCCTTACAAGTTTCAGCACTTAGAGAACTTTGGAGAGTGAGAACCGAATGAAAAATGAGTGATCAGGAAGAAAATATCCAATATTAAAGAGTCATGTCGGTGGAGAAGAAGGGTACCAATTTTCCCTTTAACTTTCTGCGTAGTTACCGTTTTGCCATTGTTCCATTTTATTTTTTTAAAATTCTTATTGGCTGAATAGAATGATCAATTGGCAAGTGAAATATCATATATTAAGAGTCAATGGTGGATTGGAGCATGTTTACCATTTTACCCCCTCAATTGCCTCATAATTACCAATTATGTCATTTTGTCTAATTTCAACTTTTCTTTTCGTTTTTCTTTTTGGCTGAAACTTTGGGCTATTGCTAGGAAATTTTTGACCCAATTTTATTGGCCTCTAATTCATTCTCATTCTCATGTGTCCATAAATTTTAAATAATTATGGGACTTACGGCACAAATTCATAAAAAGTGCAATTTTAACATTCCTTCAATTTTTCTCAAAATTTCCAACGGAACTCAAGCAACTTCTTTTCAATCCTTTTTAGTCCAATTTAATGCTCCAAAATGGGAAAAAAAAAAGTAGTAATTCCTAATGTCCATTGGGGCCAACAATTGTCTCAAAATTTTCGATTTTGGCAAAATCGATATTTCGGGTAAAATTGACCTTTCGTCAAAATTTTACTATTTCTTTTCTCCAAGAAAATAATTCATTCATGGAGTTTGTTAGAGAAAATTTAGGATATTACACATCCTATGTGGCAAAATGCATGATAGCCCCCGCTTCCATCTAAGCTCCACCTAAATTCATTTTATAAAATTTTCTTTTTCCTAACTTCGATCTATCTCTAATCCTTCATTCTTTTATTTAATTCTATAAAAAGAATCAAGTGGAGCTTAGGTGGAAGTAAGTGTTATCATCCATTTATCAACTTAGGATGACTCAAAATTGACAGGAATAACGGTAAGGTGATATGCAAATTTAACAATGAACTATTTTTCTATGAGCACCCAACATGATTATCTTTTATTGGGTTCAAAAGCATACATAATCATTTTTATGTAGTATTTTTGACAACTTTGTTAGTATCCATTACACTTTTTGCATTGCAAGTCCCACGTTTCTCCAGCTAGCATGTGTATGCACTTGACCAATGCCACGTTTCTCAAGTGCATGCATAGCCACTGGAGAAATGTGTGAGACCCACAATGCAAAAATATAATAGATGTTAGGGCTGGTCGACGAAGTTGTCAAAATTGCCACCTTAAAAAATGATTGTCTACTTTTGGACCAAATAAAAGATAATTGTATTGGCCATCGTAGTAAAATAATTCATTGCTAATTTTGTACCTTTACTTATAATAATATAAAATTTGAAAATGTGAAACACGTGGGAATTGGATTTTACGTTGTGAACGGACGGCGACAAAATTTGAAGTTTGGACGGCTAAAATTAATTTCTTTTCCAATCTCGGCCCTCATCCTCGTGAATTCCAAGTTGTTGACATGTTTTTAATTTGTAGACAGCAATTTATTATGCTCAAAACGTAAAATTAGAAAGTTCAATATTTTTTTTATAAATTTAAAGATATTAATTACTTACTACTCTTTAAAATTTATAAAGTTCGTTAATTTTACTTTATAATCCCCTAAAGCATGAGTTAGATCGCTACCTTACGTATATTTAAAAAAATTGTTAAATTAATTATTTATAATAAATGTGTCATAATTTTTATAAAATACCTTCTTCAATCATTACCAAATTGATAAAAACCACCTTTAATATTCTTAAGAAGTGGGTTTACCTAAAAGCTCTCTCTCTATCTCTTGTATTCTCTATTTTCTTCCATGGCATCTTTTGATTTCTTGAAACCAAAATTTTTGTTTGCTTTTTTCTAGACCTGAGGATTTTTTTTTTTTGTACTTTTGATTTTGTGTTTTTGGATTTATGGTTTATGGATTTCTCTACTCATATATATGAGTTTTGATTTATGGTTCTTGATTTTTGTTGATTTTTTTATTTTTATTTTCAATTTCTTTGATCATTTGTTCTTGATGGTGATATCTCGGACAAAAATAAGTCAACACAAAAATCTATGACTTTTCTTGAAAATTTCTTGTTGCCCATGACTCTTCCATGGGTACCTTCAAGGCAAAAATGCCCTCTAACCTCCCACCAAATAAAAAAGTAATGTGGATGCCGCTACCTCGCATAACTGATCAACTAAAAGTTGACTATTTGGTTCTATTATAGCATAACAACATGGGAAAATGACAACTAGGGCCAATGACCATAAAAAATTACAAAAAAAGTCCTAACGAGAAATTCAAATATCAAATATTATTTGTATTGAAACAAAATCCGGGGTTTTTAAAATTTGTTGTAAATATAGCACTTCCTATTGTGAATATGGTTTTTTTTGTGAATGGCCGGGTTTAAAATTTTGTTGTAAATATAGTACTTCCTATTATGAATCTAGCCTTTTTCGTTGTAAATGACATTTGTACGCTTAGGGACTTGAGTTTGAAACAAAATCCAATTGTTTAAATTTTGTTGTGAATATGGCACTTCGTTGTGAATATAGTTTTTTTTTTTCTGTTGTGAATGGCCAAGTTTTTAAATTTTGTTGTAAATATAGCACATCTGTTATAAATATAGCACTTCCTGTTGTTAATAGAAATAATATCAAAAAAAAGTCTATATGTGAATTTCTATTGAGATTTTTTTGTAATTTTTTATGGTCCTTGGGACTTTGACTGTCATTTTCCCTAACAATATTGCTACAATTTTTGTAACTTTTGGGGAGTTATTGCCCTCTCAAAATTTCTTGGTGCCCATAGCTCTTTTGTGAAAACTTGCGGGGGTAAAAATGCCATAATATAATTTTCTTCTCAAATTTATAATTTTTTTCCTCAAATTATTCTTATTAATTACAAATATCAATGGATTTCCTATCAAAGAGTAATAACTAATGTAAATAATTAAACATTTTATTTTAAGAAAACTAACACAATTTTCTTACAAATACCTAACTTAATTAATTTTAGAACCGAGAGATACTATCTTAAAATAAAAATTTGAAAGATCTACTACAAAGTTTGAGTGTTTGATTTTTTATTTAAGAGTAATTAAGTCATTTTCAATTGATTTGATTTAATTTTAGTGGAAGGCATATTATTTGATGATTGAAGCGATAAATAATAAGGGAAGGTGGCGATGATGGCGAGGCCGGCGTTGGCTTCGCTTCCTAATGTGCGTCCGTGGGCGAGCACCTCATCACTAGAGCTAGGAAAACAGGCCCGGCCCATTAAAGCCCTGGTCCTTTAGGGTCGGAGCTTGGAAATTAGAGGTGTGAAGTGAAATTTGGCCTTACGGGGCCAAGGGCTTATATGGGCTAGCACCGCAAGGCTAAGTGTCGGCCCGTCGAGCCCTTCAATATTTTTTGTTTTTGTTTTGAAAGTTGAAGACTTGAAGTTGGGGTGTGGTCGAGTTGAAGTTGCACCGTTGAAGTAACTCTAAAATTTTATGATTTGGTTTATTATATGTTGCAGATAAAGATTATGGATGTGTTTATGATACGGGAGAAGAAATTCATGATATTCTTACTCATGAACCAGAGCCTACTACTCAAAGTGAAAAACAATCAAATGTCGTTGAAATTGATGATAGCAGCAAAGATGACAACAATAATAGTCATCGTACTAATGTCGCTTAGTGGTATGCTTCTTATGTTTTATATGAGTTATTTATGAACATAGTTTGCTTTTAATTATGAATTAGTGATTGTGTTTATTTGTTGGATGATTCGTGTTGTAATTTACTAATTATATTTCTTTGAAAACAACGGAGGAAAAATAGATAAAATTTGGAACAGTAACTTGTGGGCCCTTGAGGGGCGGCCCTAGTCCTGGTGCTCTCGAGCGAGGCTTTGAAAAGCATATGTTTTTCTTACCCCGAGCCCGCAGGGCCGGCCACCGTTAGGCCACGGCCCTTCACAGCCGGCCTTGATTCCTAACCCTATTCATCACTACTGATTATGAGTTGACTTTTCCCAAATTTCGGGTTTTTATTTAATTACTTTTGCCAACTTCGTTTTTTTTTTTTTTTTTTTTGGGACTTAACTCTATTTTTGTCTTCAAACAAATTAAAAATATTTCTCATGCGTTGAGTTCAGTAGGAGAAGGAAGCCTCATATATTATAAAATTGGACATCTTCAAGAGCAAAGATAAAGTATCATCTCTCTTGATTGACTAAATGTAGCTAATTCACAGAATTAGGAATCTTCTTATATTGAATCTATAACGGATCATGACTCTTCATGATCACTTGCTGTGCACACAGACTCCCAAGTCAATTAGAAGCTATCCAAGCTCTTGCGATCTTATAAATGACTAATCCCTTGTAGGGACTGTGAGGCCTCTTGGGATGTCCATCTATACTCATGTATTCAAGTTGCACCCAAGAGTACAATGTTGTCCCCATTTTCAGGAGGATAGAGTTGTACAATCAAAGTATAACCCTAGGACATAGTGTTCGATGACATCCTCAAGTCCAGGACAATCCGCATTACCAAACAATGAGAGACTTTCATATCCAATAATACTCTCTACAATGAATCTTTGTGGAGTCTTTCGGCGGGTCAGTTTGGTGCTATCTGTTCTCCAACAGATCTACCCACGACATTAGCTAAGACATTACCATGCCTGTATTCCATGAGGTTTCTACCTTGTATCTCTATACAAGTAGATGAAGTCGTACTAGCCTTATTGAAATCATCAATACCCTTTCTTAGTGATTCAAAACTAGGAACAAGTTTTAGACAATAGATATATAGTGTTCCCGAGTCGTCATGATCATGATCTCTATCATTGATTCTGGAGATTAACACATGTTATATTCCTAGGATTTTTATCTTTAAACACATATTTACCTTAAAATAAAGGAGACATATAAATATGATAAAGATAAAATGTGTTCATTTATTAATAATGAAATACTACAACGTAGAAAAGGGGTTCATCTGTCACACAAATTGTCTCTATGACACCTTAATACTAACCCTATACTCTAATCTTGCGCTTGACCTAACCTCAAGACACCATCATCGTCTTGAGAAAAGAAAACCCAAAGACTTGTAGCCTCCACCTTGCCATCGCCTAGCAAGCATCTAAGGAGAAGCAGGATTCAAGGATAAGGAGTTCACATTGCAATCAAGAGGCAACCGTGTGAATCTATGTTAAAGACTTCATAATATTTTTTATCTTTTCAATTAATCAAAGGTAATCCTAAACTCCTATATGTGTTTTAACTAGTAGATCTTAAACATAACTCATGAGTACTGTAAAGAGTTACAGGTTAAGGAGAAACGAGATTCTCTAAGTAATGAGTTAAATATTATATCTCATGAGTATTGTAAAAACTTACAGGTTATAACTCATAAGTACCATAAAAAGTTATGAATTCTCATGAGTATCGTAGAGAGTTACGGGTTATAACTCATCGATCTTTGTAAAGAGTTACGAGTTCCTCAAAGATCAACCATTCTTGTCTTTGGTCTAACTTATGAGCACCATAAAGAGTTATGAGTTCTCATGAGTAGTAAGAGTTACAGTCCTCCTGAGTATCATAAAGAGTTATAGGTTATGATTCATAAGGATTAACTTTGTTATTCATTAAATAGAGATCTTTCCGTTGTATTGATTAAATAAATAATTCGTGACTTTCTGGCCTCCTTTTCTTCCTCTTTTGTATCTTTCCACTTCTCTCCTCTCACTTCCCCCTCACCCCAATCCCTTTTAGATCAATGGGTTTATTGTAAAATATATACTTCTTTGGGAGAAAAAAAAAGGAAGTGCTTAATCATATTGCATCTATGCATAATCTATTTTTAAAAAAGCATCTTATCTATCTTCTATCAGCCCAATCTTGTTTGGTTCATGAAATTGAAGGGCGTGTAATGGAATGTATTAGTTACATGAATTTGTTTGGCTTGTCTAGAAATAGAGACCTAGATTTGAAACAATATAATACCAAAAAACCCGAAGCCCAAATAGTGACCAACAAATTGTCAAGGAACTGAAGTAAACAGTTTCTGAAGGCCCAATGTGCGAAAGTAGAAAATAAAACAGTAGTATGAAAATAAAAACTGAAGCCCAGTACATGTTTTCGACCGAGAATGCATCAATCCAGCCCACAGGAAAAAGGGAAAACGGTGAGTTTGACAATCAGGCGAGAGGACGTCATCTCGGATAGCAGCAGATGACGCAATCCTAGATGACGCAATCCCAGACAAAAGAAAAACAACATCGTGCTGCACATCTTCCCCATGCATCTAGTTAACCTACCTCGACCCGATTCCATTATGTGACCCGGATGCAGACCTGCCACCACCAGAAGATTCAAGTGGACCTTTCACGGCCATTTCGACCTCCGTTTTCGGCGCTCTTGATGGCGAAATGATCAGCGAAGCATGGTAAACAATACAATAATTTCACGGAACAGGGCAAGAAATCAAATCGAAGAACTTTAACTTTGAACCCAAGTGCTAGCGAGCTTCAAGTGGTTTAATGATCTAAAAATGAAGGCAAAAAGTTTTCTCATTTAGAGAACCTAGACCCAGAGCTCATATGCGTGTTCAGATAGCTTAAAAGCTTCACGAAGCAAAATGCTTCGAAAAAGCATACAAATTTAAGAGAGATTAAAGCATGCTCTACAAGATCAAAAAGCAAAAATATACTACAAGGAGAAGAGGCAAAAAAATATTAAAAAGATTGATAAAAAAAACATGATAAAAAAGAAAAAATATATATAGGGACCTGATTAAAAATTTATTAAAACTATAAAGACTTTCAAGCTAATTATCCCTTCGATTTTTTTTTTTTTTGTCACTTAAAAAACAGTGAATTACTGGAAATTAGTGATGGAATTGAACAATCATGTTGTCAAATAAATTGTTACTAATTAATGACGTAATTTTATCACTGAGTCAATTTAATGAAAGAATTCCATTGTTCAATTCTATCACTAATTAACTAATTCTCTTTAGTGAATGTCTCAAGTTAAGTTAGTGAGTATATCTAGTAGTCATAAAAGTTCAAATATTATTACGACCTCTCAAACTATTTTCCAATTATGTGAAAGAATAATGAGAGACATATTTACCAAGCCGGTCATTTCATATAAAAAATAGCAATCATTAATCATGCAAATGCATCACAGCTCGACGTCACAAAGTTGTCCATAAAGAATAATTTCATGATAAGACCATTTTCTTGTTTCTTTCCTAACCAGACCCCATCACTGACTAATTAACGTACGGGGTAAGGAAACATAGTTATAGGAAAATATTAGTTTAAAACTAGTACAATTAAAAGTATTAAAACAATCTTAATAGAAATTTGACTTTTACAGTTAAGAAAACGTTATTGTTGAAAAGATGGACTAATATATTTTAACAATATTAATATATGGAAATTTTAACCGTTATTAGCTAAGTTCTTCTTTTGACAAAAAAAAAAAAAAAAAAAAGCGCTAAGTTCTCCAACTATATATTGGAGTATTAGATCTGGAAGATTCTTGTAAAGGAAAATACTCCTTTAATCATTAATATAATACCACCTACAGTTCTAATTATACGAGATATTTAATCGATTTTGAAGAGATTAAAAATAGGAGTTATATTAGTTAATTTTACTACTTATAAATTAATGAAGCGAGTAACTACTTAACTAATTTAGATAAATTAATGAAGCGAAATAAATTAGTTAATTATAACAGTGTAACCTGATTAATTTCTCTAAAATACCTCTATATAATGTTAGATTATATATTACATTTAAATTAAGTAAATTAGTTTGGCAAAATATAATAAATATTATACATAAAATGGATTGAGATTCTATATTTAGATTTAAGATCAACCCCCTAACTAGCTCTTATAATTAGGACCGAAGTAGTAAAAGTTTTGATGTTTAACATTTTTCTTTTAAAATTAAGCTTTAATCAAACAATTATATGTTTAATTTTAATTAATATTAATTGATTCTCATCCATGTAAAAATGAGTTATACTGTTTATTACCATTTTTGTTAATTAATAACATGAATTTTCTACAATTAACTAATATATATTTATTGATAATATTGATATGTGTGTGTTGTTAAAAACACATCTTTCACTGTGAACGACCTAATTATTTTGAGCTTGAACAAAACAAAAAGAGTCAATAATCATCTAGAAAAATTCAGATAACAAGAGATATGGGGTTCACATTATGTGCACCTTATGTGCTTGTCCCTCTATTAGAGGGATGAGCACATTTTTTTTTTTTTTTATTTTTTTATATAATATATTTATTTAGATTTAAATTATATATGACTTTTCTGAAATTTTTTAACACCCAAGTATTTTAAATTAATTAATTTCGGTCTGCTTTCTTAAATTTTCTCCCGTAATACTAAGTATCATGAAAATTAATTAATTTGAGAGATTGGGTCTAAAAAAAATTCCACAAAATATCTTATAATTTAAATCTAAATAAATATGATATATAAAAAATTTAAAAAAATATATTCACCCTTCTAATAGAGGGATGAGCATGTAAGAAGTAAATAAGGTGATAAGCACCTTATGTGCTCCCGAGAGATACGTGCGGAGACCAACTTTCAACCTAGTTAATAAAAAGAAGGTATGAAAAAGTATAGGACAATGATTAGGTTTCATAATTGATGATAATATATATAGACTTTAAAAAAGTACATGAAAGGCGGTCTGAATGCGCTGATAGAAAGATCATTACTTTTCACAAATAAAAAAGTATAAATATTTCTACGTAAAGTGGACAAATCGATCGCCATCACCTGGCTTCAATAATTATTTTCCCACCAAACGTGTTCCATTGTTTTTGTAGTTTACGATATTCACAAATTATATAAAATTTTGAAAATTATAAAAGCACTCACATCACTCTCAAATTTGTTTCATACAGCAATCTTGTATCAATCCTCATCACATGTTTAATAGTTCTTCTTTTTAGTGGGGAGAAAGTGACGCTTGATAATCCCCCCCCCCCCTCCTTCCCAAGTTCAATTCATATGAGGGTTAAATATTAATTTTGTAACAGAAGCATTAGCTAAGAAGCGTTAATTGCACTCGGAAGTTTTTTTGGTATCATTTTTCTTTAGAAAGTTTAAAAATACAAAGAATCTTACCTATCGGTTGATCTTGACCATTCAATTATTTCTCTTCTTTGTAAACTTTCGGAGGTAAATTTGCTCTTAAAAAACTTCCTAGCATATCTACTTCTTTTTATAAACTTCCGGGACAAAAATGATACTGTAAAAGCTTCCGAGTGTTAAATGCTCCTTAAACAATACTTTCGTAGCAAAAATGATATGTGCAAATTGGCCCAACAAACTTTTATCACAGGGAGCGTCCAACACAAAAAAACTTTTAAATGGACCAAAATCACCAAAGAACTTTTAAAAATCTAAAGGTAGCACAAATCCGTCAGAGGCATATTAACTCCGTTACTTTGACTGAAATTCTTGCAGATGTGGCATCCACATGTCATCTCCTTCTTCCCTCAATGGATCTTTCTCTACAACACACAAGAATCCAGCAACACCCAAGTGACAAAGCTGCATAAGTTGAAGTTTGTTAGCGACGCTTCTTGTTTTTCATCCTTCACCGCCCGAAAGGGGAAAATCTCCAATTCACTATTTGGAATTGAAAGGAATGACCTCTTATTTCTTATCTTCTCTCCAATTTTCACCCTTCTCTTTTGGCCATGGGAGCTGCAAATTATTGGAAGCCGAGAATGGCCTCTACAGTAGAAGTTGTATCTCTCTCAGTGTTACTCCGCCCTAAGATGGGGAGTTTTGACTGGTTGTCGTGGAGGAATTCTCCGCCCTGGTTGTCGTGGAGGAATTGGGTGGTGGATTTTTGACTGGTTTTGCATTTCCCTGTCGGAATTCTCTCTCCAATTTTCACCCTTCTCTTTTGGCCATGGGTGTTGCTGGATTCTTGTGTGTGTTGTAGAGAAAGATTCGTTGAGGGAAGAGGGAAGAGGGAGATGACACGTGGATGCCACATTTGTAAGAATTCCAGTCAAAGTAACGGAGTTAATATGCCTCTGACAGATTTGTGCTACCTTTAAATTTTTAAAAGTTCTTTGGTGATTTTGATCCACTTAAAAGTTTTTTGTACTGGACGCTCCTGGGGTAAAAGTTTGTTGGCCAATTTGCACCTTAACCCAAATGATATTTAACCCTAAATATAACTTTCAAGTATGAGAATACAAATCAAAAAACCACTGAGCACTTAAATTGATTGGTTGTGAGTCGTTCCATATCAACTAGTAGTCTTGATTGTGAGTTGTTCCATATCAACTAGTAGTCACGTTTTCCAATTTCGGGTATGCAATCATAATAATGACTCAGATTTAGCGAGATTCTCCCCATTATGTGCCTATGTTCTCACAATTAAATTTAAAAAGAATACAAACCGAAAATACATCAGCTCATATCTCAAATGAAATCCCCTCAAAATACTTTATTTATTCAAACAAATGTGAAACATAACAAACAACTCTGGAATCAATCAACCCTTATTTTTGCGACCCGTTCTTTCCATTTTATATGAAAACACGTACGTACGGTTAACAATTGCACTATTATTATTACAACAAACAAAGAACATAATTTTGATTAGACACATGAGGATCAACGAGCCTCTCACTCACATTACTGTGCATCCTGTTGCGTTATCTTCGTTGAAGTATTGATCACAACGGCTCACATAGCAAGGTCGTCCTCCACCGCAGCTATCATAAACAGGCCTCCCATAATAACACCCTTCGTAACATGGTGGAGGTCTACGACATCCCTCAAAGCATGGCCCATCGCGCCTTCCTTCAGAGCATGGAACACAACACGTTCCACTTGGAACCGGTTCTGGCAGCGGTAGGGGTTTAGGTTTTGGAGCTGGTGGGCAGCATGGCCTACAGGGCCTTCCTTCACAATCACAGCATGGAACACAACACGTTTTGGGCGTTTTATCAACGGGCGGAGGCGGCGGTGGGGGCGGTGGGTATATAAAAAAAAAATTAACGGGCGGTGGAGGTGGTTTGGGCTCAGGTGTCTTCGGGCAGGTAGGTGGTTCGGGCGGTGTCAGTTCCACGATTTCGATGCTTATGATGGCACCACAAGCTTTACAGCAAAGCTTATCCCTCATCTTTTCTGGGCTACAGCACACCACTTTGATGGTCACAATGTTTTTCTTCTCATCGAACACCTGTTCTCGAATTTCTCTTGTTCACAAAATAACAAAAACCACACAAATCCCCAAAAGATGAACTCAATTTTTGTGATTCTGAATGAATCAAAAGCATGCGAATTTTTCATCACCAACATCACTCCAAATATCAAAAGAGAATGAAAAAGAAAAAGAAGATAGTGAGAGAGAGACAGACTACTGAGAGATCAAACTTACCAGGGAATTTACAGAGAGCCTTTTTGACCTTCTTATAGCATTTCTCACACTGTAGATCAACCTTGAGTCTCATTGTTGTCACCTAATTAACATAATTACCAGAAAGGAACAGAATCAGGATCTATCTGATATGATTCATAATTTCATATATGTATGATTAAACCAAAGGAAAAAAAGACAGAGAGAGGATTGAAGAGATCAGAAGGAAGTGTACATTTTCAGCCATGGGTGAGTAATTAGGAGTGCTCAGATCTGAGGGATGAAAATGATAGAAGAAGAAACTTATAGCAATATTTAACAGTAAGGAGAAAAAGGCGAAGAGAATAGTGAAACAGAGGGAGTGGGAAGGAAAGCAAAGAAAGTATAAAGGAGTCAATTCCTTAACAAAACAAAAAAAAAGGTTCTATTATATCAAAAAAGTAGGCAATTCCTTAGGCCTCAATGCAAGGTCTGATCAATCATATGCGAACACATGGCATAGTAGTGTTGAATTGTCGTTGTACGGAAGGTGTAGTGTGCGCGTGTGTTTAATTGGGTGTATATGTGAGTGCATGCACCTTTTTATGTTAGCAGGATCCACAGTTCAGCTAACTCCATATTCTCATGGGCACTCTTAAATTATGCGTAGAAGTTCCCAAATCATTCGTTTGATAATTAGTTTATTATAATAAAGTATCAGCTAAATCATTATATCCAGGAATTGCATCCCTTATACAGTGAGACGGAGCTTCATTGTGACAAGGGACCCCCCCCCCAAAAAAAAAAATTTTGTTTAGATTTAAAAAAAAAATTATATAATGTAAGGTGTATTACTTGATTGATCGATTGATTCGCCTCTTATTACTTGATTGATCAATTGATTCGCCTCTTATTAATTCTTCCAATTTTCAAATTATCACGAGCGTTCGTTTTCAACAATGAAAATAATTAAGATAAGGTTGCGTAACAAGATAGAAGATGATTTTTTATGAGATAATATGGTAATTCATATTGAAAAAGAAATAACCGACACTTTCACTTTGATTTAATTATTGATAATTTCAAGTCATTAAAAGAACAAAGAGCATTACTTTAAGTGAAAGTAATTTTTTATTATTTCATTTAGTATAGTGCTTTGTTAGTTTTGTATTATAAATTACATTGTTAACTTTTAATATTTTGATATATTATATAACCGGCAATCTTCAAAAATTTCATGGTATCTTCTTATTTTATAATTGATATGACATCCATACTAGAGGCAAACATGTTATCTTATACATTAGAATTGTTAAAATAATTTTAGAGAAAATTATAATAAAGAATCTAAGAAAAATAATATTTATTAGAAAGGACCATAAAAATGATAATTATTTTGAAGAATCAGAAATTAAAATATTAAAATATAAATACTAAATTACCCTTAGCCAAGTGATGGGGTGATTTTTACAAGTTCCAAATCTCTAACACAACTACCTTAGCTTCAAACTTTCTCCTTCTCACCTTTCTTCTTCCTTCCATCACGTCGCCCCATAAGTGCTGGGAGGAAAAAGATGGATGGCACAAGCTTTAGCTTATTACAACCAAAATATAAAAAACTCTTCTTCACTGTTATACGCAACCCAAAAGCCACTACTTACAACCTCCAATCTTATCCCCCAAAAAAATAGATATTGCTTTATTACACCTAAAACCTACCCACAACATTCTTAAATATCTTCATCTTCATCCCTATCCAAAAAAATAAAAACCAAATTACCATATTCCCTACTTTATGACCCTAGTTTTCTTGGAGAAATTTTTAATCTTCTTGCCTTGGATCAGTATATCCAGTCCTGTGGTAAGCGCAGGTCGTGAGCCATTGCCTCCTCTGCTCTAGCACTTAGTCTTTGCTGCTGCATGAGTAGATAATTTCTCCTTGCCATTAATGCTTCTGCAAAACCAAAAAAACAAGAGAAGCCTGTTTGACTAACATCATTCAAAGTCATCACACTTTAATCTCCGATCGGGAACTGCCTTAGCTGAAAGCAGAACAGGAAATTAGGTGTAATAAAGCAATAATCTTCCTAATGACAATTTAATCTTTATATTTTAATGCTTTAATTTCTGGTTTTTTAAAATAATTATATCATTGTTATGGTCCTTCTTAATAAATATTATTTTTCTTAGGTCTTTTATTATAATTTTCAAATTATTTTATTTTAAATTTGAATATTTTAAAAATGTTATACAATCTTAAAAATTTTAATTAGTTAATGAGTATACATTTAAGCGCCTAAATTTTTATCCCAAGCTCCGCCCATGTGTAAGCCCCACCAATGGCATCCTCTTTCTATTTCTCTTCCACTGCCAGTCGTCCCATTTCTACTTTAACTCTTTCTTCTTCACCTACAGCCACCACACCAAACCTCCCTCTCTCTATCTCTCTCCCCCTCCCCCTCCCCCTCTCCCCCTCCCTCCCCGTGTGTGTGTGTTCATCATAAGCTTGCCAACCCCATTCATCTTTTTTTATATTCTGCCTTCATAAACAAAAGCTCTCAGAGAAGTAAACTGAGTAAAATAATTACTGCACTAAGCTAGCTTCTACTCTACACAACAATAAAACTGAATGAAACTTGGGACTTATGTAGTTTAGACAACAGCTAATTGTGATGTAGGAATTTGGTTTGAAAATGATTAAGGACAAGTACGTATTGTTGGTGTTTAAGGTTGGAGAGCCATATGAACATTGGAACATTTAGCATCAACTAACAAAAAGGTAGACACAAAGCATACAGAAATTTGAAGAAAACCAGAGAAGGTCAGAATGGCCACATCCCATCTTATTCAACTACAATGTGACAAAAGTATATGATGTTCAACTGAAAGCTCCTAATGAGAAACAAATAACTAAAAATGGTGAACCCAAGTATCGTCGTCGTCGTCGTCATGCAGTTTAATATAAATTATATTCTCAATACAATTTTCTTCAAGGAATGCAACAGTCTTGGAAAAAATAAAAACCACGTAAGACCAGACTAGCTGTTAGCAGAGCATGTTATGGAAGAAACAAACCAAGTTAACACACTGTGTCTAGTTTTGGGTTAATAACATTGAGGGTTAGGCTGCAAAAATACATATGCTTTATCCGCAGCCTAACACCAAGTACTTTTTCTAGGTGAAAAAACACACATGTAGTTACAAATTAGGTGCACAAATACCGTTTGAGTTAAGTTTGACTTTTTTTTCTTGATGAGCGATGACATAGCTTTCAAAAGTGCAAAAATACAAATGTGGTTTGACCAAAAGTGTGCCCAACACCAAGTTTTTTTTTTTTATTTAATATTTTTATTTCAATTAAAGGAAAATTATTATTTTTTCTCGGTATAATTCCTGAGAGGCCAAATTTTTTCTTCCAATTTATCATTTTGGGAAGGAGAATTTATTCAATAGGTAAAAATGGTAAAAAAAAATTATTTCCATAATTTAATTTCTTTTTGCAATCCTTATTAAAATTTTTAATTAATAATTGACAAATGAGTATTTATGCACTTAAAATTTGATATTATAAATAATATATTTACTTAAAAATAATTTTAATTTTTTGAAAAATAAATAGTTAAAGAAATAATTCATTTATTCTATAAAAAAATAATTCATTTACTTTGAAAAAATCAATTTATAACTATAAGTCTATAACATTTCTTGATTTACTTTCATTTATTATATAAATAGAAATAACTCATTTAGAGGTGCAAACGTTTATATTGCATATTCATTAATGTAATAAAAATTAAATAATATTGTTTGGTTTTGATTGGAAAATTATTTGAATAATTTCTGGTTCAATTTGTTAGATCAAAAGATTAAAATTATTTTTAATTAAATATAGTATTTATAATATCAGATTTCAAATGCAAAAATATTCATTTATTAATTATTAATTATAAAATTTAATAAGGATTTTAAAAAAAATTATGGAAATAAAAAATTTGGCATTCCAGAAATTATATCTAGAGAAATGATAATTTTTCTTTAATTGAAATATAATTAATAAATTAAAAAAAAATAACTTAGTGTCGGGCGCTCTTTTTTTCAAACCGCATGTGTATTTTTACACATTTAAAAGCCACATCATCGTTCGATAAGCAAAAAAAGTCAAACTTAACAATCAAAAGGTTTTTTTCACCTAATTTGTAACCATGTGTGTACTTTTGTACCTAAAAAAGCACTTAGTGTTGGGCACTCCTTAAAATAAAGCACATATACATTTTTATACTTTAATCCTAACATTAATACAGAAAGAAACACAATGTAAATTTTTAGCTTAGAAGATGCATTCAGACATAAAGTCTCACAAGCATGTACAGTGCAAGCTTGTTAGAGTTATTTTATTTGCAAAAGCAAATCATAACAGAGTCAAGTATTGCCAAAGGTAATTTATCCTAACGAGACATGATTAATCAATTCATAACAAGAAGCTTATATTTGTTATAAAACTAAAAAGAATAAGAGAAGAAATACAGAGCCTTCCTCATTATATATGTTGTATCACAACAATAATTCTCTCATATAGTTCTCCCTATATTCTCAATAATAATTCTCTCATATAGTTCTCCCTATATTCTCAGAGTCTTTCTCTCTTGTTCATTTTCTCTCTCTTTCATTTCATCTCCACGCATCTTCATCTTCGGACGGTGGAGCAGGAATAGGCAGAGGGGGGGCTAGGGATGGCCCCCGCCCCTAAAAAAATGTTGGACCAGAGAATGCACGATGACATTCGTGAAGGAGGTTTGATATTTCATTTTGATAGTTTTATCTCAATTCCAAAAATCGTCGATTGCATTCAGTGGCGGAGCCGGGATTTAAAGTTTATAGGTGCACAATTAGTGTAGGGGTTCGGATTTCATTGTGAGCAGGTGAGTGGGATTTCATAGGAGGCAAATGGACTACCTCCCACAAGGCATCTGAAATTTCTCTGTAACTCTGACCCCTCATAGAAGAGGAAAAGGCTAAAAGATATTATACATATAAGAATACCCAAAAAATTAGCTGGAAAATTGTAATCACCAACTGAAACGAAATGTTGCAGATTAGATTTAATGACTGGAAAATGCATATGGTTATAGGGTGAGCTGACAATGTTGGAACAACTAGCTAGGTGCACAAATGTATGCCAAAATGAAATAAGCAAGACATTCAACTTACATGTTTGGAATGCGGTCAGATAGAATTCTTATAAAAAAGCAGCGACAGTGATAATCTCGGTGAAGTCTTACAAAACAAAATCCAGGCAATGACTCATCAATTTATTACAAATACGAAACGAACGACATAAATTCAATTCGAAACACATGATTGTTTTTCATGCTCTTCAAATTTTCGATGAAGGGGTGACGTCGTCCTCCAAGAACAGAAGCTTCTTCTCTCGTCGATTAACTCAAAGCTCAATCATTTAATCAATAATGAGATTAATAAAACCTTAACATGTATAGATCAAGCCCCTAGAAGGAAAACCATATACAGTAGGGAAAAGACGAAGGCTGATGGGTGCAGATAGAAACATGAAGGCTGATGGGCTTACCGGAAAAATGATGGAGAGAGTCGCAGTCGAAGTGAAAGCCGTAGCGAAGGTGGTGGATATCAACTCGACTCACCGGTTGAAGAACAAAGACGGGGAGAGCGATCGGATCTTGTAGGTTGAGGGACGGAAACACGAAGGTTGATGGGCTTACCGGAAAAATCCTCGGAGGAGCTGGAAGACGCCGACGATGGAGGTTTGGGAGCCGTGAGCACTATCGGTGAGAACTGAGAACGGTGAGTGAGAACCACGAACGGTGTGAGAACTGAGCACTGTCGGAGTGTCGGTGAGTGAGATCTGAAATTGAAAAAACAAAACAAAACAAAAGGAAGAATGTGCCATTCGAACCCGGGACCTTGTACAAGAAGTGGAAGGTTTTAACCAATTACTCCAATCAGTTAAGTTGCAAGAGAAGTCCTTTACAAAATATATATTTTTAAAATTTTTTATGGGTTCACTTGCACCCATTGAAACTAGTGTGCCTCCGCCCCTGATTGCATTGACATTGGACCCACAGGTTTGCTTTCACGACTGTTCCTTCCATATATATTCACGAAAAAATAGGTTTGCTTTCATATATATTTAAGAAAAAGTAAAGAGGTGGGCCCACACCATTAATATATATTCCCAGCATATCTCTTCTTCCTCTCACTCACTGGCGGCTCGTCCAGCAATTTTTCAATACGGCTCGTCCACTAATTTTTCAATAGCTTATATACAAATTTTGAGAATAATAAAGTACTTACAATCACTTTTTTCATTTATTTTTCTTCATAAAATTTATTATACATAATTTTATCCTTCTAATGATATTACTTTTATACTAATTACAGAATATTTTAGGGTTAATATTTTAGACAAGTTTTGAGTTTTGTTAATAGATAGCTATGGAAATATTGATGATGACTAATATTTAATTTTAATCGGTTTACTTTTGGTATTAATAATATTTTTAAAATCATATTGGTCATGAAATAATTTGTACTCTTTGTAGGTGATTATTATGGGGAAGAGTACTATCATTGATACTTATTTTAAGAGAAAGAATAAAGAGTCTTTGCCCTCGTCTACCTCTTTAGCACGGCTTCAATTATAGATAAGTTTAACAGTATAAAAACATGTAGAATAAGAGTCAAGTGAAATAAACTTAATTTTTGTAATATATTTCTTTCAATTTGTTGTATATTAGGTCTTTATCGTATTCTAAGTACTTTTATTTATGATTTAGCATTTTAAATTTTCGCCACCAATAAGTAAAATTCTTAGGTCCGTCCCTGCGGTGGAGGTATATATAATGATTGAATATGGGTTTTTTAGTGTAATTTCCACCTTTGGGTCATTTGTTGTAATTTCCCTTGACCGACACAAGTGAAGCAAGTTGGCGGAAGAGATGGGATTGCAGACATAATGATGCTATGGGTCCCATATATTCATGAGTAGTAATGATGATTGTGTGCCTCCCATACCTTTTGTATATAATATAATATTTCGGGAACATAATATGGGAGATTAAGAGTTAATAGACATCCATATAATTAATATATTCATAACACTCTCCTTTGGATGTCCATTATGAATAAGCCTCGTTAAAAACTTTAGCTAGGAAAAACCTAATGGGATAAAAACCTAACCAAAGAAAAGAGTACATCATTCATTGATACATTGTCTAGTACTGCCTCATTAAAAACCTTTCTAGGAAAACCCAGTGGAACAAATCTTAGATAAGGAAAAAAAGGGTACAGTGTGTATCAACTGCCCCTCTTGATGACTTCAATTTTACTCCTCCTGATTGTAACACCCGTCCTAAATACGCCTTTATTTATCAGAGTTATAGTGTACATGGATCGAATAGTTTGAACGACTTAATTGCGGAATAAAACTTTTTTAAAATAACTTAGTTTGAAAATATGAAGATAAATTTTTCGCGATTCAAATCTATCCCATAGTGGGGATCTGCATACAATAATCCAAAAATAGGCAAATGATAAACGAATTAGTACAGTCCATTACTTATACTATCAAAAAAGTCCCTTCTACTATAACCCTTACAGCTGTATCTTTCCTCTTGATCCCGATCCACTACCTGTCTCTTTCATGCGATCTGGAGTTCAAATGAATGAACCCTAGAGAAACAGTTAATCTCATATGCAAGTATGAAATATACATGATAGTATAACACATGATAAGCATAGAATAATTTAATGTAAACAAGTCCCCAAAGCCGGTTATCGGCCAAGGACCCATGACCTTTTAAGACACATGACCTATGGGATACGCTTGCCCCAAAATCCATAGCTAGGAAATAAACATGTAAATCATCTAGCAAACATGATCAGTCATATATGAATAAATACATACAAGCTAATAAGATAACAGTTACTCATCTGAAGCTTGAATCCTTAAGTCGTCCGGAGGTGTTGGGATCAGTAGAGGTGTCAAGGTATGCCTATAAATATTCATCATTGTTATTAGTCACTTCTTGCATCACAAAGTAACTAACTACGCGAATTATTTTTAGAGGATTAAAAATGGACTAACCCCTAAAGATTTCCCTTACCAATAAAAGTACCCTTTTTATTTATTAATTGATAATAATCCACCTTTCTCTTTATTATCAATTAATAATTCCCCTTATTATTTATTCCCCTTTTTAATAATAATATTTATTTTATTATTTATTACCCCTCATTAATATTTATAATTTTTATTTTTACTTTTTATTATTATAATTTATTTACTTTATTATATTTATTATTATTTTCATTACAATATAACACACATCAAACCTAACGGACCCACATAGTAGATTAGGGGGCAAGTGCCCCTGAATTTGGGAAACTTTTTATTTATTTATTTATTTAAATTAATACATGTTTGAATAATTGTCCACTCTTAAATTAAGTCCCACCTTTAATATATCAAGGCTATGACCGTAATCGGATGAGGGACGAATAGATGAATGATTATTTAGTGCGTTATACTCCCTCTGGTCCTTATTATAAGACACCAACTAGTAAATTTATTTGAACCTTTTTATAAGGCACTTGCTTGTTCCCAAGGAATATTAATTATTTTTTTCCATGTATGCCCCTTTTAAATAAAGGTAGTGAGTGAGAGTAATAATTAATATGATATTATAATTTAGAGTAATTAGTATGGGTAATATTGGAAGTTACTTAAATTGTAGGCTAACTTTATTGACTTCAACTGTTTTTATTGGTTTGTGAGAATTGTTAGTTGGTGCCTTATAATAAAAATCAGGGGGAGTATTGAAAAAGATGTATTTGACAAAGCATTGATAATAAGGCAATTACGATGGAATTCTAAGAAATAGGACCTAGAAGGATGACATTGTAATTATTTTTAACGTAATATACTTTTGTTATAAAAATATATGTCTTGAACTTATTGAGTCCCATCTTTCATTTGTGATTTATGTAGCTACATTTCTAACTTGACACTTAGCCTTACTTTTCTAAATGACGGGTTTGTAAAATAATTATCTTTCTTATTATATCATCACTATTCACTTGATTTCATGAACATTTTTTTGATATTCTTTTTTTTTTTCTTATTTATATTGTTTTATTTTTTAATGCATTTAAAACTTTCTTTCTTTAAAAAAAAAATATCGGGGCCCGAATCCCCACCATGATGATGCCCCCTTCAATAATTTTACGGATCGCCCCACTTAACACAGTACACACACATACACATAACCATTAAAAAGATCTTGCATGAAAACATACATATATTGACTGGACAAATGCGTACAGTATTTCAATTATCATTTCTATCCAAAGTCAAAAACACCCAACATAAGAGATTGTCCTTATGTGCAGCATTTTTTGGGAAAATCCTTCTCAGGGACCTTTTTGGAGGAAAAAAAAACCCAAAAAGGGACCTAAGAATCTGACAATCCCAAAAAGGCCCCTTGGTCCTTTTCGGGATAAATTCATTAAAATTTACAATTAAATCGAGTCTCATTTACAACAATTTTTTTACTCATTTACAACTAAATCGAGTCTCATTTACAACAATTTTTTTACAACTAAATCGGTCTCATTTACAACAATATTAGTCGATTAACAACTATATCGTCTCATTTACAACTCACCAAAATTCTGACAAACCCAAAAAAGGACCAAGGGACCTTTCTGGGATGGTCAGATTCTTAGGTCCTTTTTTGGGTTTTTTTTGCCAAAAAGGTCCCACAGAAGGATTTTTCCCTTTTTTTTTTTCTCTTTTTATGACCATACAACGCTGATATATGAATTACTCCCTCCAGTCCTAATTATAGCATCAAATTTTAGAGATGGTTTTGGTTTAAATATAAGAGTAAGTTTTAAATTTTGTCAATTTTTTCCTATAATACCCCTATTTATACTTTCTCAATAATAATTAAAGACAATAATAATTTAATAATACACCTATATATTTTATAAAGTAAATAATGTTTGCAACTCATTAATATCATATACACCTAAATTATACTTTTTTATATAAAATAATTTTGAGCAATTTTTATCATATTTTTCCCATATCACCACTACTAATACTTCTTCCACAATAATTAATTTAACAACACGCTTATATTCTATCAAGTGAGATATTTTACTTTATTTTTATTTTTAAATAAAATAATTTTAATATTCCTTTAAGAATATTTTTGAAAAACTAATTTTATTCTATTAATTAACATTACGATAATTTAATAGCTTAAAAGTTATATTCGATTCAATATGGAAACGATACAGCGATGTATTTGGGGCGGTAGTAACACGGTAGTTTTTTTTTTTTTTTTTGTTCCCCCTTTAATTTCCATCGCTGCATTAAGAAAATAAAACATATAATTAATATAAAGCCATTTTAAATTTTGGGTAAGGGTATTTGAGGAAAATACACATAATTAACTAATTTAACTTCTTTCTTTAATCCCTCCAAATTTTGGTAATTTGTTCCTATAATTAGGACCAGAAGGGTATATAACCCTTATGCTTTGTTTTAATCATATGGCTCTTTTATAAGTATCTTAAAGTCCTGTCAGTTTCCAACCAGCGAGATACATAACAAAAGAATATGACAGCAAAAGTTCTTGGTTCCTAATGTGTATATGGTTTCTGTATAACCGCCACATATTGACAGCAAATGCAATAGCTCTAATGGATTGTGTGACTGAAGGACATATTTTGGAATCTTTGTATGTAAGGAACTTGATAACACTTCTCTGTTTATGCTACCAACACATATATCTATATTTCAGCTTTGATTTAGTTTCCCTTATATATATACAGCAACATAGATACACCCACGCCTATATATATATATATATATATATATATATATTCATTTTCAAAACATGACAGCAAGCAAAAAGCTTCTTGGTCAAACTATATTTTCCAGATGCATAGTAGCGACTACATCAGCAAAATTAACTTCCATATCAAATATATATGCAGCGGCATTTATTTGTATCTATATTTACTAGCACACGGTAAACCTTTCTCTTTTATAAATATAGCGTGTGTGTGTATATATATATTCCACAGCAAAGCAATGTTTTGCAGCAACTTTCATGACAGCAAGAGTTTAGCAAAGTTTTAGTTTCATAGCAGATATATATAAATGAGTACAGTAACATTTTCTATATTTTTCTCAAGGCAACGTTCTCATTCCTCTTCCTTATATATACATATATCAGCATGTTATGGTTTATCAAGGAAACAAGAAGGGAAGGAAGGCTTAAACTTACCTCTGTTTTCTTGGTTTAAAACAGAGCTACAAGAACAGTTGAACTCCCTCACTCCTTCCTCGACTTCACTCTCTGACCGTGTTTCTGTTTCTGTTTCTCTAGGCTGCTCAAAGTGGGTGAATGAAGCTAAGGAGCATGGGTTATATAAAGACCAAAGGGTCCAGTCTGATGCAAAAACACGCTGGGTTGTAGCTGTTGTGATCCCATGGAATTCGCTGATGCAACCTACGTTGTTGACTATGTTTTAGTGGTCTTTTACGCGTTCTGATTTTTTTTCTTTCCTTTCTCTCGCTGCAGCTGGCCAAATGACGCAAAAAGGGAGTGCTGATGAATAAATTCTTTTATCAGCATATGGGCTGTGATCGACGCTGAGGACAGTGATGTATCTTTTTTTTAATATAAAATGGTGGCAAAGTGTGCAACCACTTCTCGGAGGTTCTGTCAAGTGCCGAAGTGGGGACCTCTCCCAAAAAAGTTTTTTGCATTCACAAGGGCTCGAAATCGAGACCTCTTGCTTAACTTGACGAGCCCGCTTCTACTCAGGCCAACCTCCACCGATCAGTGATGTATATGATATTCACCTAGTTTCTGCTGCTGCGTTTTTTTTTTTTTTTTTTGATAATAAAGATGGCTAAAAAGCCAGATGCATTAATTTGAAATAATACAACAGGGGAAATAATTCCCAGACCCTCTTGATCAACCCAGGCCCTCAAATACAAAGGGCAATCACTCAAAATACTAGATTTGGACAACCCAATCTTTGCTAAGGCGTCCGCCACTCTGTTACAGTCACGAGAAATATGCTGAACAGAAATATTCCAGTCACGATTAATTAACTCTCTTATATGACCCATCAACAAACTAGAATCTTGACAATTAGAATCTAATAGACTAGCCACCAGCTCTTGTGCATCTGACTCAAGGACCACCCTTCTAAAACCAGCATCCCATGCAAGTTTCAGACCCTCAAACACAGCCCATTTTTCAGCTGTGAAGGCATTACAAATACCAATGTCTTTGGAAAAGCCAGCAATCCACCTACCTAGCTGATCACGCAAGACCCCTCCACATCCAGCCTTGGAGGAATTAATAGTCACTGCCCCATCCACATTCAGCTTGGTCCACCCTGCAGAAGGTTTCTGCCAGCAAACAGAGGTGACAGTCCCGGGATCCGCATGCGCAATGGGAAGGCCACTATCCTGAATCTCAGCAAAAAACCTCCAGATGTGCAAAATAACAGAAGAAGGACTAGATGGTTTTACCAAGTTAGGCTCAAATATAGAAGCATTACGCCAAGCCCACAATTTCCAAATGGTTACCCCAAAAATACTACACCAATACATGCCCAGAGAAGTACTAATCTTACTCTTAAGATTTAAAGCGACCCAATCTCTAAGAGAAGCAGAGAAAAAGGAAGAAATATACCTTGGGTCAATTAAGGACAGCCACAGTTGTTTAGCATAAGAGCAGTCTCTAAGAATATGCAATGTGGTTTCCACTTCCAGAGAACAATACCCACACAAAGGAGAATTATTTGACCATTTGCCTCTTCGCTCATTAGTTGGTAATTTATTAGAAACCGCCAACCACATAAATACTCTGATTCTTTCCACTCCTTGCCACCTCCAGACTTCTTTATAGATGCTATGTCTAAGATGAATAGGATTCTCCTCAATTAAAAAATAGGCACTCTTAATTGAGAAGACCCCATTACCCGTTTTTCCCCACACCATAATGTCAAAACCAGCAGTCGGCTGGGGAGGTAGCACAGCAATTAATCTCTGGATGATATCAGGTGAATAGGAGAGATGGGTTAAATGAATGAATAAGGAAATGAGGTGGAATGGGTTCTTGTATATGGGCTGAATGTTGGGCTTGAGTATTAGATGGATTGAGGGAGTATATTTGTGTGCTGTACGTATAGAGAAAAGAATGAATGGGCTTTGCTTTTAGCCGAAAACCTAAATGAATAATAAAACTGATGGAGCATATGTGCTACAACTATGCTTGTCTGAATAGCATGTGTGTTTCCAGGTTTGACAAGTTAGTGCAAATTAAGAGGTACATGGGGTCCACTCTAAAATTATTCCACTTAATCTTATTTAAGGATTTCTCTTTCTCCAATAAATTCTTTAGGCCATAAAATATAATGTCTATAATTTTTAGGTTTAAATTATTCCTTTTTTTGAATTTATTTTTTTTCCCAAAATAGATTAATTTAAGGGGAAAATAAGCTTAAATTTCTAATAATTATTCTCATAATTTTTTTAAGCCAAAGTTTCATAATTAATTTACATATATTATTCAAACTTTAAAATCCCAAAATTTGGGACATTATCTTGATGACAACATTAATATTGGAGTAAATACCCTTTCTGGTCCTTGATAAAAAAACACGGACCCCATTTTGGTCCCTTGCACAAAAAAAAAAAAAAAAATCGATCCTTATTCGTCCTTTTTATGAACTAAAAAGGACTTTTTGAAATTTGTGAGGGATCAAAATGTCAACCAATCTACTCTTATTCGTTCTTTTTATAGACTAAAAAGGACCTTTTTTTGCAAGGTACCAAAATAGGGATCGTGTTTTTTGTCAGGGACCAGAAAGGGTATTTACTCTTAATATTTCTTATCCTAATGCCAGCATTGCTTCCAATGTTTTTATGTTGGTGAAGAACTATATGCATGATACATTAGTATTCCAATAGCACTAAGATATGGTGCTTCTGGATCAAGTAGTTCTTCAACAATTAATTGTCTTTTGAAGCTCTTCAGGAGTTCCAATAACATAAACAGCAGTTATAAGTTATAACAAATTCACTTCTATATCTTTTCATAAAGATACATAGCCATATTCGGCTATTTTGTATCCTTTTTTCATCGATATTCTTTGAGACGATTATACACATGCGCCATAATAGCTTCAAGCTAAGGGTCTTATTTAACTTAAATGAATATTGTTCTTAAGAGCTTGAATTAGATGCTTCTATCATCTTGAGTCCTTCAGGGACTTGTGCTTCTGGCACATTAAGTCCTTCGGGGACATGTGCTTCCGGCACCTTAAGTCCTTCAGAACTTTCATATAAATATCACTATCAAGTGAGCCATACAAATAGGCAGTTACAATATGGATCAAGCCCTTCATTTACTGCTAGGCTAATCAACTAATGAAAAGTAGTTGCATCCACTATTAGTGAATATGTTTCTTCAAAATCAATGTCATGTTTTTGTGTAAAGCCTTGAGCTACAAGACGTGTCTTATATCTTGTGATTTCACCCTTTTCATTTCTTTTGTGTACAAACACTTATTTGTATCCAACTGGCTTTACATCTCTAGGTTTAGGGACTACAGGTCCAAATACCTTTTGTTTTGCCAGTGATTTTAAGTCTACATTAATGACATCTTTCTATAGGAGCCAATTCTTTTCCAATTGGCACTCGCTAATGGATTTTGACTCATGATCCTCATTATCAAGGTTTTTAAACCCGGACCGCCACGAACCGATCGGTCGGGTCAAAGGTCGGTGGGTCGGACAGTCAAACCAGGACCAAATAGGTGAGAAATTAAAAAACTTCAATTTTTTTAAAAAAAAAAAAAAGAACGGTCCCACCTCACACCCTTGATGAGTAACCTTATTTTAGATGATTTTAATACTTATTTTAATATATTTGAAAGTTATCTTTGATAAATTATAAGGATTTAAGGGAGACTTTGATAAGATATGGGTTTAGAGGGATTTCATTATAAATATCAAAGATCGGGATATAATCATAATAAATAATAATAATGATGATAATAATAATAATGTGAGATTCTGAAAATGAAATAAAATAAACTCAAAACATTTCAGAATTATTATTATTATTTCCATCTATCTAATCTTTTTATATTTCCTTATCTTAATAGCAGCGTACGATATCTTGAATGAAGGGATTTTGGGAACCTAAAGCGAAGTGGGCGACGACAATAAAAGAAGTACAGAGAAATAGCAGCGCCCAGTTCCTTGAATCAAGAGATTTTGACAACCTAAAGCTAATAAGCGGTGACAATAAAAGAAGGCACAGAGGCGTGGCGGGGACGATTGGGAAGAGAGGAAAGAGGATTGCATATTGGAAAAATAAGCATCACAAATCTTCTCTTATCAGGCGAACAATTAGAACGAAGGGAGAGATAGATCGACTTCTTCATTCATTTTACTGAGAACAGAGGAGTCAGATCAGGCGAGAAAGAGCAGTGAACATCCTACCTCTTCATCTTCTTCTTCTCCCTCCTTGATCTGTCGCACACAACCTCCTTCTAGCCCTTGTCGCCGCCGCCGTATGCATACAAAATTCCTCCCACACCGCCGTCGCAACCTGGATCTTCTTCGCTTCTTGATCTTCTTCTTTTTCATTGACTTGGTGACTCCTCAACTCGGCCGGTTCAGGCCGAGTTGGCCGAGTTAACTCGGAGTCACCGAGTCAACCCGGTTTTCGCCTAACTCAGACCAATTTTTCGGCCGGTTCGCAGGTTTTCGGTCCAAACCGGCCAGTCCGGTCCGAGTTCCTAAACCATGCTCATTATCATTTATTACATCATATGCTATATTATAAGCAAAGATGTCGTCAACGTTGACTTTATTTCAGTCTCATCGGATTCTATTCATAACATTATTTTTATTGAGATCTCGTTATTTTCACATATTTCAGGTACTTAGTTCTCTTATGGGACTGCAACATTCTCTTCTGGATATATCTCTACTGGAGATAATAACTCGTCAAGAGATGGCTCTTCTAGAGCTACTAATTTTTCTTAATTATCCTCGACTTGATCATCTATATGCTTAGCTCCTTTTCTCTTTCAAGGATTTTTATCTTTGGAATCGATGGGCTACCACGCTTTAGGCGTGCTTTAAATTCATTTATAATAGGTTGTTCTTCAAGGAGATCAATTCGAATAGGAGCATTAATAGCTGGGACATGTGACTTTGTCACCTTCTTTAGGTCAGTAAATGCTTGTGGCATTCGATTAGCTAAATTCTACAAATGAATTATCTTTTGAACTTCCAATTCACATTATTTTGTATGAGGATCAAAATGAGTCAATGATAATTCATTCAAGCTAATCGCTTTACCCAACTGCTTATTTTCTCCCCCTCATGTTAGGAAAACAATATCAAATCACAATTGACTAATTGATAATTGAATATTTCATACACTACTTTTTGTCTCTTGATTTATAATTTAGGACTCTTTAGCTAATAAATAATGGCTTTTATACTTATTTGGGCCTTGGGCCTTTTATTATATTTTAGCCATTATTTAATAATAAATTCCAGTTTTACATTGCTTCACCATTTTTACCATAACTCTTGAACCAGACATCGGATTTGCCTCATTTTTGTCTCATATTTCAGATGATTCAGAGAGCTACAATTGTTATGAAGACATGAAGAGCAAATTCGGACAAGAGGGCGGTTGATTTTGGAGCCGAAGTCATATGTATTTTTGGGCTCGAATTTTGTAATTAAAGCCCATTTTATTTTATTTTCGTTCCGGGCCCGACTTGTGGATTGGAGCCCCATTTCGTTTTGCCATTTTAGGTTAAGTGAGGCAGCAGCCACAAACACATTCCGATTCACGTTTTTAGATAGTTTTGAATCAAATACGAAGTTTTGTTTTCTCTCATCTCTGTTCTTCCTCTCGTTCATCGTGTTCTTCGTGTTCATGATGAACTTCTTCATTCTCGTTCGATTTTCGTTCTGCATAATCATGACTAGCTAAGCTACTTGTGATTGACCCATGGATTGAGGATTCCACTATCCAGAGGACTCGTTCTTAACGGTAACAAATTCGTTTGTTTTGTAATTTCGGATTCGATTTACTTTCGGATTGGGTGTTAGATTTAACGCCGATCGACATTTCCCAAGGACGTAGTTCGAACTAGGTTAAAGTATCATTGTACGATCGTACGGAGATACGCCACGATTCGAATAAATTTCGGACGATTGTTCGGTTGAGGGAATTTCGGGCAAATGCGAGAGATTTCGGTTTGCCTGAGTCGATCACGAGTTCGGTTATAATCTGTTTTCGTCCGAGGAAGGGAAGTGGTGGAATTCGAAATCCGGGTTAATCTTGTTTATCTGTTTAATCTGTGTTTACTTCGTTTCGTTATGTTATTTCATTTTTATTCTCTTTGAATCAAAACCCCCAATTTTTTACCGTTCGAATTGAACCGATGCGAAGTCGTTGGGAAACGACCTAGGTTACATTATACCGCAAATCCTTTTCTAACTGGTTATTTTGGGAGATTACGGCAAATCTCTGTCACTAATCATGTAGTATAAGTCTCCTAAATCCATTTGTTACCTTTAGAAACATCATTTTGTTTCATTTAGAGACAAACAAGATGAAGGAGGTCTTTACACAAACATTTATCCATCTTTGTGCATTGTGGTGCACATTCAAACCTTTTAAGATAGAATTAATCTGGCTCCTGACCAAAAGCCAATTTTACAGGGAGAATTTTGTTGGCTTATATAAATGTTGCACTATATAAGATTAAATATACCAACATAGAAATTTTATTCTCATAATCATTGATCTAGCTATTTATGGATGCTTTAATACATGATTTCTAGACTGTATAATCTAGAAATAGCACACTTAATTTATTCAAACAAGTATTACAAACTTCAGGTTACAAACATTCTTACAAACTTCAGGTTGTAAGCTAATAATATCACATGTAACCATCTTATAGATGCATCTTTCAAATTTGTATGAATTACATGCTATTTCAATGGACCCATATAATACTATTTAATATATTTCCAAAAATATCGAGATCCATTACTAATCATGATCAATGAGAACAAGCAAGCATATAATTTATAAACAATATGTTGGTTATTCTTGAAGAATCTTCTGGTTCTTCAATGGATGTCAATACATAATCTTATTTGTATTCCATATATGACTCGGATGATCAAATAAGTCATGCCAACAATAAATTGGTTTGAACCAGTAAACTTCTAGTTTTGTAACATATGTCTCAACTAATAATAAACATTTTAATATTCTGACATCCATTTTAGGAGATCTATTAAACTTTTTGTAAGAAATATATAACTTTTCAAAAATTAGCTCAAACTTGTATTCTAACTCACTTTTTTCTTTCTAACAATCTCCCCCTCAAGTGTGAGTTATATAAACATATTTTCGTTATATCTATGTTTCAAAATCACTTTGAAACTCTTTAAGTTTCGAAAGGAAAATCTATGTAAGTTCTTCAGGAACTACAAAATAGTATTACATCACTAGATAATCTTATGGACGAAGGAGCAATTTTGCACACGAAGTTTGCCTCAGGGAGCGCCCAGCACCACAAAGTTTTTTTATGAGCAAAAGTACACACGAAGTTACGTTTTGGGAGCGCCCAAAGACCACGGCCGTTAGTTGACCATTAACTTGAATGGAACGACGACGTGGCGTTGACTTAGACTAATACGACGTGGAATAAAAAAATTCAAAAAATTAGGAAAAAAATTCAAAAAAATTAGGATAAAAAAATTAGAAAATTTTAATAAAATAAAATAATTAGAAAAAAATTTGGAAAAAATTCGAAAAAATTAGGAAAAAAATTAGGAAAAAATTAAAAAAATTTGAAAAAAAAATTCAAAAAATGAGGAAAAAATTAAAATAATAAAAAAAACTAGAAAAAATATTAAAATAATCAGAAAAAAATTCAAAAAATTAGGAAAAAATTCAAATAATTAAAATAATTAGAAAGAAATTCTTTTTACCCAAAAGATGCCTGCAATACGCGATAGCTTACAAACTCTACGGAACACTCAGGAGCCTCTTGGGTTTTACCCAAAATATTAAATTCTTTATTCTTTTTCCTTTATTTTTTAATTTTTTTCTGATTATTTTAATATTTTTTTCTACTTTTTTTAATTTTTTTCCTAATTATTTTAATTTTTTCCTAATTTTTTTCTAATTATTTTAATTTTCTCCAAAAAAATTTCTAATTATTTTATTTTTTCCTAATTTTTTGAATTTTTTATTCCACGTCGCGTGTCCCAAGTCAACGCCACGTCGGTGTTCCATCCAAGTTAACGGTCAACTAACGGCCGTGGTGCTGGGCGCTCCCAAAATGTAACTTCGTGTGTACTTTTGCTCCTCAAAAAACTTTGTGGTGCTAGGCGCTCCCTGAGGCAAACTTCGTGTGCAAAATTGCTCCTTCGTCCTAATCTTATTACTCATTAGTAATATACTTCAATTTGCTTATATATGCGAAAAATATATAGTCCACCACATATGAAAATATTCTAGGTGCATCATATAGATGTGGAGCATTTCTGGTATCATGGGAGGACTGGGTTACACAGCTTCAAAGCACACCATAGTTGGGCTCACCAAGAACACAACCTGTGAGTTGGGGAAATATGGGATTAAGGTTAACTAAATATTGTCATTCGGAGTGGTGATTTCGATGTTAGTGAGTGTGTGGAGAAGCAGAGACGAAGACAAAGAAGAAGAATAAGAAAGTATGAACTCTGGGTTGTTGCTGTTAGAAAAGGAAGTGGAGAAGATGGAGGAGTGTTTATCTTACGAGTATGTGAACCAAATAAATGGCGTGCTCTCATTCAGTCATGGCTTAAATTAAAAATACTGAATAATGCTATCGCATTCACACGCACATTCTTATCCTCAGCTCTCTCACCAGCCACCTGGACATCTTCACTTATAAAGCAACGACCGTTATATTAGAACTAACGGCATTGTGATTTTTTTTAACAATTTCAATTGTTTGTTAGTATTATTGGTACCCTCAAAACTTTTTTGTGCCAGATGCTCCTAACCTAATAGTTGGTTGGCCAATTTGCTCCTTAACCCAATATTTAATATTCACTTTTGGGAATATGTGTGTGCAACGTTTTCTTATTTAGATTATTCTTACCAACTAAACTTATCTTGAACCTTTCATAGCGATTAAGATTCTATAGAGCCTGGTTCAATTTTCAATTTTTTTTTATGAATAATTAGTTTTATCACTTTTGCTTATACACTTTTTATGGGAAAAGAGAGATAATATATTCTTTTTCTGCCACTCATTTCCCAAATACATGATACAATTCAATTTTTTTTAGCTATGATTATTATTTTATTAAAGACAATCCTATTTGAGGCATTGTTAGATATGAGCACTAAATATAAGCATCTCTTTAAAAAGATTTAAACCTTAGTTTGCTATATTTTAAAAAGACTAACCCCTTTCATTTGATTCAACTCCCGGTAGTCTTGTATCAAAAAAAAAAACTCCCGGTAGTCAAATACAATTCAATTACTCAAAGAAGGGAATGACCAAAGATTATGGGCCTATAAGCCCAATGAGAACCCAACAATAAGAGAAAATAATTCTGGGCCAAAAGCCCATTATGACCAACACACAATTATAGGCTTACTCTTGTAAAATTTATACCAAAAAAACAAAAATGCTCAAACAAAAGTATTTCTGACCTAGTATAGTTAGTACTTAGCTGATTCCTTCAATATTTAATTAGAGGTTTAATCATTAGCAGTGTATGTGGAGAGGGTCTCGTGACCAACACTAAAACTCTTTCAGAAAGTCTATGGTGCGAGGGAATCAGTCACTGATATTGGCGATGGATACTCTGGACCTATAAAAAGAAGTATCTTTCTCTACTATTATTATTTTATTCTATAAATTTGGTATGAGTTTGCTCTTATAATTTTTTGACACACACACACACTAACTCGAATAATAAATTATAAATTTTAATTGAGTCATGTAAACATTCTTTTAAAAAAAACATAAATAAGATTTATGTACAAATGATAATTATTTGGGTTGGAAGGAATCAAAAGCCTTTTACACACACACTAACTCAAAATAATAAGTTATAAATTTTAATTGAGTCATGTAAATATTCTCAAAAAAACATGAATAAGATTTATGTACAAATGATAATTAAGTGGATTGGAAGGAATCAAAAGCCTTTTAAACTTATAAGGTTAGTCTAGAGAAAAATTACATTGGGAAGGAGTAATTGCCTTTTGGGATATTTTATAAAATTATTCTAATTAGATAAAACATATGAGATATTTTAAATATTTGTCACCAAAATCATATCCCTTCAATTTATTATTACAATTCATATTTTAAAAGAGTTTTATGGTTCAATTTATACTATTTTACTATTGGCATAAAAAATTTATAGTGTTTTACAAAATTTTAAGAACAATTAATGTTTTTATTTCGAAAAACGCCCCAAAAACAAAAACAGAACTAGTTTAGTGTTGACCCCATTAATTTTGGTTCATTTCCTAATGAAATAGTCAACTATATTTAATAAAGGCTATACTAGTATTTAAAAATTTTGAAATATTTTGAAAACACTAATTAATTGATTCATTTGTGCGTAATAGTTAAAAAATTTTGGGCCAGAAATAAAACTAGTAATTCCATACAATGAGATATGGGATTTATACGTCATATGGGAAATTATGGGAAGATAGAGCTTGAGAAAGAATTTACATTTTTAGTTTTTGACATGTCATGTAAATTTATATTTTTTTAAATATGAGGTATGATATAAAGTCTTAAAAAATTGAATTGATGACAGCTAGGGCCGAAAACATTTTCTGAAAAACATGATAGTTAAAAAATATTTAGTTGAAAACTGAGAATTATATTTAAAATTAAAACCACTCAATTTATAAGTTTCTTAAATTGATATTTGCAATTATTTTTAAAAATAAATTAATTTGTTTTTTAACCTAACTATCATTCTCCATTTTAAATATTAATGGATTTTTAATAAGAAATAATAACAATAATAATAGGTTAAAGTATACTTTAATCGGTTTACATGAGATATCTTTTGGTCCTTTAACTTTTATAAAGTATACTTTTAGTCCTCTAACTTTATAAAGTCATATAATTATAACACCGTTAATTTTGCTAAAGGAAAATGTAAACTCAAGTGATACGTGTAATTAAATGCTATAAGACTTCAATTGAAAATATGGATAAATTGAAGAATATATAAAAATTTGTGTAATTAAATCTTATTAGTCATCACTTAAGTTCGTTGCGTCAGCGTTTTCCGTTAGCAACATTAAGGGTTTAGAATTTTAGGACCAAAAGTATATTTTATAAAGTTGAGGGACCAAAGGTATACCTTATGTAAAACTTAAAGAACTAAAAGAATACTTTAGCCATAATAATAATAATAGAGAAAAAGACAAAAAAATACCTTCAACATTGGCAAAAGATAAATAAGTACATTGAATTTTAATAATTCCAAACCGACAGAGTTAGAATTTTGAAATGTTGTAAAATTTGAGAAATTACCTAACTACCCTTAATTCTTTTTAAATAAAAATTTCTCAACCCCCTTACCGGCTGCCAAAGCCCCAATAACGACGACTTTGGAGCTCCAATACCCTTGCGAGTCCGACCTTTGGAGTTCCAGAGGCCTAATATTTTTTATTATTATTTCTCGGGTAAAAGTTATCAATATAGATATTTGAGTTGTTAATAGCAATATTAAAGTTGTAAACATCGGCCTAATATTTTTTTAAAATTTCTCAGGAAAAAGTTGTCAATATGGATGTTTGAGTTGTTTTTAGTGATACTAACTCATGCAAATACCTCGTTTATAACTTTAATATCACTATTAATAACTCATGCATCCATATTAACAACTTTTGCCTAAGAAATATATATATATATATATATATATATATATATATATATATATTAGTCGTCAAAGCTTCGGTGAAAATTATTCGGAAATATTTAACAAATACCCCGTTTATAACTTTAATATATTTATTAAAAACTCAACTCTCAATATTGACAAATTTCTCCTTAGAAATTTTTTACAACAATATTAGGTTGACGTTTGCAATTTTAGTTCTCTATTAACAATTCAAGTAAATATATTGACAACTTTTACTTAAGAAAAAAAAAATATTAGCCTGTCGAGCTCAGTCACCGGTCGCTGGCAAAGTCATCGAGCTCGAGCTCTTAAGCGTTGGCAACCGACAAGGGGGTTGAGGGTTTTTTATTAAAAAAATAGAGATAACTAGATAATTTCTCAAATTTTACAGCATTTCAAAATTTTAAATCACTCCTTTTGAAATTCAACATACTTAATACTTACTAATCTGTTACCAATTTTGGTGTTTTTTTTCTTTTTCCCATAATAATAACAATAATTTTCTCACATTTTCCAAATAATAATAATAATAATAATTTTCTCACATTAAATGCATCATGTGGGGTGGTTTGGAGGAGAGAATGAGTGCATGTGATTTGAGGGGTTGGGTGGCAGAGGGGGTGGGACCCCCAGGACTTGAGGGATTTGTGTCACAATTAATTGCACCACGTGTTTCTTCAATCTTCTAAAATGAGACTCCCCTTACACCTACCATCCTAGCTTCCTCCTTTTTCCCTTTTCCTTGAGTTCATATTATATGCTCAAAATATATATGTTTTTTTATATATTTATATTTTTATTAGAGGTATGAGCAGGATTTTTTTATTTTCTTTATTTTTTATGTATTTCATTTATTTATATTTAAATTGTATCTTTGCTTTCTATGATTTTTTTTTTTACACCCAGTATCTTAAATTAATTATTTTCCATAATAATGGTGTTGCAAACAAATGCGAGAATTGGAAACTAATTAATTTGAGATATTGGGTATAAAAAAATCCCAGAAAACAGTATATAATTTAAATATGAATAAATATAATATATAAAAAATAAAAAATACTCATACCTCTATTAGAAATATGAGCACGTAAGAAATATATATCTTTTGGGCACATAATGTGCACCCATTTTTCCTTACGGGGTATTTGTTTTCTTGTGCCCTTCCTATCATCAATCCAAACTCCTTTTTTCAAATTTAGGTTAAGGTTAATCAAGTATCTTGAAATTTTTTCAGGAAATGTTTAACACCTTAAAATATTTTATGGTTGATCTAATATTCTAAATTATTTTTCTAAGTACGTCTAACACACTAAAATGCTAAAAAATAATTTAAGGTGTTGGATGCACATTCATTTAATGGAAAATTAGAGGAGTTAATAGTGAGTTTAAAATTACTTCTAAAAATTATTTTCAGATAAAATTAATAATTTAATGGCAAATTTACACTATAAAATATTTTAAGACATTAGGTGCATCTAAAAAATATTTCGGGGTGATGAATGAACCATAAAATACACATTAAAAAATTGCTAGATTTAAAGGTTTACCCTTTTTATTTTTAAAGGATTCTCTCATTTATTTTAGAGGGTTACCTTGTGTGATTTTATAAGAATAAATTTAATTAACATGATAAACTGCAATTGTTTAAAAATAAAAATTTCAAACAACTATTAAAAACAAAGCATATAATCTAATGTAAATGTTCACTCAAAAAAAAATCCATTGTAAATGAAGTATACCCATCAAATTTTACTACAGTTCAAAAGTCATTAACTTACTTTAAAAATTTATTTTAATCGATTAGCTTTTTTCGTTTTAATCGATTATTTTTAAATAAATAGTTTTTATCTTTTCAAGAAAATTTATAATAGATTTTCTGTTAAAAGATTTCTTTTTTAAAATGAAATATAATTATGCATTTATGGAGAAAACCCAAAAGTTACAAAGTATCATGGCAAAATAATCATACAGTAGATAAGACAAACGCCATTGAACATTTTTTGTTTGAGTAATGATCTTAATATGAGACTTTTTAGCAAGTTTACATTGGAGAGGAGAATTCCTTGGTTGGTCTACCAATAGCCTCTCTCCAAACCGTGTCTTCAAACCGTGTTTTAAAAGTCATTTTTAAGTAAATTGAGAAAAACTTCACTTATGTTTATGTCATAAATCATAAAAACCATTCTCTTAAAACTAATCTAAATACACGGTCTATTATGCGCATACCACAAAGACTCCAGTAATTAAAAAAGCAAATATGTCATAAAATTAATATTAAAAGATTGCATGTACTTTATGATTTTAAACAAAATATAAAGAATAAAAATTGAAAATATTGCTTTATACTCCATCGAGTCTTATTTATAAAACTCTACTAACTGCTTCTTAATGCAAGACCTTATAAAATTTAATGAGACTCTAAAATACATTTTCAAAAATACCATTGTCATCTCCACATCTCTCTTCCCAATTAACTTGTACCAATCAAAGGGTTATTTTGAAAAGTTGTTAATATGATCCTATAAAAAACACCAGAAGGAATATTTTATATTGCTAATGATCTTTTCATTACATAACGAAAGTATGATTTTGATTTTTTTTATAAAAAAAAAATAAAAATTTATACCTTACCCATTTTTTATTATCTAAATTGGCCTCAAGTGACACATTGGTGAAGATAAACTAGTTTATGCGCCCACCGTTCGAATGAGATTTGTATCGTCCAAGTATTGTTTCAATGGTTCAAATTTAAAATATTCAAATAATAGTTTTTGAATAAAAAATTATATTTTTTAAAAAATGACAATTTAGATATTATCTTTATTTTCAATTATATACACATTAAAATAATTTTTCAAAAAAATTATAAAAAGTAGAAAGAAAAAAATATCGACCTCAATTTATAAGGGTTAATCCATGGTCCATATTTTAGTGATGATTTGCTTATTTAAAAGTTTTTTATGCTCACCAATTGAAAATTTTATGTATAAGTGAGACATTCTTTATACTACACTAAATTTTAAAAAATTAATAAGGAAAATATCCCTACATGGTTATTCTAATTTTGAAAGGCCTATCATTGGTATTCATGAAGGAATGAGAACAAAACAATCCAAAAGTAAGATGTCTTCCAACAACTTTAACCTTCCAAATGGGTGGCCACTAAATTCGGTTTTTTTTTTTTTTTTTTTTTTTTTTTTTTTTTTTTTTTTTTTTGTCAACTAGCTTTCGTTTTAGTTCTCAATTCCCTTTTTATCTATCGTTTTGGGTTAAAACTTCTTCCTCTTTTTCATTGGGACGCATTGCTGTTTGAACCAATTTATTGTATCTAACTTATTTCAATACAAACTACTCATTCCCGGTCCTGATTATAGAAATACTTTTGTAATGCAAATTGCACTACAAAAGTGTTCTATAATTAGGGCGAGAGGTAGTCACTAATATCACTTCTTTTCTTTTTAATTTCTTTTTTTTTTGGTTAGAGTATTCAAAATGAATGAATTAATGAGTCAATACCACCCTAAGTTTGGGTTAAACGAGTTGACTCGTTATAATTTAGTTTCCTTGAACTTAAAGCTTGATTTACTGAGTACATTAAACCAAAGAGAGAGAGAGAACTTTTAATAAGGAAAAAAAATGGTACAAAGGACTAAAATGTAAATTTCTTATTCAAAAAAACTAAAGAAGTGATAGTTTTAATACAGATTATTCAAGAGCAAATAACTTCTTTGCTATCTTTTATCAGGGAAGAAACATTACATGAAAAATGGATTATTATTTTGGATAAATATAAGAGATATGGGTATAAGATTTGTAAGGTTTAGATCGACCTTCATGGTCAATCTATTATATCGGTAAATTGGAAAAAATTATCCCAATTTATTCTGTTCGCCGCTATTTGCTTTCGAGCTGCATTGTCTTGGGTATTACAGTCTCCATTTTTTTCAACAGACCAAAACAAGACTTGAGAGAAATATTTTTAAAAAGACAATTTCTTCCACCAAAGGATCAATTATTCTAAGGCCATGTTTGTTAGGAAGAAGATTGGAGAAGGGAAAATAAGATTCCAATCTTCCCTCAGTTTTGGGTGTTTGTTACCAGAATTAATATTCCAGGTGAGGCACCATCTTCCTTCATCCATAGGAAGATTCCTTCCTTAATCTCCTCACATATTGGATGGAAGATGAAATCTTCAGGAAGATTGTGAGCAAATTCCCATTAGATCCCTTTCTTCTTCCTCTTTTCTCACCGTCTCTCGACTTCACCTTCTTCCTCTCACCTTTGGCTCTCTTTGTTGGTGGACGACCACCACCGGTCGAACTCGCTTGGATACGAGCTTTTTTTTTTTTTTTTTTCGGCGGTCGTGGGGACGTGGGATGAAGAAGGAGGGATTTTTTTTTTTTTTTCGATGTAAAGGGAATTTTGGGAATTTCAAGTTTTATATTTTAATTTTAATTTTTTCAAATTATCATCTTCCATCCCACTTTCCATATCTACCAAACATTTCAACTTTTTAAAGTTCTCTCTTAATCTTCCTTTCCCTCCTCTAAGTTCCTTTCCCTCTTTAAATCTTCTTTGTGACAAACGGGGCCTAACTTCCAATTGCATATATCAATATATAAGTTCTTATCAATTTAATGTAAGCTTTTATGCTTTCCTAGACTCTTCACCGCTGTAGACATTGACATGTTGTTAGACAAAGAGTTATTTATGTACCACATCCGATCATAAATATTAGATCCAGTTGACTTTTTTGATAAGGTTATGGAAGTTTATTAAATTACTTTATAGTATTTATATTTATTTCTTTTTTGTCAAAGTTGATTAGTCTAACTTATAAACTAATATATAATTGAATCATATACGATATATGATATGATTAATAATTTATTTAACTTTCTCAGTTTCTTAAAAAAAAAAATCAACGAGATTTTATATTTAGAATTAGAGATAATATTAATTATCATTTTCTTTAGAATTCATTTTACTTACCTTCAAAAAAAGAAAGCATCGGAGTGCAAAAAGACTTTCTTATCATGGTTAAAGAAGTATTTCAACGTCAGTTTTGTAATTGATATGGATATAATTGGTTATTAATAGTGTTGGTATAGAACACGAGATGTCCAAGAGTGGTAGGTTGATCTTGGATAGATAGGGGTGGCACGGGAATCTATGGAGAAGATAACCAGGAAAGCGTAGGATCACCGTACGACAAAGGGGTGGTGTGTGTGCACGGTGAGATTTGTATGTAAATAGTTTAGGTTTAGAATGTGTGCACCTTGTTACTCCGCCTTCTATATTTATAGAGGCGTCTCGGTGCGATATCAGGGCACGCCATTAATGGTGGTCCATTAATGGGGCGGATATTGGATGATACCCCATTAATGGGCGTGTCATTAATGGGGCGGATATCCGGGATGTGCCATTAATGGGACGTGTCATTAATGGGGCGGATATCCGGGACATGACATTAATGGGACGTGTCATTAATGGGGCGTGTATCTCGCGGCCGATATGATAGGGCGGATTCTGCCTAGCCGAGATTTCCGGATCTCCTGCTATGATTAGCGGATCGCGCCTCCTGGCTTTGCTTGGGCCTTGCCATGGACTCGGAGGCTTTTGGGCCGATCCGTAACAGTTGCCCCCCAGCTCGGCTGTTCAGGCTTCTGGACGGCCAAGGTGTATGACTCTCCTGGTCAGGTGTGCGACCGGGGCCTGTGCTTCAGCCAGCCCGGCTTCTTGTGCCGTGGCTTATCTCTATGACGTCGTTCTGGGTGGTGCCCTAGGTCATGCCTGACCGGGGCATACTGGGCGACCTCGGATTTATGTGATAAATCCCCTGCTTGTGGGTAAACCGTTTGGTCTTCTTTCCGTAGGCGCCATCATTGCGTCTTTACACCTGGCATGTCCTGATTGGAAAGGGTCTGCAGCCGTCGCGCCCCTCTTAGTGCCGATTTGCGTGCACATTTAATGCTCTTATGTCATGCTATGCATTTCCCATCGTGTCTGTGTTCAAAGACTGTATTGCCCCCGGCGTTCCCTCTCCTTCTTCTTATATGAAGTATTTGCTTCGTGTTTGCGTTTTTCATTGTTTCCGCGTACCATTTTGGTTGTGAACTTGCTCGAGTTTCTTTTGTAAAAACAACTCCATTGTTCTCCATTTCGTTTGTTCGAGTCACCTTCTTCATACTTACGCAGGTATTCTCCGTCCTTCCCTTTACTTTTTTTTTCGGCATATTTCGTACCGTTTAGATATCTTCGAGTATCGTATCTACTTTCCCCTTTCTCTGGTTTTCTGAGTATCCCTTTAAGATCAGTTTCTGGGTTTTGTTGCCTTTGACCTATACGCTCCTCTCTTTCGACGTAAAGCCTGCATTTCCTAGGCTCTAGTTCCTTTTCGGATGGATAGAAATAGGCATTTCCTTAGACCCGAGATCAACGCTCACCCCGAGAGGAAGAGGAGTTTCTTCGTATACGTTACCCGAGAGCTTCTTATTGGGTTCTTGAACCGAGCTTCGGAAGCGAAAAGTTGGCGCCTATACTTCGAGGTGGGAATGGTTCTCCCGGACGAATCGGGCCCCAACCCATACCGGCTAGAGCCCTGTCGCCTTCCTTGTTCCGCGTTCCGGCGTACCACGCTCCTTCTTTATCATCTTTTCGGGCCGGGGTTGGCTCTTTTGCCGGCTCTCGATCTCCTGCATTGTTGGCCCAACCGCTCAACTTTTGTGAGGGTCCACCCTCTGCGAGCTTGGATCCTTATCCTGATGATTACCTCGGCCCCTGCTGGGATTGCTTGGCCGAGAGTTCATTCCATATTGCGCACGGCGAAGATTCCCGAGCTACCTCGGTTCTTGCTTCTTGCAGGCATCGCCGTCCTCCGGTCCCTTCTTCTGGCGTGCCCTTTCGTCCGAGTCCGCTCTCTATTTTGCCTTCTAACGTTGTCTTACCAGGTATTTCCAACTCTGCTAATTTCATTTTATGTTGCATATAGGTTAATGGCTCCAAAATCTCTATCTTTAAAGAAAAAGGTCGAGGCTGAGGCATCGGACTCTTCCAGTCCACCCGAGGCCCTATGTCGTAGGTATCCCTGGGTGTCCCACGAGGTCTTGAGGACCCGGTCCATTATGTCGGATGCGGACATCGCCCGATTGGATCTACCCGCCATGGAGGGGTGCGTCCTACGCCTCCCGGAGGCCGACAAGCCTGTTTGTGATGAACGGGAAGTAGGCAGTCCGAATTTCTTTTATTTTTACCGGGACTATCTTACTCGGGTTGGTGTCCGCTTCCCTTTCACCCATTTCCAAATGCTTGCCCTGATGCACCTGAGACTCGCCCCGTCTCAACTTCATCCGAACATTTGGGCTTATCTTGTAGCGTTCGGCATTTGTGTCGTTCCTATCCGGTTCCAATTCCTCGCTCGACCAATCTTTGTTCTTTTATTACTTCGGCCCCTTTACCCCGGCTCTCCTAAGGAAGGTGATAAGTTAAAAGGGCTGGTGTCTCTCCGTGTTAACCCCGATCGGAAACTCATGAAGCCCTTCTCTGATTCATTTAAACGGTTTAAGAACGCGTTTTTCAAGGTTGTCGTTGTGCCTGGTAAGACGACTTGGTTCTTAAAGGGGGTCGAGGCTGCCGACGTAGTGTGGCGTTTCCCTTTATATTGGATGGAGAGTCATCACAAAGCCAGTCCCTCATCTTTCCAGATCTCGCAAGATGACCTCCTACCCGAGATGGCCCTCACGTCCGAGGTTGGACGCCTTCGTGGAGAAGTATGGCATTCAGAGTGCAGTCTTTTTCATAACCGGGGAGGGATCTAGGCCAATCCCCTCTACCTGTAGGAGTCCCTTATTTGCCATGCTCCTTATTCTTTTGGTCATGTTTTGTACATTGTTGTCGTTTTTTGTGTTTATTCGATTTCCCTTTGCTGTCTTTTTCGGCTCAAGACATGAAGGCCCTTCCGGTTACTTGAAAAAGGTGAATCCTTTGCGGCATCTACGAGTAGTCGGTCTCGAAACGGGCCTCCCTTGTCAAGACTGCTGTGCCCGAGGCTGATGCCTCTGTTGTGGCTAAGAAGGTTAAGGTCTCGGTTGTCGAGGAGTCGGCTCCCTCCGTACCCCTCCGGATCCCCTCGGCGGAGTGTTCCGAAACTTCAAAAGGGAAAAACGGAGGTTCTTTGTCTCGGCGGGTGAAGCTGCATCTGCGGAGGCCGCGACCGCTCCTTCGGCATCGGTTCTTCCGGAGTCTTCGCCCACCCCGCCTCCTCCTCCTTCTTCAACCGGGCCCTTACGTCCTTCTTCCTTGCTTCCTCGCAGTTTTATATGGGACAAGGGGGTGACCAATGAGCTGGATGTCGCGTTCCTCCCCCCGGGAATTTATGGAGAGCCGGGCCTTGTCCCCGCCTAGTGCTCAGGAGGTGCTTGCAGCAGAGCGGTACCTTTGTAAATCTATTGGTTTGCTGCAAGCCTATGTGATTGTGAGGGAGAAGTATACTTTGGCCGATGCGGAGAATAGACGATTGAAAGCGTCTCAGGGGGAGGTTGTAGCCCTGCGAAAGGCTCTGGAGGGGGCGGCGTCCACGGAGAAGGCTTTGGCCGATGCTGAGGCCAAGCTGCGCCTTATGGAGGAGGAGCGGGATACGGCCCGGCTTGAACGGGATGCTTCCAAGGCCGCGTTTGTGAACCTGGAAAAAGATCTGCTCCAGGCGCGAGAAGGGGCAGAGAAGTCAGCCTCTGAATGTGTCTGGGCCCAGAAGGCGCTTGGCGAGAGTATGGAAGCGGTGAGAACCCTTCAGAAACAGCGTGATGTGTTGTTTTCTAAGGTTACAACTGCCGAGTCGGCCCTCGCCGTAGCGGAGCAGGCGCGCTTGGAGTCCGACGAACTCCTAAAGCAAACAGCCGTCGATTGCTTTGACAATGCCTTGGAGCAGATCCAGGTGCTGAATCCGACGGCGAAGCTGAACCTGGACGGCTATGACTTTCGCGCCTTTGTTGAGGATAGAGCCTTAGTTCCGTATCGACCTCCTTCCGACAATCCGTCTCGCTCCGAAGAAGAGGGAGGAGATTCGGGTGCGGAGAGCGAGGCACCCAAAGGTTCTCAAGAGGCCGGCCCGTCTAGTTAAGTTCGTCTTTAGTCTTTAGTGGGCGTATGTGCCTCTTTTTCTTTTGAAGGTTTCCGGCATCTCTGCCGTTGTGTAACCATCTGTAAATATTTTTTTTTATGACTTATGAATGAATTATTGCTTCACCCTTCTGCCATTTTATAAATTCCATAGCTGGAACTTATTGACTGTATTAGATACGAGTCGTTTACTCGACCAACACCGAGGTGTGGGAGTGTGGGACAGGGTTTTACGTCTTACCCTCTGGGGGTGTTAACTTAACCGCACTGCCTCATCCTGGCTTAAATGGCGGAATAGGTGGTAGGAACCGAGTTATGGCGAGGCTGTCACATGTCGACCGAGGTGTCTATTACCTCAAATCTGACATTTTGACTTGATCAAGGTCGGAATGGCAGCCTGCTTTCTTAACTCGGGCGAGCGTTGACGCGTCAATTTCGTGAAGGCCACATATGGCGTTTTCGCCAAGCTCTTACCAATGCACGTCGGAGTACAACGGCCGGTGTCATACATCTAGATGTTTTTGTGTTTTTGACCGGGTATAAGTACCTCGAGTCGGTTTTTGCCGGGCTTAGTGGCCTCGGCTTCATGCTTAAGCAAATAATTGTGCACATTGACGCCTTTCCTTGAGGGATTCCTTCATTAAATAAAGCGGCTCTAAAGAGCGTACAAAAGGTCATAAATTATTCAAATGCAAAGCAAAGAACAGTTGGAAAGCAATTGCAAAAAACATAAAAGAAGTAAGAAATGACCGGGCAGTAGCCTTGGCCTAACTGTAATAGATTTTTAGCTTATCGGCATTCCATGTCCTTCTAACCGGCTTCCTTACCAAAGGTTTCGAGAACATATGCCCCGGCGTCGAGCTTTTCTTTTTTACCCGATATGGTCCTTCCCAATTTGCCGGTTCCGTCTCGGGAATTCTTATTACCTATGTCGGACGCCGAAGTACCAAGTTGCCCCGGTTGAAGGATCGTGGTCGAACCTTACGATTATATTTTGCCGCGAGTAATCGCGGCGGCCGGTTCCGCAATGAGCCGTGACTCGGATCTCGTCTATGAGGTCAGTGCATCTTTAAGGCGTCGTCATTTGACGCCGGCTCTTCCTGTCTGGCTCTGATCTTCCTCCATGATGGCTGCCCGATTTCCACCGGGATCATTGCTTCACATCCATATGTCAGTCGGAAAGGGGTTTCCTTGGTCGAGGACTGCACACTCGTCCTGTAGCCCCATAGAACACTGTGGAGTTGTTCGGTCCAGCAAGAGTCGGCCTTTAACATGCGTTTTTTCAATCCGTCAAGAATGATCTTATTGGCGGACTCGGCCTGGCCATTAGATTGCGGATGTTCGACGGAGGAGAAGTGCTGTTGGATGTCCAAGTTGCACATTAAGGCCTGGAATCTGTGGTCCGTGAACTGGGTTCCATTGTCAGTGACGACCTCTGCAGGTATCCCGAATCGAGCAAAGATATTGTGACGAACGAATTTCATAATCCTGGACGACGTGATTGTAGTTAATGCTTCCGCTTCAATCCATTTGTTGAAGTAGTCAACGGCGACAATGAGCCATTTGAGCTGTCCGGGTGCCGGTTTAAATGGTCCAAGAATATCCATTCCCACTTATAGAAGGGCCGGGAGCCGGCATCCCTTTTAACTCCGTAGGCGGCGGCCATAAGATCCGGCGTGTTTCGGCAACCTGTCACACCGCTTGGCGGCTTCCATGGCGTCATGCATCATGGTGGGCCAATAATAGCCGGCGCGCAATGCCTTCCTTGCCAGAGCCTTGCCGCCCATGTGTTGGCCGTTGCATCCCTCATGTATTTCGGTCAGTACATACCTTGACTTGGACTCGCCGAGGCATCGCATCATTGGGCAGTGTACTCCTTTCTGGTATAGCTGATCATCGACCATAGTGTAGATGGCGGCTTCTCTCACCAGCTTCTTTGCTTCGGTGGAGTCTATTGGGATGATCCCTCTTTCCAGGTAATCCTCAATTGGTTTTCTCGGTCAGGCGCATACAAGATAGTCATGATGCATGTGGGCTCGGCCAAATTCTATTGGATGATCGTTGTTCTATGACTCCGGACCTTTGGTACTTGCGAGTTTGGAGAGGATGTCGGCCGGGCATTCTCTTCTCTCGGGATATGAGAGACAATGACTTCTTCGAATTCGTCATTACCTCTTTTGCTTTATTCAAGTACTTGGCCAACAAGGGACCTTTTGCTTGATATTTTGCCATCGATACGTGCGGCGACGAGTTGTGAGTCGGTGAACACCTTAACTCGCCGCGCTCCGTTCTCTTTTGCTTGAAGCAATCCGGCTAGGAGGGCCTCGTATTCGGCCGGTTATTGGAAGTCGGGAATTCCAACCGGAGGGAATGCTCGCAGCGACCCCCTCGGGGCTCTCAACGATGACTCGCTCTTTGCCTTTTGGATTGGAAGACCCGTCAACAAATACCCTCCGAGACTTCCTCGTTAGTCATAACCGAGTCAATTTCCCGATGAAGTCCGCCAATGCACGTTATTTGATCGCTCGCCGAGCCTCAAAGGTGATGTCGAATTCGGATAGTTCAATCGCCCGGCTTGTCATTCGCCCGCCAAGTCCGGTTTGTGCAAAATCTGCCGGATTGGCTGATTGGTCCGGACTACAATCCGATGTCCCGGAAGTATGGGCGGCCGTCTTGCCGTTGTTAGTAATGCGAATGCCATTTTCTCAAATTTTTCGATATCCGAGCTCGGCGTTTTGTAACGCCTTGCTCACAAAGTAAATGGGTGTCATCCCGCCTCGGTTTCTCTTACCAAGGCGGCGCTTACCGCTTCATCTCCTACCGAGAGGTACAAGAACAAGGTCTCCCCCTGCTCCGACTTCGTTAGTACCGGCGGGGTTGCCAAGCATTTCTTAATTTCTTCAAAGGCCATCTCGCAATCCGTATTCCATCCTCCCTGGGTTTCTTTCTTCAATAATTTAAAGAAAGGTAAATCTTTCTCGGCTGACCTCGGTAAGAATCTTGTCAGGGCCGCCAAGCGACCTGTTAATTGTTGCACTTCCTTCTTGGAGTTGGGGACTTGCATATCTAGCACGGCCTTGCATTTGTCCGGATTGGCCTCAATCCCTCGGTTGGTCGCATGAAACCCAAGAATTTTCCAGCGGAGCACCCCAAATGCACATTTGGCCGGGTTCAACCCGATTCGGTATCGTCTTAATTTGTCAAATGTCTGCTCTAGATCCCGGATATGCTCCTCCGGTTGTTTTGATTTCACGATCATGTCGTCTATATATACCTCCACATTACGACCGATTTGATCCTCAAAGACCCGATTCATCATTCGCTGGTATATAGCGCCGGCATTCTTCAATCCAAATGGCATGACATTGTAACAATAGTTTGCCTTGTCCGTCATGAAGGCGGTTCTCTCTTGATCGTCGGGGTGCATGGCAATCGATTGTAGCGGAGTAGGCATCCATGAAGGAAAGCAAGCGGTACCCGGCCGAGTTATCCACTAACCGGTCAATCTTGGGCATAGGATAGGAGTCTTTTGGGCATGCTTTATTCAGATTGGTGTAGTCGGTGCACACCCTCCATTTACCGGTGGGTTTCAAGACCATGACCACGTTAGAGAGCCAAGTCGTGTATTGTACTTCTCGATGAATCCGGCGAAGAAGGAGCTCTTCAATGTGACTTTCAAGTGCTTTCTGCCTGTCGTCTGAGATATTCCTCCTCTTCTGGGCCACCGGTTTCGACCCCGGCCATATGGCAAGCTTGTGACAACAGAAGTGTGGGTCGATCCCTGGTATCTCACTCGACGTCCCAGCGAAGACGTCCTGGTTTTGTCTTAAAAATTTGGTCGGATCTTTCTTTTATATCGCGTCCATGTCCTCGCCGATTTTAGTTGTCTTGGAGGGATCCGTCCGAGGATTAATTCCTCCAACTCCCTTCCAGCTCGGGGCGGGGTTTTGGTTCCGGAGGTCCAGCTCTACCATGTTGACCGACCGCGGGGCCGCCCTCTTTTCTCGCATCGGTCATCACCTCGTTGGGTCGAGCCGCGGCGGGGATGACGGTTTTTCTTCCTCGACACGGAGAGTTTCGAAGTAACATTGCCGCGACGCTTTTCGGTCACCGGGACACTTCAACCACCTGATTCTTATCATTGATCATTTTCAATTTCGATGCTTAGTGGACGCCAAAGATGTCCCAATTTGTGTATAGTAGGTCGGCCTAGTATAATGTTGTAAGGAGAGCGGAAGTCGGCCACTACGAACCTTACCCGTTCGACTTGAAGGCTTCCTTGGTTCCCAAGGTTAATCTGAGGTCGATATATCCTTTTGGGAAGGAACGCTCTCCATTAAACCCGATTAAGGTAGATTTGCATGGCTTTAAGTCTTCAACGTCGAGGTGCATCCTCTAATATGCATCCCAGCTTATGATGTCCGCCGAAGTCGATGAATATCCGTTTGACACGGCAGTTCACGACGATCCCGGTGATGACCAATCCGTCCTGGTGGCCGGGAATAACCTCCTTGAGCTCCTCGTCCGTGAATACCAACGGGGGTGGTTTCGGTTTTGTTGACGCGCCCTTAAACTTTGGTATATCTTTTACCGTCAACACCTCCCGTAAGTACTTCTTGCGTCGGCTTATAGTATCTCCACCTCCTCCGAAGCCGCCACCGATCCCATTGCATTGGATATCGCATCCGGGTATCCTTCGGGAGGGGGTTCTCCGTTTCTTCTCAAGTTCCGGAGCGCTCGTGGCCGGACTCCTGCTTCGGTGACTACTATTCCGTCTGCCTGTTTTCCCTTGAGTTTTAATGACGTATTGGCGTAGTTTCCCTTCTCTTACAAATTTTTTGATAGCATCTCTCGAGTTCATAACATTCGTCGGTGGTATGCCAGGAGCAATCGTGGAAAGTGCAGAACTTTCCCGGTGCATGTATTGGATCGGTTTCGAGAGGCCTCGGCTTGGTCACCCTCTTCATCTCGGTGCGGGCTACCTCCTTCCACAGCTGGGAACGCGGGACATTCAAGGGAGTGTAGTTGCCGTACTTCCCCTTATTGTCCGTTCGCTCTGATCTGGGCCGGCTTTCTCTGCCACGTCTGCGGGGTTCCGCCTTGTGCTTATCGGTCAGATCCCTTCTTTCAGGCGATGAATTCCTTGCCTTCTCGGGCTCATCTCGCATTGGCGATTTCCATTTGCTCGACGTCTAGGTGCTTCTTGGCCGGTATAGAATTCCGTCAATGAATATACTCGATTCTTACATAGATGTCGGGCCAAGCGGGTCATCGGGTCCGGTCGTTGACGAGGCAATGTACATGGACCTCTTCGGATAAGGATCGTACTGTATTGCCGTATCTACGAACCGATCCAGATATTTCTGCAATGTTTCGCCCTTCTTTTGCTTTGCTTTACTCAACGTGAATTGAGATTTTGGTTGTTTCTTCTTTGGTGGCAAAGTGTAATTCAAACTTACGCCCAAGGTCTTGAAGTTTCGAATAGAATTATTGGGCAATGAACTCAACCATTTGTGGGCCGGCCCGGTTAACGTGGCCGAGAAGAGTCTTAGTATGACCGGACCTTACCCACATTAACTTTTCAAATATCTCCGGTGATGACGTGGATCCGGGTCCCATCATACTTGGGGAGATCGGCTAGGTCGAAATTCTTCGGGTAAGGTGCCGTGGCCGTTGCTCGAGAGAATGGGGTCCCACCTGCGCCGGCCAAGTATTTCATCTTATACTGCCGCGGCGATCCTCGTGTCCGAGGCGTAGTGATCGCCTCGCGTAGTTCATCCGAGTCCTGATCGCGGTCTCGGTTTTCCTGATCCCTATCGTCATTATGGCGGTCTGCTCGCCTTCGGTCTTCCCCATCCCGGATCCGCAAAGGTCCCTCCTGGTGCCTCCTGGGGGTCGGTTGGCGTTCTCGCTCCATTCGACGTCCCCTCCTTCCCGCCACGGGGCGTTGATTCGATCTCCGGGCCGGTACGCGGACTATTGCTATCCAGGGCGTAACCTCCTTCCCCTTACGGGGCTTCTCGGGGTTCCACGTTGAAAAAGGTTTTCAAGCTTTTCCTCTATCATTAATTCCGAGCATGAAAATCCTCCCGCCTTTGGAGGTGGTCTAGCTTTTCCTTGTTTTCGAACCTCGAATCATCGACTCTTGGGTTCTCCTTAGGATGCGGACGTCGGTGTCTAATACCGAGCGTCGGGCCGGGACCGTCGGGGCTTGGACTTTTGGGGGCCCTCGTGCAAAGACTCGTTGAGGGAAGGAGAATTGCTCTCGTGTCGATGAACGTGTCCCTCCGGAGTCTTTCCTCGGGGGTTGTTCGTGGGCCGTGGTCGACTCGGTCCGCCCGAGGTTGATTTGGAGGTACAATATTTTCCTCATTCGCCGGTCCGATTCTTGGTTTTACTGTGGCTTCGGTGTTAGCTATTAGTGGTCACGGGGATAGAAATTTAAGGCCCCCACGGTCGGCGCCAATGTTTCGGTATAGAACACGGATGTCCACGAGGGTTGGTAGGTTGATCTTGGATAGATAGGGCCGGCACAGGGAATCTATGGAGAAGATAACAGGAAAGCGTAGGATCACCCGTACACGACAAAGGGGTGGTGTGTGTGCACGGTGAGATGTATGTAAATAGTCGAGGTTTAGAATGTGTGCACCTTGTTACCCGCCTTCTATATTTATAGAGGCGTACGGGTGCGATATCGGGGCACGCCATTAATGGTGGTCCATTAATGGGGCGGATATTGGATGATACCCCATTAATGGGACGTGTCATTAATGGGGCGGATATCTGGGACGTGTCATTAATGGGGCGGATATCCGGACGTGCCATTAATGAGACGTGTCATTAATGGGGCGTGTATCTCGGCAGGCCGATATGATAGGGCGGATTCTGCCTAGCCGAGATTTCCGGATCTCCTGCTATGATTAGCGGATTGCGCCTCCTGGCTTTGCTTGGGCCTTGCCATGGACTCGGAGGCTTTTGGGCCGATCCGTAACAAATAGAATAATTTCTTAATCTCCTATGTTATTTATGAAACCGTTATGGGCCACACTGCACCTTTTATACTGATTTGTAGCAATTAATGTAAAAGTTCCGCTGCAGGAATATTTTGTGTACAAATACCTAACATTATAGAATCTTAAAAATCATAGGCAGATTCATGAAACCTATTTGAAGCTCACTTGTAAATTTTAAAAACATGCAATACACCTTCAAAATCCTAACAAAGAGGGATAAGAAAAACGGCATATATTCCGAACATGGGACACCGCGCTTCAAGTTTTCCGATAAACGACAGAGACTGATCCAAACGAATTAAATATTATTGGACTTCGCGGTCAGCCGCCCGCCAATATGGTACACAAACGCCATCGCGTTTCGACTTAAACATGCCTTTTCCTTTTTTGTTTTTTTTGTTTCTTGGATTTTTTTTTGGTTGAATCTCCCAGTACTTTGCGTCTGCCTTATCAGTTTGTTTTTGTTCGAAAAGGAGCCTGACTTTTAAAAAATAAATGCCTTTTTTTTTTTTTAATTGAGCCACTCAAAAATCTCATGTTCGTGTGGCAAGTGCTCGCTGATTTACCTTAATTCAATTTTTTAATGTTGGATGTTGATATTAGTCCGTTTTGACTTGACTTAAAGGCTTCCATTCAATTTTATTTTTTTTAAAATGTATGAAGGATTGATGAAACAGGGGCAAGTTCAGTTTTCCAATCATTAGTTAAATGGTTACATTTTTTAGATTTTTTTTTTTTTGAAAAAAACACATTTGTTTAAAAAATAATAAAATAAAAAATTGGTCAAAATATATACTTGGTCCTTTTAACTACAAAGTTTCATTACGATAATATAATTTTAAAAAGCATGTTTACAGTCCTTTTGACCATAACATGGTTATTCTCAAATGATGATTTTATTGCAACTGTTATTATTGTTTTGAAAATTAAACTTAACATGTCAACATATAAAAATGTCTTTTAACCATTTAAATTTTCAATATCATCATTTTTTAAAGAATTTAGAGTTAAACGATAAAAAAGATACTTTATAAAATTAAAGAATCAAAATACAACCCTACGTGAAATTGTAGAACAAAATAAATTAGTTCTGAAAAATAAAGGGTTAAATATCAGTCTGTATAAGCTACAACAGGAACATATGTTTGATCCCAACTGCAAAAGCTTCCTTCAACATTTACAAACCACTACTCTCTAAAGGCTTAAGAAGTGAAGAGAGAGCTCTTCTCTTCCCTTGACTCTTGCTTTCTTCCTTCCAAAGTTGACCGCACTCAACTGCTATTAAAGGCAAGTAAAGTAATAATTTGAGTTCCACACAATATGTCCAACAAAGATTTATGTTTTCTCCTTTCTATGTTGGTTCAGGCAAGTCCTAACTTCATGGGATAAAAAGCCTTTTATTGCTCACTAGAGCAAACAATGATGCAAGAGAAGAATAAATAAGAACAAGATGATAATGGAGATGAAGGCCTAAATTAACAACAGATGACTATGACCCAATATCTCTTTGCGCTTGATCATGACATAACTTTAAGCTCCAACCACAAACAGAGATCAATATTTTATCTACAAAAATAATAGTTGACAATTGAAACCACACTTTTGGAGCCAAGTAAGATCCAAAGGCCTTTAATATGAATCAATAACCAACCACGGGTTCCTAGCTGGAGCAAAACAAAATACAAGGGAAGTAAAAGAGTAACCCCTAAATCAAAATAATGAGGCATTTTAGCCTCAAAAACATAAATGCGAGAACAAAAACATCGAGTGAAAGCAAGTATGCGAACATCGAACTAAGCATCAATGACTTGAGAAAAATTGCGAAAATCAATCCAAGTATAAGTAGCTAAATCGGGGTCTTCATAGCCGACGGAAGCAAGAAACGATCTCCAATTTAATAGCAATAAACCACCTAATTAAATCGTTAAGATTACAAAACCGAAAGCAAGTATGCGAACGAGCATTAAAAAAAAAAAACGAACAAGAACGAGCATACCGCGAAGTGCCGAGATTGACGATGGTCCAAGGCGGAAGATTTGGGAGAAGACGAAGCCCTAGGGTTCGAAGTTCGAACCTTCTTCAATACCCGCGCTGGGAGAACAACCACTCGAGCTAATAACGAAGGGAGGCGTCCAACGGCGAGCTCGATCAAGTGTGGAGACGGAACAATTTGAGGTCTCGGGCTCTCGGCTGCTCGATTTGGCCGACGGAGTGAGGAGAGTGAATATGAAATTGGGGAAAAAAAACAGAGAGGAGAATAAGTTCGAACCCCCGACGTGTGGATAGGTGGGGAAAATAATTACCAACTCCTCCAACCAACGAAATTGTAATGGAAGTCCTATACTTTCTATATATTTTTAAATTTTTTTATGCCGCACTTGGCCCCATTTGCACTAGTGTGGGTCCGCGCCGCATATATATATATATATATAGCAAGATCATTATTTTAATTAAATAGCGTGTGAAAAGGAAAATTTAGGTTGGAGAGGTATGTGGTAGAAGCTATTGATTCACTTTTACTTATGTCATTTTAAATTTATATAAGAGCATTTCAGGAAAATAAGTGAAATGAACTAATTTAACTTCTTTCATTAATCTTCACAAAATCAATTAAATATGTCATATAATTAGGAGCAGGGGGAAGTAATTTCTTCAACCAAAGGATCAATTAGACAATTACTCTAACTTCCAATTGCATATATCAATATATCCGTTCTTATCTTTCGGAGATTGTTTTTGACCAAATATTTTTAGTGGATCAATTTAATGTAAGCTTTTATGCTTTCCTAGACTCTTGCACCGCTGTAGACATTGACATGTTAGACAAAGAGTTATTATGTTAATCGTAAATATTAGATTTAGTTGACTTTTTTTGATAAGATTATGGAAGTTTATTAAATTACTTTATAGTATTTATATTTATTTCTTTTTGTCCAAACTGATTTGTCTAATTTATAAACGATATATAATTGAATCATACATAACATATGATATGATTCATAACTTATTTAACTTCCTCAATTTTTCAAAAAAAAAATCAACGATGTTTTATATTTAAAATTAGAGATAATATTAATTATCATTTTCTTTAGAATTCATTTGACTTACCTTCAAAAAAAGAAAGCATCGGAGTGCGAAAAGACTTTTTTATCTGGTTAAAGAAGTATTTCAACGTCAGTTTTGTAGTTGATATAATGCTATGGATATAATTGGTATAGAATAATTTCTTAATCTCCTATGTTATTAATGAAAACGTTATGGGCCACACTTCACCTTTTATACTGATTTGTAGCAATTAATGTAAAAGTTCCGCTGCAGAAATATTTTGTGTACAAATACCTAACATTATAGAATCTTAAAAATCATAGGCAGATTCATGAAACCTATTTGAAGCTCACTTGTAAATTTTAATAACATGCAATACACCTTCAAAATCCTAACTTTTTTACTTTTTAGTCGATTTTGCTATAAATAAGTCTGTTTTCATTCTTTATATACCAATTTTCATCTTTCAAATAAGGCACCTAAGCCCTAAATAAAGTCCTACATATAGGCATGGGATGATGAGATCCCCGATGAAAGTCCTAAAAAGAGTGGCCTCGACAAGGCAATGGCATTCAGATATTTAGTCACGTGAAGGGATTCCCCTCCAAACACTCAGAACAGAACTCAGAGCTTAGAAGGTCAAACCCTTCTTGTCTTTTTCATATTTGGTCTGCCCCTTTTCCTGTCATTTTCTCTTTTACTGTAAACCTTTCAATCAATAATTTAATTTACTTTTGTTATATTATGAAATCCTCTGAAAAAAAATAAAGAAAAATAAAGCTCAATTTAGATGAAGAGAAAAGTTAAAAGAAAAATAATAATAATAAGAAAAAGAACTGGAGAAATAATTTATGTGATAAAAACCATATATATATAAAATATAAATACATATTTTATTTATTCCCCATTTCCTTAATTTTGCAATACCAACCTTACTTGTATATTTTTTTTATTTTATATTATTAATATTTCTTCAATATATTTAGTATAAAAATTATGTGACAAATCATTCACTGACACACTTAAATTTTATGTATATATAAAATATAAATACATATTTTATTTATTCCCCATTTCCTTAATTTTGCAATAACAACCTTACTTCTATATTTTTTTCATTTTATATTATTAATATTTTTTCAATATATATAGTACTCTCTCGGTCCTAATTATAAGACCTAATTGATTTTTTTTGTAGGGATTAATGAAGCTAATTAGATTACTTTAAATTATTTTTATTTTTCTTCAAACTAATTAGTTTGACTAATAAACTAATATACTTCGTATAATTTAAGAACACACAACATATGAAATGATTGAGTAATTTATTTAGCTTCCTTAATCTCTCCAAAAAATCTACTGCGTCTTATAATTAAGACCAGAGGTAGTATAAAAAATTACATGACAAATTAAATTTAATGATATGGTGTGTGTGTGTGTATAATACTCAGATGTGATGGCAAAAAAAACACAAATTCGATTTACTTCACCCATCCAAAATATAAATCATCACTTTCAACTACCTTATTAGAATCTTGAGCAAAAAAACTACCTTATTAGAATTAAGAAAAATAGTCAACTCATAAAATATATCTTGAATAGTAAGAAGTTTTTCACTTTGTCTCTAATCAAATATGTCTTACTTTTCTCTCATTGCCATTTTTCAATATCTCATTTGCATCACCAATAAATAAAGATAAAGTTAAGAAATAAATAATTAATAGTAAATATCATTACGACTTATAGGATTATTTTGTTTGACCTTATCTGTGATGCATCAATAATTTATTAAAGTTTTGTAAAATGTGTCTTGTACTTTAGACGACAATGAGCAGAAGATTACTGCTGACAATATCGGACAGTTAACTTATTTCAATCTTCGAAGTCTGATGCCTCATTAATTTCCTTTTGGAACTATCCTCTTGTTTTGATTCCTCACCAACATATTCTCTCTTTTTTTTTTTTTTTCGAGTTTTATAATTATATATGAAAATAAAATATTTATAAAAGTGATACTTTAAACTAGCCTTTTATAATGCCCATGACCATGATGGTTCAAACTTCAAAATATGACATTGTATGGATCTTAAAATAAAATTTAGGGAAATTCTAAATAAATACTATTTAAATTTACAAAACCCCGTAAATCTGAATTTATAAAAAGACTAAGAAGCATAAGAACCTATAAGAGATATGCAAATTCGGTAGAAAGTGGTGGTGGCGGAGCCCCGGCGGTGGTGGCCGCGGTGTGGGGGGGTGGGGGTATTTTATTTTAGTTTTTTTACTTATTTAACATTAAGGGTAAAAAGGTAATTTGACCCAGTGCATATCCTCATGGGTTAACATTCTACAGGTCTTGCCTTTTTACAAATTGACAGGCTTCTAGGATTTTACAAATTCAAATGTTATTTATTTGGAATTTTTCTAAAATTTATAATAACTTATATTATTAACAAATTATTAATTTTTCCCATTACAATCCACCCCTTAAGAAGTATTTTTAAAATTGCTGAGTTGGAGATAGTTTAAAAATTTACAAGGTCTTATACGAAAAACAAAGAGGGATAAGAAAAACGGCATATATTCCGAACATGGGACACCGCGCTTCAAGTTTTCCGATAAACGACAGAGACTGATCCAAACGAATTAAATATTATTGGACTTCGCGGTCAGCCGCCCGCCAATATGGTACACAAACGCCATCGCGTTTCGACTTAAACATGCCTTTTCCTTTTTTGTTTTTTTGTTTCTTGGATTTTTTTTTTTGGTTGAATCGCCCAGTACTTTGCGTCTGCCTTATCAGTTTGTTTTTGTTCGAAAAGGAGCCTGACTTTTAAAAAATAAATGCCTTTTTTTTTTTAATTGAGCCACTAAAAAATCTCATGTTCGTGTGGCAAGTGCTCGCTGATTTACCTTAATTCAATTTTTTAATGTTGGATGTTGATATTAGTCCGTTTTGACTTGACTTAAAGGCTTCCATTCAGTTTTATTTTTTAAAAAATGTATGAAGGATTGATGAAACAGGGGCAAGTTCAGTTTTACAATCATTAGTTAAATGGTTACATTTTTTAGATTTTTTTTTTGTTGAAAAAAACACATTTGTTTAAAAAATAATAGAATAAAAAAATTGGTAAAAATATATACTTGGTCCTTTTAACTACAAAGTTTCATTACGATAATATAATTTTAAAAAGCATGTTTACAGTCCTTTTAACCATAACGTCGCTATTCTCAAAGGATGATTTTATTGCAACTGTTATTATTGTTTTGAAAATTAAACTTAACATGTCAACATATAAAAATGTCTTTTAACCATTTAAATTTTCAATATCATCATTTTTTAAAGAATTTAGAGTTAAACGATAAAAAAATATACTATACAAAATTAAAGAACCAAAATACAACCCTAGGTGAAATTGTAGAACAAAATAAATTAGTTCTGAAAAATAAAGGGTTAAATATCAATTTTGTCCTTGAAGTTTTACAGAAGAATGTTGATATTTCTAAAATTTAAAAATGTAGCAATGTTACCCCTCATTAACTACCTTAAGCGGTCAATTAACGTTGCCAACGTTAGAGTTTTTAGCGGAGAGGTAAGATTGCTACATTTTTTAACTTTAGGGGCAACATTGCTTCCAAAAAAAAGTAGCAATTTTGCCCTTGAAGCGTTGACCGTTAGGGTTTTGGCGGAGGGAAAAGAACATTCTTCTGTAAAACTTCAAGGGCAAAATTGATATTTAACCCTAAAATAAAACATTCAAAACTTTTATTTTGGTATTTTAGTGCTTTTTATTCTACAAAATTAGAAAAGAAGGAGACAACATCATTTTTATTACGATAAAGTTAATAATTCAAACCGTTTCCCCTTACTTCAGCTCTATTTCAAAAAAGTTTTTCGAAGTAATGATTTAAATAATTTTTATTTTATAAAAATTTTCATAAAAATTCTTCAGCATCATTATTTTAAAAACATAAGATAGAGAATAAAATCAAACATACTCTTAAAGAGAATTTTCCCCAAACATTATAGAGAATAAAATCAAACATACTCTTAAAGAGAATTCTCCTCAAACATTATTACTGTTTTACTGAAAATGAGCAAGCTCATTCAAAATAATTTCAAAATTATTTTTAGAAAGAAAATTTCTGAATTTTGATCCTTAAACAGAATCTTCCCTTGAAACTTTTTCCTACTGATGGCTTGTATTAGAAACAATTTGACAATAAAAGGCACAAAATTTTTAATTTACATGTGATTTTATACTAATGATATTGGATATGAGAGAGTTTTAAGAAATACGTTCAAGGTACTTAAAAATCAGACCAGAATTCATTGAACCAAGTGAAGGCTTAAAGTCGGGGTTCAAAAGTTTGGTGTCCGACTAGAATCAAACATGTGCATAAACTTCAAATAAATACTTCATTTGGTCCTAAATATAAAATATAGTTAACTTTTTTTAGAGATATTAAGAAAGTTAGTTAAATTAACTTAAAATATTTATATTTATGTTTTTTTCTCTAAACTCTTTTGTCTAATATATAACTTAATGATACACAATATATGATATGATTAAATAATTTATTTAACTTCCTTAATATCTCTAAAAAAATCAATTATATCTTATATTAGGATCAAAGCATAATAAAATAGAGCTACTCAAACACAAATATAATTTATTATTATTGATCACTTTATGGATAATCACGAAGGAAGCTGGCCACCTCTGCCATTTGTTTTAGAGTTAAATAAGCTGGCCACCCTTTTATTTAGCCTTAATTATACAAATCTCTCATATATTTTACATACATATATTTAAGTCCAAGCAGTTAGCTCCATTAATAATATTTTAAAAACAACCAACAAATTTATTTTAATTCAAACTTATATAAAAATAAAAAAAGAACCTCCTAATGATAAAGTATATACTGATCATATTTAGATCTAAATAGTCTTTTGGATTATTTGTCAGAAGCTACTTTTCCAAAGTGATTTATGATATATGAGACAGGCGTGTGAGAGGAGTTTTGTATCAACTTACGTAAACATGTTTTTTTAACTCTAACTCAAATATGGTGAAACTTCGGCCACCCCGGTTCTCTGTTTGTTGAGTTAAAGTTTATATATATATATATATATATATAGTTTATTATATTTGATACAAAATAAGTGTTTGATATATTTTTTTTATTTAAGAAATTAAAATAAATAAATTTTAATATATATGATGAAAAAGTTAAAATTATAAATTTTTCAACATACTAAAAAGTTCGAAAATCTATTAGAATTAATTCTTAGTTGTATAGATTTTTTTGGCTTATATATATATGTGTGTGTTAAAATGATTCTAATGTTAATCAGAGACATTTTGATAAAAAAAAAAAAATTAAAAGTCAAACTTAACAGTCAATTAAACTTATATATGTGTGTGTTAAAATGATTCTAATGTTAATGGGGGACATTTTTGTAGAAAAATAATAATTCAAAAGTCAAACTTAATAGTCAACTAACAGTTTGGATGGATGAAAATATAATCTAAAAAAAAAAATATAAGGGAGCTTGGTGTAATTAAGACAAAATAGATGGATAGTCAGGGTATTATACTATTTATTTTATAACTCTATTTAAGTACTGAATTTCAGTTTATACTAAAAAAAAATTGACGTTGTTTCGAATTTAATAAGAAAAAAATATAAAATTCAACCAGCTGACTCGCACAACCCGCTGGATTGACTCAGCTTGCATCTGGTTAATCCCAAAGTGAGTAAGTGACCATAGGCCTCTCCTTCCTCAGGTCAATTGATTATTGAGATCCGCCAAATTTTCATGTGACTTGGTTGAGCAGCTTGAATTTCTCTACCAAGTCAACAATCAACCTTAAAAATTAAAATGTAAATATTTTTTAAACCATATTTATATCAAGTTATCTCGTTCAACATGGCTATATATCCTTTTTTTTTTTCTTCTAGATTTATCATTAAATAATAATAATTCAAAAAAAGGACACATAGTCACATTTGATTGGAAAATTTAACGAAATATACAAAGAACATGATCTAAGTATTTTCTTTAGTTTTTTTAAAAAGTTAAGGTGCTAATTTATTCGAAAGTTTTTTTGAGAAAGTAATGTTACCTTAGAAGTTATTTTAAGTTCAATATTACCCGAAAGTGTCAAAATAGAGCAATATTGCTTATTTTCGTTAAAAAGTTAATGATCAATATCATTTTTTTAATGTTCAACATTAATTTTCTAATGAAATATGACAACATTGCTACATTTTAAAATTTGAAAGGTAACATTGAACTTAAAAGAAATTTTAAGACAATATTGCTCTGCAAAGAAAATTTCTAGGACAGAATTACACCTTAATCTCTTTTTAAAATAAAATTAATATTAGTATGCTATCCGTTCGTTTAGTTGGGTATATTAAATAACACAGTACAAAAAGTAAAAATAAGGGTCCTTCCTTCATTATCCATATTTCTTGAGAGAGAGAGAGAGAGGGCCCACATCACAAGTATTTAACTTTCTCAAGAGAAGTTGTTGGCCATGACAGAGGGAGAGAGAGAGATGTCTGTCGCTCTTGGGGATCTTATTATATATATATATATATATATATATATATATATATATTTTTTTTTTTTTCTATAAGGGATCTTATCATATGCTGCTTATGGAAAAAGAAAAAGACGACGCTTCCAAGTAGCTCCCCATAGTTTCGCTTTCACAAACTAAAATTGTAAATTATAGATTCTAAACATCAAATCATTTTTAAATCACAGTTATGAAAGCTTAAGTACCCATTCATATACATGCACTCAAGAAATCATATTTAACTAAAAGGCATTGATTACATTCCTAAATTTTGATTCAACACAACTCCATACTTATAGTTTATTGAGTTAAAAAAATTATAAGAAATTAATTATATTGAGTTAAAACAAATTATAAGAGTTAATGAATTTCAGGGACTGAATTGTCACGGGTTAAAATTAATAAAAATCTAATTTAAGCACCAAAATTTGTATTTTGTTTAAATAAAATAAATTGAATTTGAGTGTATTGAAATGTAACCTATGCTTTTGGAAAAATCATCCCTAATTAGGATTTTGCTTTTCATTTAAATAAGTTGAAGTTCAATATATCTTCAAGTATTTTGGATTCATTAAAAAATATTAATTATACAAAGGCTCAATTTTTTTTAGATTATATATATATATAATTATAATTATAATTATAATTAATTGGAATAAATAATTATTCATATTTAAAAACAATTATAATTTTTGAAATATTTTTAGTTATGATGAAATATTTATTCTATATATTTATAAGACTCATCCTCCAGTCTTTACAATTACAAAATATGATAAATATGTAGACTCATTTTAAAAAACTCCCTTCTTCACCACTAATCAATCTTGTCCCAAACTTAATAAAGTGTAATTTTAAAAAAGTATAAAATTTTTCTAGACTTTACTTATTTTTTTAATTATTATAATTTCTCATAAGAAGAAAATGAGTGAATAAATTATAGTTAATTAATAATCATATTAATTTTGTACTAAAAAAATATTATTAAAATTTCTAGTGCAAAATTTATTGTGCAAAGTAGGGGTGAGTATGGGCGGGGCTAGGCGGGGCGGGACTCCGCCCAATGCCCAGCTCGAAGAATGAACGGGCTTCATTTTGTAGCCCCGCCCGCCCCCAATAAAAGCCCTAATCATTTTTGGGCAGGGCGGACTTACCCTGCCCAAGTAGTGACGCCCTGCCCTACTTTATGAAGATTTTAGTTCATACTTTACACAATTTCAAAGTTTTAGAGATCCCGAAGTATAATATAATATATTTAGATATAATAATATATTTTAAATAAAATAGTATATATAGAATAATATTTATTTAAATATAATTAATTTTCTAGGCGGGGCCAAATGGGCGGCGGGACCCCTACCGATGCCCGGCCCGCCCTAATTATTGACCAACCCAAAACCGCCCAAATGTTTTTCGGGCCACCCTTTTAGGGTTGGACATGGCAATTTTTCTTTGGCAAGCGGACGTACGGGACATCTGACAAAGCATACTTATCGCTAGTGCAAAGTATTTAAAGACGCCTATGGCCTTATAATTTAATGGCACAAGAGCCTTTTTTAGGTGTGTATCAAAGATTAATTGCACGAGCTGCATCTAAATTTTTTTCTTACAAATTTTAATTTTATGAGGTTTTCCAAAAGTGAAGGGTAAATTTTGGCATCAAAAGAGGGGAAAAACAATAGTTCGTCTCTTCCTCAATCACACTTTCCCTCTCGTCCTCACACTCACAGTCACAGATCTCTGCCAAATGACAGGGTAGCAAAAAGCTTGCAAAAGGAGCAACAAGCCAAAACCCAAATTCCATAGGGTTCGTTTCTCTTTCTTTCTTTTTACTTTCTTCCATGTCCTAGTCTGCTTGAGTTGTCCTTGACTGTATCAGACAAAAGCTTCCTCACTGTACACTCCTCTTCGTCCACCACCCCCATACCCTCTCCGTTCTATCTCTTTCCGCCAGCTTTCTTACTCTGATTCATCCCAATGTGTCACTGCAAGCTTCTTTTGGCTGTTCCTCTCCGACTGTAAATCGGTGAATTTTCGTTTCTTCTCGAGTATGGGACGAAAATGTTTGAAAATTGTCACTGGCTCGTATAATTCAGTTTAGTTCTCTCTGCGTTTTGTGCGTTCTCTGCTTTGTTTACTCATTTACCCTGTGGAGAATCAAAACCTGTGAAGAGAAAAAATGAGGAAGCATGGATGGCAGCTTCCGTACCATCCTCTCCAGGTGGGTGTGCGAATTTTTACACGATTTGTTTCCTTTGTTTCAATAGCGTTAGTGTTATTGTTTGACATGATCACTGTTTCTGCTCAGGTGGTGGCCGTTGCTGTGTTCTTGGCTCTGGGTTTTGCCTTCTATGTGTTCTTCGCTCCTTTTGTTGGAAAGAAGATGTTTCAGTACGTTGCAATGGGCCTGTACACGCCTCTGGTAAACCGACCTTCGTTTTTTATTCCTGCGCTTTTCTGTACTCATTTTATTTCATCCTTATGTTGGTGGGTGGAAGGGATGAGATTTGCAATTGTTGCTTTTTGATTCTTGTTTGGTTCCATGTATGTGTGATCTTATTAGATAACTCAAGTTTGTTGTGGAGTGCGGGTAATTTATGAGGGACATATATTTGCTTGTTACTTGTTATCACTTCACTCCTGAAGTCTCTTTCTATCACTCTCTCTCTTTTAACTCAATTTTTCCCCAAGAGAAATAGCCATTTCAAGGTAAGCATACTAGAATTGAATTAGTTATGTTATGTTATTATCGTGATCTAATTCCTGTACCCTTCTTCTTATTCTCAATATAACATTTGACTTTATGTTCATTGGCTTTTCTGGCATAGAGACGTAATAAATTCTCAAAAGCCAGACATTTCAAACTGACTTTTACGGTTCCAATATGAACTGAATTATCAATATTAAATTCTCTTCAGAGTGACTTAACAATCCTGGCAACATATGCTGCTGGATTGACTTCCTGATGTCCACACTTGTTGAAGTTGTGGAATGAGACATCCATGGATTGCAGAGAAAACTTTATTTGTAATTGTAGGTGGCTGTTTAAAACTGTGACAAAATCATTTGCATCATCCTGAAGAGTTATGGAACCAGATGGAAAGTACTAGCAGTTCAGAGTGTATTCTTACTGAACTTGGGGATTTGAGCAATATAACTTTCCATTTTCTATCATGTCAGCCTAGTAGCCCAAATTGAATATAAAATATTCAAGTGGAGGTTGAAACTTGCTGATTTGTTCCTTAGAAGAGGTAGCACAGATGTTTTGCTTTCAATTTATTAACTTAGCTGCGTGGATTGTGGCATCAGATAAGCAAAACTTTTGCAGTTCAGTAAGATTTTGTGGAAACCTACACTATAATTTTTGTTAAGTCTCTTACTAATATGAATTGTTGGCATGGATCCCTGATCATGAGATGCAATTAAATGGTTGACTTTGACTGAATAATCAGTTACTCCAAGTGGGAATGATTCATCCAATTGGTTGGTGGATTTCGGGCTTTCTGTGAACTGAGATGCAGAAACAGGAAACCAATCAGCAATGACGGGATTATATAAATGTCTTGGGGGAGGATTTGGCTAAGATTGGCTACCCTTTGTTGTCTTTTCAAGCCTTTTAGACCATTTCTACCAAAGGCTGCATTTTTTCAGCTGAACAAAGCTGCATACTCTGTGGTGGAAGAATACAGATTTTTTTATTTGGTACAAATAAATAAGAACTGTTTTGATCTGTAAGCTGTTAAACAATACCTTAGCTTGGACCTAGAAGTTCACTTTCATTGCGAGGACAGATAAAACTTAAGTAACACTTGGCATCTATCTAACGTGGCTTGTGGTGTATTTCTTGTTGTTTGCACTCTTTCTGCTTCTACCACATAAATTTGTAGAATTGATATTGCTCCTAATCATTTAGTTAGAACTGACCATGATCTGGTACTTAAGTGCTTGAAACAATTAATATTATGATAAACATTTTTATTCTGTAATGTAATACGTATGCTTTTACTTTTTGAAGGGAACTGTAACAGAATTGAAGTTACTTTTCCCTTATTTTGAATTGCATGGATGACATGATCCGTTTATCATTTTTCAGTAATGTTTCATCTTTTTTTCCAGATTACTTGTGTGTTTGGGCTATACATATGGTGTGCGGCAGCTGATCCTGCAGATCCAGGGGTCTTTAAGTCCAAAAAGTATCTGAAAATTTCAGACAGTAAAAAGCTTGCTGTACAGAAAGAATCTAAACTTGGTGGGCAATCAATTTCATCAATAAATGATGCAAATGCTTCAACTGTTGAAGCAAAATCTATTGACAAGGAAGCATTGGGCACAGAAGCAAGTTTGAAAGAGGCAGCTATATCAATAGAGCAGGATGCATCATCACTGCATTCATCCTGTTTAATGTTGCTGTGCTCTCCCTGTGCCTTTATTTGTGGATGCTCTAGTTCAAGTGAGGAGTCCTCTGACCAGCAAAAAAGTGAAGATGGCATGTTTTACTGCAATTTGTGTGAAGTTGAGGTCTGTGAAATCAATTTAACTTAAGATTTTGTTCATCCAAGAAAATTTTTAGAATTCACTTTATAAAATACAATGTGGCTTACTTCAACTGCTATGTCTGTCATTCATGCCCTCTGATATCATGCTTCACTATATTACTTCTCTCATTATTGGCCTAAAATGCGTTTACAGGACTTTACATTCATCCTGACAATTTTCAATTTTGATTACGGGAGTTTAGTTCATTGAAGAATATCATTGTTTCAGGTCTTCAAATTCAGCAAGCACTGCAGGGTTTGTGACAAATGTGTTGATTGCTTTGATCATCATTGCAGAGTATGAAAATCTGATTTCTCATTTCTTTCTTTATCATTTGCTATATGATTTTAAGGCCTGTTGTTTTTGGGTTTTTGCAGTGGCTTAACAATTGCGTTGGGAAGAAAAACTACAGACAATTTTTTACCCTCATGGTCGCTGCTCTCCTCTTGGTAAGCAAGATTGTTCCCCCAATGTCTTGCTTATCATTCTTGCTGTCATAACCAGCCTTTCCCATATGACCTGCCTCAGATCCTGTGTAGAAATACTCTCAATAAAATCTTCAATCTTCTCAGAAACTTCTTTAGCCCCCCCCCCCCCCCCCCAATTAGAGTAAAGTTCACGACATGGTTTATGAGTGTATTATCTCATATGTGCCTTGGATGATAAAGAATGTTCCTTTTGATATATGATTTTAGGTTTTCCCATCGATTACTGAGTGTGTAATGTGCCTTGGGACATATAGAATATGCCTATTCATCTATGGCGTTTGGGTGTCCCTATCAAGTGCCAAATTCTTGTCTTTCTCATAAGATAGTTGTACCATCCTATATCTGTTTCAATTGTTCTTAAAAGCAACATTCCCTAACCTGAAGGCCATCTTAGAGGCTCAGAGTAAGCTTTTAGTTTTCCTGGTCATTTTCATTTTGATTAATTATTGACAGGTATATACATGGTTTGTGCACATTGGGCTTGAGATTGCAGCTTATTCTTCAATGGTCGACTGGTGTGCTTGTGCTTATACGATGTTTTATTGAGAGGAAGCAATTTTCTGTGGATATCAGCTTCAAGTTGGGAAGTAGTTTCTCTCTGGTTCCATATACTATTGTGGTGGTTAGTGTTCTGTACACTTTCTATTTTGATATATATTATGTCCCTACTGCTATAAAAGTGGGTTATCTACTGCATGCTGTTATTTTGGTAGTTCTTTATGTTATCTTTTTGCTTGTTTCTTTTTGAAATACCTTTGGCTGCCATTTTCAACAACAGCATAATTTTTTCACAGGTTGTCTGCATCATTCTGGCTATGATTGCTACATTGCCTCTTGCTCAGCTTTTCTTCTTTCATATCCTTCTCATTAAAAAGGTAAGCTTGGTAGTTTCTTGTTACATATATCCGATTTTAACATTTCAATTCACTTATGAAGCATTGTTGTTGTTCATGTATTGAGCTGCTTGTTTCTGAGTTTATACTGTCTGAGTGGAATGGAAAATACAATATAGTGGTGGATGGAATTAGGTAATGTGGCTATATAATTCAAACAGTTAAGCTTTTGATGTGTTTTTCTAGAGTGAATATATTAGTATATCATTATTCCAGTCTTTTTTCTTGCAAAGTTTGCTATTCTATTTATGCATAATGATATTTTAGTGTGCTAATTATTGAGTTTGTTGTTGAGCAACTCAGGGAATCAGCACATATGATTACATTATTGCCCTGAGGGAGCAGGAACAGGAACAGCAAGGAGTTGGAGGTCAGCATAGCCCTCAAATGTCACCTGTCAGTTCACTTACTGGATTAAGCAGTGCAAGCTCCTTTACTACCTTTAACCGTGCTGCATGGTGCACGCCCCCACGCCTCTTTGTTGAAGATCAGGTATTTTTATGATCAATGCCTAGCTTGCTTTAATTGGATTGTCTTGAAATGTTTCCTTTCAATACTTCAGAAGGACTATTTATTCCTAAACTAGTTGGGATCCAACTTGAACCGCTTAGAGAGGATAGTAAAAAGCATTATCTATTCCGGATTAGTCGGGGCGAAGCCCCGGTGAACCGGGTGGGCAACCACAAAAAAAAAAAAGCATTATCTATAATCCATATTCAGTCTAGGGGTAAGCTGCCTTGTTCTGTAGGCATGAACTGTGACTTATTTCTTTGGCTGCTTGCTGAGCATTTTTTGGGATACTGCTCTTAATCTTTTTCTTAAATTTAAATATTCGTTTGGCTCTAGTTTTGAAATTTTGAATATGCCAGCAGGTACGGGTCCTCGTGCTGCCAGCACAGGTTCCACTTTTAGTTTCCTTAGATATTGCATTACATGCAGAAGTATGAGAATAGGCTTCTGCACCTGCTTCATACATACTCAGCTTTCTTGAATTGCACTTGGCTCTTGATGGGGTGTATTATGAACGTGTAATTCTTTTTTTGCCAGAGTATTAGGCCATATAACTAGCTTACTTCCTTGTAATTGAGTCCTATGTGATGATTTATCACTTCCCGCTTTGTTTAACAGACTCATGTCCCAGCGCATTCACATAGAACAATTACATGGTTTGGCATTTGGTATAGATATATTAATAAAAAGGGTTAAGGAGCAATTTGGCCAACAAACTATTATCTCAGGAGCGTCCAGCACAAATAACTTTTAAGTGGACCAAAAATACCATTTTTTTTTTTTAAAAAAATGTGCAGTTAGCACAAAAATAGATTTAAACTTTTTTGTGCTGGGCGCTCCTGGAGTAAAACTTTTTTGTGTTCGGCGCTCCTAGAGTAAAAGTTTTTTGTGCTGACTGCACATTTTTAAATGTTTTTTGGTATTTTTGGTCCACTTAAAAGTTATTTTGTGCTGGGCGCTCCTAAGATAATAATTCATTGGCCAAATTGCTCCTTAACCCTAATTAAAAATGACTAATGATTCTGCTTATCTTTTTTCCCCTTGCTATTAGAATGGTGCCTCCCCCTCCTCTAACATGTTTATTTTGGGGGTAATAGTTTGATGTGGTACCCCCAGAAACAGGTTCAGTAAGCTCATTTGGAAAGAAGGCTATGCGAGAGGAGCCTGTTAAGAAAAAGAATCCTGGAGCGGTCAAAATTAGTCCATGGACATTGGCGCGATTAAACACAGAAGAGGTTTCCAAGGCTGCTGCAGAAGCAAGAAAAAAATCCAAAATCCTGCAGCCTGTGATGAGACAGAATGATGCCTTCAGGCTTGAACCAGACAGCACCTTTGGTGGCAGTGGTCGAAGAATGCTCCCCAGAATTGAGAATAATCGTAAGCGGCCAAGCAAGCGGGTTCGCCTACCAGCTGAACTGCCTATGGAGTCCCTGGCAAAAGCTTCTGCTAGTAATTTTGGTAAAGGCTTCAGTGGAATGTCTAGTTTAGCTCCCCTCCAGCTCGAAGCACGTAGTGCATTTCAAACAAGTCAAACGATATCCAGCTCTGCAGGCGGTGTTGTTTCTTCACCTGAAAGCAGTTTAGACTCACCAGATATACACCCTTTCCGAGCATCTTCATCGGGAGCTGAGGAAACAAGACGGCTAGCAGGTCTGCCAGCTGCTAGTGCCACGGCTTTCAAGGGAATCCCACCGTTACATTCAACTAGCGATGGGTATGAAGCTTCTGGTGGGGAAGATAGTGACCAGGTACAAACTAGAATTCTTCAGAGATCTACTACCAATTGGACTAACGTTCTGTTTGGTGCTGATCCGGATGAGAGGGATTATAATCCAAAGTTGTCTTCTAGCCTGGCTTATAACAGAAAGTTGTGACTGATGTTAATTAAAACAAAGCAAACAACCCTTTTGATTTCATTGATGGGAAATGCGATTCTTTTTAATTTGTGAGGCAAATGTTTTTACTTCAACATCCTTAACCAACTGCTATTGGAAATCAAAAGCTCACCCTCAAGAAATTTTGGAGTAACCAATGTACAAAGTGTTAGGTCAGACTTGAGAGGAGTCATAAGGGTATTATGATATAATGCTGCAGTCTCCCCTTGTAGTTAAAATGTATGAAGCATTTGCTTATGTATTATTCTGCTGACTGTTCTGATCTCCCGCCCCCGAAAAAAAAAAAAAAAAAAAAAAAAAAATTTATTAGCAAGACAGGTGACTGCATTATCGATGTTCTTCTTTGTTCCCCCAAATCTTTATAACTGTTCAAATTATCTCAAACTTAATACTACCTCAAGTTCTTAATAAAAACCACACTGCAAGTGATATCTTATATTAATGATTGGAGGTAGTAAGTACAAATGTGGCAGGTTTGTTCTGCTTCCTTTAGTTTATCTTTGTGGTAGGCAGCTCATAAAGATAACGTTTGTTGTCGAGGGTCCAACACAATCCTCTTCCTTTATTCAAGCTTAGGATCGGCTATAAAACATAGGTGGAGTTATTGTTGCTGTTGGTTTGGTAGGCAGAATGAATTTTAAAGGAATGTTAGTGGGAAAATGAATGTGTTTGGTACATCAATGGAATATTAGTATAGTTTTTATTTGATATATGTAATGATAATGGAAAAAGACCATAGTACCCTTAACCATGCTGGGGGCAAAATAAGTAGAAACAGGTATTTTCACAGCGCAACCCCTAAGGTACATTGTTGTCAATGTTTTGGTGGAATTAAATGTGGTGATGATTAGGTCGAGCAAGAAGTTTGTGGTGGCTCCAAAGATCTTATCTCAGAAAAAGGAAATGGGATTTTCTTTTTAGTTTTCCTGTAAATTTGTTAATCGCTAGATCATATGAAAAGAATGTAATTATTAAAAAGTGACATAACAAGTGAGTAGCATGTAATGGTAAGTTTAGTGCTCACTTGTTTTGTAAGTTTTTAATGGTTATATTCATTTCTTGAGACCTTGTAGCGATTCTTCCAAAAGAAAAAGGAAATGAAAGAAGAGCTAAAGGGTTGAGATTCTCTTGCACTCTCCTCTCTCCCTCTCTTTTTCTTTCACTGACTTTTAAAAAAAATAAAAATTACCATGAAAATTTAAAGCATCTTATCCCATGGAAAACATGGCTCATCTGGATCAATCAACCCAAATATTTTTTCCCCCTTCGCATATCTATAAAATTAGACGTACCGAAGTTATCTCATACTACTGCATCAAACTATACAGTTTATACATCTCAAATCTACTCAAAGTATTATCATACAAAAAGTAAATACTATCATCTCTCTCTTTGCTAAATGTTAGCAAATGACTGGTGTTTGCATATATTTAATACAATTCTTAATATAAGATTTTGTTTCTAATACAATTTATCTTATAAACGAGATTTTATATTAAGAACCAGGAAGTAGTATATAAGACGTCAACAATTTAAAGTACAATGAATGTTTTCTATGCGGTCAAGTGTCCCCGTCTTCATGCATCATACAAGGCTATAATATGTTTCATTTTAACTTGGTGTGAATATTTTTCTGTTCCACTATTTTTTCCTTTTTTTTTTTTTTTTTTTTTTTTTAAATTAGGAATTCTGCGTTATTGTTCATGATTTATGGTTCAAAAGTAATCTTGATTGAAAAGAATGAAGCTAAGAATATAAAGCATAAGTGAATCTTTTGTGTCTATTTTTTATTTTTATTTTTATTTTTATTTTTAGCAGCAAGATTGCATTGGATGAAAAGTTAAAATTAGAGAATCTTTTTTGAGGCATTAGGTCAGTCTAACTTAAGCACAAGCCAATTCCTCTCAAAGAATTAAAAAAAAAAAAAAAAAAGAGAGAGGTAAAAACAGAAGCATGCGACAAACACATTCCCAAATACGAAACAAGAAACCATTTTACACATCCAAGAGAAGTACAAATATAAAATGACATAATAAGGGGGCAACTCACCCTTTATCCCACTCTCTTGAAGCTTGTCTCAATAACTCACTTCTTTTATTTTAACATTGCAATAATTACAACACTACTTCTCGTGGGTTAATATAAGAGTTAAATAACTAATTTATGAATATTAAGAAAATTAATTTAATTAGTTATTTGTAACAAATGTATATTGATTTATCTAAAATATTCATTTAATCATTGCACTGAAATTTTGCTTGACGGACACTTTTTTCATATATACAATCAATTGGGATACTTTAAGAGGAAATTAGTATAAATTTGGCAAAAAAAATGGATTGGAATCTTATATTTATGACCAAAATAAATCGTTTATGTGGATTGAAATCTTATATTTATGACAAAAATAAATTGTTTATCTAACTCTTATATTTAGGAATCGAAGGGAGTAATAAACTTTATCCCACTAAGTAAAGTTGGCTATATGAATAGAAAAATGCCATTATACTCTATTAGCAGTTAATTGTTCAGATATATTCTTCATAATTCTCTTACATCAGTGTGAAGAATAATTAAGCTAAAATGAAGGAAAGTTTGCTTTGATTAAAGGTGAGAATAGATGAAGATAGAAAAAGAACCATCCCCAGCTAATCCATACAAGTCACGAGGGCTAAAAAAGTTGAAATTTTCTCATTACATTTCATCCCATTCAGTTGCTTTAATAGTACAGATTGTATGCCGTAAGCAGGTTAACTGGCACGCAAGCAACATCTTTCATCTTCTTGTTTTTATTTTTATTTTTTGAATTACAAGGGCATATATTATTCGCCTGAATTACAACAAACGGAATCGAGCTCATGACTTTTCCCTAGTAGAGGAGTATCCTTATCACTAGATTACAAGGCTTTTAGTATCTTCTTGTTTTTATTTGATTCGGGAATATTCCCATGATAGATTGCATAAAACTCTTGACTCTTTAGTACTACCGATTTTTAATATAATATCTAGTTGACTAATTTAAAGAGATTAAAAACTAAATAAATTATTTTAGAGTATTTATATTTAGGAAAAATTTACAGAAAAAGAACTTTGAAATTGCAAAATCCCAAATTAGGTATTTCCCATAAAATAAGTTGTGAATTGATTATTAAATTTCATCATTGCCTTATCAATTCTTGGTAACAAACCTAATTTAGAGTTTTGCAATTTTAAAGTTCTTTTTCTATTATTTTTCCTTATCATTTTTTTCTAAGATAAATTTTCCTAATAAGCATTTCAAAGAGATTATATAACATATATTATAATTAAGTAATTTATTCATCTCCTTAATTTCCCTCATATTAGTCAACTCGCTTTTATATTAAGGATCAGATATAGTATAACTTTCGAGGAAAGAGGATTTATATAAGCTTTTATTAGAGGTGTTCATGATGCCTGTACTGTCTGTCCATGCGCCGTGCCCATGAAAAATCGTCCTACCCAAGTCCAAGGAAAAGTAGCCCTGGGAGGTACAAGTGGGCAAGGCATTTTTGCGGGCAGGGCCGAGCATCGGGCATGGTATGCCGTTTTGCCCATTTAGCCTTGAGTAGTTATCATATTTTTTATTTTTTAAAATAGAATAAAAAAAGTATTATATTTTTTTATTTTTTTATAGGATGGTATTATATATTTTTTACAAAATTATATATAACTTAAGAAATATGATTGTCTTTTTAATTTCAAGACTTAAGTTGTAGACTTATATTTGAATATTAAAGTGTAGAATTATGTATTTCATTTGAATTTTGCAATATTGTTTATTAGGTATGACTTTTTTTTTTTTTTTTTCACATAGGGTGTGACAGGTATTGCCCACTGCAGGCGCCTAAGGGCCGCCGCCTTGACCCATTGTTACCCCGCCAAAAATTTTAGGCTTCGATCGGGTAGGGCCGGCAAGACTGGGCTTCATTTTATAGTCCAATGATCTTTTGGGCAGGGCATCGGGCAAGGGTCTTGCCTCGCCTAACCCCGCCCATAAACACTCCTAACTCTTATATCAAGGATTGCAGGTAGTATTAAATAGGGATAAATTTAAGAAATTGAATTTTAAAGCCGAATTAAACAGGTTCAAGTTTTTTTTTATTTTATTTTATTTTATTTTATAATGTGTGTGTGTGTGAAACATACTAAGAATTACTAAAAAATATAACTAGAAGAGCACACTATTTAGCTGTGGATATCAATGACTCTAAGAGGACATATACTCAATATCTTAAGCTTTTCCAGGTTTTGAAGGTTGGCCCCTGTCAAAAACAAGGAAGATTGAGCCTAAGAGTGTAGAGCTTATGATACAATGAAGAGATGGCTTAATTTACAAGAAGCCATCCACTATAACAAGTTTCACATGGTAAGCGCTTTAAATACATAAAAAACAACATCTAGCTACTAACACTTTTAGAATATGAATATTATTGTGACAAGGACATAACAAGGATCTCTTCTTTTACAATAATTATTGAGGTCTTGAATTGAACACACAGGCTTCAATTCCAGCAAGAATATGAATGAATTTTTGGAAATCCTCCACTCTCTTCAAATTTAATTTAAAGCCCCTAATATACTCACTCACTTCAACTCATGATATCGTCTCCGGTCTTCAATATAAGATCTCATTTAGAGTGTAATCTTATATTAATTGAACAGAAAAAGCCTCTCATTATTTGGTGTGATCGTCTCCCATTCTTCTGTACGCAGAACCATATTGAACTGTAGTAATTATGAAGTTAGAGGCGTCATTAAAAAGACCACTAACCTCATATTCTCATCATCACTCATGAATTATTGACAGACCATGAGGAACTTTCCCGTCTGAATCAAATGGCGAGCTGATCACATAAGTGAATTCCTCAGCAATCTCCTGAGGAAGCTCACCACCATTAACAACCTTACAGTACGCATATAATACAGCTTTGGACGCAGTTTTGTGAAGCAGAATCAGCATGAAGAGGAGAGTGAAGACTACAACAGTTTGAACCACCAAACCCCAATTCTTCCCTTCATTATTGGAATCCATTGATGAAACAGAACAACTCATCCAGATCAAAATCCCAGTAAAAATCACAAGAAACAACAAGGAAGAAAGAGCTATTTGTTTCATTCCCTTCATCAAATCCACACTACTCCGTCTCAACGCTGTAAATCCCCAATTGAATTCCACTACCAAAATCACAGACAGTAAGGTCCAATTAACTTGAAAATTCACCAACAGAAACAAGAAAGCTAGCAGAAAAACAGAAGAGAAGCCAAGGAAGTAAGGGGAAGAGTACTCAATTTGAACATCCATGAAGTCAATTCCACGGAAAACCAAGAACAAAAAACCCCCAAATACAAGTGAGATTAAGCAGACTATAACTTGTGAAACGACGACGTGTCCCAATAATGTTAGGAACGAAGTAAGTATAGACCTAATTGTGGATAGTAACTTGACGGGCTGACCGGAGAAGCCGTGGAAGACGCTGTAGGTGATGGTTGCGATAGCGCTGAGTGAGAAGACAAAAACGAAGAATGAGTAAATAAGAGAAAATAAGAGCAAATTAGTGTTGATATTGTTAGGTTGGAAGTGTCGCCGGAGAAGAATGTCGGTGGTGGTGGTGATGACGAGAGAGCGGAGGAGGAGGCGGCGGCGGAAGGTGGGGAAGACGATGAGAGAGAAAGAGAGTGAGAGGAGGAGGAAGATAGGGAGAGAGAGGAAGTGACGACGAGGGTGGGTAGTGATGATGCGTTTGGCTTCGGTGAGGACACCCCAAAATCCATGGGGTAGTACTTGAAGTGGCACCGACATGGCCGACGGTCAGCCGGAGATGAGAGAAGGAGCGAAATGGTAAATAGCAGAGCGGAGGAAGAAGGAAGAAATAGAGAATGTGACATGAAAGAGAGAGCCTCTCAACAGTATGGCGGAGGTAGTTATTCAACTAATTTAACTATCTTGTGCATTAAGTTCATACAAAGAAAGTGGATGCAACAAAAGGGACCCAAGAACGATGAACTGTTTTTTAAAAATACATGCTCCTCTTGTCGTAAATTTTTATTTTTATTTTTTGCCTTGCTCTTGTCGTAAGTCGTAAGTCGTAGGTCGTAATTACATAGCAGGGTATTATTTATAAATTATATTATTAAATTTTAGCCCTAAAAAACACATTTAAAATAGGAAAAAGACAAATAAGGAAGTATACATATTTATAACTTAGCTTCTCAAATGTTGTCACGAGCAAATTAGTTATTTGAAAATATTTGTAAATCTTAGATTCCTTCAACAATTTAGAATTTATGATATTTAACTTCTTGATTTATCTTTTTTTTTCTATTTTAAATAAATTTTTTTTGGAGATATTTCCTAAATTTTTCGTATAAATGAATAATTTTACCTCTTATTATTATGTTGATTTTGTAGTTTGTTCTCATGGGTTATATTATATACTTAGCTCCGGTCTCCAATATAAGAGTTAATTAACTAATTTAGGTAGATTAAGAAAGTTAATTAAGTTGGTTATTTATAATAAACAGGGTTAAGTAGCAAATCTTCTCCGAAAGTTTTCATTGAGGAGTAATGTTGCCCAAGAAATTTTTTTCATCTCAATGTGAAATTTCCAAACATAGCAATGTTGCCCATTTTCATTAAAAAGTTAAAGGTCAATGTTAGTTTTTTAATGGAATATAACAACATTCTTACGTTTTAAAACTTTCGAGGCGCAATATCGCTCCCGAAGCCTATTCTTCCGGGATGGATTTGATACTTAACCCTAATAAATATAATATGGGTTTCTTAAAATACCATATTTCGTCATGACTATCCTTAAAGAGAAACTCCATAACGTTTGCAATTAATAGTTTAAGAAAATATTTATAAACTTGGGAGACAAAGTAGATTGAGGATTTACATTTATGACCAAATTCAATTTCTAACTGGCTCTTATATTAAGAACGGATGTAACATTACATAAGAGTAAAATTGAAAAGTTGTTAAATTTTAAGACATAATTAATACTCCCTCCCGGTCTAATTATAGGACATATTTAACCAACTTTGGGAGATTAAGGAGAGGAGTTAAATTAGTTAATTTTACTCATTTTCCTAAAATACCTTATATAAATTTAAAATGACAAAAGTAAAAATGAATCAACAACTCTTATCACATATCACTCCGACCTAGAATTTTCCTTTCTGCACTTTTCTAATTGAAATAATGGTCTTACTATATACACATATATGTGTGTATATATGTATACATATAGATATATATATACACATATATATAGAGACACACACACATACATATATCTGCACATATATATATGAATACACACACACATATATGTTGTTACGGACCGGCCCAAAAGCCTCCAAGTCCATAGCAAGGCCCAAGCGGAAGGCGTAATCCGCCAATCATGGCAGGAGAGCCAGAAATCCCGGCTAGGCAGGATTCGCCCCAATCATATCAATCCACCGAGATACCCGTCCCATTTAGGAAGTATCTCGGATATCCGCCCCTTAATGACACGTCACATTAATGGGATATCGTCCAATATCCGCCCCATTAATGGCCCCATTAATGGCGTGCCTCGGATATCGCACCGACGCCTCTATAAATATAGAAGGCGGGTAACAAGGTGCACACACTCAAAACCTAGACTATTTACCTACGGTCTCACCGTGCACACACTGACACCCCTTTGTCGTGTACGGTGATCCCACGCTCTCCTGGTTATCTCCTTCATAGATACCCAGGTCAGCCGATACATCCAAGATCAATCTACCAGCCCCTGGCTGGACATCTGTGTTCTACACCAGAACATTGGCGCCGACCGTGGGGACCATAAATTTCTATCCCCGTGACCATCAATGGCTCACCCGAAGCCACACGCAAAACCAGCAATTGGACCGGCCAAACGAGGAAAGCATGGTACCCCCAAATCAACCTCGGGCCGGCCCGAGTCGACCTCGGACCCGGCCGGATCGGCCACGAGACCCATGATCGACCTTCCGAGGAAAAACTCCGGAAGGATACGTTCTCGACTCGAAACCACCTCGCCTTCCCTCGACAAATCCGCATGAAGAATCCCCAAAAGATCAGCCCCCAGACGAGACCCCATTCCGGACGCTCGGGTACTAGACACCGACGTCCGCATACTAAGGAGAACCCAAGAGGCGATGATTCGGAGATTCAAAAACAAGGAAAAGTTCGATCACCTCCAAAGGCGGGAGGATTTTCATGCTCGGAACAAATGATAGAGGAAAAGCTTGAAAACCTTTTTCAACGCGGAATCCGAAAAGCCCACGTAAGAGGAAGGAGGTTGTACGCACGGATAGCAATAGTCGCGTACCGGCCCGAAACGAATCAACATCCCGTGGCGGGAAAGAGGGGGCGGGGAGGGAGCGAGATCGCCAACCAACCCCGAAAAGGCACAAAGAGGCACCTTTGCGGATCCGGGATAGGGAAGGCCGGGCGAGCGGACCACCATGATGACGATAGGGAACCGGAGAACCGAGATCGTGATCGGGACTCGGACGAACTACACGAGGCGATCACTACGCCTCGGACACGAGGATCGCCGCGGCGATATAAGATGAAATACTTGGCCGGCGTGGGTGGGACTCCATTCTCACGAGCTACGGCCACGGCTCCTTACCCGAAGAATTTTGACCTAGCCGACCTCCCCCAATATGATGGGACCCGGGATCCACGTCATCACCTCGAGTTATTTGAAAAGTTAATGTGGGTAAGATCAATAGAAGGTCCGGTGATACTAAGACTCTTCTCGGCCACGCTAATCGGGCCGGCCCACAAATGGTTGAGTTCGCTACCCAATAATTCCATTCGGAATTTTGAAGACCTTGGTCGTAAGTTTGAATTACACTTTGCCACCAAAGAAGAAACAACCGAAATCTCAATTCACGGCGAGTAAAGTGAAGCAAAAGAAAGGGCGAAACATTGCGAAGTATCTGGATCGGTTCGGAGATACGGCAATACAGGTACGATCCTTATCCGAAGAGGTCCATGCCTTTGCCTCGTCAACGAATTTGGACCCGATGACGCGCCTTTGGCCCGACATCTATGCAAGAATCGAGTATATTCCTTGACGGAATTCTATACGGAAGCGAAGAAATATCTAGACGTCGAGCAAATGGAAATCGCCAATGCGAGATGAGCCGAGAAGGCAAGGAATTCATCACACGAAAGAAGAGACTGACCGACAAACACAAGGCGGAACCTCGCAGACGTGGCGAGAGAGCGGCCCGGACGAACGAACGGACAATAAGGGAAGTACGGAAACTATACCCCCTTGAATGTCCCGCGATCCCAGTGTGGAAGGAGGTCGCGCGCAGGACCGAGATGAGGAAGGTGACCAAGCCAAAGCCTCTCGAAACCGGTCCAATACGAGGCCGGGGAAGTTTTGCGGCTTCCACGCTGTCCGGTCACACCAGCTGACGAATGCTACGAACTCAGGGATGCTATTGAAAAATTTGTAAGAGAAGGGAAACTACGCCAATACGTCATCAAAACTCAAGGGAAATCGGAAAGCGGAATGGTAGCCGCCGAAGCGGGAGTCCGCCGCGAACGCTCCGGACTGCGAAAAAGCGGAGAACCGGCCCTCCAGAGGGCTACCGGACGCCGATCTTCAATGCGGGATCGGTGGCGGCCGGAGGAGGTGGAGATACAATAAGTCGGCGCAAGAAATACTGCGAGAGGTGTTAACGGTAAAAGAGGTGCCGAGGTTCAAGGGCACGTCGTCAAACCCGAAACCACCCTTGGTCTTCACCGACGAGGAGCTCAAGGAGGTTATTCCGGCCACCAAGACGGATTGGTCATCCCGGGATCGTCGTAAGCGCCGGGTCAAACGGATATTTGTCGACGCGGGTAGTTCGGCCGACATAATAGGCAGGATGCATACCGAGAGAATGCACCTCGATGTCGAAGACCTAAAGCCATGCAAATCTACCCTCGTCGGGTTCAATGGAGAGCGTTCCTTCCCAAAAGGATATGTTGACCTCGGTGACCTTGGGAACTAAGGAAGCCTTCAAATCGGGGGACGTGTAAGGTTTGTAGTGGCGATTTCCGCTCCCCTTATAACATTATCGGGCCGACCCACTATACACGGTTGGGATATCGGCATCCACCAAGCACCGAGAAATTGAAAATGATCAATGATCGAATCGGATGGTTGAAGTGTCGGTGACCGAGCGTCGCGGCGGTGTTACTTCGAAGCCCTCCGTGTAGAGGAGGAAAAGACGTCATCCCCGCCACGGCTCCAAACCAACGAGGTAATGACTAATGACGAGAAAAGAGGGCGACCCGGCAATCGGTCAACATGGTAGAAGCTGGACCTCCGTGAACGAGAAAACCCACGCCCGGCCGGAAGGAGAGTTGGAGGAATTAATCCTCGGGACGGATCCCTCCAAGACAACTAAAATCGCGGGGACATGGACGCGAGAGATCAAAGCAAGGCTGATTAAATTTTAAGGCAAAACCGGGACGTCTTCGCTGGACGTCGGCCGAAATACCGGGATCGACCCACTTTTCTTTGTCACAAGTTAGCCATATGGCGGGGTCGAAACCGGTGGCACGAAGAGGAGGAATATCTCGGACGACGGCGAGAAAGCCCTTGAGAGTCACATTGAAGAGCTCCTTCTCCTTAGGGTTCATAAGAGAAATACAATACACGACCTGGCTCTCTAACGTGGTCATGGTGTTAAAACCAACCGGTAAATGGAGGGTGTGCACCGACTACACCAATCGAATAAAGCATGCCCGAAAGACTCCTTTCCCATGCCCAGCATTGACCAGCTAGTGGATAACTCGGCCGGATACCAACTGCTTTCTTTTATGGATGCCTACTCCGGATACAATCAGATCGCTATGCACCCCGACGATCAAGAGAGAACCGCCTTCATGACTGATAAGGCGAACTATTGCTACAACGTCATGCCATTTGGATTGAAGAATGCGGAGCTACATACCAACGCATGATGAATCGAGTCTTTGACGATCAAATCGGTCGTAATGTGGAGGTATATATAGACGACATGATAGTGAAGTCAAAACATCCGGAGCGGCATATCGGGATCTAAAGCGAGACGTTTGACAAATTAAGAAAATACCGCATCAGGTTGAACCCGGCCAAATGTGCGTTCGGGGTGCCGTTGGCAAGTTTTGGGTTTTATGTTGACCAACCGAGGGATTGAGGCCAATCCGGACAAATGCAAGGCCGTGTTAGGTATGCGGGCCCCAACTCCAAGAAGGAAGTGCAGCAAGCGACGGGTCGCAGCGGCCCGACAAGATTCCTACCGAGGTCAACCGAGAAAGCTCTACCTTTCTTTAAATTATTGAAGAAAGAAACCCAGGGAGGATGGAATACGGACTGCGAGACGGCCTTTGAAGAAATTAAGAAATGCTTGGCAACCCCGCCGGTACTAACAAGGCCGGATCAGGGGGAGACCTTGTTCCTATACCTCTCGGTAGGAGATGAAGCGGTAAGCGCCGCCTTGGTAAGAAACCGAGGCCGGACGACACCCATCTACTTTGTGAGCAAAGCGTTACAAAACGCCGAGCTCGAGATATCAAAAATTTGGAGAAAATGGCATTCGCATTCGACCACGGCAAGGCGACTTCGCCCATACTTCCGGGGACATCGGATTGTGGTCGGACCAACCAGCCCGTCCGCAGATTTTGCACAAACCGGATTTGGGCGGACGGATGACGAGCCGGGCGATTGAATTATCTGAATTCGACATCACCTTTGAGGCACGGCGGGCAATCAAATCACGAGGCATTGGCGGACTTCATCATGGAATTGACTCCGGTTATGGCCCGACAACGAGTCTCCGGAGGGTATTTGTTGACGGATGTTCCAACTTAAAAGGCAGCGGAGCAGGAGTCATTGTGGAAAGCCCAGAGGCAATCGCTACAGAGCATTCCCTCCATCTGGAATTCCCGACCTCTAACAATCAAGCCGAGTACGAGGCCTCTTAGCCGGATTAACTCAAGCTAAAGAAAGCGGAGCCGGGCGGGTTAAGGTGTTCACCGACTCACAACTCGTCGCCGCGAGATCGATGGCGGCTATCAAGCGAAAGGCCCCTTGTTGGCCAAGTACTTAAATAAAGCAAAAGAGGTAATGACGGAATTTGAAGAAGTCATTGTCTCTCACATTCCAAGAGAAGAGAACGCCGGGCCGACATCCTCTCCAAACTCGCAAGTACCAAAGGTCCGGGAATCATAGAACGTCATCCAACGAGAATTTGGCCGAGCCCACGTGCATCATGACTATCTCGTCGCCTCGGATTTGGAGAAAACCAATTGAAGATTACCTTGAAAGAGGGATCATTCCCACGAGACTCTACTAGAAGCCAAAAAGTTGATGAGAGAAGCCGCCATTTACACTATGGTCGATGATCGGCTATCTAGGAAAGGAGTACACGCCCCATGATGCGATGCCTCGGCGAGTCCGAGTCAAGGTATGTATTGGCCGAGATACATGAGGGATGCAACGGCCAACACATGGGCGGCAAGGCTTTGGCAAGGAAGGCATTGCGCGCCGGCTATTATTGGCCCTCCATGATGCGCGACGCCATGGAGGCCGCCAAGCGATGTGACGGTTGCCGAAACACGGCGGGATCTTATGGCCGCCGCCCGGAGTTAAAGGGGATCCGGCTCCACGGCCCTTCTATAAGTGGGGAATGGATATTCTTGGACCATTTAAACCGGCACCGGACAACTTAAATGGCTCATTGTCGCGTAGACTACTTCACCAAATGGATTGAAGCGGAAGCATTAACTACAATCACGTCGTCCGGGATTATGAAATTCGTTCGTCACAATATCTTCGCTCGGTTCGGGATACCTTTGAAGTCGTCATTGACAATGGAACCCAGTTCTCGGACCAAAGATTCCAGGCCTTAATGTCCAACCTCGACATCAAACAACACTTCTCTTCCGTCGAACATCCACGGTCTAATGGCGGCCGAGTCCGCCAACAAGATCATTCTCGACGGATTAAAGAAACGCATGTTAAAGGCCGACTCTAGTTGGACCGAACAACTCCACGGTGTTCTATGGGGATACGGGACAAGTGTGCGAGACCTCTACCCGGAAACTCCCTTCGAGGTGACATATGGATGTGAAGCAATGATTCCGGTGGAAATCGGGCAGCCATCGTGGAGGAAGATCGAGCCGGAGAGGGAGGACCGGCATCAAATGACGACGCCTTAAAGACAGATCTAGACCTAATAGATGAGATCCGAGTCACGGCCATTGCAGGAACTTGCCGCCAAGCGGTTACTAGCGGCCAAATATAATCGCAAGGTTCGACCACGATCCTTCAACCGGGGTAACTTGGTGCTTCGAAGGGCCGACATAGGTAATAAGAACTCCGAGACGGAAAGCGCGGCAAAGAACTGGGGAGGGACCGTATCGTGTCAAAGAAAAGCTTGACGTATTTGGGGCATATGTTCTCGAAACTTTGGCAAGAAAGCGGTTAAAAGGACATGGAACGCCGATAAGTTGAAAATCTACTACGGCTAGCCCAAGCTATGCGGCTCGGTCATTTCTTACTTTCTTTCATGTTTTTTGCAATTGATTTCCAACTTTCCCTTGCTTTGCATTTGAATAATTTATGACCATTTGTACGCTCTTTAGAGCTGCTTTATTTAATTAAGGAATACCTCAAAGAGAAGGCGCCAACGTGCACGATTTTCGCTTAAGCTTAATGCCGAGGCCACCAAGCCGCGAAACCGACTCCGAGGTACTTATACCCGGTCGAAACAAAAAAACATCTAGATGTATGACACCGCCGTTGTATTCCGACGCGCATTGGTAAGAGCTCGGAAAACGCCATACGTGGCCTTCGCGAAATTGACGCGTCAACGCTCGCCGACTTAAGAAAGCGAGACTCCATCTCGACCCGATCGAGTCAAAATGTCGGATCGAAGGTATCGGACACCTCGGTCGGCATGTGGAAGCCTCGCACTTAAGTCGGTTCCTATCATCTTTTCCGGCCATTTAAGCCGGGATGGCGATGCGGTTAAGTCAACACCCCCCGAGGGTAAGACGTACAACCCTGTCCCAATCTCCCACACCGCAGTGTTGGTCGAGTACACGACTTGTATTTAATGCAGTCAACAAATTTCAAACAATGGAATTTAAGAAATTGGCGGAAGGGCGAATAAATAAATTCCTCTACAAGTCATACAAAGTTACGGCACAAAAGCCGGGAATCAACAAAATACAAAGGCACAAACGCCCACCAACAACAAAAAGTAAACTCAACTAGAAGGACCGGCCTCAGGAGCATCCTTCGTCGCCTCACTCTCCGCATCCGACTCTCCCCTCCCGATCCGGACGCATGGGCGAGAAGGAGGCCGATACGAAACTAACACTCCATCTTCCACGAAGGCACGAAAATCGTAGCCCTCCAAGTTAAGCTCCGTCTTCGGATTCAAAAGTCGGATCTGCTCCGAGTGCATTCTCAAAGCGTCGGCGGTGCACCGCTTTTAACGGCTCGTCGGACTCTAAGCGCTCCATTGCGATACGGCCCGAGCCTCCTCGACGGCTTTAACCTTATCAAACAACGTATCACGCTGTTTGTGAAGGGCCTTCACCACGTCCATACTCTCGCTCGGCGCTTTTTGGGCCGAACACATTGGGAGGCGACTTCTCCGCCCCCTCTCGCGCGCTGTTGCAGATCTTTTTCCACCTTCACAAACGCATCCTTGGCGCATCCCGTTCAAGCGGGCAGCATCCCGCTCCTCCTCCATAAGGTGCAACTTAGCCTCGGCATCGGCTAAAGCCCTTTTCACGGACGCGCCTCGGCCGAGCCCACGGTTGGCCTCAACCTCGGCCCCGGACGCCTTCAATTTTCGTTCTCGCATCGGCCCGGGGTGTATTTTCCCTCACAATCATATAAGCTTGCGGGAAACCAACGGACTTACACAGGTACCGCTCTGCGGCGAGCACCTCCTCAGCACTAGGAGGGGACAAGGCCCGGCTCTCCATAAACTCCCGAGGGGGGAGAAAAGCTACATCCAGCTCCTTGGTCACCCCCTTTTCAAATACGAAACCCCGAGGAAGCATCGAAGAAGGACGTAAGGGCCCGGTTGAAGGAGGAGGAGGAGGCGGAGCGGTCGAAGACATTTGGATGAACCGAGGCGCGAAGGAACGGTCGCGGCTCCAGTAGCTGCACCTTCACCCTCCGGAACGACAACCTGCTTCCCTTTGGAAGTTTCAGGAACGCCCGCCTGAGGGGATCCGGAGGGCACGGATGGGGCCGAAGTCTCGACATCGGAAACCTTGGCCTTCTTGGCCACAACGGGGGCATCAGCCTCGGGCATGGTAGCCTTGGTAGGGGCAGCCCGCTTCCGAGACCGACCGCTCGAAGAAACCGCGGCCGGATTCACCTTCTTCAAGTAGCCTGGAAGGGCCTTCATGTCTTGGGCTGAAAAGGACAGGTAAAAGGAAATCAGCACTAAGCACAAAGTAGGCAGCCAATATACAAAACATGACTAAAGGAATAAAGAGCATGGCAAACAAGGGACTCCTACAATTCGAAGGAATTGGCCTAGATCCCTCCGGATATGAAAAAGGCTGCACTCGGGATGCCATAATGCTCACGAAGGCGTCCAATCTTGGGACGTGAGGAACCATCTCGGGTAGGAGGTCCTCTTGAGAGATGCGGAAGGACGAGGGGCTGGCCTTGTGATGATTCTCCACCGGTATAAAGGGAAGCGCCACCCTACATCGGCGGCCTCGACCCCCCCGGAAACCAAGCCGGCTTACCGGGTACGGCGACAACCTTAAAAAACGCACTCTTAAACCGCTTAAAAGATTCGAAAAGGCTTCATAAGCTTAGGTCGGGATTAACGCGGAGAGACACTAGCCCTTTTAACTTATCACCTTCCTTAGGAGTGCCGGGGTAAAAGGGCCGAAATAATAGAAGAAGAGATTGGTCGAACAAGGGATTGGAACCGGGTAGGAACGACACAATTGCTCGAAGGCTACCAGGTAAGCCCACCCGTTCGGATGAAGTTGAGACGGGGCGAGTCTCAGGTGCATCAGGGCAAGCATTTGAAAACGGGTGAAAGGAAACCGGACACCAACCCGTGTAAGGTAATCCGATAAAAATGAAAGAAATTGGGACCGCCTACTTCTCGTTCAACACAAACGGGCTCGTCGGCTTCCGGCGGCGTAGGACGCACCCCTCCATGGTGGGTAGGTCTAACCAGGGCGATATCCTCGTCCGACATAATGGACCGGGTCTTCAAGACCTCGTGGGACACCCGGGATATCTACGACATAGGGCCTCGGGTGGACTAAAAGAATCCGATGCCCCAGCCTCGGCTTTTCTTTACGAAGGCAAAGATTTCGGAGCCATTAACCTATATACAACATAAAAGGAAATTAGCGAGTTGGAAATACGGAAAAACGGGATTAGAAGGCAAAACAGACGGCGGACTCGGACGAAAGGGCACGCCGGCCGGGGGGACCCAAAGGACGCCGATGCCGACAAGATCCAATAATCGAGGTAGCTCTGAAGTCTTCGCCACGCGCGATGTGAAATGAACTCTCAGCCAAGCAGTCCCAACAGGGGCCGAGATAATCACTAGGATAAGGGTCCAAACTTGCAGGGGATGGACCCTCGCGTAAACCGATTGGTTGGGCCATCAAGGCGGGAGCACTAGAACCGATAAAAGAACCTACCCCGGCCGGAAAGGTGAGAAGGTAGGAACGGTGTTTGCCGGAATTCGAACCATGGAAGGTGACAAAGCTCTAGCAGATATGGGTTGAGGCCCGGTCGCCCGAGAAGAACCATTCCCACCTCGACGAAGAGGTGCTAACCTCTGTTTCGGGAGCTCGGTTCCAAGAACCCAGTAAGAAGCTCTCGGGTAACGAGCGCGAAGAAACTCCTCTTCCTCAGGGGTGAGCGTTGTTCTGACTCTAAGGAAAGGTCTATGTCTATCCATCAAAAGAGGAACTAGAACCTAAGGACTACAGACTTCACGTCAAAGGGAAGGAGCATATAGAGCGAGAACACGAAACTAATCTTAAAAGAAAACTCGAAGGCCGGGAGAATGGGAAAAACGGAGGAAAAACCGGAGATTATCTAAACAAGACGAAGTATCGTAAAAGAGTAAAGGCAAGGACGGAAAATACCTGAGTAGAAACAAAGAAGATGACTTGAACGAGTGAAATGTAACGAAGAGGATGACTTGAACGACCAAATTGTAGGACAATGGAGTTCTCACGGGAAAGAAACTCGGAGCAAGTTCACTACAAGATTGTATGCGTGAAATAGTGAAAAACGCAAATATAAAACAAAAGCTGCGAAGAAGGAGAGGGAACGTAGGGGCATTTCGGTCTTTGAACATGGACACGATGGGAAATGCACGACATGATGAAGGAGCATTAAATGCGCACACAAATCGGCACACGGAACGGCGCGACGTATGCGGACCCTTTCCAATCGGGACACGCCGGGCGTGAAAGACACAATGATGGCGCTACGGAAAGAAGACCAAACGGTTTACCCGCGAACGGGGGACTTACCATTTAAATCCGAGGCCGCCTAATGTGCCCCGGTCTGGAACGGCCCAAGGCACCATCCAGGGCGACATCACAGAGGTAAGCTGCGGCATAAGGAGCCGGGCTGGCCAAAGCATAGGCCCCGGTCACACGCCGGACCGGGAGTATCACACACCTCGGCCGTCCAACAACATGAACAGCCAAGGCGGGGGCAAGCTGTTACGGACCGGCCCAAAAGCCTCCAAGTCCATAGCAAGGCCCAAGCAGAAGGCGTAATCCGCCAATCATGGCAGGAGAGCCGGAAATCCCGGCTAGGCGGGATTCGCCCCAATCATATCAATCCACCGAGATACCCGTCCCATTTAGGAAGTATCTCGGATATCCGCCCCTTAATGACACGTCACATTAATGGGATATCGTCCAATATCCGCCCCATTAATGGCCCCCATTAATGGCGTGCCTCGGATATCGCACCCGGGCACGCCTCTATAAATATAGAAGGCGGAGGTAACAAGGTACACACACTCTAACCCTAGACTATTTACCTACTGAGTCTCCTTTGTGCACACACACCCCCTTTTGTCGTGTACGGTGATCCCACGCTCTCCTGGTTATCTCCTTCATAGATACCCAGTGTCGCCGATACATCCAAGATCAATCTACCAGCCCCTGGCTGGATATCTGTGTTCTACACCAGAACAGTTGTCAACATTAATACCAAAACAACACGAATCATCCAACAAAATAAACATGGTCACTAATTCATAATTAAAAGCAAACTATGTTCACAAATAACTCACATAAAACATAAGAAGCGTACCACTAAGCGACATTAGTACGATGACTATTATTGTCGTCATCTTCGCCACTATCATCTATTTCAACGACATTTGATTGTGCTTCGCTTTGAGTAGGATCTAGTTCATGAGTAAGAATATCATGAATTTCTTCTCCTGCATCATGAACATATCCATAATCTTTATCTACAACAAATAATAAACCAGATCATAAAATTAGAGCATAGTTATTATTATTTGTGTATTTGTCCTTAAATGGATAAATAACTCTATAACAAATACAAAATACATATAAATTATTAAATTACTTGTCATTTGTGAATCCATTCATCCAAAAAATAACAATAAATTAAAAGGGCACGCAGGCCGCCCTTTTAAGCCCGAAGTTCTACGGGGCACGCCCTACAAGGCTTATTTCGTTAAACTCATTTAATTTTCAAGCTCGTCCCTTGAAGGGCCAGGGCTTAAAAGGGTTGGCACGATGGGCTCGGCTCGATTTCCCGGCTTTGATTGGCATAGGGCAATGACGGTAAAATGTGCTTTCTCCCCATAATCTCTTCAATCTTGGGAGAGCATTTGGGTTGAAAACGTAAGGGACCCACACCATTTTTTTTTTTTTCTTTCCACTTTTCTCTCCCTATTTTCTTTCAAAAATCCTTTTCCCCCTCTAAATTTTCTTTCCATCCAAACACAATTTTATATTAACGATCGAAGAGAGTATAAATTTTAATGACTTAAGAGTGTGTGTTTTTTATTATTTAATATTATAATAACAAGTTCGAGAACCAAGGACGGATCTTTGAAGATACAAAGGGGGCCATCCCCTCCCCCCCAAAAAAAAAAAAGAAATGTTTAGAAAATAATGAAGAGACGTGTGCAATCTGAACCACGTCTGCAATTTTCCTTTGTCATCCTTCTGCTTCTTCTTCGTCTTTACACAGTCTCTTTGAGGCACAGCTGAACCAGTCGTCCCAAACGAGCCACTATGCCGAGCAAGATCTTGAGGGTGAACATGGAGTTATCATCTTGCTCCTTCTTGTCGTCTGCTTCCTTACCCACGATGATGCCTCCAACTTCATTCTCTGTTTCATTCAAGAGACACGGTAGTGTCGACTGAAGTTGCTGAAGACAATGGAGCATGGCTGCTAAGAACACAGAGGAGGAATGGGCTGCGGTAATGCCGAGCATGCATAAAATAGTGGAGCATGGTTTGCTGCATGGATGATGAGGTGTCATTAATCGCATAAAACAAGTGTGTTGGCCGAAACATAATGGTCTCTTGCTGTCTCTGTTCTTTGGCCGAGAGGAATAATAAATTAAGAAAGTGCGCTGATCTTTCTCTCAGTTCCTTTCTTTTATTTCTCTGGCCGACAACAATGAGGAATGGGAAATGATAAACCTGAATTGTTCATTTGGATAAATCGGGGAGTGCGCTTCGCTTTTTGCCTTGGCCGCGGGAATGATAAATAAATAATTGGGAGAGAGAGTGTTTGACCAATAATTGAAGATTAGGAAGATGAAGTCCAAATAATAAGAAGAGAAGTGTGGATCCATTCCAAATAATCCATTTAATCCTCCTTATTCCTCTTTAAATATATATATATATATATATATATATTTCCTAAACAGTGATGCACGACATGTCCACTTTAAATTGCATTTAATGACTCTTTTTCTTCTGATTTTGGAACTTCATCTTCATCTTCGTCCTCTTCTGGTCTTGGCCCCCCTAAAATATTCATCCAAGGTTCGTCCCTGGTCAAAACCTCACATGATGATGCGTGGTTTACTTGAAACTTACATATTTAGTTCAATAAGTAAATAGTAGAATATCTATAATATTATCGACATTGGTAGAGAATTTTGTGTAACAAGTTGGCTATGATAGGAGGGTCACTTGTTCAGTAAAAAAAAAAAAGGATATTGGTAGCAAGTATCTATGTGACAAGTTGAATGTCTATACCATTGAATAGTGTCTCATGTTGGATAAATTAAACTATTTATTATTATTATTATTATATGTTGTCATTCTGTTACATTATTATAAATTTCTTATTCATTTTTAAAATCTAAAGCTATAACAAAATTTAAATATTAAATCCTCATATACACTAGTGACAGGTTAATAAATTTTCTCATAAGCATGATAACTTTTTTAACTTACCTAATTTTTTAACCATCAAAATAATTAAATGGTTAAAGTATACATTTGGTCCTTTATGTTTGACTACGGTATCATTTTAGTCCCTTAAATTTGTAAAGTGCACATTTGGTCCTTAATGCTAACACCGTTAGGTTGACTTAACGGAAAATACTTGACTCAACAATTTTAAACAATGACTAAACATGCTTATATGTTAGTATTTTAATAAATTAATATTTTAAATCCTATTAATTCAAAAATATTTAATTTTCTTCGACAAAAAGAATATATTTAATCTTCACAAATTGTGAAAAACCACAAAACGTGTCTGTAAAGATTTTTTTTTTCAATTAATAGGATTTTAAATATTAATTTATTAAAATACTAACATATAAGCATGTTTGGTCAGCATTTAATTGCACAATTATCGCTTAAAACTGTTGAGTCAGTATTTTTCGTTAAGTCAGACTAACGATGTTAACATTAAAGGGCCAAACGTGCACTTTACAAACTTAAGAGATTAAAATGATACCAGAGGCAAACACGAAGGTCCAAATGATACTTTAGCCTAATTAAATTTTAGAGTTAAGGGTAGAAATACACATGTGCTTTTTTCGGAGGAGCGCCTAACATCTAATACTTTTTAAGGTGTAAAAGTGACTAGTGGGTACAAATTATATGTAAAAATACTGTTTGACCGTTAAGTTTGAATTTTTTTGCTGACTGGACGATGACGTGACTTTTAAGGTGCAAAAATACGCATGTGGTTTAACCAAAAGAGCGCCAAACACCAAACGCTTTTTTTATGTGCAAAAATATCATTTGACCGTTAAGTTTGACTTTTTTTTCCTAATTGAATAATGATGTGGGTTTCAAAGCAACAGTGTAGAAAAATAGTACCAGTCAGCATCCTGAAATATAGGATCTTGAAAAAATATTTCAAGCTGCTGACGATACTTTATGATCTTGAAAAATTATTTTAGAATCTTGAAAAAAAAATTTGACGATCGAGTCGTACAAAAGAATACTTCAAGACACTAACGGTACTAAAACGATACTTCAAGATAGTGACTGAGTACTTGAAAAAATATTTCATAATCTTGAAAATTTATTTTAGGATTTTGAAAAGATGCTCCAGGTACTAACTCGTACTAAAAAAAAAAAAAAAAATTTCAATATGCTAAGTGGTATTAAAAAGATACTTCAAGTTCGACTAGTATTAAAAAAAAATACTTAAGGATATCCGATTTGGTATTAAAAAGATACTTGGGATCTTGAATGGTATTAAAAAAATACTTGAGGGTATTGACTGAGTACTTGAAAAAACTTCATGATCTTGAAAAATTACTTTATGATCTTGAAAAATTATTTTAGGATCTTAAAAAATATGTCATGGTATTTCTTGGTACTAAAAAAATACTTCAAAATCCGATGTTACTAAAATGATACTTTAACATGTCAACCAATATTTTTGCACCTAATAAAAAACATAGTGTTGGATGCTCTTTTGGCCAAACCACATGTGTATTTTTGCACCTTAAAAGCCACATCATCGTCAAATCAACAAAAAATCAAACTTAATGGTCAAATGGTATTTTTACACCTAATTTATAACTACGTGATCACTTTTACACTTAAAAAAAGTACTAAGTGTTGGGTACTCATAAAAAAATGTATATTTTTATACCTTAACCCTAAATTTTATACGGAGATAATTATCTAATATTAACGTAAAGAGAAAAATTAGGGATTATCACCAAAAAAAAAAAAAAAACGAGAGAAAACAATAGAGATTATATAATTATCTATATAAAATTTGTTTATTCGGGTTGTTAAGAAAATTAAGACTTGGCTTTCCTCCCTGTTCCTACATTGAAATTATATAATACATGTAGATTTTCGCTTTTTTTTTTTTTTTTTTAAGTATATCATATTTCCAAACAAACAGCATATACATAAAATTTGTTAGCATATTTTTTTAATAGATTAAATATTTTAATTTATTGGGATTCGGACATTTTAAGGTTTTGATTGTAAAATGAATAAAAAAGTTATGATGATACAATTGCGGCTGACCAGATATCTCCATAAGTAAGGGTGTGAATAGGTCGGGCCGCTATCGAACTTTACAACTTAGCTTGTTTAAGGTCTAGTCTAGTCTAGTCTGTTTGTTAAAAAGGTTAAGCCAATACCTATTTAAAGGCCTAAATATGTAAATAGACCGAATCTATTTTGTTAAAGTCGGCAGTTTACACATTGAATAAATATAATTATATTTATATCATATAAATAACATAATATTTATTGTTTTTCATTCTTATATTCTAATTTTAAGTTATATTTATACAAGTTTTGATAGGTTCAAATTGTATAAAACTTATTTATGGCCTCCAAGTCGAAAGATGAGGCCTTTTTAAAGACCTATATTGTAAGTAAGCATTTAAAAAGGCTTCGGCCTCGATCAAGCCTTATGAAGGTTTAGACCGAGCCTAAAAAAAAAGAAAAAAAGAAACCGAATTCAAGCTTGGGCTCGGGCCTTCCTTTCCATCATAGGCTCAAGATATTTAGCCAAAGTCGACCTAACCTATTTCTATTATCAATATATGAACGTATTATACTAATACTAATAATAATATATTAAATAGTCTAATTTATCTAGTACATGATGTTGTCATTTGGCTCGCAGGTAGACTTAAAATGTATTACACAACCAATCTACCAACATCCCTCTTACAATATAATTAATAGATATGACATTGTATTAAATTTCGACTATTGATATAATAATAAAAATAAGAAATAGAAAGGAAACAGAGGAGATAAATTGAGACATACCGTTCCCTCCTACTTGAAAGTTGAAATATCCAGATTTGATGGGCACAGGAAATGGATGCCAAAACCAGGCGAAATAGCTGATAAGTATTGGCTAATAATGGCCATTTCTTTCTGTCAAAACTAGCCAGAGCCCATATTGACTATTAATGACCATTTCATTCTGTCAAGGCTAACAAGAGCCCATATTGGCTAATAATGACCGACCATTTCTTTCTGTCAAAGCTAACAAGAGCCCATATTCCACTACTGTTATATACTGACGTGCTACTGAGGCGCCTCTCCACATCTTTCCTTCTGTTTTTAGCATGTCATTAAAAGAGTTATGTTTATTTTAAAAAGAAAAGCTAATAGTATAAATTTAGTCATCTACTTCTATCAATATCATAGTTTTAGGTGGCTTAATCAAACACACTCTGAAATATTTTTTCAAGATTCTAAAATAATTTTTCAAGGTCGTGAAAAATTGTTTAAGCACCACCCAAGATCTTGAATTATATTTTTATTACCCGTCGATTGCCTGGTTTTTATTATTATTATTTTTAATATAGAAAAAGGCATCAGGGTCTTGAAATTGCGCCAGCGGACGCAGCGGGTATAAGAAAGAAAAGGACCTAAGCCAGGTCCATATTTTATACTTATTAGGTGCTTATCCCTCTAAGTAGAGGTATAAGTATATATATATATATATATATATATATTGTATTTTTTTTTTAGATTTAAATTATATGATGTTTTCGATTTTTTTTTTCCACCAACATCTCAAATTAATTAATTTCCATAATATTGGTGTTACGTATAAATGCAGAACTGAAAATTAATTAATTTGAGATACCTGGGTGCAAAAAATATCCCGAAAAGCAACATATAATTTAAATCTAAATAAATACAATATATAAAAAGTTAAAAAAAAAAGTTTATACCTCTAATTAAAGGCATAAGCACCTAATAAGCATATAATATGGACTCATGTACGGGAGGGCGAGGGGGAGGGGGACAAGAATAGAAATGGGCAAACTCTCATAAATACTTTTCTAATAAAGTTATTTTGCCATTCACCGAACACAATAAAAAAGGTTTTCATCAACTTTCCATATTACTATTCTCATCTTTAGTGGGGTCTAAGTAAAATATGTCACTGCAATGAGTACATGGTCATTCTTATGAGTCGCATATTAAGAATAAGGGTGACTCATCCTAAAAGACTAGTTTATTAAGAGGGAGAATCTCTTGAGCTTACAAATCTTTCTCTACTTGTGAGCCTTTCCAACATGGAACTCATTTGCTACTTGTTGAATTTAGAGGAATAAAATTCACTCTTATTAAACTCAGTAAATAAAAAAGAATACATAGGAGCCTCTATATAGGCAGATAGAAGAGAAACTTAGGAACTAAGATAAATTACAATAAAGGCTAATATAATTAGGATCCTATAATCAAGGAGGACAATAATCAAGGATCCTAATAATAAAGTTGATTTATTTCCTAATATTCTAACACTCCCCCTCAAGCTGGAGACAAGGGCGGATGCAGGTATATTAGAAGGGGGGCACGTGCCCCCTTGAATTTTCCTTTTTTTTAAAAAAAATAAAAAAAATAAATAATTAATTAATTTTAATTATTATTTTTCCTCTTCTATGTCTTCCTCAACACGTCCGGCTCACTCTGCTCTTCTTTCCCCTATAAAAATACTTGCGGACATATTTTAGCATTGTGACTTCAACTGGGAAAGATCTGCTTCCTTTTTTGAGATACTTTCCTAGTATTTTGTTGTCTTTTCTTTGAATTTTAGGTGGATATTTCCAAAGACAAAAAATTGCTTGGAGCATGTAAGTTGCTAATTTTCTACCATGGGCATTTTATGGCTAACACTTGCTCTTTTTCTTATTGATGATAATAAAACTTGAATCACGATGACAAGTGAAAACCTTCTAAATCCCGTATTATTTTTTGTGCTTTTGATGACAAGTGAAAAAAATTTTTGGGTCGTCCCCGAACCCCGCACCAAAACCCCCACCAATAGTGCCCCCTTCTAAAAATTTCGGATCCGCCCCCGGGCCGGAGATTATATGCCGATCATTCAGCTTGCCTCAAAAATCCTTCAAACGTTGTTCTCGCCAACTTCAACCTTCAAAATTTTTAGGCTTGTACTTCTTAAGTCTCGAAATGCCCCATTTATTTTTGTTTGGGCAGATTTTCTTGAGTCTCGGCCCATTTATTTTGTTTGGGCATCTTTTTTAAGTCTCGAGGTCTCATATTTTGTTTTGGCTTGTACTTATTTTTGGAGTCTCAGAGGTCCCATATTGGAGTCTCAGAGGTCCCATATTGAGTAGCAGAACTTGCCCGAAAGAATCTCAAGTCCCTCAATTTGATAAATGACAAACATTGGACCTTTTAGATCATATCCGTTTTTAGATCGACCCGTGACTTCTTCCCGCCTGAGTACCGCGGACTTCACCTTCTTTCTCTTCGCTCCTTCCCTTTCAAGAGTTGACTCCCCTAGAAAGCTCCACATCACGACACTTCAGCCGGTTACAACCCTCCATGGGTAGCTCTTTCTATGAACATCGGCCTTTCAATAAAAGCTTGTAATGGGTATAAATCCTAGGGAGAACTATGCCTTAGAAGTTGTTAATTGAAGTTGTATAACCCAAAGCCTTATAAGGCCCCCCTTCAATTAAATTCACCTGATGTGAGACTCATTATAGCTATCTAAAATAAAAAACAGAGTGACAGCCTGCCAGAGTTGAGCATTTCATCTGCCCACCGTGCATATGTCAGGAAATTGGACACGTGATTTTGGTGTTTTTAATTTTTGGGATGGTAAATATCAAAGCAAAACACAATGCTTACTGCAGTAATAGGACGCAAATGGACTGGTCAGTCATTTTATTATAAAATATAAATACGATGACAGGAACTACGATTACCAATTATGATAAGGAAGGAAACTCTTCACAACCTAATTCATTCATTTAAATTACTGCCTGATAAAAAATATTGTACAATCAATACAATAGTATCAAAAGTAATCTCTTTGAAACCAAAATATAAAATAGTGTCACAGCCTGCCTGTTAGCTGTTAGAAGTTTAGGAACTCAGCATAAAATGATATAGAACCTGGCATATTTCTTTTACTTTGTCTTCTTCTCTTCCCCAGCCCGAGGTTTCTGGTATAACACTATCTGACTTAAGATAGCAAAATTTGTTGCAACCCCGAGTGCAGAGCCCAGTATGACTTCAGAAGAATTAAGGAATCGATTATAATTATCTTAGATAATTAAAAACTAAATTTACAATAAGCAACACTTGTGTACATCACCGAAAAAAAAAATGACATAGTCACTTCAGCATGAATTACGGCTAAATAGTTGAATAAATGGAGGCAAGTTGGGAGGTAGGACACAATTTTTAAAATTCAGCAAACTAAAGAATGAGGCTATAATAGACACAATCTAATAAATTTGTTCCATTGGAGCACATCAAAGACTTGGTAGAAACCACCATAAAGCCTAGTTCCCCAAAAAAGAATGTTCCACTTAATTAGAAAAATATGGAATGAAAAATGTAAATGCCAGAAAGGAAGCTAGGAAATTGACATGCAGTGAATTAGAAAGAAAGCTTTTGCCACGGGCTTAGCTGGAAACATCAGACAGGGCAGTAAAATAAGGAACAACATTTAGATGAACAAATACAAAAATATATATAATGAAACCTATCCTCACCTCAGTATCATCAACACCAAAAAAATTATCTTACTTGCATTGATGATGACAACAAGAACATGAAAATTATGACAATTAAGAAGCAAGGATACCGCTAGTTGGTGCATTTTCCTGTATGCTGGTAAAGACTCTGACTGCAACAAACAGGGATAATAACATTAATTTGGAAACACCCAAGAAGCAAATCGAATCCCATAATAATCATATAGCCTTACCCATTGAACCTCCAAAATTCATGAATGATGTTAAGAAACTGAGTTCCCCAGTACTTTTGCTCTGCAAATAAATATTTCATGTTAAAAAAAAAAAAGAAAAGAAATCAAAACATTATTTTTTTCCCAAAAAAAAAAAGACCTATCATATAAAGCTTAGCATAAACACTTCAGTAGTGTTCAAAGAATATCATAACACTTGAGCAGTATGTAATTGGCCCAAAAAGAACCGTAAACCATGTAAAGTGGTGAATATAAATTGAAGACAGTGGCTTCCAGAAAGTATATAACCTTCAATTAGTTAAACTCATCTTGAAGTTACTCATCATACAGATAACTCTACTATGAAGGCATTCGTTTGTTAATCTTCAAAAAACAGGGAAGAAAAAAGTCATTGAATATGCAGAGAACCCAGTGTTGCCAGAACAAATAATTACTACAACTGATTTATTAATTTTATGGAAACTAGGAATTTTTCTCCAATTTATGGCTCCACTTACAGTAAAGTTTTTCCATATTTGTGGGATCCTGGCAAAGAGAAAAATTGCATGCTGAGATGCCTGCAACAGATAAAATCATATCCAAATTAGGAAATATGGCCATAAAAAATTTAAAACAGAATACAATACATAAGCATGTGACTTAAAAGTGATAAAAATTCCAGTGCATGAGTGTTCACTACTCACATACAGAGCTTCAAAGAGAAGAGGATTGATTTGACCAGCCAAGATAGTGGGTGCTACAGCACAATATCTGAAAACAATGTATCAAGGACAAGGTTGAGCATATTCATTTATCTTGCACAATGAGCAGACAAAAAACTTGGTGCCTCTGCAGGCAAGTAGGATACAGTAACGGCCGGATCCATGTTTTGGCACCCATAGGTTGAGAAAAGTAGTAGATTATGGCGACCAAAACTAAAGCTGTATCAGACAAGAATAGGAGGAAGCATGTCAGATTTCATTGACAATTACACAGCACAAGAAAGCAATTCATGACATAGAAAAGCTTTCCAAATATGCATGCTGTGTATACACTAATTCATGACAAGAATTCAAGTCTAGTATTCTATACTAATCTCAGAACATCAGATCTATCTCTAGTCATCATTACTACATGACAAAGCTGTGTATGTATAATGTTATGTAGTAATGCACAGGATCAATGGAAGCATGGAAACACAAAAATTGAGCAAGTAAAATTGCAGAAAATGCTAGTGCACCTTGGATTAAAAGAAACAATAGTTCCCCATAAGCTGAAAATGGAAGCCCGTTGTGAAGACAGTAAGCTAGTGCAATGGTATAGCCAACAACTTCGAGCTCAAAAGATATCATGCTAAGGCCTCTGACACTTTTATGATTCAGAATTTTTAAGATCTGCATTTCATAAGATTAACATAACAATATTGAACATGGCTTGAAATCTTGCCTTAAAAAAACTAGACTTGTTTACACAATTCCTAGTGGCAAAATCTAATTACCACCTCGGCAGTGCCAAGATCAATATTTTCAACAAATGATATCAAAGATACACCAACACAAAGAATTCGTTAGTTGATTGGTACAGCAATTTCAAACAGACACATGCACTATGCCATTAATGATTTATCATTTAGGAAGCAGATTGCAGTACTAACTACTAAAATAGAGTCTGCAACGTTGTTTGTACTGCCGAGTAATAACAATTGAAAGTTATGGACAAATATCACCGGTGAAACTTGATAAGAGATCCAATAAGAGGATCCATATGGGTCCTAGGGTTTCTAATCACTATGAAAATGGACAACTGAGAAGAATATAAAAAGACGGGTGTACCTGGGGAAGTTTGACAATAGTGGAGGCAGCGACAATGGCATATCCAAGGAGCTTGGAAATAAGAGGCAGCAAGCAGTCCTTATCTGGAAAGTGTCCATGACGGAGAGATCCCACAGCACAACTCACATCAATGCCAAGATAGTCCATTCTCTAGCTAGCAATTCCACCGAACAATCTAACACTATGACACCTACTTTGCCCCACGAATTGCTTCGGACTTCAGTTATCAGAGTCTCAAATATCTGCCCAGTGCCAGAAATTTAAAATTTATTTGCAAAGATTTGGCCCAAAAAAAAAAAAAATTTAATGAGTAAATCTTGATCCTTATTAAAATAATTAATTGTTAACATTAATATTACTAGTGTTGATTAATGATGATTCATTATTGATATCTAGTACAATCCTGACTCTTACAGGGCAATGGAGGAAGATGGCCGTGTCAATTCTAGACACTGACTTCAACTTTGTAGGCCTTACAATCTATTACAAACTTAATGGATCAGAAAAGAAAAACCAATACGAAAGCATCATGATAAAATAGCAATAAAATCAAGTAGGCATCAAGCAGAATGAAGATGTGTTGGAGATAAACTAAAACAGCAACAAACGAAATCAAACAGATTCTGGAAAAAATAAACATCAAATCAAATGGGAAGGTTATCAACACTTTCTAATTTAAAATTAGAAACTACACTGGCATTCCAAAAAACTTAACCAGCAGAAAAGACCATGATGTTTCATAAGCAGTAAGCAAAAACTCATCCTATAATCAGCAAAAACACAAATATTAAATCACACTATGGATCATAGGACAACAAGCATTAGCAAGAGATGAATAGGACAGCAAGGATTATTCAAATTTCAAGTGAACAGAAGTAGCCAAGGTTTCGACAGATTACCACTTCTTTAGGCGTTTAAATTCTTTCTTCTCACATATACTCTATTCCCCGTACTCCTTTAGTGTGCCCTTGGGACCTGCTTCCCCCTTGTAGACTATACCTCGTCCTACAACCCATACCAATCAGGGACGGAGGCACACTTATTTGTATGGGGGCAAGTGAACCCATAAAAAATTTAAAAAAAATATATATAGTATAGGACTTTCATTGCAACTAATCTAGTTGGAGTAGTTGGTTAAAGGTTTTGACATCCACCTAAAGGTCCTGAGTTTGAATGCGAACGTCTGATCCCTTCTTATTTTTTTTCAATCCCCAAATCTCACCCACTCCAACTCTCCAAGTCGCTCGTCAGTCCGTTCCCTCCCGTCCCAAATCAATCACCCACTCCAAATTTCCTCCAAATCCCTCCGTCCCAAATCGATTCCTCATTCAAATTCTCACCCACTCCTAATCGATAATCGATCCCTCCTCCAAATCAATCCGTCTCTCACCCATGGCACTCTTGGCTCCCCGTCGTCGGCGTCGCTGTCCCTTGGTCTTGGTGTAATATGCTCGCAAATCCGTCGTCGGCGTCGCTGTTCCAGGTCTGTTCCCCAAATGGATAAACTGGGTGTCGCTGTTCCTGAATCTGCTGCAAGAACACCTTTATAAATGCATCTACACTTCTTTTGCATTTTGTTCGTTGTTGCGAGCAATGAGCTCATATGTGATTGCACTCATCGATCTGTTATATCAATTTTAAATTAAGTAATTCTACGCTCTTTGCATTTTGGTGGGTGGTTCATGTTCAACAGTTCGAGGGTGATGGAGGCTGATATTGATTCAGTAAGTTCCTCGTCGTCATCATCTTACTACACCATTTTCGGTGTCGATTCTGATTCTTCTCTTGAAGAAATAAGGCGCCCTTATCGCAGGCTTGCAATGGTAATTGGTGCTTTTTCTCTAACCCTGCGTGTTTTCTAATTTTTTGAATGTAGCCAAGATTAATTAGGATAATATGTTTGAAGTGGGGTCAGTTAAATCTCTTGATCTTTTGTACTCTTCCCTTATTATATATATTAAGTTGTGAGAGATCCTATTCTTCATAATTGACTTGAACATTTCGGTTAGTCCACGTATGTTACATATCTCTGCTTCTGAATGATGAAAGGATTTCATTCAATTATTGACTTTAGAAGAAATTGTGAATAAAGAAATACCTAGTTCCAAATGGATAGGTTCTGAATTTGTGTTGATCTAAAATGGGCAATTGAAGAAATGCCTAGTTGTAATTGGGATTTTGTTGTTGTGAACCTAATGCAGCAATGGCATCCAGATAGGTGGGCAAGAACACCTTCTCTACTGGGAGAAGCAAAACGAAAGTTCCAGCAGATTCAGGAAGCTTATTCAGGTATGGTGAAATATTAGTAATTTTTCTCACTTTTAAAAAGAAGCAATGTTGTGTTAAAACTTCCATTCCATCCTAGTTTGACTGTCAATTTAAACCCTTATGCTAGCAGCGACTGAAGTCTTGTTTCTTTATCTAGTGTAAGATGTGTTTTGAATTGTGATTTTGGTATTGTTTTGCTATTGTGACACTTAAGGCTTAGTGGTATTTATTGCTCATGGGATAATTTATTATTACGTATCTAGCTTATGTTGATCAATGCATTATGCATATATGGTGAGCTTAATGTTAACTCTGCCCAAAAGAGTTGATTCACAGCTAGAGACTACCAACCCTTGCGACCATAACTGTTTTTTTTTAGTGTTTGTGATTGGGAGACTTGATAGCCTGTAGCTTATTTCTTTTTATTAAAATAAACGCACCTGAAACATACGGTCATCATCACCCAATATGCCAAATGGTGACCACTGCATGTGGATCTGCTTGGCACTTGCTTGTTCTTGGTATGTGTTCTTGTGTGCTGTTACTGTTATATTTTTAGTGTTTGTGGTAGGAAGGTTGATAGCCCTGGAACATATTCCTTCAAATGTCAAGCCTATTGAATGTTTCTGGTGTGTTTAAGTATGAAGCTGATTCGACCTATACCAATTTCAACGGTGCGATTTGCCTGTTTGCAACTTTGAATTTCTTCCTTAAAAGTGAAGGACCTATTGATCTAATGAATTGACTAGAGTAGCAAGATGGGTTTGTAGAAAATGTGCCTTGCAACATGTTCCCTAATCTTTTCAAACTTTTTTCCTTCCAAAAAATGTTAACGATACAATCTTAATGCATTTAAAACTTTTCTTTAAAAAAAAGCGCCCCCGAACCCCCGAATCCCTACACTAATTGTGCACTCATTAAGTCTAAATCCTGGCTCGCCCCGATACCAATAATGTCAGACAAGCTTCAAGCCTCACTCATAATTCTTACATATAAAAGTAAAGCTCAATTATTCATTAATGAACTTCAGAAGGGAATAGAACTCATCGCAACCACTTTATTAAATAAAACATCGCATGCTTCCAAGTGTATCAAATACCATATTCATAATAACTATCCTACAACTCACTTATAACTCTTCCGTCTTTGAAGCATTTTATCAAACACTTTATCTGCACTCAATCTAGCATGCTTGAATAGTATTCATTTGCCTATTACAGCCACCAAATCTTCACACATACCAATTATAAATCAATTTCTATCTAACCCCTAAACCCTCTCCAAACCCTCAACCCTAAAATCCCAAGCAATTCATTTGTTTTGTCAACTCTGGTATGGTTTTGAAAAAATTCTTTACATCCATGAAAGTGTACATGTTGAGGCTGGATAATCAAATACATCATTACCGTCGTTGTCGTTGAAGATCTGGAAGAGAAACTGACGTTGCGGAAGATATCAGCACGAATCTTACAGCGATGAGAGAGGAATAAAGACTCGTCGCCGGTGAGGAGGAGAGAATCCGCCGTTTAGTGAGTGAGGGAGGCAGGGAGGCACCCGACGGTAATGGAAATAATTTCACACATCGTCGACTATTATTTGTTTAACTGTAATGTATTAATTTAATGAAAATAATTAGGGAAAATTACAGCAGGTCCTAAGGACCATAAAAAATAGTAAAAAAGTCCCAATAGATATTCACATATCAAAAAAGTCCCGAGGGACTATTTTGATATTATTTATATAGAAAAAAAAATTGTGGTTTTTAAATTTTGTTGTAAATATAAGATTTCCTATCAGGTAAATATCGTTTTTTTTCTAATTATAAATGGCCAGATTTTAAATTTTGTTGTAAATATAATACTTCCTATGTAAATCTAACATTTTTTTGTTGTAAATGACTCGAAGACGTTTAGAGATTTAAGTTTGAAACAAAATCCAAGTATTTAAATATTGTTGTAAATATAACACTTTCTATGTAAATATGGCTTTTTTGTTTTAAATGGTCGTGTTTTTAAATTTTGTTGTAAATATAAGACTTTCTATAAATATGGATTTTCTCATTGTTAATACAAATAATATCAAAAAAGTCGCAGTAGACTTCGTATAATTTGGTGATTTAAGGGACTTCATTAAATTTATTTTCGGCCCTTTGGACCTGCACGTAATTTTCCCAGATAATTATTTCAAGTACATCAAGTTCTTTACATCACCTATATCAAGTTCTCTAACGATCCTATGTTTGTTTTTGGGTTTTTTTGTTTATTTTTTGCATTTGAGCTTATAATTAATAATTTAAAAATAGGATACATGGTCCTGGTCAAAAAACTTAATGAAATAGATCTAAAAATTTGATGTAAATATTTTCCTTATTTCAATAATACAATTATAATATATTTAAAATATGGAATTTGTTGGAAAGAAAATTATTAATTCAATATTTTTTTTAAAAAAATTAAATCGCACATTTTGCCGTATTCGTTAATTTAAAAAAAAAAGGGGGGGGGGGGAATTGCACGTAAAAAACATTAAAAAGATAAAGAATAGAAAAGTGATTCCCATATTTATAACATCGGAGAGGTGTGAATACCTTAATTGTCCTTTTTAAAGTTTAAAGAAAATGACAAAAATGACCCTTAGTGAGTTTTATAAAAGAGAATAAGGTGCAATATTTTCACAATTGGCTATTTTTAAATGGAGAGGTACATTTCCATATCGAAGTTGTTATTTTCAAATCTAAATACGGTAAATCCATACCTACATTCTCATTTTTACAAATGGTCATTTTAAAATAGAGAGTCTGTTATTTTCATATTAGAAGTTGTTATTTTTAAAATCGAACTTGGTAAACGATATCAAATTTAGGAATTCATCCATACTTGCCTTAGATTAAATTCTTTAAATGTAAAGTTGTCATTTTCATATCGATTTGTTATTTTTAAAATGAACTTTGTAAACCTTGAATTTGTTATTTTCAATATGTAGGTATGGATGAATTCCTAAATTTGATATGGGTTTACCAAGTTCAGTTTTGAAAATAACATTTCTGACATGGAAATGATAACTCTACATTTGCAGAATTTAAAATAAGGTAAGCATGGATGGATTTATAAACTTGATATTGGTTTATCAAGTTCAGTTTTGAAAATGATAACTCTTCGTTTAAAAAAGATCACTTGTGAAAATGAGAATGCATCACATGGATAAATTTTTGGACTCGAAATAGGTTTACCATGTTCGAATTTAAAAATAACAACTTTTGATATGGAAATAATGACTCTCAATTTAAAATAACCACTTGTGAAAATATCGACCTTCTTTTCTCCTTTTTGAAAATTTACAGTGGGACATTTTCATCATTTCTTTTAAATTTGAAAAAGGACAATTGAAATATTTATACCTCTCTAATATTATGAATATTGGAATCACCTCTATCCTTTACTATTTTTAATTGTCTTTATGCTGGATTTCCTCTCTAAAAAATTTTACATAGAAAATTTTTGTTGTTGCCAACATATATTTGAAACATTTTTCCCACTTATTCGGGGTTAGACATATGTTTTTATAGTTTCGAGTTTGAGAAAACTCCATATAAATACTCTTAAAATATGAAGATTTCATATCAATGAGTTGAGTTTTGCATACGTCAAATCACTCCACAAGTATTAAATTGGAATTTCAAAATGTTATCAAATTACCTTAATGCACCTTCTTGTCTCCTCATTTTAAAATCTAATTGAAAATGTTATTGAATTTTTGTATTTGAAAATTGCTAACCTTAATATTGATATTGTCCTTGTTTTTCCCCGCAAAATATATAGTAAAACTAACTAATTTAACTCATAAAGGTCCCACTCTTCTCCTTCCCTAAATTGTCCTTGTTTATCTCAGAAAAAATATTGTGAAACTAACTAATTTGATTCATAAGGTCCCTATCCCTATCTAAATCCACAATTTAGATATTTAAAAGATTAAGCCCATGCACATATTTATGGTGCTTATTGTATTAATCAAATTACAATAATATAAAATAATCCGCTAAAGGACAAAAGTGAATTCTACTCCGATAATTATATTATTATCAGTTAACTAAAAGAACTATAACAAACATTATTTTAATATAATAAAGATTGTTTGGAAAAAAAATATTGTGCATCGGGCATTTGTTATTAATGCCCTCTTTTTCTATGATCATCAATATCTGAAAAGCTAATTTCCAGAGCTTTTGAAAAGGAGCTTCTCAAAAATCTCCTTTTCAACAAGCATGTTGAGGCGAAGCATCTCGAGCCGCGAACCGCAGAACGTCGCGAACAAGAGAGTGGTGATTGCCTGACCCTTCCCTCTCTTATCACCTCAACCTTCCTCTTATTCATTGGCGCCGGTGATGAGGCGACAATCACCTTCATCTCCATCGTCATCGGCGGCGACCACTCCACCATCACCACCGCAAAGGGCACCATGAAAGTGAAGAGAGGAGGGAGTTTCGAACAAGATTTGACTCGAAAAAAGAGTGGGGGACAAGGGCGGATCCACGTTGATCATTGACTTGCCCCCTTGAATTTGGGATTTTTTTTAAAAAAAATTCAAGTTAAAGGAGTTTGAATTAATAACTTGAATATAATGGTTTTAAATTTTCATTAGCATTAGCATTATTTGCGTACTTCTTTAAATTAATATATGTTTGAATGATTGTCCACCCTTAATATATCAAGATTGCATTTCGTAATCGGATAGAGGATGAATGGTTGAATGATTGTTTAATGCTTTATATTGAAAAGATGTATTTGATAACATTGATAATAAAGCAATTATGATGGAATTCCAAAAATAAGGCCCACTATTTTTATTGTAATATAATTTTGTTATTAAAATATATGTACTTGAACTTATTAAGTGCCCACCCTTCATTGTAATTTATGTAACTGCATTCCTAACAGCACTTAGCTTTGCTTTTCTAAATGACAGGTTTGTAAAATAATTGCCTCCCTTATTACATCATCAAGATTCACTTGATTTCATGAATATTTTTTTTGATATTCTTTTTTCTTGTTTATATTCTTTTGTTTTTTAATGCATTTAAAACTTTCCCTAAAAAAACAATTTCGTGGGCGCCGCCCGAATCCCGAATCCCTTGCCATTAGTGCCCTCCTCCGTAATTTTTGGATCTCGCCACTAGCCGCAGAGGAGGGTTGAGATTCGATAGTCGGGATGAGCAACGGCGGAAACTTGGGACTTGACCTCAGATCTCACCATCACCATCTCCACCATCCTTCCTCTCGCTACACTTCCGCCATTTTCTTCGGTGACCTTCACGTCGGTTATATGAGGCGGCGGAATTGGTGGAGTGGCAAGCAAGCATGATGAGGCGTAGGGTGAGGTATTCTTCCTCGGAGCAGAAAAAAAATGGAGACTTGTATATGAATGGAGATGCAACTCTTAATCTTGTTGTAATTAACGTGTTAATAGATCCTCGCATTATTTATCTCTATTTCACGCCACACCAAAGTTACTTGATTAAATTTCAACAATCAAATTTTTATTTTTATTTTTATTAAAAAAACGTATCGTCAATAGAAAGAAATGCACATATATTTTTCCATCTCATACTTACAATAAACACTTAGGACAATCACTACAAGAAAAATCAATTTTTGCTACGTAAAAATTCCGTAGCAAAACAGATTTTTCCATAGCAAAATGGATTTGCTACTAATTTTTCCGTAGCAAAAAATCGCGTAGCAATTGCAACGGAAAAGGAAAAATTTGTCACAAATTTGTTAATTTGCGACGGAAATCCCTATCTGTCGTAATTTGCTACGGAAATATTTTCCGTAGCAAATTTTCGGATTTGCTACGGAAAAGTTTTTCGTCGCAATTCTGTAATTTGTTTCCGTAGCAAATTCGCCAATTTGCTACGGAAATATTTTCCATAACAAATTTTCGCAAATTTGAGAATTTGCTACAGTAAATATTTTCCGTAGCAAAACTAATATATTTTTTTAAAAAAAAATTGTTTTTTTTTTTATTTTTTTTAGAAAATTGAATATATAATAATAATCATAAAGAGTTTACATAGAGGAAACAAAATATAAATAATAATGTTGTGAACAATATGTAATAAAAAAAAAATCTAAACAATGAAGAATATGGTCACCCTTGTCCTTCATTAGAGATCAAGTAGAATCTCGCATATGCTTCATCATCTCTTGTGTTTGATGCACCAAGATATGGCCATTCGGTCATTCCGTTGCAAAACTCGATTCCTAAAAAAAAAATTATATAAAAAATTACGAAATTAAAGAGAAATGTACAAAATCCTTTGAGTTTTTTATTTTTATTATTCATATGCCTTCACGATTTTAATATATATAGATACTCTAGTTTAGGCCGATCCTAATATCTAGGAATTATAAAACAGAAAAGCAATTACAAAATTCAAATTCTATAATCTATTGATTGATTTAAGCCAATCCTAATATCTAGGATTATAAAAAGCATATTCTAATATCTAAAAATTATAAAAGGTAGATCCTAATATCTAAGAATTATAAAAGGAAGATCCTAATATCTAGGAATTATAAAACAAAAAAGCAATTACAAAATTCAAATTCTATAATCTATTTATACAGAAATTTAATATCCGAGCATATAAGCAAATATAATATAATAATAAATAGTTATTATAATTTCTCTCTTCTAATAATAAATTAAGTTTGCACAATTTCTAATATTAATTAGGGATATGATATTATTACTACCATTTTTTGTTACTACCAATATTACTACCACTTTTCCACCGTTAGATCAGAATCTCATATACCTTTATAATTTCTCTCTCATATTAAGATTTTGATCTAACAGTGGAAAAGTGGTAGTAACATTGGTAGTAACAAAAAATGGTAGTAATAATATCCTATCCCAATTAATAATACTAATATCTTAAATTCTACAATATGGCTTCCCTAGTTCACATCTATAATTCTATATAATTTTATTATGGCCAAAGGTAACCAAGCAACAGGGAGCTTTTTGTGGCAATGGAATTTTAATTCACATGCCTTCTACATCGATGAAACTAGTTACCTTACCTTTGACAAATTTCAACTACATACTATCCTATGTATATTTCTTTTACAAACACTTTCTATATTATTGGCGAATTAAATTTAACCAAAAAAAGAAGAAATAAAATTAATATTCATTACAAAAAACCTTGCATCAAACAGATTAAAAAAATTAAAAAAGAGGAAGAAATGAAGGAACCACAACACCACACGGATTTTTTTATTGTAGAAAGAGGAATACATGAACATCTTCACCATTGTACGGTGAGTGATGAATGCTTACCAATAGTCACTTCGATTAAAAAAATACATAACAAGAGAGGGAGGGAGGGAGAGGGACGTTACCGGAGGAAACGGCGAGGAATCGAGGACGGAGGACGTTGGAGGAGACGGAGGGCCAAAGCCGGAGGAAGAGGGACGGGGAGGGGCGGAGGTGATGAGGAGGACCGACAAAATGACTAAGAGGTGGAGAGGAGATCGAAATGGCGAGACGGAGATCGAAATGGCGGACGTCTAAATGATTTCGAGAAGGCATTAAAGCCCGATTTGCGACGAAACTTCATTTCCGCGCAAAAAGCAAATTTTTTTGCGACGGAAATGAGTTCCATCGCAAAAAAATTTGCTTTTTTACGACGGAAATCAAGTTCCGTCGCAAAAAGGGGAACCCAAGCAACCAAATGGCCGCCCGTTTGACGGAACTTCAATTCCGTCGCAAAAAGCAATTTTTTTGCTACGGAACTAATTTCCCTAGCAAATTTGCGGGCTTTTTCCCTCCACGAAATCGGTTTTTTTTTTTTTGAGTTTTGCGACGGATTTATTTTTCCGTAGCAAAATTTTGCTACGGAATTCAAAATCCGCCGCAATTTGCTACGGATTTGGATTCCATAGCAAAATTTTGCTATGGATTTTCAATTTCAGTAGCAAATTGCGACGGATTTTTTTTTCGGTCACAAATTCCGTCACTGTTTTGGCTTTTTCTAGTAGTGAATGTAATTAATAATGTATGGTTACTTATTTAATGAGTACTACGTTTGGGGTATATATACACTTTAGATAATTTAATTAATAATGTATGGCGTTGATTTAATCGTATTAGGCTTGGGGTCATTTAAAAAATAAGGCATTGCCAAAGGTAAATTGCTAGTAAGTTGTAAGCGTTAAATACATCAACCGTACAATAAATTTCAAACAATTAGTATAGAATGACGGTGGATGTACTCGTCAATCCTAATTAAGAGCCTGTTTGGCCTAGCTTATTTTCAGCTTTTTGCTACTTTTAAGCTAAAGCTAAAAAAAAAAAAAAAAGCTTATAAAAAAGTTAAAAGCCGTTTGGTGATTATATAAATTTTTCAGCTTAAAAATTACTTAAAAGCTGAAATTAAAATTAAGTCGTTTAGCAAAATTTTTGTCATAAACACTTTTTCTAATAAAAATTAACTTAAAAAGTATATTATAAAATAACCTTTAAACTATCAATATATTTACAATAGTCCAAAAACATAAATATAATGTCATTCAAATATCAACCACAATTGTTCAACATGAGAATTAAAGGTATGAAATCAATCCAATAATTAACATGAGAATAGAACGTATGAAATCAACCAACAGTAAACATGAGAATAGAAAATATAAAATCGAATTCAAACCTAATCACTAGACTTTTTATCTAACTCATATTTGTACAAAATCCACCCTACGAGTTCATCAATTGACTTTGAAAAGGACATAATAATGATCCTTTCTTGTTGGATTCTAAGCAAATCTACCGCATAGAAAAATTGTTTGGCATCCAATCTCCCTTCGCTTTCAAATTTCTCGTATTTCAATGCCATCCGGAATGGAAAAGTGTCCATTGATTTCAGATGTTTGTGAGATTTCAACCGCTACCGCATTATGACTCTCTTTGCGCATTGGCCATTCGGCCTAATGTTTTAAGCATGCTTGTTGCAATCCCACTCTTTTTCTTACCCTTGGCCATTTTTTTACTTATTGCTTCTGATGTCATTTTTTTCCTCTTGAGTTGGTTATTTACCATAGGGCTAGTATCTTCATCGATTGGTTTCTTCTTCATCATATTCAGCAATTTCCTCCGGAATAGTTGAATTGGTTTTTATGGCACTATCTTCACTCAAGACACCCATTGTTGGGGTCCATGAACGTTGACTTGTTGCCACTGTTTCCCCAAAGATGATTTCCAATTCCTCACGAAATTCTAGTCCTTGATATCGAAATCTTGCATATTTACTATTATCCTGCCCAATCATAAAAGAGAAACAAACTTTAGACAAACCCAAATTTTTAAATAAACATAAAATAACTAAAAACTTGAAAATTATAATGCTTACTTTTATCTTAGCTTCCCACCATGTGTCATCAGCTACAATAGTTCCTGTCTCATGGTTCCATCCCAATCCTGTTTCTTTGCCCAATAATTGTTTCCATGTACTCCAATCAAACCTTAAAAAATCTAACCTATTTTTCAATTGCTTTTGGTTATAGTTTTTATTAGTACGTTTATTAAATTCATCAACTACAACTTCCCATCTCCTAGCTTTAAAACCAATTCCTGGTTTTCCACTAGTTTGAATCTCCTTTACACAAATTTCAAGTAAGTTCTTGGTAGTGAAACGATCCCACCTTGCACCGTGTGTTTTTCTTTGCTAGCCATAGATCGCAATGCATTATTGAAGTGAAAGAAAAACAAATGACAAATATGGTTAAACACTCATACATATTCCATCATTTTTCAAAGCAAGAAAGCAAAGCAAAGCAACAAGTCGATTAATCGCAATGGGAACAGTGGAGTGAATTATTCAGCTAGTCCAAGATAGTCGACAATCGCAATGGGATTAAGGTATGCCTTAAACCCTTCAAAATATATAAGGGGCAGTTTGTTCTTGAGAATTTTTTTGGGTCACCTTAATTGTGAGACAATTCTCACATGAGGACATTTTCCTATATTATATATAATTTGATCCTAGTATTCTTATATATATATATATATATATATATATATAGTTATAATTCTATCATTCTTTTGTAACTTATATATCCAATCTAACATGTCAAATATTTATATAAGCACTTGAATTATAGGAAGTATTGTAAAGCAATCAAACACATAAATCACCAATAATATTTGAAATAAAGAACTTCTCTGGAAGAAATGTTGAATCATAATAATTAACAATATCACAAGTAATGTCTGATATTTTAGCACGAACATTTACATTAAACCCATAATCCAAAAGACACAGAACTGAAACTAAAATTTGTCAGATGTTTGGTGGATAGAGTACATCTTGGAGAGTTAAGGTTTTATTTTAACAACAAGGTAAACTAGCAAGTGCTATTTCCTTTCACCTCATTTATCCTCATCTTCATTACTATAGAAAAGTCCATATTTAAATGATGGTTTCGAACAGTCATATAAGCCATCACATATTTGACAGTGCATATATGACTTATGTTACATTGGTATAAACGAGCTTGTGCTTCCCCGTGCGTTGCACGGGATGAAAATATTTCACAGGTCACTTAAACATGTTTTGTTATCTAAGTGATACAATTTTCTTGTCTTTATAAAACATTAAAACATCAGAACCAATGAATGACAACATATTAGGAATGAAACATAAACAATGATAAACAATAATATCCTCTAATTGATTCAGAGTACATAATACAATTGAAGACCCATTTAATGTTAAACAACAATGTTTTCTAATCAATTAAGATTCCTAAATATCTCTTTGTACACAACATTCCTTGTTGTGTTGTTGCCACAACCATTATCATCCACAACAATCTTTAGACCATCCATGCTTTTAACCCTGGATAATGCAACATATAATTGGCCATGTGTAAAAACCGCTTGCAAAGATATAAACCAACATGACGAAGAGATTGTCCTTGACTTTTGTTGATAGTCATAGCAAAGGAAAGGGTAATAGGGAACTGTCTCCGTTTCATACGAAAAGGCCATCTGCTTTCAGAAGGATTCATGTCCATCCTATGAATGAGGACCTTTTGATTTGGATGTGAACCATTTAATGTGATCGCCTCAATGACACTCCTTCCAAGCTGAGTTATACGGAGCCGTGTTCCATTGCATAATCCAGAGGATTGATCAATATTCCTTAACAACATTATAGGTGCTCCTACTTTCAATGTTAGCTTATGTGGAGGCATACCGGAGCAACTAATAGTGTTAAGAAATTCTGTGGTATACAGGTTGTCAAAACTATCACTATCTTCACTTGACTTACAAACTGAGTCACAACTGAGAAATTCATATATCTCTCCTGGCAACATGGAACACATGTGCTCATTTATACAATTAACCATTTCAATAGTTGGAGCTAGGATTGCTCTATCATTGAAGTATTCATTAGAGTTCAAATTTTCCAAGAGGTTTATGTATGTTGATTCCACAATCGCACCAATTGGATCTTGATAGCCTGAAATTAACAAATCACCGGGTATTTCAATATCCTCAACACCGTCATGTGAGTCCCCTAATTTGCCATCACCAACATCTAATAACCATCTTGAGAACCACACCAATTTATCATGATCAGTCCACGGCGTAAGAATTCAACCGCATATTCTTGGTCAATTGGAAAATGGTGCGGTGCATAAGTAAGAAGAATTGATGATCCCATAAGTAAGAAGAATTGATGCATGCATTGACAATTGTGCCTCTTGTTCCTTTTGGTATAATGCCATTAAGAGCAAAAAGATTGGTAAAATCGAGATACAAGTTCCTAGATTGAAAATCACCCCCATAATAACACACTTGCCACCAAAAGGTCTATCACAATGCATGATATCCCTTAGGGTCCTATCAAATGCCTCAACACAAAAACGATATCTCTCAAACTAGGTATCGGATTGCACCATTGGTGCCTCATCCCATATAATAAGTTTTGTAGATGTGATGAGATTTGCTAAAGGGGGAATGGTCCTCAAAAGTTGACACGCGTGATTCTGGAAACAATTCAGCATAGCCTCGGGTTTTTTATTGAACACATTGAGGAGTCGGAAGTTCCACCTCGAGATAAGTGGCAACCCAAAGAGTTTAATTTGAATAGGAATTGAATAGGAATTGCAAAGTCTCTTAGTGTCTTGGAATCGCCTCCAAGTCACGAGATCCGTTCAACTCGAGTCGAAGGTTTCTATTTTGAAATAACGTGATCATTCTACCAGATGGTAATAATGTTGCGAGTAAAATTTGGCAATTCCACTTGATGCAATCCAAATGAATCCCAAAAGATCTTATACTACTTCTAAACATCATTCAACATTTATTGTGATATCATTAATCATAATGTTGAGTGATTTTAGATGATTTGTGAGCACAATTTGTCCTTTTTGCACGATCATAAGTGATGACGTCAATGCATTCCATAAGAATGTCTTCCTAAGTTGCGTGTGTGTAATTGTATTTGTGAGATAGTTCCCCCACCACCATAATTCCTCTGTGTCATTTCTCTTTTCCTTCTTCTTGCTTTCATATACAAATAAGAAACCACCTTCATCTTTTTGTACACATGACATCACGTTGTTGAAAATTTGTTTTCCATAAGAATGCTCAAATAAGAAACCACCTTCATCTTTTTGTAAACATGACATTTAGTGAGTTTTGAAAGTTATTTGCTTCTACTTGTAAGGCATGTTTGTCATAGTTCAACTCTTGTAATATAAGTTGGTTTGAGACATCAATTGGAGGCAATTCGTCAGGTAATGGCATAGTAGGAAAGTCAAGAAGACTCTTACCATTTTGGCGCAACAATGAATCTATTTCTTTTAATGCGACCTGTTCTTTATCATATTGAGATATACTAACACCGTAGTTTAGATAATATAAATTAGTATCCAAAATGTTTTATGAAAAGTGACTATAGTAAAAGGTAAGTTAGGTAAACTTACTTGAAGACATAGGATCATTGCGATGGATGTATAGTACATCTTCTGAAAGTAGTTTTGATGTCTCCTTCCATACAAAATCAAGGCGTTGTAGAGAGAAGCAAAGTAACATGCTAACAAATAGTTTCCTTAATAAGTGACCTGATGCCCAAATAGATGCTTCTTTAATGGCTGAAATGTATTCTTGATCATCATCCAATAACCCCTTTGCAAAACATGCATCTTTGAAAGTATTGTGGATAAAACCATCAACTGTTTTGATTTCGTCGAATGTCCGGGGACCTCTTACTTTTGTGAGCAACACACGTAGGTAATACAATTCCCCTGATGATGGTGTCACGTGTGTTATTCTGCCAACGGAAGAGCCTTTCTTTCTTCTTTTCCAAGCCCTATGGTTCCTTTGATAGACGTAGTGTTTTGGGAATTCAATATATGTCAAAGTCCTAGCAAATTCATCTATTTTATTCTTTTCCATCCAAGCAAGAAATTGTGATTCACAGACTCTAGGTTTATCCAACAATTCAGCAACATCATCATGATTGGAATAAATGACATATTGTTGATTTGGAATATGGAAACTCAATCTTTCAACAAATGGATTCCTATGATGAATTTTATATCCAAATATACGCCATGAACCCTCACATGCAGATATGTATCTACAATTATAATATTGTTTAATCTCATCAACAATGGCTTCACCATGCTCATTAGTGGCACCATCAAAAATTGCTGCCACAACTCTATCATTACCTTTGCTAATATACTTGAATAAGTACTTTATAGCAGTTGAGTGATTGCATTTCTCAATATTGATATGTGCATGAAACTTCTTTAACAACAATGGATTATATGGGACAACATATCTATTATCTAAAGGGATACCTTTCACTTTTATTGTTCTGCCATTATCCCTACGTCTGTATGTTGGATACCCATCTTCATCAATGGTTGTATGTTCAGTAAACTTTTTTGGAAAATACTTACTGCACTTTTGATTCTTCATGCATGGTGCCTTTATGTTACTTCTGCCACAGGGTCCATGAAGCATAAACTGCCTGACCAACTTATACATTATAGGAGAACTATTATTGTTAGGTATTTCTGCACATATAAAGTTGTTGATTGCTTCTGGATCTTTTATCTTGTCATTTAAATCAAGGAACAACAGTATGTGGGCATGAGGAAGTCCTCTCTTTTGAAACTCTATAGTGTATATGTCTATGCAAAAGAAATAACAAATGAAATTATCAAATAGGAACTGTAAAGAAATCATGAAGATATATGGACTTCATCAAAACAAATGAAGAACCTACATTGATATCAATTTAATCGTGGAGAAAAAAAGTTCAACTAACCTGCACGGATGGTCCCAAATATTTTTTCCTCCTTTATAGTTTTCATGAAGCGATCTAACTTGATTTTGAATATTCGAGCCAACATGTCAGGCCGATCACATGGCTTTACAGAATGCTTGCAACAAAATCTTTGAATTTCAGGCCAAGCAGGATTACATGTGAAAGTTAAGAAAAGATCTGGATAACCTTCTGATCTACAAATTGCCATAGCATCCTGGTAATTTTGCATCATATATCTTGCTCCTCCTATGAATGATGAAGGCAAAATAATCCTCTTACCAATGGTTGCACCATTTGTTTCTCCACTTAGAACTGCATCAGCTAATCCTTGATATAAATCAACCCTAAGCTCCTTTTGGTGTGTTCTAACCCAAAGTAATCTTTGAGATTCTATCATAGTGTACCCATCCACGATGAATTGTTGTAGCAGCCTTGATGCATGCAATAGTGTAGATATTTCATTTAATCTGGTCATTAGCCTATAGCTGAAAAACTCTCGCATACTTAGCCTTTTTTTGGTCTTTGTGGCGCTAAGTGTTGCTTCCCTATGCTCAATATCATCTCGATAACCATCTTCACCAAATGGGAAAAGTATAGGGTATTGAAGTGGAAGGTAAGATGTGTGCAATTCATTTATTCGTTGTGGTCTGCCAGAATGTTTCTCTACAATGATGTCCCTAACATTGAATGCCATATCTATATCCCCAACAACTAATGCTGCAACTTCAGAAGCATCGGGCATATTGTAAGTGCGACCATCATTCTGTCTTGTGCTTATCAAACACATTTTCAATGTGGGAGGGTTAGGATGATTGAGCAATGTTGACGCAACACGATATTGTTGAACAAATGGGTTGACTTCATCCAATTGTTGTTTTATTTGGTCAACTATGATAGCATCAATTGTTGATTGTTGTTGGAATTTGCTGCATGAATGTAACAATAATAAATGTTACTACATTAAATTGCAATAAATGTAATGTTAAATATGACTTATGTTGACATACCTAACTGCAGAAATTCTATTTGACACTTCATTTTCTGTGTCAAATATGTATAGCTGTGAATACACAGGTCTTGAACCTTCTGGTGGTAATAAGCTACCAATATTATGATAATTCATTCCAGACATGACAAATGAGTATGGTCCGCCACCATTATTTTTTGAATGATCTATCTTGCCTCCCATTGATGTAAATGAGAACATGTTGTTGTATTGCCTTATATTCTCATAGAAGTTACTTGAATGGGCTAATTCTTTATCAAAAAAAAAGCTCTCAAATAATGGAGGAGGTATTTTCATAGTTGGCAGGACAACCTTGCCTTTCAAACAACATAGAGAGTGTGAACTGGCAATGCTTTGCTTCCTTTACACTTTGTTCATTAAACCAAAGCAATGCTCCACAAAATTTGCATTCATATATAGGGTATCCTTCATCTACATATCCTGTGACAATGTTCACAATGATTATATAGTTGTAGTAAAATTTTCATATTACACAAACATGTATATGTATGATTACATGAACTTTGTAAAGGGGTATTAGTTACCTTCAAATTCATCTATGACGTTAGTAAGTTTAGTGGTCTCAACATGAGGGAAGAGATCATCATGTGTACCTTCATTAATTAATATTATCACCAATTATATTAAGAAAGAAATAATATAAATTGATATAAGGGATTGGTGTGTGTGAAGGTCTTTACCTTCAAATGCTTCAGGAGGAACATTTTGAACTTCATTATCATCATCACTATCGTTAGTATCGAATTGAAATTCAATGTTTCTATAGTATATTTCTTGTGGTGGACATTCAATGGAAGATTGACTGTAATTTTTTATAAGACAAAAAAATTAGTTAATGATAATTGTAAATTCATTGCATCATTACAAACGATTGTCATTAAAATACAATAATACTATTTCTCAATTTGAATTTAACCAACTTAGGACTAAAAAAATTAGTTAATGGAAATTGAATTTAACCACATTGTTGGTGCTAATCATAGCTTTGTTTACTAAAATAATTAAACATAGTGATCATTTTTGCAAGTATACTATGTGCCTTTGTAACAAAATTAGTTTATCTTAGAACATGTTATTATTTCAATATAAATGTAAATGTAAATTATAAATGCAACGGTAAAACTTAATGGTTGTATTATTGTGAACATGAAAGTCAATAACAAAAATTGTAGTTTTAATACTATCCTAAAACCATCATGGGAAATACCTGGTTCATTGATATCTATTGGCTCCTTCAATGCTGATGATGGATAGTTCGCATTTCTAATATTGTCTACACTAACCAGAGGTTCATTTTCTGACATAATATAAATATATCAATCCTTTTTCATCGTACTTTATCAAATAATAATAATAATAATAATAATAATAATAAGGGAAAATTACACATAAAGTTGTATGAAATAATAAATTTCCAAATCAAGTTATTAAACTTACCAACTAATTGAGTTATTGACTCCATTTAGGATTTTAGAATATGAGTAAAATGACTTTATTGCCTTTTAATAGTCTTCTTTCTTCTTATCAATTTATAGTTCTAAATTGATTATCAAGAACAATTAAAGCCAGAAAAATAAAAATAAAAGCATAGCCCCCAACATCAATTAAAATATTTTTAGTTTATTATTGTGTATACAAATTTTAATTTTACTATTTGCTTCAATAAAAAGATAATCAGACTACATTAATCACATAATTATGAGTATGACTTGGGGTTATGATTTTCTTTTTTCCTACTTGAATTATTCTGATTAGTAAGCATATTTTATTTTATTTTATTATGTATTAAGGTTAATATATACACACAGTTCTTGAAAAAATAAGTTAGGAAGCATTGAAACCCTTTTAAAAGGAGACTAAAAGAGTAAAATAAAGTCATTTTACCTACATATTGAAATCTTAAATTTGGTCAATAACTTAATTAAGGATTTATTAAATTTAGCAACCCGATTTATATTTTTCCTATCTCATGCGGCTTTATATGGAATTTTTCCTAATAATAATATTATTAGAAATAATTACAACTTTATCATGGAAATTAATACTGCATTATCTACGTATAACATTTTTTTGTCCTTACAACACAATTATATCATGAATGACTAACCTTTATATGCAGTTTGGTGGATTCTCTTCCTGGTTTGTTTTGCCTTCTCATTGTAACTGAAATTATGATTTTCTACAGATCTGAACCTACCACTTGTACGTATGAATGGATGTTTCCCTTTTTGTTGTACCGACTCTTCTAGAAAACATAATATAAGCTTATCATGATGATAATCAATATGACTACCAATAACACACTGGACAAGGAAATATTAACATCTCTTTATGATTATTCAAATAAGCATAACAAACTTCTTAGGAAAAACATAGGCATAACCCAAATGGAAAGATAAGTACCACTTGCAAAGCGATTCTCTAAGTTGGAAGCAACATTTGTTATATCTTGTAAATCAGTTCTTTTTCTCCTCCGTTTCTCTGCCGTTTCGAAGATTTGATGGGAAAAGACTGCACTTGGCTGTGTATTGGGTTCATCTTCTACAACCAATCTTATAACTGGAGAAATGAAAAGATAAAATTAATAATAACTAAGTATATTTCAGATTACTTGCTCATAAGTGTATATGATTCGCTTGTTTAATGAAGCAGTATCTATCCTATGTGGATTTCCTATGAAATGCAGAATGATTAATAAGATCCTTTTTTTTTAATTATTTATTCTTAGTTACATACATCAGTATAATTGCAACAAAGATAAGAAGTGAAGATAGCAAAGCATCATAATCATCTAATAGCTTCCCTAAATGATAATAAAGGGATGGAATAGATCTTTGGTGTTTTCCATATCCCTTTGCAACTTTAAGTCAGTGATAGTTAGAGGGCATTTTATTCTATTATGATCTACTTATTTTATCTCCTTTTGCATAGTAGGCCAGATCTTTGGATAATTCAAATGCATTTTTTCCCTTCTTCACAGCCAAAAAATTTAGAAAAGAATTCGAAACAGCTTCACACTTTGAATAATAAATGAAATAATCTTAAAAACTCCAAATGAAAACTTCATGAGTTAAGGCCTCGGAAAAGATAAACCAAACCATATTAATAATCAAATTCAATTTTAAGCTCGAAGGATGAAGAATAAGCGAGAATCGAGAACATGATGCCCCCATATCAATATGATGGAGATGGTATGCAACTGGAACGTCGGCCAAAGACGAGACTAAGGTATGCAACGACCAACGTAACTCTTCTAACTAAACTATCAATTTACCATATCCGAGAAAAACTACGAGCAAGAAAGCATCACAATTGTAATCCTAGCTACAAAAAATAGCGAGTTTCGAGATATAGTATAAATCAACACAAGTATAAAGTCTTCCACTGAGCGGCTTCATCCGAAAGTTTAAATTAATCTCCTAGAAATTCTATAATACCCGAAAATCAAGAAAATGAAAAAACATATATTCTCAATCGGGAGGTGAAATGAATAGTGAAAAGGATTACGAAGAAAACCCGCCAAAACACTGCTCAATCATCTGAGAAAAGCCCAAGAAAATCAAGAGGGCAAAAACAAACAGTTCGAAGCATGCGTTCATTGATCTATTCCATCCCTTTATTATACCAACACCATTGTATTTTTTTGATAAGTCATGACCTTATGCGTTCATTGCTACATGCATTATAACTCACAAGCTTATGCGTTCATTGAAATGATACAGGCTCCAACTATCACTGACATTATTTTTTTGATAAGTCATGACTTAAAGGCAGAAGAAGATGGGGAGGCCAGCATCAAAACAGAAACGGTAAAAGTATCACCTGGAACATGTTTGAATTTTTTTTGGAGGTGAAAATTTATATTTACAAATAAATATACTTACATGGAGTACTATGATTTTGGTGAGATGAAGACATCGTTCAGTACTTCCCTTTTTGTTGAATGCTTCATCAAGTTGTGAGTCAGACTACATTGTTGGAGCATATCATTGTTGTTTATTTGAACCGTCGAGGCCTTGGCATCTACGTCTCCAGTAGAACTCAAGGTGCCGCCCTCCCTTCTCTATGGCTGATCAGGGCTTTTAAGGTCATTTTCTTCACATATTCCAGAAAATGTTGGTTCTGTCCTCAGCCATAATCAGAAATATCTATAGCTCGATCAGGAATGGCTATCCAAAAAGTTGTAAAAAGCTTAGGTTCGTTTCATTTCAGGCTCTATTTTGTAACGTTCGTTTTCTTCTGCTCCTCTGTTAACTTTGGTTCTGTCCGTGTCTTGAAAAGCTTAGGCTATGTTTTATTTCAGTTTTTAGAGAAGCATGAAGAGTGTTCAATGAAAGTCCATAACAATTTATCCCTTACTGTTTTTTTTTTTTTTTATTGGAATCCCTTACTGAGTTAGAAGTAGATCTATAATAGATTTTTTTTTCAGGTTGACTCATAAAAGTAATGTCCGTTTCGTCTCTCACCGTAAAAAGGATTCCCGTTTTGAGTTACTTTGTCGAGAGCAAGACAGTAACTTTTTTACACAAAAGGTAGCATTGTAACTTTTGTATTTTGTCACAGAGCTGCATTGTAACTAAGAACAAAGCATTGTGACATGCGCATTTGGAGTCTGTGCATTTGTAACTAAGAAGAAAGCATTGTGACTTTTTGTACTTTGTCATGATTTGGTTGTCAGGTTGAAAAGTGCTTCTTCCCCATCTTCTTCTGTCTTTACTCATCTTCCACGCCAACTTCTTTTCACACTGTTGACATGAATAAAATATAATATTGATGCATGTATAGGATTTTTTTTCCAATCAAGATGCTGGTGGAGATCTGATATTCTGTAATTTAAAAGATTTTATGAGGAAAGACTGGGTGATACGTTGGCAGTTTATCCCCGTGTAATTTTCGTTTGCTGAATTAAATATATCATCCTTCTAAAAAAAAACCGTAATTGAAGCTGAATCTGTCCATATAGTAGTTCTAGCTATTGTTATGATTGTATTGTTTTCTGCTTTCGCTTGGCTGTACTGCTTTGTATTGCTTTCGCCGTTGTTTTTTCTGGCTTTGTATCTATTGATGTGGTTTTCTTAAACTCTCCTTCTGTCATATATTTTACCTTTAGAAAAAAAAGGGCTGAATCTGTCCTGAATGAAATGAGTACGATGTTTTGTGGCGGTAATATTGTCATGTTTTGTGTTCCTAGGAAAATACTGATGTTTGTGTTTGTCCTTATTTTTGTGGCATGCTTTGCCAAGCAGTGCCTACTTCATGTGTAATATAGAAAATAGTGAGAGATGTTACTTTTGGGGGACACACGCATATAAAAAAGATTATGCTAAAATTAATTTACGATCTTTTCTCCTTTTCTTTTCCCCCATTTTCATCATATTTTTTCTACAAATTTTTTTCTCTATTTCCTATTTCCTACCATATATGTAGATCAGATGGAACATTAACGGGAACCGACTTGGCTCTAAGTTAAATTGAATAATCTGTAACCGGGGAACCGACTTGGCTCTAAGTTAAATTGAATAATCTGTAACCGGTCAAAATATCTATACGTACAGGTTTTTTCATGAATTTCAAATAGTTTAATACACACACCATAAACCTCCTTTAATACTTTATGGCCATCAGACACACATAAACTTAGGCTACCTTGCACTGAATAAAAACAAAACCACCATACAAAGAGAAAAGTAATGATTCACCATAAGCAATAAGAGGTAGTACCATAAACATTACAAGGCATGTTCAACGTCATCTAAGACAAATGGTTAATTCCATGTATGCAGCTACATGGACCAAAGCAACAACAAAATATTGTTGACCGATTAAATCATAATGTTTGTCACAGAACATAGTTGTGTATAGAACTACATGACAACACTTTCTCAAAAGAAGGAAATAAAAGAGCCATCTAACCACATGTAATACAAACTAACTACTTCTCTTGCTTTATCACTTTTGAGACTCTTTCCTCAACAGAACTAGTAGAAGCCACATGAGAAGTAGTTGTTAAGTCATCCAGAATGACAACATTCCTCTTGTTACTTATCCTTCTTTTCCCCTTAACAGGAGCAGGGTTGACATGTTGAGAAAGGTCAGCTACGGAGCTATCTTCAAGAGGTGTTATGAGTGGAGTAACACCTTCAGTCACAGGATTAACAAATATATTTTGAGCAACGTTTTGAGCATCAACACGCTCCACAATTCCCTTCAGACAACCATAAATGTAAGTGTTAGAAAAAATATTTAAATTCTTTACCATTGGGAAAAATACATATTTGATAAAGACATAACACGAGTAGTTGAGAAGTGAAGAACCTCTGCATTTGCTTCATTGAACTGATCCAAAATATCTTCGCATATGGTGTATTGGCTAACACTTATGCTAGAAGTTGGATGCTTCTTGTTGTAGTCATTCAACTTCAATTTCAGCAGAACATTCTTTCCAACTGGAATGTCTAACTCATCAGGAAAGTTATCATCCTATTAATAACAAATGGACCAAATTAGCTATTACATTTAACGATGTAGTTTATGATATTTGATGATACTAAAGATGGTATCTAAAATGATCATGACATTAAATAATCCTAGCTGTTACTATTTGTTCACTTGAAAATAAGCCGTAGGACGCAAGAATACAAAGATTGTCGGAAGTGGTAACCTCCTTTAGTAAATGAATCAGTTCAAATGTTGTCTTCTTAACCAACTGAACGACAAGTTTATCCCAAAAAATGATAGAAGCTGACCCAGTTTTGTCTTTGACAAGATAATGAATCCTCATCCTATCACACATAAACTAAGTTAGAATTTCATGCAAGTAAGGTAATAACTAAACAATTGCCAGATATAAATAGACTCTTTTACTTTGGTTCAATTTTCTCTGGTATTTTCTTGCAAATGGGACAAATTGATGAAGGATTATCTAAGTCGGCCTTTGACCCACACTTTGAGCATCCGTCATATTTCCAGCCATGTCTTGTTTCAAGCTTATGAATTTGACAGTTTATTACAAATGAATTTCCCTGCAAGACATGGTGAAACCACAAATTATCAATTATACTTGAATTCTGAATTGAAAAAAAAAAAACTGATTGATGAAAAATAACATACAATTGCTTGTTCGGTATTTGAGAGATGGTGACTTTGGTCTGGTTGTGTAAAGAAGCCCCGTTCAAATGTTGGCTTAGTTGTGAAGCAATGGGTTGAGAGAGTGCAACCATGACAGGGGATTTTTCATCCTTTGCACTACATAAATACCTTTCTGTGAGTGAATGGAAAAATAAATATAAATGTAAAATGAAACAAATAACAAATACCTTTGTATCAAATTTTTAACCCTCGTGATAGAAGGGTTAAATAATGCCCTAGTAGCATTGAATGAGCTACATACTTGTGGAGTACCCAATGAAGCTTAGTTTAGTTGATGTAATATGATGTGCTTGTAACTATGAAGTAATGAATTGCTCAGTATTACCATCCTCAGAAAATCCAACTCTTGCTAAGTTTAATAAAACCACAACTAGACTTTCAGTATTCTGGAGGTAAGCCATATAGGCATCTGAAGCACAATTATCAAATAACGTGCACTCCACTTCATTGTTCCTGAAATTTGCAATCATTACTTACTATGAATATGAATATAAGAAAACATGTCATTGGGTAAATCTATTAAATGTATTGATATTTGCATTACTCGGAGTCAGCCAGCAATAGACGTAGCCTATTTTTCGTCTCATTCCCTCAGCAGAACTCATCCAATGTGCCAACATCCTTCACAAAAGCCAGCACATCTGCCAGCAAACACAATGAAGAAGTAAAGATAGTCATGAACATTGGTATGTCATAAAGAGATCAATAAAACATATAAAACACGTTGAATATTCAGTACCAAGAAAAATACACAAATCACAACTTGGTATCAATCATCAATCAATAACAAACAACTAAAAGAAAAAACACAAAGTCATTGAATGACATACCATAGGCTTGCCTATTGTGCAGGGATGACATACCAAAAGGAGATCAATAAAACAGATTGATATAGGCATGCCAAAAGGGGATCAATAAAACAGATTGATATAACGTGTTACTACTATGAAGTTAATGTAAAAATATGTGAAGACCATGTAAGCTAAGCCCATCGTTTGTATATTATTCAATTTCCAAAAGAATGCAAGAAAGCTAAGCCCATGTTTCTAACATCTTCAAAATTCCCAACAAAAATCTGGATAATTATTTCAAACATAATTTGATCACAGAACAAAACAGTAGAGGCACATGAGAAGTAGTTAAGTAATAAAGGTGCAAGACATCTGTTCTTGCTGTCAGAAAGGTGGGAGTTCATTAAGGAGAAGAGATGTTTGTAGACATTTCATCTCTTTCAAAAAACTTATCCATGTTATTATTGTTATACAGAAGGCATCCTCAAATTGATATGTTTTAACTTCAAGTCTCATACCATACGAACCCATGTCTTTTTCTATATCCTATATTAGACAGTCAAATTATAAATGAAGACAGAAAGAACCAGTTTTATATCATTCCTCTCATGAGGTTCTTCTATAAATTGCATAGCACCATATGGAATACCGCAACAGCAGCCAGCTACTGGTTCAGAGTTTAATATCAAGAAGCATGTATTCTATATCAGCCACTATTATATCAAATGAGTTTTAGGGACTTGGATGATATAAAATAAAAACTCTAAGAAAAGGATGATTTATGAAGTAGCATATGTATTTTACTTGTGGATAAGAGATATGTGTGCATACATCGAAATTTTTACATCAAAATTAAACCACTCATCAATGCTGCAAAATACAGATGTTCTACCAATGAAAGAACCAACAAATCTAATAAAGAAAAAATTCATTTCGAAAAGAGGGTAAAAGCCATCACATGTCAAGTGTATTTGAAGCATATTAAATGAATTATAAGGGCTAAGTTGAGGTATTGCATTTAGTCAGAAAATCAATATACTAAAGCTGCATATTAATGAGTAAAGGGCTAACTTGAAGTCTTGCATAACAAATGTCACCAAATCTATATTCGCAAAAGGGTTGAAAAATTCATATAATGTCTTAAAAAGGCAAAGGAAGCAAAAAGAGGACATTAATGCAATGACTCAACAATAATGGTTTGTCAAGAATTTCTTCTTATTGAAAGTAAAGAATTGCAGAAACATACAAATGATAGCAAACTAAGAAAATTTCATAATTGCACAACTTGATGAGTTCCTTTCAGTTTGATTCTGCACAACTCTCATTTTCAGTACCAAGACATAGCATACCAATAAACCAGATATGAAGGATGATGAAAAAACAAATATCAAGGATCAGATATATAACATACCAATAAGATTATCCACAGGATGATGGAAATCAATTTTCATGATTTCTAGGATAGGAAAAAATGAGTAGGCATAACTTGGAATAGTAGCAATAACTTCAGTAGAGTACGTCTGACTTGTAAATGTTATCTTAAATGGGTGGTTAGTTGCTCTGTACTGATTAACATTTGGAGCAACCTCAAAGTTAACAAACTTGTATATTTGGCCTTGAATAATTGAGAGGCGATATTTATCATGGAAGTTCTTGTTTAGCACACTTGCTTGAATTGTGCTACCCTGTGTTGATATGTAAATAGAGGAACATAATAATTATTAGTTAGTTAATCAGTTAGTTGAAATATACCTCCTCATCAATCAAGACTCTTAACTACAAAAGACACTGAAACATACCTCCTCATCAATCAAGACCATCGAAATACAAAATAATTCAGCTGGAGCAGATTTTTGGTACACATTCCATTTACGGAAGACTCTAACTACAATAGCCCACCGATCAGTTGAATCATCCAACTCCTTAAGTGAAGCACGACGCACCATGGTGAACAATATAGAAGAAATAGGATGAACAATATACTTTTGCTGAGGATTGAATTAGAACTGATGATAATGTTGAGTACAGAGAAAGAGGTTGAGTCCTTTTATGGATGACCATAGGTGAAAGATTATTTGAAATCAGTTTCGATGCTTGACGGGTGGAGATCATGACACGTTGGAGATCCTTGTTGAAAGGAAGCACCAACGTCTTCGATGGATCCAGCAACATCATTAGGAAAGCAGCCCCAAATATCCAAATATCGATTCGGAAAGATACACGGTTGGGCGGCGAGGAGATTGAGCGGCGCAAGGAAGTCTTACCGAAAGGAAGCCCTAAAACTAGAAATGTCAGAGATGATGTTTCAATACTCTGGGTCACTCTGAGCTTAGGGTGCTGGGATAAGGTCTGTTCTAATCGATCTACCCAAACCCGCAAAAAACTCATTGTAGCTTAGGGTCGTAGGATGAACTGCTGGGATAAGGTCAGACTAAATTGCTTACAGAACGTGAGAGAGGAGCTGTGGTTGAAGAGAGGATTCTTAGCGTGAGAGAGAGGATTTTGAGTATTGTTTTGTCATTTCTCTGACTCTATTTTCCTTTTGTTATTAGCGTGAGAGATAGAGGGGATTCTGAGCAAAAAAAAAAGTGAGAGAGAGAGAGAGGAAGAGTGGGTCAAGAGTAATAGGACATTACAAAACAAATAAACGTGAGAGAGATAGGTAGAGTGAGAGAGAGGAAAAAGTAGTCAGGAAGAGTGTCCTCTGAGGTGAAGGAGCCGATTGGTGAGCCGATTCCTAAATATTATATTGGAAAAAAATATTGATGGCTTAGCTATAGTAAAATGTGAGAGGAGCCAATGCTAAGCCATTTAACAGTCAGCTTCAGGGATGACATTTTATATATATATTGATGATACCTAATGGGTTTTCTTGATAATAACAAGCTCTATTGAACAACCGTCCATTTGAACCAGAAGCAAAACACACTTGTGTGGCTAATCTCCTGAGTTGAGAATAAATTCAAAGCACACAAACCACCAGTAGAAAAACAGAAGTAAGAGCCAAAACAATTACAATTTCAGTTTCCTCTTCTTAGTTCCAATGCAAGTGTAAGTCAGCTAAGGAAGTTTCCTGCGTATAAAACAACAAGTTTTCTGCTCTGTTTGATCTATGAAATGCCTTAAATTGAACACATGAGTTTCTCTTTGGAGGAAATAATGTAACTAATCGGAACTACGAAGTTATTCAAATGGGACACACCCATGATATTGATGACAGCCTTTCCTTAATATTATATAAACAAAATGACTTTAGATTAATGATTATTTGTTTCAACTCTTAATAATCCAACAGTATTCGGTATTCTCAAATGCAAGCCTACTAGTTAACACATAACAACTCAAAACCAACTAGTATAATCCTAACGCTTGATGTAAGAGGTTAGTTTTACTAGTCAAAGTTCGTTTTATCTATTTTCTCAATTCCATAGGGTCATGAACCTACTTCACCTCCTTAATATATTCCCAATTTCCCATTAAAATTTACAGAACCGCCGAACCAGAGCAGACTAACCGAGACATAGATAATATACGGTTGCATAGATTAATGAATGTCCAACACTTCAACAAACTCACCCATTCTTCTCTTTGTTGTACAAGACCAAATCCAAAGACAAGGTCAATTGAACACGAATTATTTTCAGCATATATAAATTACCCAGGAAAAAAACAACCATGAACAACCACAAAAAAACCTTTGAACATTGGCGATGATCCAGAGGAAGAAGAAGAAAAAGCGAAGAAATCAATCTCTAAATCCGAGGAAGAAGAAAAAAAACGACCCATAAATTACCCAGGAGAAATCAATCCGAGATAAAAATTTGGGGCGACGTTAACACCGAAATCAATTAGCAATCGAGATAAATTGTAGCAAAAAGCGCAGAAACCAATCTCTAAGAAATCTAGAGGAAGTAGAAGAAAAAGAAGCAGAGTCAAGGCAAGAAACTAACCGAAATGAGGAGATGAGTGAAATCTCACGAGGCGATGATCCTTCGATCCTTCGTCCATCTTCTTCTTTGAAGATGAGAGCTCACAGAGGCGAGACGATGAGTGAGACGCCGAGATTGGAGACGATATTGGAGACGATCTCGCGAGTCGAGAGTCGGGGGACATGCGATAGTCTCGGTAGGGTTGTCTGAAAAAAAAAAGTGCTGAAAAAAAAGAGCTTATTAAGCTCCTCTCAGGAGCTTTTTTTTAAGAACTTTTTTCTTCATTGTAAAATAAGCTCTTATAATATAAGAGCTTATTTTAAATTCTGTTTGGCCTAGCTTTTACTTATAAGCATAAGATAAGCTGAAAATAAGCTAGGCCAAACGGGCACTAAATCAAATGGTTTATGTCTTTTTAATGAAAAGGGACGAAGATAAGAACATGGTGTATCGACTATGATTACTTCCTAGAGATAATGCATTGTGATTTTATAGATTTCACATCATCATCATAGCTTCATACATTTTCCGAGAAAAATACACTCATCACCAAGTAATGCCTATTTAAACCCATGGAGGGTGCACCAAGAACTTCCAGATATGAAAACAAGTTTTTGGGTAAATGTGCAAAATTACTCATGAGGTTTTAGTCAAACCAGTGGCAAAGTCAGAAATTTATATTTGTGGGTGCACAATTCGTGAGGCTGCCGCCGAAAATTTTTTTTAAGGAAATTTTTAAATGCATTAAAAATCAAATGAATATAGATAAGAAAAGAAAAGAAAACTCCTTTCGGTGGGTTCTAAGAAAATCGAGATATGCATAAAATAGGATCAGCATCTACCATCAAATCAATAATAAACTATGAATTTTCTAAATCCTAACAAATTTCATCCGATGTCAAGAAGTACAAACTATCCATCACACTTCTGTAAGACAAAAATTGGAGAATTTTAGATAAAACCAAAGTTTCAACCACCAAACTCATTACAATTTTAAATAAAGCTAACAATAAAATTGGACTACTCAATAATTTCTGAATTAAAGAAACTATCCTTGCTAGTTTAACCAAATCACAAAAATTTTTCTACTGTTTATAGTGGCTGGTTATAAAAAAAATATATCTTTCTACTGTTTTGAAATCACAGATAAAACTACTGCTACATGTGTTTTTCATAAGGAGTAAAAAGTTGGGAAAATAATAAGAAATGAAAAAGGGGTGTTTTGTTTGTTTGTTTGGTTTAGAGATGAGGGAGTATAAATACCAGGCTCAAACTCGCAACCACCAAGAATCAATGAAGAATGACCCCGGTCTTAAGGTCATGCGAGGGAGAGTGGTAAAGAAAAAAAGGGGGTGTTTTTCATGAGTAAAACTTGGGAAAAGAATGAGAGATGAAAAGGGCCCAACCAGGTTCGAACCAATGACTTCATGGTCTATAATCAAATGCTCTACTACTAAGTTATGGGTCCATTGATGCTAACATATTACAGCTAAATAATATATATTTCAAAATTTTGTGTCTGCACTTGCACCTATAGGCACAAGTGTGGCTCACTGAGTCAAAGTGCACCCAGTGTCATATGCTTTCTGAAGGGTCAAAAATACCCATGAACTTATCAAATCAGTAGAGCAAAACTCTCAGATCTATTAGATCAGGCCAACGTCTGTTAAATAAAATGTAAACTTATGAAAACACCCTAACAAGGGAAAAAAAATCGAGAGGGACCTGCAGATGCAAGCCTTTGTCGTCTCCAACCCCCATTCAACCAAGATGGAACAAATTGTGGAGCATTGATGTGAGGTGTGAACAAAGGTAAATAGAAAAATCAATGTCTAAGCACCAAAAAAAAAAAAAAAACTGAGGCGTTTTGTGTTCAACAAACAGAACACGGTTGTCTAAAAATACGGTAAGGCAAATCATGAATCAAAATATCAAATAGTAGTAGGAAGACAACAATAGGTTCAATATAGACAATGCATCCAAACTAGAGGTACCAAAATTCTTCCACAGAACGAATAACGCACAAATCCTATCCCATATCAAGTGGAAAAAAGAAGAAGAACATATTGCAGTTTTAGAGAATTTATGAAGTGGAAACTAACGGCGACTAAGGAAATCAGAACAACTATAATCGAAGATGGAATTCGTGGAGCAGAACAACAAATCAAGTAAAGCGAAAGAATTCTGAAAGTTTTGCAGCTCCTAGATCAGATTCAAGGACAAGTGGAACACGAGCTAAGAAATCAAAGAGAGGGGGGTCTCTTGTCTTTAAGGAAAAAGAAGTTGATATACCAATCGATGAGGATGATGACGAAGACGATGGCGATGATTTTGATGACAGTGGTGGCGGACTTCAATTCGGAGTTGAAGGCGAATTTGACCCCGTCAGAGGAGGCTGCAATTTTGGTAACCTCCACGTAGTGTTAGGAGTGGACGGTGGATGACGCGACACCAAAGATTCCGGTGGTGGTGAGGTTGATGGAGGGAAAATAGAAGGATGGCTCAACAAAGCGAGATCAAGGTTGGGAGGAGGAGAGATCTCGGATGCGAGATCGATTGAGCTTGGAAGGAAGGAGGAGGGGTTTTTGTGTGTGTGTGTTTTAATTAGGGGTATTTTTGATATTTTCATGAAAATAAGTGTGGGACCCACTACAAAAAAGTAACGTCTGTTAAACCCGTCTGGGGATGGTATTTTTGCCCCACTTTTAAAAGTTCATGTGCAATTTTACACATAAAAAACACATTTGGTGTTGAGCGCTCCTAAAGGTAAAACACATGTGTATTTTTACACATTTACCCTAAGTTTTTTAGTGTGGATTGTTGATGAGTATTTTTTGGAATTGCAAATGGTGGTGGTGTGGTGATGAAGATGAAGAGTGGAGAATATGAGAATATGGGGGGGGGGGGTGAAAGTAATTGTTAGAGGACGAGGAATGGAAAATTACCAGATTAGTCATGATTTTTTATTAATTAGAGTATTTGGTAATTTCATATTGTAATATATGAGTGTTAGTTGTTGGTATTAACAATTATGAATTATGTCCTAATTTTAAAAGTTTATAGTTATTTTTGTTTCAAAAAATAATTTCTAGTTACTATTGTATTTTTGATAAAATTTTAATGTTATTTTTACATCTTAATCCTAATATTTATTGATTACCAAAAAAAAAACATGCACTACTACAAAAAAAGTATATTAACGTTCTAAATTAGAGGCAATTAACGTCCTGTTTCAGAAGAACGTCTAACCAGGGGTAGTTGTAAAAATAAGATATAAGACGTCCTATGATTAGTCGGGACGCCTTAAAAAAAAGGCGTCCTATGGTTAATTCAGGACGCCTTTTTTAAGGCGTCCTATGTTTTATTCAAAAAGGCGTCCTGAATAAAAAATCAGGACGCCTTACTCGAAGGCTTGCCGCGCGTGGGAGAAGAACTGCAAAGGACTCACGAAACTAGAACAAAAAACAGAGAGACAGACACGATGCAGATTAAGAGGTTTTGTGTGCCGTAAATATGATATAGAACAACACAACAACAGATCTGGAACAACAAAATAGCAAAACAGTAGATCTGGAACAACAAAACAGCAAAACAGTAGATCTGGAACAACAAAACAACATATCTAGAACAACAAAATAGATCTGTGGCCGCCGTCATGGAAGGAACTGCGTGCCCTAAATATGCGAGATTAAGAGGTTCGAGAGAAGGAAGAGTCGTAAGGAAGACCGATTAGCTCGGAAAAAAAATAAAAATAAAAATAAGAGGCACAGATCCGAACCTGAACACAGAGAATTGACAGTGGCTGAGAAGATTGCAACGGTTAGCGAGGAGGTGGCTTGCGTGTGGGAGATCGATTGTGTAGAAAGAGGAGAGGAGAGGACGAGGCGCGAGATTAGTGGAAGAGGAGAGGAGTTTTAGCGTGGTGTGGGAGATCGATTGTGGAGCCCAACGTGAGAGATTGAATAGCTAGTCCGATGATAAATACAAAAATAATATTTTTAAAATTACAAATTATTTTTGGCGTCGAGTATATGGTTCGGGGACGCCAAAAATATTAATTTTGGCGTCCCGAACCGGGACGCCACAAATAATATTTTTGGAGTCCCGAAACAAATTTCGGGACGCCAAAAAATAACCTAGCGCCAAATTTTTTTTTAAAAAATTACCTAGGCGCCAAAAAAATTCCCTTTTAGGCATCTTAAATATATTTTTTTGATTTCTTTGATTTGATTAGTATTATTTTTTATTTCTTTGATTTGATTACTATTATTTTTTATTTCTATGATTTGATTAATATTATTTTCAATTTCTTTTATTTGATTAGTATTATTTTCTATTTCTTTGATTTGATTAATATTATTTCCTATTTCTTTGATTTGATTAGTATTATTTTCGATTTCTTTGATTTGATTAGTAAAAGTTTCGATTTCTTTGATTTGATTTGATTATTTTCAATTTCTTTAACTTGTTTAGTAAAAGTTTCGATTTCTTTGATTTGATTAGTATTATTTTCAATTTCTTTGATTTGATTTGATTATTTTCAATTTCTTTCATTTGATTAGTAAAAGTTTCGATTTCTTTGATTTGATTAGTATTATTTTTGATTTCTTTTATTTGATTTGATTATTTTCAATTTCTTTTATTTGATTTGATTATTTTCAATTTCTTTGACTTGTTTTGTAAAAGTTTCGATTTCTTTGATTTAATTAGTATTATTTTCAATTTCTTTCATTTGATTTGATTATTTTCAATTTCTTTTATTTGATTACTAAAAGTTTGAATTTTTTTGATTTGATTAATATTATTTTCGATTTTTTTATTTGATTTGATTATTTTCAGTTTCTTTGACTTGTTTAGTAAAAGTTTCGATTTCTTTGATTTGATTTGATTATTTTCAATTTCTTTGACTTGTTTAGTAAAAGTTTCGATTTCTTTGATTTGATTAGTATTATTTTCTATTTCTTTGATTTGATTTGATTATTTTCAATTTCTTTCATTTGATTAGTAAAAGTTTCTTTTTTTTATTTGATTAGTATTATTTTCGATTTTTTTATTATTTCATTTGATTATTTTCAATTTCTTTGATTTGATTAGTAAAAGTTTCGATTTCTTTTATTTGATTTGATTATTTTCAATTTCTTTGACATGTTTAGTAAAAGTTTCAATCTCTTTGATTTGATTAGTATTATTTTTAATTTCTTTGATTTGATTTGATTATTTTCAATTTCTTTCATTTGATTAGTAAAAGTTTCGATTTCTTTTATTTGATTAGTATTATTTTCAATTTCTTTGATTTGATTAGTATTATTTTCAATTTCTTTGACTTGTTTAGTAAAAGTTTCGATTTCTTTTATTTGATTAGTATTATTTTTAATTTATTTGATTTGATTTGATTATTTTCAATTTCTTTCATTTGATTAGTAAAAGTTTCGATTTCTTTGATTTGATTAGTATTATTTTCGATTTTTTTTATTTGATTTCATTATTTTCAATTTCTTTGATTTGATTAGTAAAAGTTTCGATTTCTTTTATTTGATTTGATTATTTTCAATTTCTTTGACTTATTTAGTAAAAGTTTCAATTTCTTTGATTTGATTAGTATTATTTTCAATTTCTTTGATTTGATTTGATTATTTTCAATTTCTTTTATTTGATTAGTAAAAGTTTCGATTTCTTTTATTTGATTAGTATTATTTTCGATTTCTTTGATTTGATTTGATTATTTTCAATTTCTTTGACTTGTTTAGTAAAAGTTTCGATTTCTTGGATTTGATTAGTATTATTTTCAATTTCTTTGATTTGATTTGATTATTTTCAATTTCTTTCATTTGATTAGTATTATTTTCAATTTCTTTGATTTGATTAGTATTATTTTCAATTTCCTTGATTTGATTAGTAAAAGTTTCAATTTCTTTGATTTGATTAGTATTATTTTCAATTTCTTTGATTTGATTTGTAAAAGTTTCGATTTTGTTGATTTGGTTTGAGTAAAATTTAATTTTGGCGTCCGGATTTAAATTTTAGGACGCCAAAGAATTTCCTGCCATCAAAAAATTCATTAGAATGTGCAAAAAAAATTTGGCACCAAAAAATTAATTTTAAGCGTCCTAAATATATTTTAGGACGCCTAAAATTCAATATTGGCGTCTTGATTTTATTTTCGATGGACGCTAAAAAATTTCTCAAAATGCGACAAAAAATTAATTTTAGGCGTTTTAATAAATATATTTTAGGACGCCTAAATTAATTTTAGTCGTCCTAAAATTATATTTAGGACGCTTAAGTCTCAAAATTCAGCCAAATAATTACGAAATTGCCACCGCCTATATTTTTTACTTCCTTTTTTAAAATAAGGACGTCTTTTAGGGAAGTAATATAATATTCACTTTTTATAGTAGTGATGTTCGTTAAATTTCCGTACTAACCATATGATACAATGATTTCGTAGATGATGAGGAAGGATCTGTTAGTTCTCAATGTGTTTTGATTATTAACAACAATTGTAAACATGTGTTAAAGTTTTTTGCAAAATCTGTCTAAAACCATTTGTCAGTTGTTTACTCGAGTAAAGGAATGCTTACTCGAGTATAGGACTGTTAAAGGATTGCCCAATTGAATTTTACACATCAATACTGCAGTATGGATAGCCATACTCGAGTATAGACGTCTAAGAGAGCAATCGAGTTTTTGACAGAAGGGGCTTACTCGAGTATAGGTTTGCATACTCGAGTATAGGTCATCCAGAGAGCAACCAAACTTCTCAAGTTATGTCAATGCTGCAGTATAGATCGCTATACTCGAGTATTGGACTTACAGAGAGCAAATGAACTTTTGAACTTGAGTGTATACTCGAGTAAATACTTGCATACTCGAGTAAAGGGTCTTACTGAGAGAGCTCCCAAGTTTTTCTAACTCATGCATACTCGAGTAAGGATTTACATACTCGAGTAATGAGCTCTTAAACTAATTTTCAACTTGACTCATGTTCTTGCATACTCCAGTATGAATTTGTTTACTCCAAGTATAGACATGGAATGACTTCACACTTTTTCGAAAAAGAGTTGCATACTCCAAGTAAGGATATGCATACTCGAGTATGAGACCATACAGAGAAGTCATCATTCTCGCTTGAACTTGCTTACTCCAGTATACAAATGTATACTGCAGTTTAGAGGCATTTTACACTTAAAATTTTCAAGCAAATAGTTGCTTACTCGAGTACACCACTAGCTTACTCGAGTAAAGCCTTTGGTTTCAAAAGTTCAAGTCTCGAAGGTTTGCTTCTGGAAGTTGCTTACTCAGTATCTTTTGAATCGGTAAAGACTCTCTCACACAGTGACTTACTCGAGTAGAGATGAACTTACTCGAGTAACCAACGCTGAAACCAATTTTTGAATTATACGAATTTGCAAATCACTCTTGTTTGTTCTAATTGCTTTCATGAATCATTCACTTATGAACCCAACTATGTTTAACAAGTTTGTTGAGTGAATTTCGCTTAAGCAGAGATGGAGATTATTGAAGGTCAAAGCCATAAAGCAAAAGTGTACGGTGCATTTAATGCACTTACGCAAATCAACCTTCTTTTGGATAATCCCACGAGCACGCATTCTCAACGGTCAAGAATGCTTTCTTCATCAAGTAAACTCTTCTCCAACGGGCAAATCCTCAGAGAATCACACCAGATCAAATTAACACCTGGATTAGTAGTTAGAGAGAGAAGATGACCAGACTTAATGCTAATCACCTACAACGGTTGGATTCATCATTCAACGGTCATTTAATGTTCTCTACCTATAAATAGAGTTCATTAACTTCTTCTCAAGCTGATACACCTACGAGAGCGAAAATTTATTGATTGCCATTTATTGTGTTTGACTTTCATCCGTATTGTATCAATCGATACTTGTACTTCGAGTGTTCATTTTATCGCTTTCTGTGAGAGAGTTCTATCTGTAAATCATTTATTGATTGAGATAACCACAAGTCGGGGACTTGGTGGTTGGGTGTATTGATTGCAACTTGTAAGGGGGAGTGAGTTCTAGAGAGAGAACTACTCTTGAGTACGGTGAGTTTGTAATCGGTTTGTGAGTATAGTGAATTGAAAATCCCAAGTGTGGCTTGGGGATTTGGATGTAGGTCAAGGATAAGACCGAACCAGGATAATTTCTCTTGTGCAAGCTTTCCTTCCTTCCTCTTGTTATAATCTGCTTTTTACTTGGTCAAAACAGAGCACTTTCGAGAAAAGTTTTTAAAATACCCAATTCACCCTCCTCTTGGGTATATAGCTCCATTTACAGGATCTATTCAGGAAGGTTGAGAATAGCAAAGATACTTGGTCTATGCATGCAAAAGTATTGAGGAAGTGAGATGTTTGAAGGAAGGCAGCCCCCATTCCTCTATGGAAGATTGGGATAATATTAGCAAACGAAGAGGTTAAAATAATATAAAGCAGTCATTTGATCACTTCGCATCTCCATTTTATAATCTATGACTAATTAAACATCATGATTACGCACTTCATATTCCTTAATGAGGTCATTCATACTAGCTTACTAGGGTTGAAGTCAATGTTATCCATAGGAGTCTACTAGATCGTTATGCAGATAAGCCAAAAGAAGGTGTTTTTTACAGCTTTCAAAATTTTGAGGTTGTTGAATGTCGATAACGTGGACATAAGCTACATTTGCCTATGGTGTTTTGGAATTTTTTAATGTGGAGAATACACAAACCCGTGCAATGCATGGGATCGTTTGTCTTGTTCCTCATCTAGATTCCTTGTAATGCCCTCAAAATGAAAGCTTACAGCTAATCCTCATTTCAAAGCCATATACATAACTCACATTCAGTTTAAACCAATATAAAATTACAATCATTCATGACATCAAAGTAGAGCTGGTAATACGAGTGAGTTCGTTGGATTCGGGCTGAAAAGACCGTATCAAAATGAGTTAATATTTAGCTAACCCAACCTATAACCTATAAATTAACGAGTTAGCCTTTGTCAACCCATTTTTCTTTTGTTTTTTTAAAAGAAAATTTTCATGTTGTTTTTTTTCAATTTTTTTAAAACAACATAATGAAATATTCTTTTTCACAAACCTAGACTGTAATGCAATGCTAGCAGGCAATAAAAAGAAATGTATAAAATTATAAACCGTGTCTGCGAATATAGAACAAATATGGAAAACGAGTAAGAGAATGAGGTAAAATGTGATAAATATTGTCTAGGAAGGAGATTGTCTCCCACAAGACTTCAGGACATCCTAGATCATATGATACCATCACCAAAATAATATGGAATTTAGGAAATGTTTAAGAAGACATGTAATTGTTGTGGAAAGTGGAAACCTTTTGTGGTCCTATCTTCAATTATCTTCTTAAAACTGTTGTTGATGCAATGGTTAAAATTCAATTAAAGGAACTGATGAAAAACACTAGACAAGTCTTCAGGTTGAAGAAAATATTTACTAGAGCTTTCTGTCAAGCATGGAAGTAAAACATAATATTATAATACCATAATTTTAAAAAATTACAGAAATCGTCGAGGGTTCAAGTTAAGTGGGCCCACATCAAAGTGGGCCTAGCTTTTCACAATCCAACTAATTAAGTGCCTGTTTGGTTTGAAGGAAGGGAGAGGGAGGGAAATAAGAGAAAATTTTTTTCATCTTTGCTAAATAGGCATGGAAACCTTTTAATATTCTAAAAATATACTCTAACAAAAAAGAATATTCTTCTTATTAATGGTAATTTGGTTAATATCCTTCCCACTCCTCCCCTCAAACCAAACACGGACCCTAAATTTTACGGGCTCAGTGGCTTCAAACCATAGTATCAGCTTTATATCAAAGTAGGGATAGGATTGTCACTACCAATTCTGGTCACTACCACTTTTTCACTGTTAAATCAGAATCTCAATATCATTTCTCTCTCCTGTTGAGATTCTGATCTAATGGTGAAAAAGTAGTAGTGACATTGGTAGTGACAATATCTTATCCCATCAAAGTATACTTTAATCAATATAATCAAGCCATTGGCAAGATTTTTAGTTTAGCTTCACATTCCTTTTTACAAGATTTTAACTTTTAAACACTATCCCAGCAAGCGGAAAATAGATATTTCATCAAATCTATTTATTTAGCACTTCACTGGACCCCTGGCTCTGATTCACTTTCGTGCTCATTCTTGCACGCAAGGTTCTCAAATGCTGGAATCTGCTTGTACTGCCACTACTTATGTTCTCCATATTCCTGTCTCTTGTTTTATTTATGTTGATATTTTAATGTTTTGTTTTATTTATGTTTTATATATTTTTGGAAAAGTCACACCAACTTTCAATTATAGAAAATAATATAAGAAAAAGCCTCTTATCTTGTCAATGACAAGTGAAAGAGTTATTATTGACAAGTTATAAGAATTTTCTGAAATTATTTTCCTTAAAAAATCTTGGTTGGATTTTCTTTTTCTTTTTTCTTTCCAGAAATGTCTTTCATGTTGAATCAATGGGTATTCTGTGAGATAGCCAATTTGAGTTTGGTTTCACTTGGTGAGTTTTTTTATAAATTTTTTTTTTTTTTTTTTTTTTTGCAAAGATTGCTCATCAATAAAACCCTCATATTGTGGGTAGAATTTGAACTCACGACCTTATAATTTATGAGTCAACTTCTTACCAACTAATGGGCTTTTTTTAGAGAGAGCTCTAAGTAGTTTAAAGTCAGAAAAAAAAAAAAAAAAAAAGTAGTAGTAAAGAAAAGTCGAAGTTGAGTGTTTTAGTTGAGTTTTAAGTTCATTGGGCTTTTAAAAAAAAAAGCTTCTAAAAGTTAGTTAAAGAAAAAGCTCAGCGGGTAACTTTTTCCAAAAAGCTCTCAAGCTTTTTTTTGACGTGAGCTCCACCATTTTTATCATCATCAATCAAACATAAATTATATTTACAATCTGACTATTTTCTGTCGGACTTTTAAAAAAGTCATATAGCAAATAAACTACCACTAACCTAAACAACTTCTTGGCTTTTATTTAGTGAATTAGTAATAGCAGCTCCAAACAAAACATCAAGGGTATGTTTGATAGGAGGGAAATGGAGGCAAAAGGAAGGGGGAATTTTTTATGAGTGGATTTAAAATAATTGGAAAAATGGGATCATACAATTTTAATATATAGATAAGATTTAAAAAGAAAGAGTAAGAAGAATTAATTAAAAACTTTCAACCCAATTTCTCTAACTTTTTTAAATCTAATTCATAATTTTTTTCCCCTTCTCCTCACTTTCATACCCCTCGTACCCAAGAGCCCCTAAATGTTTCATAGGGCCTAAAGTGACATTTAGGAGCCATAGTATATTGTGAAAATTTGATAACGGATCTATATATGTAGAATTCTTGTGTCGGTGGTTACGTGTCTATATATATATATATATATATATATATATTTGCGTATGTGGTGTCGGTGCTGAAACGCAACGTGACTATGATGTGGACGTGTTGCCTATTCCAAAAAAAAAAAAAAAAAAAAAAATTAACACAATCCTAAGCCTCAAACTTACCTATTATTTATGTAAGTTTTTCAGCTTTACACAATTGTTTAGAAATAGAGTATTAGTTATTAACCTATGTTTTTATATGTTTCTACTGTCATTTATGAGTATGAGTTCACAAAAGATATACTATACTACATCATTTCTTTAATATAAAATGTTATTTGTACCGTGATTTACATTACAATAAAATCTTAGGATACAAAATAATAGATAATATTGAGAAAATTGTTGAAAATTAACTCATTGCTAAATTTATTTCCTAAAAGCACCTAAAGATCAAAATTTTTGAGTGAGTGTAATTCTGTGTACAACTTATCTTTAATTATGTGCAAATATCTTCCGTTTTGCACATATATAAAGATATATTATACAAGCTTAAAAGAAAGTTACACCCCATGAAAATAAGTTGCACTTAGTTTTTAGGATAGGATATTGTTACTATCATTTTTTGTTATTACCACTTTGACCGTTGTTAGATCAGAATCTCATCTACTTTTATAATTTCTCTCTCCTATTAAGATTATGATCTAACGGGTGGAAAAGTGGTAGTAACAATATCCTTTGCACTTAGTTTTTAAACATATTTTAGGTATTTTTGAACGATAAATTTTGCATTGAGATATTTTTCAACAATTTTTTTAATATTCATCTGATATTTAATGTAAAATTATTTATCTAATTGAAAGAGGCGGAAGAAGCCCATAATTCAACTCCAAACTAACTAGAGGAATAATTTTTAATTTCAATTTTAATCACTCATATTGAAACGCACTAAATCTATCCGGTGGTTATTTACAATAAGAAAAAAATGAATAAAAAACTAAAAATACAATCCACGTCTCAGTTATTAACCTATTTATATGTTTCTACTGTCATTTATGACGTTGAGGTCACAAAAGAAACAAATTACCAGCTCAATTCTTTAATATACGATCTTGATTGTAGGGCTAATTTGTTCTACAAACAAGATCTTATATTAATGACTAGATGTTGTAAATAATATTGATAAAATTGTTGAAAATAACCCATTACAAAATTTATTGTCTAAAGGTACCTTTAAGACCCAAATTCTTAAGTTTTGCAACTTCCCTTTACTCATGTACATAACATATCCTTAGTTATGTGTAAATCTATTCTGTTTTAGACACAACTTAAGATATATTACATATGATTAAAGAAAAGTGGTACCACTAACGGAGGTTGGCGTAAGTGGTAAGCGAACATGTCGCTTAAGCAAAAGTGCCGAATTTGAACCTGTGAACGAAAAGTTCCATGAGAAACTCACCCATCATAGCCATTAGCTCTTAAACAAATATTTTTGAATAATAAATTTTGAAATTTCAACAATTTTTCTAATACTTAATATATGGCCTATTTATTTAAGGAAGCCCAAAATTCATCTCCAAACAATGTCTTGCGTTTATGACTAGAAGAGTAATTTTCAATTTCAATTTTAATCACTTATATTAAAGGGAAAATTATAATGAAGGGCTAAGAAAAATAATATTTATTAAGAAAGACCATAAAAAGTTATGCTGTAACCATAAAAAGCTCTATCTTTTCTATCTTTTCTCTAACATAATAATCTGGAGTGATTCTACAATGGAAAAAGAATTATTTGAATTGATATCTATTTATTATTATCCATCAATTACTCTAGATTCTCACGTAGAAAAAAATCATTCCCATTCAGTTAACGAGAAGATAGGAAAAACTGATTAAGGGTAATTTAGTCTTTTTTATTTTAATGTTTTAATTTACGGTGCTTTTCAAAATAATTACTACTTTTATGATCCTTCTCAATAAATATTATTTTTTCTTGGTCCCTTCGTCATAATTTTCGCCATATTAAAACACATTAAAACTAGCCATGGGTAATTACAAGATTAAAAAAATGAATAGAAAAACTAAAAAGACAATCCAGAGTTCAGACTTCAGACAATTCAGACAATCTCACGTTCCCATGTTTTTCTCTGTAAGATCCTTGAAGGAAATGCTTCAAGTTCTCACACAAAAGAAGCAAAATTAATGCGCGTATCTGAATTTAAACGTTGTTCTGAACTAAGATCCACGAATCCCTTTCTTCTTTGAACCTTCTTCAACCCTCTCACTCTTTGTTTCCGCCATGGGAGCTACCTAGCGTCTACCTCCACTTGTGCTCTCATTCTTGCCCTTGACGTTCTCAAATTCTGGAATCTGCTCGCGTTGCCACCGCTTATGTTCTCCATTCCTGTTTTGTTGGCACTATATGGTATAAATTTCACGACTGTTTAATCAATTTGTTTTGTTCATTAGCGTCCATTGCCGACATGCCCAGTTATTGATTTGCTGTTCTGCAGCTTAATCTGATTCTTTTAGATCTCGGGGTTTCGAATTGTGCACTATTTGAATCTTGAATATCTACTCAATTGTTCATTTTTAGTTTGCCGCAATGGACATTTCTAGTGGAGTTTGTTCTCCTAGAATTAGGTCTGATAATTTGAAGAAAGAGGGATCGAGGAAACCTCTTTGCAAAGTTTAGAGATGGAATTGTCCTCTGATGTCGGTCATGATCATCAAATTCAACCGATGAGTGCATTGGATATCATGAGAGAGACCGTGAGGATTCTTAGGTTTAACTCTTGGGGTTTCATGGGGATAATGACTTTCCTCATTTGTCCTGTTTCTGCTGTAATTTTGTCTAAGATACTAGTATATGAGTCAATTGTGAAGAGACTGACTATGAGACTTATATTGGTTTCTCAAACAAGTGGTTTCTCTCTGACTCCTTTCATCAAAGAATCTTGCCATCGTTTTGCAGAGACGATGGTTTCTTCGGTCATGTGCTTCCCATTGTACGTTACATTGCTTTTATCATCAAAAGCTGCAGTATTTTACGCTGTAGAATGTTCTTACTCGAGGAAATTGTTTGATGTGTCAAAGTTTTGGGTGGTCATTGCTAAGGTTTGGAGGCGAATGGTTTTGACATACATATGGACTTGCATGGCAATAGTAGGTTGCATCATCTTGTTTGCTGTTTCTATAGTTGCTTTCTGCAGTGCCTTCTCTGTTCTTGGGTTTTCATCAGAGTTGTTTGTGGGTGCTGCGATGGTGGTTGGGCTAGCTTTCTCAGTCATATTTGCCCATGTCATTATCATTTGCAAAGTTGCTCTTGTAATACCTGTGCTGGAGGATGTTTCAGGAGCTCAAGCGATGTTGAGATCTAGTGTTTTAATCAAGGGTCAAACTCAGGTAGGTCTTGTGATATTTCTTGTATCTGCTATAGGAATGGCCTTTGTGGAGGGATTGTTTGATCACAGGGTAAAGACAATAAGCTATGGTGATGGATCTTCAAGGATGTGGGAAGGACCACTCTTGGTGATAATATATTCCTTTGTTTTGCTTGTAGAATCCATGATGAATGCGGTTTTCTACTTCAATTGTAAGTTTTCTTATAAGGAGATCTCAGATGTTGAAGGTGACTCCATTTTGGACACCAGAAATGTCTTATCTGCTGAATCAATGGGTATTCCATGAGATAGCCAATTTGATTTTGGTTTCATTCAGTGAATTAGTAATATGAAGAAGTGAGCTGGCTACATGAGATTGTTCATGGAAAATTATATCATCATAGGGTAGCTTTGCTCTGAGGCTTCATCTACACATTGAATACGGGAGCTATATAAGAGTGGATGAATTTCAATGGCTTTCAAGTCTCAACAACAACCCTTTGAGACTACTCATTGAGCAAGTGAAAGTGTGTTTTTCAGATGTAGAGAAACATAAAAGTAGGGTAATTGATTGTTTCATTTGTTGCAGTGTTAAGAGGGAATTCTGCTGTTTGTGTGGACAAAATGGTAGAAATCCTAGTTTGAATCTTCTACGTTCATGCAGTCTGTCATTTTATAAGAGAATTACACAAGAACGTGATGTGAATATGAATGAAGCAGACGTAACTTCTTTACACTTATTATCTGTTATTACCTCTAGTCTTGATCCTTAATATAAAAGCTAGATAATTAATTTGCAGATAGGTTAAGTTAGTTATTCAAAGCAAATTTCTTGCTTTTCCTAGAATACCTTGTCTGTCTATATATATATAGATATATGTGTGTGTGTGTGTGTAAAATACCTTTTCTAAACATATGTATTGTAACTACACTGGATGGAAACCCCTTTCCTATGTGGAATCAATAGAGATATTTTGGAGAAAAAATTATAAATTTAAGGACAAAATGGATTGAGATCTTATATTTAGGACTAAAATAAACATTTTATCTAGATCTTATATGTACGACCAGAAATAGTATTTCTTAATTCTTTTCGTTGAAAATGTGTGTTGGATTGATCTTGCATGTCAATATCATTGATGAACCACAATCATTTTAGTAGGAAATGCTAAGTACATTGATAGTCTGGGTAGGCCTTGATTTTGGTTGGAAGACATGTCTTAAGCATCCTAATTCTTGTTCTTTCACCGGACTCCATTATTGCGGGTATCTCTTAAATCTTTCTAGTGTTTCTTCTCTATCTTCTGTTGCTAAATATTCTGCTATATATTTTCTCATAGTTAAATTTTAAAGACCTGAAGGGAAGATGGAATTATCTATGAATTCTCTTCGTGCATCCATTGGGTTTCTTGGAATATAGTATCAAGCTCACTTGCATCAAAAGATGTATATATGCAGATTATTGTCAATTCTTTGATTATGCCTTGCATGCATAGAATGATCATTTATACAGTTTGCTGTTAGGTTCTTCAATGAAATTGCACCTGACAAATTTTGTTGTAGAGTAAATAATGTATTGCTAAGTGAAAAGAAGAAAATTTATGTTATATTATTATTAAAAAATTTGATCAACAGATATTTAAGAAATGAAATTTTTTTTTTTTTTTTGACAGATGGGTTATATAGTATACAGGGGTTAGTGACTTTCCCTCTTGGTTGGATCAGTGTGAGAATGATGATTTATTATTATCCCAAAAAACCATTATTGAGTTCCCTGTAATTTCCTTCAATTTTTTAATTTGATATCGGTGTGTTTTTTTCTTCTTTCTAAATCTTTTAATTTTATGCTTTTAATACCGTTAGCCCTTATAACTTTGATCTGTTAGCATTGTTAGTCCCTATATAGAAGTTAATTGCGCTGATACAATAAAATTCAATTATTTAATAAGAAGAAAAAACACAGTGACACCACCAGGTTAAAAATTGAAGTATATAGGTACCTAAAATGGTTTTCCCTATTTTCAAACTATAGTCACCTTGTGGGTTTTCCATATTTTATGTATTTACCAACCAATTCTGAGAAGTTATGTTGGATACTGACTTTCTAGATGGAGTTTGGTCGGATGATTGAGGAAAAGTTTCTTATTAAAAATTCTATTGTTAGAGTTTTGGCACTTATTGTACACCAAATTTCTAGAGGATCAGTAATTTTTGTGTATAAGAATTTATTAGAATATGAGTAACTTCCTATAATATTATAAAATTCTATTGACGAGGATAGTCTCTAATAAATTTTTATACATTTTTTTGAATGTATAAAGTATTGATTCTCAAATTTAGGTATTTTCATTAATAAAATTTTTAATGGCACCTTCCCATATTTCAAAAGAGTAATTTTACAAAAAGTGTACAAAAACATGTTTTTTAACAAAATTATCATACATTTTTTTTGGAAATGCAAAGCGACTCACAAACTTAAAAAAAAAAAAATGTCGCAACAATTAAAATAGCTTAACATAATATAGTAAGGGATTTGTTCAAGTCTTCAAAGGGATGTGTGGTCGATCATCCGTAAATTGTCGTTTTCTTTGGTAAAGCGATCTCGTAAGTCTCATTAAATGCTTCAAAAAAGACGGTCTTCTGGCTTTGTTGGGAGCGATGTCGAACCCGCCAAAACATTTTTTTATCAAAAAAAAAAAAACTACTTTTTGTATTGAGGCCCACATTATTATTATTATTATAAATAAAAAGCAAAAAAGTTAACTTGTTTTAAGTTGTGCAACTCAAAATTATCGTTTTGTTTTTTATAATTTTTGCTCTGTTTGGCTGGAAAAAATTGAAGGGTGGTACCCCTTCAAAATTAGGGGTTTTTGGAGGAGTGAGAAATATTGTGTCGCACCTTGATTAAAATACCCATGCCTATTTTTAAATATTCTAACTTACCCCTTCTTAAAACGCCTTTTTTTTCTTCTTCCTTCTTCTCAGCGAGCTCTTCCTATATCCCCCCCCCTTCCTAGTGTCACTCAAGTATGATGTTCTCCTAAGGTTTTTATTATAAGACATATTTAAAGAGTTGATATTGATTTTAAATATAAAACATAATTTTTTTGACTTATAGATCTTTTTTTAATTTACTCATATTAATACTCTCTTAGCAATAATCAAGAAGAAAAGAGAATAAATAAATAAAGAAAGATGACTAGGTTATTTTAGAAAATATATGTCATATTAACTAATTTTTTAATTTAATTAATTAGGTAAATACGTTTTATCAACTAAGTATTCTTCAACATATATAAGTTTTTTCCCCAACTTATATGCCTTTTCTTTTTCCCTTTCCAAAATCAACATATAAACGATTTTAATGATATAACTTGACATGTATGCAATGGGGAAAACAAAAAAAAAAAAAAAAAAAAACAAAACAAAAAGGCATGACATGGACATACTTTTTAACGATATGTCGATATGTACATTATATATGTCTTATAAAAGCTACCATATTAAAATTAATGAGATAATATGTTAAAATTAATAAAATCACCCTTTAAAAGGTCTATAATAATATATTATTATATATAAGTGAGGTAAAAAACTTCTTGAGATTCATAAATTTGGAAACAATAATTATGATATAAATATTATAAAAAAAGTGAAGAAATTTAAATAAAGGATTAAGGTTTTTTTTTTTTTTTTTATCAAAAGGTTATATTCGTTAAGGGCTTATGATTTATCTTGTCCATCGCATATAACATTAGATGCGGTGAGGATTTTACTACATCATTTCAATTGCAAAAACTAAACAATCACTACTGACTGAATTATTTTTGTATACTTGGTCAAAGATTGAATTATTTAATGCTTCAATTGAATTATTTAATGAGGATCGATCTATAGCAATCACGGCCAAATAGGAAGGTTTGAGGTTAGTCAAATTCACTATTCTCCCTGTGATCTATAATTTTTTTTTTTACGGTGCAAAACAAAAAAAAATAAAAATTCTTGTTTCCAACATTTATTTTATCTTTCTCTTCTTGTTTCCCGTGCATCCAATATTTTGACCAAATTTGTTTTTGTTTTTTTTAAAAAAAAAACTATTTCCCGTATTCCCATTTATTTCAACCCCACAATTCTAAAAAATAATTTAGACTCCTATTTTAACCTTTCGGTTAATTATTTAATTCTCAATTTTGAGAATAAAAAGAAAATTTTGAACGCTTTATACTCTATTGGTCCAAAACTAATTAAATGTACGGCTTGTGTGTTTGATGCATTTTATTTGGCCGTGATTGCTGCAAATCAGATCCTCATTTGACTAACCTCAAACCTTCCTATTTGGCCGTGATTGCTATAGATCAGATCCTCATTAAATAATTCAATTGAAGCATTAAATAATTCAATCTTTGACCAAGTATACAAAAATAATTGATCAAATTAGTGATTGTTTCCGTTTTTGCAATTGAAACGATGCGATAAAATCCTCTTGCACCTAATGTTATATGCAAAGTGACAATATAGATCATAAGCCCATTTGGTAACTTGTAATTAAAACCAAAACAAAAACCAAACCTTCCCCCCCCCTCATTCAATTCAACAAGAAATCAAACCTCCCCAAATAGAAATAGTGAATCTCATATCCACTTTCAAATCAAAATGTTTAGACTTAATATGGGGAAAATTACATATAGGTCCCAAAGACCAGAGATAATTATAATTAGGTCCCTTGAATTGACCAAATTACATAGAAATCCCTAGGGACTTCTCTCGTAAATATGTTTGAGTGTAAAATTACCATTTTGGACAAGGAAAAAACGCGCCGATATTTACAACCGCAAATTCTATATTTACAATAAAGAAATACCTATTTTAATAACAACTTTTTAAAAGCTGCATTTGTTTATTTCGAGGTCCGAGGCTATTTTCAACAAGAAATTCTATATTTACAAAAAGAAATTCCTATTTTAACAACAACTTTTTAACACCTACATTTTTTCATTTCGAGGTCCAGAGGCTATTTCCAACAAGAAATTCTATATTTACAAACAAATTCCTATTTTAACAACAACATTTTAAAAACGCATTTTTTGATTTTGGAGGTCCGGAGGCTATTTTCAACAAGAAATTCTATATTTACAATAGAAAATTCCCATTTTAACAACAACTTTTTAAAACCCGCATTTTTTCATTTCGAGGTCCATAGGCTATTTTCAACAAGAAATTCTATATTTACAACAAAGAAATTCCTATTTTAACAACATTTTAAAACCCGCATTTTTTTTATTTCGAGGTCCAGAGGCTATTTTCCACAAGAAATTTTATATTTACAACAACAAATTCTCATTTTAACAACAACTTTTTGAAACCTACATTTTTTCATTTTTGAGGTCCGAGGCTATTTTCAATCGAAATTTATATTTACAACAAAGAAATTCCCATTTTAACAACAACTTTTTAAAACCTGCATTTTTTTCATTTCGAGCTCCGAGAGGCTATTTTCAACAAGAAATTCTATATTTACAAAAGTAAATTCCTATTTTAACAACAACTTTTAAAAACCTCGCATTTTTTGATTTTGGAGGTCGGAGGCTATTTTCAACAAGAAATTCTATATTTACAACAAAGAAATTCCCATTTTAACAACAACTTTTTAAACCCGCATTTTTTCATTTTCGAGGTCCATAGGCTATTTTCAACAAGAAATTCTATATTTACAACATCAAATTCCTATTTTAACAATAACATTTTAAAACGCATTTTTTTATTTCGAGGTCCGAGGCTATTTTCAATCGAAATTCTATATTTACAAAGTAATTTCCCATTTTAACAACAACTTTTTAAAACCTGTATTTTTTCATTTCGAGCTCGGAAGCTATTTTCAACAAGAAATTCTATATTTACAAAGAAATTCTATTTTAACAACAACTTTTTAAAACCCGCATTTTTTTCATTTCGAGCTCCAGAGGCTATTTTCAACAAGAAATTCTATATTTACAACAACAAATTCCTATTTTAACAACAACATTTTAAAACCCGCATTTTTTCATTTCGAGGTCTCGAGGCTATTTTCAACAAGAAATTATATATTTACTACATCAAATTCCTATTTTAACAACAACATTTTAAAACCTGCATTTTTTTCATTTCGAGGTCTCAGAGGCTATTTTCAACAAGAAATTCTATATTTACTACATCAAATTCCTATTTTAACAACTTTTTAAAACCCGCATTTTTTCATTTCTCGAGGTCCAGAGGCTATTTTCAACAAGAAATTCTATATTTACAACAAAAAATTCCTATTTTAACAACAACCTTTAAAGCCCTGCATTTTTTTATTTTTGAGGTCGAGAGGCTATTTTCAACCGTAAATTCTATATTTACAACAACAAATTCCCATTTTAACAAGAAGTTTTTAAAAGCGCATTTTTCATTTCGAGGTCCGAGGCTATTTTCAAGAAGAAATTCTATATTTACAACAACAAATTCCTATTTTAACAACAACTTTTGAAAACCGGAATTTGTTATTTCGACTTCTAGAGGCTATTTACAACAACAAATGTTATATTAACAAAGAAAAATCATATATTTACAACAACCTTTGGAAAAATAACCGAACATAGAGGATGAAGGATGGATGAAGGAACAGAGGATGAGAGAAAGGCAAGTTATTTGGATCCGTGGTCTCTTAGTTAGCCATGTCAAGTGATCAACCGGATTTGTGGTCTCACGGAAAACATCGGAGTGAAATATTTTAAGAAGCTTTCTACAAAAATTACATCTTTAAGATGCTTCATAGGTTGTGATTTTTCCGCCCGGGTACCCGAGAACAGCAATCGCAGACAAATTTTTACACCCACCAAGCTTTAAACCCAACATCGGTTACCTCGATTTGAGTTGAAATATTGGAAAGAGAGAAGAAAAAGGGAGAGAGGAGAAGGAAGAAGGAGAAGGAGAAGGAGAGAGAGTGGAATTGGAAGAGGGAAGGTTAGATTGGTAATTGTGCATTCACAAATAATTACACAGAAGTCCCTAGGGACTTACGTGTAATTTTGTTTTGAAAGACCTAATGTTATTATCTCTGCTTTTTGGGGCCTAGCGTAATTTTCCCCTTAATATATTCTAAAAATATTATTATTTATTTTATAATTTAATTTTTTAAAATTTTGTTTGTATTGAGTTATGAATTGTGGAGATTGAATTTTAATATTTTAAATTTATTTATTTATGTTTAAAATAATATTTTATTAAATATAAAATCTGAACTATCTACTTTTTTTTTTTTTTTTTTAATTTAAGGGTGATAATAAAATTAAAAAAAAAACAAACAAAACAAACAAATAAACCAACGAACAGAGCCAAAAGATTACGAAACAACCCAACCAAAACCAAATACACTTATTAATTTATTTTGAGCCAAAATTTATTCCCTTGGCTGTCCCCAGCGCGAAGGTCTGCTCGAACCACTGAAGTTTAGCGCGCTGGACGCTGTTGTCGTGGACGCCGCTGCTGTCAGGTAACTTCCGCATCCTATTTGTTCAGTTCTGTTTTTTTTTTTTTTTTTTTTTTTTTTTTTTTTTTTTTTTTCTTTAGCCTTACTCTCTTTCGACTGTCCTATTCTTCCCCTCACTTTCAGTCCCCGACTTGTTCTTCCTCGTTCTTTTGTCTTGTTCGTGAGTCGTTAGTTGTGGTGGTACAGGGATTGTTCTTCCGAGTTCGAACCCAGTGAGGTATGCTTCAGCCTTCAATTTTTTTTACTCAATGTTAACAACTGTAATTCTTGCTTGGTTTGATCCTTTTCGACACTTTTGTTCCTCTATTTATTTCCAATGTTCAAAAGGGATAAAAACTTTCTTCACAGCTCTGCAAACTAAGCTTGAGCTATACGGTGAACGAACCTATCTAGTTGCTCTCTTTTGTCTAAGCCCAATGTAGAAATCGTTCCTTACTTTCTTAGGTCTAAACTCTAAAATCATATACATGTGGATGAATCAACTCGTTCCTTAGTTACTTCTGTGAGGAAGATGGTTCACTGGGGGCTAGAAGCATGCAATAACTCGATGTCACGAATCAACTTGTTAGTTAGCATGTTTAGGTTTACGCATTAAGTAGCACAAGTATTTGTATATGTAGATGTTGATTATCAGTATGTTTGGGTTTCAGCCCCTTCTACTTGCCCTGTGGTAGCCTTACACGCAGGCTAATTATTGGACATACATCAATTAAAGTTTTTTTATTATATATGAAACACGGTGAATTATGTATATGTCATGCCCACTCGGATAGGGGTCATTTACTTGGAGTTTTTTGAACCCTTTGTGTTGTGGAGAATTCATGATGGAACAGTTTCTTATTTGAGGGATTATATACTAGTATTGCTCAACAAACAGCAGTTTTCAAGTCACATGGAATTTATTGTACTGCAACTTTGGGCTTTTTGCACTTTGGTCCTAGAAATCATACTATTTTATGCAGTTTTATTGAGAGTAACTTTTGGCACATAGATCCTGCTTGTTCATCGATGATTAGTTTGTGATAGATGTTTACTTTAGTTTGCTGTTCTTGTTCAACATCTAAAGTGTTATGATCATGGGCTGCTTGTTCCCTCCCTCGTGGGTCTTCTACTGCTTAATGTTAGTGATGGGCTAAACGGTGACTGAAGCATGATTATCAATGTTTCTGCTTAATGTTGACTCCCTACCGTTTCTTTCTTTAGCTGTTTAATGCTACCGCTTGTTTGGTCTTTGATTTTAGGAGAGAAATTCTGGTTACAAGTTGTTTTATATAGTTGATAAGTACTGGGAGTTTGGAATTACTCCATATAAATACAGTTGATGATAATAGAGTAATACAGTAATCTTTCTCAATCATTTTGCGGTATTCTCTTTATAATTCTGTATCAATGGATGTAGTAATACATATCATATTTAAATTAGAGTATATTATGCAAAATAATTAACATATTTCTAGTATTTTAAGACTATTTATTTGATCTGAAGTATTAAATATACTGATAAGATCATGTCGGGGCGTTCTGAACCTGAGAAATAAAATTTATTTAAAGGCTTGCAGCATATACAATGACGAATAAGTGCCTTTCTTTTCATTTTTTCTGATTTTAATTGGCTTGTTCCATTTTAGAGATTTGTACAAGTTTCAATCTTTCTTTTCAAATTATTTTGACCTTTCATGGAATTTAATATAAAGCATAGATCAGAATAACTATGTCTTACATTTTTGGGGATTGAGAACTCTAACACATTCTAAATATTTCAGAAGGGGAACAAGATTTGCTTGAACTTGTGTTCTAATTAGATGATGTTGCAGTTGCAACTGAAGTTGTGTTTATTTTGAATTCATTCTTTCATATAGTAGGATCCATTCAGATAAGAAGAGATCATATTGAAAACTTGATTGGTGCTGCCCTGGTGGATTGTTGTAGGTTTATTTTCATTTCTTGAATTTTTGGATTGGTCTAGCTTAGATAGATTTGAATCATGTATTTGCAATTGTCTTGTTTGTATTATTATGAACTTGTTGATTGTGTTGTTTTATGGAATAATGTAATGTATGGATTTTTTTTTTTTTTTAACTGTTTGCAAGAATTAGGTTAATATGTAGGCTTTTTATAGGCTTAAAACCTATTCAAGGCCTTCAAGTTTGAGCCTATGAGCCTATTTAAAGGCCTCATTTTTAAATTGTCCTTTAAATAGACCTTCAGATTAAGTTAGGACTTTGATAAGCTCAAGCTTTAGCCTAGAAAAAAGCCTTATACTGGCTACAAGCTAGGTTTAGGCATGGAGCCTACCTTGTAGGATTAGGCCTATTAGGCAGGAGCTTGGCCTGGTCTGGATGAAAAAAGACTTTGTGCACATTCTCTCTCTTATAGTTTTTTAGATGGTGTTGAATAATGAGTGGGTGACCTTTTCATGGATGAAAAAATGTCAAAATGAAGCATAAGTAATATTATGTCAATCTATACCACCCAATTATAATATAGTCAATGCTGCCTCTAACCGCTGATTGATTTTTGTTTAATGCATTTGATATGATCATTTAGTTACCAAATGCTCAAGCATTTTTGCCTTACGTGTTTTGTAGATTGAGAATTTAACTTTTTACAGGGAGTGTGAGGATTGATTTTGTGAATTTGCAATTCCTATTTGGACAAATATTCACAAGATAATCTATGCTCTTTATCTCTCTCTTACTCTTGTAATGATCCTTGTTGATAAATCCTTGAATAGGAGTCCAATGGATAGATTACGCCAGGAAAAAATACTCAAATTTGAAGAATTTGTTGATCAACGCCTGAAACCAGATCTTGTTCGTGCTATTGCTGAACGGTATTGGATTGCTCTGCAGCTTTATCTTTGATATATGTGGGCAAGCATTTGATTGAGTTACCATTATACTCTCTTCTTCTAGGGCTCCCTTGGGGATAATATTGAAAATGTGACCCATCAATCTAGTACAAAAGATGTATTAGATCTTACTAATTGATAAATCATGTCATTGCTCAATAAAGTTTGGCCTTTGTGATTGAATATTTGTGAGCTGCAGGTTCAGTAATTTTCCCCCAAATATTAGATGCCAATATCAGTCTTCCCCCTTTTTATCTTACTTTGTGTTTCTTGGTTGATTATATTGATCATGTCAAAGTTACCTACACATGTATCATGTCGTTTTAAGATAGTTTTACTTGATAGTTGGTTTAAATAATCTTCATAAACATTGCATTACATTATCTGAACTGCTATTAGCTTAAGTGCTTCTATTGTGGAAGTTATGGTACCCACAAGTGGTATTAGCACATTCATGCCAGTGGTTTTCTGTATGCAAACTTTCAACCAATAAAGTTGCATTGTCCATTCCGCAATGGGAGAAGTTGCTTAAAACTTAAAACTCTAGCCCTCAAGGTTTGTTAAGAGGGCAGTGATATTTTGTACTACTGGACTAGTGATGAGACTTCCACTGTTTATGGCTTAGGTGGGTTTTGGTTTATGGAGGCCATTATCTTATATGATTCCTTTTTCTGGGATTGAATATTATATGGTTTCCTGACTGGTGCACTTGAGGAGCATGGTCTGCACAATGAATTAAAAAAGCAATTGTATATTTGTATGTCTAACCCTGGACATTTACTTATCTGTTGCATTGTATCTTTGTTTTCGTTTTTGCAGGGACAAGGTCTTTGAACAACAAAAAATCTTGTATCCTTTTCCCTTTGTATTTGTGCTTTTTCAGGCAGAATAAATTTGATGATGCTGTATAGATACATGTGGAATTCAGTATGTCACTCATAATCAAGCAATGCTATTATTAAAACCATTACGTTTACATTCACTTGACTTGTATACTCAGCTCTGATCTGCGAAGGAACATTGAGAATCTAGAGAAAAATAGTGTGACCAGTCTTAAAACATTGGTCAATATTGGTTCTGAGGTGTACCTTCAAGCAGAAGTGTAAGGCGTTGGTTTTAAATTTTACTTGCTTCACTGCCTTTCTTTTACTCTTGTTGGCGACTTTGTGCACTAAGTATCTTGTGCTCATCTTTTCACTGATAGTCATGCTTGAGTGTTCTGTGTGATTATCATTTTTTAGCCATTTATTTGTTCCACTTATCTTTCTGACAGCGGCCGTATATTTTCATTGTCTGCCCTGTTTAAATTTATATATTCTGGTTGATTTTAGGTATTTTATCTTGTAAAATGATTTAATTCTTGATTTGCGGGATTGGGTCTGATTGGTTGATCTCTGTGGTGAGCGTTCCCAACTGTTAACATGTACAAGTTCTAGCGCTATATATTTTGAATAATAATAATAAAAGCAGTGAGCTAAAGAGTGTTGTTTTTCATCATTTTTCTATATCTAAATAACTTTCATTCCCATGATAAATAATGTAATGTGCCTCCTGCAATTTATATATTACTCCTATAGGGTTTTACTCTTGAGATTTTAACGACATGCACCACATGGCTCAACTTCCAAGAATGCAATGTTATTTTGGAATACCTTTTTCTTCTCTAAATTATTGCCTACTTGTGTTGTTTTATTTTGCAGGCCTGACACACAACACATATTCGTAGATATAGGACTGGGATTCCATGTGGAGTTTACCTGGTCTGAAGCTCTCAATTATATAACCCAAAGGGAAGAAAGAATAAAAAAAGGTAATAATTGAAGTTTGCTCAATTGAAAGCATACTTGTCCTGTCCTATGAAAGTTTTCCATATGCTTTTACCAGGTTGAATGTGTAGGGACTATGCAAAAATATGATTTATTCTTGTGTGGAAAAGTATAAATGGAAAAATGAAACTGACTATATCTATAAGAACATTGTACTAACATGTACCATTCACCTCAATTACTAGGAGGAGACAGGCTTGAATTGCCTGATTTAGTTAAACATAATTAAATTTTGGGAGGAGGCAATTAATGTAATTAAGTTGGACAAACATAAAACCTAATGCAACCGGGTATAATAGATTCTAAACAGTTGCAACTATTTAGGGCTAGTTGATCTTAGTTTGATAAATACCACTTGCCTGGACATTCAATGAGTTAAGAGAATTTAGTGGTTGTCCATTACTAGAAGCAGCAAAATATGCTTGCTTAGGTCTCACATTTAAAATATTTATTGTTGTTTTAAAATTGTGATAATGCCTTTTAGTATCTTTTGTTATTTTTGTGTAAATATCTGGTGCCATTACTGGAACTGTTATCCCTCTTTCTTTTCTTCTGACCTCTTCTTTATTGTAGCTTTTTCCTTCTTATTGTTTTGCTTTGCTCCATCATCTCTCTCTGTGCCCCCTCCCTTTTTCATTTTCTTTCTTTTGAATTTTGTAAGGTTGATATAATATTGCAAGTTGAAACATAAGGCTTTACATGCATTCTGCAGGCAATTAGAGGAGTATACACAACTAACTGCTTCAATTAAAGCACAGATCAAGCTGGTAGGTGTAGTTGATTGTTTCATTTCACTTACCTTTATCCAGTTAATCTTCTCACACAAACCATTGGGTCCTACTTTTAAATAACAAAAGAGGGTAATACTACATTCTGTCGTTAATGTAAAATCTAGTTTGTAGTGCAAATTTAACCATAATACCAAACTAATTTCATTGTAAGATTAATGCTTATAAAGGCATAATCGTAGGCGTTATGACAGAATGTTTCTTCTATGTATATTCTTGTACACTAAAACACTTGCCTGAGAAAGCAGCTATCATTCTTCACAGAAAGTATTGAAAAGACATTAATATATTTTCCAATTATACTACAAACTAGATCTTATATTAAGGACCGGAAGTAATATTTGACATGAGAATCTACTGCTGGCCGAGAATTGAATGTTTCCTGGGATGTCTTTTAGAGGACTCAATTAAAATCATATATATAATATTATCCCTTCTCATTTTGAAAACAATGAGAGCACTATTTCATTTGTTGCATGCAGGTTTATGAGGGTATTCGAGAGCTGCTTCAACTTCCAGCGGAGAAGCCTTTGCCAGAGCGCACATTTTGATGTTGACCATATATACAAATTGTTTGTAAAGAAATTGCAAGCGGGTTAATCTTGAGAAAGATTGTACCTACTTTCTTTCTTTAACAGACCAGACCTGTGTTTTGTTCATCTTTCACCTAACGGAAGGAAATCACGCCCCCATTATATTTATAGAGGGTTGAATTCCCAACCTCATATTTAAGGGCCTGTTTGGGGAAAGTAAAACTTGGGTTTTGGAATAAATTTACTAAACACCCATATTTTTGCCAGAAGTTATTCTATATCAAAACTCAGGTTTGGCAACAGATTTCCAAACACTCCATTTTTTGTTTAGAAGTTATTCTACATCAAAATCTAGGTTTTGGAAAAAAGTTATGTTTTTCAGATTTCTCTCTCTCCTTTGTCATCATTAGTATTTTTTTAGTACTAGTTAATATCCTTAAGTATTTTCTTAATACCCTTCAATGCCTTGAAATATTTTCTCAATATCCTTGAAAAGAATTTCAAGATCATGAAGTAGTTTTTCAATATCTTTTTTCAGTATCTATTAGTATCCTGAATTTTTTTCCCAAGATTAGTCGGAGTACCTTGAAATATTTTTCCAAATCCTAAAATAAACTTTTAAGACCATGAGAAATATTTTTTCAAGTACTAGTTAAGTATCTTTTTAGTACTCGTCGGTATCTGAAATATTTTTTTAATATCTAAAATCAATTTTCAAAATCATGAACTATTTTTTTAGTATCCTTAAGTATCTTTTAATACCGTTTAGTAACCTGAAATATTTTTCAAAACTAGTCATTCCCTTAAAATATTTTTTTAATATCATAAAATAAATTTTTAAGATCATGAAGTATTTTCAATGTCGGTCCAAGTACTTTTAAGTATTTTAATTTTGTACACAAATTTATATAATGTTTGACATTTATTATGAAATATAATGTTTATAATACTCGAAATACAAATATTATCATTTATATGTAATTATACCAAAAGTTAATGTCCTTTTTAGTAAATTTGACCCTATTCAAAAGCTATTTTTATCTCATAAATTTTAAAAATTATTCTCTAAAAACCACTTTTACTTTATAAATCCTAAAAGTTATTCTTGAAAAAGAAAATCCAAACGTCTCTAAAAAAAGATTTAAGTGCTTGGTGCCTTTGGGCCTGAATGACTTTGACACATAAGTTTGTACCTATTTTCTGAGCATATGCCTTTGGGCCTGAATGACTCAGTCTCTCTCTGACACACAAGTTTGTACTTATTTTCTGAGCATATAGTGAATTTTCAAATCCATCTTATTGTTTGGGAAAGTTGGAGCATTTGGACCCCCCTAAAAACAATCTAAATATGAATGCTAAAAGGTTAAAAAGAAATATTTTTAGTGAGGATTGAATGTAGGAAAAATCTCATTTAAATACTATATGAATTTGTAAAATTTCTAAATGTCCGTTGAATTTATTAAAGGACTTAAAGGTACCAAGAACCATATGGAGATTTACAAATTCGAGTGAATTTACCATTTTGCCCTTAGTTTTAAGTAAATAAAAAAAAAAATCATCCTGCGGGAGGGCCACCATGGCCGGCCTACAACCTTCGGTGGTCGGAAATCCGTGATGTTTTTTTTTTTTGGGGTTGTTTTTGTTTTTAAAGATTCATTGAAAGTGAGGGAGGTGGGGTTTGAACCCCCACCCCCTACCTTCATGGCCCAACTACTTGGGTCACTTGGTTCGCTTTTGATATATATATATTCTTAACATTTTTTCCATCAACAAACACTCTTATAAATCTCATTACTGAACTTGTAAATCCCATTGAAGAATTGATAATTGCTATGGAAAGATTTGTTATAATTGCACTTTTTTTTTTTGTTTCATCAGAGACAAAAATGGTAAACCTTAAAAAAAACAACTCGTAACTAGCATTGAAAGATTTGTAAATGCCATTGAAAGATTTGTAATAATTCACTTTCATTTGTTGTTCCCTTATAGACAAAAATGGTAAACCTCAAAAAACAACTCGTAAGCGCCATTGAAAAAAATTTTAAATGTCATTGAAAGATTTGTAATAATCCACTTTCATTTGTTGTTACCTTAATGACAAAAATGGTAAACCTCAAAAAACAACTTGTAAGCGCCATTGAAAAATTTGTAAATGTCTTTGAAAGATTTGTGATAATCCATTTTTATTTGTTGTTCCCCCAAAGAAAAAAAAAAAAAAAAGTGCAATTATAACAAATCTTTCAATGGCAATTACCAATTCTTCAATGACATTTACAAGTTCGAATGAGATTTACAAGAGTGTTTATTGATGGAAAAAATGTTAAGAAGAATATATATATTTGTTAATACATATATATAAATATATGAAAGGAATCAAGTGGCCCAAGTGTTGAGCCACTTGGCCTCATGAATGTAGGGGGTTTGAACCCCACCTCCCTCACTTTCAATGAATCTTTTTTAAAAAAAAAAAAAAAAACCCCACCCTCCCCCCCCCCAAAAAAAAAACCATTCCGGATTTCCGATCGGTGGCCGGCGCCAACCATCTCTGCGGTTGCAAAGTCATGTCCGTGAAAGTCCTTGATGTGGTGCGGTGGTCCTCCGGTGAGGGTCATTTTTATTTTTATTTTATTTAAAACTGAGGGTAAAAACGTAAATTCACCTGAATTTTCAAAACCCAATATGGTCATCGATACCTTTATGTCCTTTAACAAATTTAACGGACATTTGGGGGTTTTACAAATTTAAATGGTATTTAAATGAGATTTTTCCTAAAATGTATGTGCTTTTATGGGACGATTAGTATCGACTTAATTTAAAAATGAGATGTCAAGCATCTAGGAAATTTTTCCTAGACTAGGGTGGCTCGGTTCTAGATAAGGCTCTGAAACCCAGACCGATCGCTAAACTGGATGGGGTATTGGGTCATTGGTCAGTAGGTTAGACTGGAGTTAAACCGGAGCTAACCTAGTGAGAAATTGAAGATTTTAAGGTAATTAATATGAATTTCTAAAGAAAATTTTAAGAAAATCGATCTAAAAAAAAAATAACCTGGTTGATGTTTGAATCGGACCAGTTTTGAATCTGGTTCGGCCGGTCCAGGGTTCAAAACTTGGGTTCTAGAGAGTGGTAGAAGTGGATGCAGTGGCTATGTGACAGTGGTTGGGATAGGAGGATTCAGCTGTAAACTCACTCATCCCACTTGCCCTTGCATAACTCATTGGTTTTATACATGGACTACACTTTTGTTTGCCCAAAGATTTCAAGAAAATTATTTTGTTTTCTGGTCGTGTAGAGGTAATTAGTTTTAATAAGGTTGTGATAGTAACCATCTGTTCAAAGATGTGGATGAAGTTAGACTAGTTATCAACAAGGACTGGCAGGTGCTAGTGATACATGTGGGTGGATAGATAGAGTATTAGAATAGCATATCAGTTAGCAAAATATTCTCATAGGTTTAGCTGACAATTTTTGTCTCCATGATCATCCTCCTCCTTTCCTTCAAAAGCCGGAGGTTGATGAAGGCAAATGACCGTCTTGGACTTGCTAATGTTTGTATGGTTGGATGGTAATGATATTCAGTTTGTATTCAAAATGAAATTTTCTTTCTACCAAAAAAAAAAAAAAAAAAAAAAGAAATTTTCTAGTCTTCTCATCATTTGCTTTTTCCCAGAAATAAATTTGGAACTTTTGATTTTAAAAAAAAAAATTTGCTCAAGGGTTTCCCCTTTTAAGGTTTAGGAGTAATGAGTTTTCACCTATCCCAACAAGTATGTTTTGATATTTAAACTTGTATTCTCTTTTCAGGGATAAGATCTCTTGCACAACAACTGACAGCTTATTGATATAACTTTTGACTCTTCATGTCCATGCTTCATGAATAGATGATTATGTATATAAGAAAATACATGCTAGACATGGCTGGGCTGCCAAAAAATGACCAAACATTATCATGTCACCTTTTATACCATGCAGGTTGCTTGACTGACCCCCTTTATTAAAAATAATTTTAATTAAAAATAAACATATAATATGTTAAAAAAATCTTACGGATGCATATGTATATTATCAGCAAAAAGAAAAGATTGTACTGCATACATGCATATTCATTCCTAAGTTTACAATTGCTTTTTCAATAATTTTCTTGGACAATTAACATTTTTGTTCTTATAATTTTGACTTAGATTAAATCAACTCTTAAATCCTATAATTTTGATTTAGTTGAAATTCAATTACTAAACTCTAACTCATTGCAGCTCTTTTCTTATAGCTTTAATTATTTTAAATTTTAGTCTATAAGCTTCCTGAAATATATGATTTTATTTTCTAATTTAGGAACTAATATTTTAAATGGTAAAATTATAGGAATCAAGTTGCACCGAACATATGACTAATCCATTATTTTTCCTTGTCACCAAAAAAAGATTACATTTTTTTTTTTTTATAGAAAAATTTTAGGAAATAGGTTGGGTTCACCTACGATTCAAGGGCAAGGCGAAATCTCTCTCCTCTTAGGTGATACCGATGTTGGGCAGGGCGAGCCATCTATTACCCTCAGGCGTTAACCTAGGCACCGAGGAGCTAGGATGTCTCCCCCAGCACTTTCACCAATTTCAAAATCGAACCCCCTCCCTTTGGTGAGAGTATTCGACCCCTTTACCAGTTAAGCCCAAAGATGAGGGGTAGATTACGTGCATGTTTGGCATGGTTGTAGGAGGGAGTAAAAGCCCAACAACGATGATATATGGAAGGGTAGTTTTGTTGATGCATTCCTGTTGAGAATGAAGAAGAAGATGGACCCTCTTTTGAACAAAATTTGGTCACATAGATCTTCTATTTTGCCGGGAATTCGTTAATTGCGAAAACCCCAACATAGGAAAAAGAGGTGTTTCAGATAGTTTCTGTGGGTGATGGGCTTCTCCAAAAAAAAGTGACTTTTTTCAGAAGTAATTTTTTTCAGCTTCTGTTGTAACTTTTTTCAACTTCTAGAGAAAAATATTAGGGATATGTGATTTAATAAGTAATGTACTATTAAATATACATTTGTACGCATTCTAATTTATCCATTACAATATATTTAATTAAGTACTTTAAAGTTTTGTAATTTTTTAATAATAATTTATTTTTTATCAAATTTAAATGTATTTTTTTATATTTAATTATCACAATATACACAACTAACACACACACACACATATGTAATATTCAATAAGACTTATGTCATTTTTAGTCATTTTCTATCTCAAATAATCATCTAAACAAGAGCCCATCTGAAAAAAAAAGTCACTTCTATTATTGCTATCTCAAACATAAATTACATACTGTTCTGGTTCTATTTATAACTCCCTTTTGACCAAAAAATTTGATCCATTTATAAGTCCATTTTGACTAAATAAATGAGATTGTAATAATTTTACCCATATTATTGTACTAATGAAAATAGAGAGAGAATAAAGAGTTAAAAGGTACACATTTACAAATGAGGGTAAAATTAAAAATGTACCCCATAATAGCTACCTACCTCTTCTTGATATGTGTGATTTGGTAAAAAAAAACTTATAAATAAGAACAAATATATAATTTGACTTTTTTTTAAAAAAAAATCTTATTTTAAAAAAACTACTTCTACCACCGTCATCTAAACCACCTCAAAGTTACAATTACCTTCTTCTATAAACGAGGGGGAAAAAAGGAGTAGAGGCGTGGCGGAAGCTTGTTATGGCTATTTGGGCCTTGGCCTCGGGTCCCGATTGATCTTATAAAATTTGTTAAGGAATATATGTATTTATTATATGATATTTTATTTGGCCACAAATTTGGCCCCAAACTAATTTTTAATCTTCTCGTAAAGATAATGTTTGTTTCATTACTCATTGATTTGAGAGGAAAGTAAAATTCTTGTTTGAGATCTTGAAAGGTTGGCATCATCTTATATATTGTTTTGATTTATAATCATCGTTATTATTTATTTGTATTTTTAAGGTTAATTGATACGTAGTACTATTTAGTAAATACTCCTTTGGTCCTTATTTAAGGAACCAACTAACAATTCTCACAAACCAATAAAAACAAGTAAGTCATTAAATTTGTCCTAAAATTTAAATAATTTTCAATATTATCCCTATTAATTACACTAAACTCTAATATCATATTAATTATATTACTTTTTTTCCTCAAAAAAGAGTGTTAATTAATTTTTATTAATTATTACTTGTCACTCACTACCTTTTTAATTATGGGTATACATAGAAAAAAATATTTAATACTATTTTTTTTTAATAAGAAAGGGCAAGCCAAGGCTTGAAAAGTGAGGAGGGACCGATCATGACGATCAAGCCCCTAGTACATCACACAATGGAGAAAACTAATAGTGACAGCCAATTGGTCCTTCAAGACCATATCTAGGCATCCCCCTTAGGAACCGAAGGAATAAGAACGATATCGGCACCATCAGGAGCGTCATGACCTTGCTTGGCCATAAAGTCAGCACACGAAATATTGTCTCTTGGAGTATAATGGAGCTCCACGTTCCAGTCATGGAAAAGAAGGTCCTGAGTCTCCCCAATGATGTCCTTTAACGGGTGATCAGTAGAGCAGTCTCGCATAAGGGTGTTGATGGCGTCAAGAGAGTCGAATAGAGAACAATTTTTGCAAGCCCATTCGTTGGCCCACTTTAAGACCAGTCATGATAGCATATAGCTCAGCCTCAGTGATGGTCCGAAGCCCAAGGGACTTATGAAACCCCATCGGCCAGTGCCCTTGAGAGTTCCTTAGCACTCCTCCGCAAGCCGCCTGATGCTGATGGCGCACCGATCCATCCACATCTATACGGAGGGCATTTGCAGGAGGGGGAGTCCAAGTCTTCTCTTCAACCCCGTCAAGCTGAAAAATTTGATGCATTAGAGTTTGATTAGCTGTATTTTTCATGAGAAGATAGGTACACAAATGGATCATCTCCTTGGTATTAATGCTTTCGCCTTGTAACAGGAACTTGCATCTGGATGTCCAAAGGACCCAGCACGCCAGGCTAAATACCCTTGGCCAAGAGAAGTTTTGAAGTCTTCCTTTTGCAGGTTTGTGTTTGGTGTTCCAGTTGAGCCATACCTGCAAGTTACCTGTGAAAAACTGAGAAAAGCAGTTAGGTTTTAAAATTTGTTTCCACAAGTTTTTTGCTCTCTCGCAGTCCCTGATTATGTGAATCACGCTTTCCTCACAGTTACACTGAAAAGGACAAAGGTTATCATTTGTGAGGCCTCTTCTGGCTCTGAGGGAGTTAGTGGCAAGTCTCTCATGACCAGTTTGCCACATGAAGAATTTTTTTTTCTCCGGAACTTGCCATTTCCACGTAAGAGTCCAGAAACTGTTGGTACTTGTTCCTCCACAGTCTGAAAGGTAGTGATAGGCGGATTTAACAGAGAAGCAGCCGTCTTTCGCAGCTCTCCAAGTAAAACAATCAAGGAAGCTATTAGAAGGAGGGTGCACTTTGGAGATAGTGTTTATGATTGCGGGGGGTAAGATGCCCTGCCATTTATTAGTGTCCCATCTTCCATTCATTAAGAGTTGATCACGCACCGTTTCCTCTTCATTAACGCAAGATGGATCCGGAACAAAAGCTATGAGGGGACGATCAATAGGAAGCCAAAGGTCCTGCCAGAACTTGGTTCCTGCTCCGTTATTGACTTTTCTCCCCACTCCAACAAGAAAATTATCCCACACTTCAACAATCGATTTCCATGCAGAGGATGAGCTTCTCTTCCTGGAGACCTTGGCAACGGAAGAGGCGCCACAATTATATTTAGACCAAAGCCATTGAACCCACATGGTTTGCTTTTTCATCAAAAGATACCAGCAGAGTTTCATAATAAAAGCCCTATTTTGGCGCCTCAGGTTTTTGAAACCAAGACCTTCCTGTTTCTTAGCTTGAGAAATTTTGTCCCAAGCAATGAGATGCATTTTCTTGACATCGACGTCTTGGGACCAAAGAAAGTTTCTCGACAGTTTTTCTAATTCATTAATGGTGCAAATAGGGAGGAGGGCAGACTGCATACAATTGCTGGGAAGGGAAGATAACACAGATTTTATCAAAACCGAGCGACCAACGATTGTCAAAAACTTACTTTTCCACATGGACAATTTCTTCCTAGCTTTTTGCACAATGGGATAATAAGTGGCTTTCGTAACTCTCTCATGAATAATGGGAACCCCCAAATATTTCCCCAAGTCATGAGCAATTCCAATCCCAAACACATGGCTAAGCTTAAGAGCTCTATTGAAATTGACATTTCTAGAACAAAACATTCGAGATTTATCCAAGTTGATTCTATGACCAGAGACCTCGCAAAAGCTTTGCATTACCTTTCGAACTTCAACCATTTGATTAGAGGAAGCTTCAGTAAAGAGAATGAGGTCATCAACAAAGAAGAGATGGGAGATATGAGGACTTCCTCTTTTGAAGTAGAAGGGTTTCCAACGTCGGCTGGCACATTCAGCTTTAATAAGATGGCCCAGACGCTCCATGCAAAGAACGAAGATATATGGGCTTACAGGGTCTCCTTGTCTAACACCTCTAGAAGGGGTAAAGCTCGGGCCCTCATCACCATTCCAGAGAACAGACATAGAGGAGGTGGAGATACAAGCCATAATAAGCGAAATTAAGTTGTCTTCCAACTTTAAGCAAATCAGAGTGTTCTTGATAAAACCCCAGTCCAGTCTATCGAAAGCTTTCTCCATGTCAATATTGATAGCAACAAATCCCTTCTTCCTACCCTTCGTTCTCATAGAATGAATAATTTCTTGGGCAATAAGAATATTGTCGCAACTGGACCTGCCGGCAATGAAGCTGCATTGTTTGGGGCTTATAAGATGACCCATAACTCCTCTAAACCTATTCGCCAAGATCTTTGTAATTATTTTGATGCTCACATTACATAGAGATATAGGCCGAAAATCCCTTAGCGTAGAAGGGTTGTCGACCTTAGGAATAAGGACCACCTTGGATTTGTTGATGCTAGCCATGCTAGAGGGAAACAAGCAAGTATCTTATAAAAAGGACCAAATATACTTGTTAGTTAGTATCTTATAATAAGAATTAAAGGGAATAGTTCAATATGTTTATTTTTTGACCCAGCCAAATTTTTAGACTTTTTTTTTTCTGGTTAGTAGAGGGTGCTTCAGCTTTATGAGTTGATTGGGTTAATTAATTATTAATAAAAAAAAAGGTCGAAAGAGAGGAAGAGAAGACCACAGAAAGTGGAATCCTACGAAGATACCAAAGTTATGTGAACAAGTATACTAAGAAGGATTTGACAACACAGAAAAAAATAATAAAATCAAAAATCAAAAATTTGAAAGAGACAAGAGAGTACAGAGAACTAAACACAGCACCACTTACCATCAATCTGCTTCCAAAAGACAAGATTGGATTGAAATGATGGCACCAATTATGCAAAAAGCCCCCAACGTGTCATTTCTTTGTCTTCTTCTCTGCAATTTCTGCTTTGATCCGTTTTCATGGTTCTCATCATACTTCAATGTCATGCTGCTTGGTGCTGTGACCTCTCAGGTTTTTTGATGTAACAGAAGCATCAAATGTCCTTGTTAATAACTTAATATCCATTTTACCTTCACTTATTTTTCAATTTCCTGTATTATTTGTATTTGGGCTAATACCATTTCTCAGCCCTAAGGTTTGGCAGAATATTAGTTTTATCCTATAGTTTTTTTCTCTCAATACTTTTATAAAGATTTGGTCTCATTTTAACGCCGATTCTTATACTTTTATCGAATTTTGTTTTTGATCCTTATATTTAAACTTAAATCATGTCCTCATAGAATTATAAAAACTAAAACTAATTATTTAAAATTATTGAGACTAAAAATCAAAATTCAATTAAAATATAAAGAACAAAAGTGATATTAACCATTCTTATTTTATTTTCTCCTCTTTTTTTTTTTTTTTTAATTTATATAATCAAAACTACATTGATGAACACTCTTCATATGTGCAATCTATACGAATATTAAGATTGACGGTTATAAAGAGAAGAAACAATAGTCCAAATAATTAATTTAACTGATATCTTAATGTCTTCAAATTAGTTATCTAGTTTTTATTATAAGGGTATAAGTTAGTAATTTTCTTTTTTAATCCTTTCTTCTTTTATGTTAAGTCAGTCTGCTGGGGCTGCTCGGAAAAGCTTTCATAATCATCTTTGGATTTTCTGTTGTTTCCTAAAAAAAAGCTGAACTGATGTATTCTCAGTTCGCACGCGTGTTCAAGACTTCAAGTGTCTTGGGGAATAAAATGCTGTTTTACGAGTGAAATTAATGAGAAAAAGTATTTATTAAATAAATTTTACCCTCCAGTTCTTCAAAATTCAAATACCATATTATTACGTGTCATTTCTTTGTCTTCTTATCTTCCATTTCTGCTTTGATGCGTTTTTATGGTTCTCATCAGATTTCAATGTCAATATGTCATGCTGCTTGCTGCTGTGACCTCTCAGGTTTTGATGTAACAGAAGCATCAAATGTACTAATTAATATGCATTTTACCTTCACTTATTTCGCAATTTCCTGTACTATCTGTATTTGGGCTAATACCATTTCTTAACCCGTAGGGTTTGGCAGAATATTAATTTTAATTCTATAGTTTTAAATTGTTGGTTTTAGTTTCTATAATTTTATAAAGATTTGATCTCATGTTAACGATTGCTCATTATATTTTTAACGAGTTTTTATTTTAGTCTTTATACTTAAATTTAAATCAAGTCCTTATAAAATATAAGAACCAAAACCAATGATTTAAAATTATTGAGACAAAAATCAAAATTTGATTAAAATGTAAAGAACATAAGTGATATTAACCATTCTTATTTTATTTTCTTTGGTTTGAAATGTAAGAACTAGACAAAACATTCATCATATAGTATTAAATATAACATATTAATCTTCGTATAGATTGCACATATGAATGGTGTTTATCCATGTAGTTTCGATGATATAAAGTTAAAAAAATGTATTTAAATTAGTTATCTAGTTTTTTTTATAAAGGTATAAGTTAGTATTCTTCTTTTTTTATCCTTTCTTCTTTTCTGTTGAGTCAGTTTGCTAGGCTTGCTGAGCTTGTACTTTTTTTGGATTAACGATAGAAAGCTGTTTTTTTTAATATAATTTAGGATATGATATGTGTGGAAAATTTTTTAGAAGAGTTTTTCCCGACTTACGTAAATGTTTTTCTACTGTGAACCCGATCAACCCTTTATAATCATCTTTGGATTTTCTGTTACGTTGTCTCCTAAGAAAAGCTGAACTGCTGTATTCTCAGTTCGCACGCGTGTTCAAAACTTCAAGCGTCTTGGGGAATTAAATGCTGTTTTACGAGTGAAATTAATGAGAAAAAGTATTAAATAAATTTTGCCCTCCAGTTCTTCAAAATTCAAATGCCATATTATTACAGTAAATTGATTACGATTTTTCTTAGTTAAGGCAATGCTATGCTTGTCTTCCTGCTTCTTTCACGAAGTGTTGGAATTTTTGTTGTACTCTTAGGAATCAACTTTTTCATGCTCAACTCAATCTTAAGCATTTAAGAAAAAAGTATTGTTAATACAAGTCGGAACTGCTGCTAACAATTTTTTCCTTAATTATGCCCTGCTGCTAACAATCTTGTAACTTACCAGTATGCTAGTTTTTCTATAAATGAGAGGTCGTGAGTTCAATATTACCCCCTTTTCAGCTACGTAAACCAGAATTTAACACCCCTTTGAAAATGTAGGGATCAACAATTTGAATGATATAAAGAAGAAGAACAAGTATAGGAATTAAAATTAAAACTCGATTAAATTATAAATACTTGAAGTGAGTTTAACAAAATTAACAAGGAAAAAAGATAATATTTAGTTTTACTCAGTTCTTAAAAATTCAAAAACCATGTTACGCTCAAATTGATAAAACATTTTTTCTTAACTACCAAGGCAATGCTATGCTTGTTTTAAATAATCCAGCTGCTTTCCCAGAGTATTGAAGAACTTGAGCGTTTGAGTTCTCTCCAACATCAATAAAAGCATGCACTAACTACTAAGCTATCTTCAAACTACTAGTAATTAAAATACTACAACTGTTGTCAGTAAATGATACTAATTCATATAATGCTACGAAATTGATAATACAACAAATTTTGCCTTGTTGATAAATTTTGATCCAGTTAATAGGATCACATCTTACAAGTGTATATGTTTAGATATAAATATTTATGTAAATAAATTTTATAATCTTAGCTTTATTAAAAGGCCATTTTTGCCTTGAAATATCATTAGGAATACTGGGTATTATTAACTATTTATTGGAGCAATGTCACCTTTCAAATATCAAAATTATTGCAATTTTACCTCTTGACTAACTAATATTGACATTAGTTTGGTAAGAGGGATTTAGAGGGTAGGAGAGAGAAAATTTTTGTGGGTTAGATTTAAAAATGAATTGAAGAAGTGGGGTTGTGATATTTTAATGAATATAAAATGTAAGATAAAAGAGTAAAAAAAAAAAATTTAATTGAAACCTTTTAACCCCATTTTTCTAATTTTTTAAAATTCAACTAATAAAAATTTTCCTTCACCTCCCCTTTAAATTCCTCGTATCAAATAGACCAGTGTTAACTTCATATGGATTTTCGATCAAAGAACATTTTTACTTCATATGGATTCCTCGTATGAAATTGCACCCTAATGATAAGAAAGCTCCCATTATATTATAACTATTATTTAGATACTTTTTGACTTATGGGACCTGTCTTAACCTTGATAAATTTAATACTCAACTCATTTGAACATTATTTTAAGAAAGGGAAAAAAAAAAAAAAAACCTAAAATGAGCAATTGTTCGGAGAATATGGGAAAATTACGTGTAGGTCCCAAGGACCAGAAATAATTACAATTAGGTCCCTTGAAATCACCAAATTACACGAAGTCCCTAAAGACTTTTTTAATATTATTTGTATGGAAACAAAATCCAGGTTTTAAAATTTTGTTGTAAATATTACATTTTCTATTGTAAATATGGCTTTTTCTGTTGTAAATGGTCAGATTTCAAATTTTGTTGTAAATATGACACTTCTTGTTGTAAATATGACTTTTTCTGTTGTAAATAACCTCTGTACGTTTAGGGACTTGAGTTTGAAACAAAATCCAAGTATTTAAATGTTGTTGTAAATATGACACTTTCTGTTGTAAATATGACATTTCCTATTGTTAATACAAATAATATCAAAAAAGTTCTTAGGGACTTCTGTATAATTTGGTGATTTCAAGAGACCTAATTGTAATTATTTCTGATCCTTGGGACCTGCACATAATTTTCCCGAAGAATAATGTGCCAGTGTGCCTTATAATGATTAAATGTTTGGAACACAATTACCTCACAAAGATGTAAATTCAAATTTCAATGTTGAAATGAAGACCTTGATGAATACTATATCAGCACCTCTATAACATTTTTTGTTTTTGGGAAAATCTTTTGTAGGTCCTAAAGGACTAAGAAAATATTAAAAAAGTTCCAAGGAAAATTCAGATGTCAGAAAAGTCCTGTTAACAACTCCTTCTTTGGGATTAACAACTCTCATATGTGAGATTAACAACTTCATCTATGAGATTAACAACCTTTTGCAACTTTTCTGATATTTGAATTTTCCTTCGGACTTTTTTGACATCTTGATCCCTTGGGACTTGAAAGAAATATATATATATATATATATATATATATTGAGTAGATCTATCTCAATTTTAGTGCCTTATGTCACGCCACCGGAAGCACACTAGCACGGGAACTTCCGGGGGTCACCCATCCCGAGATTTTAAAGCACGCTTAACTTTGAGAAGCGCTAACCATCATGCCAAAAGCTCGAGCTAATAGAGGGCGCACCACATATTATTTATGCCCGAAACCTTCCCTCATCCTACCCGATGTGGGACTGTCCTGATCGACCGTGACACTTAGCACCATTTCACCTATACTTTATACTTTTTCTCCAGTTTTTTATAGAGAACTGATTGAAAGAGTTGATATTAGTTCTAAATTTAAGATATATTTTATATGTTTATCAATTTTTTTTAAAAAATAACTCTATTGACAATCCCTCAACAATAAAAAAGTAAGAGAAGGGGTGAGAGAATTTAAAAAAGAAAAGATTATGGTATTTTAGAACAAACACATCATATTAACTGATTTAACTAACATTCTTAATCTATTTAAATTAGTTAATTAAATCTTATACTACCTTCGGTCTTAATTATAGGATAAAATTATATTCCATAATTAAAATTGGAGGGAGTATTAAGTACCGGAGATATATGTTTTAAGGAAAAAAGGGGAAAAAATGATAGAAGGCCCCCACTGTATTACTGGATGAGGAGACATGTGTTACTTGCAAATTGCAATGAGCATTGCCATACTCAAAAAGATAAAGGGAAGTGGCGAGTGGGAGAGACAGGGGATGGTGGAGAAGGAAGATAAGATGGTTTCTTTTTGCTCAAGGGGAAGATAAGATGGTTTCATTATAGTCAGAAAAAGGGCAGATATTTTAGAGAGAGACTCACCTCCTAAAAAATTATTGATACATAATGCTTGTACATAAAGATGATCAGGGAATGCTCATCCCAAAATAAGTATTTTTTTTTTAAAAAAATATTAATCTTTTTATTTGTTAGAATTAAGTTGTATTTAACAGCCTAAAATAGTTTTTAGTAATATTAAGTATATCAAATTAATTAATTTTTAATACATCTAGCATCACTATTTTGGGCAATTAGTGAGTGCTATTGAGAAAGTGATGAATTTGGAGATGAGCGGAGGAGAAGGTGATGTAAGGTGGACACGACTTTGGTTTGATTGAATTACCATTTGGGCGCTTCTTTTCAATTAAATGGAGACGTTTTGGTGTCAAAACAAAACACACCCCCCCAAAAAAAAAAGCATTATTTGTAAAGATATTTCAGGGATACGAGGTGAGGGGAACAATGTGTTTTGGCACCAAAACGGTGCCTTTTGATTGAAAAAGAACATAGCAGATGGTAGTCCAATCGGACCAAAGCCTCATCCATGTAGAGTGGGGGTAGATGATGAGAGATAAAGAGAAGGCATTTTGGTAAAAACACTCAAACATCTCAAATCTAGATTTCTCCTTGGTCACTTCTCTATCCTTTTCATTTTTCATCAGACCTTTTAGGTTTTCTAAATTCAAATGATATTTTAATATATTTTTCAGAAATATTTCTGGATACGGGATATACTAGAAATTAATTAATTAAAGATAATGAATATAAAAAAAATACTTTAAGGTGCATATACAATTTAACTATATATATATATATATAGGGTTCCCTCGCATTTTGAGGGATGAGGATTTCCTACTCATAGATACGCTGAGTAGGGCATGCCGGCCCCTTTTTTGGTGTATTTATTTAACTTTTTGGTGGATAACAAGAGAGAGCGACAGTATGTAACGTGAGGACACTGGCGGAGCTTCTCAAGGGCCAGAGGGGGCCATGGCCCCCCCAAAAAATTGTCCTAAATATTTAATATAAAATGGATTTTTTTATACAAAATTATACATTTGACCCAAAAATTTATATATTTGGCCTCTCTAAATATTTTTTTTTTTCTTAATTAGTTAATGAATATATATTTAGTCCCTCAAATATTTATCCCAAGATCCACCACTAAGTGAGGAATCGCAAAACCGAGAGTTGAGTTCAGTGAGTGGCCTTACCATTATATGCCTGAAAGGCACTCCTTTTCTTGCCTCTCTCTTTGCCTGGACTTGGCCTCCTGTCATTATTCATTCTCTCTCCTACCTGGGGGCCCCATTCTCAGTGGACCCACCAAGATTCTATTATTATCTCTTCTGACAAGAAAAGTTACATTCAAGATCCCAAATGCCAAAAGTTTATAAGATTTCAAAAAATATTTAAAATAATTCATTTTAAGACTAAACTTGTCAATATGAAACACTCCCTCGGAGAGCTGTTTGAATCAACTTAAAAAAAAACGTTTTAATGAACAAAACTTAGAAAAAACGTTTTAATAATAAAACACCCTTTACATATATAACTCGTAAAATCATTTAAATTCAAACGGGTATTGAAGCTAGCTAAGAAGTGTGGTTTTATTTTAAGACTTCAACTTTTTTGTTTTTCTTATATATATATATATTCCTCAACCTATCGTTGTAATTAGACTGACCATATATGATTAAAATGATGGTGATTAAAGGAAAATTAGTGTACACTTTTTTCCACTAACTAAATCACCAAATTTTCTTAATATATGTTAATTGGTTAATTAACTCTAATATTTAAAATTGGAAGGAGTATAAAAACATAATGAGTAATATTCCACAAGCTACAGAAGCTGCCTCTTAGCTTGATCTCCATGTAAATTGATGGCTAGGCTTCACTTCTAATTATAATTAAATTTTATGAAATTCATTATTAAATATTTAATTTTTAAATTTAAATTTTAAGTGTCTTTCTAATATTTTAAGAAATTCAATAAAACTCTTTTTTGTTGTTGTTGTTGTTGTTGTAAATTTTGATGATAATTTTAATCTCCACTCTGCTTTGTCAGACTTGGATTTGGCAATGCTTGTCTAGACTCAAGAAGACAAGAACCATTCTTTCAATGTTCCATTATCACGTATGTCTTGAGTCTAGGTGAGTATATAAAGTAAAAACTTTCTGACAAAAAAGAAAAACGATTAAAGTTAAAAATTAAAATATATGAAAATATCAACATGCAAATTGGTGAGCTTGTTTGATCAAACAATGCAAAAGATTACATGCCTATTGTCCTCTAATGCCCCACTAGTCCTATCCTTCATTTACTATTCTACTTTTCAAGTGCCTCTTAATCTCATATCACAAGGCAAGTTACAAATCAAATGGCATGGCAGGAACAAATATAATCATCACTAGCAGTAGAACATCAGATTCTTGATGTTCTCACTGAGTTTTGGAAGAGGTGTTGTCTTTGGAGGTCCAGCTCTAGACAATGAAGAGATACCTTTAGACAAACCAGAGGAAAAATCTGACCTGTCAAGGTAGAGTCTGCCTCTGTATGCAGCTAAATGGGCATAATAAGCAGGAGGAACCAAAGAAATTGGCTTTGTGCATCTGACAAAAGTATAGCATAGGTTGTAGACCAGTTTCTGGAGTTCATCAGAAGAAAACTGGTTTTCATCCCTCAAAACATGGTAATGAGTTGGCCTGCTTGTTCCTTTCACGCCCCAGTGGCTGCAAAGATAGAAATCAAACTCCTTCGGGTGAGTTATCACGGAGTCAACCACAGTCCCTGGTGGAATATTCTCATAACATTGATTATGATTTTTTATGGATGACTGATCATCAGTTTCACAGGGGAACAACCTTGTGTGATGCCTCTTTTGTACTACTACAAAAGTAATGAATGGTTTATAACCAGGAAATCTAGAACATGCCCCTTTGATGGATTGGAGTTCATCTTGAAGAACTTTATAGAATTGGGTTTCACTAACCCCATCTCTAAAGAAAATTATTCTCCCAGGGAGTTTCTTTACCTCCTGATAGAAATCATCTAGTAACTCCCTCACCATTGCACCAAGATCCTGGATGATTTCTTGCCTGTGTGTTTGCGACCTTATTCTTGAAATATATTTGTTCGCAGTAGGCCAATTCATGCTGCTGACAACCGCAGCAATCGATGGACTATGATCATCAAGTGGATGAGGATGAGTTACATCAGCACCCATAAATATAGCCGGTTCATCATACTTGAAGAGCCGTGGAATTTGAGAAGGAAGTGAATTGTACAGGGCAACAGTGCATCCACCAACTTTGGCATTGATTTTGAGAGCCAAATTTGCCAAAAATTGTGAGCTTAATTTGCTGAGATTTGGATACAAGCAGCATTGGCTCACAACCCCAATACTCGTCTCTGCAATTCTTTTCAAGTCTGCATACCCTTTGTGTTTCCTCTCCATAACACAAATAAGCAGCTGCAGATTGTTTGAGGCAGTTCTCTGGATTTTTTCGAGCTTGGATTCCAGAAGAGAGACATTATTAAGAACCTGGGCTGGTTCAAAATGGGGGTCAACAGTTGTGTTCTTGTTAAGAAAAATGCCCATTTCTTCACACCTTTGAGATAGCTGGCTTATAAATCTAGGGACATTGGATTTCTGTTCAGGTGTACCACCAAAGCCTATTAATGCCCACCTTTCAATTCTAGTTCCCTCAAAGACATGACCATCCAGAAGGTTCCACTGGCGGTCATGCCGAGAAGGAACTAGCTTTGTCACATGACCTCCATTCCCAAGTTTTAGCTTGGGAGGAAGGAGAATTCTCCCAGATAAACGAGTCATTTCTCTTGATACTTGGAGGTTAAATTCTCTTTCCTGGTTGCCACTGCCAAAACGATTCCTTCAAGACATTAGAAACTAAAACAAGATAAAGGATTTACACAAGTACATTAAAATCATACAAAGTTAATTAAAATGCAAAAAATGGAACTACAAGTATTTACCTAGTTGGCCCCACAGGCCCCCTCATGACTCCTTCAATGATGGCTTTTCGTTCTCTTGGTCTTTGGCATCCCATCTTGAGTATTTGTGCAGTTTGGTCATCAGAAAGCTTTCCAAGGAACTTCTGGCCTTCACAGATGACACAAAGCTCCATAGGAAGATAACATGGTTTACTCCTACTAATTTGCAAGCATGGCAATTTACTAAATTGTATGTCATAGTTATAGTGATCCTTAAAATAGTTCACAAGCCTCAGATTCTTTCCATCCCTGTCAGTAAACCAAAGATTTTCAGTAGCCTCCTCAGTTAAGCCATAGACGCGATATCTCTGAACAGTTTCTCTATGACAAACAAAGACCCTGATGTTCTTCAATGCCTTCTCCACTCCTTTCCTCTCTTCACCAGTTAAACTTGTTGTCTTCCTTTGAGAAAGATCTCGAAGGAACTCGAGACGCTTCTGCAAGTACGGAATCACTCCTATGCTTTCATGGAAAGCAGTTACAGAAAAATCAACATTAAGGGCAAGTCCTTGTTGAGTTGGTCTAAGACTCTGAAAGAACCCTCTCAACCCAGAAGCTCCTCCTCCAATCTCTTTCGTTCTTCCCATTGAAGTTGAATAGAAAGACCTACCTGCAGGTATACACTTCTCAGTTGGACTCTCCCTCAGAACTACATCCAAAGCATGGAGATAATCCTGTGGAAGTGGAATCCAATCATCTTCGTCTTTGCTCAAGTATTTTACCAACTCCTTGCCATTGATCTTAGAGACTAGTTTTATATTTATTCTGAACAGTTTAAGCTGTTCATGCCTCTCTTTCAAGTCACACATTTCTCTATCAGGTAATGAGCTCTTGCTCACAGGGATTGGCAGGCTTACGTAGAACTCAAGCTTGTCATTTTGGAATTCAACAGAGCTATAAAGATTCTTATGCCCATCATATGCTGGATGAGCATCAGAAAGCACAGCAGAATTATTATTAACAAACTTCTCTTTGATTACTCGGGCAACTTGCTTGGATGGATTGGGAGTGATTTCAACGTTGTAATGGTATATTTCTTGTGATGAATCAAACTTGACTAGAAAGTGGTTGGCAAGGAGAGAGATCACAGAGCCCTCTTTGCCACCGGAATCTGGCCTCCTTGCGGCAACTAGTGGCTGTGGTTTTCTTGCAGGCGTGAGTTTCTTCTCATCATCTCCTTTAAGGGACGCCTTGGCTTGCTGATGAGACTCCTTGGGAGCTAAATTAGCATGTGGAGAAAAAGATGGTGTATATAAGAATGATTGAAATAACCCTCCACTCTATAAGGGAGATCACAAGAGCAAGCTAATAAATGAAAAACTCCTAAATGTAAAGTTATCAATAAAGAAAATACCAGAAGAAAAAGATTCACAGTTCAAGACGATGACCAATGAGATACAAAAATTAGCTAAATTCACTATTTTATTTACTGTTATATTCTATATGAGTAATGAAACTGATCTGTAGGGAAAATAAAATATTCTGCATAAAACGAGTAAGCTTAAGTAATGAGGTATATTTCTTCCTTAGAATACAAAGAGAAAATTTATCTACCAAAAGGAGTATCTTGTGCATCTGTATCATCTACCAAAAAAAAAAAAAAACAGGGAAAAAATTATTGCTTTTCTGAAGGAAAACAATCATGCAGTAGAAGGAAGAAAAGGGGAACCAAAAAATAAAGGAGCAATTGAACGAAGATTAGTAGTTAGTGTTACCATGAGCAACTGTGTCTACTGAGACTTTGTTATACGACGAGGCAGCAAAGGGAGAATTATTGAGCTTGCATGGAGACTTCTGTGAATGGGTTTTCGATTTGAAGGTCTGGTTTTGAGTGAACGACGGCGTCGTCAAAGCTAGTTGTAGAGGTAGAAGAGAAGGTGGAGGAAGAAGAGCTGGATAGTACCTCTGATACTCGTTCTGGTAACAGAACCCAAACTGAGTCGAGTATTGTTTTAGCAGAAGCTGATGCTGATGATGAAGATGATGATAGTGATGATGATAATGATGTTCATGAGGGTTGTTGGCTCCGCCTCTGAAGCTTCGTTTTGTTATGAACTTCTTGTTAGCATTGGGCTTGTTGTCTGTCTCTTCCATGATTTTGATTTGATTGAGAGTAAAATGATAGTGAGAGAGAAGTTTGAGAAAATACAGAGAGAAGGTGGGGTGTGTTCTGCTCTAAATTTTAAAGATTGAATACGACACAACAGAAACTGAAGTTATTGCACACGCACTGAGAAGAAGTAGAGAAGGAGAGAAAGGTAGGCCAGGGATGAAGGGACTTGTATCTCTAAAATTTGTCAAGAAATTCTCGTTGTCAAATTTAAGATGACAGGAGATATATATATACTGGAACTCTGTAAATTCATTATACTTGTAGTTTTCCCCCTTCAAATTTCACTTTGCAATAATCAAAATAGTCACACAAAAGAAACAGCTTCACTCTGCTTCTTTTTATAACTCCTTTTCGAAAATAATTTTGTTCCTTATTATTTATTTGAGAAACCCTAAAACCATGGTTTCAAACCTTTTTTTTCCCCATAACTCGAGACAAAACTCTTCTTATATACGTATCTCATAGATCATAAAAAAATTTAAAAAAATTAAAACAAACATGCAAAATCCACTTAGAGAGTAATTAATGACAGTGTTACAAGTTTATCCCTATTAAATATAAAAAGAAAATGAATTAACTCATGTTGCAAAAAGAGAAAGATGATTGAGAATATCATTTATAAATGAGAGTAAAATTTGTTAATTAACTAACTTTTTTTAGTACATAAAAATTAAGTACACTGAATTTATAAAAAGGACTATAGTTGATGCATAGCATTTTTTCCCTTTATTTCCGAAATTGCACCATCAATTCCTATAAATATGTGGGGAATCCTCACAAGAAGGGAAGAGTGAGCAGCTGTGGGTTTTGGTTCTTGGCGGTTTCTTTGTCCTTTTTTATGAAATAAGGGTTTGAGATTGGCATAGTATATCATATGGGAAACTGGCAGGCCTTAAATGAGAGAGTAAAATGTAAAATGCCCTTCACTGTAAAAGAGCGTATGTCTTTATGGAGCTTGCAATCTGTCTGTTGAAAAGTATATATGTCAAGGCATTGATAATACCTTCTTGCATAGTCCTCATACCTGTCAAAAACACACAAAAGACTAGCCTGCCCTTTCCCTTTGGAAGTAATACGAAATAGTAAAAGACCCTCTTTTTAATTAATAATGAAACTTACATTTATGCTGATAGAGATTGGTCATTCATCATCCCGTGGTTGGGGTCAATTTGATTTCACATTTTGTCTTTCTTTAGCAGTATTTCTATTTTTCCTCTGTTGTCTAATCTGCTAATCAATATTGTCGTCTATTTTGAGCAGGCTTTAATCAATACCATACACTGAACTTTCTGCTTGTCACGTAATTGTAAGAAGCCTTTGTCGGCAGCACTCTGTTTTATCAAACCAATACACTTCACCACAAAGAAAATAGTAAACTTTTATTCTGGACCACTTAAAGCCATTTTGCACGCCAGAAAAAATGCTCACAGGAAGAAAGAGATGGAGATAAATCAATTCCACCTTTCTTTACCTTTTTCTTAACTCTTCACTTCTTTCCAATCCCAAGTGAAAAGATCACCTGTAGCATAGGACTTTAAAGTTTAAACACATATTTTAGCAGAAAATCAAATGGGTTTTCCAAATTGAAATAAAAAATGACAAAGATAAGAGTTTGAAGATTATCTTAATTATATACATGTACTCTTTTACCAAGGCAAATTATGTTCTCTTCCTCTAAACTCTTGTACGTCATTATGCATATGGTGATCTATAGAAGTTTTAGGTCTTAAGCCTATAACCGGCCTAACCCCTACCCTAAACCTAGGCTTAAGTAGATCGATGTTTTAAACAGCACAAGAATATACTGTAGTTCCTACCTTATTTTTGCTCAAACTGTAGTTCCTACCCAATAACATAAATTCCCTGAAAAAAAAAACACAACATGAACTATATTGTGCTCGTCTCTTTCTAGTTTCTAATCTCTGCCCCACCTTTGGTTTACAGGATTTTACTGGTGTGGGACTAAGAAGGGCCACTCATGCACTTATGAAGGTGGGTCTATCAGGATAAACATGGGAAGTATAGGCAACATGATTTGTGTGGAGCCTTCTTTGAAGTTTGATCATGTATTAATTTGAATCTAGACCACTTCAATCCACCGAATGCCCCCCATTTTCTTTTGTTTATGATTCATCGAGCATAAAGCCAAAAGTTCAGTCACACCTGAACAAGTTGCATACAGGAATAAAAAAGGTGAATAGATAAAAAAGCTCATTACTAAGAGGTATATTAAGTAAGTTCTATGACGTATCTTCCTGAACCAAGTCAAAATAAGAATATTTCTTCTATGCAGAACTTGACACACTGTGACATGATTGCGTCATGAATCATTACACAAGTTGCATTTTCAACCAAGGGGAAAAGAAAATTACTCAGCTAATGAAGTGGAGCCGTAACACGATGATTCTCGTAGTACAAGTAAAAGTGGAAGTATTCAGTCACCACTCACCAGCGATCTGCGAGCCCTAGAAAGTTTCGATGATTGCAATTTCATTTTCCATGCTTTAGCCTCCAAGATTTTTGACCCATTCTTTGTTTTTGGGTCACCAGAACCAAAAAAATTTCGCTGCAAATTAATGAAGATGAAGAACACAGAACGCTAAGCAAGACAAAACTCAGTCCAACAGAATTTCGCAGAATCAAATTGGTGGATTATGCTTCTGAATCTGTGAGCAAGTCAAGCGTGGATGATCGGAAATGGAACAAAATTGCAAGAATCGACGATGAATATGAGCCTCTGGTAATTCAGACAAAAAAAGGTCGATACTAGCAGTGAAAGAAAACACGAAAACATATTCAATCATACTGAAAAAATAAGCAAAAAAATATTGCTGTGTATATTATCGCCTGTGATTTGAAGAAGTGAAACTATAGATTTCATCTTTCGCGCGAGTTTTGGTTGAAGTAGCTTGTTTTAAATTTGGGTTGAAGTGAAACTATAATCAATTGCAATCACACGTAATTGTCTTTACAAAATATAAATGATTCCATCTACAAAAATATAAATATATGTGAATGCACAGTTCGCCCTTCTCAGCTCTTTCCAGAGTCACATGCTCACCTTTTAAGCTCGTCTTTTTATATAGTTAGCGGTGTCACCAAAGTCAAATGGGATTTTCGGTCATTTATAAAAGCTCTGAAAAATATATTCCCACTATTTTTTATAGGAACTCATTTTCTTTTAAACTTGAGAAAATGGGCGCCCATTGCAAAATTCAATCCAAACTGCTGCCGTTAGCTGAAAATTTAAATTTTCCTTTTCTATCATCTGATTTTCAGTTATCCAAACGGGGCCTTAGGCTGTATAGCAGAAGTCATGTTTAGATTTGTAGTGCAGTGACTCTTTTCAAACTAATTTGTTCTAATGATAATTTAAAAAAATTAATTTCAATAGAAAATTACTGAAAAATGACATGAATGTTATTAAATAATTCATATATATTAAAAGTATATAAAATAAAAATATTTAATTTATTATTAAAATTTAAAAACTCTAAAATACTTAATTAAATATATTTAATGGATAAAAAATGGATACAAATTTGTATAACCATCCCTATCAACTAAATACAATAAAAAGAAAACAATCTTAAACATCAGAGAGACCTTATCTAACTTATTTGTAGGATTGAAAATAAAAGCAATAACTTATGAGCCCGTCCATAACCCAATATAATTAGGTCATTTTGAGCACGCCCATAAAAAGACCAATAATAGAGCAGGTTATAACCTGCCTATTTAAAACTTAAATAGACAGGCTATGAGCATACCTATGGGTTGCCCAGACCCGCCCCATTAGTGTTTTTTTATTTTTTATTTTATTAATTACCAATCTCATTTCTTATTGTGACATAAGGTAAAAGTGTTCCCTTAATCTCTATCTTGACCATCAGAGTACATGTCTAAATTTATGTTATTTTGTGTGAATTGTGATTATTGAACTTTGAATATTCAATTTTTAAAATTTAGAATGATGAATTTAAATGAATGCTTAAGGCTTATATATTTTTGTTTTCAAAAGCATAAATATGTTAAATGTAAATGAGTTATTCAAACCCCGGTTAGCCTGCCCATTTATATAGGTTTAAATGGGTTGGGATACGATGTAAACTAGCTCATACCGTTTAAAGTTAAATGGGCGGGATATGGATTTGACATCGGATTGCCCAAACCACCTAGTACTCGCCCTACTCATTTGAATCTTAAAAAAAAAAAAAAACCAACATGTGGTTGGTCTAGCGGAATAATAGTATTTGGATTTCCTTAAGAGGTCTAAGTTCGAGCCGCGGTAAAACCACTTATAATCGCCCTGTATGTAGCTATCATTGTTGGGAGGGTCGTCCTACCATGCAGTAACCCGGAGTGGTACAGACACTTGCCACCATTTTTCTTATAAAAAAAAATAATTCTTAAAAAAAAATCTTAGCAGAAAATAAAAAAAATGAATGAATTTTTTTTAAAAAAATGAAAGAACTTTCTTTTCCCCAATTGTTACTCCAATCCCAATCCCAATCGTTCATTCCACTGCCCTTCTCTTTTCCGATGATTTGTCCTTGTGGAACGACTGAAACAATTCCAGCCTCTCACCAGTGTTTCTTAATATCTCAATCACTCTCCCCAGCTCCTTCGATTCCAGACATTAGCATTTGAGTATGTTGTTGCTTGTGGGTGTTGTGTTTTCTCCTTCACCAAAGACATCGAGAACAAGAAGGGAGAATTGTGCTTGTTTTTCCTTTTTTTTTTTTTTTTCCAGCTACAGAGAAGATGGCGTTTGAGGAAGAGGGACAAACGATGGATAGTTGAAAAATTTAAAGCCCAACGTGCATCAACCCACCGTAGAAGCTAGAAAAAAGGCTTCTCGCTAAACGTGCATTAAGGCCAATATGCCAGATTCCCAAAACCAATCCAAACGGTTTTTGCTCTCCAACGTTCTCGCATCCTATCGTTTTCTCAAACAAGCCCAAAGAGATGGAAGTGTGTGACTCTTTTTTCTCTCTCTTTCTTTTTCTCTTGAAATCATTTTTTAATTTTCATATAAATTATTTGCTAATTTGCTTACCTAGTAAGAAAAAAGGATAAAGCGACAATTTTATCAAATAAATATTAAAAAGACAACAATTTTCTCCTAACTGTTATTCCAATTAATTTTATCTATTAGTTAACAAAATATTATCAAATAAATATTAAAAAGACAACAATTTTCTCTAACTGTTATTCCAATTAATTTTATCTATTAGTTAACAAAATATGATGAGATGACAGTTCACTTGTCATCCACATCATTTTGTTAAGGTGAAAATTTGTCTCGAAAATTTTAAATTTGACTTTAAAAAAAATGAAGTAGATGACACATGGACATCTAGGGAAAATTTGCACCTTAAAAAACAAAGATGTGGATGACATGTAGAGTACGAACTCAAAGATATTTGATCAACAAGCGGGTTAAAATTTACTTAGATAACGGTCAAAAGCAAAATTGTTCTCTTTTTAACACTTCCAAGTAGAATTGTCCATCGAAAAACTTTTGGGCAAAATTGCCCATAGTGAAAACTTCCAGGACAAAATAGTGCTTAACAAAAAAGAAAGAAAGTAAAATGACAGTAACGTCTTAAGGGATCAATTTTATTACCCACCCAAGAGCTATTTAACCAATTTGGGGATTAAGAAAATTAGATAAATTATTTAATCAATTATAAGAAGGAAGAATCCCATTTTAATTTATTTCAAATACCCAAATCTAAATTCAGGCTTGAACTTTTAACAAATTCCTAATTGGGATAAGAGGCCTCATTAGGGATTACTGAATATTGTTGAAAGACCATAATGCCCCTCTCATCATATCATGAATAATCCAAAAAAATAAAACAAGGCAATATAGAAATTGATTTTATTATAATAGTAAATAATGAAAAATTATAAAATTTTATACTTCCATTATAATGTGATTGAAAAAATAATAATGAAAATGACAAGTTATTGAGATGGTTTTTTTACTCGGGCACAATATTAGAACTTTGAAGTTTATTGCTCTGTCAAAAGAATATAGAATCTTTAATTCCACATAGGACAAGCACATGGTTGGTGAACGAACCAAATAAATCACAAAGTTAGGAGAGGAGTGCGATTGAGATAGAGATTTTATCAATAGAAAAATAATGAGAGAGGAAAAAAGAGACAAAGTAGAAAAAATAACAGGACATATTGATAAAATCAACTAATTTAGAAATCCCTAATGAGGTCTCTTGGCCTAATTAAGAATTTGATAAAAGTGCAAACCTGAATCAGGATTTGAGCCTTTCAATGGATTTAAATGGAATTTTCCCTTATAACAAATATGATTTGATCTCCCTAACTATATTTAGATACTATTTTCAACCCTTAATAGTTGTTTTCCCCATCTCGTAGCCAGAATTCGAACTCCAACTTCAACCAGAAAGCTCCCAATTGAAGAAATGGACGATGAAAAGGGGCTTAGGTGGCTTACTTCTCTCAGATTCCAGCAATGCAAGCAACAACATATATATATATATATATATATAGTTATATATATCTAACTATATATATATATAGTTATAGAAGAGGCTAAGAAGCCAAAATTACAAGTAAAGAAATTGCACTAAAGAGGAAATTAATCCTAGACCCTCATGGTTCACCCAGGTCCATAAACTAGCTTGACTTGATTCTAAAATGACAGATTGGGTACCCTGTTTAGCTAAGGCATCAACCACCCTATTAAGTGCTCTAAGAATTTGATGAAAACTAACTTGCCAATCTTTATTTTTCATAGCATTAATTCTCAGTTTTAGCAAACTTCCATAGCTGAAGATTTCGTTTTTAATGCTGTTGATGACTTCCACTACGTTTGATTCAACAATGATTTTCCTTAGCCCCTTGTCCCAAGCTAGCTCCAAGCCTAATAATACAGCCCATTCCTTAGATATTAATGGCTAACAAATTCCAAGTTTTCAGTGAAGCAAACTAACCATTCACCTCTACATCCTCGCAAAAGGGCCCCACAACTCGCATGAGAAGTGAATTAGGACATAGCACCATCAACGTTAAGTTTGGCCCAACCTTCTAGGGAAGGTTCCATCTAGAGATGGAAATAATAGCCGAAAGCTTTTGCAAAATAGGCCTAAAGCACGTAATAGGAGTAAAGGCCTGAGCTCGAATACAACCTTTATTTTTTACGCTCAAGCTCGAGCCTTCATAAGGTCCAGTCGGGCGCAAGCCTTTTTAAAGCCTACTTATAATAGAGGCCTTTAAAAGGCCTTATATTTTAAGCCTTAAAGGCCATAATTAACTAATATAAAATAGGGTTAGTATTATAATTAACTAATTATACTTAAAATTATAATATAAGAATGAAAAAAATTAAATATTTTGTTATTTATATGATATAAATATTATTATATTTATTAAATGTATAAATAGGCCGGGCCTAAAGGCTTACAGCCGACCCTTAACAAAAAAAGCCTAGCCTATTTACACATTCAGGCCTTTAAATAGGCCTTGGCCGGACCTTTTTAACAAACAGGCTAGGCCATACCAGGCCCTAAACAGGCCAGGCTATAGGCCCCCTGATAGGAGCCTGGCCTATTCCCACCCCTAGTTCCATCGTAATGATAAACCAAGATCATCAGAATTAGAGTCCAAAGCAAAATCATCTATTGGAACAAAGGTCCTCCAGGATTGGGAAATAAACATAGTGGGATTGGGAGGTTTAATAAAAAGTTAGCTTCGAAGAGAAAACTGTTACGCCAATTCCATAATTTCTATAGTATTACTCCAAAAACCAAATTCCATACAGGTCCCCGTTCGCATCCTAAGTTGTCTTTTAGATTCATGAACAACCATTCTCTAAGATTAGCAGAGAAGAAAGAAAAAGATACTTGGTATGAAGGAGTTTAATCTAAATGTTCTTCGCATATCGACAGTCTCTTTAGATATACAGGGAATCATTAGTTTCTGCATTGCACCAAGCACATAGAGGTGACACTGGGGACCAAGAGCTATGCCACAGATTAGTTGGGAGTTTATTTAGTGCCACTTTCCACATGAATACTCTAATTCATTCTACTCCTTGCCAGTTGCAAATGACCTCGAATAGGGTATCCGTTGGTCGATTTCCTTGATAATAAGTGAACCAATTGAACAAGTAATAAAGAGTAAGTAGAGTATCGTCCCACAAAGACCGCGATACCTACGATGCTACTAATTACAAAGACAATTGTGTTTAAAAAGAAAAGAAAATTATAATTGGTTTGAGTGTTTTTTTAATTATAACTATCAAACAAAGAAATAAATAAATGATCGTAGTCACAAGAAGATATCAGTTTAAAGATAGGTTGGGCTCAGATTCATCCCAAGCATATTACTCCCCCAGTCTGCCTTAGCATATTGCTATAGCAACTATGCCACGCCTTCCACAATACTACAACATAGTTGCCTTCACAATGTTATTCAGTTGACCCACCACTCTTCTATATAGAAGCTTCCGTATCCTGTACGTACAATCCTAGCTTTACTTCTCCCATATTCCTATAGCGATTTTCTAGTTCGAATTATCATTCCTAATCAAGGCGTATGGTTATGAGCGGTAGATCCATTCTTGTAGCCTACAATGATAGGTCAAACTTTGCACCCGCTTGCTTGACAAACATTGTCTATCGAGATGTCTAACTCCAACTCCCTTCCCGATGGCGAGGCCACCGATCTAGCCCTTAGCTTCCGCTAACCGACAAGAAATTAAAATGCGATAAACAAACTGAATTTATTTAATTAAAGAACAAGCAAACTGGGTTCATTCTACACTCAAGAATTTATCCTCACTCAGCCAAAGGAGTTTTAGTTTATGACTGATGAGGAATTCACAAAACAAATCACAGCAGAATAGCCCATAAAAAAAGATACACTAAAAAGCAACAAATCAAAAGAGAAAGTTTGCCGGGAGAGGTGGACGGCGTGGGAGACGTCGGTCACGTAACGTCTCCACATCTTCTAATCTCCGTCTCACTACAAGGAAGGATTTTGGGTTTCTTCTAGAGCTTTTATGCCTCGTAGATTCTCTCGCTCTTCTTTCGAGTCTAGCCGAATAAGAATTTTCTTTGACTCTCCAACGACTCAATGATATTTAGGGTTGGATGTCTTTTCCTTTTATAGTCAGGTTTCCTTGCGGTGTAAGTTTTGTGAGCTGGGCCTTTCCAAATCTGTCAGGTCCAACTGGTCTACTTTCCAAATTTGGTTGATTGATTTTACTGATACTGCAAGCTTCTCCAAATCTTAACTTCGATCCTCCGTATCTTCTGATTTAGTCGTCAGCAATCTAACCGCCGCCGTCTAACATCCGTCTAATAACTTGCACTTAATTTTGTGAAACAACCTTGAGGAAAAGTCAAAACATATGGCTCATAGCATTGTTTCACTTATGCTGCTATAGCGTTAGGTTTACTTGGTATTGCGGCTTGTTTATAGCTGACTCGATGCTATAGTATTGTATCGGCTATGCTATATGCTTTTCACATTAAACCTCAAACTTGTTCTTTTTGTATGCACATGTGTGGGATGCTTATACAATTACGATAATTCATGAGACTCATCCTACATTTCCCTATATGCGTGCATTATAACATATTTACTCAAATCAGATGCATTTAAGCTCATATTCACCATACAAAATAGGCATACATCATACAGAAAACATGGCATAAATTGTACTCATCAATATCCCTCCAGGAAAGGGACCATTTTTCCAGGAGGAAATATACACTTTTAATGGAAAAAATACCATTAGCAGTAGTGCCCCAAACCAGGGAATCATTTCATGTATGAGATAAAGGCGTCATAGTGCCTTCCTGTATGAGATAAAAGTAGCATTTTGCCTCTAAGTCGTTGAATCCCTTTAGGAGTCAACAAATTCTCTGTTCTACCAAAATCCCAAGAGTTCCCTTGCACCCCATTAGCCACTATCGTATTTTCTTCCTTAGCCGCAATGATCGAGAACAAAAATTCCTCGACATAAATCGAGATCCTAGCCATGGGTCATTGAAGAAGTTAATCAAAAGGCCATTCCTAAGTTTCCATTTGGCACCCAAATCAACTACAACCTGTTGATCACAAATGAATTTCCAAAGCTTTGAATCACCCGACCAATAAGAAAATAGAAACTCGCCCTCTCTTAACAAGTATCTATGCTGAAGAACCTTTGCCTATAGTCCTTTAGAGCCAACCAACAAGTTTTGCTCCAAAGCATTATTGAAAGGAATAAGTTTTTAAAACCCGGACCTCGAACTCCTTAGGTGCTATAAGCCGATCCCAACTAATAGGGTGAAAGTTCCCGTAAAGTTGTCATGACCCCAAATGAAATTTCTTTGCAACCTCTTAATCTCATAATAGATACTAGAAGGGAGTCTTGCAACTTGCATAGGATAAATCGGGATGGAACTTAACACATATTTAGCCAAACAAATTTTGCCCGCCATTGATAGACAATTGGCCTTCCACGCAACTAATTTAAAGCGAACTCGATCCACTATGTACCATAAAGTTTCTTTAGTTTTCCTACTATGAGCAAGAGGAACCCCAAGGTAGCGTCTAATTTCACTGGAAATTTGCATTAGAGTCTTATTTTGAATGCTTAACTTGGTATGAAGAGGTACTTTTGAGGAGAATAAAATAGAAGATTTCGACCTATTAACCTTTCCCATTGAAGCCACCAATTCCACACATTTCATCATACAATCAGCTTGCATTTCTGTAGTAATCCCGAATAGGAGAAGGACGTCAGCAATATTTAATGAGATATCTTAGGGTAAAATTTGGAGGTATGAATAGGCTTCCAAAGATCATTATCCACAACATCACAAATCAGATGGGAAAGTTTGTCCTTGCATAAAACAAACAAAAGAGGGGAAATAGGCAAGGTTATTAAACTGGACCGGTCGTTGAACCGGTCGATTATCTTGGGTTAAGGGTCGTGAGTCGGACCGCAGTCAAACCGAGGTCAAACGGGCCAAACTGGTGAGAAAATAAAAAATTCATAATTATTAATTGAAATTATAAAAAAAATAATTCTCTTTAATAATTTTGACTGAAATATTAGTATTAACAATTTATGTTAAATTTTACTTTTTAATTTTAGATATTTTTTTCCCACCATTTTGTTATCTCCAAGATTGTGCGCATTCCAAAGTCTCGTGTGATTGCACTCCTACTACCCTATAATCATAGTCTCGATGGTGGAGTACACTGGACACCAAAGTAAATTTAATTAGAATTCATTCGTGAAAACCGATCCATCGCCACTTTCTTCATCCTTTTTCTATATCCCTTTCTCTTCCTTCTCTAGACCCATCACCATTTTCTCTTTCTCTCTTCCTCTTTTTTTTTTCTTTCTCTCTTTCTTTTGGGCCATCACTACTTTCCATTGCTTCCAGTGCTCTTCTCCGCCGTGTCTAGCGCCCCCAAGCACCCTTCCACAACATCGTTGATGTCTGTGAAGTTACACACAATCTTCAAATCGTTTCCTTGCTTCTCAGTTTGTCACCGTCTCTCTACTCTTTCGGTGTTATCTTAGCCCACCGGATCTACTCACACTTGTCCTGCATTTTCGCTAGATCTAATGTTATCACCAGCACTTTGTCTATGTTTCTTTCATCTCTTTTCTCAATAATCATCTTCACTCTTCGATCAACGTTTTCGGAAAAAGAAGACTCGACCCGGTTTTATGGTAGACCGGACCGGTTCCATGGCCGGTCGACGGTTTCGGTCCAACCGATGGGTCGTCCGGGTTTGATAACCATGGAAATAGGTCCCCTTGTCTGAGACCATGGCGTGGGCAGAAAAACTCAGTTTGAGAACCATTCCATAGCACATTGTAAGAAACTGATGAGACACAATTAATAATAAGATTAATAAAAGAATTGTCAAAACTCGATTTCGAAAGTACCCGGGCTAAGAAACTCCAGCTGATTTGGTCAAAAGCTTTTTCAAGGTCTATCTTCATTACCATAAAACCTCGTTTGCTTCTGTTTTTACTTATAAGGTGAAGGATCTCCCGCCCAATAACAATATTTTCTTGAATGTGACGGCCCTTGATGAAGCTAGCTTGAAACGGCGAGACTAACTTATTCATCACCCATTTGAGCCTAGTGTTGATCAATTTCGTGATGCATTTGTAGTGGATTGTACAAATCAAAATTGTTCTAAAATGGAACACCAATTCGATGTTGTCTAGTTTAGGAATCAGGGAAATCAAGGTCCTGTTTGCTTTAGCAAGAAATCCATTGCCTTCAAATATCTTTTTCACAAATCGATAGAGGGAAGGGCCGATAGTGTTCTAGTTGGATTTATAGAAAATGGGGGAATCCGTCAACCCTGGGGACTTTGTGACAACCCACAGAGAAAAGGGAATTTCAAATCTTAGTGTCATCAAGGTTGGTAGATAATTCACTTAACTTTAGTGGATCAATGAGAGGGAATTTCAACGTCGTACTGAAGTTCATAGAGTCTAGGGGTTTTGAGCAATGTAAATTCTTGAAGTGGTTCAGATGCAAGTTCTTCAGATCAACAAGATCCTCAACCCATTCACCATTTGCATTTTTAAGCATGGAGATTTTATTTCTTCTTTTGTGAATCTTTGTTTTCAAACGGTAGAAACGGGTATTTCAATCACCCTTAGTTGTAACATTCTAATTTTTATATTACGATTTAATTACATGTAAGAAAGAATTAATCATGATACATGAATTTGTCATGTAATTATCAAGATAAAATTTTTTTTATTTAAATATGATTTATTATAAAGAAATTAGTTGAGATAAGAGAGAAGAGAAGGAAAAAAAAATGTTGGGTCTTTTATGGTAATTTTTTCCAATAATAATAATAATAATAATAATAATAAAATTTAAAAAAAGAAAAGAAAGAAATGGTAGACATGCTGCCACTTTACTTGGGGGAGAGGGGAAGTAATTCCACCGCCTTTCCCTTTATATATATATATAGGTGTGTGTTGTGTGTAGAGTGGTGTGTGTGTGTGTGTGATTGAGGAAGTGAGACAAGAGAGAGAGAGAGGATGAGACGGAGAGTGAGTGAAAGAGAGTGAGGAAAGAAGGAAAAGAGGAAGAAACGAAGAGTCTAGAGGATATTTTAAAGTATATTATTATTTTATAAAATTATTTAGGTAACTAAACTAATTTCCTTTCAACAAACTTTTTTATGAAAGTTATTCTATATATTTTTCTCTTTCTAATGAGGGTAATATAGTACTGATTAATAAAAATTTTGGGGTTAGAACCTTGGCAAAGTTTTGAGTTTTGATGATAGATGACTGTATATTTGTAGAGCATGATTAATAGATAATTTTAGTCAGTTTAGATGTATTAGTTGGTAGTTGTGGGAATTTAAATTTGATTTTCTATCTAAAAAGATTTAGGATTTATGTCATATAGGATATTCTTACTCGATTAAATAAGGTTCAAGACAATTATTTGGATTACTAGAAGTACTATTGTAGGTTGAACTAGTTTAGTTTTGCTGCATCTTGAACCGCATGAAATTATGAGTTGGGATTTGAAATTTAAATTAAAGTTTGATATGATTTTGGTTATGTGGAGGTTTGAAGATTTTATTAAATGAATTGGGTTATGCTTATATAAGTTAGTATTAGGTTGAGAAATTGAGATTTGTAATATTAGGTCTTTTATATCTAAGTTATAATTTATTGGAGGTTATATCGAGGATTAAATGGATTGAATTTGATGTTTATAATGAATATGAATGTTTAGGTGAAACTTATATTCTAGGAAACTAGGTATTTTGGTTAAACCGATGATGTGACGATATTTTGATGATCATAATTAGTGAGAAATAATTTATGAAGGAAGGAAATGAGATTGTAACGATGATTTGAGGAATAAATAAAATTGTCAAATCTTTTAAGAAAATTAAATGAGACAATTATAGTTCAATTAATTACTTAATATTGTATTTTTGTTCAGGGTTAAGGTCCAATTTTGCCCTTAAAGTATGCGCCTAGGAGCAATGTTGCCCCTGAAGTTTTCGGTGTAGCAATGTTACCCCTGAAGTTTAAAAACGTAGCAATGTTGCCCCTCGTTAAAAATCCTAACGGTCAATTAACGTTGACCGTTAGGGTTTTTAACGGAGGGGCAACATTGCTACGTTTTTAAACTGGGTAAAATTGCTACTTTTTTTTTGAGAGCAATGTTGCCCCTAAAGTTTAAAAACGTAGCAATGTTTCCCCAGTTAAAAACCCTAACATTGATCGTTAGGGTTTTTACCGAGAGGCAACATTGTTGCGTTTTTAAACTTTAGGGGCAACATTGCTATGCTGAAAACTTCGGGGAGCAAAATTGCTCCTAGCGCATACTTTAAGGGCAAAATTGGACCTTTAACCCTTTTGTTAATTCTTTTTTTTGGTTGCCCACCCGGTTCACCGGCTTCGCCCAACTAATCCGGATCCGACCCGGTCGCGCACCTAGCTGTGGTGGGTGAGTCTCCCCGGGGATTTTTGCATTCACAAGGCTCGAAACGAGACCTTGCTTAAGCGACACAAGCCGCTTACCACTTGTACCAACCCCGTTGGTAACCCTTTTGTTAATTCTATTAACGTATAACTATATATTTATTTTTAGAGTGGACTTGATCTCTCACAAGTTTAGTTCTTGTGTCAAGAATTTGAGGTAACTACTTTCCACTTGTTATATATGTCCATATGTTGTTTGCGAGTATTTTGTGAAATGATTATGAGAATGAAAATATATGGATATTAATTTAGTATATCAATGAGTACTTTGAAATGGTTATTAAGACGATGTATTATTTTTATAAATTTCGTATATACATACCAAGATTATGATTGTTTATCATTGTTGCTTATGGTTGGATATGAAGCGGTGATGGATGTGGAGTGATTATGGGAGTTATTGTGTATATAATACCACGTGGTATGCTACCACTCGGTGCATAGTAGATGTCTTTGATATTTTCGGGGCCCTTGATATCACCCTTTTCCTTTGGCGGGTTAAGGGTAAGCCCTTGGGACAATGACACCTTTCTATATTCGAAAGAAAGGGAACCCATGGTCCGATATAAGTTCTATAGCCTTTTGGCCAAGCTATACCTCATCATTGGAGAGCTTGGTGCAGTCTTGTCATAGAGACTAGACCTATTATATTACAGCCCATGGGTTCTGTAAGCGGAATAAGGGTGGGGGTGATAAGGATTGTCAGGGTATCGATCTGTTGCTTGGCATATTATATATGTGATTCATGATATGAAATTTGATATAGAATTTTATTACAGAATTGTTGATTTGGAAATTTATAAATTATATATCTAGTACTTTGTTATACAAAATATTTTACTTGGCACCTCATAAGCACATATTAACATTTATAATGAGCTGCATTGTTGGTTACAAACATTTTTCAAGTGATAGTTCTTGCGTTGATCTATCAGGGAAGGCTTCAGAAGCTTAAGCAACTTTTGCTAACAATAGTACTTCTAACTTTTGGGTACATGTTGGATTATTGTATATTACCACAAGTAAGTCTCATTTGGCATACTTTAGTATATTAAGGTTACTTTGATAATTGATTTGACAAAAACCTTAGTCGTCTCAGGGTCAAATCACAATTTACCACAAATTAAAATGCAATATAGTGCAAACAACTCAGGATCGTTCTCTTATCAAGGAGCCTTTTATTTTGAATTCCCTATATTAAACTAAGTGCTAAAAACATGGTTAGAAAAGGGATTTTGAAATTGATTTTCTCTAAACTAAAATTCATAAAAATATAAAGAAACTAATTCTATTCTTTTTGGTATTTTTGGAAAATAGTGAAGAATGCTTTGGATTAAAAGAGATTAATGATGGATGCCCTGGGTAATAAAGAAGATGGCTATCATTGCTAAAAAATATATGGCAGTTAAACTTTCATTAAGTCTAAAGAACAACCTCAAGATAACACTTGAGTCCAATAATTTCAATTAATAGTAGCTCCTACAAACATAGCAAACTACTACCTCTTGAGATATTGTTAAAATCCACTTAATGTGTAATTAAAATTGGGATGATGTAAATTGTTCTTCTCAATTAGAATGTTCTAACGAACCATTCAAAAACTAAAATCAACTATGATTACTAATCACAAACATGACAAGAAACATAATTTCATCAAGCATTATAAAGAAATTTGGAAATTTGAACATCAAAATAATCATTCAATTAAAACTACAATAATCAATCCACATGGATACATAACAGCAATCCAAGTCTCACAACTAAATAATGATAAACCTAAACAAGGAAATCAAGTATATAGTCTAAGCAAAAGATTAAATTAAAGAACTCCCCTATTGAAGCACAATTGCTCAAACCACAAGTCTCCATCACCAAGAAGCAAAAATTTTAGCCACACATAGCCATGGGATAAACTCTAATACAATCTAGAATCAAACAAGCCATGAAAACAAGCCTCGCTGGGATTTGGAATTAGCTCACCGGAACTGGAATTATGTCGTCGGAAATAATGGAAGATGAAGGTGGTGTGACGATGGAGGGGTGGTGAAGCGACGGATGAAGAAGATTATGACGTTGAGGGTGAAGGAATCGTTCTCGTTCGTAACTCGCGGTGTTGATATTCTTTTCTCCAATCGATGATCTTATGGCGTTGGCTCTTGCGTTCTTTATATCCTCTTCTTTTTCAATTCCAGCCGCCTAAAACAATATCCTCTTTTTGCATCTCAGGCTCTCCCAAGTAGATCCAGCTGTTGACCTAAAAATTTGGTGCAAAACGCAGTGTTTTGCACTTTGGTCCCTCTCTGACGATAATTCCATTTTATGTTCTTCTCTGACAGTAATTTAGGTCCTTCTCTGATATGCTTTCAATTTTAGGTCCTTCTCCGACGGCGGTAATTCGGGTCCTCCTTAGTTAACATTTTTCAAATTTATTCTAAAATTCCTATAATGCAAAATTAAGCATAAGGTAGCATCAAAAGTCCAAAGAATCATTTGCATGAATAGTTAATAAATTATGATAATTTTGCCCCTAATTTTACTTAATTCAATACAAATGTCCATACTTCAAATTAGTACTTAATCATGCAATAATATCGAGAAAATGCATTAAGAATCCCAATTTTATTATTAAAAATCATATAAAAATATGGTACAATCAATAATCTTGAATTAAGACTCAATTAAAAAGTCTGGGCCTGGTAATATTCAAAGCTCAGATGTGTGAGTAAAACATTTTAATGAATGTTTTAATCAAGTTAATAATTAATAATTGTCATTTGAAATGAAGGATGTTAAATATGTAATCCAATCAAACCTAGAATTTTGGAACCATTTTATCTCCTTGAGTCTGAGTAAACGCTCTAAAACCTTTTGCAGATCAAATTCAAGATGGCATAAAAACTTAGAGTAAGGATAGGCGTTGGAACATTGAATACCACTAACCTGTTCATGAGCTTTTGTTTCTATTTCTCAACAAAGTCGAAAACGTCTTTATTCCATGAATGAACCAAACCTTGAAAGTCCACCAATGACCTCTCCAGATCCACCCTCGGTAGGCACTAAAACCACCTCAATTGGGTTTATTTAGATTAAGTTCTAAGTTTTCAAAGTTAGATCAGGGAAACTATATAGTCCTTGTTTCCAGATTTGGGTTCCTGTTTTTGTGTGAGCTTCTAACCAAGCAAATGACCTTGTTTTCTGTGAAACTTAGTAAGAGGATAGTAGACCTCATAGGCTTTAAAACTAGTCCTAGAACATGTTAATTAGAGGTCATCTAGAACCCAAATTATGAATTTTCTAAGTTTGGTCATGAAAACTAGAAAATTATGTGCTTAGAACCAAATATTAACCATCGTCCGTAAATGTGTATTTATAGGACTCAACATTTTCCCTTGACGATCAGAGAATTAAGAGTCGATTTGAGAATTGGTAAAGCGTCCATTTAGTAACTCTACTCTCACATATTATGTGCAACATTATATGCATGTTAAACCATGTTTGAGAAAAGTCCAGCACTACTTGTAAGCCGATTGGCTGGAAGAGCCATCCATGGGGTATCTTCCCGGTGGTTCGGCGGTAGGGCCTAGTAGACTAGTAAACCTTGGGTCGCGAAACCTAGTTGCATTCAGATGATATGGGTTGGTGCCCAAAGATCGTGGTAAGGGATCAGTTGGATCCATTGTTTGTAGTTGATCTTTGCATGTTATGTGATTTGTGATATCCGAATGTCAAATATGTTGTTTGTGGGCTGTGTGTAGTTGACAACCATGTACTTGTTTATACATTTAATGTGAGACTAATTATTACTCGGAATTCGTTTGAATACCAGGATGGTTGATGAGTACTATTTATGCCATGTTTTTCCCTATAATGTATAATGTGACTGTTTTTTGTGTATTGAATATGAGCTTAAAAGCATTTAATCTGAGCAAATATTTCATAATTCATGCATTTAAGGAAATGTAGGATATATCTTATAAATCGTGATAAATTCATAATTATCCTATACATATGCATAAGAAGAAGGGAAGTTCAAGGGTTTTATTTTCTGAACGCACATAGCACAACCGCTACAATGCTATAGCATCGGGTTAGCCATATGAAGATGCAATACAATGCAACCCATATGCTATAGCGGTGTAAGTGAAGCAATGCTATGCACCATATGTTTCGACTTTTCCTTGAGGCTTTTGCGGGGAAATAAGTGCAGGTTAATGGACGGACGATAGTTCACAGTTAGATTGCTGACGTATTGGATTAGAAGATGTGGAGGATCAAAGATTAAGATTTGGAGAATCCCACAGTATCAGCAAAATCAGTCTACCAAATTGGAAAGTTGGACCAATTGGACTTGATAGATTTGGAAAGGCCTAGCTCACTGAACTTACATCATAAGTAAACCTGAATATAAAAGGAAAAGACGACCAACCCTAAAGGGGATCAAGTTGTTAGTTCTCAATATGTTTTGATGATTAACAACAAATGTAAAACATGTTTTGAAGTTTGCAAAGTTGTTTTAAAAACACTCGAAAGTTGCAAACCGCAGTTTGCATTTGCAAACTCGAGTATTGGACAGCCAATACCGCAGTTTGCCTTTGCAAACTCGAGTATTGGATGCCAATACCGCAGGTTTGCTTGGTAAACTCGAGTATAGGGCATACGTAAAGGAACCAAGTTTTCAGCCAAAGTCCATACCGCAGTTTGCTCTTGCAAACTCGAGTATGGGATACTAATACCGCAGCTTTGCTTAGCAAACTCGAGTATAGGCCATACGTAAAGAAACCAAGTTTTCAACCAAAGTCGATATCGCAGTTTGCATAGGCAAACTCGAGTATTGAATGGTCAATACCGCGTTTGCATGGGTAAACTCGAGTATCGAACTTCTTGTGAATCAAAGGATTTTTCCAACTTAGTCAATACCGCAGTTTGCATTTGCAAACTCGAGTATTGGATGCTAATACCGCAGTTTGCTTGGCAAACTCGAGTATTGGACTTCGTAAGCAAAACAAGTTTTTCAAACAAAGTCAAAACCGCTGCGGTTTCCAAAACCAAACTCGAGTATTGACCTTCCGAGAGAAAAGGATTTTTCAAGATAAATCAATACCGCAGTTTGCATTGGCAAACTCGAGTATTAAATGGTCAATACTTTGCAGTTTGCGTTGCTAAACTCGAGTATTGGACTTCCGAGAGCAAATGGATTTTTCAAGTTAAACCCATACCGCAGTTTGCATAGGCAAACTCGAGTATAGGTCTTGTCCTTCAAATACAAGACACGATGGCTTGCCTCTCGAAAAGTGGAAACTCGAGTATCCAATTGGATATCAGTTTGGTCACTTGTGAACAAGGTGCCATACTCGAGTTTACAAGAACAAACCGCAAGTATGCAACGCAAAAACTAAGTTTTTGAATTATACGAATTTGTGAATCACTCTTGTTTGTTCCAAATGCTTTCATGAACCATTCACTTATGATCCCGAGATATGTTTAACAAGTTTATTTAGTGGATTTCAGTTAGCATAAGATGAAAATTAATGAAGATCAAGGGAAAAAGCATAAAGTGGTCGAGCATTTATTGCACTTCGTAAAATTAACATCCTTTTGGTTAATCCATCTCGAGCACGAACTCTCAACGTTCAAAAACACTTTCTTCATCAAGAAAACTCTTCTCCAACGGCAAATCCTCGAGTTCCACATCGACCATATCAAGATCTGGATTAGTTGGAGCTTAGAGAGAGAAGATGACCGACTTAATGCTAATCACCTACAACGGTTGGATTCATTATTCAACGGTCATTTAATGTTCTCTACCTATAAATAGAGTTCATTAACTTCTTCTCAAGCTGATACAACTACTGAGAGCGAAAATTTACTAAGTCATTTATTGTGTTCAGCTTTCACTTGTATTGTATCAATCGATACTTGCACTTCGTTGTTCATTTTATCTCGCTTCCGTAAGAGAGTTATATCTGTAAATCATTTATTGATTGAGATAACCACAAGTCAGGGGACTTGGTGGTTGGGTGTATTGATTACAACTTGTAAGGGGGAGTGAGTTCTAGAGAGAGAACTACTCTTGAGTACAGAGTGTGTAATCGTTTGTGAGTATAGTGGATTGAAAATCCCAAGTGTGGCTTGGGGACCTGGATGTAGGTCAACGATAAGACTCGAACCAGGATAATTTCTATTGTGCAAGCTTTCCTTCCCTTCCTCCTCTCGTCTATCTCTCGGTTTCATTACTTCAAAACAGGCATATTTCTAAAAGTTTTTAAAATACCCAATTCACCCCCTCTTGGGTATATAGCTCCATTTACATTTGGTATCGAGCAAGGTCTTCTCTTAAGAGCTTAACAACTCGAGAAGGATCATTATGGAAGGTATCTTACCCGATGGAGCATCTATCAACACCACCCGGCTTCAATGGAGAGCACTACTCCTTCGGAAGGCCAAATTCAAAGTGTTTGTTATGGCAACCGAGTATGGTCTTTGGAGAGTATTTGAAAGAGGAGATTATGAGCCATCAACCGTGGAAGATGGAGTCGAGTTCCCAAGCTAGAAGAGGAATATGATGAGAACGACGTAAGAAACGTCACCCTCAACAAGAAGGCGGTTCCGCTTCTCCAAAGTGCACTCGAGTCAACAAGAATACTTTCGTATTTGCACCTTATCATCGCTAAGGCCATGTGGGATGCTCGAGATAGCTCATGAAGGAACAATGGAGTAAAGCAAAACAGAGTCAATACTCTTATGACCGAGTATGATCTTCTCGCGAATGAAGCATGGCGAATCCATTGGTGAGTTCCAATTCGAGGTTCACTCATCTCATCAATCAACTTGCGCCTTGGGAAAAGAATATGACCAACCAGTCCAAGTAAGGAAGATCTTGAATATCCTTAACAAGGAATGGGAAGCAAAGGTCACAGCTATCAAGAGGCTCGAGGAGAGTCAATGACGCGCAGCGCTCTATTCTATAGTCTCTCTCGAGTATGAGGCTAAACTCAAATTCAAGAAGGACTTGATGAAGTTCATGGCAAAAACAAGGGAATTGCCCTCAAGTCTACAAGAGAAGTTAAAGATTCAGATGAGGAAAATGAAAATGTAGACGAAGATGAGGAAATAGGCATGATGGTTCGTAGATTCAAGAAATTCTACAAGAAGGACCAAGGCTTCAAGAAATTTCACAAGGGTAGCTCCGGCTATGAGGCAAAGAAGCCACTCATCCGCTACGAATGTCAAAAGCCTGGTCACATCAAGTCCGAATGCCCACAAACTGAACAACAAAGACAAAGAAAAGAAGAAGTTCAAGAAATACAAGAAGAAAGCTTATGTCTCCTAAGATTTGGGGTGACAGCTCATCCGATGAAGATGATGAGGATGAGGAAGAAAAAGCAAATATATGCCTAGTTGCTTGAAGAAGAAGAGCAACGTGCTAAACTTGAAGAGGTATATGATTGCAAACCTCCTTATGATGATCTGTTTGATGAATATATGACGTGCAATTTGAATTTGAAAAACTTGCTGAAAAATATTTCAAACCGAAAAACCGAAATCTTACTCTTGAATCTCAAGTTGAAATGTTGTCCTCTTCGTAAAATACTATTTGTAAAGATTGTCCCGATCTCAAAAAAGAATTCATATCTTACAAAGGCACTTGAGAAATTCACTAGAGGAAGTGAAATGCTCAATGTCATTTTGAAACAACAACATTTTATAAATGATAGATCGCATTGGTTACAGACCAAACTTTGATAAGAAGAAAGGCAAGAAGAAGAGTGGTCGAAAAACATACATGAACTATTTTACAAAATCAGTTCACTCTTCAAATCCCTTTGCACATTGCAATTACTATAATAAGAAGGGTCATTCTACTTCATCTTGCTTTCATAAAAGGGAAAGAAAAATTAAACCAAAAGAGGAAATTATCAATGGGTACCGAAAGGAACTTATGTTCCTAAGGTCAAAACTAACTCCAAAGGACCCAAGAAAAGATGGGTACCTAAGGCTTGATCCCTTGAAAATTGCAGGTTTGTCTTAGAGCATCAAGACCCAACAAGTGGTACATTGATAGTGGGTGCTCAAGACACATGACCGGAGATGAATCCAAATTTCTTTCAATCAAACCAAAGGATGGTGGTAGAGTCACATTTGGAGGAGACCAATCGGAAAAATTGTTGGAATTGGTGAGATAGGAAACAATGAAGGTCCTCTCATCAAAGATGTCTACCTAGTAGAAGGATTGTGTCACAACCTCCTAAGTGTGAGCCAAAGCACCGACAAGGGTAACCTAGTTATCTTTGATTCAAATGAATGCTTGATTGTTAGAAAAGATTTAGTCCCCATTGATGATTTGAAAACTAAAGCCTTATTTAGAGCACCTAGAGATGGAAATTGTTATACTCTTAACCTCTCTAGCAATGCTTGATTTCGAAAATTGTTTTGTTAGTAACTTGAATGAGAGTTGGCTATGGCATAAGCAATTAGCTCATGTTAATATGTTTCAACTTGACAAGTTGCTGAAAAAGGATTTGGTCATTGGTATTCCTAAATTGAATTTCAAAAATGACATAGTCTGTGATGCTTGTCAAAAAGGAAAACAAACCAAATCTTCTTTTAAAGCAAAAAATGAGATTTCAACTAGTAGACCTCTTCAATTACTTCATATGGATCTAGTTGGACCAAACTAGAGTAAAAAGTCTTGGTGGAAATCTTTACACCTTGGTCATAGTTGATGATTACTCTAGATTTGCTTGACGATATTTTTGTCATCTAAAGATGAAACATTTGATCAGTTTGTTACCTTTGCCAAAAAGGTCCGAACGAGAAAGGCTTTGCAATTTCAGGTATAAGAACCGATCATGGTGGCGAATTTGAAAACAACGCTTCGCTGAGTTCTCGTGACAATGTGGGGATTGATCACAACTTCTCGCTCCAAGGACTCCTCAACAAAACGGTGTGGTTGAGAGGAAGAATAGAGTCCTCACCGAGATGGCAAGGGCAATGTTAAATGAAAACAACACTTCTCAAGTGTTTTGGGCCGATGCGATGAGTACGGCTTGCTACATCTCCAACCGAGCCTATTTGAGGAAGAAACCGAACAAGACCCCATATGAACTCTACAAGGAAAGGAAGCCAAATCTCAGCCACCTACATGTCTTTGGATGCAAGTGCTATGTGCACAACAATGGTAAAGAAAATCTTGGTAAATTCGATTCCAAAGCCGATATAGGTATCTTCATTGGTTATTCAAATAGGAGTAGAGCCTATAGAGTCTTTAATACTCGCACACGTATTGTTGAAGAGTCAATACATGTTGTTTTCTCGTGAATCCAAATCTCGATAAAGCCTTGGACAATGAAGAAGAAAATGTTTTCAAGAATCAATTCTTTTCGAAAACTACTCCTACTTCTATTGAAAATCCCGAAAATGTTTTTGAGGCTGATCCCCAAAATCTATTGAAAATCCCGATCGACTCAACCTAGAGCTTGGAAATTTATTAGAAATCATCCTTTAGACCAAGTTATAGGTGATATTAATCAGGAGTAAGAACCAGAAATAGTACTTTGAATGAAGTAACTTTTTCTCGCATTTATATCTCATATAGAACCCTCTAAGATTGATGAAGCCCTTTCGGATAATGATTGGGTGTTAGCAATGCAAGAGGAGTTACATCAATTTGATAGAAATCAAGTTTGGGATTTGGTACCTAGGCCCAAAGATCATCCGGTCATTGGCACCAAATGGGTATTCAAGAACAAACGTGATGAGTCCGCAATCATTGTCCGCAACAAGGCAAGATTGGTTGCCAAAGGCTATAATCAAGAAGAAGGAATTGATTATGAAGAAACTTATGCTCCAAGTGGCAAGATTGGAAGCCATAAGAGTACTTCTAGCCTTTGCATGTGTAAAAGGTTTTAAACTATATCAAATGGATGTGAAAAGTGCTTTTCTCGAATGGTTTTATACAAGAGGAAGTTTATGTAGAACAACCTCCGGTTTTGAAAATGAACATTGTCCAGATCATGTGTATCGTCTCAAGAAGGCTCTATATGGTTCGAAACAAGCTCCTAGAGCTTGGTATGAGCGATTAAGCAAATTCCTTCTAAATCAAGGCTTTGTTAGAGGAAAAGCAGACACAACTCTTTTCATAAAGAGTAATAAGCTAAATGAAATTTTAATGGTTCAAATATATGTGGATGATATTATATTTGGTGCTTCTAATGATGCTTTGTGTGAAGAGTTTTCAAAGACTATGCAGGGAGAGTTTGAGATGTCCATGATGGGAGAGCTCAACTACTTTCTTGGACTGCAAATCAAGCAAAGAAAAGATGGGATATTTATTTCCCAAACCAAATATCCGAATGATTTGTCAAGAAATTTGGGATGGACCAAGTGCAATGGTGCCGACACTCCTATGAGCTCAACCGCTTCACTAGATGCCGATGAGGAGGGCAAAGATTTCAACATCACAAAGTATAGAGGAATGATTGGATCACTTCTCTATCTTACAAAGCGAGTCGCCCGGACATCCAATTCAAGTGTTGGGATGTGTGCAAGGTTCCAATCCGCTCCAAAAGAGTCCCATGCCGAACAAGTAAAGAGGATATTCGATATCTCGGACACAAAGACTCTTGGACCGTGGTTTCCCAAAGGTCAACCGGAACACTTGGTGGCATACTCGCATTCGGATCATGCCGGCTACAAGACAGATAGAAAGAGCACAAGTGGCCAATGCGAATTCTTTGGCAACTCACTTGTCTCTTGGTTCAAGAAGAAGCAAACATCTCGTGGCCGTGTCCTCTACCGAAGCCGAATATGTGGCTGCCTCAAGTTGTTGTGCTCAAGTGCTATGGTTGAAACAACAACTTGCCGACTTGGGAGTTCACTTGAAGGAAATCCCAATTTTGTGTGACAACACAAGCACAATAAGCTTGGCCAAGAATCCCGTGCAACATACAAGAACCAAGCATATTGATGTGAGGCATCACTTCATTCGGGATCATGTCCGTAAAAGAGATGTCAAAGTGATGTTCATCCCAACTCATCTTCAACTTGCCGACATCTTCACAAAGCCTCTAGCCAAAGAACCTTTCAACTTCATAAGAAGAGAATTGGGAATGGTAAATCCCAATGAATTGTAAGAATTTCTCATTCAATCTAATGTTAGTTATGTTTTTGATGATTAATCTTTACTAACTTGAGCATCGGAGCGTTTAGATATGTCTCTTGCAGGATATTTCAATGCTTCGAAGTTCCATACTTGCAAAGATAGGATGGGTTACTCGAGTTTAGGACGCATGTAAGCCAAACCCGACCTTCAAGAATAGCTTGACTCGAGTATGGGAACAAAACTGCAGTTTAGGACCGACAAACCGCAGTTTGTAAGTGCAAGTATGCTAAACTCGAGTAAGGAAAAGCTAAACTCGAGTATGTTCATCGTGGGTTCAAAAATTCACGCTACATTTTTGAAGTCCAGGTTAGTATACTTTCACCTTTACCGCAGTATGTAAATGAAAGTTTGCTAAACTCGAGTAAGGAGAAGCTAAACTCGAGTATGTCACTGTGAATTCCAAACGTTACACTATTTTAAATCAACGATGTGGCATACTTCCATTTGTACTCGAGTTTATTAGTGACAGTTTACTAAACTTCCATTTGTACTCGAGTTTGTTAGTGACAGCTTTCCTAAACTTCCATTTGTACTCGAGTTTGTTAGTGAAGTTTGCTAGACTCAAGTAAGAAATAGATAAACTCGAGTAAGGAGGTCTCGTCTATATATATATGTGAACAAAGTGGTGTTCTTCCAAACTCGCGTCTTCACTCCAAAGAAACCCTAGAGTTTCAACTTTCTCTCTTCTTCTCCTTTCGAATCCGTCACAATCCCTCATCAACCCCTTCAAATCCTCACCAAATTTCATCTAATTCTTCTTATCTTCACTCCTTCCGAAACCCTAAGCACTCAAATGTCTAAAGAAGTCTCTCAATCCTCTCGACCGATTCCTCCACGAGCTCCAAGGAGCAAATCGATCCCACAGAAGTTGCAGAGAGGCATTGATACAAGAATCCCCGGAGTGGGTATTGTGATTAAGGATAATCCATCCTCGAATCCCAAGAGAGGGGATTCGTCTTCAAAGGGTCCGTAACCTTCATCGCCCACAAAAAGGAAGAGGGCGGCCGAGTCGAGCAAAGCAAAGGGGAAAAGAACCGTCGTTCACCGAAAGACAAGGTCCAAGAATGCCACCCCTGCTTCTGGCTCTCGCTCCACTGTCGAGGTTACCGGCTCTTCGTCAGATTTTGAGACTGAAGAAGATGAGCACGAAGGAGCCTCCCCATTTATCGACAATGCAAGAGGAGATTAAGCTTCACAAGACTCCGCCTCCCGGATTCAAAGTCACCCCGGTTCCTCTTCCTCCCGGTCTCAATGCCAAGTTCAAGGACCAAGATTCATCTCGTGGCTTCGTGCGGTTGTCTCGCTTGACTTGGAGCAACTTTATCGCGAATGCAATGTGGATCTCTCACCTTGGTTTGGGGCCTATCGTCATTCATCTCCATCGAAGCCGCTTACTACCCGGAGTTGGTCAAGATGTTCTATTTCAATATGGCAACCAACAATCTATTGGACTCGAAGGCTATACTACGAGGAGAGGATCACCACGTGTGTCGGGGAGTCCAATTCACCTTGTCCGCCGCTATTATCAACAAGATCCTAAAGGTTGCTCATCCTCCACCGGCGTCCACACCACAATACACCAATGCCGAGGTGTATAGGACCCTAATGCGCACCGGGACGTGCCGAATGATCGCCTTGCTCATCCGTCTATCAAGCCCTCGACATGCCACCACTGCACCGAGTGATATGGTACATCTACACTCGGAATTTTGTGCAGAAAGGAGGGAGCTATACTCACTTTGCTCGGAAGGATTATCGTTTCTTCACGGCCTTCATCCAGAAGAATCCTCTCAACATTGGGCAATGGATCTTCAAAGAAATCGCGCCTTCAAGTTTACATCCCGAAAGGGATCATACATGCCCTTTGCCTCACCGGTGTCCCTCATTATGTTCTACTACAAGATATGGTATGTGGGGCCACCCGAGCAGATGAAGTTCATCCCATCCTTCGGCAAGACTCGTTGAACTTTATGAAGATCTCATTCGAGCCGGAAGGATCAGCCACCAAGGGCTCCTCCGAGGTCACAAGCCCGTGGATCACGCCTTATGCGCACGAGGCTCGCCGCATCCTCCTCCATCATTGGACCTCGAAGAACGGTTGAGAGAGATGATCGATGCCGCCCTCTCATCTCATAGACCGATTATGAAAGCCGAGTTGGACATGCCGCGAGCCGAGTTCAAGATGGGTCTCATGGATGTGAAGACCGACTTGGAGAAGTCGAAGGATGCCACGACGACGTGAAGCGTAGCGAGATTTTTGATCGTGGGATTGATCTAGACTCCGGTTATCCATGACATATGAGCTTGCTTCGTAAGCCCGGAATAAGATTGATCGTCGATTGACCATTTTGGTCTTGGTGCTTCTTCGTCCTCCACATTTGGTTTCACGACCGGTCCATCCTCATCCTCTCCTATACCCGAGACCCAGCCACCGAGACACACATATCCCCACCTTCCTCACCTCCCTTCTCATTTCCTAGTCCACCTCACACCTCTTCCCCAGCCCTCCACTTCCACTCCTACCCCCGTTATCCCATCATCTCCTATCACTCCTTCCACGAGATTCTCCCCGACCGCCCTCCATCTCCATCTACCCCGTCTCATCGAGAAATTCCCCACACCTTCTCCTTATCATGACCCTACCTTCGATCCATCCACTGCCATGGTCCTCTGGACCCCTCCTTTTGTTATCCTTGATCCCGAGTATGTTGATGAAGACAAAGGGGGAGAAGGAGAGAAAGATGTAGATGTATAGGGTCTATAAGTTCTAGGTAGTTTGTTATTCTAGATGTTTTGTTTTTATCATTTGTACTTTGCTATTATCGAATGATATGAGTATCGCCAGCTATCGAGTATCTATCTTGTCTCGATATTGTTCATTGTTTGCTTAATTGAGTATAGTTCAACTTGTTTACGTTTTTGAATTCCACTTCGCGCTATCCTCTCGAACCTCAAATGTTGAAATGCCAAATTAGATGGTTTTCTCGATAACTCAAACCTTGAACTTTGAAAACTTCATCTCAAAACAAACTACATCTTTCAAATTCTTTGCAAAATAATTTACAAGTGTTGTCATCATCAAAAAGGGGAGAATGTTAGTTCTCAATATGTTTTGATGATTAACAACAAATGTAAAACATGTTTTGAAGTTTGCAAAGTTGTTTTAAAAACACTCGAAAGTTGCAAACCGCAGTTTGCATTTGCAAACTCGAGTATTGGATGCCAATACCGCAGTTTGCCTTTGCAAACTCGAGTATTGGATGCCAATACCGCAGCTTTGCTTGGTAAACTCGAGTATAGGGCATACGTAAAGGAACCAAGTTTTCAGCCAAAGTCCATACCGCAGTTTGCTCTTGCAAACTCGAGTATGGGACACTAATACCGCAGTTTTGCTTAGCAAACTCGAGTATAGGCCATACGTAAAGAAACCAAGTTTTCAACCAAAGTCGATATCTCGCAGTTTGCATAGGCAAACTCGAGTATTGAATGGTCAATACCGCAGTTTGCATGGGTAAACTCGAGTATCGAACTTCTTGTGAATCAAAGGATTTTTCCAACTTAGTCAATACCGCAGTTTGCATTTGCAAACTCGAGTATTGGATGCCAATATCTTCGCAGCTTTGCTTGGCAAACTCGAGTATTGGACTTCCGTAAGCAAAACAAGTTTTTCAAACAAAGTCAAAACTGCGGTTTCCAAAACCAAACTCGAGTATTGACCTTCCGAGAGAAAAGGATTTTTCAAGATAAATCAATACTGCAGTTTGCATTGGCAAACTCGAGTATTGAATGGTCAATACTGCAGTTTGCGTTGCTAAACTCGAGTATTGGACTTCCAGAGAGCAAATGGATTTTTCAAGTTAAACCCATACTGCAGTTTGCATAGGCAAACTCGAGTATAGGTCTTGTCCTTCAAATACAAGACACGATGGCTTGCCTCTGAAAAGTGGAAACTCGAGTATCCAATTGATATCGCAGTTTGGTCACTTGTGAACAGTGCCATACTCGAGTTTACAAGAACAAACCGCAAGATGCAACGCAAAAACTAAGTTTTTGAATTATACGAATTTTGAATCACTCTTGTTTGTTCCAAATGCTTTCATGAACCATTCACTTATGATCCCGATATGTTTAACAAGTTTATTTAGTGGATTTCAGTTAGCACAGTATGAAAATTAATGAAGATCAAGGGAAAAAGCATAAAGTGGTCGAGCATTTATTGCACTTGAGAAAATTAACATCCTTTTGGTTAATCCATCTCGAGCACGAACTCTCAACGTTCAAAAACACTTTCTTCATCAAGAAAACTCTTCTCCAACGGGCAAATCCTCAGAGTTCCACATCAGACCATATCAGCATCTGGATTAGTTGGAGCTTAGAGAGAGAAGATGACCAGACTTAATGCTAATCACCTACAACGGTTGGATTCATTATTCAACGGTCATTTAATGTTCTCTACTTATAAATAGAGTTCATTAACTTCTTCTCAAGCCGATACACCTACCGAGAGCGAAAATTTACTAAGTCATTTATTGTGTTCAGCTTTCACTTGTATTGTATCAATCGATACTTGCACTTCGTTGTTCATTTTATCTCGCTCCGTAAGAGAGTTATATCTCGTAAATCATTTATTGATTGAGATAACCACAAGTCGGGGACTTGGTGGTTGGGTGTATTGATTACAACTTGTAAGGGGGAGTGAGTTCTAGAGAGAGAACTACTCTTGAGTACGAGTGTGTAATCGGTTTGTGAGTATAGTGGATTGAAAATCCCAAGTGTGGCTTGGGACTGGATGTAGGTCAACGATAAGACCTGAACCAGGATAATTTCTATTGTGCAAGCTTTCCTTCCCTTCCTCCTCCGTCTATCTCTCGGTTTCATTACTTCAAAACGGGGCATATTTCTATAAGTTTTTAAAATACCCAATTCACCCCCCTCTTGGGTATATAGCTCCATTTACACAAGTCATTGAGAGTCAAAGAAATTCCTATTCGGCTAGGCTCGAAAGAAGAGTGAGAGAAGTTACGAAGCACGAAAACTCCAGAAGGACCTAGCATTCCTTCCTTGTAGTGAGACGAAGACGAGAAGACGTGGAGTTGTCACGTGTGACAGCTCCTCCCACATCGTTGAACCCTCCGACAAACTTTCGTTTACTTTTGTTGATTTTTTTGTTTATCTTTTGTCATGAGCTATTTTGCGGTGATTTGTTTTGTGGCTCCCTCATCGGTCATGAACTAAATTTCCTTTGGCCGAGTGATGATGGATTCTTAAGTGTAGAATGAACCCGGTTGCTAGTTCTTTAATTTAATAAATTCGGTTTGTTTATCGGTATTTTTATCTCCTATTAGTTAGCGGAAGCTAAGGGCTAGATCAGTGGCCTCGGCTTACTGGAAGGGAGTTGGGGTTAGATATCCGATAGGCGTGTTTGTCAAGCAAGGCGGCAAGTGCAAGGCTTAACCTATCATTGTAGGCTTCGGGAGTGGGTCTACCACTCATAACCATAACACCTTGGTTTGGAAAGATAATCTGAACTAGAAAATCGTCATAAGTATATGAGAGAAGTATAGTTGAGGTTGTACATATAGGACGCGGAAGCTTCTGTATAATATAATGGTGGGTTAACTAAATAACATTGTGAAAGGCAGCTATGTTGTAGCATTATGGAAGATGTGCAATATAATTGCTATAGCAATGCGTTAAGGCAAACTGGGGGATTGATATGCTTAGGATGAAATCGATGCTCACTTATGTTTTAACCGATATCTTCTTGTGACTACGATCATTTGTTTGTTTTCTTCCTTATTAATTGTAACCACACAAAAATCCCAAACCAATCATATTTTTCTTCTAATTTTGTACCCAACTGTTTTCATAAATCGGTATCATCATCTGTATCTTAGTCTCTGTGGGATAATACTCTACTTACTCTTTATTACTTGTTTGATTAGTTCACTTATCATTAAAGAAATCGACTAACAATGCTAAGATGAATAATATACGGGACGCGGCTCCCAGGGCAAGACGACGGATACTGCGCATAAGGATTCTGGTTTGGGCCGAGAGACGATATTGGCTATTTGTACTTGAATACCAAAACCATATAATAATAATTTATTGTTGTTGTAAGTATTATGTTCGTACCCTGTGGGAATTCATGTTATATAATCAAGAACTTTTGTTAGTGTATTATGCTATTTCGTTCTCTCACGTGCCTTGCGATAATGCTCGGTAAATGTTGGTATATACTATGGGGTATGACAAAGTGTATATAAGTCGTTTATAAATAAAAGTAACCTAAATAATTGCGTATCGAAGTTGCTTATAAGTAAAAGTGACCTAAATATAGAGTAAGCTTGGTTTGAGGGAAGGGGAGGGGGGAGGGGAGAAAAAAAATGAGGAGGAGAGAAAATTCTAAAAAAATCAGTCTAGTGGGGTCCACAATTTTCTCCTCCCCTACCCTCTTTTTCCCTCCCCTCCCCTTCCCTCCCCTCAAACTAAACTTAGCCATAATGAGTATGCATAAAAGTTGCGTATATAGAAATTGTGAGAGAATTGTATTTCTCAGTTTTTACTATCATTAGGCGCATGATTGTGTGTTTCTGCAGCTATCTTGATTTAACGGCAGTTGGTGCTCTTATGCCTATTTTCTCACATAACAGGTCCTATTTAACACCTATTATTTTTTAAAATTTATAACTGCTTATAATATGCATGTCATCTTCCTTTTTTTTTTTTCGTAAGTGGACAAATATACCCTTGTCATTTTATTTAAATTTATTTTCTATTCTTTTAACCTTATAATTTTTGCCAAGTTCTTATTTTGGATCCCAATGTTTTTTTCTTCCATTTAGTATATGTAGATTTATGAACTTTGGTGATGACGTCGTTAGTAATTAGTAAATAATTTAAATAAGAAATGATAAATCCCTTGTGAAAAAATAATGATGATTAATCCTGTCTTTTTTTTTTAATAAAATAAAAAACTTCAAAAGTTAAAAGATTTATATCTCAAAACATTGTAGTTTATATTGCCAGTTTGCCCGGCATCAGTTGTCTTGGTAATAGCTATTTTTTTAACCTAAAATAAGTGAGTCATTCTCAAGTGTCTTATTGAAATGTTTAGATACTGTCACCGAGAAGAAATATGGTTAGTGGCGGTGTTTATAGAAGTCGTTTATTAAGAAGAGCGACCTAAATCTTTGGTTAATGTGAAATCCCTATATTTTAATCTCATTAAAATTTTCCCCAGCAGTTGGCTTATTTAGGACAGTATTCCATATGGTTATTGCAAGGGAATGGAAAATCATATCACAATAGTGAGCTCCATTTTAGTGATGAGTATTGAAACTAGTAAAAGCTTTGGGTGATTGCATATAATAAGAATCATTATTGGAAATTTATAAAATGTCATAGAGAGAGATCTAAAACTTTATTATATAGCTAAAACTCTCAACACCAATGAATCAAAGAATTCAAAAATACAATCGTTATTGTGTAGACCTGTAAAGATTGAGCTAATAAGAACTAAGGACCAATAATAATCCCCTAATGTAAAAGTCCTTATTATTTTGTCGCTAAATTTGAAGAGAATACCAATAATCATTCTAAGAGATCAAGAAACCCCATCATTGGATTGAAGAAGAAGAAGATGATGATGACGATGACTCAGAAATTTTCTGATCCAAATTGCAGCCTCAAGCACTCAGAAACTCCACCGTAGGTATAAAGAGAAGCTGAGAATTTCCGTTCATATTTCATCCTAAAACTTTCTGTTAGAAATGATGCTTCATCATGATTTTCATATACTTCATATTTCTGATCCATTATTATTGGCCCCATCATCTCTTCTGCTACCTCAAATGGAGAAGAATCACAAAGTGATCCCAAGTTATCCAAAAACTGAAAATCCCTGAACCCCATATCAGAATATTCCTCCTCAAAAATTTCTTTTTCCCTCCCACTTTCAATCTTTTCCTCATCCATCTTCTTCTCCTTCCCATGATTTTCTTCATTAAACCCTACTTCATCATCCAACAAGTTAGTTTTGTTTCCTGATCTAAAACTGACTACATCTGTGAGAAAACTATTGTCCGACTCTTCTAGAAAGCTGTTCAACTGGTAGGGTTCTTCTAAACCTGTTTGGCTGTTACTGGGAAAATCACAAGAAAAATCACTACTACAAAATTTCTCACCATCAAACCCATCAAGAAAATGATCAAGCTCGGTCTTTGGCTTTTCTTCTTCTTCTTCATCTTCTTCTTCTTCTCTTGTTTGGTTACTGGGAAAATGATGACAAGAAGAAGCAAGGTTTCGAGCTTTGAGCCGAAGAAGAATGAGATTAGCAATCTTTCTGGGAAGAACTGGATTATTTGCTAGGGAGTTAGAATTATAGTGAGAAGGCCAGAAGTTTCTGCGAGTGTTGGCTCCACGAAGCAAGCAAGCAGCTTCATCATAAGCTCTTGCAGCTTCTTCTGCGGTATCATAAGTCCCCAGCCAAACTCTTATGTTCTGAATTGTGTCTTTTATTTCAGCTACCCATCTCCCTGAAGGTCTCTGACGAACCCCTATGAATCTCTTTTTCCTGTTCTTCGAGCTTTTAGAAGACTTGCTGCCATGGCTGCTGCTTCTTGCCACTTAATATTATTCTCTCCTTCTTCACTGTGTTTCTTCATTTCTTCTTCACTGTGTAGTGTCCTCAGTTTGACCATTATATTTTTTTTTTTTGGTGAATTGGGGTTTGTGTCGTGGAAGATTCATGTGTGTCTATTTATGGAGTTGTAAGTTGGAACTATTTAGTATGAGTAAGATTTTTGAGGGAGTGTGATGATTTTGGTGCCATATTATTGTCTTTAATATGGTTCGGCCTTTTTCTAGATTGTTTTTGTTTTTTAATTTTCGGGATTCAGAAGATGACACAAGTTTCATTTTCATTCCAGATTGGAGAGTTCGTAGATGTTTAAGTATATGACTCAGTAAAACTGACTTCTGAAACAAAACGCGTGATGCTCACCTTAATGGAGTTAGTTAATTAGTTGATTAGGGTTAACAAGAAAAAGAATCAATTAAATTTATTTTCCATGCTCGCAAATAAGTCTGATTATTCATTATTTTTATATAATTACCCGGGTTTATATTTTTTAAATTTAACAAATATTTTCTTATATTTAAATGAAATAAAAAAAAGAGTAATAATATGTGTTATCTAAATTCATCCGTAGGAAAAACTTGTGTTAGAACTAACACACACGTAAGAGGAGGGTGAATTGGAAGTAAAATAAAAACTTTAAAAGCATCTTATTGAAAACAAGAAGTATGAAGATATTAAGCCATAAGTCAAAAGTTAATTATTCAAATAATATATGTTGAAAATTTAAGAGATAAGAAAAGAGAGCATGCAAATTATGATTTATCCCGATTCGGTCAAATCATCAATGACCTACGCCTAGTCTCCACCATTTTATATATATATATATGGGTCTCATCATTTTATATGTGTAGGAATCTTCTTCTTCTCGGTAAGTTTAAACCCCAATGTTAAATCAATCAATTATAACCTTTCTCACTAAGATAAATGCTCCACGATCAATGCTCTAGGGTAGTAAATCTGTTGCATTTGATGCTCATGAAATGAGAATAATTATCTTTGTCACTTGAAAAATTGTAGACTATGATAATTAAATATTGGGGTTAATGCATAAAAATACACAAGAACTTTTATAAAAGTGCATCCAGCACTATATACTTTTTAGGGTTACAAAAATAACCATGAACATTCAAAATTAAAGCAAAAATGCCAACACCATTAAATATAACTTATTTGTTACTTATACATATGCAAAAAGAGTGTAGCTCTACTACAAAAAGTAACAGTGTTGTGTTAAATTTAAGGGGTTTAAACTTCTCATGTTGCATGAGAAGAATAAGATTCCTACCCACATATGAAATAATGGGACTCATATATATATATATATATATATAATGCTAATTATATATATATATGGGTCCCACAATTTTATGTGTGTGTGACATGAGAAAACACTTCTCCTACAACATGAGAAGTATTTTTCCCTAAATTTAATGGTACTAACATTTTGCTCCCATTTTAAATATTTATGAGTATTTTTTTTTTTTTTTTTTACCTCCAAAAGGTTTATGATGCTGGACATACTTTTGATAAAAACTTAAGAGTATTTTTGCACCTTGTGGCGCGTATGTAGTTCACCTTTAATAAATACCTACAACAAATCAATTAAATTAGAACTATAAATAGAGTCGTTAGTATTTTCCTCCATGATAAGAAAATTAAGATAAGTTATTTTTATGATCATTTTTAAGTAGAAATAATTTTTTTAAGTATTTTTTACTAAAATATTTTATTTTTATAAGTTTTTTTTTTCATTTTCCATTTTATTTTATTTCATTCAAATTTTGTGCAGGTGATTGAGCTCTTGTTCCCGGAATATTCTCTAATGATTGGGACCTGTGTTGTAACGTAATGGTCAATTTTTATGTAATGATTCAAAAATAAAATTAAAATACATTCATAATTGTATTTTTCTTCTTAACTTTCGGCAGGTAAGAATTTTGTGTCAATATCAGTTATCAACTTCCTTGTAGAAATCACTTTCTTTATCACTTGTAGAAGTAACGAATTCTGCTTGTTGTCTATTTTCGTTAATATCAACTCTCAAGAATAAGTCAATAATAATTAATAATTCACAAAGTTTATTATTTATGAATAAAATAATTCTTTAATATATAAATAGAGAGAGAGAGAGAGAGAGAGAGAGAGAAATTTATCAAAGAAAAAAATATAAATGTTGGTATCTGCTTGCTTCACTGGCTTCTTTCCTTATTTGCTGCTTGCTGTTATGGTAATTGAAGGATTTTATTATTTTCAGATGATATTTTATTGTTATAAAAATATAGTTATAATATCTATTTATTTGAAGATAATTATTTTCATTATTTATTTGTATGTACCATTCACATCTACTCCATCTGGCTCATAATTTCTGTTTTATATGATATTTTATAATCTATATATCTATATTTTATATAAAATATATATATATATATATATATATATATAAATCTCTTAATTATACATTATAAATAAGACACTCACTTTACATTCCATGCAAAAGCATATATTTACAATTTAGTTTTTTTTTTTTTTAATACTTTAGTTCTTAAAGTATAATTTTTTCCTAATTTTATTTCTGAAAATGCTGCTAATATTCCTTCTTTTTTCTTTGACTAGTTTTCAGAACAATCTTTTGAGATTGGAGCAAAATTTTGTTGAACTCATAATGATATGCTGGTTTACTGTATCCTAGAAGTTTCAGAAAAGGGTATCTGGTAATCTCTTATGTGATAACCAGAGAAAACACCATAAGAGACAAAGACAACCTAAGAATCTACAATATTCCAAGTTTTGGCCTTATCACTGGTTTTGTCTTGTTTAACCTTTGAAATTTTGAGTATACCCTTGCCACAGAGTTATCTAGTTTACAAAATACAGAAGCTAAGAGAAAGGGTAGGATAGTAACTGAACCTTGCCAAGTTCAAAGAGCATATAGCTCTTAATCATGTGTTTGATTTCTGCATTGGTAATAAATTTCATTCATTGTTAACTTCTGAAAATATCTACCAAGCTTCTCCATGAATTGTTGGGTGTGAAGTTCTTTCTTGATTTATATATAATACAAAAATTTGTAAATGTCAATATTTAATATACTCCCCCAATCCTATATATAAGTTATAATTTTTTAGATATGATAATTCTTTATATATATATTTTATGCAAAAGTTTTGGAGGGTTCGACATCGGGTCATGTGCCAGGAAAGTGATGCCTCGGATAACTCTCTATATTAATTACACTTTGTACATGTCTAAAACGTTAATTCACCTCTTCCATTTTTAAGGACCCTGTTGATTCCCTTTCTCTTTTGATAGTCTCTCTGATTTCTTTTTTTCCACTCATTGTTTTCACAAATAAGGGTATATTTGAAAAAAGAATATATTTCTTGCATATTTATTGTCTTTAACCAACTTTTTATGTAATTCAGTTATTTGTATCTTAAACATAGAATCAAAGGGAGTAAAATGTAAAATCCATAGTTAGCTACATTAGTCACAAATCATAACACTACAAACTTATTCTCCAAATTTCGTGTAGTGCACAAACTCACCCTTATTGAATATAAAATCCAGAAAACCTTCCAAGGTTGTTTCCAAAAACCTTGTCACTAAAACTTACACAGGGCTTTCTTAAAGAAAAAGAAAGGTCTGGGCTTGATATGGCCCAAAAGCCTGAATTCTGTGGGCTCCTCAAATTTGAGGCCCATATAAGTTTGCTCAGGCTAGGTAGGAATCAAAACCGAGAGTTAGGTCTAGATGAGGTGGTTAAGCATCCTCTTCAGCTAGGTTACTCTGAATATGCACATTTAGAGCAGAGGAAAAGAACAGAACTTGTGAGTGGATATTTTAAAACAAACTTAAATTAAGAAACAGAAGGGGGGAAAAATGGACAGCATATGGATTCGGAAGAATCAGCAAGCATGAAGCTTATTAAGGTACGAAAACTATATATCCAGAATCAATAATTTTCTCCACTGTTAGAATCTAGCACTAAAGAAGCTAATTGAGTTGCCCTTTTAGTACAGTATTCTTTTGGCTTCAGCCTTCAGACCAGTATTTTTTGAATAACCAATCCACACTACTTTTCTTTCACTGCCAAAAAAAACCTATTTTACAACCACATACAGGAAAACAGCAAAAACAAATAAAAAAATACAAATAAAAAAACAATAAGAAAAACTTCTTAGGCATGGTAAAAAAAGCGCCTCATATAAACTCAAGAAGATATAAGGGGGGTCCGAAGAGTGGTGGTGTTTGATGGTGACTGAATTGGCCGCAAAGCAGGGTCCTTATAAGCAATGACTAATTTGTCATAAAACTCATCCATTGTAGCCTCATTTGGGTCTTCTCTGTCCTTCTTGATCAGACTCTGGAAACACAAACCCAAGTCAAGATCACAGCTGAATATTTGCATGCAACATGCATGCAGCTATACTCTCATGTTCTTTCAGAGATTTCTCGTTGTGGATTGAAAAACATACCTCTGCAGAGTATGCAACAAACATTGGGAGAAACCGTTTTCGACAGTACTCGTTAAAGAGAAGAGTAATGACAGGCAAAGGAACCATCAAGGTGGATGCTATAGAGAGTTTTTTCAGCGCAAAAATTCCCACTGCAATGATGTGCATTAGTACAAGAGAAAAGATCATGGAATTGTGCACAATAGGCCAGAACTTCCCTGCTGTTTCATACTTGGGTGCATATACATTTATGTACTGCAATATACATAGGCAGAGAACATCAGTATAACCCATATCAAAGTCAATTTCTGAGTCTCAATCTCATGATTAAAATGACTGACACTAACAGAGACTACATAATCAATTAAAAATTGATCAATTCCTATACCAGGAATATGGTACTTCATTGCACTTGATAGATGAGAGGCTTAGGGTTTTTACATGTTAAATTAATATTACCTCATCTCCCTAATATAAGAGATGGTTGGGGGGTTAGATTTAGTCCAAAATATAAAATCTCAATCCATTTTATTTCCCATATTTATCATTTTCTCCAAACTAATTTACCTAACTTATAAATTGACATATAATTTGTTGTTACATAAGGATATTTTAGGGAGATGATATCACATTTGTTCAAATTAACCAATTTATTTTATTTCTTCAATCTGCTCAAATTATTGAAGTAGCTCTTATATTAGGGACCGGAAGGAGCACTAATCACCACCACAAATTCTTTCATGGAAAAAACAACACTATCAATAAATTCAAAACATCTAAAACATCTCCCAAACATAGTATTTCTAGTTTAATATAGTTAATTGGGCCAATCATAATAAGCAAAAAGGACCTAGTCAGATTTCTTAGGCTCTGCATGGTTTTTTTGGGGGGGGGGGGGGGGGAGGGGGAGGGAAAAGGGAGGGAAAGAAAAGTTATTTGTGGTGGGGCCCACATGAGTTTTCCTCCCCTTTAAATTTTTTCCCTCCATTTTCCTCCCCTCCCCTCCCTCACCCTCAAACCAAACAGAGCCTTAGTTATTATCTCAGTGGAAGAATCAGACAAGGTGGTGTCTTCCATTTCTTTTGGGAATGAGTCAGGGACAAGTACGACTAATTAAATCAGCTCAGACAAATAAAGATTCTGTCTTTTAGAAATAGATAGACTTCAAAACCAAAATCTTAAGAAATGCTGACCTGATTTCGATAAACTATGTATGCAAGGCAGAGGTAGATCAAGAGGAATGGTAGAATTACTGGGGCTAAGAAGAAATATGTAATTCCAAGAAGTCCAAACAGAAGTACTCTTGGAATATCTTTGTGGTAAGCAAACGATGGAACTTCAAACTCGTCATCCTTACATGTGAAAGGCTTTCTAATCAAACTACAAATTAAAGGAAAAAATCCGGACAAGTTCCGATGATGTGCTTGTCCATCCTGATGTCACGACATAAGCAATGAAAAATGATGCCTGCGGTCAAAATTTATGGCATTAGAAGGATGATATAGAAATATCAAACGTATTTTAAACTGCATTATAGTTTTACACATACAATGGTTATATGAATCCTCAAACTGATAAATACTCCTCCGGTCCTAAACATAGGACATAATTTGTAGTATTGCACTACAATTTAGGACCGGAGGTAGTAGTACGTAAGCAATGAGAACAGAGTCAAAACTATTTTTAACTATCATAGAAACTGATGCCAAGGACTACTAAATTAACCCAGGATTCTAGTTGTACTAAGGTTTAACTGACAATTTGAGAATTCGGGATTTAAATGACAGTGCAGAGCTGTCATTTTCATCTTTAGTTGCTAAAGAAATCACTGAATATTTTAAACATTATTTTCCAAGCTCTCCAATACACCCTCTGCTGAAAAACACGGAAGCTCAAAACATTTTTACATGAAAGATTTGGTTAATCCATTAGGAAGACTAGAAAATTATAATTTACACTTAGGTAAAAGGATGGGTTACAAACTTACAATAGATCAGGTTTCAAGAAGCAAGGTAGCCTGATCCACTTGAGCAAAAAGCGAAGATAGTAGAATTGTCAATTATAGCAAATAATGTTTGAAAGTTTTTTACCACTGATGTTGTGATGGGCCCTTAAAAAAATACTCCCTCCGGTCCTAATTATAAGACATATTTAATCGATTTTGTAAAGATTAAGGAAAGAAGTTAAATTAGTTAATTTTACTCATTTTTCTAAAGTGCCCTTATATAAATTTAAAATGACATAAGTAAAAGTGAATCAATAGTTCTTGCCACATATTTTTCCAACATAAAATTTTCCTTCCCACACACTACCTAATTGAAACAATGATCTTACTATATATGTGTGTGTGTGTGTGTGTATGAATACACACATATATATATATATATATATAATTATGTGTGGGGGTGTGTACATAAATCCACACACATATAAACACACACACAGATATATATGTATGTATATACATGTGTGTGTGTTTGTATATGTACATATATAAACACATATTTATTGACAGACACACACACATATCTATGCATATATTTACACACACACACACACATGTGTCTATATATATTTGTGTGTAGACACACACACACACACACACACACACATATACATATACACACAGAAACACACATATATGTATACACACAGGTGTGTGTGTCTATATATATTTGTGTGTAGACACACAAATATATACATATATAGACACACACACACACACATACATACATATATACACAGAAACAGACACACACACACACACACATACATACATATATGTATGTATGTATACACACACACATGTATATGTGTGTGTAGACACACACATATATACATATATAGAAACACACACACAAATATATATATAGCTTTAAACGTTTCATTGATTGGAAAAGTCTACGCATCCACATACATATACTAACTAAAAACCAAACACACTTGAGAGAATAAAATAGGGGTATTTTAGGAAGAAATTGATAAAAATTAGAATGTTGTCTTATAATTAGGACCAAAATCAACCTCCAAATGTTGTCTTATAATTAGGACCGGAGGGAGTAATAACAATCCCTTCAAATGGTCAGGCACCTAAACATATGCTGAAATCAGATGATATAGTTGCACAAAACATTTATTAACTTCCAAAGCACTTGAAAATAATTTGAACAGAAGTTAAAGAAAAATTTACCATGAGAGAAGCATTGGCTAACCTGTGCTGGAACTGCAATAGCCAGTTTTTGAGGAATGGCCTTGGGATCAAGGAAAATGGAAACTTGATTTAGAGCTGATCCAGAAAACACAGTCGCAAAAAACACATTCCATACTGAGAACCACAGTACTTTGTTACATGCACTCTTTTCTATATTACTGTGTGAGATGTACCCTTGAATGGAGGAAAGAAACACCATGACAGGAGGCACCATTTGCAGAAACAATTGAAGAATAAGACTGGGAAGGTATCCTGTTATTACTTGACTGACAACTGTTCTGCAAGCAGATCCATAGGCGTTTTTGAGTCAACAGAGTGACCAGCAACGCAAAGGTAATATTTGCAGATTGTAGGTCACATATTTGATAAACCACAAGTCAACGCAAGCATGGTCAGAAAGAATTGACAAGACAGAAAGTGCACAAGCATAGATTTTTAAACAAGATGAAAATGAAATAATAGGAGGGAATCCAAATTGCATAAACATACAACATCTACTCTTGCAGGGAAAGAGACCTCCAACAATTTGTAGATGAATATTCAAGAAACTATAATCCCTTATCCATTATGAAAAGCCATTTTTACGTGTACTCAAAGTATCATGGGAGGCAGATTGGAAGCAACAAGATCAGAAACCTCAAAACCATGGACATTCTTGAAACATTTGTTTTTTTCAACTTGGAGATGGCAATTTGATACATTAATTTTCCTTTTGCATTAAGGTCCATTTTGAACGCTTGGTTAAAGCCCTTTCTAGATCTAATCTGTAATGAATTGCCCAGGCCAACACGACGGCATAAAATCCATGATCTCCAACTTTTAGTTGATGGCTAGAAGTATATACTGAAGAAACAATCAACTATCTCTTCAATCATGCTTTATATAACGCTGAGAATAATTCCTTTAAGCAATCAATCTGTTGAGAGATCATGCTTAAAGGGGAAACACAAGGTAAAAAAACACAAGAGAGTGGTTACACAGTAGCAAAAGAAAAATCGGTCACAAGACTTACATGGTAAGAATACTTTTCAAGAAGGGAAACAAAACTTCCAACTGGCTCAGGTTGGTAAGGCCTTGCACAATTACGACAGGTATAAGGAACAATATTGAGAAAACGATCCAGACAACTATAACCACCAACTTAGAAATCCATCTTTGCATAAATGATTCAGAGAAAAAAGGCCAGTAAACATCATCAGGTTCAGGAGCTTGCTCTGTAGTCCATTCAATGGGGTTGACTGCTGGATGCAGATGGAAAGCAGTTGCAGCAGCATAACGGGACTTGAAGGACACAAAGGCAGCTTGAGTCTCCTTTAATATTAAAGAAAAACACAGATAAATAGTATGAACTTTGTGGTTTAACCAACCCATATAAGAGAGAAACAACTAAGTTAAAAGAAGACTAAAAATGATATATATATATATATATATTTTTTTTTTTTTGAAGATCATAAAGATTACCACATACTTCTGCCGCCAATGAAGCCTCTGATTGCTTCAATCTTACATTCTCTTCAATGTCCTCCAACTTCTTCTCATAATGATCTTTAAGATTAATTTTGCGTCCAAAAAGTCCAAAACAACAACCATGCCTCTGATTTTGCTGAGAGGGATCTAATTGTAGTTGACTAATTCTTTTACTCAATTTTTTTGCTTCATTCTAGATAAAAAGAAGCAGATGAATTTTACAATAAGAAAATTTGAAATAGCAAATTCAGTACATCAAAGAACCTGTTATCATCGACAATATAACACTCACCTCTTATGCATAATGGCAGAAATAGTTTGGTCACTAGCCAAACCACTTAATCAACAATAGAATAATGGTAAACAAGAATAGCAAGATATCTCAGAGGAAATGTCTTTTCCAGAACAAAGATTTTCTTATGGAAGATCTCATAAAAAACTTAATCACAATAATATGATGCTCAAATATGATAATGTGACAGACAGGGGGGGAAAAAGGGAGAAATTAGTAAACAGTAGTTATGAAATGGTTTAATCAGAGTGACCATAGCCAAAATGGTCTCCAGTCTTTAGATAATAACATATTACAAAATGATTAATGATCCACATAAAACCAAAGTAAGCTACTAAAAGACATTAAGAGTGAAAATTAAGGGTACAAACATTGAGAATAATGCACAAGGTTCTGAGACCTGAGTTTAGACCTGGCTTGTGTTAATAAGTATGAACGTGGAAATTGTATCATGACAGAACCTGAAGTATTCAAGATTTTTTTGTGTTTTATCTTGCTTGATATGAATATCTCTCACATGACGCACATGGACATCAAGGTACAACTCCTATTTTCAAGTTTTGTTCCCTTCATACTTATTATGTTGTTACCCAAATGAAGAAGAATATAATCGTGGTTTTTAGGAAGGTGTAAAGACGAAAGTAATGGACAGGAAAATCAGTTAAATCAGAGGCGGTGCTCACCAGGAGACTTTGAATTTTGCTTGTGCGACGAACAACCACATGCGATAAATATGTAGTAGGGTAAAGATCTTTGAAGAAGCTATCAACACTCTCACTGATACTACAACTGGATGAAATAGGAATACTGCGAACTACGATGGTGAATTGATGTGGTTGAGGTGGGGATGAATAAAAATAAGAAATCCTTCTTGCAGATATGTATTTATATTCCTGTAGAATAAAATAATATGGAGAGATGACTGATAAGTATCTTGTTCAAGTGTTGGTTTTGTTATTCATAATATGATTACTATTATACCTATATCGACACTTCAATTAACAAAGGGACACGCATATGCAGAGAGAGAGAGAGAGAGAGAGAGTTACTTATACTGTCAAACTCTGTACAATCAAGAAACAATTGTTTTCCTGATAATTAATAAACTATACATCCAAAAGATGTTTTGATGTTAAATACTTATCAGGCAGAACCATAATTTGTGCCTGATGTAAAGGTTCCTAGCTATCATGGTTGATGTTATAGTTGCACAAGTTATGAGTGCATGAACTTACTTTATAAAGCATGAAGCATATGAATCCAGTGACAAGATACACAGCAGAGAAGTGGAACCACAACCTGACATAAGGATAATATAGGATAAAGATATCATACAGATGTTAATTCCACAAGAAGCAAGATGATAAAAGGAAAATGTCTCAGGAATAAAACAGGTAACCCAAGCACTGCTTGAGTAAAACCAAAATAAATCTTGAGGAAGTATTCACCAGTTAGAGCCATCTTTCACATTTGATATGGTGAAAATATCTAAGGAGCTACCGGTCACATTGGCAAAATCAATTTCTTCTAGAGCATCTCCTGCGCAGTTTATTGGAAGAAGCACAAGGATGCTGATAACCCCGGCAAAAGAAAATATTTTCAAACTGCATTCAAGAAATCAAGTAACTCAATCTAAATAAGAACTATTTTTAATGTGTGAAGTAAAAAGCAGCAAGTTATGAAGTCCAACACAATTGCTTAATAGAAGATGTACTTGTTCACTTATCTCTGTTGTACAGTAACTTGAATTAAGTTTTAAATTTATATGGAAATAACTACTCTAACTGCAAACAATGTGGATCTAACAGGAAAAAGGGAAGAAGTAAGGACTACCCAAAACGTTCGCACATACAAGCTCCACCTTTGATTTAGCTAGTCAGCAATCTTAATATGTTCAGAAAAACACCAAATGAAGTGAATGAAATACCTGAAGGTTATAAGACGCATGTATACCATCCCGTCTAATCCTAATAATGACAATATTTCATCTTCAGAAAGCCTCCAGGCTTTTGCAACCCACCCAGCTGAAGGTACCAATCTTTCAAAGTTGAAATGACTTCTGCGCTTAGAGGTTCCTTCGGCTAGCACGCGTGGCATATAAACTTCATTATTACCGGGTTGTTTTCTCAATACAGAGTACAATGTAAAGAATAACACACACAGAGCTGTGTTTATCCCAACAGAAGTTAGAAGAGCAGAGACAATCATATCTTCAAGGATATAAATGGGCCAACGATATTATGATCTAGATACCCACTGCAAGAAACATAATAGGAACAGAAGTTAAACATCATAGAAGTTTCATCTCATTCTGTATCCAATTTACAGGAAGACCAGAAACATGAACAACTTTTGAAACATACAAGGGTGACCCAAATACTACAATAAAAACATGATGATTCCCTAAAGACAACTGTAACATAAGCATAAACTTCACAAATAAACATAACGGCGTCCTGCGGATTTTTCCAAACAATGAACATGAAAAACTTCTGAAATAAACAAGGTGACCAAAGTCCCCAAAGATAATTTATAAAACCATAACCGAGGTCCATTCTTTATTTAGATATTAAGTGGTCAATTGAAGCCACATCCATTTCTCATCGACACAGAATTTATCACCCAAATGGGGGAAAAATGACCAACCCCTGAAATAAGAAACATCTTACTTAATTAAGAAAAATAGTAGCAGGAAATGTTTTGAATTTCTCATATCTCAGCCAAATGAGCATAAGTTTCAAAAAAGTCCCTAAGCCGAAGTAAAACGGCAAAACACACTGAAAAACAGATATGAAGTAAAACGGCAAAACACACTGAAAAAACAGATATAATCTAACCTTCCGAATTACGGTACAGCAAGAAGAAGGCAGAAGCAGCTCAGAAAAAAAGGATGTGAGAATTATAAAGAGAGAATTCAGTCCCTGGTAGAATTCGGGCAAGGAGAGTCTCACTTACCAGTGATTTCAGAGGGCTCAAAACGATAGTGTGTGAACAGAGAGAGGGAAAAGAATAGGTAAGACGTGTGCTGAAGGTACCAGAATGATTCGTTGAATGACCATAATACCCTTACTTTCTACATTTGTCCTTATTGAGAGGGTTTGGGATATTCGTCCTTTCCAACATTTTCCCCGAAGATTTCAGTTTAGCTCGTTATTTTTGTTTTCATTTAATTTATTTAATTTTGAATAGTAGTATGGACTAAAAGTACTTATAAAATTTTACGAAAAGTATATCTAGTATCATATATATTAGAAGTGAAAAATGTATATAAACATTTAAAATGGGTTGGCTACGGTCCCTGCCTTTTTTACTTTAAATTTATCTGCATGTGGTGCTTGTACCGTATGCAGTAAATTATTAAAAAATCCTGATGATCGCATCGTCAGATCTTCATCGACTACCAGATAAAGAAGAGGATGGAAGAGGATGGGAAAAGAAGAGGATGGGAGTTTAGGATCCATTTAAAATGGGATCAAAATGTTAACGCCCTTAAATATAATCTAACAATGTGACATACGTCATACGTGTATGTAAAAAAACGATATTATGATGGCAAAAATAATAATAATAATAATAACTGTGCAGTGCGACATTTTTTCCTCCTATTTTAAATATTTATGGTATTTTTGTACTACCAAAATATGCATATTTTGTGCTAGACCTACTTTTAATAAAATTTGATGGGTATTTTTTCACTTGAATATATTTAATAGTTATTTTATTGATTTGGAAAGGCAAATGAAGACAAGGAAAGAACGGTTGATGAGAGTTCAAAGGGCTCATCAAATGGTTTTCGCAACAGTGAGTTTTTGAATATATTTAATAAATATTTTATTGCTTAGGAAAGGCAAATGCTGACAAGTGACAAGGGAAGAACGGTTGATGGGAGGTCAAATGCTCATCAAATGGTTCGCAACTGTGGGTCAAACAATCACGAATTCACGACTGCGTAACGGACACGTTATTGGAATTTGAGGAATTTTAATTATGATAAAATACTATAAAAATACCCAAAAGAAAGTTCGCGTAAATTTAAATCGTACTAAATTGGATTAAAAAAACAAGTTGTATTATTTATTGTTTGTAAACAATATGACGTTGTTATAAATTTTTTTAATCTTATATATACTCCCTCATCTTTATTACTATAAAGCACCAACTAATATTTCACACAAATCAATAAAAACAGTTAAAGTCAATAAAGTTATTCTATAATTTAAGCAACTTCCAATATTACCCCCTACTAATTGCACTAAACTGTAATATTATATTAATTATTACTCTCACCTATTACCCTTATTAATTAGGGGCATATATGAAAACAAAGAATTAATGCTCCTTGAGAACTATAAGTGCCTTATAAAAAGAATCAAATAAACTTATTAATTGGTGCTTTATAATAAGGACTAGAAGGAGTAGATTATTGTGACTTCAATCAAAAATATATATATATAGATTCGTGCGTATGGTATGTAATTTTTTTCTTAAGAAAAATATTTTCTGCTTACTCTCTCCCAATTTTTAATATAGAACTTATTTAGAAAGTTGATTTTAGTGTTAAATATATAAATTTTTTGTTAATTTATTCCTATTGTGCATCCCTCAACATTAATCAAGGAGAAGAGATGAAATAAGGGAATTAAGAAATATGGCTAGAGCTATTTAAAAAATACTCCCTTTGGTCTTTATTATAAGTGTACCAACCCAAGCAGTTTATTTGATCCTTTTTATAAGGCACTTACTTGTTCCCAAGGAGCATTAATTTTTTTTTCATGCATGCCCATAATTAATGAGGGTCGTGAATGAGATTAATAATTAATACTACCTTCGGTCCTAATTATTGGAACACTTTTGTACTGCAAATTGCACTACAAAAGTGTTCCTATAATTAGGACCGAAGGGGGTGTGATATTAGAGTTAAATACAATTAATAGGGGTAATATTGAAAATTATTTAGATTATAAGACAACTTTATTAACTTTAACTGTTTTTATTGGTCTGTGAGAATAGTTTGTTGGTACATTATAATAAGGACTAGAGAAAGTACATGTCATATTAATTAATTTAACTAAGTTATTTATGTTAGTTCAAGTCTTTCACCTAAGAGGAAGGTGAATTTGGTGATATTAAAAATTTTAAACTTAAAACAAAACTTAATGAAGAGATTAGAATTAGAGAGAATCAAACAAGAGATAGACACACAAGATTTATACTGATTCAGTCTAATCAATTGACATGCATCCAGTCCCCATAAATCCTTCAGAGTGTTTCACTATGCTTCCAAGATTCATCGGGCTCTTGGTGTCTCAGTACAAGTTAGTTCCTTCTCAAGGAACACTTGCTCCCCCTTATACTTTATAATCAATGTCCACACTCAAGGTTCCATTACCTTGAGTTACAAAACCGTAATAAATAATTCAATGTAATATCTCTCTCAAAGGTAAATAACGAACACTAAAGTACATTATTTCTCACAAGAGAAGAGCACAAGATTTAGCAATAAATGAAACAATGAAAGCTTGCAAAGTTGGTGCTTCCGTCTTCAATGCTCGGCTATTTATAGTTTGAAGTGAATGAATGACTGTTGCTTGTTTAAATATAGTCGTTGGATGCAAGAGGTCACTTTTTCAGTCTTTTAACATAATTGTTGGAGGATATAGAGAGAATTTCAATTAGTTGAGGAAGGAAGTGTTAAAATGCTTCTTAAAAAAGTGCTTTTTGTTAATCCTTGTGTTAACCCATGATTAAGTACATGAAAAATATTCATACAATGAATTAGCAATGTGTAGCATCGAGTTAGAAGTAAACGGAACATGCTTAAGAGTGATTTGAATGAGTATAAAAAATTTTGATACGGTATTCTGTTACTATGACTACATCACTGAGTTATCATCACTTTGTTGAAAAAAGCCATTTTCAAAACATAGCATATCCCCCTTAAGATCACTGGAGCGATGTAGGAGTGATGTAAAATGTGAAGTCACTTGGGTAATCGTACTATGAAAAAGAATGATCACTTAGGTGTAGTGGAAGTAATATCTATTTGACTTGGTCATTCTAGTGATATATTTTAAAAAGAATTTAATAAAAACTGATCACTTCATAGAAATTTGAGTTTAGTGAAAGTGATTGTTAAATTGGTGCATCACTTGAGTGCTTAAGTTGAACTTGGTTTTACAGAAAACACATCACTGCTTAATTCACTTGAGTTGAGTGAAGGTGATGTCAAAATAGTGGCTCATTCGAATGCTCCCTTGAATGATATTTTAAAAACCATTTGGAAGAGAAATAGATATGGAAGAATCACTTCTTGGGTGATGTGAAAGTGTTGCAATGGGTCATTCAAGTGCTCACTCTAGTAATCAACTTAGACATATTTTTATAAAATTTATATCAATTTTAGGATCATCACTACAGTAAGGTGGAAGTGATGACAAATTAATGCATCACTTGAATGTTCTTCAAATAAAAAACAGTGAATTACTTCTAATAGCTTTTGTAGTGGAGAGTATTTCAAAAAGACATCATTTCGAGTGATCAATAAGATTTTTCACAACTAGCTCATTCACTTGCAGTGGATTAAGATTGACAAAATTTGAACACATCACTTGAGTGATAAAATGTTTCAATCTTTTTCACATCATTTGAGTACTCACTTGAGTAATTATCTGTTGCAGCTTTGAAAAACTATTTTCTTATGTTATAAAATGGTGATTCTCTTGCAAAACATTAATTTATAAGCTTTGTTATCATCAAAATATGGAATATAACATATTAATTTAATCAAATTAGGTAAATATGTCTTATACTAAGGGCCAAAGAGAATACTAGCAAAATAACATGTCAAGCATTTTTTACAAAACAGAAAAAAAGATAGCTGTTAAATGCAATGTTTTAGAAGTAAGACCGGATGTTAAGTCAGAAAAGTTACCATGTCATATCCAGTCAGAGCCGGTGAGATAATAGTTAAATTAAAAAAAAAAAATATTATATGCATATATAATTATGTTAATGTCAACAAATGAAATTATTATAGTTTTTCAAATTAAAGGATGGATACGTTGAACTAAATTCAAAAACAAACCTATATATATTTTCCCATTCTGTGTTCTCACTTCACACGCTCCAGATAGCACCCAAAAAAAAAAAAAAAATTTATGGGTCCTCGTGGACCTCGGGGACCTCGTGGGCGCTTACTTGAATTATTTAACTGCATTTATAAAATCTATCTACCTAAGATTAAAGAAAAACTAGTTAACTAATATAATATATATATATATATATATATAAATAATCCATTATAATCATCTTCCTTAATTATATTACTTCCATATCTCTTTCATTTGATTATAGTTGAAGGAACATCAATAGGAGTAAGTTAAAAAAAAAAATTAACAAATATAAGAAATACATGTTATATTTATGACTAAGATCAACTTCATAATTAGATCCTATATTAAAAACCAAAGTGAGTATTTAAAAAAAGCAAATAAACTAAGAATAAAGAAGTACTCCATTTGACCCTTAATATAAGATATAATTGACTTTTTGAAGAAATTATAAAGTTAACTAATCTACTTTAAAGTATTTATATTTATCGTTTTTCTCTAAACTAATTTCTTTGACTTATAAACTGATATATAATCAAGTATACATAACATATACCATGATTAATTAATTGATTTACCTGTCTTAATCCCAATTTAAGAAAAGGTCAATTGGATCTTAAGTGGAAGGGAGCAAAGGAAAGAATAGCTGAGAAGGACGATTATATTCAGATGGAAGCTTGACGACGTGTCGACATGAATAAACACAGGAAGAGGTGGAAGTCAACTTGTTGGAGATCATCTCTCTGAAATAGGGGAATGAGATTTCGGTAAGGAGAGTGAGCAGTTCTTGAGTCTTCCGGCTCAAATGCCGGCTCACAGCGGTTTGAAGCAGCTCAACAGATAGGACGAGTGAACTAGGTGAAGCGAGCCAAAGAGGGCTCCGGGCCGGACAGGTTTGACCGTGCAGTCCAGTTTTTTAAATAATTTGTTAAGAGAAGAAAAGAGGTGAGCCGATGGGGATGGGGAGGAAGCCATGTGAATAGAAAAGAAGGCAAAAGACTTCCCACATATAATCTTTCAAAGAACGCAACGCTAGAGGAGGCAACGGGTTCCGTACTTCACTTTATTCAAGTCTTCCAAATTTAATTCATCAAAAAATATGTGCCTAAATAGTCATTCTAGAGAAGTATATCTCTGGCATTTACACCCATTTGGTTTGAGGAGAGGGGATGGGATGGGAGGATATTGATCAAAATACCATTAATGAGAAGAATATTCGTTTTTATTGAAAGTGTATTTTTTGGAATATTGAAAAATTTTATAGGCAATTTAGTCAATTTTAAGGGAAAAAAATTTCCCCTTCCCTCAAATCAAACACACCCTTAGACTATGTTTAGTTTGAAGGGAGGGGAGGGAAGGGAAGGGAGCTTCCCCTTTACTATGAAAAGTCGATATGACCATGATGTGAAATATTTGTGTAGAAAACGATACAAATTTATGGTCATATATTACTTTTTACATTAAAGAGGGAAGCTCTCCTCCCTTCCCTCTCTTCAAACCAAACACAACCTTAGGATCTGTTTGGTAGGAGGGAACTAAAGGGGAGGGGGAGGGGGAATTTTTATGAGTTAGATTTTGTTTAAAAAATGGAGAAGTAAGGTTATAAAATTTTAATAAAGATAAGATGTAAAATAAAAGAGTAAGAAAAATTAATTAAAAACTTTCACCCTACTTCTTGATTTTTTTAAAAAAAAAAATCAAAGACATAAATTTTTTTCCTCCCCTCCTTTTCCCTCCAAATCCCCCGTACCAAACAGCCCATTAGAGATATGGCAAAGAAATCAAAGTTTGTGATAGAAAAACATAGCAAGCATAATAGAAATGATGGAAATCGATTTTAATCAAGGAAATGGATTTTGAACAGCTGGATTTTGATATAAGAGGATACAAATTCAATTTTGTAGAGTGAAACTGAAATCCAATTTTTTTTAATATAAAAAATGGTGGCAATGTGCAACCACTTCAGGTTCTATAGTGGCAAGGACGATCCTCCCAACAGTGGTAGCTCCATACAAGACAGATTACGAAAGTGGTTTTACCGCAGCTCAAACCGAAATCCATTTTGATTTATAAGAAGAAAGCCCGAAATCAAGACAATTCGAATGTCAACTTCTAATAGACATAATTTTATCAATTGAAGTTCCAATTTGAACAAATAATCTATTGTAAGTCTAGTTTAATTTCTAATGTAATAAAACCTGTTAAAAAAAGTAAAAAAACGCTTTAATAGTTTAAAAGATATTAATGAAATAGTGAGGAAAAGTTAGAAACTTTTTCCTACAATGTTTCAAATTGAAGTACCAAATTCCTAAAATCATATCTATTTGGGAGAATCCCATATAAAGATGGTTGAAATAAGGAAATTCTGATTTGAGTTGGTAAACTTAATAAATTATTAATTAGGTTATGTGACACAATTAGGGATTTAGAATTTGGGCTAAATTACCTCTATATCCTTTAGTTATTATTATTATTTTTTTTAAAAAAAGAGCAAAATTGAAGACACAATTTACGCCCTATGTAAAACTCTAACTTCATTCCTTAATCGATCAATTTAAGTAATACTATCCAAATAGATTGTTACTTTGGAGGCATATAGATGTGCATCTCTTTTGCTTCTGATTTCAAGAATTGAAAAGAGCGAAATCGGGAAACCCTACACTAAACCCTTGGCACGTTCCACGACCGTGATTCTTTCACTTCCAGGAAGAGATGGGGAGCGATAGTGAAGCTGAAAAATCGGTGCAGGAGGAGAAGGAAAAGAAGAAGAAGCTAGGCCTGTCTCCTATCGCCAAGCCTCTGGCTGGGAAGAAGCTCTGCAAGCGTACTCTTAAACTTGTTCGTCGAGCTTCTGAACCAAGAGGCCAACTTGTTGCATTTTAGTGATGACCAAGCCTGCTAAGGGGGAATTAGATAAAGGGGAACAAGAAAAACTAAAGCCTGATTACAATCAGTCCGTATCAAAAATTAACGAGGTTCTTGCTTCTCTTTTTGAAGTAAGAATTCACTTGTACTGTTAAAGTATTTTACCTTGGACAAATTGCTGATATTTTCTATCAAATTATCCCCCACCGTGTTTTTGTTGAAAAAAAAGAGCGAAATTAGTTTTGAAGGAACGGTCGTGCATCTCTTCTACTTCGATTTCGGAATTGAAAAGAGTGAAATCCGTAAATGGGGGCCAAGACATAAAGATGAACTACCGAGTGCGGAGTTTTTCGGATAAGAAGCCCGCTTTCTATCGGTCAAATGAGAGATCTTGGGTTTAACTAGCCCGAGGCATGACTCTCGCTCTTATAGTCCGGGATGACCATGAACAACCCGTACAAAAATAAATATAGAAATTACTCAAATCGATGGAATGAAGATTAAACTCCAGCCAATGAATTTCCTGTCATTAGGGTTTTTACCTAATTAATAATTTGTTTAATTTACCAACCCAAATCAGAATTTTTCTATTTTAACCGTCTTTATATGGGATTCTCCCTATCTATTATATATATATATATATATAAAATAAAAAAAAAACCTTTTGAAATGAAACTTATTTCATATGAAAATAGAGTCACTAAGCTTTTTAATGAAATCTATTCAATTAAAAAAGTGTGTCTCAATTTTTCGTAATATACGATGAGAGAGAAGAGAGCGAGTGAAAGTCAACGACGGATTGCGACTGGTGGAAGGGAGGGGTCGAGTGAGGCGGACGGTGACGGAGATGGAGGAAAAGACAAAGAAAAGAGTAGCTCGGGATTTGTTTTCGGACGAGACGCGGTAGCAAAGAGGGTCGGCGATGAGCGTCCGGGGAATCTAATGCGAAACCGCCCAATGGTTCAAACCGGTTATCCTATCGTGACAAGCTCTTGTCATCGGGTCGCGCTAGGTTTCTAATGAAGCACTCTGAGGAGCATGACATTGTTCGAGGTTGGAAAGCTTATTTCAATCGCATGAATGAGCAAGAGGTTAGTGAAGCAAGGGAGACGACAGAGGAGGATGCTACACAAGAAGAAGGATCGCTGGAGGGAAGACCTGGAGTTTTAAATTTCTCATCTAAGGAGTACGCAGCCTGGTGTCTCCCTTGGATGAATTCACTCATAATCAAGTCATGGGTACAAATTTCCCCACCTACATTATACGAGACCGTGTAAACCGTATGTGGTGCCCCAAGGATCCACTCAAGCTAATTCCATTGAGTAATGGATATTACATTGTGTCTTTTTCGAATAAAGAAGACCACTACCTCATAGTGCAGAGGTGGTGCCCTAACTTCAACCTATGGAAGGCTGACCTTCAGTGCAACATCGCTGCTTGGGTTCGGCTTCCGGATGTTCCCTTTGAGTTTTATAACGTTGAATCTCTACGGAGAATCGGCAATATGATTGGGAAGATGATTAAAGTGGACAGGTCCACGTCTATCTATGATAAAGGAGGGTTCGCCTGTATTTGTGTCGAGATTGACCTGCAGAAACTGCTCTTACCATCTTCTAAAGTGTTTAGAGAGGAGCGTCCAATAGTCTATGAGGGCCTTCATCAAGTGTGTTTCACGTGTGGGAAGTATGGCCATCAGAAGGATAAATGCCCGACGGTCCAGAATGAGGATGAGTCACAGTCGAATTCTGGTGTTAACATGGATGCAACTAGTAGAAATAATGGCGGTGAGAAGATGATGAAGGTAGTAGAGCTGATGGGTAGCGCCACCATTGTCACCGGTGAATCCACACAAGGCGCTCCCCATTTGGGAAAATCCAGATATTAAGGAGGGAATTTCATGGAAATCCATCAAGGGCGCATTTGAAGCAAGGCGTTAATGAGCAATCAAAACAGGTAGTTGACCGGCGCAAATCTGGGGATATTCATGAATCTCGTCATTTGGCTATAAAAAAGGAAACCATGAAGGGGAATAAGGAAATATCATTGGGGAATAAGGCTAATAAAGGGAGTTGTCAAAGGGAAAGGCCCCCACACAAATCGGAATGGATACAGGTAGGCAGCAAAAGGAAAAACGTGAGTAATGGGAAATTAAAAGGCAAGGAAATTAAAGTTCCTGTGCGTGTTGGCGCTGGAGGCTCGCATATGGGCCAAGATGTGCAATTTAATCATGCAAATTCCTTTAATATTTTACAAGTACCAGATGCTTCTCAACACCTTGCCGAGGACGTGTCGGGTATTACGGAAGTTGCACAAAATCCTGTACAGCATAGCAACCACGTGGGTATAGCGCCCATTACCTCAATTCTTGTGGCATCTCTGAGTTTGGGGGATCTTGCAAGTGCCACACAGAGTCAGGAAGACATGGTGCCACAACAGGATAACACAGATGAACCAATCATTGAACAAGATAAGTCTGAGGGGGAGGCAGTAGTACCCCAACACAAGACTACTGTTTCCTTATGAATTACATGGTTTGGAATTCTCAGGCACTGGAGCGCGTAGCTTCCCTGGCCTTGTACTTGATTTAAAAAATCACTATCAATTAAATTTTATTGCTATTATGGAAACTAGATGTACACAACAGATGGCTCAGGTAAGATCACAGAGACTGGGGTTCTCAAATATGGAGATAATGGACTGTGTGGGGTACAGTGGCGGCATTTGGTGCTTATGGGACGATATTATTGTGATTGTTTCTTTGTTGGAACGACATCATCAATTCTTACATTTTCAGATTACTAGCTCTTCAGGACCTACTTGGAACTTCACAGTGGTGTATGCTAGTCCTAATTGTGCTAGTCACCGGACCTTATGGGAAAATCTCTCTCGGCTAGCCTTCACATCGCAGGATGCCTGGCTAGTCAGGGGCGACCTTAATGGCACTCTGCTTCACAGTGAAAGACGCTTAACCGCTCCCTTCTGGAGCTCTTATGACTGTGACTTACTTCGTTGAGTGGAATCACAGGACATGTTTGATATAGTGTTTGCTGGCCCGGAATTCACATGGAAGAGAGGGAACTCTGAGGCGAGCCTTGATTGGATGCTTGCTAATGAGAAATGGGTGACTATGTTTCCTAATGCATCGGTAACACATTTGCCTTTCTTCAAATCTGATCATAGGCCACTGCTTGTTCGGCTAAATCCTGACTCCGCCAAGAGCAGGCCTAATCGACCCTTTTGTTTTATTGCGGCTTGGGTTCTTCATGAGAAGTTTGAGGAATTTGTTCAACGGTCCTGGGCTCAAGACATCTCTTGGACTCAAAACATTAATCAATTTACAAATGCTTGCTCCATGTGGAATGAAAAAGTGTTTAAACATACTGAGGCAAGAAAGAAAAAATTACTCCGAAGGCTTGATGGGCTTAATCAGGCTATTGCTCAAGTTGGAATGGTAAATAATTATGCAGACCTTCAGTTATCACTGTGGAAAGAGCTGGAGGACGTTCTACTGCAGGAGTCCCTTCTTTGGGCACAAAAAGCTAGAGCCGAGTGGTCAATCTATAGGGATCAAAATACCCGTTTCTTTCATGCACGCGCCAATCGGTGGAGAAAATCAAAGAAAATTGAGGCTATCATGGATGAGGAAGGCACATGGACTTATGACGTTGCTAAAATTAAAGGTATGGCCAACTCTTTCTTCTCTCAGCTGCTAACTGAAGATGATATGTCTCGGCCAGGCCTCAATTGTCCTATGTCATACCCCTGTGTTGATGAAAATCTGATAAGTTGGGGCAACAGAGATATAACGGAAACTGAAATTAAAGAAGCTATTTTCAGTATGGGTGCGCTCAAAGCCCCTGGTCCTGATGGCTTCAATGCTCTCTTCTATCAGAGTCAATGGAGCACGGTATGTACATCTGTAGTGAACTACGTGAAATTTCTTTTTCCTAATCCGCAGGGTATCCGGGAGGTCAATGGTACTCTGATCGTTCTCATCCCAAAAAAAGAACATCCAGAAACTATGGGAGATTTGAGACATATTAGCCTTTGTAATGTCATATACAAAGTTGTCACAAAGATCATTGTTAATAGGCTAAGGCCTGTCCTCCCTCAAGTGATAGCCCCAAACCAATGTAGTTTTGTTCCGAGGAGGTATAGTAGCGATAATATAATCATGGCTCAAGAGGTTATCCATACCATGCGTAACATGAAGAAAAAAAAGGGATTTATGGCAATCAAGATTGATATGGAAAAAGCATATGATCGGGTTAATTGGCAATTTCTATTAAACTGTTTGCAAGAACTCCAACTACTTAATTTTCTTCGTGAAGTCATTGGCCAATGTTTATCTACACCTAGTATGCAACTACTATGGAATGGAGACAAAACTGAGGAGTTTCAGTCAACCAGGGGTGTGTGCCAAGGGGATCCTTTATCGCCGTACTTATTTTTCATATGCATGGAGAAACTGATGCATCTTATTCAAGCATCTATTCATGAAGGATCTCGGGAGCCAATCCGCCTCAATAAGACCGGCCCCCCTTTCCCACTTATTTTTTGTGGATGACATTATCCTGTTTGCAGAAGCATCAATGGCACAGGTTCAAACGATCAATGATTGCCTCAAGACTTTTTGTGATAGTTCTGGATTGAAGGTAAATAAGCGAGAAAACTAGAGTGTTCTTCTCCAAAAATGTTAATCACATCTGGCGGAGTGAACTGTGTGCATCTCTAGGCTTTTCTCTTACATGTGACTTGGGAAAATACCTAGGTGTTCCTTTGCATCATGAAAGGGTCACTAAGGAATCTTACGAGTATATCGTAGACAAGGTCAAGACAAGACTGTCAACATGGAAAGCAAAGTCCTTAGCCTCAGCGGGACGAGCTACTCTTGTGTCATCAGTTACTACCGCAATCCCAGGATACATTATGCAAACTTCTCTCCTCCCACTAAGCACATGTGAATCCTTGGATCAGTGTAACTGGAAGTTCTTTTGGGGTAGTACGGAGGATCAACAAAAAATACCACTAGTAGCATGGAATGTTATATGCAAGCCTAAATTGAAAGGTGGGCTGGGGTTGTGCCATGCTCATCTCCAGAACCGTGCTTATCTTATGAAGATTGGTTGGGGTTTATCGACTAGAAGCAATGACTTATGGGTGAACGTTATCCGGAGTAAATATAACTGTGGGAATGACAAACTCCCAAGAATTGCCATGAACAAACCGGGCTCAAATTTATGGAGTGGAATCAAAAGAACATGGGGAAAAGTGCAGGATGGAATAGATATTTTGCCAAATGGGCAATTGCATTAGAAATGGACTAAGAGTGGTGATTTCTCTGTTAAGTCCGCCTATGACTCGCTAAGTGATACTACTACTCCTTGTCCTGATCCTATGTGGGGCAAAATCTGGAAACTGAGGGTACCAGAACGATGTAAAATCTTTTCTTGGCTGGTTGTTCATAAAAGGTTGTTCACTAATGTTTCTAAGTACAAAAGAGGGTTAAGCTCTGACGCAAGCTGTCCTGTTTGTGGGGTGGAGCAAGAGACGCTAATGCATCTACTCAGGGATTGCCCATCGACCCTGAATCTTTGGAAGCTCATTGTGCCTCATCGGTATTGGCGTAAGTTATGTGCTCTGTCCTTTGAGGCTTGGTTCTGCTGGAATATAAGCTGCCGAGGGAGGAGTAAACAAGCCGAGGAGTAGAGCCAAACCTTCATCATTCTTTGCTGGTGGCTTTGGAGGCACCGAAACTCCCTGGTTTTTTAGGGGAAGCAGATCTCGAACAATAGCTTACATATTAGTGTTAATGCTTTAAGGAATAACCTTCATGACGCTCACTCTCGATTTGGAATATCAAATCAATGGAAGCAACACACAGGGGAACGCGGAGTGAGGTGGACGCCACCACCACAGGGTGGGTGAAGATAAATACTGATGGGGCTTTCTCGCACTCAAGCCCGAGGGTAGCTAGCGGAGGAGTCTTTCGAAATGAGCATGGTAGCTTTCTGCAGGGTTTCTTTTTCAAAGGTTTCGAAGGTGATAGCTTGCCTGCCGAGCTTTGGGGCTGCTTGCATGATCTCAAACTGGCTTAGGATATGGGCTATAGGCAAATTATTTCGGAGTCGACGACGCGAGGCCGTGGAACGATAAAGAAAGAGTTGAACGACTTGCATGAGGATCGCGCTATCATTGAGGAGATCCACCATGTCCGCTTCGAAGGGATTGGGCTGTGGAAGTCTATCACATTGGGCGCTAGGCAAATACTATCGCGGATCATCTAGCGAAAGCAGGTTTATCAGCTATGCCGGGAATCCACATCCTCTCATCTGCTAATATGGAGCTTTCAAGGCTGCTTGTTAAGGATATAACTTAGTTTTCTTTTATGGCTGCTACTGTTATAAAAAAAAGTGTTTCTCATATGAAATAGATAATGATTTTTTAGATATAGTGCTTCAATTTGGTACACTACTATAGAAAAAAGGTTTTTGAACTTTTCTCTATTGTGATCATATCTTCCAAAGATGTAATTTTTTTAATGGATCTTCTTTTCTTAAAAACTAGATTTAAAGAGATTTCTAATGATACGTCATTTACCTAATTTGAATTTAAATTACGAAAGTTATATCGTTCCACAAATGCCATTTACCATTCCACAAACGCCATTTACCATTGTTTTCCCAGGGTGCCATTTACAAATCCCTCATTCTTGTTATGGATAACCAAAAAAAAAAATTAAACTTTAACCATTCCACAAATGCCATTTACCATTCCACAAACGCCATTTACCATTTCAGAAACGCCAATTACCATGGTTTTCCCAGGGTGCCATTTACAAATCTCTCATTCATGTTATGGATAACCAAAAAAAAAAAATGAAACTTTAACCATTCCACAAATGCCATTTACCATTCCAGATACCCCATTTACCATTTCGTAAACGCCAATTCCCATTGTTTTCCCAGTGGTGCCATTTACAAATCCCTCATTCTTGTTATGGATAACCAAAAAAAAAAAAAAATGAAACTTTAACCATTCCACACGCCATTTACCATTTCAGAAACGCCAATTACCATGGTTTTCCTGGGTGCCATTTACAAATCCCTCATTCTTGTTATGGATAACAAAAAAACAAAAGAAACTTTAACCATTCCAGAAACGCCATTTACCTTTATTTTCACAGGGTGCCATTTACAAGTCTCTCATTCATGTTATGGATAACAAAAAAAATGACACTTTAACCATTCCACAAACGACTTTAACCATTCCAGAAACGCCATTTACCATTCTAGAAACACCATTTACCATTATTTTCACAGGGTACCATTTACAAATCTCTCATTCATGTTATGGATAACAAAAAAGATGACACTTTAACTATTCCACAAACGACTTTAACCATTCCACAAACGCCATTTACCATTCTGAAAACGCCAATTACCATTGTTTTCCTAGGGTGCCATTTAGAAATCCTGACACAACATTTCTAAATGATACTTCCCATAAATGTAACTACCATTACGTAGTCTCCACCAATGGATAGTCATTTTGGTGTTGATAAGTACACAATTACAAAAAGTTATAATGGGATGACAACATGTACAAAATAAAGAAAAAAATGACAAGTGAACATTACGATCCACATTGATGTAATGTTTACGTGTCATTCCCAGACAAGAACATATTATGTGCCATTTACACCAATTACATATTGAGTGATCCTATAAGTATTATAGCCCTTCTAGCCAAAAATATGTGAAGGGATCCAAGTCATTGTATATATACTAAAAGATGACTTGTCAAATATTTACCCCACGACCCCAACCGATCGCAAGTTAAGTTGGGTTTGGATTTTTGCAGTTCTTCTTGTGTGTCCTTCTTCGTGGCAGGAGCTGCAATGGTAGATCTTCTTGTTGCGAAATTGTGACTCTATCCTTTCAACTCTTGGCCTTCCAGGTGGACGACTAGTCTTGGGAGGTGCCAGGAACACTTGACTTCCTATGTCATATAGGCGGAAGTCATTTGGATTTGGCATGTCTATTGTGACAACGGAGTCATGGTTCGGCTATAAATCTTTTTTTGGGCTGTTAACGTAAGGCATTCATCAACATAATTGTACACATTACCATAAACACCCTTGATGGCTGCACACGCATGAGGACAAGGAATACCTGACATTTGCCATGCTTTACATGTGCACTCGTGCAAGTTCAACTCCACCCTTAGCCCCCCACTTGCTGTATGGACCTGCACCCTTCCTCTTCCATATATCTGAACATTCATGTATTCAGCCCGCGCCACATGTTCCAACAGTTGTTGTTCGATGTTCAGCCCAACACCATTTTTCCACTTACTCATTGCCATGCTTGCTGCATACATCTTCTTTGCAACTTTGTCACGGTGCTCATGTATAAGCTGGGCAACATTATGATGTCTCTCCTTTACCATCCAAGCATTGAAGGACCCAACAAGGTTTGTGGTAATTTTATCCCACAGTTTAAATGGGAACTTGCTCATGGCCCATCTCGTCAATATCACCATAATGGATCGCCCACTCAAATGCTTCCGATTGAAAAGCCTCATTTGTTCCATCGCGACTTCAAGTCACAATCAAGTCTCGCATATGCAATTGCATCAAGTAATTGAAGTCTGGTTTGCCTTTGTTGCCCACATATCGTCCTCTTTCCTCTATTCAATTTAATCATTTGGGCACTGAAGTTCTCCTTAATGTGCCTATAGCAATATGCATGTCTCTCAGACCCGAAAACTCCACGAACAGCAGCGATTATTGCATTGTGTCGGTCAGACACAATTGTAATATGTAATCCTAATAGTGTCCTCCTCACCATTTCAAGGAACCATGTCCAGTCCTGAATTGTCTCTCCATGGACAATAGCAATGGCAAACAAAGAACAACTCATTGTTTGCATCGAAGGCGTGAGCCCATTTTGACAAAGATAGTCCCCATATATGGTCCACTTAAGTAGCTTCCATCAATGTACAAAACAGGTCTAGCACCAGCAATGAACCCCTCTATACAACAACCATACGCTATAAATACACGCTCAAAGGTGTTGCTCCCACTAGCGACCCATTCAGCCACAGTCTTGTCATCAGTTTCCTTCAACTTATCACATATCCATGGTATTAACATGTATGTCCTGCTTGTCTACCGTGAATTTCCTCCATTGCCTTCTCTTTTGCACGATAGGCTTGCTTATATGTCAAGTGCACACCGAACTCTCTTGCTAAACTCTTCCTTATATCGATTCGGACGCTTGTCTCGTGTGATTTCTAACCTCTTCAATTATAATTGTACTTGTCAAGGCAAAGCACTTCGAGAATGTGTCACCTCAAGATTGTCTTGTGCTGTATGATCATGATCTTCAGTGTATTTTGTCACACGTAAGAAATTATTACTCTTCCCAATTGCCCTTGCAGTTATCCTCCATGGACAATCTTCAACTTTACATTTAACATACACACAGTCCCTTGAATTCTTCACATATGTGTACTCAAATTTGTGGGCAATACTGAACTTGTGGAACACCTTGAACTCATCCGAATTTGCAAATGTTTGATTCACTCCTATGAACAAGTCCTTCCACTTCTTAGAGTTCATCTCTGGCATCAGTGTTGGTGCGCTCTGACTTGCACACGGAAGGCTCAAAAGAGGTATTCCACTGCACTTATTGTTTGCATAATCATCACTCGCTCCATATGACATCGGGTCCTCAATGTAAGCCATTTGCTCTATAAGATCCACGAATTGATGAACCCTGCATAGATAATAACAACTTTTATCAAGATATTACGAACAACCCTATATGAAATTATTAATGTTCTAACTAAAGTAACTATGACATACCTTTCTTGTTCATCCATCTCCCTTGTTGCAGTACCACTACCTTTACATCCTACATACACATATGCACTTCTTTCATTATAACTAAACAGATTTTCCATTTCATAATCATCAACCATGTCTACTAAAATCTTTTCGTCGAAGCTTAAGGTGTATTTAATGTCACACCCATTACCATCTAAACCAAAAAATTGTCCTATCATTACCCTCAATTCTTCAACTTTCATACCCTCCTTTATCGATTTTACTCTCACACTCCCACCATTATATTTAACTTCACCTTCACCATTGGCTACGAACTCCCCCCCAACATGGAAAAAACAGATTAGTGACTTTGGAGAAGGTGTTGCCGCCATATTTATTGCCATCTTGCATTCCAACCTCCAACAAACAACGAATATTTCATCACAATGTTACACCACATATATATAATATGAATGGTTTTCTCAAAGTTTGCAATGATTTTCACGAATTTTACAATGGTAATTACAAGTTCAAGAATGACATTTACCAAACATCATACTAGTCAATGACAACTATAATAAATATGTTGTAAAGAAGGGAAGGATAATCTTAAACGGAAATATTGCAAGTCTAAATGAGTTAATTGTTAAAGTAAAGCTAATGGTCATCTTTGCGTGGGGATGATGATCAATGCTAGTTACTTGTTAAACTAAAGCTAATTGTTAAGGCAGGCAGTATGTATCATTCTAGATATTAGGAATCATTAGGAACCATTATTATTATCATTGGACAATGATTATTATCAAATCCCAAGTTATGCAGCAATTGTGCATATGGAGACAAAGAAGTGGAATTTTCCCTTTAAGTTATACTTTTCTAAAATGATCATTTAGGCACATCGATCTCCAAAGCATTATGTGTGGAATAATTGAACATAGTAAAATGCCTAAAGGAAAACCTATATACTGATAGCTATACTTTTTGAAGCTCTCGGTACTTACGAGAAGTGCCCAAGGAAAATACCCTCTATTCGGTGAGCGATTACATATATAGGCATCAATACTAAGTTTCAGCTAAATAAATCAGAAAATCTATCTACTAAAAATATATTTGATAAATTCTATCTAATCAAATCCTATCTTACTAAAATACTAAAAAGTTAAACAAAAAATTATACTAAATAAGGTTAAAGAGTAATTTGGCCAACGAATCTGTTATCTCAGGAACACCCAACACAAATAACTTTTAAGGGTGCCAAAAATACAAAAAAAAATTTAAAATGTGCAGTCAACACAATTTTTTTTTAACAATATGCAGTCAGCACAACGCCGTTCGAAAAAGATAATGTCCATTATCTAAGGTGCAGATTGGCTAACGAACTTTTACTCCAGGAGCGCCCAGCACAAAAAAGTCCATGTGCAATTCACCCAAAATCCGACTGTTGTAAATCCTTGCCCGGACTTCCAACCATGTGCATTGGGGTTAGAAAGAGGGAATGCAACAACAAAAAATCACAAATTATATTAATTATTTTATATTAATTATTATTATCATCGATTATCTTATGCAATTATTGACTACAATATTGTATTATTTACTCTTGAAATTAAATTTTTGTTGTTGTAATTCTATTCAATCCTTTAAAAATATCACATATTGCGTGCGTATAATATGAATAAAAATTGATATATGGTTGATGAGATTTTTTAGATATTGATATAAGTGCGTATAATATGAGTAATTTTTTTAGTTTTATTTATCATCAATTTAGAATAGTTGATGTGATGAGATCTTCAACTTCAAAGTAAATTATGAAATTCCAGTTGTAAAAATATGTGATTATATATGAAATTCCTTATTTATTGTCGGAATTCATACTTATGAAAGGTCTGTAGGTATTTTAAATTTAATTTGAACATCTTGTAAGATTCATTCCTTCTAGAATTGAGTCCATGTACCACTACACGTTCATTTTCTCCCCCACCATAAGTTATTTATTCCATTTCAGATCTCATACTAGCCATCTCCAGTTTTTAATATAAGAGTTAATTGATTAATTTTAATAGATTAAGGTAGTTATATTAGTTATTAATGTCATCTTTCATCATGACTACACTTAACTCCTTAATGTGTGTAATTAATATACATATTTTGAATTTTTTTTTAATATAAATTTAGCAAACAAATTTGATTGAGATTTTATACTACCTCCGGTCTTAATTATATGACATATTTAATCGATTTTGAAGAGATTAAGGATATGAGTTAAATTAATTAATTTTACTCATTTTCCTAAAATGTGCTTATATAAATTTTGCACTTCAATTACTTTGTTGATTTCACATAATCCCTCATTTATATCAATATAGGTATTTTAGAAAAAATTGACAAAAATTTAAATGTTGTCATATAATTAGGACCAAAATAAACTCTAATGTATTATTTTATAATTAGGACTAAAATAAACTCTTAAATATTGTCTTATAATTAGCATCGGAAGGAGTATTTAATTTCAAATTCAGTTTTCAGCTAACTTTTATACTAATATCTGGGAGTAGTATTTCGTTAGGTGGGATTCCGATAGTTTTGATGGGTTATTCACGGGGAGTTTGTGAGTTGTGCTTGTGCGTTCAAACCAACAAGGCCTTTTGGTATTGTCACATGCGGGCAACACTTTCTGGTGAAATTTTATATATGATGGCCCTCCATTCAGGTTCAACATGTCCACCAGGTGATTATTATTGTTATATATAAATATATATATATTTGATATAATATTATTTTTATATATGATTGGATGTTTTTCCCCCTAATAATGGATTGGGGCTAGGGAAAAAGACAGATTTTTTTTTTTAAAGACAGATTTTTTTTTTTAAAAAAAAAAAAAAAAAATTGCGACCAGCTTTAACACATTATTCTGAGGCTGTTTGGGCCACTTGGGATATGCCAATCTCTAGGATGCCGTTTTGGGCTAAGCAAAATTATCTTCCAAAACACAAACATTTTATCATATTAAAAAAAAAAACATTTTAGGGATATATTATGAATATATAAAGTCTTTCATTATTTGTTATCTCCGGCTTTTTTTTCTTTTGCCCCCCGGGGGGGGTGTATCCTTATGTTCTTTGGTTTGATCATTGCTTCTCTTTCTTTTTACCCAATTATGACTTTTTTCTTCTCAGTGCTACTTGTATTGTGAAAATTATTATAAATAAACTAGAAAACTTGTTTCACTTCACATGCTAAAACCTATTACTACTTGTGTAACAAACTATAACGTCCTCTTTCTTCCTTCTTAGCCTAACTTATGTAACTATCTCATTATTTCATTCTCTTCTAAGAATTTTTTTTTTTGGGCCATCTTAAACAACAATAGTTTTAGGGTTAAGTATGAATTTTGTCTCCAAGGACACGCAGGGAGTAATGTTGCCTTGAAAGTTTTTTTAGGAGCAATGTTACCCCTAAGTCTAAAAACGTCGTAATGTTGCCCCTTCGTTAATAATCCTAATCGTCAAACGTTAATTGACGTATTATGCTGACGTGGATTGTCTACGTGGCATCTTTGTCACTTTTTAAATAGTAATTTTGCCTTGAAGTACACTCTCCTATCAATTTTGCAAAAAACGCCAATCCAATCTTATAATTATAATCATGATACAGAGGGAGTAGGAGTGGCAATTATTATTATTATTATTATTATTATTATTATTATTATTATTATTATTATTATTATTATTTAAAAAAGTGAACATGGCCTATTCCTTCTTCCCCCATAGCATCTTCCATCGCATTTCCCAATTAAACAATAATAACTCGTGGAATTTTGTCCAAAAAATGTTTCGAACAAATCAAATAAAAAAGAACGAATTTGTCCGACGTAAGATCAAACGAATTTGTCGCAGTAGCTCAAACGAATTTTTCCAAATAATAATTATTCGCCCGTGGAATTATCTATGCGAACGATTAACAAATCTTTCATGCATTGTAAGCAGAGATGACCGAGAGAATAAAGCTTACAAAAAGTGTCAAATACAAATTAGGGTCAAGTTAATGGAGGGGCAACAATCGTACGTTTTTAGACTTTCGTGGCAATATTGAGACAAAAATAAACTTTTAGGACAAAATTGCTCCCCGTGTATGTACTACTGGGACAAAATTGCTACTTAACCCAAAAAAATGAGAAAGAAGCCATGTAGACAATCCACGTAAGTATAATGCGGTCAACTAATATTTGACTGTTAGGGCTGTTAATGGAGAGGGGCAACATTGCTATGTTTTTATACTTCCAGGGTAACATTGCTCATAACAAAATTTCTAGGGCAACATTACTCCTAGACATGTACTTTAAGAGTAAAATTGATACTTCACCCTAGTTTTAAGGCATAGCAATTTTATACTTGCCATATTTACGACGAAGTAACCAACTTGTTTAATTTCCACCCAATACTTAAATGCTAATGAACTGATCCATCTAGTTATGTTTTATTAAAACCAACTCTATCTGATATGAGCCCCCTTTTTTCTTTTAATTATTGCAACCAGGTCCCAAGCAAGGCAACTTATTACAACTAAATCTTTTGAAATCACCAAATTACTAGAAATTTCTTTGGAACACCATAAAATTTAGACATTTTGTTTTTATGCGTGTGCATGACTGAATCTTTTGCCTGAAAGTTTTCTTAAATAAGTACTGGACATTTGATTATTATTATTATTATTATTATTATTATTATTATTATTATTATTATTATTATTTGGAGCAATATCATCTCAGAAGAAGCAAAATAATAGCAATGTTGACCCAAATGGATGGAAATGTCATGTGCTCCAACTTAAAAAACATAACATGCCACCTCAACATACCATTTGGAAATGTTAAAATAAGTCAACATTAATTTGATTTTGCTACTTTCAAGGGACATTGTTGGAAAAAATACTTCCAAGTTCCAAGTGTCCACCGTTCTTTCAAGAAAACTTTTAGGACAAAAATTTCTTTTAACCCTTTTTTATATGAACATGGTCATATATCTGAATTAGTCTAAATAAACCTTATAATTTTTTCTTTAATTTTTGTCATCTTTTTCTTTTTTTAGTGCGAGGGTATAAATTTAATGATGAACAATTTTGCCATGAGTACCTATAATAATTAACTATTTTCGGGTGTAAAAGTGGACATAAACAATTTATTTGGGAGCATATATAGCAACGCCGTTAAAGAGACTTAATTTTCATTACTTTTTGTAATATGGGTCTCACAAGTCTTCTCTCTATTATTTTAATGAAAAATATCACTTAAACCGCATGGAAAAAACTTTATTATAGTTAGCTCCTAAAAAATTATGAAATTTCACCACACCTTTTAAGTTAAAATAAAATTAAGTTTATGGAGGAAAAAAAGATATTACTATCTTTTCAAAGTTTCTTTAGAAAGCGAAGTCTCTCCAAGATCCTCGAGTTAGAGTTTGTTGTTAATCACCCTTTAGTTATAGATGCTCATTGTTAAACCCAAATTGGTTGTTTGTATCTTGTAAACATCCATTCTTTATCAATAAAGTTTCCTCTTGCTTTTATTAATTTTTTTTTAAATAAAGTAAACTTACAAGACCTAATAAAAAAGGAGGGGAAAAAAAAGGGAATTGGGACTAATTTTCCCTAATAAAACCATCCTAACATGGTCCATTAGCGTGTAGGTACGTTGTCATCACTTGTCATAATGCAATTGTTTATCAAATTTTATGTGTAAAAGTGACATTGGGCTTGCTCATGAGAAGAATGAAATTATAAATTAAGACACATTATATTATAAATCGATCATAATTTATAACTCCATCGATTTCTTTAGCTTGACCAATGCTTCTTGTGTGTCCGGCCGTTCCATTTTGGTGGCTATATCATATAATTTTGTGCATAAAAATTTTATTTTGATTCGCGTGAGGCACTCCTTGTGCCGCCTAGATAGGTAGAGAAACCAATAATGCTGTATTAATAAAGGGAAAAACACTTCCCATGTTATAGGAGAAGTGTTTTTTCATGTTACACATACATAAAATGGTAGGACCATATATATATATATATAATTAGCATTATATATATATATATATATATAGGTCCCACTATTTCATGTGTGTGTAGGAATCTTCTTTTTCTCATGCAACATGAGAAGTTTAAACCCCATTAATAAATTGCTATGACCCTTAGCTAAATTTTTGGTTTACAAACTTCCTTTGCTTTGTCCGAGTCAGTACAAAATGCTTTAATATGACTAATAACGACCCTATAATATTTCACAAAAACCATGTGTTAACTGGAAGAAAAACCTTGAAAGATATATATAATATGGGTAAAGGATTTTTTCAATTACTGGAGATAGAGTTATCTCCAATGACCCCCAAAATTACGTCATTTTGGATTAATGAAGGGTGCTTTTGTAATTTTGTTTTTTACCGAAACGCCCTTCATTAATTCACCTAAAATTACTAACAAACCCTTCATTAATTCAAAACGGCGTAGTTTTGGAGCCACTGGAGATAACTCTATCTCCAGTGACGGAGAAATACTTTTCCCATATAATATATGTATAAATATGCGTATTACTTGTTGGGAAAATTCCAGAATTTACTACAATAGATTAGTTATTAATTATATTTTATTGGCAATTCACAATTCATTTTAGTAGATGATCAAAAATTTTAGATTTTCAAAATTTGAAAATATTTTTCTGAAATTTTTCGTTATCTGTTTACGAGCTTCCCTACTCGTCAAAGGACAACTAGGAGGTGCTTGTCCCCTTTTTGGGGTAGATCTCGCCGTCAGATTTCTTTTGATGGTCTAGATCTTTTTTTTTTTTTAAATAAATTTTTTTTCCGCAGTCCCAATTTTGAAATATCTTTTTAGTACCAATCAGTACCCTAAAATATTTCTAATTTTTTTTTCAAGATCATTAAGTATTTTTTATTATCCTGAAGTATCTTTTAATCACAGCGGTCAATACCTTGAAAAAAAAAAAAAAATTCTTTTAATTTTTTTAAGGGAACTGATCGTGACTAAAAAAATACTGTAATGACCGGTATTGAAAAATACTTCATCATCTTGAAAATAATCTTTAGGATCCTAAAAAATTATTTCAAGGTATCGACTAGTATTAAAAGAATACTTCAGGATACTGACGGAAACTGTCGAAATTTTTTTATTAAGAAATAAATGAGATTTGGACCGTGAGATGAGATTTGATGGCCAGATTTGCCCCAAAAAGGAGACGAGCAATATTCTGGACGAGCAAAGAAACTTGTTCCCTCAGTTACTACTCATATTCCCATTCACATTGCATGCTGCCCAAGAGGTCTTTATTGATTATTTCCATCCTTTGATAGAGAACGGACATTTGGCTTCTTTCAATTTTTCGAAACAGTTGACCCTGATGAGCTGATATTTTATTTGCTCCATATATAATGATATATCTTGTGTCCTTTGGTGAAGTCTTTCCTCCTAACCGAGACATTTCTTTATTAAGTACATACTTTCAATATGAGACCCAAAAAATATAAAATGTAGAATATCATCATTCGTGTAAGGATGTGACCTGGCGATCATTATGTTCAGTAAGTCCTTTTCAAGCTTGCGCATGTTCTTGACCAAGACATGGAATTATTTAGAAAAAATAATTTAAAATACCATCCCCACCGCCACAACTTGTGGAGTTCATATGAATATTACCAAATCTTATTCCACATTGATTCAGGATTTAAGTGGGACTAACAAATACAAGTTTGATTGGATCAATTAGTTCAAAGGGCTGTCTCAAAGTATCCTTGTGCTTTTCATTCAAATGAAGCCTTCATATGTCATGTTACTTTCTTCTTTCTCAATATGCCTTCACTTGTTTCTTCTCTTTACTTTGATCTTTCCTCCATGCAAAGGCAACTCTGCATTGGGAAACGACACTGACCACTTGTCGTTGCTCAAATTCAAGGAATCAATATATGAAGATCCACACCATATCATGGATTCTTGGAATACTTCTACGCACTTCTGCAATTGGCATGGAATCACTTGTGGCCACAAGCATCACAAAGTTACACAATTGGTGTTAGAAAGATATCAATTGCGTGGATCTATAACTCCACATATTGGCAATCTCTCCTTCCTAAGAGTCATAGTTGTTGTTTCTAATATATTGAGTAGGTAGAAATTGAATATAAAGTACACAGAATATCAAAACAAGAATCTGTATTTAGTAAATAGAGCATACGGGGAACATTCACTTAGTCCGTATAAAATGAAAAGTCGTAGAACAAACTCACAAAGGCGCGATATGGAATGGAAAAAATGAAGAAATCCGGGCCCAACTTTCGTTGTGTCCTTAAGACAATTTTGCTCCCTCAATACGGATGCCGAAGGTTTTCTGAGCAATTGCCTCCCAGGATAGAGCGGATTATTCGTCTCCGTAAAGATGGCTCTGTCTGGGCCCGAAGACCAAGCGAAGCCAATGAGTCTGCTTTCGGAACGCACGAGTGTTTATGCAGAATGCGAGAGAGAGTATGCGAGAGAAATTGTGTGTCTAAACCGTGACTAGGGCGCCCTATTTATAGACTCGAAAGAACACGATCGGATGGACAAGTCTGCCTTCGTGAACCGGGTGCGTTGTGCAAATAGACGCACCAGAACGGAACGAATAGAGGTGACGCACGTCTGTTCACAGCGAATTGGTGCGTCTTGACGAACAGTCACACGTAACGAAGCAAACGGAGGCGACCGCATCCTGTTCACGCGGACGATCCGAACGGATTACAAAAAACGCAGCCACCGGGTTGGAAAAGTCGGAGAGGCACAACGGGAATATCTAAACGTTCGGAAATTCAAAAAAATTATTTAATAAAAAATTATTTTTTAATCCGAAAAATAATTTAATAAAAAATTAATATTTTATTTCACACGCTGACCGGACCGGATCGGCGGGGGTGCCCGAATCAACCGAGCCGGACGGACGGGACATGCGGCGCCGCGTGTGTGTGGTGGACCAAGGGTCACCTAAGTCCTCACCCTCCACAAAAGTGGGTTGGCCCAAGGGCCCATTAGTAGGAGCCAAGTTGGGGCTTATATACCCTCCAACTTCTCTCCAACTAAGCAATGTGGGACTATTCTCTCACATACATTCCTTCTTTCTTTTTCCTCTTCTTTTCCATCCTTCTTCTTATTCATAACCCATGGGATTTTATCCAAAAATTCCAACAATCCCCCACATGGATAAGAAGTTAGTCCATCATGACCAAATGCAAATGATCATGTATGCAAAGTGCGGTTCCTCTACGAGAAACAATCGCATCGAGAAAGGTAGGGTTACCTTTGAACCTTCTCTAGTAAAAACCTATCGGATATACTGGTCAATCTGGTGACGCGCTGTCTTGAACCGTTGACCTTTTAGTGTATACCAAGACAATAGGAGTTACACAGTTGCTCCTCTAGCATCATTTATTCTCATGCTGTGTCCATTTTGGCCCTGGACACCGCCTGGTTCTGTGAGTGTTCTAGAGAATCGGCCGTTTTAAATTCTCATAGAAGCGGCCCGCACTTCACACTCACATAGGTGATTCCTTGTGATGTATGTCATCATACATCATCCGAACACATCGACTAAGAAACTATTAAAAGCTTAGAAGCTTACCCTTTATATATTTGCACTGTTTGTCTAGGAATGAGTATGAGTTTAAAACTCCACAGTGTTAACAGTCGATCATCACTTAGTTGTCTCTTTGAACCTAGTTTGTGGGATCTCCACTCTCCTAGGTAGAGTTACCGCAATAATCAACAATGGATCGGCCTTAGACCCATTCCTTTGGACAATTTCCTAACTATCTTTCTAGGAATCCCTTTAGTCAATGGATCCGCTATATTCTCTTTTGATTTTACATAATCAATTGAGATGATTCCATTCGAAAGTAGTTGTCTAACGGTATCATGTCTACGATGTATATGTCTAGACTTGCCGTTGTACATGACATTCTTGGCTCTACCAATAGCTGCTTGACTATCACAATGTATACACACTGCTGGTACCGGCTGTGGCCAACTGGGAATGTCTTCAAGAAAGTTACGAAGCCACTCGACTTCCTCACTAGCTTTATCTAATGCAAAGAATTCTGCTTCCATAGTTGATCTTGCAATGCAAGTCTGCTTAGATGACTTCCAAGACACAGCACCCCCACCAAGTGTGAACACATATCTACTTGTGGATCTTGTATCATTAGAGCTGGTTATCCAATTCGCATCACAATACCCTTCTAATACTGCAGGGTACTTTTCATAATGCAAAGCAAAGTTTTGAGTTTGCTTTAAGTAACCCAAAACTCTTGTCATAGCTCTCCAATGAAGCTCATTTGGATTACTTGTAAAGCGACTCAACATGCTTACAAAGATAAGCAATATCGGGTCTAGTGCAGTTCATAACATACATAAGACTGCCTAGCACTTGAGCATACTCCTTTTGTTTAATAGCTTCACCAGTATGTTTTAACAGTCGAAGACTAGTTTCTATAGGAGTCGACACAGGAGCTATGTTTAAACTCTTGAATTTCTCAAGAATTTTAGAAACATAGTGTGTTTGGGATAAAGCTAACCCTTCGGATGTTCTATAGATTTTAATTCCTAAAATAACATCTCGCTAGACCCATATCTTTCATGTCGAACTTATCGGTAAGCAATCGCTTAGTAGCTTTAATCATTTGATTATTACTACCCGTTATCAACATGTCATCTACATAAAGACAAACTATGGCAAACCCGTTTTCGTATTTCGAATGTATACACACTTGTCACATTCATTAATACTAAAGCCATTCGATAACATAACTTCATCAAATTTCGCATGCCATTGTTTTGGGGCTTGTTTAAGTCCATAAAGGGACTTTATTAAGCGACAAACTTTCCGTTCTTGTCCTGAGACAACAAATCCCTCAGGTTGTTCTAGATAAATTTCTTCCTCTAATTCACCATTCAAGAATTTTGTCTTTACATCCATTTGATGTAACTCCACCCCATTCAATGGCTAATGCGATTAACATCCGAATGGATGTAATTCTTGTAATAGGTGAATAGGTATCGAAGTAGTCTAGGCCTTCATGTTGTCTATATCCTTTTACTACTAGCCTAGCTTTGTATTTATCAATAGTTCCATCTGCTTTCATCTTCCTTTTGAAGATCCATTTAGTTCCTAGAGGCTTATTGCCAGGAGGAAGGTCAACCAACTCTCAAGTGTGGTTTGACATAATGGATTCAACTTCACTATTGATAGCCTCTTCCCGAATGGCGCTTCGGGGGAACCCATAGCCTCTCCAAATGTTCGAGGCTCATTTTCTAGTAGATAAGTCATAAAATCGGGACAAAGGATGTTGAAGTCCTTTGCCTAGTGCTACGTCTAGGTTCCTCTTGTTCAAGGTTATCATTAGTTATTGTATCCGGAGATATCACAGTGTTGTTATTATCATTATTTTTATTATACGGATATACGTTTTCAAAGAACGTAGCATTCCTTGACTCAATAACCGTATTCACATGGATATCTCGATACATCGACTTATAAACTAGAAAACGATATGCACTACTATTATGTGCATAACCAATAAACACACAATCTACTGTCTTGGGTCCAATTCTTAACCTTTTAGGTTTAGGAATCTCAACCTTTGCCAAACACCCCCACACTTTTAAATATTTCAAGGAAGGTTTCTTTCATTTCCATATTTCATATGGTATGTTTTTTATCGTTTTATGAGGCACTCGTTGATTAGAAAGTTAGCCATCGAATGGCTTCTCCCCACATATTTTGTGGTAAACCGGACTCAATTAATAATGCATTCATTATTTCTTTCAATGTCCGATTTTTCCTCTCGCAATCCCATTTGATTGAGGAGCATAAGGAGCCGTAGTCCGGTGTATAATACCAGATTCTATACAGAATTCTTGAAGGGGCCATCATATTCTCCCCACGATCACTCCTTACTATTTTAATTTTCTTGTTAAGTTGATTTTCAACTTCAATTTTATATTGTTTAAAAGCTATAATAGCCTCATCTTTACTATTAAGCAAATACACATAACAATATCTACGCAATCATCAATAAATGTAATAAAATATTTCTTATTACCCCTAGACGGTACAGATTTCATATCACATATATCAAGATGTATTAAATCTAACAATTCGGTTGCTCTTTCAAGTAAGAAAAAAGGCAACTTAGAAAATTTTGATTCAATGCATACTTGACATTTATCTTTATTTGAACAATCAACTTTAGGCAATAATTCTAAATGAATTAAATTTTTAATTGATTTATAATTAACATGTCCTAATCTTTGATGCCATAAATTAGAGGACTCAAGCATGTAGATTTAAGTAATATTATTATTAATAGCACCGTTATTGGTGACAATCATTACATTAACTTTGAAAAGGCCCTCACTAAGGTAACCTTTTCCAACATACATATCATTCCTAGAGAGTATAAACTTATCAGAAACAAATACAAGCTTAAAACCATTCTTGCTTAAGAGGGATCCAGATATCAAATTCTTGCGAATATCAGGCACATGAAGCACATCCTTAAGTGTCACGACTTTTCGTAAGTCATCTTCAAGACGACTTTCCCTAACCTTCAACCTTTGAAGCGAGAAGAATTTCCCATATAAAGTTGTTCATCTTGCTTCGCAGAGTGTAAGAAGAAAACATTCATTTGTTTGCACATACATGCCTGGTGGCACCGGTGTCCACCCACCACTCCTTGGTATTTCCAACCAAGTCACATTGCATTACAACCGCCGAAAGACTCATACTATCCATCATATCGTGGTATTGTCAACCATATTGGCTTCAAGTGTTCTTCTTCTTGAAATTCTTTGGCTTCTTGCACTCCTTAGCACGGTGACCAGTCTTCCCGCAATTATAACACTTGCCTTTGAATTTCGGCCTTTGCTAGGGCCTTTGTTATGGCCTTGTTTAAATGATCCCTCATTAGAGCGTTTGCGTTTCTTGGGCTTCGAGACCATCTTCTACAATGTTAGCCTTCGAAACTATAGGATTGTGCCAAGTTTCTTTTCGAAACCTTGTTGTCTTCTTCTATTCTCGGTCTTACGATCAAATCTTCAAGTGACATCTCCTTACGCTTGTGCTTGAGGTAATTCTTGAAGTCTTTCCAAGACGGTGGCAATTTTTCAATAAATGCAGCGACTTGGAAAGACTCGCTAAGAGACATCCTTCGGCATGAATCTCATGCACAACAATTGAAGTTCTTCAACTTGACTCACCACAGATTTAGAATCAAGCATCTTGAAGTCCAAAAATCTGCCAACAATGAATTTCTTCAAACCGAGAATCTTCGAGTTTTGTACTTCTTGTCCAGACTCTCCCATAATGCTTTAGTTGTATCCAAAGCACTATATACAAGATACGGTGTGTTGTCCAGACCATTGAGAATGTAGTTTCTACAAAGGAAATCAATGCTTCCAAGCATCTATCGCAAAGAACCTTTTCCTTGTCACCGTTGTCCTTCTTCCAATTTTGGAGCATCCTCGGTGAGAAACCGTGCCAAGTTCAATGTGGTTAAATAGAAAAACATTTTCTCGTTGCCATCTTTTAAAATCATTGCCATTGAACTTTTCTCGGTTTTTCACCATGCATTGGAATAGGACCACTTGGGTTAATCAGATTGGTACTTGCACTTGCCATTTCGTTGTTAAAAGAAATTCTAATTAATCACACTGATTAATTCACTAACAAGTATAATAATAATATTAACAAAAACTAATCACGATTCAATTCAATACTACTACCAACGTATGAAATCAGCAATCAAGTAAATTAACATAAACTGATTTCAATAAACAAAATTGTCTTAAGATTGTTGTTTCTAATATATCGAGTAGGTAGAAATTGAATATAAAGTACACAGAATATCAAAACAAGAATCTGTATTTAGTAAATAGAGCATACAGGGAACATTCACTTAGTCTGTATAAAATGAAAAGCTGTAGAACGAACTCACAAGACTGCCGATATGGAATGGAAAAAATGAAGAAATCCGGGCCCAACTTTCGTTGTGTCCTTAAGACAATTTTGCTCCCTCAATACGGATGCCGAAGGTTTTCTCGAGCAATTGCCTCCCGGGGATAGAGCGGATTATTCGTCTCCGTAAAGATGGCTCGTCTGCTGTCGAAGCCCAAGCGAAGCCAATGAGTCCTGCTTTCGGAACGCACAGAGTGTTTATGCACGAATGCGAGAGAGAGAGTATGCACGGGAGAAATTGTGTGTCTAAACCGTGACTAGGGCGCCCTATTTATAGACTACGAAAGAACACGATCGATGGACAAGTCTCGTCTGCGGCGAACGGGGGTGCGTTGTGCAAACAGACGCACCCGAACGGATTGAACGAGAGGTGACGCGCTGCATTCACGCGAATTGGTGCGTCTTGACGAACCGCGTCACACCGAACGAAGCAAATAGAGGCGACCCGCATCGTTCACGGCGGACGATCCGAACGGATTACAAAAAACGCAGCCACTGGTTGGAAAAGTCGGAGAGGCACAACGGGAATATCTAAACGTTCGGAAATTCAAAAAAATTATTTAATAAAAAATTATTTTTTAATCCGAAAAATAATTTAATAAAAAATTAATATTTTATTTCACACGCCGGACCGGGCCAGGGCGGGCGTATGCTGACGCAACCGAACCGAAGCCGGTCAGACGATTTGACGGCGGCGATATATACAAGGCGTTTGTGGTGGACCAAGGGTCACCTAAGTCCTCACCCCTAGACAAAAGTGGGTTGGCCCAAGGGCCCAATTAGTAGGAGCCAAGTTGGGGCTTATATACCCTCCAACTTCTCTCCAACTAAGCAATGTGGGACTATTCTCTCACATACATTCCTTCTTCCTTTTTCCTCTTCTTTTCCATCCTTCTTCTTATTCATAGCCCATGGGATTTTATCCAAAAAATTCCAACAATAGTTCTCGACAACAATAAGTTGCACGAAGAAATCCACGAGCTTTGGGTCGTTTGTTTCGGCTCCGTGTACTTGATCTCTCCAATAACTCGGGAATTTTCCTCTTAATATCACAAGTTGTTCTAAGATCGACACTTATCATTTGGTGGAAATAATCTTACTGGAAAAATACCTATGGAGATTGGCGATCTCCATAACCTTGAACAATTACTTCTTCTATATAACGATTTTAGTGGGAAAATCCCAATGTCCATTTGGAATCTTTCTTCCCTTACTTATCTTTCGTTGGGGAAATAACTTGGAGGGAGTATACCTGAAGAAATAGGTCCTCTTGAAAAATTGGAATTATTTTTTGTAGGCACTAACAAGCTTTCTGGCAAAATTCCTTCTTCTCTTTACAATATGTCTCACCTCGTTCAAATTTCAGTCGATAAGAATCAAATTAATTGCTCTCTCCCAGCCAACATGTTCTTGAATTTCCATAATCTCAAAATCCTTGAACTTGGAGAAAATCAATTCTCAGGTCATATCCCACCATCCATCGCAAACGCGACTATGCTTCATGTGATCTCTATGGGAGAAAATAACTTTGTAGGGCAAATTCCAAATCTTAGAAAGTTGCATGACCTCTCAGTTCTAGAGTTTACTTATAATAGTCTTGGAACTAATTCTTCAAAAGACTGGGATTTTCTATATTATTTAAGCAACTGCAGTAAGCTAACACGGCTAAACATGGACCAAAATAATTTTGGGGGCCATTTGCCAAATGCCCTAGGAAATTTGTCCCCCCAGCTCAGAATACTTACATTTGGAAACAATCAAATACATGGTAGAGTTCCTATGGCATTAGGAAACCTCATTAACCTCATGTTACTAGATATGGAGATGAATTATCTCACTGGCATCATCCCAATTACTTTTGAGAACTTTCAAAAGATGCGAGAGTTATATTTGTTGGGAAACAAATTCTCAGGAGAAATAACACATTTCATAGACAATCTCACTCAGTTAATTCTCCTAGATTTGTCAAATAACATGTTAGAAGGAAAAGTCCCTCCAAATATTGATAATTGTAAGAGTTTACAATATCTTGATTTGCCAAAAACAATTTTACTAGAGTCATACCAGTCCAACTCATGACTCTTTCATCTCTATCAATTTTATTGAACTTATCTCATAACTCTTTTGCCGGGGGTATCTCCAGTGAGGTTGGAAAATTAAAAAATATTGGAAAATTGGATATCTCTTATAATCATTTGTCTGGAAGCATTCCTCAAACCATTGGGGAGTGTCAAAGCTTAGAGTATCTCTTTCTACAAGGGAACTTCTTCCAAGAAAACATCCCCATATCTTTGGCTTCATTGAAAGGTCTAAGATACCTAGACTTGTCACAAAATAACTTGTCTGGATCAATTCCAAAAGGCCTGCAAGATATTGCTTTGGAGTACCTAAATGTTTCCTTTAACATGCTTGATGGAGGTACCAAGCAAAGGTGTCTTTGGTAACACAAGTGCAATATCGCTTATACGGAATAAAAAATTGTGTGGAGGCATATCAAAGTTGGAGCTACCACCATGCCGCATCAAATTTATTGGACAAAGAAAACATCAAAAGTTTAAGATCATCGTATCAATATGTGGTGTGATTGCTTTTCTTCTTCTGGCATTCGTTGTTGCTATTTATCATGGGAGGAAGAGAAGCAGTAAATCTTTTTCATGTTCACCAACAATTTGAAGATGGAATATCACCTAGAGGGGGGTGAATAGGTGATCTTTAAAAATTAAAATCTTTTCTCGTGTATGAAGGAAATAGAGACCAATAAGATAAAAGAACACAAAACTATTTATACTGGTTCAGTCTAATACTCTGACCTACGTCCAGTCCCTAGAACACTTGGGATTTCACTATTTCTCTAGAACGATTACACACTTAGTAAATGAAGGATGATCCTCTCACTCACAGACTCCACTCCCCCTTACAAGTTGTAATTGATACACCCTCTCTTAAGGTTCCTCAACCTTAAGATACAACTGAAAATAAAATAGTTGTTTAAGAACTCCTCACTTAATAGATAAAATATTGAACATTGAAGCGTAATTAATGAAATAGTTGAAACAATGAATAACAATAACAGAAATTGATTGCGCAGCAGTTTGGTAGTTGGCGGAATTGAATGTGTTCGTCTTTTATAGCCTTCGCCATTAATGCCGTTTGAGGAGTTTGCAAACTAGCCGTTGAGACTCTTTTAATTTCCATTAGACACATCTCACTCCGTTTCGTAAATAGTCGAACGTTGAATCATTAAATGCGCTTCTTTGTTAATGTATCATCCCGCAGAGTAGTTCGGAGAATTAGCTGGAATAGGTAAGCCTCAAAGGAACTACTTCTTCTGCTACAAAATCTAATTCCGATTGTTGCTCTGTTTTTCTGTGTGAGCATTTAATGCGTTTTCCACGCGGATTGCCTTTCATTCAAAACTTAGTTTAATCTGATTAATCAACTGAAACTCATTGAAAAGCATGATTAATTATAATAGAGATAGGCACAAAAATGATTAAACAAAATTAAGGTATGACCCAGTGAACTCATGAAATTGATCTGAGAAATTCAAAAGTGACAGAGATAGCGATCATACATTCTCGAGAATTTATATAATCATTCTCGAGAATTCCTCAACCAGGAATTCACGATAAACTGATATCTTTGATAATACTTGAGTACACTTGTTTATACTCGAGAATCAGTTTCTTCAAGAACCAAATGCAGTGATGGTTTTTAGCCAGATGAATTCTCGAGAATTAAGTATGCATTCTCGAGAAGCGTATTAGTAAGAATCATCGAAAATGAAAAAGAGATTCTTGAGAATTATCGATGAATTCTCGAGAATTACCAAGTTAAAATTATATTGAACCGAGGACTGAATTCTCGAGAGTTAAGCGAAGTGTTCTCGAGAATTAGATAGATGATTTCCATTTGGGTTTTATACTCGAGAATCTAGTTTTTATACTCGAGAATTGGGTAGGTTCAGAGATAAGTGTAATATCGGATAGTTTGACTTATTCTCGAGAACCAGAGCCTAATTCTCAAGAATTGGTTCTGCACAGTGAGACTTTACATATCTTGTCAAAGATGAAATGAACTCCAAGTGTATTCTCGAGAATTCCAAGTGTATTCTCGAGAATTCCAAGTGTATTCTTGGGAATCCTAGTTATGCAAGGATGTGTACAGTTTCAATGCTTTATTCTCGAGAATCCATATTGTATACTCGAGAATTGTTCTTCAAAAATAAAACTTCACTCAAATCATTCTTTCAGAACATAAAACCTTTTAGACCATTGTCATCATCAAAACAATATTTGAGAGCTAACACAATTGATATGATTTCCAGAGTATCGTATCAAAGTTTACACAATGCTACAGATGGATTCTTTGTCAACAATTTAATAGGATCTAGGAGTTTTGGCTCTGTATACAAGGGAAGTTTTGAATCTAATGAAGTTGTTGCGATAAAGGTCATTAACCTTCAAACGAGGGGAGCTAACAAGAGTTTTGTTGCTGAATGTAATGCTCTTAGACATACAAGGCATCGAAATTTGGTAAAAATTACATCATGTTGTTCTAGCATAGATTATAAGGGTTGTGAGTTCAAAGCTTTAGTTTATGAGTACATGGTGAACGGAAGCTTGGAAAATTGGTTATATCCTAGAACAGAGAATCCAGATAATCTTCCAAGAGTTTTGCTCCTTGATCAAGTAATAAATATTCTTATCGATGTTGCATTTGCATTACGTTATCTTCATGATGAATGTGAGCAACCACTTGTACATTGTGATTTGAAGCCAAGCAATGTCCTTCTTGATGGTGACATGGTTGCTCATTTGAGTGATTTTGGATTGGCAAGACTACCCACAACTTAAAGTTATCTCTAATGAACAAAGCAGCACAATTGGTGTAAAAGGTACCATTGGCTATGTTCCTCCAGGTACCATTCAATCCTTTTTTTGGGCTACAAAGTCATGCAATTCATTGCTTTCAAATTCTTACCATTATTTTTTTGTATGCTTTTTAATTATAAAAGAGAACTAACTAGCTTACAACATTTCAGAATATGGAATGGGTTCTGAGGTGTCAATACAAGGCGACATGTATAGCTTTGGCATTCTTATTTTAGAGATGCTAACAAAGAAAAGACCTACGGATGACATGTTTAAGGATGGTCACAATCTTCACAAATATGTGGAAAGTACTTTTCCAAATAATCTTTTGTAAGTTGTAAGCCCAACTATTCTCCCTGTTGAATCGGAACATGTGGCGGCATCAAGAGACTTACAAGAAAACATGGTAAGGGTCCATCCTAATGTGGAGAAATGCTTATGTTGTTTGTTTAGGATTGGACTTGCTTGCTCTACGGAATCTCCACAAGAAAGGATGAGTGCAGCAGATGCTATTAAGGAGCTAATCCCTATCAAAAGGTTTTTTTCCTTTATGGTGAGTTCAAAATTTTCTTGTTACATCACTTGCATGTTTTTTTTTTCCACTGATATATTTTCAGTGTGTGTAACGCTCATATTTAAATCTAATTAGAAGTTTAACGTAGGCCTTTTAATACTACGAGTACGTTATTGTATTATTCCATTTTTCTTTTAGGCTTTGAAGTAATTCTAAAATGTTTTCAACAAAGCTTTTTGTTTGTTTTGAATATTTTCTATATATGTTGTTATCTTACTATTCTTTAAAGTATATTGTTGTATAAAATAAATTTTTTTTGGTTGATTGTGTTTTTAGTTGTTGTTTTTTTCTTATTCCTTAATTTATTTTGCAGGTAATTACGTGAGATTTAAGAGATTGTGTTGGCAAATAAAAAAACAAGAGATTCGTAGAAGGTCTAAAAATTATGGTGGTAAAAGTGACTTTTTTCTATATGGGCTCTTGTTTGATGCCTTGTCCATCACCATTTGATGCCTTGTCAAGCGGATTTTTTCCCCTTGTTTTCATTGTCATTGGGGTTTTTCAACATCTATTGGATTTTTGGTCACTTTTAATGTTATCCCAACACTAGTGCAAAAAAGAGCTTTAAGACCGCCTCATTTAGAGCGGAGAATCGACACCCGGTCTTAAAGGAATGACCGGTGGCGCTCAGTAAATATAAAGAACTTCTTGCACCGGACCGATTTCTCACCGTCCTTAAAAACATTATTGAGACCGACTAAAAAACAATCGGTCTTAAAAAATTGAATTGAAATTTCAATTACTTACTAAATATATCTCATATAGCCGTACTTATATTTTCTCGGTAAAACATAATAAGGAAAAATTTAAATATAAAAAGTCTAAATTTTAAGACCAAACTTATCAAAAAGACGGTCTTAAAAGTTTTCTTTTTAAGACCGGACATATGATACTTCCTACGAAAAAGTTCATTAATATTAAGACCGGCGTTTTATAAGGAACGGTCTTAAAGGTTAAACTTTTAAGATCGTACTTTTAATATGACCGGGATTAATGTAAATATTAAGACCGTCTCTTTTGCATCCGGTCTTAAAAATCAACGCAAGATATACATTTCTTCGCGCGAAAGCTTTTGTTACTCGTGGAGAACCTCGTTCACGTTCCGAAACCCTTCCCGTTGCATTACCTCTCTTCCTCGCCCACGTACCATCAGCCCCTTGTTACTCTCTCATTTGCTTAGGCATTCCTCTCTTCCGTCTCGAAAATGGACGGTGAAAACGATTCTATTCATGTTCCGGCAACGCGCCAGTTCTCGGGTGTGACCGGGTGTGAGTGAGAACGAACCCTCTTCATCTCACAATGAGGCTCGTAATCGCCGCACGCCGTGGTAGAAGAGGCACACGAATGATGGATGTGACCCTAAGTCGGACTTCCGGGTCAAAGCTCGAGATTCAGTTTGATGCAAGGTTGGAACGTCGGTCCTAATAAAAGCAAATATAATAGTTTTGTCGATTGTCTAGCACGAGCAACGTTAGCATCTTGACGGATGAGTAGAAAAGTGTGGACTCTAAGAATGTAAAGGATCCTATTTGGGAGACTATCTCGGGTTACATACACTTGTCCCCGATCGTCGAAGTTGAAAGACAAGACGTTGTCTTATTGTGCGATCGGTGGAGGAAGTTTAAGACCTTTCTCGCTAACACGTATATTTTCTCCGAGGTTCCGCCCGCCAAACATCCTTGGGAAGTTTACACATTTATTGATGAACGAATTTGGCGACAATTTGTTCTTCTACGGACCACTCTGAAGCTCGGTGAGTTTATATTTAGTTTTGTTTTCCCTTTTGTTTGCTTATTAACCTGTGCGGATATGTGAATGTTATTGTGTTCATGTAATCTTGTTAGTTATAGAATGGTTCGTTGTGTGAATAGAAGTATACATTTCCTGCCTTTGTCTATGCAAGTCCGATATGTCAACCCGAAAAGGTAAATTACTCGATGAGAAGGTATTAATTGTGTAATGGTTTGTCTTGCAAAGGAGGAAATGAATAGTCTTAAAAGGGGGAAACTTTATATACCCAATTGTTACTATCTAATGGGGGATGGCTGATCCCACTGGATGCCTTAAAAAGGATCAAGTTTGTATTATTCTATAAGCATAATTCTCTTTTGTTTCTTAACCTATCTATCTAGCTAGCACTACAAAACATAGCTCCAATTTCTTCTACAATTCTACATCTTCCTTAAATAAAATGTTGAAACTTGATGAAGTGAAGAATTTGACTCTTGTTTGATTGACGTTCATATACGAAGTTCTCTAATTTCGTTAGTGACATGCATGGTCTGGAATTCATAATTAATAGATATTTTCAATCGATTCACGTAAAAGAAGGGAACAAGCACGGGAGATAGGTAGAAAGAATGATTGCCTTCATAGGGCTTCTCGCGGCGGATATCAAAAGGCCGAAAAAGATTTGATGGCGGCCAAGCGGAAGAGATCGGATGATGAAGCAGAATCCAATCCTTCTGTGATACATGCTCCTCCATCTCCAATACGTCATGAGGAGTTGTGGTTGCATATTCGGCAAAAGCCAAGCGGCGCCTACACGAGTGAACAAACTCGTCTAGTTTGCCGAAAGAATTGTAAGTATCGTTATTGTTATTTTTTAGTTACTAAACATGTTTCATTACTAAGCTTCTCGTTATCTATATCTTACACGAAGATCTTAAAAGAAAGAAGCGAGAGGGATCTTTTGTGTCGAACGGGAGGAATGATGTTCCGTTGTGACCGAAAAAAACCGGATCACCGGGCGTGTAAGGGGATTGGAGGACGGGTAGGCATAAAGCAAGTCTTTGGTACATCCAAACGCCATAGACAAAGTATGGTTACCCGGGAAGAGATGGACGACGTTATTTGGTTGCTAAAGAAGCTTCAATGGCGCAATGTTTCAATCCCGAGATGAGCCCGGATGAGGGGAGGAACTGAGTCGAGATGAGGCTGCTTTTGAGCAATCATCCAGAGACCAGTTTTCCCTTCACACACTCACCACGCAAGCGTGCAGTGAGCACTAGAGGAGCTGCATTGTTGGACGATCAGAGCAACCTTGTGACCTTTATTTGGAGGATCCCAATCATCATGATGGACGATTATTGGTTGCAAAAGGGACTGTTCATAATTTGGGATCAACTGTACACCACCAACAAATGCCTGATGATAAAGTCGAGTGTCGTTGAAAAGGTGATCATTGATGCACCGCTCCTCTCCAAACCGATGAGTGAAGCTTGTGAGTGATGTCAAGGGAACCTTCATCCCTTGGCCGGTGATGCTTGTACATGTCTCTACCGCTCCCGAAGCTTCAACCCTCCTCCTCAAGTTCCATCCCCTCGTCAAGCTCCATCCCCTCGCTAAGTTGGCTGCTGCCGGGGAAAAAATATCCGATATGATGAAGAGTGGATATTTTAAGGATAAATCGTGGCCCGCCAATGAAGTAGTAGGCGTCCCTCATCCTCGGCCGTTCAAGTTGACACCGTTGATGTTGAGTCCCCGCGCTTCCTCGACGGAGCTTACTCGATGCGAGTTGTTCAAATTTTTATGAAGTAAGTATCTTCTCGTCTATGAGTACATAATTTAAATGCATCGTTTAGACATACATACATATATACTAATTCCCTGATCGATGTCATTATTGTAGGTTCTTGCATCATGAATTGGTTCAAAATGGCAGGATCAAAGATTTTGGATTCTTGTGCCCTGTCTATTCAAGTCAAACATCCATGGAGGAGAGACAGGAGTACATATCAAAGAGGTTGTGTGAAGTGAGAAGAAAGTTGTACTTTTATCCATTCTTCCACATGGTACATATCAAAAATCTTGTCCGCAATTCACTTAATTCTCGCTACATATATCACTGAGTATAGTTTACTGCTGTGAATTTTCAGCCGCCACTGGCAGTTGGTCCTCATGTGCATGGAGGAGCATAAAGTTATCTTCTTATGCTCCACTCACGGTGAGCCATTGCCTATGTTGGTGCAGACCATCAACGAGTAAGCATGTCATTTTGATTCTCTTCTCGAAATCTCTGCCGTGAATTTTCGGTGAATCATTGATAAATTTGTGATTTTGATGATAGTGCCATGAGGACCTTCCAAAGAGTAGAAAAGAAAAGGCGTGGTACTTAGGACAAAGACCCCATATGGTACGGACCGAGGTTGGTACAATATTTGTAGCACATCGCCTTGTGAACTTGGTCATTAAGCTATATATATGCTCTTATATATATTTCTTGTTCTTTTTAGACCCGTCGGCAAGAACCACGGCGTCCAACTTATGTGGCCGATTACATCATGAAACACATGTATGATATTACCACGCGAGGGATACTAAATTAACGCAAAGGTAAATGTATTTGATGTTACATATTATGCAAGTTAATTTAGTTTCGGCTTCTTGTTACAAATGAAATATGCACGCAAGTTAATTCGATTCTTTGTCTTTGATGTTACGAGATGTTTCAAAGTGCAAAACTCCCTTTTCTCATGATGAACTGGAGCACATACGCAATGTGTTTTGTGAATATACGTATGGTCCGATCTTAGAGTCACAAAAAGGACAATAATTAATGTCCTAAATTCATTTGTAAGTATATTCCGTAGCAACAATAATCGATCTTTTGTAAATTTGTTTATTTTTTTGAACAATTCATTTGTAAATATACATAGGCAATGTAAAATTCAATAAATAAATTTAGTCAATTTTTCGAACAATTTTCTTGTGTCCATTTTGGGTTTTTGAATGTATTATTGGATGGTGGATATAACTATTTAATTTAGTGTTTGAAATTTGATACTTTTAGGAACGTTTATTAACAGCATGTCCGGTCTTAAAGGTCCGCAAAAGTCTTCGGTGTAAAAAGTATGAGACTTTTAGGACCGTATATTGCTTTAGTGTCGCTCCTAAAAGCTTACATAACTTTTAGGTCCGTATTATTATAAATAATCGGTCTTAAAAGTCCTTTGCTTACAAGTCTGCTTAACTTTTAGGACCGTATGTTTTTATTTGTGCGATCTTAAAAGTCAATCACCTTTAAATATCTCTTTTCAGACAAATTAAATGGATAGGGTTGAAGACAACCGAGGTTACGCGTTCTACTCAAGCTAGGTCCTTCATTATCGTCGTTTTTTCCTTTCCATGTGTAGAGCGGCATTATCGGTGTCCCTTTTATTTTGTCTTTTGTCTTTTTGTCGGAAAAAGAAGGAAGATAATGAAAAAGGACACTTTGTTTCTAACATGGGGAGGTAAAACCGATGATAACGAAGGTCCAACCTTGAGAAGAATAGTCACTTTGTTTGTTCTTATCCGAATAAGGTAAAAGATCCTTTTTTTTGTATGTTCTTAACTGTATTTTGTGAATTTCTGTTGTTGGATTTACACGAGGACAATGTTTTATTTGTTTCCTTTTTGTCGGAAAAAGAAAGACGATAATGAAAAGGACAAGAGGCAATCGGATATGGAAACCAAAGCTGACAAAAATGGCAGTGTTTTTAGGACCGTCGATTTACTAACTAAAGTCTTCGTTCTTTTATTTTAGGTTTTTTAGTCTGCCATTATCCATCCTTCATAGTTGCCTTGTTTATTGCTTTCCAGGTTTAGATAATGGATAAAGTACTAAACTCGCACGAGAACAAAATTTAAAAATATTTTATTTACTAATTTTTTTTACGCTGCCCTATAAGGGCAGTGATCACAAAAAAAAAATGCAACAAAAAAAACTAATCCCTCTCGTAGTCGGAGAGGGAGGGGGCGTCGGAGTCGTCTTCAGTGGGATCGTACTTCACGTCATTGGCGTGGAGTACCATGTTCAGCTTGTTGTTCATGGTATGAGCAAGCTGAACCAATTGGCCCAAATGTCGATCGATTTGATCGACGCGGGCCACCAGTGACTGCACCAACTGCTTCACAGTCGAATTTGGAGGAGGTGGTGGCCGAGGGGGCTGAGGTTGAAGAGGAGGAGGAGGAAACGAGAGGACACGGGGGAGCGGACCATTACGGTGGGGGCGAGGTTGAAGAGGAGGAGGAGGAAACGGAGGACGGGGGAGAAGAATGTGAAGAAAGTACGGTAACAACGGGTTTAAATAGAGAACCCATCCGAACAATGTGGCTTAGGAAACTTTAATGAGGAGACGCATTGTTCATCGAATACGAGGAGACGCCTAGTTGGGAAGTTTATCGGGAAGCCGAAGAGACTCGCATCATTCATTTGAACGGTGTGTAAGTACGGGTAAATGATAAAAGGTCGGTCTTAAAAGTAAGACTTTTAGGACCGGACTTATTATAAAAGATCGGTCTTAAAAAAAATAAATAATAGAATTTTATACCGCATACCTATAAGTATCGGGTTAATGATAAAAGGTTGGCCTTAAAATAAAATGAATTGCAAAAATATTAAATAATGGAATTTTATACCGCGTACCTATAACTCCTTATTAATTCCTCACTACCTTGTAACTCCAAACTACGTACGTACGTGGCTATCTGAGAACAGCTCTCTGCCTTTATTAATTAACTCCTCATACCTTTCTGCCCCAACTGCTCAAACCATGGTTAGATACAAGAGAACCGCTCGTAGGGGTGCTTTTAGTCATGATGCTCGTGCCTTCCGTCGATCATTATACAGTGCGCCTCCTCCATCGAGAGTCCGTCCTATTGTGACAGAAGAGTCTCGGGTCGTTGGACCCATTGTTATTTCTTCGGATGATGAAGAGGTTCTCGCTCCCCCTCTCCAACCTCTTGGCCCCACCGCGACTACTACTGACCCCTCTCCTCTTTCCTCTAATGCAGCATTGTGGCCGATTCGAGTAAGACGAAACTTGTTGATCTCCGACGGGAAATTAATCTTTGTTCATGCCAAAATCGCCAAGGCTTTGGAGGATAATAAGCTTTAGGAGATGTTTAGTCGATTCTTGTTTTTGATAATTTTCTCGCTTGTTTTTCTTTTGTATTTTTTCTTGTGTACGTGCATATGCAAGTAATATATGTAATTAAAGAAACTCCAGTTTTCCTTTAATTTTTATTCATTCGATTCTTTGCGCTCGCCAAATCCTTTTTTAGAAATCACAAAAATGAGGAATTTTAGGACCGGAGTATTATAAAACGACGGTCTTAAAAAATTTTATATATAGAACCGTCTACTTTTTAATGAACCGATTTAATTGTCTCAATTTAGGTCCGGATATTATAAAACTCCGGTCTTAATAAAATCCAAAATATAAAACATGTCTCGCTACGTCGCGCGGAATATTAAATTTCCCTCTCGAACTTCTCTTGTCGCGCCTAAAGTGTTACTCGGGTTACGTCGCCACTTCGTCATATTTGGTTCACGTTGCTCTCTCGACAATCACTTTACGGTTCCTTAGCTAAACGTCTATAGACCAAGTTGTAAGAGGTGTTTCGGTTATATAACTTTATGATTTTCCCGCTCATCGTTCGGGTTTTTCTGGGTTGAGCGAAATCGATCAAATGTTCTTGTGGGTTTTGTGTTGTTAATGGATATTGTATTTTGAAGATTATAATTGCACTTTAGACCTACCCAACTGACCAATAAATGTTTTTAGGTTACTCTTGTCATGCGCAACATCAACGTTCGTGGCGGGAGAAGAAAGACTAAGCAAACGCATTTGAATTTATATGCTACAGGTGAGTCCACAAGACCTTCACGCGATGCATTTAATTTCCTCGTCATGCATTTATTTTGGTTCTTGGATTCACTGCGATACATTTATGACCAAAAGTGATTCTTCGTTCTACATTTAATGAGCAAGTTTATCCGGAAAAAAAGGAAAAAAAAAGACATAACCGACATTTGAGCATATATATGTATGTTAAATCTTTCCGTCTATATATATAGGAATTCTATTATGGATCACGGTTGGATAAATGCTAAACGGACGAGTGTTGAATATCGAGAATGGGGTGAGGGACTTTATAAAATTTGCTAAACAAAATGCCCATCGAGGGTGAGAAGTTTTATTGCCCTTGTGTAAAATGTTTGAATGAGAGGCGACTAAGTCCTGAAGTTATACACACACATTTAATTTGTGAAGGAATTTGTAAGACTTATACAAGTATGGGTATGGCATGGTGAAAAAATACCAAGTGGGTCTCAACATAGGGAAGTGGCCTTTGATGATAATGACACGGATATGGATGATCACATAGAGGACATTATCCGTGATGTAGGAGAAGAGGCTTTTCATCAATCACATGCATATGGTAATATGTGCGGTGATGCGAGACCCCCTATACCGTGGGTGTAAAAAATACCAATTGTTGAATGCTTTGTATTGAAATTGGTAAGCTTGAAGGCACATCATGGATGGAGCGACAAGAGTTTTGAGAAATGCTTGAGGCTTTTAAGGACATGCTTTCGGATGATAATGTGTTGCCGCATCGATACTATGATGCTAAGAAAATACTTTGTCCACTGGGGATGGAGTACAAAAAGATCCATGCATGCCCGAATGATTGCGTATTGCATAGAAAAGAGTTTGAAGAGGAGCATAATTGTCCGAAATGTGAAACCCCAAGGTACAAGTCAAATAAGGGGCCCGCAAAAGTGTTGTGGTATCTTCCAATCATACCAAGGTTCAAGCGGTTGTTTGCGAATGAAAATGATGCAAAAAATTTGAGGTGGCATGCGAGATGAGAGGATTTCGATGGAAAGCTTCGACATCCGGCCGATTCTTCTCAATGGAAGAAAATCGATCAATTATTTCCGAACTTCGGCGAAGAACCTAGGAACCTTAGGCTTGCCCTTAGCATGGATGGCATGAATCCATATGGAAGCCTTAGCAAGCATACATAGTTCATGGCCGTACTACTAATTATTTACAACTTATCTCCAATGTTATGCATGAAACGAAAGTACATCATGTTGTCTATGTTGATTTCGGGACCGAAACAACCCGGAAATGACATTGATGTTTACCTTGACCCTTGATCGAAGACTTGAAGGAGTTGTGGGCAGAAGGTGTTGATGTTTTGACTCTTTCAAGAAGGAGGTGTTTAAAATGCGAGCCATGGTATTTTGTACTATAAACGACTTCCTTGACATATGGGAACTTGTCGGGGTATAGTGTAAAAGGCCATAAAGCATGTCCGGTTTGTGAAGAAGGCACACGCTACCATCAACTTCAACATGGAAGAAAGACGGTTTATCTTGGACATAGGAGATTTCTTAGACGGGGCCACCCATATCGTCGATTAAAGAAAGCCTTTTTTGGTGGCCAAGAGTATGAAGATGCTCCGGTGGCATTGGTCGGGGAGCAAGTTTATGAAAAGGTGAAAAATATCAATGTCGTCTTCGGTAAGACGCAAAGAGTAGAAAAGAAACAAATATATGGAAAAAGAGATCTGTATTCTTCGATCTTCCATATTGGTGCAATCTTGATGTGAGACACGAGTATTGATGTCATGCATGTGGAGAAAAACGTATGTGATAGTATTGTCGGCACGCTTCTCAACATACAAGGTAGTTCCAAGGATGGTGTGAAGGCAAGATTGGATCGATAGCAATGAGAATACGCGAAGAGTTACATCCAAAGGATGGGAAGAGAACTTATTGTCCCCGGCTTCTCATACTTTGTCTAAGGATGAGAAACGAAGTTTTGTAAGTGTTTACATGGCACAAAAGTTCCCACGGGGTATTCTTCAAATTTGAAGAGGCTTGTATCGATGAAGGACTTGAAATTAGTAGGCCAAAAGTCTCATGATTGTCATGTATTGATGCAACAGCTACTCCTAATAGCTATTCGAGGCATCACCGAATATGATCTTTGAGTCGTTTTGACTAGACTTTGTGTCTTCTTCAATGCACTTTGTGGTAAAGTTTTCGAGATTGAAAATTTGGATGAATTGGAGAATGAAGGATATCTTATCTTGTGCCACCTTGAGAAGCTTTTTGTTCCTACATTTTTTGACATCATGGTTCATCTAATTGTTCATCTAGTGAGGGAGATAAAGATGTGCGGCCCTATCTATTTACGGTGGATGTACCCAATTGAAAGATCTATAAAATTCCTAAAAGGGTACGTGAAGAACACATACCGGCCAGAAGCATCGATTGTTCAGAAATATGTTTATGAAGAAGCCATGGAATTTTGTCAAAATTATTTGGCCAAAGTAAGACATATTGGGCTTCCAAAACGTCAGCATGCTGATGGGGGTAGACGAGGGGCTTTTGTAAAGAGTGTGGATCCTGATGAATTGTCACAAGTCCACTTATACATCTTGAATAACATCGATGAAGTTCAAGCCGACATAGCTGCACATAAAGCATGTTGTAAGGAAAGAAAATCATCGAATGAGTGAACAAAGGTTGATTAGGGAGCATAACGAGAACTTTTGCAAACTGGTTCAAACAAAAGGTCGAGGGAGAGGAATGTGTTTCGATACAATCAAATGGTTAGCGGGTGGTCCCGAGGTTGATGTCATAAGTTGGAATTCGTATGTGATCAATGGTTATACATTTTACACGAAGTCCCTAGATGATACGAAACACGTCCGAAACGGTGGTGTTATGTTAGAATTTGAATCTATGCACTTCTCCGGTTCGAAAGACAAGAGCCCTTTATTGGCGGTCATGCCATATTATGGGGTTATTGAAGAGATTTGGGAGGTGGACTATGTGAAAATTAGATTTCCCATTTTCAAATGCAAGTGGGTTAATGTCAATAATGGTGTTCGGATCGATCGGCTAGGATTTACATTAGTCGATGTCAATGGTAGAAGTTTTAGAGATGAACCTTTTATTATGGCGACCGGTGCAAAACAAGTGTTCTATATCACCGATCAAGAAAATAAAATGTGGTCTGTAGCTCTCCAAGGAAAGAGGGTCATTGATATTGATGAGGAAATGAATTCAAATTATGGTATTCGAGAGTACTCCTTTTTCAAGGGGTCTAGGACATGAGCGAAGAAGATGAAGCGGATAATGAACCCGGCATAAGAAGTGATCATCAAGAAGGGATATGGGAAGATATCACTTTATAAAAGAGTCAATTCATAAGGTAATATTCATATGCAGATTTCTTTGAAGACTTTAAGGCTTTAACTATATATATTATATTCCTTCTATCTATGTTCATAGTTAATGTCAACGACTATAAATTTTGTTCTTGTTTTATTTTTGTGGCGGGATCCGATCCAAAGGGGCATGTTATATAAGAGGATGTTATGTTGTTGGGTGGGGGAATCAGATGAAGGCATGGTGCATATTATTTTGGGCGCATGTATGTTGTACTTGTAACTTATTGTATTTGTAAGTCAGTTATCTTATTGTATGAATTAATTTAGGTGTTGTAGTCATAGTAATCATTAATTAAGAGGCCAAATAGCTCATGGTGAATAATATTTGTATTATTTTTCCAATTCAATTTATTCAAATAATTGTTCATAGCTTGTAGCTTAAAGTATCGACTTTTATGTCTTTGGATTGGGTGGTGGATTTGTGTATATATATATAATCAGGAAGAACAGCAGGGAAAAATTTGGGAAAATTTAGACCAGAAATAATAAGCCGGTCTTAAATGTTCACTTGTTAAGACCGGATGTAATTATATGACCGGTCTTAAAGGTCAGGACGACTTTTGAGTTTTGATATTAAACTAGGTCTTAAAAGTTGGTCTTTTAAGACCGGTATATTTAGAAGTCCGGTCTTAAATCAAAATCTTTAAGACCGGATGTATTTATCATCCACTCTTGAAAGTCGAGTCTTTTAAGACCGTGTATAATTAGTCGCCTGGCGAGGAGCCGCTATTTTTCAGACCGTATGTGTCTTGTCAGGTCTTATAATTACGATCTTTTAAGAGCGGCCTATTTTTTGGCCGGTCTTAAAAGTTGAGCTTTAGAACCGAACAAAAAATATTTCGGCTTCATTTAGTACAACTTTTTAAGACCCAAGTTTTTAAATGTCCGGTCTTAAAAGAGTTTCTTTAAGACCGGTTCGAGTCCGATCTTAAATGGTAGACTTTTAATACCGGCTTGAACAAGACCGGTCGCATATCCGGTCTTACGACCCCTCTTTTGTCCGGTCTTAAAAGCCTTTTTTGCACTAGTGCAAACATACTCTTTATATAAAATGGCCTATTTAATTATGTACATTGAATCTATCTTTTGATGGAAGCACCCTTAACATGTGTTATAGAGATAATTTAGTGTAAACAAAAGAAAATTAAACGAGCCAATAAGCCCATTCAAATTGACTTGTTATCTAGTTTGAGATACCTTGTCTTTCTATGAGAATAGTTTGAGGGAAATAATTTTCTTTAACCCATTAATTTATATCATTCATTCATATATTGAAATAAAAATAATATATTCTGGAAAAAAAATATGTATAACATATTTGTTTATGAAATATTTTAGTATTCTATACTTTTAATTATATTTTAAAAATATCATGGTCAAGAAATTATTTGTAAAATATAGTCAAACTTTATTGATCTATTTCCAGCCATTAAATGAGAAACTGAGAGGTGAGCACGGATTTTTTTATTTATTTATTTTTTTTTCATTTTTCAAAAGACTCATACTGAACTGACATTTTAATTTTAACACATATATTACTTCGTCAAATCCTTATTATAAGCATTTAATACTAATATTATTTAAATTAATAAATTTATTCAAAACTGTTTATTTCTTATAAAATATTACAATTACTGTCAACAAAAGTCATTAGTTAGAGGAGTTTAATTTGATTAAAAATTAGGAAGTTATATATTTAGTTAGAAATACTAAGTGAAAAAACAAATCATTAGAAGGACTTTAAATAAGACATGTTAGGTAATGAAATACGTTTGAAGGTGCTGGTAACAAGAACAAGAGAAAGTACTGTAAATACCTTTTGTGTTGTGCATGTTAAACACGTATAAGCTGCCTTAATTAAAAGAAGGGTTAAGGTGTAAAAATACACATATGATTTTTTTTTTAAAAAAATATATCTAACACGAGTACTTTTTTTCGGGTGTAAAAGTAACTATGTGGTTATAAAAGTGGAGCAAAAATACCTATGACCGTTTGTTTGATTTTTTTTTTTTTTTGTGTGTGGTATTTTTATGGCTGACATGGACGATGACTCGGTAAATTTCATCTCAACTAGCAGTAGAGAACTAGAGAAAATTGCATAAAAGAGCCCAAATAGTTTTGAAAATTACATAAAGGCGGCAACAGAGGCGAGGAGGTGGAGATGGGCGGCGATGGGTGAGATTGGGATTGGGAGAAAGAAGGGGAATCGGAGAAAGAAGGAATGAACTGTAATTTCCAAAATATCTATGCTATTTTTTATAATTTTCTCCAGTTCTTTATTGCTAGCTGAGATGAAATTTAGTTAAGTCATCATCTATGTCGGCCTTAAAAATACAAAAAAGTCAAACTAACGGTTAATGTATATTTTTGCTCCACTTTTTTTTTTAACTATATAGTCACTTTTGCACCCAAAAAAAGAATTTAGTGTTAGGTGCACTTTTAAAAAATTCACACATATATTTTTATACCTTAGCCAAAGAAAGTAATTTACTTCATGTAAAGATTTTGGGTTAAATGCCAAATATAACCTGGCAGTTTTGATAAGGGGGCGCCCATCACACGGAAGTTTTTTGGTACCATATATCCCTTGGAAGTATTGAAAAAGTATCAAATTTACCCTAGAAGTAAAAAAATGTATCATATTTACCCAAACGACGGAAGGACGAGCGACGTTAGCCACGTCGGAAATGTTTATTTGGTTCAAGTTTTTTGGTGGATATTAGTGACACGGAGGCTTCAACGTTTAAAAAAAAAAAAGAAAAGCTAGGGCATTTTGTGAAGAAAGAGAGAGGGGTATGGTTCGATTGGAGGTGTCGACGGGAAAAATCCGAACCAGAGGTGGTGTTATAGAGAAGAGACGACATGGGTGATTCGACGGCAAGTTTGTTAGTGGGAGCAGGCGGAGGGTTGCGCGGTTAAGACGAGGATCGCGAGAGTTGCAATACGAAGGACCAACGAGGATGTGTCACGTGGAATCGCGGCTCCTTTGTGCACTTCATGGATGGAACAAAACCGGGAGAAGATTCTTTGGTCAGTCGAAATTATCGGCAAGTATGGTACTTGTTTATTTAATTGTGGAAAGTTAATTCATTTTATATTGTTAATGGTGATTGTTGATGTAGAGCATTGTGTAGGGAAATGGCTGTGGGTTCTTCCAATAGCATGATGGTCAAATGGGTGAGAGGTCAACTAAGGTGATAAATGAGCTTCTTGGCCATGTTGATAGATTGTATGATGACAATGTAATGCAGGGGAGAGGAGCTGATAACCAAGCAGATAGAATTGTTGATGAGAAACTTTCAGACATGCATTTGGTTATGGAGAAGATTGATAGCAGATTGAGGAAGATTGATGGTAGATTGGGACTTACAATTTGTGGATTGGTTTTGACTTGGGTGTTGATTGTTGTATATATTTTGTCTTAAATGGTTTTGATGTCTGTTAAAGGCCATTTGTAATTTGCAATGTAAGTGTTTTAGTTGTAACTGTTAGTGGAATGTATGTTGCTTCTTTAGGAAGGTGTATATTGTAAGCCAATTACTTTGTGCAAGCCAATTTTGTAGTTTGTAAAGTAAGAGCCATTTTAATGGCAACGATTCGATTTAATGGACGAGAAAAGTAGGAAGGTGTATATGACAACAATGGTGTTATTTTGCACTCACTTTGTGCAAGCCAATTCTGATTTTGAGTATGACTATTTTGAGTACAGGGTGCATGGGAACTGTGGTGCTGTTAATAACATGGAAATTGATAACCAAAAAAGAAAAAGCATGAAGAAGCTGTGGTGTATATGAATGCAAGTATTCTTATCTTGCTAGTAGTTATTTGAGCAATGAATCACATTAAAAACTAGAAGGCATACAAGGTAGTAGTTATACAGGCAATCAAACTATTCCTATATGCTGTCATTTTGGACTTTTGCAAGTAGATACCAACATGCTGTCATTTGCAAGTATGGGCTGTCATTTTGCAATAACAAAGTGATTTGAGAAATTGGCAACAAAATACCAACATAAAACCAGTGTTATTCCTATACTAGCAAAACAACAACAAGCATGCCAACAAGTAAACATGGCACCAAAATACAACAATGTACAACATTCCAACAATCACCAAACAAGAAGAAACACCTGATTGGTAGAGGTAAGATAAATAGTAATTACCATTAACAAAAGATTCATCACAAGTATAAAGGAAATACAACCAAAATGGCCAACACAACATAGCACCGAATTTGGCCAATATAACAACACAAGTAAAGTCATGGCAGCCACTTACAACCAAAATAAAGTTATGATAGCCCTTTACACCCAAAATACAATATAATGGCCCCCCTTTACACCCAAAATATAATAATGGCAGCCCTTTACAAAATAAATACATTCGAGCCCTTAACAAACATAACACAGCTGGCCACTATTTCAGACCCCTGCCCCTGCCTCTCGTTGACGGAATTTTGTTCCTGCTGCTGGAAGCAATCATGGTCTGGTCCCTATGAGCTAGAAGCCGAGATGTTGGCATTGCTGGTGCCCCTCGCCACATAAGTCCTGGAGGTGTGACAGGGAGATTAGTTGGGGTAGGTGGTGTTGAACCATCTCCACGAATTTTGATAGTCCGATAAGCTTGATCAGTGGTAGACTTGGACATGCTTTGTGTCATTATTCCCCTATTGTTTGGGATAGGAAATCTGGTCTCCAAGTCTGCCTCTCGTTGTATGGACTCATTTGGTGTCCCCTCATTTAAGACGCAGCTGGAATTCATTCCAGGCTACCAATAGAACAAACAGAAATGTAGCACTTCATCATAAAACAGAACAAACTGAAATGCAGCACTTCATCATAAAACAGAATATACAACAGAACAAACAGAAATGCGGCACTTCATCAGAAAACAGCATATACAACTTACAGCAACCTGAATTAGAAATACTCAGACCATCACATATAGTCAGATCTTAAATAACTTACATTATAAACAGTCCTCCCAGTATCCTCATCTATACGGACACCCATGCCACTCTCCATTCTGCTCCTGTAGAAGGCTCTTCCACCACGCTGTGTCACCTGAGACTGGCATGAACTGACTTGTGACGACTGAGACTCTCTAGCGCCTGAGGAGTCAACACTTGTACACCTCTGTCGGTTTGAGCTTGTGCTAGGTCGCTGCAACAAGGAAAAAACAGAAATCAGTGGTAAAGTCATATATGAAATAGTGGCACCGAAGAGACAAAAAAACAGAAATCATACTCACATCTTTACATCTGGCTCTATTGTGGCCCTCTTGATGACATATACTGCATTTTGAAGTACCACCTTTTTTGGAGGTCTTTTCAGCCCGTGGTGTAGGCAGATCAGGGGTTGTTTGTGGCCCATGAGGTGTCTGTTGTTGACCATTGACAGATTTCCTTCTCCTTTCACCTTCTTCTATTCAAATTCTCCTTTTTGTAGGGTGGCCAGGCATTGAAATCACTGGTGGTGGTGCTAATGGCTCACAACGATGAGTTCCCCAAAATGACCTCCCTCTCACAGGTTGGAACTTATTTCTATAGCTTGCAATATAGGCATCCCTATGGTAGAACCTAGATATTTGACTAACTGGGTCTATGTTGGCATGGAAAAAGGGCGCAAATTACATGTTGGCAAGGGACACCAGTCAAGTCCCAAGCCCTACATGAACACCTCTTCCCACATATAAACACATTATGCTTATCGTCCCCTTCGGTCACTTCATAACCATCGTCCCCATTGTAGTGAACTCTACATCTCATAGACAACTTCTTGTTATCCTCAAACAAAGATTGACACTTAGGACTAAAATTACCGGTCCACTTAGACACATTTTTTTCAGCGTCAGCCCACTTAGTCATGAGCTTAACTCTGATCCCATCTAGCATCCTAATTATTGATAAATACCTAAAGTCATCTATCCAGGCATTGAAGCTTTCACTTACATTGTTGTCTACAATCTAGGATAGACATGTACATCTAAAGTAAGCCCTTACCCATGTCTAGGATACGAAACCGCCTTTGGCCATTGCTCCTCACTAAGTGCAGCAAGCTGTTTGAGGTTATCCACAAATTGTTCTTCAAATGTGCTCCAAGCACAAGTGAAGAACTTTTTCTTTAACTCACCACCTCCCCCCCCCACTTTTTGCTCCAATTAGCATATATGTGCCTAGCACACAGTTTATGCTCAACCATGGGTAGCAATGAAGAAACAGCAACAAGTAAACCCTGAAAAGTATAACAAACATCAGCAACTTTATCATTGTACCTAATTGATATGAATTAAACCCTAAACCGTTACCTTCTGCATATCTGACATGATAGTGATATTATCTCCTTCTTCAATCTCTAATGACCTCTTCAACCATTGATGAGAACCATTTCCGGTTGATGGTGTTCTCATCGTGTTATCCCAATAGCTATGGGATATAGACCATCATTTGCATCAAGGCCAGTGGCGGTTAGCATGATGCCTCGTGCATTTCCCTTGAGGAATGTACCATCCAGACCAATGATTGGCCTACATCCAACCTTCCATCCCGTCTGCAACAGCAAAATTAACTAAGGTTAATCAATCATTTTAATCATGATAGAATCCTAAACCAAGCCAACAAGTAAAAATATATCACAACATAATGTCATCAATTACCTTTTCAGCATTGAAACAGACATACAACCTGAACACCCTATTGCCATTTTCAAGAGCTTCTTTACTTAGCTCAAGTGACACATCGAACCCGGATTGGATCTCTTCAACTCATTGCAATAACTCTCTAAGTGGTTGAACTCATCAACGTAGCTTCCTTCCATTCCATCCACAATTAGCCTCCTCGCTCTTTTACACTTAAATAAACTAACACTAACCATCAACTCCTCCTCTGCATCCTTCTTCATGTCTTTCACTCTGTAATTTGGCCTGTCTCACAACTTATACTTGAAATACTCAGTTAGAAACTTCACAGAGGCCCTGGGATTCTTATACACACGGCTGCAACTATGTTCGAGCAGCAGGGTCTTGATTTTCAGCCCCGGATGTGGTCCATCTTTCGAAGCATACAAGACAAATGGGCATCCATTTTGACACTGTATCAACACCCTCGAAGGCTTACTCCTAACAATTTTTAACTTCACTCCCACACGGACGTAGTTATCTACGGCGCAACTAGCTCCTGCTTGTTTGCAAACGTCTCATCTAATCTGGCCCAGGCGTACCATCATCCAAATCAGGGTCCTCTTCATCAAACTCCTCACCGTCATTGTTACCCTTAGAATCCTCTTCATTTTCTCCCTCACCTTCATCCTCACCTTCGCTTGGAATCAGAGGGTTATCTCCATTATCGTGCCCTAATTCTTCCAACGCCTCATCACCTCTGTTGACATCTCTATCCAACAGCTCATCGGTCCCACCTTCTCCACTACCCTTTCGACCCCGCTTTGGACCACTCCCGGGACCACTAGACTCGTCTAAAGCCATTTACCCTACATTAAACTTTGACAACAACCATTACACTACGAGACAAACCAAGCTTTTGACCAAAAAAAAAAAACCACAAAGCGACAAAGAAACAATATAAGGGCCAGTCAGCATTTCACTGGAAAATGCATAAAGCAACCAAAAGCAAGATTCCTTACCTGAAATACTCAGAACGAATCTCTGCTATGCACTCACTGTTCTCTTGCTTTCAATCGCTCTGCCCTAACTTGCCGAATCCCCAATTTCACTCTCTTCCACTAATTTCTCCAGCTAACTCACGATTTCACAATCCCTGGCAACTCGCGATCACGATTTCACAATCCCTGGCAACTCGCGATTTCAGGTTCCGCTCTCTTTCAATCCCTCTGCTCAATTACTGGTTCTCGCCATTTCCATTTCTTGCCCTAGTTCGCCTTGTCGCGATTTCACTTTCCTTTTTCCTTGCCGTCAAAGTGTTTTTCAGCCTTTTAACTTGTCCGTTGTTGATTATACGTGCTACATGATGTGGCATTTCACTGGACTTCCACCGTGTTCAAACCGATGCCACCTCGCATGCCACATCAGATTTTAACGGTCTGCGTGGACTTCCGTCACGTTTGGGTAAATTTGATACCTTTTCAATACTTCCAGGGGATATATGGTACCAAAAAAACTTCCGTGTGATGGGCGCCCCCTTATCAAAACTTCCAGGGTATATTTGACCTTTAACCCTAAAGATTTTCCAAGAAGACGGTGATGATAAAAGTAAGGCCTCACCACCCACCAATTATTGCCCTTAATATATTTGGCTTCTTCCAACTTTTCCCATTCTGTTCCCTACAATAATTTGTAAAAGTTCAAAAACTTGAGATTAAATTAAGAGAGACCACTAGAGATTTCCTAGCTTGAAATATTTAGTGGTGTATCTAATAACTCAATATTTTTTTTAATGCAATTTTACACTTAACAATTTAAATAATTTAAAGTGTTGACTACACTTATGAAAATATTTTAGGTGTTATATGCAATAAAAAACAATTTAGGGTGCTAAATCCATATACAAAAGTATTTTAAGGTGGTACACGCACTCAAAAAAAATACTTCAATGTGCTAGATGCAATATAAAATATTTTAAGGCACTAAGTGCAACTGAAAAAATACTTTAGAATGTTAGATGCACCTTAACTCTTTTTTAAATGTAACTAAAATGATATTTATATTTAAAGATAGATAAATTTAAGACCCTTGTTTAAATAGTACTACTATTATAATAGTACTTATATTTAAAGATAGATATAGTTAAGCCTACTGCGCAATAAATAAAGTTAAGATCGAGTTAAGGTACATCCAACATTCTGAGGTATTTTTTCATGTGTATCTAATACTAAAGTATTTTGTTGTGCACCATCACAAAGTTTTTTTTTTTTAGGGGCGTACATTATCCTAAAGTACTTTTCTATGCAAGTTTACATTTAGCAATTTAGATAATTTAGGGTATTGGATACACCTAAAGAAATACCTTAGGGTATTAGATGCGCAAAAAAAAGTTTATAGTACTAGGCACACTTGAAAAAATACTTTATGATGGCAGCACTACAAAAAACTGTAATTTCGTAGTGGTTAAATTGTTGTGGTTGGAAAAAAACCGCTACAAATATCAGTATTTATATCGGTTTTAAAGAAAATCGCTACAAATGTGAGTCGTTTGGCTGGAAAGGCCGACCATAGGTCCAGCTTCCCGGTGGCTAGCAGGGCCTAATGCATTCAGCTATTTTTGAGTTGTTAATTCACCAAATAATATTTTTCTAGCACTGTGGTAATGGATCATGTGTTGATTTTTGTATTACATGCTGCATATGAATTGTGATACATGTTGTATGATCCCTGAATGCTTCATATGCGGTGTGGATTGTTCTGTTCTGCTTGATTATCATATATTGTATATGCTTGAATTGAGATTAAACTGTTACTCTGGGATCCTTCGGGATTCCAGCTACTGTTACTACCTATGAATTGGATAGTGTATTAGATGTGGCTCCAAGGGCAAGCAATGTATACCGGTAGTTGGTGATTTTGGAATGAGCCAATATTTTATGTTGCATAATTGTATTTATATAAATGAGTATTTTTAGAATTTGTAATCATTATGTATCGATTTTGTAGGTGGTGATTATTGTATTATAATCAAGAGTTTTATATCAATATATTGTATTATTTCTATTTTGCTTAATGAAGCTAGCGTATGAACACTATGAGGAATGTGGATATACCGAGGGGGTATTACACTCTCGGTTCTCCAGCTTCTACATTATTTACCTTAGAGAGAGAGATTATTTGTGTTGCGCTTTAGTGTTCATCTCAATCCACTTCTAATTGAGAAGACTTATTGTCATTTTTTTATTATTAAAATTGTATCCTTACGGTGTGTAAGGGGAGTAACACGGTGATATAATTATAGTGGCTTCACAAGTGTCTAGATTAAACTTGTAGGTTTTAGTGGTTCTCATGTACCCAATTTAAACTTGAGGGAGATAATAGATTGAAAATCTCGGGAGGAGCCTCGGGACTAGATGTAGGTCATCAAGGAATCGATCGAACCAATATAAATCATAGTTTATATATTATTTTCCCTTGACTCTTACATCTCCAACATGAACAATTTATTTATTTGATTATGTAATTCTGGATTTTTACCTTTATACTAGTTATATTTCTTATTGCCTTCTAGAAACCAAAAAAAAAAAAAACGTTTTTATCTTACACCAATTCACCGATTGATATGCAAAAATAAATAAATAAATAAATAATTTAAATTTAAGTTTTTATCTTACACCAATTCACCGACTATCTTGGGTGTTGGCCGGTTCTAACAATTGATATCAAAGTAGAGCTCTTTTATAAAGGACTTAACAATCTCAAGAGTTTACAATGATTGATTTTGGATGTTACGTATTTTCGATGATTTTGATTATATAGTTCCTCCACTTTTAAAAGATATCATTTTTTGGTTTTGAAAAACTAGAACATTTATTATTATTTTTTTTTTTTTTTTTTTTGGTAACAAACGGGGCAACAGCCCTATTTTATTCCTTCACCAAAATGCATCTCGGGTAAGCAATACCCAAGCAATCCCCTGTTCGATTTCTCATTACAGGTGATGGAGGACTATCAAAAAACACTAAATCCTCCACTTGCATGAGACTATAATTTGCAAGCGTGTCGGCGCAGGAGTTACCCTCCCTAAAGACATGTACATACTCAATATTAGAAAATTGCGAGCAAGCTTTACAATTCTACGCATCGGTTGGGACTCTATCCTAATATCAACCCGCATATTATTCGGCATATTCACAACAACGGAGGAATCGACTCAACAATTATATTATTTAGTCTATATCTACAAGCTAATTCAAGGCTGTAAGGACAGCCCACGTTCACTCTTCAATGCGAGTAGCTCCCTAGCTTCCCGACAAAACCACATTTCCACAAGCCTCGCAATCACGTATCAAGCCCCCATGACCAGCAGTTCTTCCGCCCTTTGGAGACACCATCAATGTTTAATTTTGCCCGGCCCCTGGAGGAGCCGTCCATCGGCGACCACTTCCTTCTTGAGCCCCTTCCCCACTCCAAACTCCCCTTGCGCCCTTTATAGCAGCTACATACCGGAGCACAATACCCGCCCGATCGTAGGCATGGTATAATTCTCCTCAAAACAGCCCCTATTGCGCCAATTCCACGAAACCAACATGCGACCCCAAATATGAGATTCCAATCATCTTTTGCATATGCTAAGTTCCAACTCAGCCAATCACCCCCGCAAACTATAAAACACAGAGCCTATATCATGAGGTTTTAGGTCCTGCCACAATGACCCTGCCAGCTCACAATCACGTAGGACATGCATCAGGTCCTCTTGATTATTGCAGCCATAACAGCTATCCCCTCCCCCCAATATGCGACTCCTTCTTACTGCAGTTAAGAGTCTATTATGCAGAGCCAACCACAGGAAAATTTGGATCCTCCTTGGCCCTTTCCACCTCCATAAAATAACATTTATTTTATTAAAGCATCTGATTTTGATATGTGGGATTTTCTTACAAATGCTTTTGATTTTAAACATAGAAGATATTGTAGTGAAAAAGAAAAGAAAATGTTTAATTAGTTTAAACATTAGAGCAGTGAAAATTTTATATAGTGCTTTAACCTAAAATTATTTTGAGAAAATCATTTTTTCTCTTGTGCTAAAGGTATCTAGGATACTTTTGGTTTGTCTATGCTTCAATTGATTGTGTTAACGTTAAAAATGTTGACAATTCATCGAAACTATAAGCTACCTATCTATGATTGATGAACAATTGAAAGTTGAGAATGAAGAAGAAAAATTACATAAACCTCCATGATCCGTCAAACGAGAAGGAGAAGAAGAAGACGATTCCCAAAAAATGCTCAACACAAACGAATGTAATGAATCCTTTTCATAGGCTCAAGATGCACTTATGGTAAAAAGTTCCAATTCTTCTTGTGCAATTAAAAAAATGATTTTGAAAGTTTACATAAATTTTTTTTTCAACCAATTATTGATTCTATTTTAAGAAAAAATATATATATTTTTGTTTACTTATCTCCTCTGAGTCCAAAACAATGATCATCTCTTGCCCAAATCATAGATAAAAAAACTCGTAGTTAAATATATTGTTAGATGTATATCGTTTCAAATTTTAGATAATAAAATAAGAGGCAAATCAAATTAATAAAATAGGAGAGAAAATCAAATTATATAGGCCACATTCAGTCTAAAAATAATTATATAAGTCACAACACTCTTTATTTTATGGTTTTACACATCAAGTAATTGTGACTACGCATAATATTACTTTTATCACATAAAATATTGATAGCCAAATATAACTATTTAAAATATTGAAGGGCCAACAACACCATATTTTCCTCTAACATTTCCTCAAGTTGAACCTCCACCATCGACACCACCTCTTACGTCCCTTTTTTTCGCCTCTACTTGCACCATTGCCACCTCTTGTACTTGTATCCCCTCTTGCACCAAAACTCGATCTTGCACCACCGCTTGCTCCCACACGTCTACTTACACCAGCACCACCTCCCGCACCAACACCCCCTCCTACACCAATACCGCCTCCGGCACCTACACCTCCACTTGCACCAACGCCTCCTCCTGCACCTACACCACCTCCAACACCAACTCCTCCCCCTACACCAATACTACCTCCCCGCTCCAACACCCTCCTCCCGCACCTCCACCGCCTCCAACACCGCCACCACCTCCTCCTCCTACACCTCGCCTCCACCTCGCACCTCGCACCTCCTCCGCACCTACACCACCTCCAACACCAACTCCTCCCCCTACACCAACACCACCTCCCCGCTCCAACACCTCCTCCCGCACCTCCACCTCCTCCTACACGGCCCCCTCCACCTCCACCTCCACCCGCACCCGCGCCTCCTCGCACTCCGCACCCGCACCACCTCCAACACCAACTCCTCCCCCGCACTAATACCTCCTCCCCGCTCCAACACCTCCTCCCGCACCTCCACCTCCTCCTACACCGCCACCACCTCCTCCTCCTACACCGCCACCTCCGCCTCCGCCTCCACCCGCACCCCGGCCCTCCTCCTCCCGCACCCGCACCACCTCCAACACCAACTCCTCCCCCGCACCGATACCACCTCCTACTCCAACACCTCCTCCCGCACCTCCACCTCCTCCTACACCGCCACCACCTCCTCCTCCTCCACGGCCGCCTCCACCTCAAAGACCTCCTCCCGCACCACCACCACCTCTACCCAAGACCTCCTCCGCCCCGCCACCACCTCCTCCTCCTCCACGGCCGCCTCCACCTCCGCCAACGCCTCCTCCCCGCACCTGCACCACCTCCAACACCAACTCCTCCCCCTGCACCAATACTACCTCCTGCTCCAACACCTCCTCCTACACCGCCACCACCTCCTCCTCCTACGCGGCCGCCTCCACCTCCGCCTCCACCTGCACCAGCGCCTCCTCCTGCACCTGCACCACCTCCAACACCAACTCCTCCCCCTGCACCAATACCGCCTCCTACTCCAACGCCTCCTCCCACACCGCCACCTCCTCCCGCACCCGGCGCCTCCTCCCCGCACCTACACCACCTCCAACACCAACCCCTCCTCCTGCTCCGACCCCTCCTCCCGCACCTCCACCTCCTCCTACACCGCCTCCGCCTCCACCTCCTACACTTCCACCTCCACCTCCACCTCCACCTCCTCCAAAACCTCCTCCTACACTACCACCAGCACCACCTCCACCTCCGCCACATCTAAATGCTGGATGTTTCTCTTCAAAACCTCCTACATTATTATGAATTGCCCGACGAACTTTAAATCCTTCTCTATTAGCCACATCACCTCCTCCACTTCTCTCACCGACACCGCTATTTACTTTCCATATTAGTATAAGGACTAATAACAAAATAAGCAATCTAACGTTTAGTGAGAATCTTTCCATAGTTGGATAAAACTAAATGTAATAATATAAAGAGTGCGACGATCAATATACTTTGACAAAGGCTTAGAGTGCAAGTTGTATGTGGCATTAGGTTTGGCAAAGCACCCTTTTTATAGGAGTCTGTAAGGTAGAAGGCCAGCTAACAATTCTATAGTCGCTAGAAATGTCTACAAGCCTTTAACATGCTTCTTGTTGACCTCTCGAGTGCTACCTGTACTTGCACTAATACTCTCAACCAGATATAGTGCTCCTGCCGGCATGAAGTTATTTTCATTACCAAAAACGTACGTGTCAGTATTCCATATCGAGTATGTATTTTTGGCTGTCGTTATGCTTCTTCGAAGTCTTTAATTATTTATACCACTATCTAACGCCATTATGAGCTCCTACAAATGACTAAATAAAACGTAATCCACTACTGTCTCAGTCGAAGCCATTAGGTGTAGAGACTTCACCATTTCATCGACCTTAATGCTAGGGTTTTGCTAAATGCTGGTTTACAAGTGGCAGTCCCCGTGGCCTAGTTTAAATACAGAGCAGAAACAAAAAAGTATGAAACCTTATTTAATTATTTAATATATAGTACTTTTCGACATATGTACGTATTTGGGTCTTTTGACTTTAAGCGTATTATTATGCTTAACAGTTGGGCCATCTATTTGATATCATCTTTACTGTTTAAAAGTCAATATAATTTTCATATAAATTTAATTGATGCAAATTACAAAACACTTCATTAAACTCTCAACTGAAATAAAAACATAATTATTTGAAGCTATATTTTGAAAATTAGATAAGAATATTATGTAAGTCCAGAGTTTAAGAACATTTTGTTATTTTTAAAGATTTATATGCTCATAATTTTGCACTAAAACGTTTTAAATTTAGTAGATAATTGATTTTTCCTAATTTAAATCTCGATATTGTTAGCTTCTTAGATCTCTTAGCTTTTCAGAATTAGGGAAGTTCTTATTTTAGTGATATAAAGATATGGAAGGTTTTGATATGATAATCCGAATGCTTCTTCTACGGTTACCAATCTATCATTGGCTTACTATTGAAAATTTTGAAATCATGATCCATATTATTATCTTATGGTATTGTGTATTTTACTACTTAACAAGAAATCAAGAATACATATTTTTTTTTATTCATAGTAATAATCATGACTAATCATTTTATTATTTTTGTTACTAAGAATATTCTAGTTATTTAGGTATCTTTATTTTATTTCATAAAAACAAAAAAAATTTAATTCATCAGTTCTTAAAATTTCATCTACTTTGCCAACGCCTTAGTAGCGCAGTGGCATGGGAGCTTGGCTCCCCCTCCCCGTGTCTAGGGTTCGAACGCCCCCTCCCCTACTATGTGTATCAAAAAAAAAAAATTCATCTACTTTTTAATCAGGTTCCTATAGTTCTACATTTTTATTAAATTCTTATAGTTCCCTTAATTATCATTAGTTAGTTTCTTTGTTCATAATCTATTAATTAAGTCTTATGTGCGGACTAAACCACATCTAAGGTGCTAGAAAAATAAAAATAAATAAATATTTTTTAAAAAAATAACATGATTGAATGAAATTTATTTACTATTAAATCATTATGCGTATAATTATCTCCTAACACACACACACACACACACATATATATATATATATATATAATTTTGTTGATTTTGATTTCATGTTTATCTATGTCATAAAATTAGTCTAGACATATAATGCGACAAGTCATGCCATCAACCATTTACGTCATTTCTCTTACCCAATTAGGTGTACTGGTGTAGAGACTAGAGACTTCCCATTTCATTGACCTAAATGCTAGGCTTTAGAAGTGGCATTACCCGTGGCCTAGCTTAAATATTGAGTAAAGACCGGAAGGCTCAAACATACTCAAGTCCTTTAAATTTTATGAGATATTTTTTTCTCTTAACTTTATAAAGTAAAGTTTTACTCTTATAATTTTAACAATATTAATGTTGCTAATAGAAAATGCTAACATGAGCAAACTTAAACAATGGTTGAATAGTTGACAAAGCATATTCAAATTTTTATTATTTAATAAAAATTATACTAAAACAATTTACAACAACTTTATTAAAGAAAGTAAAATTTAAAAATACTCTAGCAGCTACTCAGTGATCCCTTAAGTTTGCAATGTCGGTATTTTTGTTAACAACACTAACAATGTTAAAAATTATGAAATTAAAACTATACTTTATAAAGTTAAGGGACTATAAAGATGTTCCTTATATAAATTAAATTATTATAATTATAATTTGGTCAAACTAGAAAATATTAAGCCATTAGTTATATAAATATATAGTACTTCTCAATATATGTACTGGGATCATTTGACCTTAAGCCGTACGAAGTTTTATATGTTTAATAGTTAGGATATGGCAATTTGATGGCAATATATCTTTATTATTTAAAAGTCAATAAACTTAAGTTTTAGTTATATTCTCCATTTGAATTTATTCATGAAAATTACAAAACACTCCCTTAAACTTTCAACTAATTAAATTAAAAACGTAATTTTCAAATTCTAATATTTGAAGCTATATTTTGAAGTCCCTGAGTTTAAGAATGTTTTGTTATGATTATAAATTTATATGCTAATAATTTTGCGGTAAAACGTTAATTTAGGAGATAATTGGTTTTTTTTTAATAATTTAAAGTTCGATATTACTAGCTACTAACTACTTAATTAAATTTGTTAGCTTTACAGAAGAATTACGTAAATTCTTATTTTAATGATATAACTGGATGGGAAAGCCAATGGAAGAAATTGATATGATAATGCGAATGCTTCTGTTGATGTTACCAATCTGTATCATCGAGCGGCTTACAATTGAATTAATAATTTCTATTATCTTTAGAATTGTATTCTATTAATAGTTAATAAGAATTAAGAATACGTATTTTATTTAAAGTATTGATCATGACCAATCCTTTTATTTTTCTTTTTATAAAATAATCATTTAATTTTTTTTACCAAGCATATTGTAGTTATTTAAGTATATTTCTTTAATTTTTAAATAATAACAATGTTTGTCCCTATCACCTCATAATTTTAATCCAACGTTAATCTTAAATATCAAATAATCTTCCTTTTTATGGCGCACATACGTATGGCACTTTTTTTTTTCCTTTACTTTTAAATTTTAATCTTCTAATTTTCTCAAATTTCAAATTTGAAATTATATTCTGTGGATCGACTAAACCCTAAAGTTGACTGCACATTAAATAGTTTTATCATTTGGGGCTTTTGTTTTATACAATGAAACAAACGCTCTTATAGGGAGGTAACTTGTCGGCCTGCTTCTCGAGTTAGTCCTACATCGAGATTATAGAAATAGAAGAGCCCAAAGATTGTATGTTGGTCTTCCTATAACTACAAAAAAGGTTGTAGACACAAAATAAGAATATAGTTTTAAAAAAAAATAAAAAAAAATAAAGATGACTATTTTTTGAGAACACTCATTGAAGTCTCACTTACAACGACTATTTTACTAAAGCAATAGTTGATTTACGGATATAGCTTTTTTAAAATACACACACAACTGTTTTTAAGAAAGTAGTCGTTCTAAATATCACGTACAACGACTATTTTACTAAAACATTTGTTGCAAGGGAGATTTATGAATATAGGCTTTTTAAAAACAATATACACAACTGTTTTGAATAAAGCAGTCTTTGTAAAGTCACATGTCACACTTACAACGACTATTTTACTAAAATAGTTGTTGTAAGTGTGACTTACAAATATAGTTTTTTTAAAAAATAAAAAATAAAAATCTTACATGACTATTTTAAAAAAAACAGTTGTTGCAAGTCTCGCTTACAACAAGTGTTTTTCCTAGAACGATCATTGTAAGTGAGACCTACAACGACTATTCAAGAACCATCTACTATTTTAAAACTTTTTAATAACACTCACATACACTAACTTTGAAATCAGACATCTTATGGTCTTAAAAAAAAGCGTTAAAAGTACCCTTTTTAATTTTGTGCGTGCGTGTGTTCATGCGTGTGAGAGAGAATATTGATCACTCTCCCAATTAATAGGAAAACAAACTAAAAGTGTGTGCGTGTATGTGTGTGAGAGAGACAATTTATAGCAAAACAAACTTAATTCAATTCCGGAAAACTATACATACCAGATGACAATCTGCACGCCATCGTTTATGACCAGTACACACACACACAACATTAGCTCTATCTTTGTCCTCGAACTTGAGTATATTTATCCATATCCTTAATCATACTGCTTTCCATGTTTTAAAGCCACAATTATTTTTAATTTCCCCAACAATTCTCTGTTTTTTTAATTTTTTTTTTTTTTTTTTTTTTTTAAACACACATTTAAAGTTAACTAAGCTTCATCCCATCAATGACAAAAGTAACGGTACAGCATCTTTTTAAAACATTCTCCTTAAGAAATATTCAACAATATAATTGAATAATTATGTTAATGTATATCACCCATAGCACGAATAATTTATAATAACCACTTAAATCTTCATTGACCTACTACATTTCTATTTTCTTTCTTTCTTTCTTTCACTTTAAATCCTTCTCTATTAGCCACATCACCTCCTCCACTTCTAGCTCTCACCAACACCACTATTTACTTTCCATATTAGTATAATGACTAATAACAAAATAAGCGATCTAACATTGAGTGAGAATCTTTCCACATAGTTGTATAAAACTAAATGTAATAATATAAAGAGTATGACGATCAATATACTTTGACAAAGGCTTAGAGTGCAAGTTGCATTGTACGTGGCATGCATTAGGTTTGGCAAAGCACCCTTTTTATAGGAATAGGAGTCTGTAAGCTATAAGGCTAGCTAACAGTTCCATGGTTGCTAGAAATGTCTACCTTTAACATGCTTCTTGTTGAGTGTTGAGCTCGAGTGCTGCCTGTAATTGCACTAACACTCTCAACCAGATATAGTGCTCCTGCATGCCCGCATGAAGTTATTTTCATTACCAAAAACGTTGACGGCTTTACGTGTCAGCATTCCATGGATCGATTATGTATGTATTTTTGGCTATCGTTATGCTTCTTCGAAGTCTCTAATTGTTTATAGCACTATCTAACTCCATTATGAGCTCCTACGAATGACTAAATAAAACGTAACCCATTACTGTCTCAGTCGAAGCTATTAGGTGTAGAGACTTCACCATTTCATCGACCTTAATGCTAGGGTTTTGCTAAATGCTGGTTTACAAGTGGCACTCTGATGAGGAGAAACTAGAAAGTATGAAGCCTTAATTAATTATATAATGTATAGTACTTTTAAACATATGTACGTATTGGGATCTGTTGACTCTAAGCGTAATATTATGCTTAATAGTTGGCATGGATATTTGACAAGATATCATCTTTACTGTTTAAAAGTTAATAAATTTAAGTTTTCATTATATTTCATATAAATTTAATTAATGCAAATTACAAAACACTTCATTAAACTCTCAACTAAAATAAAAACATAATTAATTTAAGGATTTATATTATGTAGGTCCAGAGTTTAAAAACATTTTGTTAATTTTTAAAGATTTATGTGCTCATAAGTTTGCACTAAAACCTTATTAATTTAGGAGATACGGAGTAATTTGTTTTTGTTAATTTAAATCTCGATATTGCTAGCTTCTTAGATCTCTTATTTTAGTGATATAAAGACGTAGAAGGTTTTGATTGATAATCCGAATGCTTCTTCTACTGTTACCAATCTATCATTGGCTTACTATTGAAATCATGATCATTATTATCTTTCTTTTATTTTTATTATTCATAGTAATAGTCATGACTAATCATTTTATTATTTTTTGTACTAAGAAAAGTATAGTCATTTAGGTATCTTTCTTTTATTTTTATTTTATTTCATGAAAAAAATAATTCATCAGTCCTTAAAGTTTCATCAACTTTTTAATCAGGTTCCTATAGTTCTCATTTTTATTAAATCCATATAGTTTCCTTAATCATCGTTAATTAGTTTCTTTGTTCATAATCTATTAATTAAGGCTGATGTGCGGACTAAACCACATGTAAGAAGCAAAAAAGAAAAAGAAAAAAAAAAAGAATACAAAAATAAATATTTTTAAAAAACAACATGATGGAATGAAATGTATTTACTATTAACATAAAAAAATCATTTTGTATTTAATTATCTTCTAAGATATATATATATTGTTGATTTTGATTTTATATTTATCTGTGTGAGAAAATGAGTCTAGACGTATATGCGACAAAGTCATGTCATCAACCATTAACGTCATTTCTCTTACCAAATTAGGTATACAGACTTCCCCATTTCATTGGACCTGGCTTTGGTCCTTTTTTAGCTCCTGTCCGCTGCATCGTTTTGATGTAAAGGGGGAAAAAATATTTTAAGATACTAATTAGTATTAAAAAAAATATTTTAAAATATTGAACAGTACAGAAAAAATACTTAATGATCTTAAAAAATTATTTTAAGATCCTGAAAAAATATTTTAAGGTATTGATTTGGTACTAAAAAAGATACTTGAGAATACTAACTATTTGAAAAAAATACTTCTCGATCTTAAAAAATTATTTTAGAATTCTGAAAAAATATTTTCAAGATACTAAATGGTATTAAAAGAATACTTCAACATATTGAATGGTACTGAAAAAATACTTCATGATATTGAAAAATTATTTTAAGATCTTGAAAAAACATTTTAAGATATTGACCTGGTACTAAAACGATAGTTGAAGATCTGAAAAAATATTTTATGGTATTGAATGATATTAAAAGAATACTTCAAAATATTGACTCCAGACTTGAAAAATACTTCATGATCTTGAAAATTTATTTTAGGATCTTGAAAAAATATTTCAGGATATTGACTAACACTAAAATGATACTTGAGGATACTAACTGGTACTAAAAAAATAATTTTAGGATTTTAAAAAAATATTTCAGGGTAACTAGTACTAAAAGGATACTTTAAGATACTGACCTGTAATGAAAAAATACTTTATGATCTTGAAAAAATATTTTCAAGATACTAATTAGTACTAAAAATATATTTCAGGATTTTTTTAGATCCTAAAATAATTTTATCCTAGAGTATTTTTTGATAACTTAGTATCTGAAATATTTTTTTCAAAAAAATTATAATAATAAAACGGCCAAAACCTGGTCCCATTTCATTGGCCTAAGTGCTAGGCTTTTGCGGAATAATGCTAGTTTACAAGTGTCACTGCCCGTGGGCTGTGGCCTAGTTTAAATACTGAGTAAATATTATGAGGCTAAAATATATTTAAGTCTTTTAAGTTTTATATAAGATCTATTTTTTATCTCTTAACTTTATAAAATATTATTTTGTTTTTATAATTTTAACACAATTAATATTGTTAATAGAAAAGGCTAATACAGCAAACTCAAATAATGGATAAGCAGCTGACAAAGCATATACTTACACATTATATTAAAAAAAAAATACTTAAATATACTTTGCAGCTAGTCAATAATTCTTTGAGTTTGTTTTCGTTAACGTTTATTAACGGTGCTAAAAATTATGAAACCAAAACTATGGTTTATAAAATTAAGAGACTATAAAAGTATATCTTATATAAATTTAAAAGGCTAAAAATATATTTAGCAAAAATATTTTATAGAAATATATAGTACTTCGCAATATATGTACGTAGTGGGATCATTTGACTTTAAGCCGTATAAAGTGTTATATGTTTAATCGGTAGGATATGGCTATTTGATGACAAGATATCTTTATTATTTAAAAGTCAATAAACTTAAGTTTTAGTTATATTCTCCATTTAAATTTATTCATGAAAATTACAAAACACTGCCTTAAAATTTCAATGAATTAAAATAAAAATTTAATTTTCAAATTCTAATATTTGAAGCTATATTTTGAAGTCCCAGAGTTTAAGAATGTTTTGTTATTACTAAATATTTATAGGCTAATAATTTTGCTGTAAAACGTTAATTTAGGAGATAATTGGTTTTTTCATAATTTATAATTCGATACCACAAGCTACTAACTACTGAATTAAATCTCTTAGGTTTACGTAAGAATTACATAAATTCTTATTTTAATGATATTGTTTACGTGTAGAACACATATGTCAATACGAGCCGGTGTTTTGATCTTGAATCAATGGGCTCTGCTTGAGTATCTATAGAGTAGATATCCAGGAGAGCGTGTGATCCGAGACCCAGCATCGTAACTGCCAGATATAGATTTAGATATACCGGATTGTCTCGATAAGATAGGATCTCCCTCCATTATAGGAAGATCGATGTGAAATATATCTATTCCTCATTGGGCCGTCCGGGCATTAGGCCTAACGTAGTCCGTAACAGTTGCCCCTAGCCCGCAGTTCAAGCTCTTGAGCTGCCGTCGTTCGCCGGGTTATGCTTACAGGCCTAGCTCTGCTGTCATGGACCTCTTATAGCCGATTTGAACTATATGGACTTCTGCTATCAAGGCGGCCTATCCCAAGATCTGAGGTCATGACTCAAGACTTGCGGATATGGCCGAGGTGATTTGCTAATATTTGACTTCAGGGATCAACTTCTCATAGATCTGAGGTCCTATCTCAAAGATCCGAGGTTACGCAAAGTGATTCGAGGTTCCGAGGCAGCGCTAGGATGTTTGGGAATCTGTGGTATGCTAGGTGGTTCGCTTGACTTCGAGACCAGAATCCTCCTGTATTTGCCATCATTGCCCCCTGACACCTGTCTCCCCTGTATTGGCGAGGGCAGTAACCGCCATTTTTAGCACGTTACGATTTTCGTCAGCATTTAATGCTTCTATCACGCGCCGTACATCACCCTTGCTTTTTGCAGTGAATAGTCTCTTTTACCCCTGACGTTTTGGTATCGCAGCCTCCAAAGGAGTGTATTTGTTCATAATTCGTATTTCCCCCTCTTTCTTACACTCTCTTCTACTGCTACCTCTTCGTTCTCCCAGAGAAACTCGTTCTTTCGCATCCTACGATCCGCGCTCGAACATCTTCACCTCTCGCTAAATCGGTATATTTATCACCTTTCATCCTTTTTCCGGTTTACTTCATGACGTTTGTTTGTTCTGTAACTTTTGTAATTTCCACTCTTCGGGTTTTTCTTTGTAAACTTTAGTAGGAACGTCTAGGTACCATTTGAGTTCTGGTCTCCCGTTCAGCAGGAACATCTTTGCACCTGGGCGCGTCCCTAGTCCACTCCATCCTTATTAAACCCTTTGTTCATTTCTAGGTTCCGTTTTCTGCTGGTAATGGATAGGTTTAACCATCTGCCTTCTTCGGGTCAAAACACAACTCCGGAAGAGGAGGAAGCCTTGCGTGCGCGCTATCCTAGAGCCAGTTTTTGGTTATTTGGTTCTCCCATTTCTAAGGAGAAAAGGCTAGCCGCCTTACTTCGTGGTGGGTCTGATGGATGAGAGTTGAACAGTCACCGTCAGTTGTTGGTCGTCCTTCTAATGCAGGTTCTGCCTTCAACTTTCCTCGCATTGAGGGCCGAGACCGTTCAGATGCCCTCTCGGTTATTCCTATCAACTTTTACCAGATTCCTCCTCGGGTGAGGTCGGATTCCCACCTAGAAGGATATCTCAGCCCTTGTTGGGATTGCATTACTTCTAGCTCCCACTACATCGCGCTTGGTCAAGATTCTCTTGCCAATGAAATTCTAGGTTCTTGCCGACATAGGTCTTCATCGGTCCCCACCTCGACCACTAGAACCGAATCTCATCATTCTTCTATCAATAACATGCATGTGTCAGGTATACCTTTCACTTACTGATCTTTACCTATTTTTTGTTTGCTTTAGGTCTAAATGGAGTCGTCTCCATCATCCGATAGGACCCCTTTTGTTACTGGGGAATCAGATTCTGCCAGTCCTCCTCAGGTCCTCCTAACAAAGTACCCATGGGTTGCTCCTAGGGTATTAATGACACAATCTCTGATGACGGCTTCCGACATTGCCAGGCTCAACTTTGGGGAAGCTTCATGCTGCACCTTACGTCTTCCTTCAGATGAGGAGCCCGTATGTGCCACTAGAGAAGGAACGAATCCCTCCTCCTCCTTCTTCTACATAGATTATGCCACCCAACTTGGTATTCGCTTCCCGTTTACCGAGTTCCAAATAGTTGTTTTAAATTATCCCCACCTAGCTCCTTCTCAGCTCCACCCTAACCGGGGGGAGGGAGTTTCCTTTTAGCTTTCGAGCGCTTTTGTAAATCCTTAGTGGAACCTATTCCCCGCAAACTTTCCATATTTTTTTATTTCTTTTTCCGTCCCTTCACACCTCGGCCCGACAAGAATGATGAAGAATTGAGAGGTTTGACGTCCATCCGTGGCATTCCTGGTCGAAACTTTTCCATGCCTTTTACGATTCATTCAAGCACTTTAAGACCAGCTTCTTCAAAGTTGTTGCTATTTTCGGGCAACAACCTTCGTTCCTCCATGGCCCTAAGTCCAAAGATGTGGAATGGAAATTCCCATTGTCTGGACTTCATAACAAGCCCTCCACTAGTTACCAGGTTGATGGGGACGATCTTCCAGCCGAGGACGTCGTAGCGGTGTCTCGTCGGTAGCTTATGTCAAGGAGCACGGTGTAAACACCGTTGCTTCGATACTTTCTCAACCTCATGTTGGGGCCAACCGGACCCCGTATGCCTTGTTATTTTTCTGTTTCTATTTATATGCTTTATGTTGATTCTTTGGCTATCGAGCTTTGTTTCGATCATTAATGCGGTTTGTTTATGCAGCCCAAAACATGCAAGGATTGCCCGGCACTGTCCTACATGAACCCAGCGCGGGAGCTCCTCTGAGGAGAGAAAATCGGAAACACGCCGCTCTTGAACCCAGTTGTTGCTATTTCTAGGCAACAACGATTGCCCGGCTACCTGTCCTACATGAACCCAGGCGCGGGAGCTCCTCCGAGGAGAGAAAATCGGAAAAGCGCCGCTCCTGAACCCAGTAGGGGGAGGGTCGAGGCTGTGTCCCAAGCCCCGGCGTCCAAGAGGACTCGGTCCTCGGCCCAGTGCGGTCCCTCCTAATATCCTTCGGCTAGGCAAATTCAACAGCACCGGGACAAAGAAACCATGGTTGAAGGGGTTCAAGCCCGTCCTCAGACCAACCTGGCTCCTCCTCCTCCTCCTCCTCCCTCGCCCTTCAAGCTGGCTCGCAGTTTTGTTTGGGAAAAGGGGGTAACCAACGAGCTTAGTGTCGCTCACTTCCCCCCTCGTCATTTCCTAGATGTTATCGTCCCCCTAACTGAGGCTGATGAGCGTTTAGTTCATTCGGTGCAGGACCATCTATTGAAGGGGGTTGGTTTGGCGCAAACTATGCTTCATTTGAAGAAGAAGGTGGTTGGGGTCTTGGCGGAGAAAAGGCATTTGGAGACGGAGAGAGATGTCGTCGTAGCAGCGGAAAAAAGGATGGAGGAAGAGTTAAGTGCCGTCCAAGCTGCAGCTGGAAAAACAAACGAGGAGTTGCAGTCAACAAAGGACGTTTTGGCCAAAACAAGCTCTGAGTTCCTCTCTGTGCAGACCGCTCATTCCTAGAGTATGGAGGCTTTGAAGGCGGTGCGACGCGGGGTAACTTGGCGGAAGAGCGGGATCGACGAAGGCCGAGCTCAACGACACTAAGAAGGCCCTTGCCAACCTGCTCGGGATCGTGAGGGCGATCGCCAAGGATGCTTTCGATATGGCCTTAGCGCAAATCCAGCATCTGAACCCTGACTGAATCTGAACCTTGTCGGGTTCGACTATCGGTCTTACATCCGTGATGGCCAGCTGATCCCACCTCCTCCGTCCCCTGATGGTGCCTCAGTTTCCGAACTTAGTGGTGGAGAGCAGGCCGGGGATGGTGAGGAGGAGGAGATCTCGCCTAACATAGCTCCGGAAGATGGCCAAGGCTCTTCGAAGCCGACTGCGCCTCCAAGCTAAGCAACCAGGGCTTTTTTCGGGCGCTGGTGCCCTTTTTGATTGTGTATAATTGCCGGTTTTGTACTCCATTTTTTGTAAACATTTGAACACCTTTTTATTTTTAAGCACTCAGTTCTCTTCTGGTCAGATGCTTCTTTGACTTTGTTTATTGCGATTTTTATACGCTTATACATCCCAATCCACGTTGGGAGTCTATGACCAGGACGGGTCTTATGTATGCGAGTATCTACTTTTATTCTTCCAAGTTCGAAAAACTAGGTATCGGGGGTAGGGTTTTCATTTTAACCACACTACCGAGTTCCGGTTCCGTTGTCCGGGATCATAACCAGGATAAGGGCAAACCGTCACATGTCCAGCCGTGGGGTTTGTAACGCAACGCTTAATTATTTTGACCTGACCAGGGTCGGAATGACAATTCACCTTCTTATCTAGGAGCGAGTTTTTGATGCATCAAATTTTGCGAAATTATGTAATAGCGACTTCACATAACTCATAACCTGGGCTTGTTAGGCCTGGTGTCAACCATTAAGACGGGTTCTATTTTTTATTGGGTTTAAGGACCTCGGTGTAATACTTACGTTGTAGATAGCGCGTAATTTGGCTCTCTACTAAGGAGTTCTTTATTGAATAAAAAATCCGCTCTAAAGAGCTAATAATGTCAAACAAGGAAATTGAATGAACGAAACATAAAATTGAAATCAAAATACGAAATCAAGAAATAAACGAACTCGGGCACATCGTGTCGGTATTTTGTGGATGTGGGGTCGTTGTTTAGCTATAGTAGATTCTCAGCTTGTCAGCCTTCCAAGTCCTTTTGATTGGCTTCCTTCCCAAGGTTTCAGGTATATAAGCTCCTTTGTCGAGCTTCTCCTTGACCCGGTAAGGACCTTCCCAGTTTGCGGCTAACTTGCCATCTCTAGCGTTTTTGTTTTCGACATCCGCACGTCAGAGTACCAGCTTCCCCCTGTTGAAAGAACGGGGTCTGACCTTCCGATTGTATCTTGCTGCAATGAGTTGCTTGGTGGCTAGGTCTCGGTAGTGTGCCGCAATTCGACCTCGTCGATCAAGTCCAACTCTGTCCTCAACGCGTCATTGTTCGACTCCTCTCCATCTTGGAGAGCTTTCAGTTTCCTCCAAGAAGGCTGACCTATCTCGACCGGGATCATTGCCTCACATCCGTAGGTTAACCGAGAGGGGGTTTCCTGGGTTGAGGTCTGCACGCTGGTCCTGTAGCCCCAAAGAACACTATGGAGCTGTTCGACCCAATTCGATTCCGCGTCCTGCATCCGCTTCTTTAAGCCATCGAGAACGATCTTGTTGGCTGCTTCAGCTTGTCCATTAAATTGTGGGTGTTCAACAGAGGCGAAGTGCTGCCTAATGTCGAGGTCGGACATCATATCATGGAATCCCCTATTCGCAAATTGGGTCCCGTTATCGATGACTACCTCGGTTGGGATTCCAAAGCGGGAGACAATATTATGACGAAAGAACCTTCGTATGCACGCCGAGGTGATTGTTGTCAAGGGCTCGGCTTCGATCCACTTAGTAAAGTAATCTACCGCGACAATGAGCCATCTAAACTGCCCGGGGGCTGCCTTGAATGACCCGAGGAGATCCATCCCCCACTTGTAAAAAGGCCAAGGGGTCGAGATGCCTTTCAATTTCATGGGCGCGGGCCAAATGATTTTGGTGTGTTTCTGACAACTATCACATCTCTTTACCGCCTCCTTTGAGTCTGCCATCATGGTTGGCCAATAGTAGTTGGCACGCAGAGCTTTCCTGGGTAGAGCTTTTCCTCCCATGTGTTGGCCGTTGATTCCTTCATGTATCTCGACCAACACATATCTGGCTTCTGAAGGATCCAAGCATCTCATCATCGGAGAGTGCAGGCCTTTTCGGTATAATTAATCCTCAACCATTGTGTAAATGGAGGCCTCTCAGATAAGCTTCTTCGCGTTGGTTGGGTCGACCGGTATAATGCCTCTTTCTAGATAATCCTTAATCGGCTTCCTTCAATCTGTCGCTGCCGATATAGTCATGATACAGCTTGGTTCTCGCTAGATTTTGCTAGATCACGGTCCCGTGGCGCCTGGGCCTTTCGTACTAGCAAGTTTGGAGATGATGTCGGCTCTAGTATTTTCTTCCCTCGGAATATGAGTCACAATTACCTCTTCGAAGTCGGAGATGGCCTCCTTTGCCTTGTTCAGATATTTGGTCAAAAGTGGACCCTTGGTCTGATAAGTGCCCTCGATTTGTGCCGCTACGAGCTTTGAGTCAGTAAAAACCTTCACCCTCTCGAGCTCCATGTTCTCTAGACTGCATTAGTTCGGCAAGCAGAGCTTCATATTCAGTCTAGTTATTTGAGGTTGGGAATTTTAGCTAAGGGAATGCTCAATTGTGATACCCTCCGGGCTTTCGACTATGATCCCTGCTCCGCTTCCCTTTGCGTTCGACGAACCATTGACGTAAACCTTCCATGTTTTGTCTTCGTCAGTGTCTTTCTTATTAGCTTGTCTAAGTTCCCTCACAAAATATGCCAACACTTGTGATTTGATGGCATGTCAGGCTTCGTAGGTGATATCAAACTCTGACAACTCTATTGCCCAGCTGGTCATTCTTCTGGCTAGGTCTGGCTTGTGCAGTACTTGACGGATCGGTTGACTAGTTTAGACGACTATTTGATGTCCCTGGAAGTAAGGCTGAAGTCTTCTTACTGAGATAAGTAGGGAAACCGCCAATTTTTCAAGCTTTTGGTATCGTAATTCCGAGCACTGTAATGCCTTACTTACGAAATAGATTGGTGCCTAGCTAGAGCCAATTTCTCTAACCAGTATCACACTTACTGCCTCTTCTTGGAAGCCAATGAAGTCTATGTGGTTGAAACTCAATTTGAAAAGCATAATGAAGGTGAGGCCGAGGGCCCCAGGTAAGTATTCCTTACCCTGTTTTACTTATTTATTTATTTGTTTAATGATTATTGCATCTTGGAATTGTAGGGGAGTCGGTAGCCGGACCTTCCATTTAACTATCAAAGATATTGTCAATAAATATTGCATTAACATTCTTTGTCTTATTGAGCCTCGTATTAGTAGTACTAAAGCGGATAAAGTTTGTCGCAAATTGGGCTTTAGTCATTGGACCCGGGTCGAAGCTACTGGATTCTCTGGGGGCATTTGGCTTTTGTGGAATAATGATGCTTTTGATATTTCTTATCTTACCTCTACCACCCAGTTGCTCCATTGCCAAGTCAAAGAGAAAGTTAATAACATTACGAGCATTCTTACTGTTGTTTATGGTGAAACTCATATAGTTGGCAGAACCGCTTTTGTGGAACTCTCTTCGATGTCTTGCTGCAAGCTCCAACTTGCCTTGGTTAGTCTTGGGTGACTTCAATATATACTTATCTCCTGATGACAAGTTCGGCGGAGCCAACCCCCCTGGACCTCCATGAATCAAATGAGTGTGCACAAATGCGCACACTCGAGTGTGCATTGCATGTGCACACTCATTTCGAGTGTGCCCTTAGTGCACACTCATATGCACTGGAAAAACAAAAAACAAAAAACAAAAGAAGTCCGTATGCATTTGAGTGTGAGGCATCACACTTGAGTGTGAGCTAACTCCGTCAGTGTCTACTATTAGTGGAGGGCAAAATTGCTACGTTTTTAGACTTCCGAGGTAAAATTGAACCCAAAAAAACTTCCAGAACAACATTGCTTCTAGGGGTATACTTCAAGAATAAAATTGCTACTTAACCCTACATAATATATACAAAAGAATAATGGGAGTATAAGAGAATAGTGGGATGAGATATGGTGATATGGCATATAAGGAGGGTACCAATAGTGAGATAGTGACCACATATATCCAGAGTCATGACATTTATTTAAGATTCAATATTGAAGCTTTTTATTAGACCATAATAAGCTATAATAAAAATTGCGTGTATGTGTGTGCGCGACCGGGTCGGATCCGGATTAGTCGAAGGCGAAGCCTAGGTGAACCGGGTGGGCAACCTAAAAAATAAAAATAAAAATTTGTGTGTGTGTGTGGGTATATATATGAAGTCTGGTTATTCCGCTTGTTAAACAAACATTAAGAGAAAAATATCCTTAATAAAAGGAGTTATTTTATTTTTGTAAAGAATTCTTGCAAGAAAATTTTAGATAAAATTAAAGGAAAAAAGAAAAATTTTAAATAAAGGGAATTAAAATTATATAGATAATAGATATTAATTTGAACATTTTAAATAGGGGTTAATGTGCTAAAACAACTATTAACTTATACTAAAAGTGCAAGAATAATTATTAGCTTTTTATGCAAAAATAACTATAAAATTTATAAAAGAACAAAAAGGTGACGCATCCATTAAAATAAGGTAATGTTGTCCGTTACTTAAAAATAGTAAAAGTGAAAAAATAACCACAAAATTTTATACAAAATGCACCAAATATCATATGTTTTTTCGGAGGTGAAAAAGTACCAACAAACATCAAAATACAGATGAAACTAACAATATACCCCTAACTGGAAAAAAAAAAAACATATATTTACATAGTAAAATAATTGTAAATCCTTATATATACTTCACAGAAATAACTCTTGTATAAGCTCCTAGTCCCATGGTCCTATTCATGAGGTTGAGAGAATGATTTTTTTGGGTCCTAAATTAAAATTTTCATATGAATACAATGTACTCTTGTATATTAACTAGAGATAAAATTAGAAAGTAATTAATATACACTCCACATATTTAATAAGGATAAAATTAATATAACTGAAAAAAAAAAATCTAATTCATTTCACGCATAAACGTAAATATCTCTTAATACAAGAACATGAAGTGACCAGATGACCAGTTTAAAAGTGTATCCAATGCATCATGATAAGATAAGAAATAAGTCGTTGCTGAATTATAAGTAAATGATAACTAAGATAATATTTCTTAATTATTTCACTAGCATGAAAATCTGATCAGTTAATCTTGAGTAACTATAAATAATTCAATTTATTCAGCCAAACCTATTTTAGTTCTTATAGGTCCCTAAAATTTAAACAGGTAGTTATGGTCCTTAAGTTTTCTCTATTTGAGCCCGTTTGAATGAGTTTTTTTTTTTTTTTTTTTTTTTTTTATGTGTTTAGATGATAACTTTTTATTTTTTTAAAAAAGCAAAAGTCACAAAAAAAAGAGAGGCTAAAACTCTCTCTCTGTTTTTTTTAAGCTTCAATTTGAAGCTTTTTTTAAAAAAAAAAAAGTAAGAAAAAAAAAACTTTTAAAAAAAACTCATTCAAACGGATTCTTAAAATAGTCAGTCTTATAGTTTTAAAAGCACTTAGATATGAAACTAACAGCATTTATAATTTTACTTATGTGTCACTGATTCCATTAATTTTGCTGAGATAGTTCAATAAGTAGACAAAATGCATGGCAAAAAAAAAAAAAAAAAAAAAGACTGGACAAAATGACATGGAAATAATGCTGATGTATCAATAAACCTCACCGCATACTCCACCATGAAGCCTTCAGTGAAGGATATTGCAGAGGGAGGGGCGAGAGAGGTAGAAGAAGCTGCCGCATTGCCATGAATCTCAAAAAGCTCTTCCCCACCTCCTCCATCTTCTACATGAAAGACCACCAATCTCAAACAAATAAATGTGGAGAACCCACTATCAATCGAATTATTGCGTGTTCATGTTCTGAATCAGAACCACACTCAGATTTCAAACAAAAATCACAATAACAAATTAGAATCATCATTCAACATTACCAGATTTAACAAATAAAAAAAACCAAACCAGTTTTGAATCAACCATCCTGGAGAACCCATTGAAGATAAAAATTGTCAATGAGTGACGGTTAGAAGTCATCACTCGTCGTCTCGAGATCTCACCGTTGTTGCCGTCAATCTCATCGTCTCAGATCTCAAATCTCGCCACCGTGCCATTTTGTTTCTCGTCACAAATCTAAGGAGAAGATAAAGAAGCTCTTCGTCGCCGTCATAAAAAACAAGATCAAAGGGTAAGCATAGTCCTCCGCCAGAAATTGGCTTGCGATTGTGGAGGTGATATTGGGTATGTAATGTAAAGAATCGAGAAAGTTGTGTATATTCATGAGAAACGTATGTGGATTTATACAAGAGAGAGGAGCCTTAGTATTGATGGCTCTTAATGATAATTTATGATGATTTCCTCTAATCCATGATTGTTAGGGATACTGATTGACTATGTACTAATTACAATATATTTCCTAATAATGTATTTCCTAAACTCTCCCTCAAGTTGGAGCATATATGTTTATCATGCCCAACTTGTTACAAAGGTACTCAACCTGTGTCCCATTTAAGGCTTTCGTTAAAAGATCTGCGTTGGTCATTTGATCGCACATGCCCGTGGATACAACATTTTCTTTTATCTTGTCACTAATAAAGTGACAATCAATTTCAAAATGCTTCGTACGTTCATGGAACACGAGTTTGATGCTATATGGAGTCTTTGCTTTGTTGTCACACCATAGTTTTTTGTATACCGTGGTAATGCCGATTTCCTTCATGAGCTGAAATACCCACACAATTTCTTGCACCGATTGTGACATGGCTCGTATTCTCGCATACGTACTTGATTTTGACACAACGCCTTGCTTCTTACTTCTCCAAGATATCAAGTTACCACCAACAAATACACAAGTAACTGTAGTGGACCGTCTTGTGGCCTTAGATCCCGCATGATCAGCATCACGTAAGCATTCGACTTTAGTGTGCCCATAATGCGTATAGAGAAGGCCACGACCGGGGAACCTTTCAAATAGTGCAAGATATGCTCTAAGGCTTCCCACTTTGTGCCATTGTGGGAGATGCCATGAATTGGCTAAGTACACTGACCGATAATTCATCTTCCCAATGAGTCTCCTATATCTCTCAGGAGATGCAAATGGCTTCAGTTTCTCTGGATCAATCTTCTTCTTTAGGTCATCAGGAAGTTCATCCCACATGGTATCATTTAGATCTAGGAACGGATTTGGAATCATGGGAATGCTACTTGGTGCAGCTCCAAGCTTTCCAGTCTCCTTTAACAGATCAAGAACATACTTCCTCTGAGTCAAAAGGATTCCCTTCTTGCTTCTCAAGACTTCAATACCAAGGAAGTACTTCAACGGTCCTAAGTCTTTTGTTTGAAAGTGGGAGTTAAGGAAGACTTTAAGCTCCGAGATGCCAGCAATGTTACTCCCAGTAATCACAATATCATCGACATACACTACTAGAAGAATCATTCCTGCATTGGACTGTTGGTAGAACAGAATGATCACTCTTACTTTGGTTTAAACCAAACTTCTTGACCACACCACAAAACCTATCGAACCAAGCATGAGGACTTTGCTTTAAACCATACAATGACTTTCAAAGATAACATACTTTCCGATGCTCCCCCTGAGCAACAAATCCAGGTGGTTGCTCCATATACACTTCCTCAAGAAGATCACCATTCAAAAATGCATTCTTAACATCCAACCGATGCAAATCCCAAAGTGATATGTGGCAGCCAAAGAGACAAGGAGACGGACTGAAGTAAGCTTAGCCACAGGGGAGAAAGTCTCAGAGTAATCAAGGCCATAAGTTTGAGCGTACCCTTTAGCAACAAGACGAGCTTTCAACCGATCTAAGGAACCATCAGCTTTTGTCTTCACAACAAACACCCATTTACAACTAATGTCCTTCTTCCCGAAGGTAGATCAACAAGGGTCCAAGTACCACCAAGCGAGGGCCATCATTTTTTCCTCCATCGCGGCACGCCAACCAGGTGAGTCAAGGCTTGGTGAAGGGTAGTAGGGGTAGAAATGGACTCAAGGGTGGTTACAAGGGAATAGGAAACCGGGGACAATCGTCGGTAGGACATAAACGAGGAGATAGGATAAGTACAATCAGCATAGCGCTTGGGAGGACGGGAAGGACGGGTACCTTTGCGGAGGGCTATAGGTAAGTCAACAGATTGGTCAACGACAGAGTCAAGAACAAGGGGGTCAGGAACAGGAGTGGCAGGGGCGGGGGTCGCAGGCTCAGGGACCACGGAGGCAGGGATGGAATCCGTCGGTGAAGCAGTCACTGGCGAAGGCAAAGGAATAGCAACATCAGCATCATCAGGAAGATCAGGGGCCGGAGCAGCTGTTGGGACTGGTGAGATAGGAACATGATAAACCAGAAGATCATCAGGGTCATCAACAACATTGGAGGACTCAGATAAGGTCGAAGACTTGAAGAAAGACGAAGACTCATGAAAGGTCATATCAGTGGACACAAGATAACAACGGAGGTTAGGAGAGTAACATCGATAGCCTTTCTGAACTCGAGAATAACCAAGGAAGACACATTTTAAGGACTTGGGGTCAAGCTTACTAACACACGGACGGACATCCCGAACAAAGCGCATACACAACCAAAAATTTTGGGATCAACCGGAACACCTTAGTGGTGGGAAACAGAATGGAATATGGCACGGAACCACTAAGGACAGCCGAAGGCATGCGATTTATGACAAAACAAGCAGTAGACACGGCATCGGCCCAAAATTATTTAGGTACACAAGAGTGAAACATGAGTGCACGGGCAGTTTCTAAGAGATGACGGTTCTTTCTTTCAGCAACACCATTTTGAGCAGGTGTATCAACACATGATGATTGATGAAGGATGCCATGACTATGCATATAATCAGTAAAGGAGGCAGAAAAATATTCCTTTGCATTATCACTTCGAAGAATCTTCACAGGAGTATTAAACTGTGTTTGAATTTCAGCACAGAAATGACGAAAATGAGTGAACAATTCAGAGTGTTGTTTCATTAAGTAAAGCCAAGTAGTTCGGGAAAAATCATCAACAAAGGTGACAAAGTATCGATAACCGATCCGAGATTTAACTGAACAAGGACTCCAAACATCAGAATGAACTAAATCAAAAGGGGACGCAGCCCGTTTATTGACTCGAGGTGCTAAATGAACACGATGGTGTTTGGAAAATTGACACGACTCACAATCCAAAGAAGAAACAGATAAGAACTGAGGGTACAACCGTTTTAGGGAAGAAAGGGACACATGACCGAGACGACAATGGACTTCAAAGGGAGATGACCCACCAAGATACAAGCAATGTAACGCGGCACCCGATCATCAAGGATGTAATGTCCACCAAATTCATAGCCTCTACCAATAATCCGCCTCGCCGAAAGATCCTGAATTAAACAATGGTCAGGGTATAGTGAGATACAACAATTTAAACGACGAGTCAGTTTACTGGGAGACAAGATTAAAGGTGAGATCACGAACATTAAGAACGGAAGAGAGAGAAATGGATGGTGTTGGTAAAACAGTTCCTGAACCAAGGACACGAACTCGGGAACCATTGGCGACAAATATGAAAGATGGGTTGGCATAGGGGGCATACGAGGAAAATAAATGATGGTTACCTATCATGTGGTCGGTGGCACCAGAATCAATGACCCATTTCGTGGAAGTGGTAGCAAGGCCAGAAGACAAGGTACCTGTAGCAAGGGCCCCTGCAGAGGGTGAACCAGAGTCAGACTGATCAGGTGTTTGAGCAATATGAGCAAAGCCACGATGCTGATCACGTTGTTGTTTAGCCTGCAATTTTTGACAATTTTTCTTGACGTGCCCAGGTTCCTTGCAATAATAGCGGTAATGCCGCGAGAGGGTGGAACAAGTAGTGCCTTGTTTAGGCCCGAGTTCCCGGTGTCAAAGGGGCCACGCCCTTGACCAAAGCACCGGCATTGGGATCACCGATGGTCGAAGCATGCTATCGCACGAAGCACCCGTGAGAACACATCTTCAAGAGATGGAAGCTCCCGACTAGACATAATCTCGAGAACGGATGGTGTTGTAAGACGGATCAAGAGCTTCAAGAAAACTAAAGATAGCTTGAAATTCGAGATTCTTGATACGGGTCTGGAGATCTGCCTATGGAGACATAAGTACCTTCATTTCTTCATACAACCGTTTAAAATCTAAGTAGAAATCTTTTAAAGGTCGACCCTGCTGCTAAGAGCGATAGAAGCCTTTACATACTTCATGAATACGAGTAAAGTTCCCTTTACCAGAAAATAGAAATTCCAGATAGCAATAATATCTTTTACCGTGTTACAATGGCTAACAGAAGTCAAAATTCGAGGTTCAATGGAATTACGAATCTGGAAGAAAATACAAGCGTCTGCTCGAGACCACTCCAAACTTTTCTCATTATCACCAGAAGGAGGATCCTGAGTTAAATGAGCTTCCTTTGCAACCCCCATGAGGTAAGCTCGAACAGTTTTATTCCAATCATTATAATTGGTCCAGTTCAATTTTGCATCGGTAATTTTAGCAGACATGGGGAGTATATCGGAGGTCTTAGATTTAGCCATGGATAAATAATCAAAAAACTCACAACAACCAGACGGTGAATGTGATCAAGAGAGAAACCAGCAAGCAGCAGAAACAACAAACCTTGCACAAGTAAAAGCAAATAGGTTGAAAATCGAAAATCCCACACCTGGTGAACAGTGACGGTGAACAAGCATCGATTTAACGCTGACTTTGAACAAGATCGATGAATAGTGCAAAACAAAGACCCAAACAAAGAACCAATAGTGACGAAAAAGACACCAACGGACGAAACAAAGAACCAACAAGTGCGATGAACAAAGAACAAACAAAGCACCAACAAGTGTGATGAACAAGTGCTTTAACAAGTACAAAACAAATGATGAACAGTGCCACCCCCAAAAAATAAAACAAAATAAACCCTATAGTTTGTAAGGCTCTGATACCATGTAATGTAAAGAATCAGAAAGTTGTGTATATTCATGAGAAACGTATGTGGATTTATACAAGAGAGAGGAGCCTTAGTATTGATGACTCTTAATGATAATTTATGATGATTTCCTCTAATCCCTGATTGTTAGGGATACTGATTGACTATGTACTAATTACAATATATTTCCTAACTGGGTAGATAGAATATCTTGGTAAAATATTTTCAAATCTCCTATGGCTTTGCGATTTGGGTTCAAGTTCGTCTCTCTTTTTTAATTTGTAAATCATTTATCTAGCTCTATCGGTGAGGTCACAAACAACAAGGAAAAAAAATATTAAAAAAGTTCCAACCCAAATACCTCATAAAAAAAAAGCACTTGTTTTGATATCAATTATGAAATTCCAATATTAAAAAAGTCTTATTGTCAAAATGGATTTTCATATTATTAAAATGATTTTTTTTGTTGTTAAAATTTCCTTATGAAAATATTGTTATCAAAATGGCTTTTCTTGTTGTAAAAAATTTTCTAGGTTTCTAAAATTCTAAACGTTGGAAAGAAAAATCGCAAAATTTTTGACAAGGGAAAAGTCATTTTGACAACAATATTTTCATAAGGAAATTTTAACAACGAGAAAGACCATTTTAAGAACATGAAAAGTCATTTTGACAACGAGACATTTTTATATATTAGAATTTTATAATTAATATTAAAAAACTGACTTTAAGGGATTTGGGGTGGAGACTTTTTTTATCTTTTTGGGACTGATGATATTTTCCCCCATATTTACATGTCATCTTGTGCGGTCATCAAGCCATATCAGCAAAATTAACTCGAGTCGATAAGTAACACATTAGCAAAATTATCACTCGTTAGTTCAATTTAAGCCCTTTTAAAATTAGGGTTAAGGTGCGATTTGATCAATAAACTATTGGCTCAGGAGTGTCCAACACAATCAACTATTAAGTGGATCAAAAATACCAACAAATTTTTAACAAGGAGCGCCCAAAGACGACGTTAGCAAAAAGTTAACGTCCGTTATCTAAGGTACAGATTGACCAACAAACTTTTACTCCGGAGTGCCTAAGACAAAATTTTAAATTTTACTAAATTAAATATTTTTTTCTCAATTGTCATTATTCAAAACTACTTGTATAGATATCTATGGACAAAAATTACTTATTCTTGAATTTTGTCAAAATTATAATTTGCTAAAATAAACAAATTTTCAATTAAAAATATAATTATATGATTTAAATAAAAATCAAGGTGTTTTATAGTTTATTATATATGTTAAAAAAAATTATATGATTTATTTTTATTTTAGAAGAAATTTATGTGAGTTAAAAAATTCATTTAATGTTAATAAAATTTAAAAAACCTAAAAAATCTATTATATCCGAAAGAAATGAAATGAATTTAATTTTTATTTTTATATTAAAAAAAACTTAATGGATATCAACGTTGATACTTAATAATATAAATCCGTAAGAACTTGATAATATATTTGTTAATTAAATGATCTATTGCTTATATGGATATGGGACTTTCGTAGGCCAAATTATTCCTTAACCCATTATAATCGTACCTTAACCCTTAAAATTATGGGGGACTAATTATTTTAGACAGAAAAAAACTTGAGGGATATGATCACAACCACCCAACTTACCGTAGTATTATTATACTTCATTAATGACAACGCAGAGGACTTGATTCATAAGAATTGGAGAAAGAATAAATCAAAGTTAGAAAGAAAGTGTAGATGCATATATACTGTATTATTCTGCTTTTGTGATATCAGAAGAACATCGTGGAGGCGGAGGTGTATGAGAATTTGATTAGGGCTGTAGAGAGACGTCAAGAAGAGTAGCAATAACGCATATAGCTTGTGATATAGGGAGTGAAATAGGCATATAGTCATATAGATGAATGGATACTCTGTTTATCTCAGTTCTATGGATTCAAAACAGAGGCATACATATATGAAGGAAGGTTTGGATATTCATTAACCATGTTGCTTCTTAATTTTGAACCCACAAGTTACATTCGTTGTCTCTGTTTCTTTGCATGTTTCGCACTGACTGGCGTTTCATAACCTGTGCTTGGTTTAAATTAAAGGAACTTTAAGTAAGGGTTCAAACTCAATAGTGAGCTAAGCCTAATATGAGATCATGTTTGGAATCATGAACTATGGCAAGTTAGTGTGGAAACAAAATCATGAGCTTCCAACAATAAAGATGCTTCCTAGGCTTAGACAAGAGAGACCATAGCCGTGCATATGTAGATGAACCAAATTATTACTAATCTTTAGCTTAAGAATTATGAATAAATTTATAAAAAAATATTTTGAAATATGATTTGGGTCTTGTAAATAGCTGAGGACACCAAACTCCTTCCTTCAAATTTTCTTAGACGCAAAGGGTAAGAGTTCGTATTGGTATAATGAGATGGGGAGTTACTGCATCATGTTCTAAATATAAAATCTAATTGATTTTTTTAAGAAATTAAGAAAGCTAATTAAATAATTTTAAAGTATTTATACTTATCGTTTTTCATTAAACTAATTTGTTTAACTTATATATAATATATACGACATATGATATGATTGAATAATTTATTTAGCTTTCATAACGTCTTTTAAAAAAGTTCAACTGATTCTTATATTAAGGACCGAAGCTTATAAAAAAACCATATGATTGTCTTATTAAGTTTACTTTATCCTAACAGCTAATTATTTTATTATCATATAGAAGTTACTTGCATGAAGCTATTCTCTAAAGCATGTATGAGAATCATTTTATATAGTTCTCTCTCACTACTAGTCTTTCATCAATTATTTATAATAATTGGAGAAAATAATTTACTCCTAATCAACTTTGTTGAATGATAGAAGCATCAAATATTCTTGTGCTCTCATGTAGTCCAAAACAAGACTATATACATATAGATACTTCATTCTGGGAGGGGCGTCATCTCATAAGAACATGATAAAGTTGGTAGGTATTAGAAATGATATTGTGAGAAAATGTGCAGGGGATCCGCTCGTCATAAGAACTATTTGTAGCCTATTGTTCACAAAGAAGCTGGCTGTGAGTGAATGGTCATATTTTAGGCAGGGACAATGACCTTGCAAATATAGGTTACAAAAATTTTCATACCCTTAAACTTTATCATCATCTTCCCTCCCATTTGAAAAGTTTTATGTTTTTCAATTTAGTTTCTATTTACTGAAGATTATAAGATTGGGAGAAGAACACTTATTCGGATGTGGATAGTTAGTCTCACATTGAGACTGTGAAAATAGAAGAGCCTATAAATAAATAATAGGAACATTAATATACAAATTCATCTCATTTTACGTGTTTGGGTCTCAATTATAGAGCACAACAGAGTGTTCATCACTCGAGTGATCAACTCTGGAGGTGCCACTTGAGTGATCACTTAAGAGGAGTTGGTATAACTTTCATATAAGGTATCTTAATTTTCAATTGAGTAATTCTAATCTCCATTTGACTATAGAGACCTCCAATATCACATCTAAGGATTTGAATCTTGATATTCTCATTATATCTTGCAAGTTTTTCTTTCTTCAATGATTGTTCTCCACAATCCTTTTGAAAACTCCTTGATTTTTTATGGCTTAGAGGTTCTTCTTTTTTCCTTCTAATCCGTCTTCATAATCCAACGTCATAGTTTCTTCTTTTCTTTGACTAATATGATGAATGTTCTTCTTTCTTCACTATTTCTCTTTCTTTTTCTCTTGATGATCATTTTCCACAATCTAGCTCAATAACTTCTTTATTTTCTTTATTCCTTGTCCCTGTAGTTGATAACTTCATTATCCAATATCATCTTACTTTTCCTCTTGATAAGTCTCCAAATTCAACGTGATATTTTCTTTCTTACCTTGATTAATCTGTATTAGTATAATAGTTAGTCAATATAGAGGATAAATATATTATACAAACTTTTTTCTTTTAAGATTTGACATCTATATTTGACATTATTATAATTAATCATATTTAACAAATATGTGGCCGCCTAAAAAAAATAAAAAATAGAAAAAAATATTTAGAAACACCTAAAAACTATTTTAGTTTTTAAAAACAACTTTTCGTTTTTTCTTCATGAACATTGAACACCCAAGCCTTAACCCAAGGTTATTTTAAAAACACAAAAACAAAATTCTGACAAAAGACAACTTTAGAAACAAACGCAGGAATGCCTCAAGCATTATTACTGAATGACCTGAGTCAGAAGCCAACCAAACTATATACATGACAGCTTCAGCCTTCAGAAGACGAACATACGGATATTGCAAAGACTGCTGTAAACCCGTACACATCAACTTGATATGCACTTATATGTGATTTAGAACTAGAGATAGGAGGGGCCGAGCGAACACAGGCCCCCACTCCCAAAAATTATGACGTAGGTTCTCCTTCTTAAGGAGCCCTTAGGCGGGTACCCCTCCCAAGTGCAATGGAGGTCACCAACCTAGGCCATGGGCATTCTTGATCACCCATTGACCCCGTCCATTTCTGTGTCCGATGTGCTGTAATTATTGGCTCTTGTTCCGTTTTATAAGCATCATGGCCTCTTCTATCTTGTAATCTTGTCTATGTGGGACTACAGTGTTCTACTCTTCTCCTCAACTTCATTCTCCATCAGTGTTTCTCTCTCTCCTCCTCTTCTTTTGAAACTTGTACAGAATAATGAATAAACTCATGAATGTTAATTATTTCAGAGAACAGTTCATCGAATCCTACAATGTAATTAAGTTGGAACGTCACATCAGCCAAAGGAAAAACAAAAGGGAAAATTACGCACAGGTCCTAAGGAACAAAGATAATTACATTTAGGTCCCTTCAAATGACAAAATTACACGAAGTCCCTAGGGAGGGATTTCTGTGTAATTATTTCAGAACGTAAAATTACCATTTTGGACTTCTATGTAATTATTTTCATCTCTCACTTCCAGAAGCTATTTACAACAATAAATACTATATTAATAACAAAAAATTCATATATTAACAACAACTTTTAAAAATCGGGATTTTCTCATCTCTCACTTCCGAAGCTATTTATGTGCTCATACCTCTAATATGGGCATATTATTGTTTTTTTAATATATATTGTATTTCTTTAAATTTAAATTATATATTGTTTTTTGATATGTTTTTTTGCATCCAAGTATCTTAAATTAATTAGTTTCCGATGACTTTGGTGTTACATTGCATAAATATTTCGAACACGGAACTAGAAACTAATTAATTTGAAATATTGGGTGCAAAAAAATCTCAGAAAGTAGCATATAATTTAAATCTAAATAAATATATATATATATATATATATATATATATATATAATACTCATACCTTAGATAATAGAACATAAGGTATTTGCACTCAATCTTATTTGGGATCTAATACATGAACAGCTTCAGAAGATGAACAAAAGGGGATCGCAGAGATTGCTGTAAACATTTACAATGGTGCTCCATAGTCATCATTGTGAAGCCCAACAACACGAAAAAGTTTATGAAAAGAGTAAAACTCAGAGACTAGTGCAAAATACATAAACAATAACGAACATTAAGTTAACACAGAGAGATTACTCAAAAACCAGAAATAAGAGCTTTGGCTACATGAGATACAGTAATAAGGATTGTCCAGAACCATTAAACAATCAACACCGACACATGATCTCAGGTTCAGTTCTGTGAAACTGAAAATGCACTTCACGAAAGCCAAATGTTAAGGGGATTATTGATTTAAGTATATAACCAATTTCAAATCGTAAAGAAAACTTGGTAAAGATCCGAAGTCAGATCAGAGCATATCGTTTGAACTGATCGATGCTGTTGAGTGAAATGAATCAAGTCCCAACTTGACAGTTATAGCTCTTGAATTAAAGGATACAAATAGATAGAAGTAAGATGAAAAATCAGCGTATTAAAATATCATTCTCGATGTGGGACTAAGTTCACTCCTCTACACTTCAACTTCATTCCCATGAGTTAAATGTATCTCTCCTCTTCTTTTCTAACTTTTATATGATGTTTGGAACAATGAATAATCCGTGAATGTTAATTATATCAGAGAAAAGTTTATCAATTCCTACATTGTAATTTGGAACGTTAAATCAACCGAAAGAAAAGAGTCTTGACCCCACATATTTCCTGTATAGGAATGTGCCTATGTGTGTGTATATATATATATATAAAATAGACGACTGAGATAGTGGAAAGCCCTCTGTGAACAAAGAGAACTAATCATTATAAGCAGAACCAGAGGAGTAAGGTAATTCATATGGCATTAAAATATGACAATGAATCCATCACTCTTTTTTTTGGTCTTGATGTGGTTATTGATTTTAATATTCGAAGGGTGTATATCTCTCTCATAGAAAATGAACAACAAAATCCTGAGATCAATGCTGGATTAGATGATGCAAGGAACAAAGAAATGGATACATTTTCTTCTAATTATGGAAATTGAGACGTGGTGGGTAATTTGAAGTCTAAAGCATCAATTCACTCTTTTAATTTTCATCTAAGCGCACCAGGGCTCAATTAGAAAGTTATGTGTTTTGGATAAGCAAATAACTAAAATAGTGGTGACAGAAGTGACTTAATGGCATGAATCAAATTCTCTCTCTCTCTCACACACACACAGAGGTAAAGGATTTCTACAATTACTAGAGATAAGTTATCTCCAGTGACACACACACACACTCTCATCTCCAAGTGACTAAAACTATGTCGTTTTGGATTAATAAAGGGTATTTCTATAATTTTGCACCATTTATTAATTCATCTAAAATTACAAACACACTCTTTATTAATTCAAAACGACATCTTTATTAATTCAAAACGACGTAGCTTTTTAGGGTTCATTTGGAGATAAGTTATCTCTAAATTTGGAGAAATACTTTTCCATATATATATATATATATATATATTGTATTGATTATTGATGACGCTGATGATAATCACTCTACAAAACTGGAAATTTAAATATTATCTTACTGCATTAAACCTCTTAACAAGAAATATCAGAGATTCATAATTTAGAATCATAGTCAATGTTGCCCCGTAGAGGAGAGGCACGTCTTGCGTAAATGAGGAGAGAAGTAGAGGGGGCGGGCAACGGTCCTTAGAGGAGAGAAGCAGACTTGCGAAAATTAAAAAAGAGGAGTGAAGCTGTTGGGATGGGATTAAAAGCATAGAGGATGGCTTCACAAAAAAAGTAGCTTCAGATGTTGAAGCCCAACAAATAATGAAGCTATTTCAAAGACCCAATAATTGGACTTTCGCTGTCACTCGGCTGCATATGGACTTTTTTGAGCTTTTGAAGCTATTTTAAACAGACTCAGCCCATAAGCTGCTAAAAATTATTATTAATTTGTTTTTAGAAGGGTAAAGGCTAGCAATTGTAAGACTAATTTACTTTGGTTTAATTATGAGTTCTTAAAAGTACTTGTTCTTTATGATAATTTGATTAAGCTCAGTTCAACTTGGGACATAAATCTAGTCATTGGTCCATCGTTGGATTGTGAGACTATTAGAAGTTAGTTATTTTTGACTGGTAACAAATAAAATAAAAATAGGACAAATATTGGTAAAATATGTTTAACATGGGAAATGGGCATCTGCACTTCTCTTATGTCTACTTCCCTTGACTTTTTTATTCTAACCTTTAGATCAATTTTAAACAGTTGAGATTTAATATCTTATAAAAAGAAAAAGAGAGAGTTATATATAATACTCTAATAAAAGAATAGAGATATGAACTTTTTTGATCAAATTTTGATGGTTTAAATTTATTTATATAAATTTTTTGTTATTTGATTTATAATATTTTTATAGGATAATAATTCTCAACAGTTAAGAATTTATCTAACAGTAAGAATAAATAAGTGAATAGAAGTAGACGGTAAGAGAAACGGAGAGGTTTCTATCTTATATAATATATCCCTCTCATTGAAGGATGTACACAACCGTGTAATAAGAGAGATTCATGGGATGAAGAGAATGGGGTATCGTGTGTCAAGAAGAAGAGTAACCTCTAGAGTTGAGTTTTAAACTCTTCCTCCTCCCTCATAAACTCTCTTCGAACAATTTTCTCCTCTTTTCTTCGGTGTACGTAACTGTGGTGTGGTATAAACTAAGTCTGTATAGTGATTTGGATGCAGGTGGGTAATAGGTTCCTTCATCCAGCTTCCAGGTTTAACCTAAATCCTTCATCCATGAACAAATATGCCACAATCAAATAAAGCAATGTAGCTTTATTGCCCAGATCCAGTTGTGATAATATATTAGTTGCCCAGGAGATCATCCACTCTATGAGAATGAGAGGCAAAAAGAAAGGATTTGCTGCTATCAAAATTGATATGGAAAAGACTTTTGACAGGCTGGATTGGGGCTTCATCAGGGACACCCTTCTTCGCCTAAAGTTAAAAGATAACCTTATCCATCTCATCATGGCTTGCATCTCCACTAACTCTATGTCTATTCTCGGAACGGAGATGAAAGTCCTAGTTTCACACCCTCAAGGGGGGTCAGGCAGGGGGACCCATTGAGTCCGTATATATTTGTCCTCTCTATGGAGCGTCTGGGACACCTTATCAAGGCTGAGTGCGATGCTCGGCGATGGAAACCGTTCTCTTTTAAAAGAGGTGGCCCCCATATTTCCCATCTTTTCTTTGCTGATGACCTTATCCTTTTCTTGAAGCTTCCCCCAACCAAATGGCCGAAGTTCGACAAGTGATGCAAAGCTTTTGTGAAGTTTCAGTCACGTAATTAATCTTGCCAAATCCAAAATGTTTTGTTCCAAAAACATCAATTTCAATCGAGCCCTCGAGCTAAGCCAGTTGCTTGGGATAGGAATTACTTCAGATCTTGGGAAATATTTGGGGGTTCCGATTATTCATGAGAGAGTTACTAAAGCTACCTACCAACCCATTGTTCAGAAGGCTCGGAGGAAGCTTTCCATGTGGAAAAGCAAGTTTCTGACTATTGTTGGTCGATCGGTTCTGATTAAATCTGTATTATCCTCTCTCCCCAGCTACTACATGCAATCAACTCTTCTCCCGATTTGTATTATCAATGAATTAGATAAGATCTCAAGAAACTTCTTTTGGTCTCAGCAGGAAGAAGTGAAAAAAATGCACCTAATTGCTTGGGATAAAATGACACAAGCTAAAAAGCAAGGGGGTCTTGGTTTCAAGAATCTTCGCCAGCAGAACAAGGCTTTTATTATGAAACTTTGTGGAATCTGTTGACGAATAATCACGCTTTGTGAGTCAAATGCCTTCGGTCGAAATACAATTGTGGAAACCTGGTTGTGCCCTCCGTCTCTAAGAATAGAAACTCATCCTCTGCTTGGAAGGCCATTGTTGAAGTTTGGGATATGTTTCTTGCCGGAGTGGGAAAGAAGGTTAATAGTGGTGCGGAAATCAAGTTCTGGCATGATCTTTGGCTTCCTCTTGATCGACCTCTTATAGCCTTCGTTCCAAACCCGTCTTTGGTCAATGAAGAAGAGATGGTTAAGGATCACCTTTTGACTAATGGTAGATGGGACGTTAGTAAGTGGCGGGGCATTCTGCATCCTTCAATCATCAATACTATCTCTAGAATGCGCCCTCCTTCTAATAGTCTTCCTGATTGTTTCACTTGGAGAGCTGCGAAAGATGATTGTTTCTCTGTTAAATCGGCTTATCTCTACCTTTCGAATCAGGGAAGAGTGAATATTAATAACTTCTGGACTCAGATTTGGAAATGGCAACTTCCAGAAAAAGTTAAATTTTTCATGTGGCAAGTTGCCCATGAAAGATTGGTCACCAACTCCCTAAGAGCTAGGAGAGGAATAACAAATGATAATTTGTGCCCTTTCCCTTGTAATGAAGAGGAAAGTATTATCCACATAATCAGAGACTGTGAGAGAGCAAAAAACCTATGTAAACAACTTTTGCTACCTAATTATCTCCCTCAGTTTTTTGCAGGTAACTTGCAGGTTTGGCTCAAGTGGAACACCATTCACAATCCCGGAAAAGGAAGTTTCCAAAGCTTCTTATGGCTGAGAGTCTTCAGTTTGGGATGCTGGATCCTATGGACCACCAGATGCAAATTTTTGTTTCAAGACGAAAACACGGATACAAGGGAGATGTTACATTTATGTAATTATCTTCTGATGGAAAATACAACCAATGAATCTTTAACTCATAAAGTGTTTCATCTTGATAGGTTTGAAGAGAGAACGTGGACTCCTCCGCCTGCAGATGCGGTTCGCATGGACGTGGATGGATCAGTTCGACATTACTATCAGGCAGCATGCGGAGGAGTGCTTAGAAATTCTCAAGGCCAGTGGTTGATGGGATTCTGCAAACCCCTTGGAACCTGTTCTGTTATTGAAGCGGAGCTGCATGCTATCTTGACAGGGCTAACTTTGGGTCTCCGGATGGGCTTCAAGAGAATCGTCTTGTACTCAGACTCTCTAGACGCGATCAACATCATTATGAGAGACCACTACGCTGATCACCCGCTTAGAGACATCATTAATGACATTCGTGACTTTATCTATCAAGACTGGAATGTAGAGATTTTCCATACGCCTAGGGACAATATTGCGTGCGCTAACTATATGGCAAAGCAAGGACATGACTCCTCAGATGCCGATGATGTGGTTCTTCATCCCACTGTTCCAACAGGGTGCCTTCATATGGTTCTCAAAGACCAATTGGCTTGTAATGGCTAGTTTATGCTGATTATGTAATATGGGATGGGCTTCCAAAGTCTATTTCCCATTTTGTACCTTTCAAGCTTAGGCTTGCCGCTTTCAATAAATAAATAAAAAAAAAAGTCCGGACTTGAAATCATCCAAATGAAAAGAAGTGTGTTGACCCCATATATTTTATTTCCTACTCGATCCGTTACATTTTACAACAATCAAATAACAATGCAGATAAAAAAAAAAAAGTTAGTTGAAAGTAATAAATATGTAAAAACTAGGGAAAATTATAATAAAGGACCTAAAAAATAATATTTATTAATAAGGACCATAAAAATACTAATTATTTTGAAGAACCGAAACTAAAACATTTAAATAAAAAGACTAAATTACCTTTAGTTAGATTTCTTATATTCTCTCTAATAAAGCCATATGTGCAAATCGTTCTTCATCATGTTATGGAACAAGGTGGTGTTTTTGGTTTTCTAAAAAACAAACACTAAACACTATAACATGACGGGAAGCGAAGGAGAACCTTAATGCATTCCGTAATGAGTGTTTTGCTCAATTACGAAGCTTCGACTCCAATCCCCATCAACGGGATTAAATCCCCAAATTAAAATTATTGAGGGATCCTCACCATCCACAATAACCATTGCAACTCCATGACAAACTGTGATGCTACCACCCGACGAACTGCACCTAGCTTGACAACTTACGGCTTTCGTACCACTATTATGTGGGACCCCAATGTCAGTCCACAATGAAGAGCCATCAATAGCTCTCGATCAGAAACTTTGACCCAAATAGAGAAATAGATGGCGGACATGATTTTGATAGGTGCTTGGACATTTCAGGGGTGATCCTCATGTTTAACGTTTCTTGCTCTTACCCAAATGTTGCTCCTGGAAGAGGGGTAGAAGACATGGTCGGCGGGGATGTGACAGTTGACGGTGGCTGGAGATGCGACAGCAATCGGTGGTTTGGAACAAGGCTGAAGAGGAAGCGACAATCTGGATGAATGGAATAAAGCTAACTGTTTGGTGCAGTAGAGACGCTAACAGAGGAAGCGACAATCTGGGTAAATGGAATAAAGATCGCCAAAGAGGATGAAGGTTGCTAGCGTTAATGGTGGAGTTGGTAGAGGTGATGCGAAATGAAAAGCGTCATTGTTCCATTCTAAAAGTGTCGATGGCTACATTTAAGTGGAGAAAATATAGGATTAAGGGCAAATTTGTCTTTCTATTTTAATTTTTGGTCATTCAAAATAATTACCATTTTGATGGTTCTTTTTAATAAAAATTATTTTTCTTAGGTCCTTGATTATAATTTTCCCTAAAAATTATAACATTTTTCTTAAAAAAAATACCCTTATTTGTGGGAGATATAGGGAATAAGAGAGAAAATAAGGAAATTATTATTATTTTTTGGTTAACCATTCGGTATCCAGAGCTTCGCCCAGACTAATCCAGATCTAAATAGCGTCACACACCTAGCTTTGGTGGGAGAGCCTCCCAACGGGACTTTTCTACATTCACAAGGTTTAAACTTGAGACTTTGTTTAAGCGACACAAGCCACTTACCACTTGTGCCAACCCCCGTTGATAAATAAGGAAATTATTTTAATAAAGAGGATTATGGGAGAGAGAATAAGAAAATTATTACTCCCTCCGGTCCTAATTGTATGACACATTTACTAGATTTTAGAGAGATTAATCATAGTAGTCAAATTAGTTAATTATATTTATTTTCCTAAAATGCCCTTGTTTGACTAAGCTTTATGGTTTTACAAGTTGATGAAACAACGGAGAAAGCTTCCCGATAAATCTGCAACCCTTAGGCAATGCGCGATGGTTGAGTCCAGGAGATTAGTTTTGATCATCATCATTCCACCGTAGTTCTTTTGGGTTTAATATAGCTTTTTTTTTTTTAAAGACAAAATTTCTAAGTTTACTTTTTTTCTCATTCCAGTCATATTTTAAGTTTATTTTGAAAAAAAAAAGTAGAATTGAGGTGTATGTGACATTAATGAGTTGCAAACATTACTTTACTTTATAAAATATATAAATGCATTATTAAATTATCATTGTGTTTAATTATTATTGAGAAAGTATCAATAGGGGTTATTTAGGAAGAAATTTACAAAAATTAGAACTTTATCCTATAATTAGGATTAGAGAGAATATTAAAAAGATGATTGATAATTTGGGATTTTGATAATATATAAATGTATTGATATTAAAATGTTTAATTGAATGGGGGGAAATGGGAAAAATAAAGAAAAATTTAAATATTCTTTAAATGTTTCTTATAAATAGAAAGAGGGTTTAAACTTCTCATGTTGCATGAGAAGAAGAAGACATACATGAAATGGTGAGACCCACATATATATATAATGCTCATTATATATATATGGGTTCCATCATTTCATGTGTGTGCACGTGTGACATGAGAATACACTTATCCTACAATATGATAAATGTTTTTTCCATAGAAATAAGGTATATATATTATGTGATAGTTGTTTTTTATTTTTTTTTTAAAAAAGCAAAAACAAAAATTGGAGGGAGTATATTAGAATGTGACTAATTAAAGATATTTATCGAAGACAACTGACTGTTGGTGAAATGAAATAAAATAATCTAAAAATAATATTGGAGCAAATGAGGGAGAATGATGACGATGCTAGGATTCATCAAACAATGTTGTAGACGTACCACAATTGGAAGTACTAACGAGTCCGGATTCCCTTCAGTAAAAAATCTTTAGTTGCCACTAGTCAAAAAGGGTGGAACCTAGGAGAAGGTGTGGAGATTTGTTGAAATGAATGGTGATGCTTATGTTTTTACCTTCTCGAATCTCAAAGACAAACATAGAGGGGTCGGCCATGGTCTGTACAGGGGTCCTTAATGAGTATTCAAGAGTGGTCAGATGATGGTTTTTAGTGAAGTTTGCTTTGATAAAATTCAAGGTTTTGAAATCCAAATCAGAATTTTTGGTTCGGATCAAAAACCAGGCTGAAAACTGGTCCGAGCTAAGGGAAAACCCAAGTTCCCGAGTTGACCCAGTGAGTTGACTGAGTACAAGTGAGAGAGACACAGAACGAGAAGGAGGGGGGGAATTTGAAATGCTTTTTAATGTCGAGGCTCTCCACTAGTGGGGAAGGCGTCGGTGATAGTGCTGTGGAGGCTAAATGAGGAGTAATAATCTGTGGAGGTCGTAGGCTCTCTACCTTCTCTGTAGCCGAGACACAGAACGAGAAGGAGGGGGAGAGAGAGAGAAATCTAAAGTGTTTCCCAATGTCGAGGCTCTCCACCCAGTGGGAAGACGTCGACGATGGTCTTGTGGAGGCTGAAGGAGGAGCGCGATCTTGGAGGTGAAGGCTCTCCTCTCCACCTTCTCTGTAGCGAGAGTCTGGACATTGAAAGTCTCCAAAATTCTAAAGTGAAGAGAAGGAGGAAGGACATAATGAGAACGAGAACATGGAGACACAGAACGAGAACAAGGGGAGGGGGAGAGATTTGAATTATAAAGTGAAGAGTTGGTTACAGAGGTATATTTGTGAACTGGAATCTCTTTTTAAGTTTTTTTTTTTTAAATCAATATAATATTACACATCATCCCATGCTGTCCATCTTTACATCATATCCTCCTATGTTTTGACCACAATATTTTATTATTATTAAAACATTAATATTTTTACCTATTTTAATTAAATTATATTTTTAATTCATATTGACTCCCCTTTCACCCATTAACCTTTAACTAGCACCTCCACCTCAATGGCCGGTCCATAGAATCCCCTGCGGGGTTCAATTTCATAATATGCCTTTGGGTATCTTGGAAATAGAAAATATATGTTCGAGTGGGAAATCTTGTGGGGGAAGTAGTTTGGCATGAGAAACCCAAAGTTGAAAGCAAGTTCTTCCGCATATTTGGGCGTGCTCCAATGCTAGTGGATGTTAATTCATAAACCCTTGGTTTACGGTTTCTGGGTTAACAGACCAGACAATCCAGAGTTCTGCGGCTCTGTGAACTATGAACGGCTGCAATCTTTTTGCTACTACTGTGGTTAGATTGGTCATGATGGTCGCTCTTGTAAAAATGAGGTGGTTGTTGATGAGGAAGGGGATGAAGTTTACGGACCATAGTTGTCAACAGGGGCTGAGAGGGACAGGGAAAAAGTACTGGTTCCATACTCGTCTTCATGGCATGACTGCATGAGGAGGATAGTGGGAAGAGAACGATGACGCATGATGAGACTACACCTAAAGCGCGTAACATAATTCCTGTTCCTAATTAATCGGTAAGGTTACCGTAACGAGCGACAATCAGAATCAAGAGTGAAAAAACTGTTGGGATGGGGAGTAGCGACGCCACCACCTGCCATTACTGTACCTGATGATGAGAGTTGACAAAAAGACAAACCTCAGAATGATTCTAGAGAGAGGGAAGTGTATGAGGTTAATGGACCTAATGTAGAAAAGAGAGCCCAATATTCAGATTATAGAATCCATCCTACAAGCCAACAAAGTGTAAAAGTATTGGGCCAACTCTAGCGTAGCCCAAGAACAAGGGCCCATAGATCCCAAATGGATCGAAAATTCAGAAAATGAGGGGTCTGAGGAAAATCTAAGTCAGGCCATTGTTCCAATGGGCATCTTATCTCCCATTTCTGAAATTGCTCAAAAAAAAAAAAAAAAAAAAAAAAATTTGCTCAACGCTTAGATAATGTTAAGTTGAAGAGAAAGACTAGTGAAATAGAATCCCCGAGCGATTGTAAGAAAATAAGATTATTTGATGATCCTGATAGAGTGCCGAATGTGACAGATGATACAAAATCTCCACTCCAAGCATTTAGAAGAAAAAGCGTAAGGAAAATTAAACAAGGGCTGAGAGGGCAGAACAGCGGTACTAACCTCAACCTTGTGGATGTTCCTTTATCTTAAGAAATTGATTTTTGAGTAGGCTGGTTAGTTCCCACTGATCACAGAAATGCTCGTGAAAAAGATTTTTTGACTGAAGGTTCCGGTGGCTGTCCTACGTGCTTTGAGTGGAGATTTTGTATCACCTGTCACATTCAGCACTTTATCAGCCATCCAAGGGCCACAAGTATCATTTCTTGGAACTGTCAAGGGTTAGAGGTACCCTTGACAGTTAAAACCTCAAGGAAGAGGTAAGAAAGAATAATCCACAAGTTGTCTTCTTAATGGAGACAAGGAAAATTATTTGGAAAGAATCCGTAGATCTTGTAAGTTTGAGGAAACTTGTTGGAAGAGCTGGCGGTTTAGCAATATGGTTGAAGGACTTTGTGACTATTAATGTCAGAAGCAGCTCAAAGAATATCATTCATACACTGGTAAATTAGAAGTGTGTGAATTTCCAGAATATATGTCCTTTATTTATGGCCCCCCAAAAGAAAGTGACCGCATGAAGATTGGGGACCAAATTCGAAAAATAGTTAGCAACACTACTACTTCATGGACATGTGTTGGAGACTATGTGAAAAACTAGGAGATAATCCCCATACCCTTCAAAGAGTTCTAAATTTACAAAGGTTTGTTTCAGATTGTGAACTAATGGAAATTGAATCGAAAGGTGCCAGATTCACATGGTGTAATCAAAGAATATGGGATGAGCACATTAAATAGAAGATAGATAGAGCAAAGGGGAACCTCACATTTAAAGAAGCCTTTCCAAAAGCCCTTGTTTTCACTTAGAAACAGTTGCTTCAGATCATCATATGCTACTAATTGTTTTATGCTATCGTGAATCATAAGACCCCACGAACTTTTAAGTTTGAAGCCCTCTGGATAACACATATCCCGACTTCACTAAAGTTATAAGGGATTATTGGGTGCAAAATGAAGCTGAAACTGTGAATGAAGTTATTGCTTTTATTGATTGTCTCAATAGGTGCAGAACAGTGTGCTAATCAAATGTAGTCGAGTACACTTGCCCAATAATAAAAGGATCATTGCTGAGTCAATGGAAAAAGATTGAGACTTTGAAAGCTGATATATATACTGATGCATCGAAATAAACCATAGATGTGCTAAAATATGAACTAGAAGAAGTCTAATGGTGGCAAAGATCAAAAGCTAACTGGTTAAAATCTGGAGATTTGAATACACAGTTCTTTCACTGAACAACCATGATCGCAATCTCATCGTTAAGCTAAGAAATCAAGTTATGAGTATGGTGGAGCATGAAGAGAGGGTGACAATTTGGTTACAAACTTTCATACTTCACTGTTTAGTGGCAATACTTATGGCCATCTTGACGAAACGCTCTACTACTTAAGTCGTAAAACTTCTGACCAGAAAAATACTCTACTCACAGTACCAGTGACTGAAGCAGAAGCTAAGAAAGTCACCTTCCAACTAGGGGCCTTTAAAACACCAGGTGACTTTAATGGACAATTTTTATCAATTCTCTTGGAATGAGGTACGGCTTTCTATTCTAAGAATGTTTCGTAGTTTTCTTTACGATGGTGACTTAATTGACTCCTTAAATGAAACAAACCTCATTTTGATTCGTAAGGTTGATACACCTGAAATTGTCTCTCAATTCCGCCCATGTAGCTTGTGTAACTTTGCATACAAAATTGTGGCTAAAATACTTGTTAATAGATTTAGACTAGTGCTTGATGATTGTGTCTCGGAGCATCAAAGGGCTTTTATTCCCAATTGGCTTATTCAAGATAATAGCATAATAGTGCATGAGGCTTTCCACTACTTAAAAAAGAAGACTTCTAGTCCTAAATATGAACTCGCCATGAAAATGGATATGAACAAGGCCTAGGCCTATGACCTGTTGGTGTGAAACTTCCTAGAGGGAGTTATGCTTAAGATGAATTTTTGCCCAAAGTAGGTTTCTTGGATAATGAAATGTGTTAGTAGAGTGCCTTTTAATGTGCAACAATATGGAAGGAAGTTTCCTACTATAGTAACACAAAGAGGCCTTCATCAAGGGGACCCCTCTCCCCTTTCCTCTTCATTATTGCCTATAAAGCTTCAGCCATGATTTCATTCCATGCTGTTCATAGGAATTTTAAGGGTATTTGTTTAAACAGAGGAGGGCCAATGTTAACCCACTGTTTATTTGCATATGACACTATTATTTTCATGAATGCAAAAATGGATAATTGCAGTCTTTTTATGAAGATCCTACAAGATTACTGCAATATTTTAGGGCAATGAGTAAACTATGACAAATCAAGCCTTCTTTTCTCTTCAAACACTCCTTATAGGGTAAGAAATGAGATTGTGGAGTGTCTGAATATTGCTACTATTGAAGACGCAAGCATAGAATTAAGAATGCAGGCTACCACGGGCTGTATGGTGCGAGCATGTGCGGCTCGCACTTTCACAGGTTGGCAAAACGCCAATCCTAACTTATATGTGCGAGTTGACAGACCAGCCTGTCAGCCGCACATTATTAATTTTTTTTCTTTGGTTGAAAAAATGGACTAGGCCTTTTTCCTAAAACAAAAACCAAAGAGGGACCCAGCTCATTACACTCCTTTAGTTCCTTTTTTCTTTGGTGATATAAAGGGTTGGGTCCATTACACTTCCTCAGTCCCTTTTTTTCATTAATACAAAGGATTAGGCCTATTACACTCCCTGGGTCCCTTTTGTTTTGACACTCCATTTTCTTTAAAAAGGGATTTGCGGGTTGCTTTGCATTGGCCCACGAGCTTGTGCAAAACCTCCAACCCTAACCCTGCCCCAATTTGCAGACCAACGGGTTGAGCCCATTTTACCGGCTCCACCCGGACAGATATCTAGGACTTCCAATATCCGTGGAAGATCCAAGAATGCAGCACCGACATATGTTTGTAATAGAATGGGAAAGAAGGTTCAGGGGTGGAAAAAGAAAAGCCTACCCTTTGCTGGTAGAAAGCTCATGATCAAGGCTGTGGTAAGTGCAATCCCCATATACCCTGTGTCCTATTTTAAATTCCCAGCCAGCACATGTAGGGACCTGGACAATTTGGTATCTAAATTTTTCTTGAGTAACTCTGAAAACTTTGGAAAAATCCGTTAGGTTTCATGGAAATCTTTGTTAGAATCTAAGAAAGATGGTGGCATGGGGTTCAAAGATTTTATGGGTTTTAATTATGCACTCTTAGCTAAGACAGCTTGGAGAATTATCATTAACACAGATAGTCTATGGGTTAAGGTCATGAAAAGTATCTATTTCCCCTCTACTTCTTTTATTATGAAGGCCACAAAAGGTTCAAAATCGTCATGGGTATGGCATATTGGCATAACATTTTAGTAGGAAGGGATTTCTTGAGCAAAAATTTGTGCTAGAATGTAGTGTCGATGTGGAAATAACTCCTCTCCTCTTCTCTTCAACTTCATTGATGCGGGTCACTATTTCGCAGTCTAACATGCTTTTGATTCCATTAATGTTGATTATATCATATAAAAGCTAAGGGTCTCAGGGACGTACGGTTTAAGATTCGAGCCTAAATTTTATATATATATGTGTGTGTGTGTGTGTGTATCAAATATGACGGAGACAGTGGGTAGGACTTTGTGAGTTCACTAGAAGAAATCAAAACTAGTGGATCATAAAAGAAAGAGCACCGGATTAAAGAGAAAACAGTGAATGACAATGAATCCAACACTCTTTTTGAAGTCTTGATCTCCAAAGAGATGTGGTTATTAATTTCATATTAGGTAGTTTATGTCTCTTTTGGTCTCTGTTTCATCATTCAATATGAACGATAACGCTATCTGCAAAATCTGGATCAATGGAAATGGCTTCTCTACGTTAAGGAAGGATTATTGAGACAAATAAAGAAAATGAAGAATTTAAGTTCTACTTATGAAGTTGATTTAGTAAGAGACTCCATTTCTCTTCAGAGGCTGAAAATAAAATGCAAAGAAGGAACCATATAGCTGGAATAATGAAGTGCCTGATGTAACATTCTTGATTTTTGGGACTTAGAGACTCAGCTGAGGTTTAGTAGATAAAATAATAATAATAATAAATATATTAAAAAATTAATTAATTAAAAATGAGAAAATGAGAAAATGATCCTGATAAGAATAATAAGGAAGAGAAAATATGTAGGAGAAATATCTTCATGAAATAATTTAATTTATATCTAAATAAAAAAAAAGAGATGAGAGAGAGAATAAATAAATATTATTTATGAAAAATAATAATAATAATAATATTTTTATAAGAGGGTCAAAACCCAATTCTCTCCCAAATAAATATCATATCTTCTCACCCCTTAACATCCCAATCGCCAGCCGCCCCACCCTCAGTTAACCCTCTCCTTTCTTTCTCTTGTTCAACGCCCTTCCCTTTTGCATCAGTCTTGACGCAACTATTTACCATTCTATCTCTCTTATTTCCTTCTCTTTTACTTATCAAACATAGTGAATTTTAGAAAAGGAATTTGAAACCAACTTAGATTAGATAATGATGAGATTTGATAGATTTAGTTTGATGAAGTGGGAGGTTTGTGTTGTTTAGTAATGATGCTGATACAAAAAAGGGAATTGGAGGATAAGTGGAAATTTTATAGGATCTTAAATAGGAAAAGTAGTAAATTATCTGTGTATATGTATTAATTTTTAATTTTTAATTTTTTTGCTTGAAATTTTTAAAAATTATTTGACAAGAGATTTGGATGGTAGAAGGTGTGATGAAATTATTCGATAATTTGTGCACAAGGCTTTTGTAAAGGCTGATTAGTGATGGAAAATTAAAGGAAAGTCTGCCTCTCGAGTAATTTTATAAAAGAATGTGGCTTACATGAACCAAGAGTATATAAGACTATCGCACAGTATCTTTGTCAAAGGGATGTTGATTGTGCCTTTTAGTTTTTGGCAAAATCAACGGATAACTCTTCAACTGCCACTTTTCTGTCTCTGCAACTATTCACCATTCTATCTCTCTTCTTTCCTTCTCTTTTATTTATCAAACATGGCTTGTCATGTCAGCTTTATCATTCAATTCTCAACTTATTTTTACGGGAAAATCTTTTTAAGGGACCATTTTGGTAAAAAAATCTAAAAAGGGACCTAAGAATTTGACAATCCCGAAAGCCCCTTGGTCCTTTTAGGATAAATTCATTAAAAATTTACAACTAAATCAGTCTCATTTACAACAATTTTTTTACTCGTTTACAACTAAATCGGTCTCATTTACAACAATTTTTTTACAACTAAATCAGTCTCATTTACAACAATATCAGTCCTGGTTAACAACTATATCAGTCTCATTTACAACTCACCAAAATTTTGACAAACCCAAAAAAGGACCAAGGGACCTTTCTGGGATGGTCAGATTCTTAGGTCCTTTTTTGGATTTTTTTTACCAAAAAGGTCCTTTAAGAGGATTTTCCCTATTTTTACTAAGCATGAGATGCATATATATATTTTTGTATTTCTCCATACCTCTCATTATCTTTCAACAAGTGGCTGTGTGTGTGTATTTTAAAAACCTTCCCCAAAATCATTTCTTCACATATTAGTCCGAGCGTGTTGTCACAGTCTTACACAAAACCTCCCAAAATCGTGTCAGCGTTAGTTTGATCACTCCCTTTTGATCTTGGCTAAGTCAACCGATCCCTCACAAGTAGTCAAAGAACACAAAGGACTAAGACTGAAGAGAGAATATCACCTAGAGGGGGTAAATAGGGGATTTCAAAAATCTTTTCCGGAAGGTTAAGAGGAATAGTAAAACAGAGATAGAGACAAAGAGAATGGACAAAGGGAATTTATACTGGTTTGGTCTAATTCCTCGACCTACGTTCAGTCTCCAAACACTTTGGGATTTTCATTAACTTTTAATCACATAATCAATTCCACACTTTGTACTCGAGAAGATCATATCACACTAGGACTCACTCCCCTTTACAAGTTGTAATCGTACACCCACACTTAAAGTTCCACAACCTTAAGATTTAAACAGAAAATCAAGAAATCAAATAAGTGTTTAACTCCTCACGAGTAAATAAAAGATAATCACTGAAGTACAAGAATATCCGAAGATATTGAATGAAGTGAATGAAACAGTAAGTTGAAATAAGTTCGAATTAATTGCGTAGAGTTTTGATAGTTAGCGAATTGAATGTGATGAGCTTTTATGGGCTGTTTGGTAAACCATCGATGGAGATGGGATAATAAGTCCATCAAAAAATAAATGAGTGTTTGGGTGACTTTTTATTTGATGGACTTCATGCTTTGATGTGGGTTTTTTTTTTTTTTTTTTTTTTGAAGCTACATGATGGAACGTATTATCCCATCGGCTTCTTCTCCATCAATTTCACATGTGGGCCCCATTTGTTAAATGACCGTCCCACCCTCCCCAATTCGTGCCTCTCTCCTCTTTTTTGTCTTTCTCGTTCGCTTCGCCTCTCATCTCCATCAGCTTCTTCTCCATCAATTTCACATGTGGTTAATTGCTCGCTTTGCTCTCGTTCGGTTTTTATCCGATTTACTTCTCCATTGCATTTTGTTTCCTTTTTTCATTTACTGTTCGTCTCGTCCGATTTATGCTCTGCTTTGCCCTCGTTCTTGTTTTAATTGCTCTTCTTTTTTTCACTTTATTTTGCTAATTTCTGGTGATTGGTGTACACGAATTAAGATCCTTCACTAGGAGTTAGTTATCTTTTTTTTTTCTTTTTTGGGGTTGTATAAAAAATTTATAGTTTAGGTTCTTTTCCGTTTCTGACGATGAAATTCCAGAAATGAAAAGAAGTAGATGACCCAGAAATGAAATCTGTAGGGATAGATGTTGAAGGTAGCAGTGTAAATTGTTAGCGGTTGGGTAGGTTGTTCTTTTTGGCTTTTTGATGATGATAATGAGGAGAGAATGTTGTATCCAATTTTCAATGGTAAAGTACTTCTGTGTTTTGTTGAGAAGCCCGTGATTTGGGAATTAAAGAAGTACTGGATGGATACTGCTATTATGCTTTACTTGATTGAAGGACTTCTTTTTATATCATATATCATAGCAAGCATTATGGTTTTCGATTTGGTGAATTTAACTTTAACCAGTTGATGATTGATTAAGCATCTGGAACAAAGTTTGGAAAGAAAAACATTAAGTTGAAGAATCAAAGGGATGGAAACGAAAGAAAGAAATTAAAGGAAAAGGACCAGAGAGGTGAGGTGGGCAAAAAGGAAAGAAGAGAAGGAGTGAACAAAGAAGAGGGATTTACATTCCCTCCCATGCTCTTTGCTGGTTGATTGGCTTGTACTAGTTCGAAAATACTGGAGTATTGGTTTCGGTTTATTACCCACTACTTCCAAATCTTGTGCTGGTTGAATGAATCATCTTCGTGATCAAATGACAAATGAATTTGTAGGGATTAGGTTTATTTAAGCACTTCATTGTGTTGTAATTTTTTTTAATGGTAATTTTAGTATTTTATTTAGCAAATTTATATTTATATTTAATTTTTTATCCCAAATTATTACATTTTATACAACAAACATGTGTATGTGTGTATGTGAATTTGATTCATGCTCTTTTCAGTCATTTTCCATCTCATCTATCTTTTTAAAAGCTATGTCAAACAAGTTCCCATCACAAACAAAAGCCACTTCTACTATTGCTATCCCAAACACAAATCACATCAGAAAAAAGTCCATCAGGAACAAAAGTCACTTCTCCCACGCTATCCCAAACGAGCCCTATATCAATCTTCCATTAATGCCATTGTGAAGCTTTGAAAGTAACCGTTGTGTCTCTTCGAACTTTCGTTAGGCACATATGGTTTCCATTAGGTACAGTCGACCGTTACTTCATTAACTCATTCGTTCGCCGTTGACGTACTTGTGCACAGAAGTTTGACTTAGAATGATTACCATAATTGGTATTCCTTGAAGGAATGATTTCGCCTACTACAAGGTTGTATTCTGATTGTAGGTTCTGTTTACGGCGAGCATTAAATGCTTTTGATACATCGGATGGCTTTTCAGCTAATCAAAAATTAAGCATATATTAATATACTGAAACCCACTCAAAAAGGTAATTAGATATGATATAAATTAATTTGAGAGAGATTAAATAGAAATAGATAATGACCCAAAATAGTTAAGATCAAAATTAACGTTACAGAGGAGGAGTCTGATATTTTGAAGATTATTACTCGAGTAACATTCTTAGATTACTTGAGTAATATCGAATGTTTCAATTTAAAGAGTCATTGCAATCACATTACTCGAGTAACACATCTTGTTACTTGAGTAATGTCTCATGCTTTAATTTTTAAAGAGTTGCTGAAACCATATTACTCAAGTAACACTCTTCTTACTCGAGTAACATAATGACGTTAGTCAAGTAACATGGCTTCTCTGCAAGCTATTTTTCTATAATCACTTCATTAGATTGAGTTTGCTTGAGTAAACGAAAGGGCTTACTCGAGTATCCTCTAAACTTAAGCAATATTCAAGAATTTCAAAACCTTAACCATTTTCAAAATAAAAGTTTAATTACTTAAGTCTTATTATCATCAAAACTTCGAGAACTAACAAAGACAACTTAGAGAGAGAATGAGAATTCTAGATAGAGAAGCTCTTGAAAGAAAATGACTTGTATTGCCTTTTTTGTGGTTACAAATAATGATGACACGTCCTATTTATAGGCAAACCACCTCCTTAATTAACAACTAAAATTGAAAAGATCCTACGGTGGAGAATGGTTCTCCAGAACCTTCCCTAGAAATATCTAGATATTTATCTCTTCCATGAGAGTTCTAGAGATTGCCATACATTCTATTTTTATGTACAAGTATCTAGAATAATGTGGAACTTTTTAAAAACCTCCATCAGAGTGTCTAAGAACAAAATATCTGACGTTCTTTACGGTGCGTGACACTCTCCCCCACCTAATCTGGTGACGTCCTTGTCATAGACTTATCTTTGTACCGGTGTAGATGGTCTTCAAATTACGAAAGATCTTCCGAGGTTCCTATATGGCTTCGCTCTCTGGCAATCCTTTCCATTTGATTAAGTATTGGGTACTTGGTGGTACCCCTTATCGACGTACCACTCGATCAGCTAGCACCTCTTCTACCTCTCAATCAAATGACTTTGTCATGGTTGGAGGTGCTAGCGTCGAGATAGCTCGATTAGGATCACCCACGTCTTCATAGAATAACTTGAGCATACTAACATGGAAGACATGATGAATCTTCAAATTTGGGGGTAGGTCTAGCTTGTAAGAAACCTTTCCTACCTTTCCCACGATCTTATATGGGCCTTCATACTTGCGGATGAGGCCTTTGTGTACCTTTTGAAACACTTTGAATTGTTAAAGAATAAGCTTCACGAAAACCATGTCTCCTACCTGGTATTCAGAGGCTCACCTCTTCCTATCTTAAAACTTTTTCATCGTCTTGGCCACTGTAACATCCTGAATTCTGGGTAGTGAAACTTAAGAATAAGCCTAAATTAGGCGGGCGTCTAAGCCTATTTCAAGAGGTGTGACATTCCCGAATAAGGTCATATCTTCGGTCAAAATAATATTTTAAGGATATAGAATTATTATAATGGAATTAATTATGGGGAAATTTGGCCTTAATTATTTAAAAGTTAATATTTGGAATTAAAGGCATATTTTCCCATAAACTAAGGATAAATAATTTATGGCCTAGAGATTTAATTGGGATTAATATGGTGTGGAACCCCCAAACTATTTTCTCAATATATATTTTTCCATTGGGCCTAATATTTACACTCCACATAGCTCATATTTTCCATTATTCCTATGCTGCATGTATAAGCCACGTAGTACTCTACCACATGTAACATCAATTAATTATTTTGGTTATAATCAATTCGGACCAGCGTCCATATACATCCTTAATTTATTTATAACTCAAGCCCAAACCTTTTAGGATCACACACACATCAGCCCACACCATTTGGCCCAAACCATATACTTAACATAATCTATCCAGTGCCTTATTTCCTCTAATTATCCATTCAATCAGATCACACCAAACACCCCATCAAAACAAAAAGCAGCGTGAGAGAGGGAGTACTGTAACACGTAAGTGCAGACTATGCTTATGCGTCTCGAGCCCAACACCACTCCCTCCCTCAATATAACCTCTCCCGCCTAGGGAAACAGAAACAGAACCACGGTGAAAGGGGAAGATAGAAACAGAGAGTGAAACCTGTTAGTTCTCAAATATGTTTTGATGATAACAATGACTAAAAAAATTTTAAGTTTTGAATTAATGATCTAAGAGAAGCTTTCAAGATACAATTCTCGAGAATGAAATATGGGTTCTCGAGAATGAAACATCAAATACTGACATATCTTCAAGTTGCTAAGATTCTCGAGAATACACTTGTGATTCTTGAGAATGGAAATCATCTTGAAGAAGTTATGTCATTTTCCACTATGCTAAGTCAATTCTCGAGAATGGTAACTTGGTTCTCGAGAATGAATCATATGATTTCATATTTATCTATCACTTTGCATCTGAGTAATTCTCGAGAATAAGAATCAATTCTTGAGAATTAGCGGTGGTCTCTCATATCTCATTTCTCCTCTGTAGTTCTGTATTTAAGTAATTCTCGAGTATGATAGATGTATTCTTGAGAATGCCTTGTCACTAACACTTGTGAAAATACTTTCAACGTATCATTCTCGGGTATTAAGATATGATTCTCGAGTATATGTGAAACATGGTTTTTAAGGAAAACTTCTCTTCATTGATTCTCGAGAACCATAAGAACAATTCTCGAGAATATATATTGCATTTTCAAATATTCATTCTCACATACTGAAAATCTCTGATTATGACTTGGGTGATTGATGTTATTGATTTATACTTTATCTAACCAAGCTTAATCAGTTTGCTAGTACTTTTAAGATATGATTAACATATTTTAAATATTCAAATTCGCATAAAGCAAAAATCTGTCAGACACATTAAATGACGAAATAGAGACGAAGCACGAAAGGGGAAACTAAGCACGAACAGTCATAAAGCATTCAGGCCATTTCCGATTAACTTTTTTAACTGAGTCTCAACGGAAAATTCAGACAAAGAATGTCAACGGAGCATTTTGACCAACGTCAAAATGTTACGAAGAGACAGAACAAAGGAAACATTTATCACTTCAACGGCTCATTAATATTTCTTCGACGGTCATTAATTGCTATCATCTATAAAATCCAGAAGAATTCAAATCTTTAACTACCGAAAACGCTGTGCATTCAATTCGAACTTATTGCAATTTGCTGTGTCAACTGATTCATTATTATCACCCAAGAGACAGAGGAAGTGAGAGCTCTCATTCTCATTTCTTTCAACCGTTTCTCAGAAGCTAAGGGAGGACGAGAGCTAGAAAGAAAACTGAAATGAGAAACAGTGCAAGCATCATAGAATAACGTGGAAACCAAAGAAAGGAACCAGAAATGGAGAGAACAACGTGGAACTTGGATGAAGGCCTGAGAAACCAACCAAGGTGAGTCCTTAGAGCCTTCCCCTTCTAGTTTCTGCGCGTGGGTTCTGAGTTTAAAGCTTCCAAGTTCGTGGTTGTTCTACTGCACATAAACACCTCTGTTTTTTGGACTAAAAATAGAGTGGTCTTGTGAGCTTCTATTTCTATGGAAAACATTTGAGTTTTTGCATGAAATTTTTATGGAAAGTAGTAGACATATTAACCTTAAAACGAGTCAAAACCCAGCCAAAAACCTGGAACGTTTTCTCGCACTTCTCGGTGAACAGTAACCTTCGGCTTGATTTTGAAATGGAAAAAATCTGATTTTTTCCTTGACATTCTTACAGTAAATAGTAGACATCTCAAGCTTTCCAAAAATCCAAAGAACACCTAAAAGAGATGTGTAGAAATGGAGATGTGATTTTCCAAAATTTAGCCAAAATCTAGAACATTTTCTGCACTTCCGGTGAACAGTAATTTTCGGGCTTAATTTTGAAATGGAAAACATTTGATTTTTTCCTTGACCTTTTTACAGTAAATATTAGACATCTCAAGATTTCCAAAAAGCCAAAGAACACCTAAAAAAGATCTATAGAAAGGGATATATGATTTTGCGAAGTTTAACCAAAAATCTGGACAAATTCTGTGTTCCAGAAATAGTGATTAGTTTTGGGTTCCATTTTGGAATGGTAAACCTTAAATTTTTTCCATGGAATTTTGTGTGTTAATAGAACACATAATAATCTTTAAAACGAGCTTTGGATCACCATAAACGGAGGTCTGTAGCTCAAGATATAATTTTTGGAAGTTGAGTCATAATTTTGGAAAGTTATCTGGACAATGGTCACGTTTTTGAAATCTGGGAATCATATAGTGTGTTATGGCTATAGGTATTATTTTTCTGTGAAAGTAGACATGCTAGGAACACGTATTTTTTGGAAGCATCTCATTTGGACTTTTGCAAAATTCATTACGAATTTTCAAAGTTTAATCAAAAAATTCTAGACATTGTTTGTGTTTTTCGAAAGTTGGGAATTTTTTCGGCCATAAATCAACTTAGTGACTTTAATTTATGAAAATAGACTTATCAAGGTTTAAGTAGAAATTGGAATCACTCCATTTGGAGTTGTATCGGTCCAATTATGAATTTTCTAAATTCTCAGAAAAGTTAAAGGTTGAAATTTTTATAAATCTTAAAATAGTCACGCAATTTGTTAATTATGCATAACCTTCAAAGTAAAAGTTTTTCTTTTGGATAACTTGTCTATTAACGGTTATAAAGACTCTAAAGTGACAAGGACAACCCTTCTTAAAATTTTTTAAAGGACATGGCTCTTAATAAAATAGATAAATAATATTATTATTTATTGAGAAGGGTATTATTAGTAAGGGAATTTTTTTTTGAGATTAATAACCATTTTTAATCCTCTAAAAATAATTCACGTAGTTAGGTACTTTGCGACGCTGAAGTGACTAACGACAATGATAAACGATTATAGGCCTACTTTGACACCTCTACCAATCCCAACAACTCCAGACAAATTTAAGGATTCAAGTTTGAGGTGGGTAACTGTTATCTTATTAACTTGTATGTATGTAATCATGTATGATTGATCATGGTTGCTAGATAATTTGCGTATGTGTATCCTAGCTATGGATTGAGGCTGCGTGTCCTAAAGGGCTGTAATCCTTGGCCGATAACTGCGGTTACGGTGCGACTTGTTTACTGTGAATTATTCTATGCTTATACATGTGTTATATTGTGATTTACAATTCATAATTGCATATAAGATTAACTGTTACTTCTGGGGTTCATTCATTTGAACTTCAGACAACATGAAAGAGACAAGTAGTGGTTTGGGATCAAGAGGCAAGATGCAGCTGTAAGGGTTACATCATATGGAACTTGTCGGAAAAATATGAGTAGTTAGACCGTACTTTAACATTTGTCATCTGTCTATTTTGGATTCTTGTATTAACATCCCACTATGGGATAGATTCGAATCGCGAAAAATTTATCCTCATATTATCAAACTAAATTATTTTATGAAAGTTTTATTCCGCAATTAAGTTGTCCAAATTATTTCGATGCCTGTGCGCTACAACTTTGATAAATAAAGGCACATTTAGGACAGGCGTTACAGCCGCCTTGACAAGAAAGTATCTTGTTACCTCAGGTTCTTCTTGCCAAGATTTGGCCATGTGGTAAGCTCCTGGACTCTTGCCCCTCGTAGGTGGTGGCAAGGGCATGAGGAATGAGTAGTTGTTATCCCATCACCACTTCAAACAGACTCCTTCCTGTTGCCTCACTCTTTTGTAAGTTATAAGAGAATTGAGCCACATCGAGAAGCTTGGCCTGATCTTTTTGGTCGGCACTAACAAAGTACCGTAAGTAGGATTCTAACAAAGAATTCACCCTTTCTATTTGTCCATCAATTTGTAGGTCAAAACTTGTGGAAAAGTGTAGCTCAGTGCCTAGGAGATTGAATAATTTAGTCCATAGTTTGCCAGTAAAACGAGGGTCCTTGTCACTGATGATTGTCTTAGGTAACCTCTTGAAGAATAGCCTGGCCACTTCTTATGCTGTACAATCCGTAGGTCAGGTATAAATGTTGCATATTTGGAAAATCGATCTACAAACACCATGATAGAGCCACACTACTCGGACTTTGGTAAAGCTGAAATAAAGTCCATGGAAACACCTTCCCATGGTTGCCCTGGTATAAGTAGAGGCTCTAACAATCCTGCAAGTGGTTGGTTTACTATTTGTCTTATCGACATACAAGACAAGTCTTCATATAAAGTTCCACTTCGTCCCTTATTTGCGGCCAGTAATATATTGTCTCCAATAAAGCAAGCATACGTTTTTGTCCCAGATGACCGACCCACTTGAAGTCATGACACTCCTTGATAAGCTATTTTCTTAAATTCTCCCACTTTGGAACAAAGACTCGCCTCCCAGTAGTATAGAGAAGGTCATCTAATAGCCAAAACCTTTTGGTTTTTCCCTCCTTGGCCATCCGCATTACCTGTCATGCAATGAGATTATGGTCCATACCTTCAATGACTTTTGTGATCAAGTTGCCCTTGGCTTGACTCATTGCTGTCAACTATGCCTTTCGGCTTAATGCATCCACCACTACATTAGTTGTGCCAGGTTTGTACTCCATCACATAGTCAAACTTAGCTAGAAAGTCTTGCCAACAAGCTTGATTGGGCGTCAACTTCTTTTGAGATTGGAAATAGCAAGTAGCCACATTATCAGTCTTGATCACGAACCTTGATCCCAACAAATAATGCCTCCAAGTATGCAAGCAATGCATTACGGATGTCATCTCCTTCTCTTAGACTGTATATCGCCGCTTAGCATCATTGAGCTTGCGACTCTCAAATGCTATTGGATGTCTCTCTTGCATTAGCACCCCTCCAATAGCAAAGTCGGAGCATCTGTGTGAACTTCAAAAGTCTTAGAGAAATCCGAGAGAGCTAGTACGAGTTCCTCCAGTACTGCTACCTTCAGGTCTTCAAAGACATAATGGCACTCTTTAGTCCATTCCCATGGCTTGTTTTTCTTCAACAAGTCTGTCAAAGGGGCTACCTTGAGAGAGTAGCCCTTGATAAACCACCTATAATAGTTCACCAACCCAAGAAAAGATCACAACTCAGATACTCAGGTGGGTGGCTTTCATTCCTTAATAGCACGAACTTTCTCCTTATCCATCATAATGGTCCCATGGTGAATTATGTGTCTAAGGAAGTGCACCTTTTCCTTGGCAAAAGAACATTTCTCTTTCTTGACATATAAATCATTCTCACGCAAAGTCTAGAACACAACCTGTAAGCATTCTACATGGGTTTCTAAGGTGTCACTGTAAATGACTATATCATCTAAGTATACTACCACGAATCGATCGAGAAAATGATGAAATATCTTATTCATCAATGTGCAAAACATCACCGGTGCGTTCGTTAGTGCAAAAGGCATCACCAATCACTTGAAGGACTCATACCTTGTTACACAAGCGATCTTGGATTCATCTCCTTCAGTGATGCGAATTTGATGGTACCTCGACCTCAAGTCTAGCTTGGAGAAGTACTTTGCCTTGCCAAGCCTGTCAAACAAATTTGCTATCAAAGAAATAAGATATTTATTCTTAATAGTTACCTTATTAAGAGCCTGATAATCGATGCAAAGTCGTAAAGATTCATCTTGCTTATGTTAGAACAAGATAGGTGCCCCCATAAAGTGCTTTCGAAGGCCGTATGTGCCTCGCATCAAGCAACTCCTTCAATTGTTTCCTTAGCTCTTCCAACTTAGGGGGTGCCATACGATAAGGTGCCATGGCAGGTGGTCGTGCTCCCGGCTCTAACTCGATCTTTTGTTCCACCTCTCGTCTTGGTGGCAATCTCTAAGGAAGTTCTAAAAGCATGATGTCCTCATTCTCTTTGAGGACATTTTGGATTATAGGGGGAAGACTCTCACTATCCTCTTCAATAGAATTCACCTCCTTTAAAGCCGCAAGGTAGGTGACTTCCCCTTTCCTAAGTCTTTTTTCTACCTGCATCGTTGACAAGTGAGCAACCCGATCATTGCTTGTTGCAGGTGAAAGTTCTGGCTGAACCCAAGAGGGGGGTGAATTGGGTGAAGTATAAAAATTTAGATTCTTTGAAAATCTTTTCGCAATTCAGCAAATTCAACTTGTATAACGAAGTGAGTTAGAAATCAATTGACAAACATTCAAATGTAAATGCTTTGGAAATATAAGAGATAAGGGAAGAGGATGTGCAAACTGATTTATCCGGTTCGGCCCAATCCTTGACCTACGTCCGGTCCCCCCAAGCCTCACTTGGGATTTTCAATCCACTATCTTTGTTCAACTTGATTACACGTTTGAATGAAGCAACCCTCTCTCTAGGATTCACTCCCCCTTACAAAGCGTAATCAACACCGCTTGATTACACACTCGTACTCGAAGTAATCCTCTCACTAGGATTCACTCCCCTTACAAGTTGTAATCAACACAATGTATATCCCACTCAAGATTACCCAATCTTGAGTAACTCTCGAATAGAAAGATAATGTGTTTTCAATAATTCTCCTCTCTCGAAGTGAATAGATAAACAACGAAGATCAAATACAAATCACTTCACTCTCTAAGTTATCTAAACATGTAAAGCAGTGTAAATGATGAGAAAGTAGAGTATCAGCATGTTGGCAGTGTAAGCTTGTATCTCCACGTTTTTCTGCTTGAATATGTCCTCTTTTATAGGTAGGGAACTTCATATGACCGTTTATAGCCGTTGCCTATCTCAGACAAGGTTTGGGTTGAGCTTTGGTCTTCTTCTCTCTCTAGTTTTTGCTTATTCAGTGATTAAATGATCGAGGTGGCTCTGGAAATTTGCCCGTTGGAGAAGAGTTTGCTTGATGAAGAAAGCATTCTTGACCGTTGAGAATGCGTGCTCGGGTGGATTAATTTGAAAGTAGGTTGATTTGCAGAGGTGCATTAAATGCACTTGAACACCTTTTTGCTTTTTGCCTTGATCTTCATTAATCTTCATCTGTGCTAACGAAATTCACTTAATAAACTTGTTAAACTTATGCGGGAACATAAGTGAATGATTTATGAAAGCAATAGGATCAAACAAGAGTGATTTGCAAATTCGTGTAATTCAAAAATCAGTTTTTTACCGTTGTAAACTGCAGTATGTTCATGCAAACTGCAGTATAGCATACTTTCACTTACAACCTGCAGTAAAGGCGGAAGTATTGACTTAGCTCGAAACTCTTGGTTGCTTTACGGAAGTCCAATACTCGAGTAAGCAAACCTATACCGCGAGTATCCAATACTTTCACTTACATACTCCAAAGTAAAGGTGGAAGTATTGACTTAGCTGAAAAACTTGGTTGCTCTCTCGGATGGCCTTTACTCCAGTAAGCAAACCTATACCACAGTATCCAATACTTTCACTTACATGCGAGTAAAGGTGGAAGTATTGACTTAGCTTGAAAAACTTGGTTGCTCTCTGGAAGTCCAATACTCGAGTTTGGCTACGCAACTGCGATATTGACCGTTTAAAATCTTGGTTTCATTACGGAAGTCCAATACTCGAGTTTTCCTACCAATACCGCAGTATTGACTTCATTTAAAAAAACCTGGTTAACACGGAAGTCCAAAACTGCGGTATGCAAACCTATACCGCAGTTTGCACTTAAGCTCAACAAGTTTGATTGCTTTCTTGAAATTATCTGTCCACTTTCGAGGGCCATATCTCCCTGGTATGAACTTTGTTTTGGTCCGTTCAACTCTTGATGGAAATCTCTTTGAGTCTATTTTCATATGCCACTGATTTCAGCTCAATCGGATTTGTAGTTTGTGAGTTACACTCAAAATACCAAAGGTGGGTCTGGACTGTGACGTTGATTCTTATGGCAACTTGTAAAAATCATACCTCCTAGATCTTGACACCTTTGGACTTGATTTATATATTAAAATGACGCTTTGGATGTCTAGTTTCAAATGCCACTGATTTCACGTCAATCCGATTCCTGGTTTGAGAGATATCATCGAATTACCGGACCTCGCCCGTGCTGAACGTGAAACGAGTTCTGAAGAGCTGATCACGCTGCATACTCGAGTTTACACTTGCATACTCGAGTTTTGAGTCCCAAACTCGAGTCTTGTGTTCCAAACTCGAGTTTTGAGTCCCAAACTCGAGTTTTGTGTTCCAAACTCGAGTTTTCACTTGTCCGAGAGACGCCGAGGTGCTTGAAGACACTACAAACTCGAGTTTTGAGTTGTATACTCGAGTTTGAGTCTCAAACTCGAGTTTTGTGTGCCAAACTCGAGTTTTCTCATCTGAAGTTGATTTTGCTGACTTTAACTTCAAATTGACCCATTCCAACTTCCATATGACCTTGGAGACTTCTAGCATCAATCTTAGAACTTGAATAACGATATCTTCACTTCATTCAACAAGTTCTTCTTTCTTTCTTCTTCTCTTGATCATTCTCCATAACTCTAACTCTTTCTTCCTTCTCTTCTCTTGATCAATCTCTATAATTCATCTTGGATTATTCTACATTAAATACAGTAGTTAGTCAATGTAGGAGATAACTATATTACTCAATCTTTTTGCTTTCAATAATGACATCCATATAAGTCATCATCAAAACTAATCATAACTAACAGCAGGTACTGTGCAAGTGAGCCCCTTTTCCATGATGCACACCGAGTCATAACATGGCATGAGGAATGCTTTTGTTTTGTGGAAAAAGTCCATGCCAAATACCATATCAAATTCATCCATAGGGGCCACTGACAGATCCACGATCCCCTTCCACGTGCCAAGGCATAGATCCACTCCACTTGCCATTCCATTAAGGGTTTGGCAGGGGCGTTCATAGTCTTCTACCATCCTCCTCGTGGTTTAGTAACCGAGAGGCCAACTCGCTTTGCCTTTTCTGGAGTAATAACGTTGTGGGTTGCCCCACTGTCTAACATCACCTTCACGGGCTTCCTGTCTAGTTTTGCCTGCACATACATTAGTCCGTTACTTCTTGGACCAGGTTGAAGATGGAATATCACCTAGAAGGGGGTGAATAGGTGATTTTAAAAAATCTTTCGCTAAAGCTCAAGAACACTTAAATAGAGAAGGAGAAAAGAACAATGAACACAAGGGATTATACTGGTTCGGTCCAACTCTTGACCTACGTCCAGTCCCCAGAAACACTCTGGGATCTCACTATCTCGAAACTTGATTACACACTCTGTAACTCTCGAGTAATCCTCTCACTAGGATTTACTACTCTTTACAAATTGTAACCAAATAAACATAGGCACAATTACACACTCTGTAAACGAAGGATGGTCGTTTCACTCTCAGACTCCACTCCCCCTTACAAGTTGTAATTAATACACCCTCTCTTAAGGTTCCTCAACCTTAAGATACAACTAATAATTAAATGAGTGTTTAAGAGATCATCACGAGTAGATAAAGTGTTGAACACTGAAGTACAGAGAAATATCCGAAGATATTAAATGAGACTAACGAAACAAATGACTGAAATAAATTCTAATTGAATGTACAGCGTTTCAGTAGGTGGAGAATTCAATGCTTCTCATATTTATAGATGATGCCATTAATGACCGTTGGAGAAGCTTGAAGATTATCCGTTGTGACTATTGAATATAGCCGTTAGAGAGATGAAGCTCATTTTTGCCATTAATGATCTAGGTGGATTTGCTGTTAGGACATTCTCTCTCATTCCTTCTGTTTTGCCCGTTGTGAAATAGCATTTAATGAGAGATAGGAATAACAGGAATGTCTTTCGGATGATCAGAGGAATGGTTGTATGATTCCGTCTCGATATGGCAACTTCATTTAATGCGTCGACACACAAATTGCTTTTCAACAATTTGTTGTTAATCGATGTTTAATCATCGAAACTCATTAGCAAACTGATTAAAAGCATTTAGGAATAGTAATGAGTAAAGATATGAAGTTATGAAATCACGAGCATTGATTTTCAGTTTGTGACGGTGATTTTCAAATCTGATAAAGTTAACTTCAAGTTAAAATGATGTTAATTTGATATAAGAAGTTAACTTGATATATGATCAGAAAGTTAACTTGATGTATGGAGAAAGTTAAACTCAATAAGTGTAAAAGGAATAATACACTTAGTTGTTGACTGTTCAAGTTATACTTTAAAAGACAAAGTTAACTTGAAATAAGAAGTTAACTTGATATTGGGCTTGGCAAATTAAACACAATAACTTGAAGTCTTTTACTTCAAAAGAAAGTTAACTTGAAATAAGAAGTTAACTTGTTTTTAGCTTTGAGTTCAATGAGAAAGTTAACTTGAAATAAGAAGTTAACTTGATCTTTAAGTTCAAAGAGAAAGTTAACTTGAAATAAGAAGTTAACTGGATATTGGCTTTTAGTTCAAAGAGAAAGTTAACTTAAAATCAGAAGTTAACTTGATATTGTCTTTTCAAGTTTTAAGTTCAAAGAGAAAGTTAACTTGAAATAACAAGTTAACTTGATTTCGGCTTGCAAGTCAAAAACAATAACTTCAAGTTCTTAAGTTTGAAAGGAAAGTTAACTTGAAATAAGAAGTTAACTTGATATTAGCTTGGAAGTCAAAAGAAGAGATAGCACGGAAGTCGATTCGACTTGAGGTATTAAGTTCTCAACTTCAAGTCAACAACGCAATTTGGGTTTAAAAGTCATGTAGAGAGAGATGTTGACTTGAGTCATTTAGTTGTTAACTTCAAGCTAAAAACGTGAAGCACATAACTTAAAACTTTGGGCACAGATAACTTGAGGCAAACCATAAATGACTTGAAGTTAAGGTCTTATTCAAAAGCGTATTCAAGGCTTTAACTTGAGGTTCTTTTGCTATGACTTCCAGTTACTTTAAGATAGAAAATTCACAATGAATTTGCCTTGACTTTAATTATAATTGTTATCATCAAAACAAGAACTAACACAGGTTGCACAGGTTTAGCCTTCAAAGCATTCAGGAGTCTAAGAGACCCTATTTGTGAACTAGGCCCTTCCTCATTGGGTACGTCTTGCCCTTCAACAATGGCTGACAAGGTACCAAGTTTCGGATAATTACCCATGTGATATGGCCCTTTACACACAAAGCAGCTTATTGTATAGTTCTTGTTCTTTTTCATCTCCTCATATTGACTCTTATGGAAGGATTTGCTAGCTCCTCCCTTGATGGTCCCCTTGCCTTTGTCTCGCCCACCTTTTCCTTGATTAGGTCTAAAAGACTTAGGCTTAGAAGACTCACCTTTTCCCCTTTGATACTCGGTAAGGCTTTCGGCGATGGCAATGGTTTCATCCACATCTGTTACACCACGCTGTTGAAGCTCGTGTTTAGCCTAGTTTTGAAAACTGTAACAATGTTTCTTCATCGGTCAAGTTGGGATTTGCAATATGAGGGTGGTGAAGTCCTTTACATAGTCGATAATCATGGTATTGTGTTTAAGTTCCCTCAACTCTTTGAGCCTCATAGACCACATTCTCAGGATAGAATTGCTTATTTAACTCTTTCTTAAAATCTTCCTATGTTGTAACAATGGAAAGGCCTTTTTCCATATCTGCATGCTTCCTACACCACCATAACATAGCATTACTTGTAAGGAAGAAGGAAGCAGTGCGTACCTTGTCCATGTCATCGGTCAAGTTCATGCTCTCATCGTACCGTTCTATTTGTCACAAGAAGTTCTTGACCTCCTTGGCATCACGGACACCTTTAAATTACTTCTGCTTAAGGAGGTCCAGCCTTACTTGCCTTGCTCCATTAGTACTGACTACTAATAGAGTCTTGGCTTGAGTCTTTAAAGAAGCTTAAGAGAGTTAAGCTATTTCTGCATGGCAGTGATGGTATCCATCACCTTTACCTCGAGTCGGCTTATGGACTCAATGTTGGAATCCATACAACGCAGCGGATTAAAAGAACTTACGGATCCGATCCCGAGGATTACTCAGGTGCGTTTAAACAAGGCTAGGGAATCCGAAATTACCTTAGGAGAATTTGTTTGCGGCTTGTTCTTCGTTGAGCGGGTGGGCTACCTCCTCGATCAGCGAAGGCGACTCGTAGGATCGTCTTCCTCCACGGTATCCACACGAACAACTCGCGAACACGGCTACGACGCGTGCTAGCGCCTCTTGTGCGTATCTCTTAATTTTTCCACTCTAGGGTTTTTCTCGCGGCTTTACGATGCGCTCGACAAAATGTCCGTGAGTTTTCTAAACCCATTCAGCGCATTATATAAAATTAATCCTCATTAATTTTGAAATTCAAATTTCAAATATGGATTAAAATACATTAATTACATCAATCAAATCGATGTAACGTATTTAATCCGCATTAAAAGCCGATTTGAAATTCGAATTTGGAATCTGGATTAAAATAAATGTATTAATTAAATCCATCTAATAGATCTAATCAAATCCATTTATTTAATCCAAATTAAAAGCCTTACGATTTAATTTATCTCTATAAATTAAATCAGAAATAATATCTATCTATTTAATTTAAATTTGAGATACCATATCTCAATTTAATATTAAATATACGATATCTTTATTCAAAATTAAATGAGATACAATATCTCTATTTGTTTTAGATATTTAATTTATAAAATAAATTAAATACAAAACAAATATTATATATATTAATATTATAATCTCTATTAATAATATTAACATATATTAATTTCGAATTTTTATATATATATATATATATATATATACATATATACATATATACATATATATATATATATATATATATCCTAGATTAAATTCAGTATTCATTAAATCTTAGACGTATCTAAGATTCAATGAATCTGGACACATTTGCTCGTGTTGGGTTATTCTTGTGTGCGACCCTACAGGCCCATATGAAATTGGCAGTGGGCCAACACTGTGTCAGCTCACAAATCGTAAGTGGCCTCTAGCAAGACATTGCGACTACCCAATTCACATGGGGATCGATGACACGATACAACCTATCGTACAACCATGTCACGTCCCTTTTGTCACGCGATAATTCGGTCAAGGATGAGGCATGTATAATATCAACTTCCTTTTCTTGACCATTACTTTCTCGATTCTCGAGTAGTCTAATAAGTGAAATGGAAACCCCTTTCCATCACAGTATGGCCATACATTTCTTAGACTCACTCATCGGGGCCCGGTATTATCTCTCTACAAATGTGAGGGACAAATTCCATCTTGACCATTCACATTCCTCCGCATGAAAATCACGATCCGATCCGGCCTTTATCATCACCCGGTCAAAGGTGACTTTTGACTAGGTCAAAGACCAGTGACTCATCATGTAGGAATCCATGATAATCTCATGTCATAGGGCGTCGTGACGCGGTTATACATGAGATAAGCTTATGACTAGATCCATGCAGCTTTCTCATAGTGGGTCGGTCTAGCACCTTGTACTCTTACAAGTGCCCATGACTTTGATTCGTATCTCCATACCTCATCAAAGTCATGCTGGTCTTAACTCATCTTCGCTCCGCGTAGATGTGGACCCCGAGGACATTTAGGATAATCTATAAGATGTATCCAGGGATGCAGTTATCAATACGAACATGCAAACCAAAATGATAACAAAAGAGAATACTTTAAATAACTTAAATATCCAACGTACAATGAATTGCCCTTAGGGCATAATTTCCAACACTCAACTCGTTCCTCCTCGATATTAAGGTGCGAATCAAGATCCGACCTCACATTGTCTAATTGTTCTAGGGTGTGGCTTTCAAGGGTCAAAAAGTCACTTTCCACCTTGTCTACCCAGTAACCACCTCTTGCAAAGCCTTTATCTTTACCATCAAGGTGGCAATATCCGTGGCTTGGTGAGACTTACTCGTGCCTCAAACCTTGTTTGGTTGATGAGGTAACCCCACTCTTCTCCAGCAATCACAATGTCCTTGGTTGTGCCCAACATCTTTGCCTACAAAATGGCTCCCACGAACCACGCTCAAAGCTTCAAACCAAAACTCTGATACCACGTTGTCATGGTCTTAGGAAAAACCTCCCAAAATCGTGTCAGCCTTAGCTTGATCACTCCTCTTTGATCTTGGCTAACTCAGCCAATCACTCATAAGTAGGCAAAGAACACAAAGGGCTAAGAGAACTTAGAGAAAGACTGAGAATTCCAGAGAGATAAGCTCTTGAAAGCAAATGACTTGTATTGCCTTTTCGATGATTACAAATGAGAGCGGCACCTCCTACTTATAGGCAAACCACCTCCTTAATAAACGGCTAAGATCGAAAAGATCTTACGGTGGAGAATGGTTCTCCAGAACCTTCCCTAGAAATATCTAGATATTTATCTCTTTCATGAGAGTTCTAGAGATTTCTATATAATTCTATTTTTATGTACAAGTATCTACAACAATGTGAAACTCTCTAGAAACATCCATCAATGTCTTTGCATAAAATATATTGCGTTCCTTATGATGCGTGACAGTGTGCACACAAAATAGATCTTCCTTCCTAACCAAACGCCCTTCCTCTGTGAGGGTACATTTTATTATTAAGTTTCTATCCTCAACTTCTTTTTCTTTTCTTTTTTACCGTGATGCATGCAAGGTTACGTATATTTAATTCATTTTCTTTCCTATTTGTGGGTATGATTCCAATGTGTTTTTCTATTTTACTTTCAGATTTGGGTCCTCTAATATAATATATACTTTCAATTAAATCTGCCAAAAATCTCCTGTTCCTTCCAAATGCGCTATTAATCAAAAGGCACATATATTTACCTAGTTATACACATTATATATATACACACACACAATAATTTTTTATATTTTAAATCTTTTAACTTACAAAAATTGATTCTCAAACAATGTTGAACCTTAATAAAATAGTTGAATAGAGCTAATGTGTATATAATACGTGTAGAGGGGAGTTTTAAGTATTTAAAGTTTCATGAAAGCAGCTCTAGAGTAGTTTGGAGAAATATATTAATAGATGCTTATATATGTAATTTTGTAGACTCTCATTGAAAGCTTTAGAGTAACTCTTGTTTGAATACTTTTAAGTTTAGAGTAGAGGTAACCCTAATTTATATATATATATATACACACACACACTTGACAACTGTCTATTTATGTATATATCAAATTGTTTTGGGATTTGTTGTGTCCATGGAGGGCTTGATTTGGACTTATCTATTTGACTAAAATTAAATTAATGAGATGATAAACTTTTCAAGCATGCTTGTTGTATATTAAAATCCATGGTTATGTACTTTGGAAATTTTTAAGCATGCTTATGTGTTATGATGAAAATATTATCTATTTTATTGTGATGGTTTGTCATTGATGCATATGAATGGTGGTACATTTGTGATGGGTTGGAGTAAGGAGGAATTTTTATGATGAGGTTTCTTTATGCCATCACTCGATGCACGGTGTATGGTACTTGTCACGGCCCCTTCTTCCATGTCTTCCTTTGGCCGGGATTGCATTGGAGCTGTGGGATAGGTGACACCTCCTTAGTTGTGTTCAAGGAGGGGAGCCATAGTCCAGACTTAAGCTCTATATACCTTTGGCTGAGTGTATCTTAAAAACTAGTGAGCTTGAGACAATCCAGTTAAATTGATGGGTATTAGACTATGTATTAGCCTATGGTTCCAGTCAGCGGTATAAGGATGAATGGTGATATAAGGGAGGCATATTGCATACTGCATATTTGTCTAGTATATTATATGATATCTCTTGTGAAAGATGTTCAGAAAATGAAATGATGTTCCATAGTTTTGGAACCCTTTATGAGAAAGGATTTTGTTAACCAAATTGAGAACTATTTTGTGAAAAGTTTTTGTTAATAATATTAATAAATTATTATGAGTTGAACTTGATTTTTAAACCGTATGTTCTCAATCTTGGTTTGCATCTATATTTCTAAATAACCAATAGTTAGTGAGATCCTTGGATCTTATGGTTATTATATTTATTTTTTAGGATATTATTTTAGTAGGGAGCAAGAGAAGACACCTATAGAGTGAGTCTTAAGGGCTCTTTTATACTTCTAAAGCACATGATATGTCATTTGTATTTGTTATGACCATAAAACTTACACATTTTATCAACTCGAAATATTTTAGAAATTTACTTTGATATTAAATATTTTAGGAAATCAATTCGGCCCTATAAGAATAATTTTTTGTTTATAGGCAATATTTTAAATACTTTGGTTAAGTATTTGGTTGTTGAAAATTGGGGTGTTACACCGAGGAGAATGAGAGAGGGGAGGTTAGCTTTGTTTGGACTTGGCTTAGGTCCTTCGTGAACTTGTGTTCGCTGCATTAAACGACGTTGTTTTGGTGCCTAGCACACACTTGGTCCCTTTAAAACAAAAAACAAAAAAAAAAAAATCGAGGCACTATCGATAGTAAAAAGATAATTCAAGATCTTGAATGGTACTAAAAAATTCTTCCGATCTTGAAAAATTATTTTAGGATCTTGAAAAAATATTTTAAGATCTTGATTTGATAATGAAAAAATAATTCATGATCTTAAAAAAAAAAATTTTAGAATCTTGAAAAATTAATTTAGGTCCGATTTTTACTAAAAATGAGCTTGTACTTCCTCGTCGTTGTGCGGGATGATAGTACTTCATGGGTTACTTAAACATATTTTGCTTCTTAAGTGATACAAGTTTCTTGTCTTTAAGGAACATTAAAACATCACTATCAATGAATGACTACATATTAGAAATAAAACATCAACGGTAGTAAACAACAATATCCTCCAATCGATTGAGTACATATTACAAATGAAATCTCAGCAATGTTAAACAATAATGTCTTCTAATAGATTAAAATTCTTAAATAGCTCTTTGTACCCACATTCCTTATTGTGTTATTTGTTGCCAAATTCTGTAAAGCAAACATATATTTGGCATGAAAAAAACCAACATAAATTGCACAACATCTTCATATATTATTAATTAATGAATATCATCCTAAAGAATGATTTATAACATTGAATTGTCAAAGCCATATGTCCCCCAAGAAGATCATTCACCAAGCAATTGTTATATGACAAAAAAAAAAAAATGATACAAAGTATAGCCTATCAGGAGTGATGTGAGTCCACGCCACAAAAAAATGATTGACATTAAAATATATGATTTCAAGATACTCCCACAAGTTTCTGAATTTGAATTTCAAGATGCAATTGAGCTTTTTTTTGGTTGAAAGCTACTTCTTTCTTACATCAATCAAAGCCCTACAAATATAATTCCCATTTGTAGAAAAAGAATGCTAAACAATATGCTTACATTTGTAAATTCTCATTCTTAATAGAACATAATGAAGTAAAGCTGTCCTAAATATATGAGTGTGTACACCATGAATGATATGAAAGACCTGGCTATCATCCAAGAGGGGGGTGAATTGGGTGTTTGATAAAATTTTAGGAACTTTGAAAATCTTTTCGCAACTTACTAAAAGCAGTTTGAATGACAATGATAATTGATAAAGCAATAGTTAGTCATTGAAACATGATGGACATTCAGATATATATACTGGAAATGTAAGGGATAAAGGAAGAGAATGTGCAAACTGATTTATACTGGTTCGGCCCAATCCTTGACCTACGTCTAGTCTCCAAGCTCCGCTTGAGATTTTCAATCCACTATCTTCTTTCAACTTGATTACACGTTCTGTACTTGTAGTAATCCTCTCACTAGGATTCGCTCCCCCTTACAAACTGTAATCAATACATCGCTTGATTACACACTCTGTACTCAAAGTAATCCTCTCACTAGGATTCACTCCCCTTACAAGCTGTAATCAACACAATGTGTTTCCCACTCAAGATCACCCAATCTTGAGTAACTCTCAGATAGAAGGATAGAATGGTTACACTAAATCTTCTCTTTCAGAAGTGAATGAATAAACACTGAAGAACAATACAAATCATTTCACTCTCTAAGATGTCTAAACTTGAAAAATAGAGAGTAAATGATGTGAGAATCAGAGTATTAGCATGTTGAAGTTGTAAGCTTGTGTCTCTATCTTTTCTGTCTCAAATCTGTCTTCTTTTATAGGTAGATATCAATATATGACCGTTTGAATCTTCAATATAACCGTTGCCTTCATTAGACAAGGTTTAGGTTAAGCTTTTGTCTTCTTCTCTCTCTAATCTTTTCTTAATCCAGCTGTGCAGAAGTTCAGAGTTGACTTTCTCAAAATAAATCCGTTGGAATGGCAGTTGCTGGATGTGGAAAGCAGACATTAATCCCTTGCAAGCGTGTGCAGAAGGACTACCCAAAAGTATGCAACTTTTTCTAGGTTTTGCATTTAATGAGCTGATGTTACTTTTTGCTTTATCTTTTAACCTTCAATAAACATCTTCTAAATCATCTGAAACTCACTAACAAAGTGGTTAAACATAGCTAGGAATATAGAAGAATGATGATAGGAAGTATTAAGATCAAACAAGAAGATTTCACAAATTCGTCAGATTTGAATTTCGATCGGCGATGAAAACTCGAGTTTTGTTTCTCAAAACTCGAGTTTGGTTTTGTCTTGAATAGCTTAGATGCTCTCTGTCTTGTCTAAACTTGAGTTTCCAACTAATAGACTCGAGTTTGGTTCTTTTCAAAACCAATATTTGCTCTCGTAACCCGCAAACTCAAGTTTGCAACTTATAGACTCGAGTTTTGGTGTTTATCGAGACCTGGTTGCTCTCTGTAACTCGTAAACTCGAGGTTGTAAGTTTTAGGCTCGAGTTTGGGTCTCTTCAAAAATGACATTTTCTCTCTAGATCCCGTAAACTTGAGTTTGTCACTTATAAACTCGAGTTTGCAAGCTGTTCTGTGACTTGGTTGCTTCGACTTGGCTTGACTCGAGTTTGCAACTTTGTAAAATTTTGAAGGCCATATCTCCTGGTCTGAACTCCATTTTGGTCTGTTCAAAGCTTGAAGGAAAGCCCTTTGAGTCTACTTTCATATGCCACTGATTTAAGCTCAATTTTATTTGTATATTGTGAGTTACACTCAAAATATTGAAGCTTGGTTTTTTGTGTGGCATAAATTTCTCTGTCAACTTCCACAATTTATAGCTCCTTTATCTGAACTCCTTTAGGCTTAAATTATATACAAAATTACTCATTGGGAGTCTAGTTTCATATGCCACTGGTTTCACCTCAATCCGATCTCTGGTTTGTGAGATATCACCGAAATACCGACGTTGCTCGAAATAGAGTTGAGCTGAAGTCTTGATGACCGTAAACTCGAGTTTGTACTTATAGGCTCGAGTTTGCCTAGTCCAGAACAGCAAAAATGCTGAAAACACTTATTGAGTCAATTTTGTGATGGATATCTCAAGTTTGAAGTCCTAAACTCGAGTTTGTTCATATCAGAGAGGCAAATTACTGCAGCAAGGTAATAAACTCGAGGGTAATACTTGGAGACTCGAGTTTGCTCATTCAAAAGCTGATTTTTGCTGACTTTAACTCTGAATTGAACCATTCCAATTTCCATTTGATCGTGGAGACTTCCATGATCAATCTTAGAACTTGAATAATAATATCTTCATTCCATTCAGCAAGTTCTTCCTTCTTCCATCTCCCAACTTGATCATTCTTCATCATTCTGCTTGGGCTCATCATTCTTTGTAGCTTCTACCTTCTTCAATATCCAGAAAGTTGAGCCTATGTTGAACTTGTTCTAGAATTTATGTGTAGACTTTCTGTATCTGCACTATTCATGTATACTGCATTGTAGCTCAAATATAATGAAGCTTCATCCAGTATCACATATAAGAACATATAGTGCAAGTGCTTCTTTGTTTAATCTCCTTTCTTGATCAATCTTCATACTTCAACTAGGATTAATCTACATTAAATACAACAGTTAGTCAATGTAGGAGATAACTATATTACTAAATCTTTTTGCTTTTAATAATGGCATGTACATAAGACATCATCAAAACTAATCATAACCAACATGATACACCTCTAAAAGGCATAAATAATACACCTCTTTGCCAGAAACCAAAGATATAATACACCTCTAAAAAGCATGAATAATTCACCTCTTTTCCAGTCATTCTACTTTTTCTTTTGTTTGCCAACCCTTTTCCAAAAATAAGTAAAAAGAAAACCTCATATCCCTTAGCACCACTTTCCAAAACAGATCTTAGAAAACCATAGCAAGCCTTGAAAACAAAAAGTTATTTAGTTATATATTTAAAATTATGGAGAAGAATCCTGTTAATGCAATGAATGCTAAAAAAATCCTATACATAAACATGTATTACATCTATGTGTGTGTAGCTGGGGTTAGTTTGATCATTTTAAACATTAAAAAAGTTCATATGCAATTTAATAAGAATTGTGAAAAATCACTTTAGAAGATTTTCTTAAAAAAATTAAAAATAATTCAGGATACTCAAATAATTTTTCATGATCTTGAAAAGTTATTTTAGGACATTGACTGGTACTAAAATGATACTTCAAGATAATGGTTAATACCAAAAAAATAATAATTCATAATCTCAAAAATTATTCTAGGACCTTGAATAGCCTATTTTTTGACAGCCAGCGCCTTTGCAGGATATTCTTTCATCCTTTTATGTGACTTTTTTTTTTTTCATTTTGCCATAGAGAAGTATATACAATTAATCCATGGAAAGAATAGACTTTTTTTTTTTTTACCTGAATGGAATAAAAATAGACTATAAACAAGTCAACTCATTTCAACTCCGGATAATATGAGCAACCAGATAATATATCTATATGTTTAAAAAGTGAGAATTTAGTGTTTAATTTTTAAAATTTGGGAGATTAAAAGTGATGAACTTGAAGGATAAATTTTTCTTTTTTCATGTAAGTAAAAGGTAAGGTTGTTAAACTCACGAGTTTAAGCAAATTCGTAATAGTGACGTAAAATTATATGATCAACTCGAATCGTAAATTCATAAAAATTTAATTTTATTATGAAATAGGTATTACTAGGATATAATTAAAATATAAAAATGACAACAATTTGATTTAAATATATTTTGAATCAAAATAATTGAAATTGAATCTATCAACATTCATCATTTATCATATTTAACAAAGAAATTTCTATTAAATTTATATATAAAGCCACTGAGCATGATTCAATTAAATTTTTTTACATGAATTTAAGCGTAAGTTAACACGATTTTGTAAGATAGAAACATAAAAATAGTAAACTCGTTGCATAAACTCGTAAGTTTAAGCGATTTTACAATTAACATGAGTTTACCTAAGTAACTTGACTCATTTTTATAAGTTAGAAACATAAAAACAAGTAAATTTAGAGAATCAACTCATGAGTTTGACAACAATAGTAAAAAGTATATAAAAAATGAAAAAAGTCACAAACTTATACTTGTAAAGGTTTGAATGAAACTTATTATCAAGTTTTTGAGCCAATGAACTCCCGCACTTATTATACTCGCCCATTAAACTCACACTTGTTGGTTTTTTTTTTTTTTTTTTTTTTTTTTTTTGTTTTTGAACTTACACTCATTTGAGGTAAGACTTGAGAAGGTGTTTAGTGTAAGCTAGCCGTAATTGCATGTAACTTTTATAAGTATAGTCTCTAGTTTCCTTGGTTTTTCCTGTTTGTGGCCATTTCAGTGGAAGGATCATAATGATCCACTTGATGTAGGATCCGTATTAAATATCTATACATTATCTTCACCACAAATAAATTGTGTTCGAGATAGAATCGAGACTAACTTGTAAGGTATAGGCATTCCAATTAGAAATGCACTATTATTTAGTATCATTTGTAAAAAAATTTGTATACATTGTAATTTATATACAATTTTATCCATTAAACATATTTAGTTAGGGACTTTATTGTTATTAATTTTTTAAATAATTATTTAAATTTTTCCTATTTTAAATATAAATATAAATTTTTATATTCAATTATCGCAAAATGTACAAATAATATTAATATATGTAGTATTAAATAAGATTCATATCATTTTTAGCCATTTTCCATCTAAAATGTCTTTTTAAATAATAATCCAAAAATGTCGCGTTTGGATAAAAGTCACTTTTGTCATCGTCAAACACAAATTATATTTGCAATCGACTTATTTCCTATCTTACTTCTACAAAAGCGTGATAGCAAATAAGTTACTTCCCTCATCGCTAATCCAAATAGGCTAATAGGTTTGTGATAAAGCTATGATTCCGGTTGCAAACGTCTTGGTTCATGAAATGGTGGACAAAATTAAGATAATAGAGACTTAAAAGGGAAGAAAAATTTATGAATAATGTATTACTTCAAAGGCAAAATTTGTTGCTCCAACAAGCCTTGAGGAGGAGGAGGTGGAAGCGGTGGAGGAGGGAGGGGTGGTAGCGGCAGAGGAGTTCTCTAGGAACTTATAACATAATGAAGGAGAGGAGGAGGAGGCCGATAAAGAAAAATAGCAAGAATCACAAGGAATAGTTGAATTTAAATAGTTGTATAACAGTTGCGAAGGGTTATAACTTATGAAGGTCTAATATGATTACAAAAAGTTATGATGAATTATGACATTGAATGTTCGATTGTTAAGAAAGAGTTAGATGACGGTTATTTCTAAAAACCGTTAAGTTTTGTCTTCATTGATATAAGAGGTTAGAAATCGAATCGTTTGTAAGTGTCACATGATGGTTGTTTGAAAAGAACCGTCACTTTTTCACTAAATAAATGAGGGTTATTAACTACAACCATTATTTTTGTGTTTTCTCGAATTCCGCATTGCAATACATGACGGTGTGCATAATTAACCATTATGTCTTAACATATTATATATTCTTACGCGATCTCTACCTCGATATACATGACGTTTATTAACTATAACTGTTATGTATTAAGTGTTACAAACGCTCAAATCTGTAATAATGAATTTAAGTTTAAGTTTAACTTAAGAAGTTGATTTAGTAATATGATACTCGAATTCTCTTCGAGAACTAAAAATGTAAAGCGTCCATAATCAATGTAAAATTGAGTTCTCTGCTTATCCACCCATTAAAGGGGGAAATAAAAATACAATTTAAATTGTGTAACTTCTCTTCTTCGGGTTATTAGTTAACAAATTAAAAATAAAAGATGAAATTGTCTTAAACTCTCTTGAACCTCCGTGTACAAATAACCTTTAAAGTCATTTTAAAATTTTAAGTATGTGCAGATAAACTCCAACTGTCAATTGTACACCACCGGCTTAACTATCTTTGCTGTGTATATAACTTCACAAACTGAGTTATATGTACATGGTCTCCTTAAATTTAAGTTATTTAAAATAAATAATGAACAAAACTTATATGATAAGAGTTATTATCTATATAAATACAAGAGTTTGAGGAGTTTACTGTAATTTTTTTAAAATGAGGGAGGTTCTCTATGTATAATATTCTCCTCTGGTGCTTAATATAAGTATTTCACTAATTTATTTATTTTTTTTTTTGGATAAGCAACGAAGCTTAAAACAAACAGAATAAACAAAACAAAGAAACCAAAAGGAGATTAAAGTCTTAGCCTTCTCCTAACATGACATACTCCCGCCAGATCGGCAACAAGGAAGCAATGAAGACCGAAGGGGATCAGAAAAATGAGCTTCATCTGGAACCTCCATATGCGCCAAAACAAAATTAGCCAACCAATCTGCACATTGATTTCCCTCCCTTAGAACATGGCTATATCTTATAACCCACTGTCTGCGGGTGACTGCTCGTATCCGAGCCACCAGATGGGACTCACGAGCTGCATTACCTTGTTTGGAAAGTAATGCAATGACTGCTTGACAGTCACTTTCAATAATAACATGCCTCCAACCTGCCTCCCAAGCCAACTCTAAGCCTCTCGAACTCCCCCCCTCGCCTACCATCGCTGAGCACCTGCCTAGGCGTGCAGCAAAGCCTCCAAGCCACTTACCAGAGCAGTCTTGCAGCAAACCCCCACAAGCCGCCAACTGTTCTGAACCCTTTGATGCCCCATCTGAATTAATCTTCACAAATGGAGCTTCTGGAAAGTACCAGCAAACACTTGAATGATTTTGTGTTATTCGCTGAAACCCCCCTACATCCCTTCTGGTTTTTAAGTCACCCAATATAACAATAATGGGCCTCAAATAGTATTTAAATTGTGCATCCTGTGTGTTATAAATAAAATCATTACACCATTTCCAAATGAACCAGCAAGAAATAATAAATACCTCATGCCAATAGAATCTGCCGAGAAATAATACATCACATTTCCAATTCTCCGTTACCCATTCAGACCAATCATAGCTAAAGAAAGAAAGGGAAAGATCCACAGGTACCACCTCATGCCAGAAAGCACGCACCACATGACAGTCTCTACAAGCATGTAGAAAGGACTCCGCTTCTAGATGACAAAGTGGACAGAGTCCGTCATTGTCACACCAAGCACTAATCCATGACATCAAAGGGAGTCACTGATGAAATAATTTCCAACCAAATATCTGTACTCTATGCGGTCCCACCCACTTCCAAAGCTTCATCCATATGTCACTATTAATAATAGACTATTGAAAACCAGATTCGGCTAAATAAAGATAACAACTTCTAACATTAAAACCAGATAAGTTACCAGCCAACCAAAAGGAGTGATTTGGCCCATCGTCAGAAGAGGGCGGAAGTATTCCTCTAATTAATTCAGCCACATTCTGGGGAAGAAGGCTGGTTAATAAAGGTAGATCCCACCGGCCATGATGATCGACAAATTTGTTAACCATACACTCACGCATCTCAACAGGAAAGGGACTCACTATGTAATCCTAGAGACAAATAGACGAGGACACCCATTTATCTTTCCAAAAAGAAACAGAAGTCCCATCTCCAATCTCCCATACCACCCCATCCTTCATGTTAAAAAGAATGTTACAAAAAAAAACTCCAGAACGTTGAACAACCCGGTTTAAGGATTGGAAGATGTCCAGCTTGTACCTTGTACTTACCCTGTAGAAAACTAACCCATAGGGCATCTTTTTCATTTTGGAACTGCTAGCCACACTTCATAAGTAGAGCATCATTCATAAAGGCAGCCGATTTCAAGCCAAGTCCGCCCATAGACTTAGGACTAGTCAATACACTCCAACTTAAGGCATGATGAGCTTTGCGGAGGTGTGAATCACCCCAAATGAAATTCCTTTGTATTTTATCAATCTCATTGCACATATTTAGGGGAAGTCTAGCATATTGCATATGAAATAAAGGAATAGTAGATAATACCGATTTGGCAAGAGTTATTCTACCGCCCGAGATGGACAACTCTTTGTTGCCACCCACCTAACTTCCTCATGCCCTATCCACAATATGTTGATAGCATTGTTTAGTTGCACGCCCATGTATCATCCAAGCCCCCAAATATCTTCCCACATTCTTGACTGTCTTAAATCCACATTTAGCCATCAAAGAACCAGCCAAATCTTCAGATATATGTTTGGAGAAATAAATGACAGTTTTCTCCATGCTTACCCTTAAACCCGAAATCTGCTCAAACAAAGAAAGACACTTCATAATAATCTCCAACCGGGTCGATTTAGCCTCTCGCAAACAACATAAGGTCATTAGTAAACATCAAATGAGAAACAGGGGGCCTACCTTGGCTCACCTTAATAGGGGTCCAAATACCACCAGAGACAGCTGTGGAAATAATATGGGACAGTTTTTCCATAGCTAATGTAAATAAGTAAGGGGATATGGGATCTCCCTGTCGGATGCCCCTAGACGGCTGGAACGATGATGTTTTACCCCCATTCCAAAGAATATTGAAGGAAGAAGTGGAAACAGCCTGCATAATTAAATCAACAGTAGCACGTGGAAAGCCAACTTCATCAAGTATGTTATGTAAAAACTTCCGTTCACACGATCATACGCCTTTTCTAAATCCACTTTAATTTCCATAAATTGTCGCCCACGCATTTTGTTCATTGTGTGAATAAGTTCTTGAGCAATAACAATGTTATCATGTATTTGTCTCTTGGGGACAAAGCTGGACTGAAAAGGCGAAATAACAATCTCCATTATCGGTTGCAACCGCCTCACAACCATTTTAGTGATCAGTTTATACAAGACTGAGCATAATGCTATGGGCCGAAACTGAGACATAAACATTGGTACCTGCACTTTAGGGATCAAAGCAATCAAGGTAGCATTCAAAAAATGAATATGAGAGGGGTTGTGCCAGACATCTATAATCAATCTCATAACCTGATGACGAAGCACTCCCCACTGTTTTTGAAAGAACACCACCGGGAAGCCATCAAGCCCAGGGGCTTTGTGACTTCCCATGCTAAACAAACAGCTCCGAACCTCCTCACATGAGGGAATCCGCTGCAAATCTAACAATAACTGCTGCGGAATACTCGGCCAGGTAGAGGTAAGCCACCTTCGATTAGTTTCCCTATCCGAAAAAAGATTCTGGCAATAAGAGAGGGCCATACCTTTAAGTTCATCGTCATCTTCCACCCAAATATTGTGCTCATTCTTCAGCCGAGCTATTTTGTTAAAGCTCCTCCTTGTTACAGTTTTCAGATGGTAGAACTTAGTGTTACGGTCCCCTTCAGTTAGCCATTGATGCCGAGACTTCTGGAACCAAAACATCTCTTCCTGCTTTAAAATCTCATTCAAGCGATTTCTACATTCTGACTCCTTCAACTCCCAGAACTCAGAATCATTGCTTACCTGTTGTTGTTGAAGCGATTCAAGTTCGAAGCTCAAGGTATTCTTCATCTGGAAAATATTCCCATAAACCTCCCTATTACAGCGATCAACGGCGCGACCATACGAGATAACATGATAGGAAGATCAAGCTTGTTCTTCCATTGAGAATTCATAAGAGCTGGAAATTCAGAGTGATTCATCCAATCAGCTAAGAAACGAAAGGGTCTAATCTGCTTACCTTCTGGAGGACCAGACAATCTCAGCAACATAGGAGTATGATCTGAGCTATACCGCGGAAGATTGACCACATCTGCCTTAGCGAAGGCCAATCGCCATGAACCGTTCGCCACAACGTGATCCAGCTTCTTATAGACTCGATCCAAATGCCCCCATTTCGGGCCCATCCAAGTATAAAAGCTCCCCAACACCTTAATGTCATCAAGATGCCAATTCAACAGCCGATTCTGAAACACCCTACAAGGGCTAATAGCAGCAACATTACCCCCTTTATTTTCCTTCACATCCGCAATCTCATTAAAGTCACCGGCAACCACCCATGGGTCTACAATGGACCCTGCAATAGAAGCCAGGCAACCCCAAAGACATTGACGTTCCTCCTCCCTAGGGCTACCATACCTGACCGTAAACTGAAAAACATGATCCATCACATTCACCTTTAAATGAACATGCTGAAACGAATTATTTAAAACAGAAACCTAAACATCCTGTGATTTCCAAAGGACCCAAATCCCTCCAGAGAAACCTCTCGCTTCCTCCACAAAAACACTATCAAATCCCACCTTCCTTCGTAGCTTCGAACACTTGTCTCCACTTGTCCTCGTCTCAACTAGAACCAAAAGACTTATACTATACTTTGAGGTCAAAAACCTCAATTTTCGCCCAAGAACGGCACTGGCCGCCCCCTGCAATTCCAAATGAGGAATGACATCATTGTAAACGTTGCGAGGGGACAGGTGAAATGCACACCTGAGACACTTTACCGCTAAATCCCACCTTAACTCTTGCCTTACCGCTCCCCATCAGTCTTCCCCTTTTTTTCCTACCATCATTCCTTATTGAGCTTGCCTCGGATACACCACAAGTAGCACCGATAGCAACATTTGAAGTATGCTCATGACATACCTTGGAACTGATTTTCTCATCCACACATGTACTCACCTCTATACCGTGGCCCACATTTGGAAACACCAAATTTTTAGTTGGTGTTACCCCCAAATCCACACATGGCGTTTCCTCCTTGCCCACCACAGCAAACACAACCCCCACTTGTGCGCAATTACCACTCGTCACACCCTCCTCTAACTTCCGTAACTGAATATCGTTTGCCCCCACAAAGACACGTGGCAGCATCTTCTCGGCCTCCTGCATCTCCCCCTCTTCTAACATCTTCTCGGCCTCACCTTCCTGACCCCCCAAAGACCCATTGCACCTCGCCCCACTTCCCTCTTCCATCAGCTGCTGAGGAGGTACATGCAAAGACAAGAAACTATTTTGATTCCCATGCGTTGGAACATCTTCCACTGATCCATCAGCTGCCACGTCGTCAGCTAAGGCTAAGGCACCGTTCAACGACACCTCATCCTCACACAAACCCCCACCGCCTAACGACATCGTGGCCTCTCCATCTTGAACCCCCAACGACGTGCATCTCAGCCCAGTGTCTTCGTCCATTAGCTGCTGCATAGGTTCTTGTAGCAGCAAGAACTTATTTTGATCTACAGTAATTAAATCATCCCTCCCTGTTCCATCAGCTGCCACATCATTAATAGCATGCAGCACTGTCGAGCCTCCATTCTTTCCTACTACACGCCAAGTTGCAGTAGTCTGTGATCTCTGTCTAGCACCCACCTGAACCCTATCAGGCCATGTATTATGTCACTTACCTGATCTGTGTCCAGCGAACCTGCACTTCTCACACACATCGTCAACCCCTCATACACGATAAATCTTTTCTTATCTTCAATGATATAGCTCAGTTCCAGCTCCTTTGATAAGTCTACCTCCACACAAATTCTCGTGAAACGACCCCTTGCAACATTCGAAGCCACCGAATCCATCCGAACAAATCTTCCGATGAAGTTGCCAACATTAGACAAGTAGCTTCGTCTTAATAAACTCTGGCGGGAATGCTGGAAGCTTCACCCACAGTTTGACTTTGTTAATGACGTCAATCTCAGGGTCAAAATTTGGGTTCCACTCCTGAATTGCAATATACCTGTTCTACACCAACCACGGACCTTCAGCTTTAACCCTATCCATGTCCTTCATCGATTCAAATCTAACCAAACAGTACCCATTCGCTATATCAGTAACAGCAACTTGCCCACTCCTCGCCCAAATAACTTCCAGACGCCGACGCAACAACTCGAAAGAAATTCTCCTTCCCAGTGGTTTAATCACAATGGATTGCCGCCACCTACGCCAAGCTCGCTTCTTGAATCCATCTGATAGGGAAAAAACCATAATACCATTTGAATTCCTTTCCTGGACTATCTCATGCTCCAACTCCAAGCCTGCCTCCACATTCGCGTCATCCAATTCTCCAACCCACACAGCGTGAACTGAACGTAATGCTCTAGCATATGATCGAACTTGCTCTTCCTCCTCCGCAAGCGCCATCAAACCCTAGCAGAGCCGTGAAATACTAAAAACTTTAACATGAATATAATGAAATTTGGGACGACACTAATTTAATTAAACTGAAGAAGTTAGGTAGGTTTGTTAATTATAATAAATATGTCATATTTTTCTTCAAACACTTTAATCCTCTTCCATAAATTCTCTCACTTGCCTTCTATTTGAAAGAGTATCAATATGGATAATTTTGAACACAATTGATAAATATGATAAATAGGTCTTACATTTAAAATTACAATCATCTTTCTAATTAGACCCTATATTTAAGACCATAAGACTATAATAGACCAAAAAATATCAAAAAAGTCTAAACCCAAAATCCCCTCTCAAAAGTTCATAAAGACTTTTTTATATTAATTATGGAATTCCTCTAACAAAAAAGTCTCATTGTCAAAATGACATTTTTTGTTGTCAAAATGGCTTTATTAGTTGTTAAAATATCCTTATGAAAATCTTGTTGTCAAAATGGCTTTTCATGTTGTCAAAATGGTTTTCCCTCTTGTCAAAAATTCTCTCTAAGTTCTTCTTCCGACGTGTAGAATTTTAGAAACCTGGACAATTTTTTGCAAGGAAAAGTCATTTTGACAACATAAAAAGCTATTTTGACAACGAGATTTTTATAAAGACATTTTAACAACTAATAAAGCCATTTTGACAACGAGACTTTTTTATAGATAAATTCCGTAATTCATATCAAAAAAGTCTCTAGGGACTTTTTTTAGAGAGGATTTTAGGTTAGGACTTTTTTAATATTTTTTGTCTACCTTGGGACTTCATTGATATCTTCCCTATAATATAATCATGTACTCATATAGGTGGGGAAAGTGGTGTACAATTAAGTCAAAATAAAAATCAAAGCATATTCTTTATTATTATTTTTCTAGCTCGAGTAGCATGAGCTTAATCTAAAACCAAAAGGCTCGTGATGACCTAAGAAATTTTATTATCATGATCTCATAGGCCATGGCCCACGGTTTTATGAGGGAGTTGTTTAATTTTTGACGTGGAGAGAGACTGATCAGTCCAATTTGTACATAATCAAAAATAGTAATTAATCTTTTTCCTTTTAAAATAACATAACCAATTATATCATATGAAAAAAGAGATTGCAAAGAGATAAGCATACGTGAGACAATAGCACACATGAGATGTCAACTTATATGTGAGTAAACAAGGTAGAACATAACAATTATTGAAACCACTATTGCAATAACCCAAATTTATAGTCAAGTTAAAACCTCCATCAAACTAAAGAATAAAAGGATATTAATATCAGCCTCTAACAAAATGAGTAAGACTGAGGCTACAATTTGAGGCAAATAAGTGTATTGTAGGTGCCAACTTCAAGGAGGACAATGATCAGAATCTGTTGAAAAACTTTTGCTTGACTGAAACAGATTATTACAGAATAAAAACAACACCCTGAAGAAGACAAATGCATAGCTAAATTTCACTTGTGATATCCTATTACTCGACGATCCATGAGCTTAATAAAAGGCACTCATGTTACTATAATGGAACCAATAAAAAAACTTGGAAAAGCCACAAATCAACAACATTTGAAATAACTATGGGTGATTCTTCAATTATTGGGGTTGCCATTGTATCATCCCAAACTATAGTGACCCTTCTTAGTAGGTTTTCTTATAAAGTAACCCATTAAAAGCAAAGATCTATCACACTCCATAAATCTTAACCCAGCTAAACATAATAATATCATCTCTACCCAAGTATTAGTACATCTACATATTATTAAGAAAATCAAAAGTATTACCACCCTTACAAGTGTCCTCATCAAGCTTCGTTAACTCCCTTGAGAATTCAGGAATAGTAACTAATAACTTTATAACTTATTCTAATTTGTGTTATATATGCACTTATATTTACTAGACTTTGGCTGAAAAACAAAAACTAGACTTCAATTTAAATCGCAATATGGGGGCATAGGCGGATGCACCTATGTGACAAGGGGGGCACGTGCCCCCCTTGATTTTTGATTTTTTTTTTTTATAGAAAAAAATCAAAGCTTTTATTCAAAGGTGATCCGAACATATTTTATTTAAAAAAGGGGGGCACGGCTCACCTCGCGGACATATTTTAGTATTGTGACCTCAACTTGGGAAAGATCTGCTTCCTTTTTTGAGATACTTTCCTAGCATTTTGTTACCTTTTCTCTATATTTTAGGTAGATATTCGTAGCACAAAAATATGCTTGGAGCATGTAGGTTGCTAATTTTCTGCCGTGGGCATTTTATGGCTAACACTTGCTTTTTTCTTATTGATGATGATTTAACTTGTAACCGATGATAAATGAAAACCTTTTGAATCCTGTATTATTTTTTGTGCTTTTGATGACAAGTGAAAAAAAAATTTCGCGGGCGCTGCCCCCGAACCCCTGCACCCCCTCCCATTAATAGTGCCCCCTTCTATAGATTTATGGATCCGCCCCTATATGGGGGAATATAGTATGAGCAAAAGCTTGACGTCGGCTCTATTTTACTTTCCTTTGGGTTTACGAGACTGGCTTCTCTGCTACCATTCGTCCGCTCCCCTCCTTTTATCAAAACAACGTTGTTTTGGCACAAAATTGGTGCCCTATATTTTTTTTTTTTTTTTTGAAAAAATATTTCAAGGCACTGAATGATATTAAAAAGATACTTCATGATACTAATTGATACTAAAAAAAAAAAGTCGTGATCTTGAATTATTTTAGGATCTTGAAAAGATATTTCAAGTCGACGGTACTAAAATGATACTTCATGATCTTGAAAAATACCTTATGATCTTGAAAATTATTTTATGATCTTGAAAAAATTATCTGAAGTATATTTTTAGTAATAGTCAATAGCTAAAATATTTGTTCAAGATCCTAAAATAATTTTTCAAGATCATTAAGTATTTTTTCAATACCCAGTCATTATCCGAAGTATCTTTTTAACACCGATCAAGTATCGAAATATTTTTTCAAGATCCTAAATTTTTTTTTAGGATCATGAAGTATTTTTTAGTACGAGTCAATATCTTTTTAATACCAATCGTGCCCTAAAAATATATATATATATATATATATATTAAAAAAAGACACCAATTTTGCCCCAAAATAACACCATTTTGAGAAAGGGGGGGAGAAGCGGACTTCGAATGGCGGAGAGGATTCTCTCATTATCAACTCCCTCATCATCTCTCACAGTCAGATCGTGACCGTCGAAATCTTGATCCAAGGGTCTAGAACATTTTAAAAAAAAAAAAATCACGCGTTAAAAACCGCTTAACAAAATGTTCTGGACCCTTGGATCAAGATTTCGACAGTCAGGATTGAGAGATGATGAAGGATGGGTAGAGAAGTGATAAGGAGAGAAACCAGATCCCTTGGAATGGTAGTGGTGAGAAGCCAGGTCCGTCCGGCTTTACCTGTTGACTTTTCTTGGTTCGTAATGATGATGTATATCCATGATTAATTTAAACTGAAATATTATTTAAATACAAATGTAAATAGTTCTCCCATTGTAATTTTTTATACACAATATTTAAACCATTGATCTTATTTAAAGGATAGTTAGTTTTGAGTTTTTATTTATGTCATGTATATATAAATTCATGTAATTTTTAGTATATTTATCAAATTAAAATGTTAATGTCCATTTTTGTATTTTTCATTCATACAACTTTCATTTTGAATATAAGATAATTATAACTAAAAAAATAACCAAAAAAATAGTTTGATGGTTGGAATTTTGATTATTTTCAAGTTTATCATTTTTTTTTTTAATATTATCATTACGCGGGACAGTAAGAGGTAAGTAATTTTAATATAATCTTAAAAAGAAAAAAATTTATTACTTATTTTCAAAATTCTGTAAAATAAAGTTATACATTGAAATATAGTATTTTTCAAAACATGCCTAGTATATGTGAAGAAATGGAGAGGAGTAATGAACTTTTATATTTCACTTAATCACTTAACATTTAACAAGACACGCCAAGAATTTAAATTGCTCCCTCTCTCTTTGACCCAAATACAAGAATATTTTTATTACTCTTTATATCCTATTTATAAGGCACCTATTGCATGTTTCACAACTACAAAAAATTTAAGCTTCATTAATTTTTTATTATATAAAATTTCACAAACTTTTCAACTTTGCCTTTAATTAATATACATTATATCCCATGAGAATCAAGTAATACAATACTTTATTAAGGGTAAAATCTGACATTTAAATAAAAAATTTCTTTCTTTGTTCTATAAATAGGAACAATTTTTTCCCCTCTTTCTACCTTATTAATAGGAAGAGAGGAGTATGATTTTTTCCTCAAAACACAAAAAGATTTTGACTTTAAAATTGATTTTTTTTATACATAATTTTTAGAAAAAGAGTGGGATTCACAGGATCCAAAAAATTTTACAGCAAGGAAAACATTGACTTTGGGATTTAATGATTTATACATACCGGTCCAAAAATCCAGCAGAAGAACGGTTATGTGTTTTTTACATACTTGTCCCTTTAGTTAGAGGGATGATGCATATATATATATATATATATATAGATATAGATTAAATTATATGCCGCTTTCTGAAATTTTTTGCATCATTATCTTAAGTTAATTAGTTTCCAGTCTTGCATTCAAAAATATTTATCATATAACACCACTATCTTAAAAATTAATTAATTTGAGATACTAGATGTCAAAAAAATTTGAGAAAACAGTATAGAATTTAATCTAAATAAAAAAAAAAAAATACTCCTTCCGATCCTAATTATATGAACATATTTTAAAGTTCATTTTGGTCCTAATTATAAAACCAAGTTTTAACTTTTGTCAATTTTTTTTCTAAAATAGCCCTATTGCTACTTTCTCAATAATAATTAAAGACAATAGTAATTTAATAATAGATCTATATATTCTATAAAGTAAATAATATTTGCAAGTCATTAATGTCATATACACCTCAATTATACTTTTTTTATAAAAAAAAAAATTGAGCAACTTTTGTCATATTTCTTCCATATCACCCTACTAATACTTTCTCCACACGCTTATATTCTATTAAGTGAGAGATTATACTTTATTTTTATTTTTAAATAAGATAATTTTAATATTCCTTTAAAAATATTTTTTGTAACTGTGATTAATTTTTTCCCCTCAAATAACCTAATGAAAAATTAATTTCATTATCATTTTTCCAACAATAAAAAAAAATCTTGCATTTATATTATGCCTAATTAAATAGATATTTCCCTTGATAGAAAAATTTAATAATATAACTGAAAAAATGCACCCTCTACGCTTATACAGGGCCAGAGGGGTGGTTTTCAATAATAGGAGAATGAGACGTATTCAGATGGTGGAATATATTGGAATAGACGTCCTAATTTTGATGTTGTTTTTTTTTTTATAAAAAAAAAAATTATTCAGGAGAGGTATTTTCAAAAAATAATTATAATTAACTAATTTAATTTTTTTCCTTATTCTCTTTAAGTAGTTCCTATATACCACTCAGGTCCTATTTATAAGTCCACTTTGACCAAATCTCACATACCAAGAAAAGTTAGTTGACACAATAATTATGGGGTAAATTTTCAACTTTGCCCTCATTTATGATTAGATAGTTTTTGGCTGTTTCTTCTCTCTCTATCTTTATCGGTGCAATTAATATGGGTAAAATTGTCACAATCTCATTTATTTTCGAAACTGGACTTATAAATAGGACTAAATTTTTTTTGGTCAAAATAGAAACTTATAAATAGTACCAATGGTAATTAAGACTAGATAAAACTGCGCTAAAGAGAAAGGAGAAGCGCTAATGTGAACCCCAAATTTAACAGCCCAAACTGCGCGCAATGTTTCCCTGCGTTTGATGAATTCATTACAGTTCGTTCAGTGAAGTACCTGATCACTCCCTTCGTTTATCGTCTTGCCCCCAAAACTCTTGTCCGAGCACCAGAAAACTCGAGGAGTCTTGTGCAGATCTTTCAGTTTCTGAGCACTAATTTCGCGCTAGATCAAGGTTGTAATCATACATCCATGGCTTCCATAGTCGATATATAAACCATATATTATCGACTATCTGATTTCTTCTCCGATCTTTTGTCTTTCCATTTTCGTCTGTTCATTCTCTGAAGAACGGTGCCTGCAACATGAGTGAGGTCTTCGAGGGGTACGAGCGCCAATAGTGTGATCTCTCTGCTAATCTTTCTCGTAAATGTGGCTCGGCGTCTCTTCTTTCTGACCAAGGTAGAAAAGATCCGAACATTCCTCTGATTGAGTTTGAAGGAATTTAGTTACAGAAAGATCTACTTCAATATTTACAGCTCCGTGCTTCTTGTTAGTAATAGCATGCGGACCTTTGTTGGAAGTACAACTGCTAAATTGGTTGACATTTGACCTTTTTCCAAATCTTAGTTTTAGATGTTCCTTAGTATGTTGCTCAGGGCGCTTCTGTCTGAGATTTGTTGTGATAGATGTCCTTAGAATCTAAGGACTCAGGAAAAGAAACTCGTTGTTGTTGCATGAAATTGCTTGTATGCAATTTGCATGATCCTTGAAGACGAGTGCTAGACAAATTTTCAAAGAGTACTGAGCTGGGTGGAGAATGTTTCTTTGAACATGCTTTTATTAAAATTTATAATAATTTAATGTGACATTAAATGTATTATTGTTTTTTATTCAAAAATTTCAGATCAGAAGCGGCAAAAAATTGCTGAGATCAAAGCTGGATTAAATGATGCAGAAGTTCTGGTACCAAGTTTCAGATAACTCAATTCTATGCTTCAAATTCTTTCACTGCATGATCTTCCCCTTGTGTTTGACCATTCCCTCTCTTTCTCACTTAAGATTCAAAAAATGGATCTTGAGGCAAGAAGTTTGCAGGCAAGTGTGAAAGCAACGCTGCTTGCTAAGCTGAGGGAATACAGGTCTGATCTGAACAAACTGAAGAAGGAATTTAAAAGGTTAACATCTCCTGATGCTGACCATGCCCGCTCATATGGTATTTTTCTAAAACCATAGATTATACCACTTGATGATTTTCCAGATTTACAATGTACAAATTTTTCTTTGTAAATAAAAGAAGATAGGTTGGGGCTTTATTTGTTAGAAAGCTTGAATTCAGAACCAGAGTACGTCATCTGCTTATGGACTTGCTTCTTTATTGTGTTTTACCTTGAATGAGATCATGGATGAAAATATCCTGATTTTGCAAACTAAAAGTAATTTTTCCTGAGTACTATCATCTATGGCTCTCTTAAGGCATAATGTAACGTGAAAACAGTTTTTTTAAGTAATTTTTCTTAATTTTTTCTTCTTGTCATCATTGTTAATATTATTTATCTTAGGGTCAATATGCAAATTTGCCAACCAACTATTACCCAAGGAGCGCCTGACACAAATAACTATTGAGGGGACCAAAATGGCCAATTAACAATTAAAAAGTGAAAAAAAACAACAATTTGGAGCAGATTCGCCAACGAACTATTACCCCGTCACTGTCTTGGTGTCTCCGTCTTCCATTGACTGTTACAGTGTCGGCGACGTTGGCATTTCCAAAGCTTCTATTGTTGCTAGGTGTTCCACTCACCCTCTTGAACTCATCCAGTAGTTCACAACGTTCGACTGGCACGCACCTTGCACCCTGGTTCCATCCCTCCGATGCCACAAGCAGCAACCGTTGCTGCCACAATGCCTGCTCCTATGGGTCCCATCTCTGTTGGTGTTTTTTTTTCCAACAAGAAGGCTTAACCGCTCTTTTCTTTCCGCCACCGTCCTATGCCAGTGCCTCATTTTTAACTTAATTATTTGGTGTTTTTTTTTTAAAAAAATAGTTATTTGGTGTTTTTTTTTTCACTTTTTAATTGTTGATTGGTCATTTTGGTCCCCTCAATAGTTATTTGTGCCAGGCGCTCCTCGGGTAATAGTTGGTTGGCAAATCTGCACCTTCACCCTTTATCTTATTATCTGTTGTCTATTTGTCTCTCCTGAGGCTACGTGTGGTATACTTGCCTGAGCACTTGCTGCCTTATCATCTTGATAGAACGAGATTGTCTGATGGAATTGGTTTGGAGTTATTTGGATTTGCATACTTGCAACTTGTATGACCTCGCCCCTTTTTTCACTGCTTTTAATGAAATTTGTAATTAGTGGTTTTCTTAAAAATAATGTGTTTCTAGGGAAGCTAGTGCAGTAGAAGTGACACTGTTAGACTTAGAACTGACACTGTAAGTCATTAATTGGTGATAAGAGTCTTTTTCTTATGTATGGATGATAATGCAGGCCTCTGCTGATCAAAGGGAAAGGCTAACTATGTCAATAGATGAATCAAGCGACCGAATTAGGGAGAGTCAATGAGCCATGCTGGAGAGGTGTTTCAATACTCGAAGATTTGCATCAGCAAGTGAGACTCTTCTAAGCATTGTTGTCAAAAACTATTGTAAAAATATATGTTTTTACTAGAGTGATACATGTTAAGGCACACGTAAAAAATGTCATGAGTAAAAATTAGTAAAAACTACGTTTAAAAAATTATAAACGGTAAAAACTTATGTTTCTACCATTTTCTTGTTTTTACTTAAAATAAAAAAACAAAAACCCTATTTTCATTTCCTTAAAATCAAAAGACTATGAATGATATTGTTTTTGTGATGGCCAATTCAAGATTGGGCAAGAAAAAGAAAGCTTAAAACTCTCATGCACATAATTTTGATGATCTTTCATCCATTGATGATTGGATAGTGGAAAATGAAGAAGATTGGAAAGATGTATACAACTTAGATGTTAATGCCCATGATGAGAAAAGCTTGATTGAAGTTAAAATGAGGGAACTTATGAATGGTCATAATTTGAACATTCCAAGTTTTACAAATGAACTTATTCTAAGAGCAAGAGAATAGCACATTGAAGACATGCAAATTGATGTGTTTGATTTGAATCAACTGATATAATTTAGAAATTGTTAAATTTTATTCTTTTGATGTTTTTAAACTTGATTATAGGAGTTGTTAAACTCTTCGTGTTTTTAGATTTATATGTTATATAATTATATGACTTATATCATTCAAATATGAAGTTTGCTCATTAAATTTTGAGTAGTGAGTTATATTTTTTTTTATATACATACATACAAATATATATATATATATATATATAATATTTTGTATCTTGACTTTAAGTAGTAAAAACTTTACATTTCATGTCGTTTTTGTACGATTTACGTCTCTACCACCCTCTTCCATTTCTATGTAGAAACTCGATTTTGACAACATTGCTCCTAAGTTTCCATCAAAAGGTATGTTTGATAAACCCATATGCAAATTAACTCCATAAAAATTTAATTTATCATCGCGAAACTTGTAAATACTATTAATGAATTGGTAATTCTTATTATAAGATTTATTATAATTAACCCTTGTTTGTTGTTTCATGAGAGATACTTATGAAAAACTTGACGAAAGTACTGGTAATTACCATTGTGGAACTTGTAAATACCACTAATGAATTGATAATTCTCATTACAAGATTTGTTACAATTGACCCTTGTTTGTTGTTTCATGAGAGACATTTATGAAAAACCCGATGAAAGTCTTGGTAATTACCATTGCGGAACTTGTAAATACCATTAACAAATTGGTAATTCACATTACAATATTTGTTATAAATCATTTACTTTTTGTTAATACCACACCTTCATTGACAGTAACATTTCTGATTTACAAACACACATTGTTCAGTCTTATAAATCCTATATATGTGTGTATCAATATATATTTATATATTTAGATATTATATATTATATAATACACACACTATTATATAAATATTATACAATAAATATATATTTATATATTATATATAATGTCTATGAAATTAATTAGTCTGTCATATAAATTATATATAATATATAAATATATATTTATATATATATAATGAGATTCATAAGATTGAATAATATGTGTTTGTAAATTAGAAATGTTATTGTAATTTTTCTTTTTCTTTTTTTAATTTATTTAAGAATTAAGGGTAAAAGGGTAAATTCACCCTAATTAAACTAATATGATCCTTGATATCTTTAAGTCTTTTAACAAATTTAACAGACATTTGAGGGTTTTACAAATTTAAATGGTATTTAAATGTAATTTTCCCTTAAATTTTTAAGGAGTTAATTTGTATATGGGTTTATCCAAATCTCTTACAAATTTAGGACTGATGTGTTATCCGTATAACCATACTGCCGTTTGAGTTTTTATTTCTTTATAATATCAATTTGAATTCAATGTCTTAAAATTATTAGTTCAGTGTGATGCACTTTTTGTAGATTAACTAAACAAGTTTAAAATACCTGATTTCATTGGCTGAAAGATTGGTCCTTTTATTTGTTTTTTATAGCAACAGAGTTGGACCAACAAGATAAATTAAAGGTGGAGTTCAGTAGACATTGAAACATTCAAAATACCATCATTAAAATATTTTTGGGAAAATTACATTTAAATGCTATTTAAATCTGTAAAACCCTAAAATGTCTGTTAAATTTGTTAAAGAACTTAAAAGTACCAAGAAACATCAAATTCGGGTAAATTTACCCTTTTTCCCATACTTTTTAGATATACATATATTTAAAAAAAAAAAAAAAAAAAGACCATCGCATTTGGATGGCCCCACGGCCAATTGCGGAAGGATCGACCGCTAGACGGCTGACTGCAACCACCGGTGTCTTAGCTCCGCTACGGCGACTTGAGATAGGAAGATGGTTTTCTTTTTTTTTTTTTTTTTTGGGGGGGGGGGGGGGGGGGGGGGTGTGGGTTTTTCAAAACAAAATTCAATGAAAGTAAAGAAGATGGGGTTCAAACCCACCCCACCTTCATGAGGGCCAAGTGGCCCAAGGCCACTTGGTTCCTTTGATATATATATATATATATATATATATGTATATGTATTAAATATATATATATATATATATATATGCTTCTTAACATTTTTTCCATCAACAAACACTTTTGTAAATCCCATTACTAAACTTGTAAATACTATTAACGAATTGGTAATTCCCCTTATAAGATTTGTTATAATTGACTCTTGTTTGTTGTTTCTAGACACTTGTAAAAAACTTGCAAAAGCACCTTTGGTGATTACCATTGTGAAACTTGTAAATACGGTTAACGAATTGATAATTCTCATTACAAGATTTGTTATAATTCACCATTCTTTGTTGTTTCATAAAATATACTTATGGAAAACCTGTCAAGAGCATGGGTAATTACCATTGTGAAACTTGTGAATGCCATTAACAAATTGGTTCATAATTCCCATTAAAAGATTTATTATAAATAAATTACTTTTTGTTAATATCACAGCTTTATTGATAATAAAATTCCTGATTTACAAACACAGATTGTTCACTATTGTGAATCCTAAATATGTGTGTATAAATATATATATTATAATATATATTTATATATTTAGATATTATATATTATATAATACACACACATAGTCTTGTGAATCCCATTATATAAATATTATATAATAAATATATATTTATATATTATATATAATATCTATGAAATTAATTACTCTGTATTTGTAAATATATATAACATATAAACATATGTTTATACATACATGCATGCATGTGTGTGTGTAATGAGATTTAAAAGACTGAACAATGTGTGTTTCTAAATCAGGAATGTTATTGTCAATGAAGGGTGTGGTGTTAAGAAAAAGTAAATGATTTATAACAAATCTTGTCATGAAAATTACCAATTCGTTAATGATATTTACAAGTTCCGCAATGGTAATTACCAATCCTTTCGTCAGATTTTTCATAAGTGACTTTGATGAAACAACAAACAAGGGTCAATTATAACAAATCTTGTAATGAGAATTACTAATTTGTTAATGGTATTTACAAGTTCAGTGATAGAATTTACAAGAGTGTTTGTTGATGAAAAAATGTTAAGAAGAATATATATAATTGTTAATGCATATATATATATATATATATATTAAAGGAACCAAGTGGCCCAGTGGTTGGGTAACTTGACCCCATGAAGATGGGGTGGGTTCGAACTAGGGGTGGAAATAGGCGAGGTCCCTATCAGGTGGCCTACAGTCTGATGCACCGCTTGCTTAGGGCACGGTCGGGCCCGGCCTATTTATTAAAAAGGACAAGTCAAGGCCTATTTAAAAGCCTAAATATATAAATAGGTCAGGCCTATTTTGTTAAGGCTTAGCCTGTAAGCCTTATGTGCCTGGCCTGTTTAAAAAAATATATATAATTTTATTTTTATCATATATATAAATACACAATATTTAATTTATATATTTTTTAGGGATAGGATATTGTTACTACCATTTTTTGTTACTACCAATGTTACTACCACTTTTCTACCGTTAAATCAGAATCTCATCTACCTTTATAATTTCTCTCTCCTATTAAGATTCTGATCTAACGGTGGAAAAGTGGTAGTAACATTGGTAGTAACAAAAAATGGTAGTAACAATATCCTATCCCTATTTTTTATACTCATATTTCCCATATTCCTAATCGTCGATTGCTATTCCTCTTTTTGAAGAAAAAAAAAAAAGATCGCTATTCGGCCTATTCCTCTCCCTCGTTCAATATATCTATCGCTCGTTATTCCTCTTGGCTGAGGCTCTTGTTCACTGTTCAATCTGTCGCTACTCGCAACCCAAAACCTCTCGACTCTCGCTCTCCTTCGTGCCTCGCTCAGTCTGTCGCAAACTTGCAACCATTTTTTTGTTGCCACGGTTAGCTGTAATCTCTTTTTCCTTCAATTTTTCCTTGAATATTTTGTTTCTGTAATCTCTCGCCAATATAGAAACTATGTTTCCTTTAGGTTTTCCGCTGGCCTTATTTTTCGGCAACCATTATTTTGTAATCTCGCGCAACCATTATTAGGTTTGATTCTGTAACAACTCGCAACCATTATTGTTGGACTGTTGTTTTAAAATTTCTTGTTGCTAAATGTGTGGATAATGCTTTGACTGAGACTACTAGTCGATAAATTAAGTAAAATGGATGTTATGACTTTTTTCTTATTTCCTTCTTTTTTATGACCAAGCAAAAATCAGTATTTAATAATAATGGCTTTAATTGGATATGAAGAGAGTAGCAGTTGGGCATTGAAACATGTTGGCTCTCTCGATGACTGTTGTTCTACTATGTTAGATGACTGTTGTTCTACTATGTAGATTATGTTCTACTATGTTATTATCTATTTTTTTGCATTTTCTCAGGTTTTTGTTTTCCTTTCCTTCCTGTCTCGGATTGTTGTTCTTTTGGGTTGTATTATCGCCCTCTTTGTTATATCTGTTTACTGTTGCTAGACTTTAGTCTCCTGTGTAATTGTTTTCCCTTTGCAGTAGCAATATATGGTACCTTTCTGAGCGAAAAAAAAAACATATTGACTTTGAAACATACCAAAAACCTACATCATTTAGGTTTTACTAGGTCTAAAGCCTACTTATAGTCCTCAAGGCCTGCAATATAAGGCCTTTTAAAAGGCCTACATTATAAGTAGACTTATAAAAAGGCTTCAAGCTTGCATAGGCCTCATGTAGGTTCAAGCGTGAGCTTAAAAAAAAGCCTGCATGTAGGCTCAGGCTTCAGATTCTCATTACAGGCTCAAGCATATTTAGTCAAAGTCTGGCCTATTTCCATGCCTAGTTCGAACCCCACCTTCCTCATTTTCATAGAATTTTTTTTTTTTTTTTTTTTTAAAAGACGAGATTCAACCCCACCCCCACCAAAAAAAAAAAAAATGTCACCGGATCTCAGGCTGCCGGTGGCCGAAGCCCAGGCGCCGGCGATTGCAGGCTATCTGGTGGTTAGTCCTCCTGCGGCCGGTCACGTTGGCCCTCCGGCATGGGTCATTTTTCTTTTTTGTTTGATTTATTTAAAAACTAAGGGCAAAAGGGTAAATTCACTTGAATTTAAAAATCCCAATATGGCCCTTAGTATGTTTAAGTGCTTTAACAAATTTAACAAACATTTAAGGGTATTACAAATTTAAATGGTATTTAAATATAGAGTAAAATACTCTAACCACCCATCTGTTTTACTTTAATTATACGGACCTCCTCCCCTATTTTGAAAACCCATATAGACCTCCCTTATATTTTGAGATTCTATTTCCATCCACACAAACCGTTAGTTGACCGTCAAGTTTGACTTTTGAACTTTTGTTTTACCAAAATACCCTACTTTAACATTAGAATTATTTAAAAAATATATATGTATGTGGGCCCAAAAAAAAAAAAAAAAATACCACCAAATTATTATCCTATATTTTTATTTTAACTTTCTAATATGTTAAAAATTTATGAATTTTGAGATTATAAAATTTATAATTGTAATTTTTTATCATATTTATTAAAAATTTATTTATTTTTAGTTTCTTAAATGATTAAAAATATGTATCAAATATATTATTTTCTATCAAATATAATAAACTATATATGTTTGAGAGATTGCATTAAGTCATTTAAATTTAAATTTTGATATTTTTTCTACAAACATTTAAAAAACTTACTTAAATTTTTAAAAGTTTGTGATATTTACAAGTTGTCAATTAAAATTTAGGGTTTAAAATTAAGGGTAAATTAGTAAATAAATTTTATAAATTTAATTAAAAATATATTTTTAGAATCTTTTGACAATATTCGTGATGAGTTAATGGTTTGGACTTAAGTGTATGTTACAAAATAGAAGGGAGATCTGTGTAATTAAGATAAAACAAAAGGGTGATTAGAGTATTTTACTCTAAATTTTAATTGACAACTTGTAAATATCACAAACTTTTAAAATTTAAGCAAGTTTTTCAAATGTTTGTTGAAAAAATATCAAAATTTAAATTTAAATGACATAATACAATCTCTCACACATATATAGTTTATTATATTTGATAGAAAATAATATATTTGATATATATTTTTAGTCATTTAAGAAACTAAAAATAAATAAATTTGTAATAAATATGGTAACAATTACAATTATAAATTTTATAATCTCAAAATTCATAAATTTTTAACATATTAGAAAGTTAAAAAAAAAATATTACGATAAAAATTTGGTGGTATAATTTTTTTTTTTTTTTTTTTTTTTTTTTTGCCTACATACATATATATATTTTATATAATTCTAATGTTAAAGTAGGGTATTTTGGTAAAAACAAAAGTTCAAAAATCAAACTTAATGGTCAACTAACGGTTTGGGTGGATGGAAATAAAATCTCAAAATATAAGGGAGGTTTGTGTAACATAATTTTACTTTTAAGGGAGGTCTATATGAATTTTCAAAATAGAGGGGAGGTATGTGTAATTAAAGTAAAACAGATGGGTGGTTAGAATATTTTACTCTTAAATATAATTTTCCCTTAAATTTTTAAGGAGTAAATTTGTATATGGCTTTATCTAAATCTCTTAAAAATCTAGGACTGATGTGTTATCAGTATAACGCGTATAACCGTACAGCCCTTTGTTTGTTTATTTCTTTATAATATCAATTTGAATTCAATTTCTTAAAATTATTAGTTTAGTGTGATGCATTTTTTTTTTTTAGATTAACTATACAAGTTTAAAATACGTGATTTCATTGACAGGAAGATTGGTCCTTTTATTTGTATTTTATAGCAACAGAGTTGGACTAATAAGATAAATTAAAGGTTGAGTTTAGGAGACATTGAAACATTCAAAATACCATCATTAAAATACTTTGGAGAAAATTACATTTAAATACCATTTGAATTTCTAAAACCCTAAAATGTCTTTTAAATTTGTCAACGGATTTAAAGGTGCCAAGGGCCATATTGAGATTTTTAAATTTGGATGACTTACCCTCTTACTCTTAGTTTTTAAGTAAATTAAAAAAAGAAAAAAAATGACCCTAGCAGGAGGGCCACCACAGCCGATCGCCGAAGGACCTATAGCCGGATAGCCTGCAACTTTTTTAAAACAAGATTCAATGAAAGTTAAAAAGGTGGGGTTTGAACCCACCCCATCTTTGTAAGGGCCAAGTGGCATAATCATTGGGCCACTTGGTTCTTTTATATATATATATATGTATTAACAAGTATATATATTCTTTTTAATATTTTTTCATCAACAAACACTCTTAAAAGTTCCATTACTGAACTTGTAAATACCATTAACGTATTGGTAATTCCCATTATAAGATTTATTATAATTGACCCTTGCTTGTTGTTTCATGAGAGACACTTGTAAAAAACCTGACGAAAGCACTGGTAATTACTATTTTGGAACTTGTAAATACCATTAACGAATTGGTAATTCTAATTACAAGATTTGTTATAATTGACCTTGTTTGTTGTTTCATGAGAGAAATTATGAAAAACTTGACGAAAGCACTAGTAATTACCATTGCGGAACTTGTAAATACCATTAAAGAATTGGTGATTCCCATTACAAGATTTGTTGTAAATCATTTACTATTTGTTAGCACCACACCCTTCATTGATAATAGGGATAATGGTCTTAAATGCCATAGAAGTTTTCACTCAGAAGCACTGGTAAGACGGAAGTGTTTTTTGGACCAAAAATGCCACGGAAGTTTTCGTTGAGGAGCAATTTTGCCCCGGAAGTTTTCACTAAGGAGCAATTTTGCCCTTCTGTCCCCAAATATTAAATTTGACTATCAAATCAGTCAAAGACCACACATGTTATGCCTTGAAAAAGTCAAACTTGGAGCCGAGAGAAGGAGATCCTTGAGATGTTAAGCTCAAAGGCGACGGAATTTGTGAAGCCGAACCGGTCAAAGGGACTGAAAGGTCGACCGTCACAAAACCCAAAGGAAGCATCACTTATGATCTAAGCAAATGATCAATCTATACAAACTTAAATATTATCACTATTGATTTGTTTTACTGAACCAATTTTTGGAACAATTCATTTCTTGTTTTGTGTTTCATTTGCGTTTTGTGACAAACCTTTCAGTTCCTTTGACCAGTTCGGCTTCACAAATTCTGGCTGCCTTGATTTCAACATATGAAGGATCTCCTTCTCTGACTCCAAGTTCGACCTTTTCAAGGCATGACATGTGTGGTCTTTGACTGATTTAATAGTCAAATTTAATATTTGGGGACAGAAGGGAAAAATTGCTACGTTTTGTAAACTTCCGAGGCAAAATTGCTTCTCAGTGTAAACTTCCGGGGCAAAATTGCTCCTCAGCGAAAACTTCTGAGGCAAAATTGCTCCTCAGCGAAAACTTCCGTGGTAAAAATAATACTTTCGGGGCAAAATTACTACGTCTTGTGAACTTCCGTGGCATTTTTTGTCCAAAAAAAACTTCCGTCTTACCAGTGCTCTTGAGCGAAAACTTCCATGGCATTCAAGACCCTTATCCCTTGATAATAACATTCCTGATTTACAAACACATATTGTTCAGTCTTGCATGAAGGTGGAATATCACCTAGACGGGGGTGAATAGGTGATCTTTGAAATTTAAAATCTTTTCTTAATTCAGCCTCTGTCTTTGGAACAGTAATTCCTCCTTCAGTCTTCACAGGTACATAGTCTCCAGTTTCAATTACTCTCCAGAGACCGTATTCAATAGCCATCACGAACACTGTAAATTTTGCTTTCCAAAAGGAATAGTGTTTGCCATTGAATCGTGGGGGTCAGTTGATTGAAGCACCATCAGGTAATATTCCTTCCATGATCTTTCTTGGGATGTTAAGCCCAACTGAGAAACCTAGCTTTGATACCAAATGAAGGTGGAATATCACCTAGAGGGGGGTGAATAGGTGATCTTTGAAATTTAAAATCTTTTCTTGTGTATAAACGAAATAGAGACCAATAAGATAAAAGAACACAAGACAATTTATCTTGGTTCGGTCCAATACACCGACTTACGTCCGGTCCCTGAAACACTCGGGATTCCACTAAGTTTCAGAAGCAATTACAGACTCTGTAAACGAAGGATAGTCCTCTCACTCTCAACTCCACTCCCCCTTACAAGTTGTAATTGATACACCCTCTCTTAAGGTTCCTCAACCTTAAGATACAAACTTAACAATGAAATAAGTGTTTAAGTACTTGATAATTTGATATTTCATACACTTCTTTTTATCTCTTGATTAATAATTTAGGACTCTTTAGTTAATAAATAATGGCTTTTATACTTATTTGGACTTTGGGCCTTTTATTATGTTTTAGCCATTTTTAACAATAAAATTCCAGTTTTACATTGCTTCACTATTTTCACCATAACTCTTGAACCAAACATCGGATTTGCCTCATTTTTATTTCATATTTCAGATGATTCAGAGAGCTACAATTGTTATGAAGACATGAAGATCAAATTCGGACAAGAGGGCAGTCGATTTTGGAGCCGAAGTCAGATGAATATTTCTGGATTTTATTTGGGCTCGAATTTTGTAACTAAAGCCCACTTTTATTTTATTTTCATTTTGGGCTGAACCATCAGAACCCATTTCCATTTTAGGTTAACTTTAAGTTAGATGGCAGCCACAAACATTCATTCATTCACGTTTTTAGATTTTGGTAGATCAAAATAGGAGTTTTTAAATTCTCTCAAATGTTCTTCGCGTTCTTCGTGTTCTTCGTCTTCTTCGGTTTTCCTGACCATATTCGGCTAAACTTCTGTGATTAACCCGACGATGAGGATTCCATGATTCATCCAGAGAGCTCTTGCTTAATCGGTAACGTTACTCATTTCTTTTTTTATCTTATCGGATTCAATTTCTGAAAATAGTTCGAATATTAGATTTAATAGTCGGTTTGGTTCATCCCAAGGACTGAGTTCGAACTAGGTTTAAATTTTTGCTGTGCGATTGCATAGTGGGATGCCACTATTCGAACATATTCTAGGCGATCGTCTAGTCGAGGGATTTTCTGGATGAACGCAGAGATTTTGGTTCATCTAGAACCAAACACGAGTTCGTTCATATTTCGTTCAATGATGGAAGTCTCTGGAATCTGAATGTTGGGTTGATCGTTTTTCATCTGTTTCTGCATATTACATTCTGTTTCTGCTTATTTTCGTTTTAATCTATTTTGAATAAAAAACACCCAATTTTATTGTTTCTAATTTATTGCTGTTCGAATTGAACCGATTGTGAATTCATTGGGAAACGACCCAGGTTACATTATACTGTAAATCCTTTTCTAATCTGGTTACTTTGGGAGACCACGGCAAATCTCTGTCAGTACTACTCACGAGTTGATAAATAAATGAACACTGAAGTGCAGTTGATAAAACATATGAAACAGCAAATGAAATTAAACTTGAATTGATTGCGCAGTATTTCGGTAGTTGGCAATTCAATGCTCCGACTATTTATAGATATTGTATTTAGTGACCGTTGATGAAGCTTCATGTAATAGCCGTTGTGACTCGAATATGTTCGTTAGATAGATAGATGCAGGATTTCACCTTTTGATTATACAAATTTGGATTTGCAGAATCTATATTCTCTTTCATTCCTTTTGTTTTACCATTGTGAAATGGTATTTAATAGTTAGGAGGAATATCGAGAGGCTTTACTTTGATCAAAGTTGCTTTTCGTGTGAGTAACACGTTTTAGGTAGCCGCATTTAATGCTTCTGACATCAGCTACTTCATTCAAAAAAAATTGGGATGATCTGTGTTCTAATTTGCTGAAACTCACACACAAACTTATCAAATCATGTTAGATATATTAATAAGTAATGATATGATGTATTCATGACTTTAATCAGAGAGTCAAGGATTTCAAATAGGCATTTGCTAAAATAGAGAGAGCTTAGACTCGAGTCATCATCTATCTTGACTCGAGTTGAAACAACAGGAAATACGATAATAGAATTTGAAAATTGTTTTTGACTCGAGGCAGGTGATTTCTTAGCTCGAGTCTAGCCTTGAACTCGAGTCACAAAATTCCCAGACTCAAGTTGATGAATGGTGATAAAGTGAAGAACACTTAATGAAGAACGTTCTTGACTCGAGGCAGCGAATTGCTTGGCTCGAGTTTTGACGTGAACTCGAGTCACTCAATTTCTAGACTCGAGTTGATGTTCTGAGAAAGCATGAATAGCAATTCAAAAAACTTATTCTTGACTTGAGGTAGACTAATCCTTGACTTGAGTCTACCCATAGACTCGAGTTACCTTCATACTAGGCTCGAGTCATTTATAAGAATGTGACAGATGGAATTGAAGCAAGAAGACTCGAGTTGATATGAGAACCTCGAGTCATCACTAAGACTCGAGTCACAAAGCTAGGCTCAAGTCAGATAACTTAAGGGATTTTATTAATATTATGCTTTGACTCGAGTGTGAGTTTTGGTTGGCTCGAGTCTTGGACCTGACTCAAGGCAATCTTCTGGCAGGCTCGAGTCAGAGAGAAATTTTGGTGATAAAGACTTGTGTATTTGACTCGAGTCTGCAGCATTGACTCGCGCCAAAATGAAAGCAAAATATTTCTTCTGTTTAAACAACATTTTGGCTGGTTTAAGTTGTTTTTCTTATTCTTTGTTCTTTTCAACATTTAATCATCATCAAAACATCAAACGGAGAACTAACATTCTCCCCCTTTTTGATGATGACAAAAAGATAGAAAATAAAACAACTTTGATTTTTCAAAAATTTCACTGGGTACCCAGTTAACTAAATAGGTTCATTTGAAATAGCTAACTTAAACGGATATCATGCAAATGAACCAGAAGTCCAAGATTCAGTAAGTAAAACAAAATATCGAAAAGATTAGCAACCAAAAGTCCAAGAACAATGATTATACAAACTAGAGCAGATTTCATAACAAAATATAAGTATTCACAGAATCAACAAAGACTAAGCTTCTTGGCCTCAAACTTCACTGCTTCATACTTCTTGGCTTCAAACCACACTGCTTCATAATACCATTACTGCTTCATCTATATTACTTCTCCCCCTTTGGCATCAACAAAAAGTGGGGAGGCTGCTGCTCTCTACAGAGGAGGCTTCTGAAACAAAGACGAAAATGGATGAGTGGAGCCAGGAAAGGGCAAGGGTGAGTAGGGAACAATGGAAAGGATGGGAGAGGGTTGAGAAGATAAAATATGTTGAGTGGAGATAAGAGTGTCTATATCATCATCCCCAAATAGCTCAGCTGTGGAGGACCTAGAGTAGGTGATTTTTACAGGAAGAGAAGATGATGGTTGATCAGACACAGGGGCTGGTACAGAGATAGGATGAGATGAGATGATAGGAGTGGTCAGAGGTGGAGAGGAGGTGAAGGCAAATGATGGAGAAAGAGATGGAGGAGGAGATGTTTTGACAATGGGTGAGGAAATATTTGGACCTGAATGAGATTGAGATAACAACTTGTCAACCTTGTCTGAGACCAACCAAACTGTGTTATGCAGATTGTGAATTAATTGTTTGTGATCCTCTAGATGTTCATGTATGGTGGGAAATTCCTCCTGTAACTCTTCCTGAGTTTCCTTTACTTGAGACACTTCTTGTACTAGTTTCCCAATCTCATATTCCAATTTTACATATAGGGAATTTTGAGCAACCATGGATATGTGCAGAGGATCCAGATTATCTGAAATGGCTTTTTCAACAATGGCTTTAATATGAGATCCCATAGAAAATAGACTAGGCTGAGACTATATTTCTAGGCCAGGCTCAGGTTGCTCATGCTGACCAGTCACAGGAGCTCTTGGCTTGGAGGTTCTGGATCTAGAAGGTGCACAAGATTGCCCAGAACCCTCTTGAAAACTGATCTTCATTAAATTAAGGATATGTTGTCCAAACTCATCAGGCTTCTTAGCTATCTCATCCTTTTCCAAGTACCATATCTTCTCATGGAATAGGATGACAGACACTAGACTAGGAAATGGAATTATGGAGTTTTTCTTAGAATAGGTGGCATACTTCTTCATTTCCACAAAGATCCAGTGACCTAGATTATGAGGAATTTGATCTACAATGGAAGAAAACATAGTATAGTCTTTTTGGGTGAAATGGGTAAAGTTTTTCCCTTTCTGAACAAAGTTCCGTGAGTAAATATACCATAAGGCTCTATTTCTGGGAGACATCTGACCAGGATTAAAGTTAAGGGCACCTACAGGTTCACTCAAGAGCTCATCTAGACAAAGGAGACGGGCTATTTGTTCATTATCATAATGGACCTGAGGGACAGGAGGAGGATTTGGGATTTGCAAAAGATCATTCAAGTATTCATGGGTAATGGTAATCCTTTTTCCTCTCACAATAGTGAAAATCCTTTCCTCAGCTATATGATTATGCTTATCTAACAGAGTGTTCACAGACATGTTAAAACAGAAGAGTCTAACTAAAGAAGGACTGTAGTAGGCATGAATTCCCAAAAATGAAGCATAGTCCTTAAACCAAGGATAGAGATCAAGGTTGCACTCAGACTTTAGTTTTTCTAAATCTACAGATGCAACCGGGCAAAAGTTTCTCTAAGCATAATCTTTACTAAATTTCTTTCCATTCTCTAAGGAGAATAGAATAGGACCGCAAGCAAAATCTACTGGAGGGTGAGTTATAGGAGCATGGTATATGGCTACTATGGAGGGTATTTCGAATACCTTTGATCCTGATTGATGGACAGACTCTTTAGATGCTGAGACTGATGCTTTTGAGGCAGAAGCAGCGGCCTTTGAAGCTCTCGATGCTGAGATAGAGCATGCTTGACTCTTGGAAGTTCCTCAGAACTTAGATGATGCAATAGCGAATTTCTTCTTCGGTTGCTTGGAAATGATCACTGGTTCCTTTTGTTTTTGGGTCAAGGCCTCCTTATCGACGGGTTTCTTCAGAGGAATTTCTGGAGGTTCTTCAACCTTCAGTTTTTTGGGTTTTTCTGTTTTTTCTTCTTCGAATGACACCTTAGGCCGATAGCGTTTAGTTGGCATCTTCAATCTCTTGGGTCTTTCAGACTAAGGAGAAGAACGAGACTCGAAATCACAAAATCAGGGTTTTGTTCCTTGGATTTCGCCGGAGACATGAGATTTTTTGTTTTGGGAGGCATTGGAGAAACTAGGGTTAGGGTTTTTGGTGAGAAATGAGAGAAATGAAGTGAAGTATGGGAGATAGAGAGAAATGAAAAGACGCGGGAGAGAGAGAGAGAGAGAGCGAAGAGGCAGATCAACATTTATTCAGAAATTTAAAATTTAACTCGAGGTAAACGTGTGTAACTCGAGGTGTCTAACTCGAGGTTATACTTATCAACTCGAGGCCGCAAAGAGCATGTACTAACCACGAAGAGACAGATCAACATTTATTCAGAAATTTGAAATTTAACTCGAGGTAAGCAAGTGTGACTCGGGGTGTTTAACTCGAGGTTATACTTACCAACTCGAGGCAATGAAGAACAAATACTAACTTGGAAGTGCCAAGATGATTTCACTCGAGGTGATCATTTTCAACTCGAGGTAAAAAGTGTCCTGCATTCTTCAAACTCTCGGGTTGCCATTTAACTCGAGGCTACATCTGTGGCTCAAGGCAAAAAGTCCTCCCAAAATGGCTATCTCTTGGCCTCCATTTAGACTCGAGGTATCTCCTTAGACTCGAGCCATATTGCCTTGTTTTGACTGCTCAGAGTATTTGGATTGATTAGAGCCTCGAGATTTCTTCATGGTTGGCTCGAGGCAACACTTTCTCTGATTTACTCCGCATTTTCTTCTCACAACAGAGTCCTGCAAAAACATTAACTAGATACTCCGATGCTAAAATTAGTTCTTATCAATCATCAAAACATAATTAACAACATTAAGCTAGGATTACTTACAGTTCATTGGGATTTACCATTCCCAATTCTCGTCGGATAAAGTTGAATTGTTCTTTGCCCAATGGTTTGGTGAAAATATCAGCGAGTTGCAAGTGCGTGGGGATGAACATAACTTTGACATCTTTCTTCTGCATGTGATCATGAATAAAGTGATGCCTCACATCGATATGCTTGGTTCTTGTTGTTGGACTGGATTTTTCGCCAAACTTATCGTGCTTTTGTTGTCACACAGAATTGGAATTTCTTTCAGGTGGACTCCCAATTCAAATAATTGTTGCTTTAACCATAAGACTTGAGCACAACAACTCGAAGCAGTGACATACTCAGCCTCCCTGGAGGATACGGCCACAGTTGTTTGTTTCTTGCTAAACCATGAAACGAGTGATCCTCCAAGAAACTCACATTGTCCACTCGTGCTTTTTCTATTAGTTTTGTAGCCAGCATGATCTCATCTGAGTATGCAACTAAAAATTCTTGTTGCCCTTTTGGAAACCAGAGTCCCAATTCCTTCTTATCATAGAGATATCGAAAGATCCTTTTAACGTGCTCGACATGTGATTCTTTTGGTGCTGATTGAAATATTGCACACATTGCCACGCTGAATTGGATGTCTGGCCGACTTGCAGTCAAGTAGAGTAAAGACCCGATCATTCCTCTATACTTAGTTATATTGAATTCTTTGTCTTTTTCTTCATCGACATCCAGCAAGGCTGTTGAGCTCATTGGAGTGTCTGCACCATTACATTGCTCCAACCCGAACATTTTAAGCAAGTCACGGAGATACTTTGTCTGTGAGTTGAATATTTCATCCTTTCATTGCTTGATTTGTAATCCAAGGAAGTAATTAAGCTCTCCCATCATTGACATTTCAAATTCTCCCTGCATTTTCTTGGAAAATTCCTCATAGAGAGAATTATTAGTAGCACCAAATATTATGTCGTCTACGTAAATCTGTACAACCAAGAGTTCATTAAGTCTATTAGTTTTAATGAAAAGAGTTGTGTCTGCTTTCCCCCTAACAAAACCTTGATCTAACAAAAAATTACTTAAACGTTTATACCAAGCTCTAGGAGCTTGTTTGAGACCATACAAGGCTTTCTTAAGGTGATAGACGTAGTCTGGATGATGTTCACTTTCAAAATCAGGAGGTTGTTCTACATATACTTCCTCCTGTATAAAACCATTTAAGAAGGCACTCTTTACATCCATTGGATAGAGTTTGAAACCTTTGATACAGGCAAAGGCTAAGAGTACACGTATTGCCTCCAATCTGGCCACTGGAGCAAACGTTTCCTCATAATCAATACCTTCTTCCTGATTATAGCCTTTGGCGACCAATCTAGCCTTATTTCAGACTATAATTGCAGATCATCTCATTTGTTTTTGAATACCCATTTGGTGCCAATAATCGGATGGTCTTTAGGCCTAGGTACCAAATCTGAAACTTGATTTCTATCAGATTGGTGTAATTCCTCTTGCATCGCTATCACCCAGTCATTGTCTGATAGGGATTCATCGATCTTAGAGGGTTCTATTTGAGATATAAAAGAAGAAAATGTTACTTCATTTAAAGTACTTTTTCTGGTCCTCACTCCTTGATTAACATCACCAATCACTTGGTCCAAAGGATGATTCCTTATGAACTTCCAAGCACTAGGTTGAGATTGATCAAGATTTTCTAAATTATTTTGAGGATCAGTTTCAAAAACATCTTCAGAGTTTTCAATAGAGGCAGGAGTAGATTTTGAAAAGAATTAGTTTTTGAAAGGATTTTCTTCTTCATCATCCAGAGATTCATCTAATTTAGACTCACAGAACACAACATGTATTGATTCTTCAACTACACGAGTTCGCTTGTTAAAAACTCTATATGCTTTACTCCTATTAGAATAACCAAGAAATATACCTTCACCAGAATTGGGATCAAATTTCCCCAAATTGTCCTTACCATTGTTGTGAACGAAGCACTTACAGCCAAAGATGTGAAGGTGAGCCAGATTCGGTTTCCTCCCTTTATAAAGCTCATACGGAGTCTTGTTAAGCTTCTTCCAAAGATAGGCTCAATTTGATATGTAGCTGGCTGTGCTCATAGCACCTGCCCAAAAGACTTGTGATGTCTGATTTTCATTCAACATTGCATGAGCCATCTCAGTTAGTAGTTAGTACACGATTCTTCCTTTCGACTACACCATTCTGTTGTGGTGTCCTTGGAGCCGAGAAATTTGATCGATCCCGTGAGCATTACAGAATTCTCCGAACGCTTGATTTTTGAATTCACCTCCATGATCCGTTCGAATAGCTGTAATACAAATACCTTTCTCGTTTTGCACCTTATTGGCAAATACAGCAAACAGATCAAAAGTTTCATCCTTAGAGGATAAGAAAATAGTCCAAGTAAAACGCGAGAAATCATCGACAATCACCAGAGTATATAGATTTCCACCAAGACTTCTAACTCTTGCTGGTCCAATTAAATCCATATGGAGTAATTGAAGAGGGCGATTTGTCGAGATTTCAGGTTTGTTTTTAAAAGATGATTTAGTTTGTTTACCTCTTTGACATGAATCGCAGATCATATCATTTTTGAAACGAAGTTTGAGTAAACCAATCACTAAATCTTTTTTGAGCAACTTGTCTAGTTGATGCATGTTGACATGAGCCAGACACTTATGCCACAGCCAACTTTCATCTAAGTTGCTAACAAAACATTTTTCAGAATTTATTTTTGGTAAATCCAGGGTATAACAATTTCCCTCACGTGGAGCTTTGAACAATACCTTTAGTTTACCTTTGTCAATTGGGAGATCGTCTTTGTTGACAATGAGACATTCTTCCAAATCAAAAATAATCCAGTTGTTCTTATCGGCGCTTTGGCTTACACTTAGAAGATTGTGACAGAGACCTTCCACAAGATAGACATCCCTAATCTGAGGCCCGTCTTTTGCACCGATTTCACCAATACCAGTGATCTTTCCGGATTGATTTCCTCCAAAGGTAACTTTACCGCCATCCTTTGACCTCATTGCAACAAACTTGTCTGCATCTCCCATCATGTGTCTGGAGCATCCACTGTCAATATACCAGTTGTTGATTCTTGATGCTCTCAAACACACCTACAAGATCAGAAGAGATCAAGCTTTAGGTACCCATCTTTTCTTGGGTCCTTTGGGGTTAGTCTGGGCCTTAGGAACGTAGGTTCCCTTAGGCACCCACTGATAATTACCAACTGGCTTATCCCTTCTCTCCTTTTTATGGAAACACGATGAGGTACTATGTCCCCTTTGGTTGCAATAATTACAATGTGCAAATGGATTCGAAGAGTGAACTGTTTTTCGAAAATAGTTCAAATAGGATTTTCCATCAGTTTTCTTCTTCCCTTTCTGTTTATCAAAAATAGGGTTATATCCTATGCCTGAACGATCGTTCGTAAATCTTTGTGCTTTCAAAATTACGGTGAGCATTTCACTACCTTTAGTGAATTTCTCAAGTGATTTTGTAAGATATGAATTTATTTTCTCCAGATCCAAACAATCGTCAAAGATAAGATTTTCGCAAGTGAGATTTTCAACTCATAATTTAAGAGTCATATTTTCTCTTTTTAAGGAAATGCATTCATCCATAAGTTTTTCAAATTTAGATTGTATCTCATTATATTCATCAAACAATTCATCATAGGTTACCTCATTGCTGTTTCCAGTTTGCTCTTCTTCTTTCGCCACTGAGATAGACATTGGCGTTTCTTTCTCTTCTTCGCTCTCTTCTCCTGAGGAGTCATCTCCCCAGATTCCTGACACATACGCCTTCTTCTTAAACTGATAAGACTTCTTCTTTTCTTTCTCACTGTCTTTCAGCTGAGGGCATTCTGACTTGTAATGGTTAGGCTTCTCAAATTCGTAACAAATGATTTGATCTTTGTCTCTAAAATCACGTTTGTTACTAGAATTCCCTCTTTGATATCTATTTCTGAAGCCACATTCCTTTCTATAGAACTTTTTAAATCTCTGCACAAACATGGCCATCTTGTCATCGTCTTCTTCATCCTTGTCCTTTTCTTCTTTCTCCTTCAAGGCATTAAGAGTGATTCCCTTGTTTCGGCTACTGTTGACATCGTCTAGGTCCTTTTTGAATCTCAGTTTGCTTTCATATTCAGACAGACTTCCAAATAAGGCAGCAACTGAGGTCATCGATTCTCCACGAGCCTCCTCTATTGCAGTGACCTTAGCTTCCCAGTCTTTTGTCAGAACATTGAGAATCTTCCTGACTTGAGGGCCTTGTTCATATATTTTACCTAAGGCCGCCAACTGATTTGTTAAATGAGTGTATCTAAGCTGGAACTTGGCAATGGTTTCTCCTGACTTCATCCGCAGTAAGTCATACTCGGTGGTCAGAGTGTTAATACGGTTCTCCTTGATGCCAGAAGTACCTTCATATGCAATCTCTAGAGCCTTCCATATTTCTTTCGCGGTTGACAGGTTACATATTCAAAAATACTCCTTCTAACTGAGAGCACTTTGAAGCATCAGAATTGCCTTACTATTGAGAGTGATATTCTTCTTATCATTCTCATCGAATTCAGCCTCTGTCTTTGGAACAGTAATTCCTCCTTCAGTCTTCACAGGTACATAGTCTCCAGTTTCAATTACTCTCCAGAGACCGTATTCAATAGCCATCACGAACACTGTAAATTTTGCTTTCCAAAAGGAATAGTGTTCGCCATTGAATCGTGGGGTCAGTTGATTGAAGCACCATCAGGTAATATTCCTTCCATGATCTTTCTTGGGATGTTAAGCCCAACTGAGAAACCTAGCTTTGATACCAAATGAAGGTGGAATATCACCTAGAGGGGGGTGAATAGGTGATCTTTGAAATTTAAAATCTTTTCTTGTGTATAAATGAAATAGAGACCAATAAGATAAAAGAACACAAGACAATTTATACTGGTTCATTCCAATACACTGACCTACATCCAGTCCCCAGAAACACTCTGGGATTCTACTAAGTTTCAGAAGCAATTACAGACTTTGTAAACGAAGGATAGTCCTCTCACTCTCAGACTCCACTCCCCCTGACAAGTTGTAATTGATACACCCTCTCTTAAGGTTCCTCAACCTTAAGATACAAACTTAACAATGAAATAAGTGTTTAAGTACTCCTCACGAGTTGATAAATAAATGAACACTGAAGTGCAGTTGATAAAACAAATAAAACAGCAAATGAAATTAAACTTGAATTGATTGCGTAGTATTTCGGTAGTTGGCAATTCAATGCTCCGGCTATTTATAGATATTGTATTTAGTGACCGTTGATGAAGCTTCATGTAATAGCCGTTGTGACTCCGAATATGTTCGTTAGATAGATAGATGCAGAATTTCGCCTTTTGATTATATAGCTGGATTTGCAGAATCTATATTCTCTTTCATTCCTTTTGTTTTACCGTTGTGAAATGGTATTTAATAGTCAGGAGGAATATTAGAGAGGCTTTACTTTGATCAAAGTTGCTTTTCGTGTGATTAGCACGTTTTAGGTAGCCGCATTTAATGCTTCTGACATCAGCTACTTCATTCAAAAAATTTGGGATGATCTGTGTTCTAATTTGCTGAAACTCACTCACAAACTTATCAAATCATGTTAGATATATTAATAAGTAATGATATGATGTATTCATGACTTTAATCAGAGAGCCAAGGATTTCAAATAGGCATTCGCTAAAACAGAGAGAGCTTAGACTCGAGTCATCATCTATCTTGACTTGAGTTGAAACAGCAGGAAATACGATAATAGAATTTGAAAATTGTTTTTGACTCGAGGCAGGTGATTTCTTAGCTCGAGTCTAGCCTTGACTCGAGTCACAAAATCCCAGACTCGAGTTGATGAACTGTGATAAAGTGAAGAACACTTAATGAAGAACGTTCTTGACTCGAGGCAGCGAATTGCTTGGCTCGAGTTTTGACGTGAACTCGAGTCACTCAATTTCTAGACTCAAGTTGATGTTCTAAGAAAGCATGCATAGCAATTCGAAAAACTTATTCTTGACTCGAGGTAGACTAATCCTTGACTTGAGTCTACCCATAGACTTGAGTTACCTTCATACTAGGCTCGAGTCATTTATAAGAATGTGACAGATGGAATTGAAGCAAGAAGACTCGAGTTGATATGAGAACCTCGAGTCATCACTAAGGCTCGAGTCATAAAGCTAGGCTCGAGTCAGATAACTTAAGGGATTTTATTAATATTATGCTTTGACTCGAGTGTGAGTTCTGGTTGGCTCGAGTCTTGGACCCGACTCAAGGCAATCTTCGCGCGGTGCTCGAGTCAGAGAGAAATTTTGGTGATAAAGACTTGTGTATTTGACTCGAGTCTGCAGCATTGACTCGAGCCAAAATGAAAGCAAAACATTTCTTCTGTTTAAACAACATTTTGGCTGCTTTAAGTTGTTTTTCTTATTCTTTGTTCTTTTCAACATTTAATCATCATCAAAACATCAAACGGAGAACTAACATTGTGAATCCTATGTATGTATGTATGTATGTATGATTTATAAGACAAACTAATTAATTTCATAGATATTATATATAATATATAAATATATATTTATTATATAATATTTATATAATGAGATTCACAAGACTGAACAATGTGTGTTTGTAAATCAGGAATGTTATTGTCAATGAAGGTGTGGTATTAACAAATAGTAAATGATTTATAACAAATCTTGTAATGGGAATTACCAATTATTTAATGGTATTTACAAGTTCTGCAATGGTAATTACCAGTGCTTTCATCAGGTATTTCACAAGTTTCTCTCATGAAACAACAAACAAGGGTCAGTTATAACAAATCTTGTAATGAGAATTACCAATTCGTTAATGGTATTTACAAGTTCCGCAATGATAATTACCAGTGCTTTCGTCAGATTTTTCACAAGTGTCTATCATAAAACAACAAACAAGGGTCAATTATAACAAATCTTGTCATGAGAATTACCAATTCGTTAATGGTATTTACAAGTTCTGCAGTGGTAATTACCAATGCTTTCGTCAGGTTATTCACAAGTGTCTCTCATGAAACAACAAACAAGGGTCAATTATAACAAATATTGTAATGGAAATTACCAATTCATTAATGGTATTTACAAGTTCAGTAATGAGATTTATAAGAGTGTTTGTTGATGGAAAAAATGTTAAGAAGAATATATATATATATATATATATATATATATATATTTGTTAAAGGAACCAAGTAGCCCGGTGGTTGGGTCACTTGGCCCTTATAAAGGTGGGTTGGGTTCGAACCCCACATTCCTCACTTTCATTGAATCTTTTTTTTAAAAAGAGATTCAACCCCACCCCCAAAAAAAAAAAGAAAAAGAAAAAAACATCGTTGGGTCTCGGGTCGGGCGGTGGCAAGAGCCCGAGGCGTCGGTGGTTGCAGTCGTTCGGCGGTCGATCCTCCGCGAGAGTCATTTTTTTTTTCTTTTTTTTAAATTTTTTAAAAATTAAAGGCAAAAGTGTAAATTCACTTGAATTTGAGAATCCCAATATAGTTCTTGGTACCTTTAAGTCCTTTAACAAATTTAACAAACATTTAAGGATTTTACAAATTTAAATGGTATTTAAATGTAATTTTCCCTTAAATTTTTAAGGAGTTAATTTGTATATGGGTTTATCCAAATCTCTTACAAATTTAGGACTCATGTGTTACATTATAACGCGTATAACCGTACTGCCCTTTAATTTTTTATTTCTTTATAATATCAATTTGAATTCAATGTCTTAAAATTATTAGTTTAGTGTGATGCATTTTTATTACATTAACTAAACAAGTTTAAAATACCTAATTTCATTGACTGAAAGATTGGTCCTTTTATTTGTTTTTTTATAGCAACAGAGTTGGACCAACGAGATAAATTAAAGGTTGAGTTCAGTAGATATTGAAACATTCAAAATACCATCATTAAAATACTTTTGGAAAAAGTACATTTAAATACCATTTAAATTTGTAAAACTCTCAAATGTCTGTTAAATTTGTTAAAGGATTTAAAAGTATTAAGAACCATATTGGATTTTTAAATTCGGGTGAATTTACCGTTTTGCCCTTAATTTTTAAATAAATTAAAAATAAAAATGAAAAATGACCCTCGCCGAGGGCCAATGACGCCGCCGCAGAGGACCGACCACGGACGGCTTACAACCACCGGCGCACGGGCTACGGGTACCGGTAGCTTGAGATCCTGCGATAGTTTTTTTTTTTTTTTTTTTGGTGGGGGTGGGGTTGAATCTTTTTTTTTTTTTTTTTTTTTTTTTTTTTTTTTTACAAAAAAAAAAAAAGATTCAATAAAAGTGGGGAAGGTTGGGTTCAAACTCACCTCACCTTCATAAGGGTCAAGTGGTCCTTGGTTCCTTTTATATATATATATATATATACACACACACATTAACAAATATATATATTCTTCTTAACATTTTTCTATCAACAAACACTCTTGTAAATCCCATTATTGAACTTGTAAGTATCATTAATGAATTGGTAATTACAAGATTTGTTATAATTGACCCTTGTTTGTTATTTCATGGGAGACACTTGTGAAAAACCTAACAAAAGCACTGGTAATTACCGTTGCGAAACTCTTAAATACCATTAATGAATTGTAATTTCCTTTACAAGATTTGTTATAATTGACCTTTGTTTGTTGTTTCATGAGAGACACTTGTGAAAAACCTGACGAAAGCACTAGTAATTACAATTACGGAACTTGTAAATACCATTAGAGAATTGGTAATTCACATTACAAGATTTGTTATTATTAACCCTTATTTGTTGTTTCATGTGAGACAATTGTAAAAAACCTAACAAAAGCACTAGTAATTACTATTGCGGAACTCTTAAATATCATTAATGAATTGGTAATTCTCATTACAAGATTTGTTATAATTGACCCTTGTTTGTTGTTTTATGAGAGACACTTGTGAAAAACCTGATGAAAGCACTGGTAATTACCATTGCGGAACTTGTAAATACCATTAAAGAATTGGTAATTCACATTACAAGATTTGTTATAATTTACCCTTATTTGTTGTTTTACGAGAGACATTTGTAAAAACTTTGACGAAAGCACTGGTAATTATCATTGTGAAACTTTTAAATACCATTAATGAATTGGTAATTCATAGTACAAGATTTGTTATAATTGACCCTTATTTATTGTTTCATGAGAGACACTTTTGAAAAACCTGACGAAAGCACCGATAATTACCATTGTGGAACTTGTAAATACCATAACGAATTGGTAATTTCCATTATAAGATTCTTTTTAAATCATTTACTTTTTGTTAACACAACACCCTTCATTGACAATAACATTCTTGATTTAAAAACACACACTGTTCAGTCTTGTGAATCTCATTAGATATATATATATATATATATGTAGATGTATAGGCGTGTGTGTGTATATGTATGTGTGTGTGCTTGTATGTATGTATGTATGTATGGATATATATATATATATATATATATATATATTATATAATTTACAAGACTAATTAATTTCATAGATATTATATATTATATCCATATATATATATATATATATATTATATAATTTACAAGACAAGACTAATTAATTTCATAGATATTATATATTATATATAAATATATATTTATTATATAATATTTATATAAAGGGATTAAAAGACTATGTATGCGCGTATTATATAATATATAATATCTAAATATCTAAATATATATTATAATATATATATGTGTATATATATATATATATATAAAAGATTCACAAGATTAAACAATGTGTAGTTGTAAATCAAGAATGTTATTGTCAATGAAGGTGTGATATTAACAAAAAGTAAATGATTTATAACAAATCTTGTAATGAGAATTACCAATTTGTTAATGGTATTTACAAGTTCCGCAATGGTAATTACTAGTGCTTTCGTCAAGTTTTTCATAAGTGTCTCTCATAAAACAACAAACAAGGGTCAATTATAACAAATCTTGTAATGAGAATTACCAATTCGTTAATGGTATTTACAAGTTCCGCAATGGTAATTACCAGTGTTTTCTTCAGGTTTTTCACAAGTGTCTCTCATGAAACAACAAACAAGGGTCAATTATAACAAATCTTGTAATGGGAATTACCAATTCCTTAATGGTATTTACAAGTTCTGTAGTGGTAATTAACAGTGATTTCGCCAAGTTTTTTACAAGTGTCTCTCATGAAACAACAAATAAGGGTCAATTATAAAAAATCTTATAATGAGAATTACTAATTCGTTAATGGTATTTACAAATTTTGAAATGGTAATTACCAGTGCTTTGGTTAGGTTTTTCATAAGTGTTTCTCATGAAGCAACAAACATGAGTCAATTATAACAAATCTTATATTGGGAATTACCAATTCGTTAATTGTATTTACAAGTTTTGCAATGGTAATTACCAGTGCTTTCGTCAGGTTTTTCACAAGTATCTCTCATGCAACAACAAACAAAGGTCAATTATAACAAATCTTGTAATGAGAACTACCAATTTTTTAATGGTATTTACAAATTCAAGTAATGAGATTTGCAAGAGTATTTTTATGGAAAAAATGTTAAGAATAATATATATATTTGTTAGTGCATATATATATTAAAGGAACTAAGTGACCCGAGTGGTTGGGCCACATAGCTCCAATGAAGGTGAGGTGGTTTCGAATCCCACCTTCCTCACTTTCATTAAATCCTTTTTAAAAATAAAAAAATAAAAAAGATTCAACCCCACCCAAAAAAAAAAAAAAAATTTGCCGGATCTTAGATCGCAGGTGGTCGAGCCAGTGCGGGCGGTCGGTCCTCCGGGCGCGGCGGCAAGGGTAATTTTTTTTTTTTTTTTTCAATTTATCTTAAAACTAAGGGTAAAAGGGTAAATTCATCTGAATTTGAAAATCCCAATATGGTTTTCGGTATTTTTAAATCCTTTAACAAATTTAACAGACATTTAGGTTTTTGTAAATTCAAATGGTATTTAAATGCAATTTTCCCAAAATGTAATTTACCTCTATTTAAAAATTTAAAAAAAATACTCGTACGTTTTTATTAAAAAAAATAGCGAGATATAGGGAACCAAACCTTCTCTGTTTCTGGTTTTTCTTAAAATAAATGCTTACCAAAAAATCAAATAAAATGAGCCACCAAATTCTGATAGCATTCTTCAGAATGGGGTCCAGAAAAGTATTTTAATGATGGTATTTTGAATGTTTCAATATCTACTCAATTCAACCTTTAATTTATCTTGTTGGTCCAACTTTGTTGCTATAAAAAACAAATAAAAGGACCAATCTTTCAGTCAATGAAATCATATATTGTACTTCTTCTTCCTCAAGAAATGCACAGTAAGTAACCAGAGAACTTCTATAAAAACAACCTCACATAGCTGCTATCTCATGAACCATACAGAAACAACTCATGGAAGAGAAGACTAACCAAGTTGTGCTTTTGGGAATTTGGCCAAGCGGCGCATGCGCAAGGGTTGCACTAGCCCTTAAACTTAAGGGCATACCTTACAAATACGTGGAGGAAGATTTAACAAATAAAAGTGAGTTGTTGCTGAAGAACAATCCTATCCACAAGAAGGTTCCAGTGCTCTTGCATAATGATAAGGCAATTGCTGAGTCACTTGTCATCTTGGAGTACATCGAAGAGACTTGGAGTCACACCCCAAAACTTTTGCCTTGTGATCCTTATCAAAGGGCAAAAGTTCGATTCTGGGTCAATTACTTTGATCAAAAGGTGAGTATCATCCCTCTTTACCTTAAAAACTGTACTGTTGTTTGTTATATCGTTTGCTCCCTCCGATCTTTAATATGAGACCTAATTAGATACTTAATTTTGGTCCTAAATGTAAGATATATTATCTATCTTTTTCTAATTTACCCTTACTGTAATCCCTCAACAATAATGAAATAAGAGAGATTGAGGGAATTAATGAAGATGATTAGGGCTTTTAAAAAAAAGTATATTATATTAACTAACTTTTTTAACTTAATTAAATTAAGTAAATAGGTCTTACATTATAGACCAGAGGGAGTATCGATAAATTGTTATGTCAAAAATATGATAGTTTAATTTAGACATTCTAACAAATTAAAATTGACTTGGTCCTTTAGATCCGTCCAGCTATCTACCCCATCTTCAAATCAAGAGCAGAAGAAAGAAAGAAAGCAATTGAAATTCTGAATGAAATGATCAAAGATTTCTATGAAGGTGTGAAGAAAGATTTTGGGGAGGAATTCCCTTATTGTAAGGGTAAGTGCTTGGGACTGCTGGACATTGTGGTGGGGGTGAATGGAGGCAATTACAAGGTCATCAATGATGCTTTGGGAATGGAAGTGATTCATACTCACATAAACTCACAGTTCTTGTCTTGGATGGATGCCCTGAGGGAACATCCTCTTCTGAAGGACACACTGCCTCCTCATGATAAGTTTGTGGCCAAATTCATAGAGGAATTTGGTCCTATCAACTAAAACTATTTCTTATTTCTGTTTACAGTATAATCTGAATAAAAAAATATTTTCTTGTATTTTGTGTATTTTCAGAGTTCATAAGGTTTTGTTGTAAAATAAACAATATTAGCAACTATTTCTTGTATGATGAGAGCTCCTTGCAATAATAATAATTAAAAATAAAAAATTGGTTTGTTCATAGGATAAGATTTCTGATGTTAACTTGAATGCATAATGTTTGATTCGATTGCCTCCATTTTCGTCTAAATGATTTTTTTATTATTCCATCAATTTAATATTCAAATTACAAAAAAAAATTTTTTTTTTTTATGAAAGAAGAAAAATGAATAAATTTTGCTCTTGTAATGAGTTATGTCAATTTCAGTTTAACAAGAAATAAGAATAATTTTTTACTCCCTCTAAGGAATCCATCTACTGAAGAAGTTATATAGTGGTACTACTTCCAATCTTAAATATAAGATATTTGACTTTTTTTTTTTTTGAAGAGGTTAAGAAAATTAAATAAATTACTTAATAATATTATATGTTGTGTATAATTAAATTATATATCAGTTTATAAGTTAGACAAATTAGTTTGGGAAAAAAACAATAAATATAAATATTTTAAAGTAATTTAATTAGCTTTTTTAATCTCATAAAAAAAAATTAAATGAGTTTTATATTTAGGATTGGAGGTAATAGTAAAATAAATAAGCACCAATCTTCAAAGAGTATGATACAAGTCAACATTAAGAACAAATAGTTTTATAGTTAAAATTAAAACAAAAGGAAGTTCAGCCAGTATTACAAGAAACTGACACATCAGTTAGGAATTAAGTGCTACCCTTTTTTGGGGACAAAGAAGTGCGAGCCTTATAGCAGTAGATATATTAAGAGCTCATTTAGATGGGTTTTTAAAAAAATGATTGTTTTTTACATTGCTTTTTAAAAAAGTACTTTAATTAGAAATTAAAGCTATTTTACGTTTAGATGCATCATTTAAGAAATACTTTTAAATTAAAAAAAAAAGTTGTTTGAATGTTAAAATAGAAAAGTATTTTTTTATTAGTAAAATTATTTAAATGGGGACAAGGTTTTTATTTTACTAAAAATCAAGGGGAATTGGTGTCAAAACAAATTATTAAAGAAGAGTGAAGAGCCAGTCATTTTTTTTCATTCTCTCTCTTCTTTTGCACTTTTTTTTTTTTTAAGCTACAAATTGAAGCTTAAAAAAAAAAAAAAAAAAGCAAAATTTTGGCTTTTTTCGTTACTTTGCTTTTTTTTTTTTTTTTTTTTTTTTTAAAGCTCTCATCCAAACACGTTTATTAGTAAAAATAGCACTTTATTTTTTCAAAAAACTCATCCAAACAGGATTTAAAGCTTGTTGGCTCATTAAGATTTAAAAGCTCGTCCATAGGCTCTAAACCTTGTTGGGTCATTAAGCAATCTTAAGGGAGATAAAGAACAGGCCGTAAATTCCCAGTGTTTTGGTAGAGGTGCTGGATTGTTCCAACTTCCAAATAATCACAACCAACCAAGTTTTGGGAAGAATAGGAAAAAACCATGGTTCGTGAGTGTGATATTTCTCTCCTCCCTCTTTCGAAAGAGGAGGATGATCTCCTAATGCGAAGTTCTAAGAAAGTGAAGAATGGAGAGAATGATAATGGTTTTGCCTCTGTGAAGGAGTCATGGCCCAAACTTGGGGAGAGCGGTGCTGGTTATAGTAAGGGGGTATGTTGTTTGCTGTGAAACTCAAAGGAACAGTGAATGGTGATGGTAGGGCTAATGATAATCACGTCAGTGGAACTGGTGAAAAGGATGATGATAACATGTCGGAGGATGAAATTAGTAGTGACGACTCTGAACCTCATTTTAAGATAGAGGAGGATGAGTCTCAAAACTTCCCCACGTTTAAGTTCTCGGATAGAATTAAGAAGCGTCTTTACAAGGCGTGGCGAAGTGCAGTAATAGTCAAACTCCTGGATAAACCTATTGGCTATAAAGCCCTTTTGACAAGACTCCAGGCGCTTTGGGCGAAGAAGGGAGTGCTAAGCCTTATTGACATTGGATATGGTTTCTTTGTTGTTAAGTTGACAAATAGAGATGACTATATGAATGCTCTTACAGGGGGACCATGGATGATCTATGATCATTATCTCACGGTGAGACCATGGGAGCCAAACTTTGCCCCTGCTACAGCGAAAATTGACAAAGTGGCCGTCTGGGCACGTCTTCCGAAGGTGGCCCTTGAGTATTATGATCGGGAGGCCCTTACTATTATCGGGAATAGAATAGGGGACATGATCAAAGTGGATATGAACACCTCTTGTCAGCTCAGAGGGCGATATGCTCGGGTCTGTGTCCTAGTAAATCTGGAGAAGCAACTAATGGCAAGGTTTCGTCTGGATGGTAATGACTACTATTTGGAGTATGAAGGCTTGCACTTACTTTGCCCCAACTGCGGAATGTATGGGCATGTTAGTGAAGCATGTCCCAAAGGCGTGAGGCTCATCAGAATGTATGTGATCAGGAGCGCCGTAAGGAAAATTCGCCGGAAGCAGCTCCCCTACAGATTTCAAGGACTTCAAACGCTCACCGGGATGTATGGAAGGTGGTTCAAAAAAATTGCCGTCCACGAAAAACGAAGGATGGGAAGGAGGGACCCACAAAGCTGAGTACGTTGGGATCTCGGTACGATCTTCTAGCGCAGATGAACAATTTGCAGCAAGTTGAAGCAGACAAATCTGACGGTCAGTCGAGCCAAGGTTAGATGGTAGTGGCGCATAATCCAAAAAGTCGAGGTTCCAATAGAGAGAAAATTCAGAAAAAAAGGGGAACAACAGTCGAATTCCTCAGAAGGAAAAACTATGATGGAGGATGACGGCGCTCTGACTATGGGGGATGGAGAGGTACACGAGCAGACGAGACGGGTAGAAAAGAGAGCCAGGGAAAAACAGGATGATGTTTTGAGTATTATTTTGTCAAACAAAGAGGGAGTTGGTAGAGTAGGTGGGGGGTCTAACGAGGTGAGGGTGTCAGGTCATGATGAGTTGGTTGGGGAAACTATTATTTTGGAGCAAGGATTTGACCCGGGAGACAAAAAAGATGAGGCAATGGGCCTGGGTGAGTTGGGTAAGGACTTAAAGTCAAAAAACGACGAGCAGTTCGGACTAATGGATATGGGCCATGACTTGCAATCTCCTCAGCCCCCTCAGGAGGCGAGCTTGTGTGAGGGTGAAATGGACTGTACTATTGTCCAAGAGACCCAAGAACCTGGTGGTGTCTAAAGGAGTTGAACCCTTTTATCTTAGATAAGTTTGATTATGGATCAGATCCTGTATTGGAATACAAGGGGGGCCTATAGTACGAGGCTACTCTCAAATATCAAGGTTGTTTGTAGTGGGCTCAGGCCCAGTATGATTGTGATTGCTGAGACCAAATGCTCAAATGAGGGCCCCTTCCAGCGGCTCCTGAATTGGGGCTTTGATTCTCTAAAAATCATACCTAGTGAGGGCAGATCGGGAGGAATTGCGGTCCTGTGGAGAAATAATGATATCAAGGTACATATTGAAGAGGAGAATAGACAGTTTATACATATGACCTGTGCATTTAAGGGTCTTCATCCTTTCCTTTTAACAGCAACATATGCAATTCCTCACTCAAATCTTCGATCGGAGTTATGGGCGCGTCTCAGGTGGCTTGCGAACACGATTTCCCTTCCGTGGGTAGTTTATGGAGATCTGAATGACATTGCTTCTCCAGATGAACGTTGTGGTGGAGTTCGACGCAACCTCCGACAAATCAACTGGTTTAATGACAAGATTCTGGAATGTGGTCTATCAGATCTGGGTTTTAAGGGGCCGAGGTTCACTTGGAAGGGCCCCCTGATTTTTGGAAATCAACGCCTATATGAACGGCTTGATCGCGCGCTGGTCAACAATCGCTTCCTCTTGGAGTTTGTGGCTAGACAACTATGTTAAGGTATTGCCCAGAACCTCCTTCTCCGACCATAACCCTTTGCTTCTTAATTTTCAAACAGATGTCCAAGCTGCCTATGGACGACCGTTTAGATTTGAGGCGATGTGGCTTCTTGATGAATCGTTTGATAATTGCCTCACGGAAGCATGGAAAGGAGACGTAAGCTTGGAGGATGCCCTCTCTAATCTCCAGAATTCATTGATCTCCTAGAACAAAGAATGTTTTGGTATGGTAGAGAAGAATAAAAGAATGTTTCTATCCCGGCTCAGAGGAATCTAGAACTCACCGAGGTATCCTCGCTCCACCTATTTATGCTTGCTAGAAAAGGACTTACAGTTTAAGCTTGATGACCTGTTGAAGAAAGAGGAACTGAAATGGTTTCAAAGATCATGATCTGAGTGGATTACCAAGGGAAATAGGAACACCAGATTTTATCACTTAAAGGCCACTATGAGACAGAGACGAAACAAGGTCCTTATGCTTAGGGATGATCATGGAGTCTGGTTTGAAGATGAGACAATTATGAAGGAGATGGCAGTAAGTTTCTTCAAGAATCTTTACCAAGATCTTCCTCTGTTAGGAAATGGGGACAGGTATGAGACGAGAACTACTTTCCCTCAACTGGACAAGAGCTTGCTAGAGCCTCTCGGCTTACCACCTTGTAATGAGGAGATAAAGAAGGTGTTGTTCTCCATTGGGCCTTATAAAGCGCCAGGTTTTGACGGTTTCCCCCCTGTTTTCTTTCAATCTAGATGGAATATTGTGGGCCCTTCTCTCTGTAGTTTTGTCAAAGGGGTTTTTGAGAAGAGGCTGGATCTTGAGTGTCATTATAAAACGCTTATCTCCTTGATTCCGAAGAGAGAAAAGCCTGAAGTGATGGGGCACTTTTGGCCTATATCCCTCTGCTCCGTTCATTATAAATGCATCACTAAGGTCATTATAGGAAGGTTAAGGAACTTGATGGATAGCATTATATCCCCATTCCAGGCTAGTTTCATTAAAGGCAGACAGATTCATGATAATATTCTAGTGGGCCAAGAGATATTGCACACGATGAAGAGGAATAGAGGAAGGAAAGGTCTAATGGCAGTGAAAATCGACTTAGAAAAAGCTTACGACAGGATTAGCTGGGAGTTTCTCCAAAAAGTTTTGAAGGAGGTCGGGTTTGATTCTGGTTTCATTGAGCTTATCATGCGTTGTGTATCATCAGTCTCATATAATGTTCTATGGAATGGTTCTCAAACTCAATTTTTCTCTGCCAGGAGGGGCCTCAGACAGGGAGACCCTATCTCCCCTCTCTTGTTTGTGCTCTGTATGGACAAACTGTCTCATATGATTTGTGATGAAGTCAACTTAGGTTTATGGAAACCAATTCGGGTCTCCAAGATAGGACCGGCAATATCTCACCTTATGTTTGCAGATGATCTTCTGCTCTTTAGTGAAGCTACAGTGGAACAAACGGTTTGCATGATGAGGTGTCTAGAGAAATTTTGTGGTGTGTCGGGGGGGAAAATTAACAAAGCAAAATCCTCAGTTTTCTTCTCACCCAAGGTCCCTCTGGCGATGAAACAGAATATTGCCTCGATCTCAGGTCTCAAGATTTCTTCAGAAATTGACACTTATCTGGGATTTCCTTTATCTAGGAAAAGGAGACCTACGGAGACTTTCAGTTACATAACTGATCGAGTACTACAGAAGTTATCAACTTGGAAAGAGAACTGTCTATCAACAACAGGAAGAATTACTTTGGCAAGATTGGTTATCGGGACCATTCCCCAGTACCCGATGTTTGTAGCAAGAATTCCCAATGCTATCTGTCATGAAGTTGAAAAGCTACAGAGAAATTTTATCTGGGGACATCCATCTACTGCACATGGCCATCATCCCATTGGCTGGGAGCAGATGCTCCTTCCCAAAAATCAAGGGGGATTGGGACTTAAACGACTCTCGTCGATAAATACGGCATGCGGTGCTAAGATTGCTTGGAAGCTTCTGATTGGGGAAGGAGGGCTCTGGGCAGAGGTTTTTCTTAAGAAATATATGCTGAGGGATGAGCGTGAGTTAATGAATGTGCAGGCTGGGGACTCACAAGTGTGGAAATTCATAGTACAAAACAAGGCCTTGGTACATGAAGGCTCGCAATGGAGAATTAGGAATGGGCTGGGAGTTCATTTCTTTACTGATAAATGGTTGTTTCCTGATAAAACAATTAAGGAAATATCTATCAGACCAATTGAACCAGAGGAAGAGAACAGCTTGGTTGTGGACTGGGCCCCGCATGGCTGTTGGGATTTTGGTAGACTCAATAACATACTTCCGACAGATGCATTGCATAAACTTGTTGCAACCATGCCTCCCCTACCGGCCGCAGGGAACGATTGTCTAGTGTGGAAAGAAAATAAGAATGGGATTTTCTCTTTGAAGAGCGCGTATCTCATGATTGAAAATAGCGGAGGTATGAATCTTGATCCTGTCTTCAAACTTGTGTGGAAGTGGGTGGGAGCAGAGAGGATTCGGGTTTTCATGTGGATTGTCTTCAATGATAGGCTATCGACAAACCTCTGGAGGAGCAAATGGTCCTCTGTTTCCCCCTTATGCACCTGGTGTAATGATAGTTGTGAGGATACTATGCATATTTTACGTGATTGTAAATATGCCAGTGATGTTTGGCATGGTCTTGTTGATCCAAAGCATCTCCCCACTTTCTTTTCGCTGTCACTGAAAGATTGGGCTGTATTCAATTTTAAAAATGATCTTGCGAAGGAAAAGGGCGGTAACACTGGATGTCAATCTCGGGAGTGGGCATTTGGAAGCTGTGGATTTGGAGAAACAATTTTTGTTTTAATGAGGAACAGGGAAAACCTCCTGATCCGATTTCAGCTATTAGTAGATCCTGGAGGAGTTTTGTACAGGTGCATGATTTATTTGGGGTCACGCATGCCGCACCAGTGGTCTCTGCTGTGTGGCAGCCACCGGAACATGGTTGGCTCAAAGTGAATGTTGGTGGTGCTGTATCTCAGAACGCAAACACAGCCGGGTGTGGGGGGTGTTAAGGGATCAGGAAGGGAACTGGGTTGCGGGTTATTCATGCTTCCTGGGATCATGCGACGTTTTTTATGCTGAAGCTTGGGCGGTTGCTGAAGGCCTGAAAGTAGCGTGGGATTTAGGATACAGAAGGGTAATACTGGAATCTGATTCGAAAGTGTTGGTGGATTTACTGAGAACTGATAATTTTGCTGAGTCTGGAGGTCTGATTCTCTGGCATATAAAGGATCTCATGAGCAGGAGGTGGACTCTGAAGATCCAAAATATAACTAGAGAAAGAAACATGGTTGCTGATGCACTCGCTAAATAGGGCTTGGCTAATTCTTCTTTCTTTGATGCTTGTCCGATCCATTTACGGCCCTTGTACCTTAATGATATTCTGGGATTACTTTCCCCTTGTAACTTTTTTTTTTTTTTTTTTTTTTTTTTTTTATACACATAGTAGGGGAGGGCGGGGTTCAAACCGCGGATATGGGGAGAGAAGTCAAGCTCCCATACCATTTTATCAAGGCTTACTAAGGCGCTGACTTTTCCCTTGTAACTCTCCTTTAAGTTAATGTAATCATATCTTTAGTATAAAAAAAAAAAAAAAAAAAAATTTCCAAATAATCAATTATTCTTGCGGCGCTTCTGTATATGTTTATTTTCTTTCTTCGACTTCTACTTGGCCGAATTCTCAGTGGTTGGTCGAGACGCTGATTTGTTCAAATCATCGATAGAAAATATAAATATATAGTAAATCACATTATTTAATATTATACCATAACATCAAAAAGTCTTAAAAGACCAATACACTATATGGGGCTGGTTACATGGATATGGCATGATGACATTATACTCTATCTACAATCAAATCTGTAAATTTATTGTTAATAAAAAAAATCATGTCTAATAACTTTCGGTCTTCTTCTATTACTTTTTCATAAGATTTAATATAGTCTCATTCAGGGGCGGAGCTTGAGACAAAAAAAAAAAATTTTGGGGGGGGGGGGATCTATATTCATTAACTAACTAAAAAATTTTAGGGATAAGGGTCTTAAATGCCATGGAAGTTTTCACTCAGGAGCACTGGTAAGACGGAAATTTTTTTTGGACCAAAAAATACCACGGTAAGTTTTCACTAAGGAGCAATTTTGCCCCAGAAGTTTTCATTAAGGAGCAATTTTACTCTTCTGTCCCCAAATATTAAATTTGACTATTAAATCAGTCAAAGACCACACATATTATGCCTTTAAAAGTCAAACTTGGAGCCGAGAAGGAGATCCTTGAGATGTTGAGCTTAAGGCGCGGAATTTGTGAAGCCGAACGGGTCAAAGGGTGAAAGGTCGACTATCACAAAACCCAAAGGAAGCATCACTTATGATCTAAGCAAATGATCGGTCTATACAAACGTAAATATTATCACTATTGATTTTTTTTTGAACCAATTTTTGGAACAATTCATTTCTCGTTTTTGCGTTTCATTTACATTTTGTGACAGACCTTTCAATCCTTTGACCCGTTCGGCTTCACAAATTCGCCGCCTTGATTTCAACATCGAAGGATCTCCTTCTCGATTCTAAGTTCGACCTTTTCTATGCATGACATGTGTGGTCTTTGATCGATTTAATAGTCAAATTTAATATTTGGGGACGAAGGGAAAAATTGCTACGTTTTGTAAACTTGGGGCAAAATTGCTCCTTAGTGTAAACTTTCGGGGCAAAATTGCTCTTCAGCGAAAACTTCCCGGGCAAAATTGCTCCTCATCGAAAACTTCCGTGGCAAAAATGATACTTCCGGGGCAAAATTGCTACGTCTTGTGAACTTCCGTGGCATTTTTGGTCCAAAAAAAAAACTTCAATTTTACTAGTGCTCCTAAGCGAAAACTTCCATGACATTTAAGACCCTTATTACAAAATTTTATGATTATATAATATTTTAAAATATTCAGATTTATAAAAAAGTTGGAAGAGAAAAAATAGGGAGAAGATAAAATCAAAGAAATAATATTACAAAGTATTACTCCCTGTATTTTGATGGACCAGAGAAAACACAAAGAAAACAAAACTTTATAAATTAAAAGCCATATGTAGAGAAACTTTCTATCTTCTGTGTTATAACTATAGTGATGCATTGAAGATAAAATAGCTCCACTATAAAGAAACTGAAAAACTCTATAATGGTATTCTCGTACTTCACTCTGATTCAGCAACATCATCTGTTGGCAATGTCTTTTTCCCAGATCAATTAAATTTACAGCAAATACTTCTACTTCTACTTCTGAGGTTGAGGTTGAGGTTTAAAATGAAAAATCAATTAACTTCATCCACATGTGTAGTATAGAATGGGTAAAAGCATAATAAAGAATACACCATAAAAGTAAATTTCATTGATAAGCTAAAAATTTCAGGCAATTAAATTGGAATATCGAAAAAAAAAATGACAAGATTAACATATCATATGAAACAAAGATTAAATTATAAGTCCCTAAGATATAAAAAGCTGACTTGCAAATGAAAAAATAAAAGAGGGAAAAATGTTATAAAAAAATTATTTTTTGGGGGGGGGATTAGAATTTACATTATATTAAATTTGTTTTAAAAAAATTCTAAACAAAATTCATTTTTATGGCCCCCTAGTCATAGTAAAGCCCGCCTCTGGTCTCATTTATCCTCTTCACTAGCATTTCCAACTGATTTCTTTGTATACGTTTAAATCACCTCATATAATTTTTGAACATTTTTTTCTTTAATGGATGTCATGTCAAACTCCTCATCATATATATGTTCATCTTGAATTTTATTTTTTCTCATATAACCATGCATTTATTTCAACATCATCATCCAGCAAATCTACACTCTTGTTATGCTCATTTTGCTTTGTTAGTTTTATACCAGTTTGATACATTTATGTTAAGATTACTTTTCAATCCTAAATTGATTCTCATATGCAAGTCTTCATTATCAACCTATGTTGAATTTTTCTCCGTATATTTTATTCAATTTCCCACAATTTTGTTATCATTCATTCAATATTTATCGACATAATTCAATGCGATTTGACTATTGGAAAGATGAAAACATTCTTCATTGAGATTTTCAAGTTGTTATATTAATGGAAAATACTTATGTTAAGTTTTTTACATCAAGTTCTTTCATCATATCCAACCATTTGTATTATTTTTTTAATTATTATCATTAAACTATAAACCCATATTAAAAACCTAAGACACATGGTTACACTTGATATAATGAATATAAAGAACTTGATAAAAGTATGGTCTTGTATGGGATAAGTATCTTTTTTACCCTTTAAATTTTGGCTGAGGAGCATTGGGTAGACAAATTTTTTTTTTTTTTTTGGAGCAAAATTGCCACGAAAGTTAACAAAACGTAACAATTTTGCCCCTCCATTAATTTTGACCGTTAAGTTTAACTGATGTGCACACATGGTATGCCACCTCATCACTTGGCATGCCACCTCATCAATCAAAATACAGTTAAGTATCATTTTTGCCCCAAAAGTTTTCGCTAAGGAGCAATTTTACCCCGGAAGTTTACAAAACGTAGCAATTTTGTCATTCTATCCCCGAATATTAAATTTGATTATTAAATCAGTCGAAGAACACATATGTCATGCATTGAAAAGATCGAACTTGGAGTCAGAGAAGGAGATCCTTGAGACGTTGAGCTCAAGGTGGCTAGAATTTGTAAAGCCGAACTGGTCATATAAATGGGAAGGTCTGTCGCAAAAGCCAAAGAAAGCATCACTTGTGATCTAAGCAAATGAAACGCAAAACAAGAAATGAATTGTCCTAAAAATTGGTTTAGTAACACAAATAAATAGTGATAGTATTTACCTTTATATAGATTGATCTAGGCCACCCTCCCTTAAAATCGCTGGAATTTTTAGGAGTAGTATAGATTTACCTCCGGGGATAGGATGGGTGGCCAAGATCAATCTATACAAAGATAAATACTATCACTATTGATTTGTCTTACTAAACCAATTTTTGGGACAATTCATTTCTCATTTTGCATTTCATCTGCTTAGGTCATAAGTGATACTCCCTCTGGCCTTTGTGACAGACTTTCTGTTTCTCTTTGACTAGTTCGACTTCACAAATTTCGGCTGCTTTGAGCTTAACGTCTAAAGGATCTCCCTCTCTGATTCCAAGTTTGACCTTTTCAAGGCATGACATATGTGTTTTTGACTGATTTAATAGTCAAATTTAATATTGGGGGACAAAAGGGCAAAATTGCTACGTTTTGTAAACTCGGGGCAAAATTGCTCCTCAGCAAAAACTTCCAGGAAAAAATGATACTTAACTCTATTTTGATTGATGAGGTAGCATGCCACGTGATGAGGTGGCATACCACATGTGCATATTAGTTAAACTTAATAGTTAAAATTAATGGAAGGGCAAAATTGCTACATTTTATTAACTTCCGTGGCAATTTTGCTTCAAAAAAACTTCTGTCTACCTAATACTCCTCAGCCAAAACTTTCGAGGCAAAAAAGATACTTATACCGTCCTATATTTATAAAGTGTGAAGGATTTCGAGCGTACCTGAAATCCATATACTCGATAGGTACCAACAGGAGATTGGAGTACCAATCCGGACTCAGATCACATTATACAAAAGATTCACCATAGAAGGAGAAAAGAGTTCCAAAAAGATAAGTTATTTTGGGATTTTTTTTTTCTATTAGTGTAACCTAATTCCCATCTCGTAGATATATTCCCATATCTCACGTATATGAAGTTATTTTAAATTGAATTTTAAATCACAAAGATAAAATTCCCTTATTTGACCCATATCTCTCATATTTACATAATACTCCATTTGCATTGGACTTGGATCCTAATCCACCAAGGGTAGACTGGGCATATTCCAATATCTCCCACTCACACTTGGTGGATCAGATGTTATGGATTAAGTCTCTTTCTCTTCCATCTTTCTTCCATGCTAGGTGCTTTGCTATGACCGTGTGAGTATGATGTCTCCATTTTTGTCTCTTGTACTAGAAATCCATTTCACAGAGACCACCACAAAATAACCCTGTAGTGCAGCTCAATCATATAACTATGATGCCTCTAATATCCTATATTTAACTTAGACTCTGCATATGGCCAATCTAATCCCTCTTAAAGTCAAGATAAAACTCATATTGCCTTTCTTAAATGCATAGTATCCACACTTATGAAATTACCCAAGTAACATCATAAGGGATCAATCTCAGAGAGAAGCATGTATATTCTAGGAAATCTTCCTTTCACCATATATCAATTTGACATGAAAAAACTGTTTTCCTAACATAAAACCTTTAGATCGTATGTTGAATGATCATAGGAATAATGTTAAAGTAGTAGAGACGTTGAAACATATCTCAATGATATTATCAAAGTCAAAGGACATTTTTGAAAGGGTTAACCTTTTGGGGACTTACACAACAATGAAGCAAGGATCTATTCAATTGCTTCCTATTTGAGATTCTCTTGCACATGCAGTATGAATCACATGCTACAGGGTTATCCTTATACTATAAGAGTATATGTTGTTTTGATCTTACCATTAACACTGTACAGAGTTAAGTAAAAATGTAACACCACAAATTCAACACCCGCAAACTTAGCCAAAATATTTGAAATACCTCCAACAGGGATGATCAATATCCAAATCATTAAATTACATAACCATGTCAAATAAAATTCATAATACAAAGTCAAAATAAGTTTTCAAAATATTTCAGAGTTAAATACAATGCGGAAGTCCTAGGGTCATAACATAACCTAAGCTACAGGAGTACAAAAGAGTCTTCAAAGCTCACTCTATAGATGCTTTCTATTGCTCCCTACTAGAATGTTCACCTGAAAAATATTAATATAGGATGAGATTTCACGTTAGTAACTATTGAAAGTTTCTACCATACACAAGCAAATTATATATAACAAAAAGCAGGAGTTGATTACACACACACACACACAAACGAACACACACATACACACACACACATATATATATATGTATATATCATATTTTCCATACAAAATTCTTTTGCAAAAGTAATCTTCATCATGTCAAATTGTGAACTATACAATTATACAATATGCAATATGCAGCATCCCTTATATCATGTCCACCCTTATAATGCTGACTGGAGCAGGCTAACATATGGTCCAACAGAAACTCATTCATTTGACTGGATGGTTCTAAGCTCACCAAAACCTAAGATATACCGACCTAAGGTATAGAGCTTAAGTATGAACTATAGCTCCCCTCCTTAAAAATAACAACTAAAGAGGTGTCACGTGTCCCACAACTCCAATATAATCCCGGCCAGAGGAAAACATGGAAGATGAGGCCTTGACAAGTACGATCAACTTTGCACTGAGTGATGGCATAAAAAAATCTTATCATTCAAATTCCTCTTTACTCCAGCCTATCACAAATACAACCGCCATGATAATTATATAAAAAATAAAATATATTAAAGCAAGCTTATAAAATATCATCATCAGTGACCACTTTATTATTCTTGAAATTCAAAAGACCAAATTGTCGTTTTGAAATTTGGGACTAAATTGTCATTTATGAAATTCGGGGCAAAAATGTAATTTTTTTGGGCACAAAACTCGTAATATTCAGTTTTTATTATAATAATATTATAATACATATATATAAATTCAGTCTATAAAAAATAATAATTTATAATCATACATAATTCACAAGTATATGGAAGAATATTCAGAGTTACCGTTACTTGCTAATTCCCAAATAATAACCAAAAAGCTACTACTAGGATCGCCAAATAATTATCTCTATGTTTTCTCTCTCTCATTCTTTCTCTCATCTCTATATTTTTCTCACACTCGCTTGTTTCCGCTCGAATACGCACCCGAAGTTTTGCATATTCATAGTGGTTGAGGAGGGGATAATTCAGGTGAAATTAGGGGGTAGATAGGGGTGAAATTGGTGGGTAGTTTGAGGTAAAATTTATTACCCCTTCCCCCTTTACTTTAACGTTGCCGGCATTGCCGACCACGTTTCTAATATGCCTATATATATTATAATATTTTCCACAATATAATAATATATTATAATAATAATAATAATTATTATTATTATTATTTTAACTAACATTAGAAAGTTTTACTCCTATACTAAATTTTTTTGAGAAATCAATTATCATTAATCTATCCTATCATTATTTTAAATAAAAGGATATTACTAAAAAACACACATTATCTAAACCTGACGTTCTTAAAAATCATATAGATCACTTAGTAATTAAAAACCCTAATTCAATCTTCTATAGCTTTTTCAAGATTCATGGGGAAGACGGTGTTAGCGGTAGGGTTACGCTTTTGCATAGGGAAGGGTTTGGCAGATGGTGAAGGCTCAAATGGAGCGTAGAAGTAGAAAAAGTAATTAAAAGATAAGAGTTTTTATGATAATATTGTTATTGTAATTAAAATATGATTTTTTTTTAAAAAAAAAAATTGAGATGATATGGCAAGCTAATTAGGATTTAAATAATGTGACTTGATGAGTTAACACTTTCCGTCAAATAAAACTAACAATGTTAAGTTTCGAGGACTAAAAGTACTCTTTTTAAACTTAAGGGATTAAAATGATTCTCAATACAAATATAAAAAATCAAATGTATAATTTAGGCTATAATCATATACTCATAAAGTTGGGGTAAGTGGTGTATAATTTAGTCAAAATAAAAAACAAAGCATGTTCTTTACTTTTTTTTTTTTTCAGCTCGAGTAACATGGGCTTAATCTTGGTCCAAAAGGCCCGTGATAACCTAAAAAATTATATTCTCATTATCTCATAGGCCATGGCCTATGAGTTTCATGAGAGAGTTGATAATTTTGACCTAGAGAGAGACTAATCAGCCCAATTTGTGCATCATAAAAAATAGTAATTAATCTTTTTTTAAAAAAAAAAAATAACATAGCCAATTATATCATATGAAAAATGCAAAGATATCAGCATACATAAGACAACAGCACACATAAGATGCCAACTTATATGTGAGTTAGCAAGGTAGAACATAACAATTATTGAAACCTCTATTGCAATAATCCAAATTTATAGTCAAGTTAAAAGCTCCATCAAACATAGGAATAAAAGGATATTACAATCAGCTTTTAACAGCATGAGTAAGACTCGGGCTGCAATATGAGGCAAATTAGTATACTGTTGGTGTCAATTTCAAAGAGGACAATGACCAACATTTATTGAATAACTTCAGCTTGATTGAAACAGGGTATTGCAAAATAAAAACAACATTATGAAGAAGACAAATGCATAGCTAAATTTCACTTGTGATATCTATTACTCCCCAATCCATGAGCTTAATAAAAGCCACTCATGTTATTATATTGGAACTCAATAAAAAAATAATAATAAAAAAAAATAAATAAAAACTTGCAAAAGCCACAAACCAACAACATTTGAAATAAATTGGGGTTGCCATTGTATCATCACAAGCTATTGTGACCCTTCTTATATATTAGTAGGTTTTCTTATAGAGTAACCCACAAAAACCAAAAGACTTATCACGCTCCATAAACCTTAACCTAGCTAAAGATAATGGCCCTGTTTGAGTTAGTAGTGGGAGCGTTGTCTTATTTTCTATTTGACTTTTGCATAAGCGATGATAGAAAAAAAGAAGTTAAGTTGTACATATGATTTATATTTGAATTGATGATGGTAAAAGTGGTGGGACCCACGTCAAAAAGCTGAAAACTTTTTCCTAAAAACTACCTCATTGAGCTTTTTCCTAAACTAATTTTTAGAAGTTTTTTTTAAAAAAAGACCAATGAACTTAAAGTTCTATCTAAACACTTCATTTAAGACTTTTTTCCTACTGTTTTTTTTCTTTGTTCTTTTGACTTAAAGCTAACTTAAAGCTCTCTCCAATAATATCATCTCTCACCAAGCATTATTACATCTACATATTATTTTAAAAAGTCAACAATATTACCACCCTTACAAGTTTCCTCATCAAAATTCGTTAAATCCCTTGAGAACTCAGGAATACCATTCTGATCTTATTTATAAATCTATTTTAATCAAATCTCACATACTAAGAAAAGTTAGTTGACACAATGATTATGGGGTAAATTTTCAATTTTGTCCTCATTTATGATTGGGTATTTTTCAATTGTTTCTTCTCTCTCCATCTTCATGGGTGCAATTAATATGGGTAAAATTGTCACAATCTCCTTTATTACTTCAAATTGGATTTATAAATAGGACCAAATTTTTTGGTCAAATTGGACTTATAAATAGGATCAGAGTGATAGTAACCAATAACTTTATAACTTATTCTAATTGTGTTATATACATGGTTTGTGAAACGACCGGACCGCCGGTCGAAGACGGAAATCGGCGAACCGCCGTAAACCGGTCCGGTTTAGGGTAAAATCGAGCGAACCATTTGAAAGCCGGTGGCAAGTCGACCGGGTAACCGAGGAAGGGTCACCGGGTCGAGACCTTTTTTTATTTATTATTTCTCCCTCAATTTTTTTTTTTTAAAGAATGCAATCCGATTCATATCGATTTGAAACAATGTATGTGTGATTTTCGACTCTTCCCACTCGTCAAACTCAACTTCCTCAAACTTCTCGGTACTCTCTCGCTCCTCGACCGCCATTTTGTGGTTTCTCTTTTTCAGTTGGCTCGCTTAGTGGATATCAAATGTAGGTCAGTAAAGAAAATTGTTAAGAATATCCGAATATGTCACAAGTATTGGAGTATATGATTATTTTGTCACCGATCCAAAGTATTGAAATGATATATAGTATGTCAAATATAGGTTAGTGTGATGAGAAATTAATTATTTTCCAATTTTTTTATACCTCACCGGTCTAGGCCCGGGTTGACTTCGGACTGACTCCGGTCTGACCCACTAACCCTTAACTCAAGCACCTAATCGGTTCGGTGACCGGTCCGGGTTTTAACCTTGGTTATATATGCACCTATATTTACTAAACTTTGGCTGAAAAACAAATAGACTTCAATTTAACTCGCAATATGGGGGAATAGTACAAGCAAAAGTTTGATGTCTATTTTACTTTTCTTTGGGTTTACGTGTGGACTTTTTTTAGGTTCGTAATGATGATGTATGTCCAATAATTCTGATTTATTTAATTGAAATATTATTTGAATACAAATGTAAAAAATCTCCCAATATAACTTTTTATACACAATATTTAAACCATTGATCTTATTTAAAGGATAGTTAGTTTTGAGTTTGTATTTATGTCATGTATATATAAATTCATGTAATGTTTAAGTGTATTTATCAAATTAAAATGTTAATGTATATTTTTGTATTTTTTATTCATACTACTTTCATTTTGAATATAAGATATTTTTAACTTAAAAAATAGTTTGATGGTTAGAATTTTGATTATGTTCAATTTTATCATTTTTTTTAATGTTACCATTACGTAGAACAGTAAGAGGTAAGTAATTTTAATATAATCTTAAAAAAGTAAAATGTTATTAGCTATTTTCAAAATTCTGTAAAATAAAGTTAAACATTGAAATATACTATTATTTTACTAAACCGCCTAGTATATGTGAAGAAATGGAGAGGAGTAATAAACTTTTATATTACACTAGTCCGTTTGGTTTAATGGTGGGAGCGGTGGTTTATTTTCTATCGGATTTTTGTAGAAGGCTGATAAGGAAAAAAAGTCAAGATGTAACTCAGATTGTTTAGGATACCAATGAGCAAAATGACTTATGGAAAAGATAAATTGGGTAAAAGTCAAATTGTGAACTATCATATTTATATTTGGAATGACTTATAGATAAGTCGTTAGATTGTGAAATTAAAACTTGTTTCAAATGACTTATGGATAAGTGACTTTTGAAATAATTATAAGAGAAAAATTAAAATCAAAATTACCAAAAATATTAAAAATGTTAAATTACAAAATTTGGCAATGCTAAAATACATAATTTGATCAAATAAATATTACATAAGTAGCTAGGAACTTAGGCCCCGTACAACTCGGTATCTATTTGTGTCATGAATCTCATCCATTTCAATTGAAGATGGCTGATCCATTTGGGTTGAAGATTGCTCGGTAGAATCAGTTGAGGAAGACTCTTCATCTACACTAATATTCTCATTTTCAGCTTCCTTGAAAGTAGTATCTGATTAAGAATTTCTCCTAATAAAATTATGGGGTAAAGGTACAAAAATACCAGCACCAAATGTTTTTTTTTTTTTTGCTTTTGGGTGCAAAAATATACATGTGGTTACAATTTAGGAGCAAAAGTCATACCACCGTTAAAATCTGACTTAACGGTGTTAATTTTGAGGAGGGGCCACACTATTTTTATAACAATATCAAAGTGTCCCTAATTTTTTTTTTTTTTTATTTAAAAAAAAAAAGAAAGAAAAGAAAACACCCCCAGTTCTCGATCTGGTCAAAATAACTCTGACACCTGATTTGTTACACAGATTTGAGCTCTTGCATCTTATCTGCACAAAGTATCCATAATTCAATAACACTTTTCATGATTACAATAGGAGCGATCAGTAACAAATTATATTGGAAATCCACATCTTTCGATGTAGTTTTTACGCACCTGAAAGCATGCACCACAGCCAGCTCCATTTTTGTACAAGGAAGGAACACCAGCTACAAGGCGTTCACCACTTAATTCCAACGCCAAGGAGCCGTACCCACATGCCCCAGCTGCATCATTTTCACAAAACCAAGTTATTTCCTGCGTGTCTGTTTAACTTAAAGATTCCAATTAACTCAACTATATGAGAAAAGCAAATCGTTGTTACATGAAAGAGCAACGCCTTCAGAGAAATAGGCAGCCTTAGTTTGGTGGACGCAGCGATCGCAAGCAGAAGCAGATGAAAGGAAGAAGGAAGAAAGCCATGTTTTTGTGATGAGGAAAACAGGAAGCTGGGAAATATTGAAATATATTTTCTGAAACTATCACAAGCGCAATGCCCAGTAAATTATATTCCATCCTGAATCTCTGACAAAACTGTACTCAATCGGTTGTTTTCCTGAAACTATCACAAGCAATAGAACCCCAAAACTGTACGGATCGCATTTCTCTGTCATCTCTTTGCGGCCATGGCTATACTCTGGAGCTACGTCTCAAACTGTTCCTTTACTTGGAGTACTACTGATTCCACCACTCTTCGGAATTTGAATTTCTCCGCTTAAAGAATCATGGCTGTTCCTGCTAATTCCGTCCAACCGCCAATCGATACTCTTAGTACGTACCTTCTTAATCTCCATGTCAAATGCTTCTTCATCGTTGACCAGATCCAGATCAAGAGCTGGGGGTGTTTTCTTTTTCTTTTTCTTTTCTTTTTTTAAATAGGGGCATTTTGGTATTTTTATAAAAATAGTGTGGGCCTCACCCCAAAATTGATACTTTTAAGTCAGATTTTAACGATAGTGTGACTTTTGCTCCTAAATTGTAATCACATGTGTATTTTTGCACCCAAAAAAAGCATTTGGTACTGGACGCTCCCGAGAGTAAAACATATGTGTATTTTTATACATTTACCCTAAAATTATGTATGGTCATTGTTGTACAAACTATGGGGATTTGTGTTTTGTGCCTATATTTGCGCATTTTTTGTAAGATTTCAAACCTATTCTTCCACACTCCAAAAGTCCTTTCTATAGTGGACTGCAAACTTGAGTGATAAAAATTGAAGGCCTCTTTTTCATTTCCAAATCTATATTGACACCGAATTCTGCTAGGTGATAACGCTAACCTTTGTAGGGACCAAGATACCCAACAGGTGTTCCATATCCTGAATCGGCCAAATAATATTTGCATAATAAATGGTGAAAACATTTTGAAGGTGTGAGATAAATTCAAATGTGAAATGCAAACATAGTTATTTAGTTGAAGTATACGAAAAGATACCTTGAGGTGGATAGGGAAATTCATATATGGATTTGAGGTAGCAACTTGAAACACACGAGCATCATACGCAGTACCTTCCCATCTCGCCAACACGAACGTAAAGCACATATCCCAATTACATACAGTCATGACATTCTGTGTTGGGAATCCCTTTCTCTTGATATATTTATCTCTCATCCGACCGCTGACCACAGACTTTATATGCGCTCCGTCTATTGCTCCAATGGCATCCTTGAAATAAGGGTAATATCGACGATCAATTTTTATATTTGGGTGGCAGCCACGAAATTCGGGATCGAATGGTTTGACATGTTCCCTACCTAGACTAAGGCAAGCTTCTAATACTGTGTGCAGCAGCCTACTTGCAGTTTCCCTTGAATGTTGAAAAAACTCTTGAACAACCATATTGTCTACTTCATGTTCAACAGTGAACAAAAACATGGCTACCATTTCTTCAACTCCGACGTTCTTAGAATTCCGTAACCCAAGCCTGACTAAATTGTCTCATAGGTTGTAGAAGACATGTGGCACCCCTCTAAACATTTCATGACATCGTGGACCATGACTTGCCAATATTTCTTGAACCAGTAAATGCCCTGTGTGTGCACTAGTATTATGCGATTCTTTGCACACATAAGGAGAAACATATTGACATAGGTATGCACATAATTGTTTAGTCTCTATTTGCTCTTCATCCATAACAGATAATTCTTGAGACTCGTCATCTTCCTCTTGTTGCTCTAACATAATTTATTTCCTCCAGTTTGACATTGCTTATGTATCCTGTGAGTATGATTAAATTCATATGTAAGCATCATATGTGCAAAAAACGTATTGTAGTAAACATGGTAACACATTGAACAATCAATAACAATAAAACCATTATGTCAACTCTTACAACATAAAACAATTATATTACAATACGATAAAACCATTCAATGACATAAAATCCTTACAATACGATAAGTAAAACCCTTACAATACATATCACTGTTCAACCATTCTACATTTATAGTTTAAGTATATCTAGGGAAGGTGAACCATATAGTGCAACCAGCTTAGCAAGTACTCCTTGTTCTTTGATAGTGAAACAAACATTTCCTGATTAACCTTATCGCGCAGAAGGGCGGCAAATTGGTTTCAAAAAATCCTCATCACGTTGGACTTCCTTAAGGGCAAGCAGTTCAAGCATCACGTTTTTGACGTTGTGAGCATGGATATCATTACATCTTTTTACCTTCTCTTGGGATGCAGTTGCTATGATGCTAACTGCATCCACAATTTGTTTAGAAGCTGGAATTTTCTATTTTTTCTTATGAACTAACCCTTCTACTCTCTTCCTCTTGGAATGACTTCCTAATGTAGTAGGAATTGTTGGTGGACTGTGTCCTGATAAGTTCATGCTTCCTAGATCAGTTGTTACTCCTGTACTTGGTACTGGGTTAGCACCAACCCGTTCGTCCTCGCTGTCCCCTGAGCCCTCTGCATCATCCATGGTTGGTCAATAACAACCTTCCTCCTGTGCGTGAGGCTCTTTGGCAAATAGTGAATACATATCCTCTCCAATTGCAACCACATCCTTGAATATAATCCTTATCTCATTTTCACACAATAGGGCATTGTACCTAAATTTTCTACAACCCTTATTCGCCTGTACACAAACAAGTAAGCAAAGTCAGAGAATATCCACAATTAAGCTAAAAATGTTAACAAATAACATAATCATAGGTTTTATACCTTTATTTTCTCTTGCCACCACTCATTTGAAGTAGAAACAAAATTCGTTATTGGGTCCCGACCCGCACCAGTCTCTTTGAGTAATGTATCCCACATACTCAACTCTTTCTTTAAGATTTCTAACCTATTCTTCAATTATTTATATCCATATCCTTTTCCAGTTTTCTCAACAAAATTTGTCACAATGTTCGTCCAACCCTTTTTTGTAAATATTAGACCATTGCGCTCTTTTTTGTAAATTTGGTCAATGCAAGCGTTAACAAGGACTTTAGTTGAAAAATCATCCCTAATTTGTCCATAATTCTATACTTAACGAGTTCATAAAATAAATAAAAAAAAAACTACCATTATGTGTGCACAAGCATAAAACAAAAGAACAAACAAAGAAGCTGGACCACATCAGGAAAATAAGACATATTTGTACTAAGTTGTTCTACTTTCATATGAGTATAGTATTGAAATTCCTATATATGAAAAACTATTTATTTCCGATGCTATATATGAAAAATTACTTATGAAACCAAGAGTCTATATTTTTATGAGTATGAGAAATGAGGAATGAGGAACAAAGTTAGGGAAATCAATCCAAAACACACAACTTGTAAAGTCCAAAAAATAACAACAAGAGAGGGATGGGTGAAAAAGTTGTTTGGGGTTAAAAGAGAAAGCAAAACTCAGAGTAAGACAGTGCCAATTGAGTAATAAGCTTGACCAGAATCACGAGTAGAGAATCACGACCAAATCAAAGATAAGCTCAACCAGATCAAGGTTCCAAAAACATACAAGCAAAGAATCACATCTGTTGAAAGAGCAAAAACGCAAAATAAACATAGCAGACCGACGAGCAGACCAGATTGAAGCCTAGATCCATACTCTCGAAGCTTGACCTTGGTTAAATGCAAAGACCCGCCACAACAAATCGTCGACGAAAGAGAGAGAAAGAGCATAGGAGAAATATGAGACATAGCGAAGGATTGTGAAATATGAGACAGATCCAACTTCAAGTGGAGAAGAAATGAGTTGAGGTTGTTCTGCTTAAATGCTTTGCTCAAGTTCAAGCTTAGGTAGGTCACTAAGAAATTAAAGAGAGTTCCACTTAAATGCTCTGCTTCAAGCTCAGGCAGGTTGTTGACAAATTAAATGAGAAGAAGATAAATGTTGAAGCTCAGGCCAATCCAGTTGGTAACGGATATAAACATTTGCACTATGGGCATTTGGAGAACCGACCAACAGATAAGCCATGCATAAGGAGCTTATTAGAAGTCAGGAAGGGGAGCTTTTCAAATAAGCTTCTTTTCACACATAAGCTTGATTGGCCACAATTTTCATCCAAATGAAAAAAAGAAAGAAGAAAAACTCATAAGCCCAATTGAAATAGTAAATAACCTCCAAAAGCCCCACATATAAGCTATACCAAGCATGTACAATGTGATTTGTGTTTGGATTGACGTTGGCAGAGGTGGATTTTTTTCAAGCGGAGACATGTTTGGATTAGTTGTTAAAAAGTGAGTTGAGATGGAAAATGACTAAAAATGACATGAATCTTATTAAATACTAAAATACTTAATTATAATAGTTATGAAATAATTTATATATTGTAAATGTAGGCATAAAAATATATAATTAAATTTTTAACTAAATAATATTCCTCTATAAATTGAAATTAAATTTTTTTTTTTAAAAAAATTAGAAATCAAATACTTTTTGGGTGAGATAGGACAATTTTAGGGATGTTTGTGGGACCCATGGAAAATTTTTTCCCCATTGTCAGACGCTACTGGACGTTTGGCTGGAAGCTTGAGCTTGTGGTTTTTGATAAAAAGCCAATTTTTGGTAGAAGTCAAATGAAAAAAGCTGAACCCAAACAGAAAAAATGAGCTGGCGTCTGGACTGACTTTCCTTTAAGCTTACTGGCTCAAACGTTTCCAAACGTGGACTCCATAGGCTTAACCACTTAACAAGACACACCAAGAATTTAATTTGCTCCCTCTCTATTTGACCAAAGACAAGAATATTTTTATTGCTATTTAGATCCTAATTATATGGCACCTATAGCATGTTTCATAACATTATATCATATAAAAACAAAGTCAAAAAAAACGTTAAGCTTCATTAATTTATTTTTTTTTTTTATAAAATTTCACAATTTTTCTACTTTAACTTTATTTAATATCCATTATATCATATAAAAACAAAGTCAATACAATAATTTATGAAAGGTAAAATTGAATATTTAAATAAGAAAAAAAAATTTCAAATTTTATTTATTTTATAAATAGGATCCAAAAAATTTTCCCTCACCCAAGGATTAATAGGAGGAGGAGTGTGATTTTGCCCAACCACACAAAAAGATTTTGACTCAAATTGAATGAGTTTTTTTCAGGGGCAAGTAAAACATTGACTTTGGGATTTGGTGATTTATACATACCGGTCCAGAGAATCTAGCCGCCCGAACTGCACGCAATGTTTCCCTGCGTTTGATGAAATTACAGTTCGTTCAGTGGAATACCTGATCAGTCCCTTCGTTTATCGTCTTAACCCCAAAACTCGTGTCCGAGCACCAAAAAGCTCGACGAGTCTTGTGCACAGATCTTTCAGTTTCTGAGCACTAATTTCTCGCTAGATCAAGGTTGTAATCATACATCCATGGCTTCCGTAGTCGATTTATGATCCATATATTATCGGCTATCTGATTTCTTCTCCGATCTTGTCTTTCCTTTTTCGTCTGTTCATTCTCTGAAGAACGGTGCCTGCAATATGAGTGACGTCTTCGAGGGGTACGAGCGCCAATACTGTGATCTCTCTGCTAATCTTTCTCGTAAATGTGGCTCGGCGTCTCTTCTTTCTGACCAAGGTAGAAAAGATCCGAACATGCATCTGATTGAGTTTGAAGGAATTTAGTTATAGAAAGATCTCTTTCAAGATTTACAGCTCCGTCTTTCTTGTTAGTAATAGCATGCGGACCTTTGTTGGAAGTACAGCTGCTAAATTGGTTGACATTTGACCTTTTCCAAATCTTACTTTTAGATGTTCCTTGGTATGTTGCTCAGGGCGCTTCTGTCTGAGATTTGTTGTGATAGATGTTCTTAGAATCTAAGGACTCAGGAAAAGAAACTGTGTGTTGTTGCATGAATATGCAATTTGCATGATCCTTGAAGACGAGTGCTAGATAAAATTTCAAAGAGTACTGAGCTGGGTGGAGAATGTTTCTTTGAACATGCTTTTATTAAGATTTATAATAATTTAATGTTACATTAAATGTATTATTGTTTTTTATTCAATAATTTCAGATCAGAAGCAGCAAAAAATTGCTGAGATCAAAGCCGGATTAGATGATGCAGAAGTTCTGGTACCAAGTTTCAGATAACTCTTAAATTCTGTGCTTCAAATTCTTTCACTGCATGATCTTCCCCTTTTGTTTGACCGTTTCCTCTCTTTCTCACTTCAGATTCGAAAGATGGATCTTGAGGCAAGAAGTTTGCAGGCAAGTATGAAAGCAACGCTGCTTGCTAAGCTGAGGGAATACAAGTCTGATCTGAACAAATTGAAGAAGGAATTTAAAAGGTTAACATCTCCTGATGCCGACCATGCCCGTGAAGATTTGCTAGAGGCTGGAATGGCCGATGCTCATATGGTATTTCTAAAACTTTAGATTTTACTACTTGATAATTTTCCAGATTTACAATGTACAAACTTTTCTTTGAAAATAAAAGTAAGATAGGTTGGGGCTTTTTTTGTTAGAAAGCTTGAATTCAGAACCACAGTACGCCATCTGCTTATGGACATGCTTCTTTATTGTGTTTTACCTTGAATGAGATCATGGATGAAAATATCCTGATTTTGCTAACTAAAAGTAATTTTTCCTTAGTACTATCATCTATGGCTCTCTTAGGGCATAGTGTAACGTGAAAACAGTTTTTTTAAGTAATTTTTTCTTCTTGTCATCATTGTTAATATTATTTATCTTATTATCTGTTGTCTATTTGTCTGTCCTGAGGCTACATGTGGTATACTTGCCTGAGCACTTGCTGCCTTATCATGTTGATAGAACGAGATCGTCTGATGGAATTGTTTTGGAGTTATTTGCATTTGCTTGCTTGCAACTATTTTGACCTCGCCCCTTTTTTCACTGCTTTTAATGAAATTTGTAATTAGTGATTTTCTTAAAATTAAGGTGTTTTTAGGGCAGCTAGTGCAATAGAAGTGACACTGTTAAGTCATTAATTAGTGATAGGAGTCTTTTTCTTATGTATGGATGATAATGCAGGCCTCTGCTGATCAGAGGGAAAGGCTAACTATGTCAATAGAAAGAATAGATGAATCAAGCGACCGAATTAGGGAGAGTCGAAGAGTCATGCTGGAGACCGAACAACTTGGTGTTTCAATACTCGAAGATTTGCATCAGCAACGCGAGACTCTCCTAAGCTCCCATCAAAAGGTATGTTTGATCAGCCAATGCTATTCTATTAGTATTAAAGAATGCTGCCCTCATGCAAACACTATATTTTCCAATTTAAATTTCATTTATTACTTGGACTTAATCATGACCTCTCCTTGGGCCATTGGGTAGTCCTTAAGTTTTCTATAATCCAATGTGCCTTTTTTATTTATACTATGTGGAGAGTATCTTAATGCAGTCTATTTTCATACCCTTATATCTTGGATGCCTTTTTTTTTTTTTTTTTTTTTTTTTTTTTTTTCGGGGGGGGGGGGGGGGGGGGGGGGTGTTGAAAAATCAGGGTTTTAGCTCATAATCTTGGATACCAAATTTAATGCTCCCTTGGCAATTGGCATAATATTCCAGGATAGTTGGAATAAAATTTTCATACATGATTAATTTTGCAATTTAAGTATACACAGCAGTGAATAACGTGCATCGTTCCTTGGAATGTAAACTGCCACCAATTATCTTATCAAACACAAGTATCTCAGATAGCCTATCATCTTATAGTATTTCACTCCAAGTTATTTCAATTATCAGGGAGCTGACTGATATATATGGGTTAATTATACACTCCTTAGGAATAAGACCTGTAAACCTTGGGCATAATGAGTGCTATTCTGAAGCAACATTAATTGTAGACTGATGGTCAAATTTCTGTCTTGCAGCTTTTTGGGATAGATGATGCCATTGACAAGAGTAAAAAGGTTTTGTCTTCTATGTCAAGGAGAATTTCTAGGAACAAATGGATAGTTGGCTCTCTAATAGGAGCTCTTATTCTCGCTATAGTCATAATCATATCTTACAAGCTTTCTCACTAATGGTCAACAAACACAAGATAGTTGGAATATGTACGATATTTCATGTCATGTTGTAAATAGGATCCAGTTAGTCATGTCTTGTCATATCTCCCCAATTATTTCTGCATCGTTCTTGTGTTTGTCGTTTTTTCAGTTAAGCCTTAACTTTTTTGGCTCTTCATCATATTTCGTCTGGAACAAGGTGACCAGATGCCTGATCAGATGACTTCTTTTTGCATTTATAATAATTTTGTGACATTCTTTTCTAGCATTTCTGGAGTTTATGAATTCCAAATTCTGATTCTGAACAGACCAAATTTGTAGGAACGACAATATTTGTACATTTGCTAAAAAAAAAAGAAACAATGTTTGAACCTTCATGTCTATATAGTATATACAGTGATGACCATTACTTGTAGTTGAAGCATTTTGGGGCTTTAGATATCTGTGCTATAGCAGGGTTTGATCATGGCAAGTATAGTGTGACTTTTAGTTTTTTGCCCGAGTATGAAGTAATTTTTGTAGATAATTTTAACTTCCAAGATTAGGATTTAGATGTGGAAGTAGTGAACATTAAGAAAGTTTTATTAGCTTATGCTCCTTCGCATTAGCGGTAGAAGCTGCTTTTCAATGTAATTTACAGTATACGAGATAAGTTTTTAAGAGAGATTTTATCTCAACTTACGTGAACATATTTTTCCAACATCAACGATCCTATTTCACACAAAAAAATGTCTTTAAGGGTTGATTTGGGGTTAAAGCTTGAGTCCAGTCCATTGTCCATTTGAAACAACTTGAATAAAGAAAATGTGGGGGACAATGATTGGACTCTTTTTTATTTCCTACACAAATGAAATTAAAGGCAACAATGATTGGACTCTAGACCGGTATGTTCATAAAAGAAAAATATTTTTCAAAACACAATAATTAAATTGGGAAATGAAAGTTTATTAATAGGTTTTTTTATAACAAGTTTATTAATAGTTTTGTTACAACATATTATAATTACTCCTTTCGATTTTTAATGTAAAATATATTTACCTAATTTGATTAAATTAAAGAAGTTAGTTGAGTTAGTTAATATGTTATATATTTTCCAAAACATCTAAGTCATTTTTCTTAATTCTCTTATTTCCTCTCATTTTTTGTTATTGTTGGTGGAACATCAATAGAGGTAAATTAAGAAATTAAGACTAAGATCAATTCTTTAAATATATCTTATATTAAGAACTGAAAGGAGTATAATTTTATCTATGAGTGATATAGTGGATGTCCAATATACTATGTTACAGCTTGTTTAGCTCATAAAGTCATTCTCAGCTAAGCAAGTGATATATAATTATTTATCTAGTCTTTATTGTTGTTATTTAATAAGTTTGGGTTTTCTATTTCTTTTATTCCTAGACGGGCCAATCATGTAGCTGAGGTTTATACCCATGGGCGGACCCACTCACATGAGAAGGGGGGCTTGAATTCTAATGTGAACATAATTTTTTTTTTTTATACAAAAGAAATTAACATAAAGAAAAGAAAATTACAGAGGGGAAACTAATCGTAGTAATTAGTGCCTAGCCTTTAATGTGAGCAATTAATGATAATAAGCAAGTAATTTTTTAGTTAGATCGAATCTTAATAGGAGAGAGAAATTATAATAAGGCAATTAACAAAAAAATATAACAATATCCTATCCCTTAAAATATATATGTACTTGAACTTATTGAGTGTCTAGTCCTTGATAATAAGGCAATTATGATGAAATTCCAAAAAATAAAGTTTAGAAGGATGACATTGTAATTATTTTTATTAATATATTTTTGTTATTAAAATATATGTACTTCAACTTATTAAATATCCACCATTCATTGTAATTTATGTATTTGCATTTCTAATATTTGAGCTTTGCTTTTCTAAATAATAGGTTTGTAAAATAACCACCTTTCTTATTACATCATTAGTATTCACTTGATTTCATGAATATTTTTTTGATATTTTTTTCTTATTTATATTCTTTTTTTTTTAATGCATTAAAAACTTTCTTTAAAAAAAAAATTTCGGGGGCAAACCCCCAAATCCCTCCCACCATTGGTGCCCACCTTAACTATTTTTCTGGTTCTACCCTTGGTATGCCCTATTGGGTGGGTTTGCAACCATCACTTGCTTTGCTGTCGCTTCTAACCTTGAACATTAAGGAGGCTAATATTATCCAGAATGATGCCTCCACTTCTGATCTTGTATTGATTGGTGGCTGATTTTAGCTTTTATTAGTTTTTTTTTTTGGTGGCCAAAAGAAGAATTTTATTAAAACAAAACAAGTATTACACACGCTAATAGCCAAACCAAGAGAAACTCAAAATCTAACATCATATCCTATCACATACCTTACCAGCTAAAACCTATAACCTGAATGAACAATCTGAAAGAATGAAACTACCTAACAGCTACAGCAACCACGTATGCATAGTCAACCAATACCCTCCCTGTCATGACCACTGTACAAACCAGACCTGCACTCCCTGGACATCACTGAGTCATGAGCTGAGAACTTGCTTAGAGAAGATGGAACACAAGTCAGCCAAGAAGGTTGATGCATCTTCTTTGCAGCCTCTATTGCGAGTCTGTTTGCAGTTTAATTTCTCTATCTTGACACCAGAGATAAGGACACCACCCATTGACTCAAGCAAGCCAAAGATTTCCAACAGCAAATCTTGGCACTTCCACTCACATCCAACAATCGATTTATTTACCACCAACTTGTACAAGACTTCACAATATGTTTCTAGGACCACCACAGATTCGTGAAATTTACCCCTACACAACAAAGCTTCCTTGAGGGCCAAACACTCAGCCATAAAACCAGATAGAGCCAACATTGATTTACCCATGCCACCAACAAACTCCCCTCTCTCATTCCTACACATCACTCCAACCCATGATTCCTCCTCGGCTTCCCTAAATGAACCATCAAAATGAATTTTGACACCACCTCTAAGAGGCCTTGTTGGAAATTATGCCTTAGGGACAAATCATTGTATTTTAAACACTATTATTATTTAAAGTATTTCTCCATTTAGTTATCATATCATTTGCATGTTTACTATGATAATTGTATCCTTGGACATATCATAAAGATTGTCCTAAATGTCTCTGTTGGTCATCTATGTGGGAGCAAAGATGAAATAAGACCGGTATGATTTTAATGAGGTATGGAGATACGAATCAAAGTCATAGGAACTTGTAAGAGTACAAGGTGCTGGACTGACCACTATGAGAAGGCTGCATGGATTAAGTCATAAGCTTATCTTATGTATAATCGCGTTACAATGCCCTTTGACCTGAGATCATCATGGATTCCTACATGAGAGTCTCTAATCTTTGACCTAGTCAAAAGTCGCCTTTGACCGGGTGATGATAAAGGCTTCGATTGGGATTAATGGTTTCCATGCAGAGGAATATGAATGGTCAAGATGGAATTTCTCTCTCACATTTGTAGAGAGATAATAATGGGCCCCTCGATGAGTGAGTCTGAGAAATATTTGGCCATACTACGATGGAAAGGAGTTTCCATTTCAATTGTTAGACTACTTAAGAATCGAGAAAATAATGGTCAAGAGCAAGAAGATGACACTATCCATGCTTCATCCTTGACCAAATTATCGTGTGACAAAAGAGACGTGGCATGGTTATATGATAGGTTGTATCGTATCAACTTTTTTATATGAGTTGGGTAGTCGCAATGTCTTACTAGAGGCCACTTGCGACTTGTGGGCTAGTATAGTATTGGCCCGTTGCCAATCTCACGTGGGCCTGCAGGGTCGCACACAAGAATAGTTCAACACGAGCAATAATCTCCAGATTCATTGAATCTTAGATATGTCTAAGATTTAATGAATACAACATTTAATCTATGATGGATATATATATATATATAATGTTATTTCGAAAATAATAATAATATTATTATTTGTATAGATAATATTATTATTATGTAGTATTTAATTTATTTGATAAATTAAATAACTAAAACAAATAGAGATATTGTATCTCGATTTAATTTTTGAATAGAGATATCGTATATCGATTTAATTTGAATTGAGATATAGTATTTCAGATTTAATTAAATAGATAGATATCATATCTCGATTTAATTTATAAAGATAAATTAAATCGAGGCTTTTAATTTGGATTAAATAAATAAATAAATAAGATTAGATGTTGGACATATTTATTTAATATATTATTTTAATCCAAATTCAAATTTCAAGATTAATTTTGAATATTTTAATACGACCCCTTTTGGGTTTTAGAAACCCTATAAGATAATGATCTAGTTGTATTAAAAATGAGTGACGAGCCACGAAAGAAAACCCTAGAGAAAGAAAAAGACGTAAGACGTTAAAAGGCGCTAGCAGTTTTCGGCGTCATCGGTGTTGCTCTTGAAGTTGGATAAATAGAAGGAGTGGATTGCCCCTGAGTTGGCACTGGTGATCGTATTGAACAAGACGCTCACGAATACAAAGGTACGGTTCTAACTAACCCGATTTAAGTGCCGTTCATAGATCCTCTTCTATGGGATTCGTAAAATTTTAAGGATGAATTCCTTCCATTGCGTGTACGGATCCCTATAGGCCTCACCCATTGTGACTTCCTAACCACTTCCTCGACAAATATATTCCTGTTCAGTCCTCCCCCTCGTGCCTTTGACTGCTATAGATTATCCACCTGGGAGACTACAAGCCTAACCACTTCCTTTGCATCTGGTCTTTCCTCCCTAAAAACCCAGTTACAACGCTTTTTCCAATTCCACCAACACATCGTGGTGAATATGGATTTTCCATATTTGTCCAACCCAGTCTGCCCACACAATAATTCACACAGCTACTCCTCACATCGCTTCATAGACCACTTGCTAAATCTTAAACCCAAAGGGCGGCTAAACCAACAAAGCTTTGTCCAAGGACAAAGAAACAACAAGTGTTTAATAGTTTCCCTCTCAGACATAAAAACAGGGCACATAAGACTATTAGAGCATTTGCATTTGAATAAAGCATCTCACATGGCAATGGCCCCCATCCCCATTCTCTAAAGAAAATGTGTTGGTCGATTTCCTTGATGGCAAGTGAACCAGTCGAACAAGTAATAAAGAGTAAGTAGAGTATCGTTCCATAGAGACTAGATACCTTATGAGGACACCGAATTGCATGATAGTTGTGTTTGAAAAGAGAATAAATTTGATTTGGTTGAGAGTTTTTATGGCTATGATAATAAACAAGAAAGTAAACAGAGTGTCGTAGTTGTAAGAAGATATCAGTAGGAAAATAGGCTGAGCTCACAATCATTCTTAAGAATATCAATCCCCCGGTTGCTTCACACATTGCTATAGCATTTATATTGCATAGCTTCTGCAATGCTACAACATAGATACTAATTACAATGCTATTAAGCTAACTCACCACTAGAGTCTATCGAAGCTTCCGCGTCCGATACGTGTAATACTAACTTTACGTCTCCCATATGCCTATGGCAATTTTCTAGTTAGATTAACATTACAAAACAAGGTGTTATGGTTATGAGCAGTAGACCCATTCCTGAAGCCTACACTAATAGGTCAAGCCTTGCACCAGCTGCCTAGCAATCACTGTTTCTCAGAGGTCTAACCTCGACTCCCTTCCAGTAAGCCGAGGCCACTAATTTAGCCCTTAGCTTCCGCTAATCGACAAGGTAATTAATTCACTGATAAGCAAACTGAATTTATTGAATTAAGAACTAGCAATTGGGTTCATTCCAAACTTAAGAAATCATCCTTGCTCAACCATAGGAAATTTAGTTCATGACTGACGAGGGAAGCACAAAACAGATAGCAACAAAATGACCCATGATCAAAATTAAAATAAAATAGAAAGCTTGATGAAGTTTCGACGGCATGGAAGAAGCCTTGTCACGTCACCACTCCACGTCTTCTTCTCTCTCCGTCTTACTTGTAAGGAAGGATGTTGGGCTCTCCTGGAGTTCTCATGCCTTGTGAATTCTCTCTCTTCTTTTGAGTCTGACCATATGTAAAATTGGATTAGACTCTCAACGACTCGACCTCTTTTCGGGTTGGCTTGCTATTTCTTTATATAATCAGGCTTTCTTGCGACGTAAGTTCGTATGAGCTGGGCCTTTCCTAATCTATTGAGATCCAGTCGTATCTCTCTTTCCAATCTTAGTAGATTGATTCTGCTGATCTTGTGGGATTCTTCAAATCTTTTAGTGGCGATCCTCTACATCTTTTATTCCGTTACGTCAGCAATCTACTTTTCGTTCTCGACCTTCACTATATTTCTTGAAATAATATTGACAAAAGATTAGAACATATGTCATATAGCATTGTGTCCTTTACTTTGCTATAGCTTCATATATGCCTTGTATTGCACTTTGATAAGCTGTCCTGATGCTATAGCATAGTATCAACTTTGCTATACGTTGTTCTTATAAAACCTTTGTAACTTGTTCTTTTCTTAGCATATGTTTAGGATGTAAATGATTTTTATCCTTCAGTTCCCTATATCATGAATTAATGTCTTTTTTCTTAGATTGATTGCAGTTAAGCTCGTATTTACCAAACAATTCAGTCATAAAAAATAGGGAAAATATGGCATAATTAGTGCTCATCAAAATGCTGAATCTTAGGAAGGGTCACTACCCACCAAATACTCTTCCACAATGAATCAAGAATAGTAAAAAACCGCATACCTGGGTCTTTGGTTCGGACAACATTCACATACCTCCTTGCCACCAAATATCCTAACTTCACAGAGTAGCATCCATCCTTATTTGCCAACCAAATTAATCGATCTGCCTCTACTGTAGGAAAAATGGGAGTCTTCATGATTTTCTCCCGAATCTCTAGATTGATTTCTGCACAAATCAGCTGTAGGTCCCATCCTCCATTAACAATAATTTCTGCTACTTTGTGACTATCAAATGAGGCATCTGTTCCTTCTTTCTACGAAGTTGAAATCCTTGTACACCTTGCACCCTTAGAGCTCCCCAGATTTGAACTGATCTGCCATCCTTAATCTTTCAACATAATTCCTTCAATAAGAGGTCCCGCCCTTCCAATAAGCTACTCCAACCCCATGATGTATGCCGCCCTTTCTTTGCTTTAAGGAAGTGTCCTCTAGGAAAATAAATCCCTTTAAGTATTTTGCATAAGGGATCATTAGGCTGCTACAATATCCTCCAAGCGGTTTTGGTAAGCAAAGCTCTATTGAAACAAAGAAGGTCCTGGAAGCCCATTCCACCTTCACCTTTCCGTAAGGTCATCCGATGCCAACTACGCCAATGAATAGACCCTACTTCATCAGATTGAGCCTACCAGAATCTAGAAATCAATCGGTCAATTTCCACACAAGACTTCTTCGGGAAAGAAAACAAGTCATAGGGTAAGTGGCTATGGAATTAGCAACTGCTTTAATAAGTGTCTCTACTAGCAAAAGTAAGGAGTTTTTGCTTCACCCTTGCAATTTCATTCCTATTTTATCCCTCACAAAAGCCAATGCGCCAGATTTAGACCGACCCCAAATAGTTGGAAGACCTAGGTACCTCCCAGCTAGATCCGTGAAATTAACACCCAAACAAGTAGCTACTCTCTCCTTCACCTTTGGTGGGTATTTGCTAAGAAATAGAGACTTGATTTATCCAGATTTATTAATTGACCATTACAATAAATGTCCAGAATCATGCATAGTACCTTACAATTCAGCTCGTCCGCCTTCAAGAAAAGAACCGCATCATCAAAAAAAAAAACAGTGAGACAGTGTGGGAGCTGACCTAGCAAGCTTTATACCCTTCAGATCAGCCTTGTCGATATGGCAACATCAATGAAAGGACCTCGAAACTATGATGAACATGTAAGGAGAGAAAGGGTCCCCTTGTCTTATCCCTCCCTCCGAATTGAATGAGCTCATCGGATGACCATCTACCTTCAAGTGAAAGGCAACCGAAGTGATACACTCTATAACCCAACTTACCCGTCTACGATAAAAGCCCATTCTCAACATCACAGCTGCAAGAAAGTCTCATTCTATGCGATCATATGCCTTATTCATGTCAATCTTCAAGGAAACTCCACTTACTACCCTTCTTCTTATGCTTTAGATAATGAAAGGCCTCATGAACCAAGATAATGTTATCTTGAATCATGCGTCCAGCCACAAAATCCCTTTGGTTTGGAGAAATGATTTTATCCATTAGCAAGCGCATTCTATTCGTCATGATCTTCACAATGATTTTGTAGGAGACATTGCACAGGCCTATCGGTCGAAAATGTTTCACACCTTTAGGCTTTTCTATCTTAGGAAGCAAAACAATATTAGTGTCATTAAGTGGCCCTACTTTAGCTCTATCATCAAAGAAGTCATGCACCATACAACAAACCTCCTTATTTACTGTCTGCCATGTCGACTGATAGAAAACCGCAGAGAACCCGTCTGGACTAGGCACTTTATTAGCACCAAGTTGAAAATTGCTGCCTCTATCTCCTGATCCATCACTGGCTGCGTTAGTAAATAGTTATCTTCGCCAGAAACCACTTCTTTGACATAAAATAATGCATTTTCCATTGGGTTGATCCCCCCAGAGCTAAATAAATCTTGTAGTAACCACTGAAAACCTCATGAATGGCATTTTTATCCTCCAACCAAATCCCGCTGTTGCTGTTCAATCTCAAAATCTTGTTCCTCTGCCTCCTTTAGATGACACTACTATGGAAAAAAACTAGTATTCCGATCACCACAATTCAACCAGGAAATTCGAGATCGCTGCCTCCAATATGTCTCCTCTCTACACCATTACTCCTCAATTTGATTCACCAAAGATTCAGTGGTTAATAACTTCTCTGCATTAAAAGGTCCTATATAGTAGTAATTCAGCTTTTTTCGAAGGTGATCAATAATCTTCCTAAAATTAGGAAACTCTCTATGGCTTCATTCCATAAGTTTCTTCCTACATACCTCCAACCTTCGGATCAGATCTTGAATTTTGTTGATGATAGCCCCATCTACACCATTCCAACCCATTTCCATAGTGCTAATGAAGTCAACATGTTGAGTCCAGCTAGCTTCAAATTTAAATGATCTTGGCGTTTTGGTCATCAATGTAACAGTAATCTACAACCAATGCATGGTGGTCTGAGCCCACTGGATCCACATAGAAAACAATAGTATGATCACACTCATTTCTGAACATCACATTCCCTAAATCCTGGACCAATCGCTCATGGACAATTCCACCACTCCGTTTGTTGCACCATGTGAATCAAAGCCCTTAAACTCAAGATCCAGCAAATCACAATCAGACAACAAGCTTTGAAAGTTCATTATTTTCCTCATAGACCTCATATTTCCCCCTTCCTTCTCGCTTTGAGATAACATATCATTAAAATCCCCAACTGCCAGCCATGTACCATCCACATTTGACGCCAAACTTTTCATTGTATTCCATACAACTCTTCACTCACCTTCCTTTGGAGGACCATAGACGAGGGAAATGTACCTAGGTAACCCCGGACAGTCAACATCAACTACAACATGAATAATGTTCCTTGACTTATATAGTACAGTCAAAGAGATATTAGCACTCCACCAAATAGCTAAACCCTTAGATAGACCTCTCGACTCCACGTATAGGTCACAATCAAAGCCACACTTCAATCTAAGATGCTTAATTCTTTCCGAATTGATTTTTTTCCATTAGGAAGATTACTGAAGGACGATATTTCCTTACCATGTCCCTCAGATTCCTCACTATCAAGGCTCTTCCTAGGCCTTGACAGTTCCACGATAATAGCTTCATGGCTCTTTGGTGGCTGTTATAGGCCAGCCACCAACACCCTAAGCAACATTCTTCTTTTTCCTACCACCTTTTGCCTTGAAAATAAAGGTTGGCTCCTCTACATTGGGTAATTGCTGATCCATCAGCTCATCATCCACCACAAACTCCTCCTCCATCAAGTTTTCCTTCCCCCTCGTAGCTTCCTTTTGGTAGTACTCCTTGCTCTTGACTTTGCTTTCCTTAAGCAGTCAGCATACAAGGACACTACTGGTGTAGATACATCACCTTTTAGATTACCTGTTCTCCTCTTCTTATCCACCATAGATACTAATTCTTCCTCTGCATTCCTTTTTAACCCAAGGCCATCTAGCACATTTATAACCTCATTCAAAATTTTACCACTGAAAGGGATAATAGCTAATGAGTTCTCTTTCTGTACCAATAGAGAAGTAGAAGGGATGACGTCTGAATTTTGAATAGAGGACATTTTTGGATCCTCCAATGCATCACTATTACCTGCCAATGATACCACTGCAAACCCCTGTGGCCCCCTCAAATCCATCACACCACTAGCTTTTATTAGTTGTATTAGCTTTATTTGTTGTTCTGTTTTTTATTGGCTGTGTATTGCCTTTGTATTCCCTCTATGTCTATCGTCTGGACGTTGTTATGTTGGTATGTGATGTTCTGTTAATTCCCTCTTGAGAAAAAAAAAAAAAAAAAAAAAGTCGTTGCCATTTAACAGAATCGATTTCTCATTACTATTATTTTTTTTTTAAATTCACACGTGATACTTTCGTTTCCCATTGTCATTCCCAATAACACGCCAGTTTATTTAACCCAAAGAATGAGATACTCCCTCCTCCTTTTTATAAATAACTTTTTTTTAATTGTGCAAAAAAGAACTGGTAAGTTAAAAACAATAAATATATAAAAAAATGTTACGTCTTTTCTAAATATACCTTTATTTATAAAAAGAGTAAAAGAGAGAGAATGAATAAAACTATGAAAGAGAATTAAAAAATATGAGAAGGAGTGAGTAATAAATGATTAAATGAAAGAGAATTAATTATGAGTGACGGATAATTAATATAAAGTTATGTATTTAGTAGGGGTGTAAAAAGAAAAAAATATTTAAATTTTGAGACATAAAAAGAAAATTATTTATATTAAAGATGAACCTCATGGGAGAGAAAATTACTTATAAAAAGGATTGATTGGACGGAGTATTTTTATGATCTTGATCTTACCAGTATTTGTGCTTGTGCATAAGAACACCATATCTCAACTCCCAAGTCCTAAATGGAGAACTTTTTACTCTCTCTCTCTCTCTCTCTCTGGGGGGATAGGGGTCAAATTTAGCGTGCACCTATATGTATACAACGCACAAAACCGCACACACAAGCACAAGTAGTGACCTACTTGCATTAATTATTTTATTTGTGTATAGTTACAAGTTTTGTTTTCAAGGTTGGAGGCACATATAGAGAACTAGAGAAAAGGCCAATGCTAAATACTTGTAATCTTGAATTAAATTAGAATGATTTCTACTTTTTTATAATTTTGTTTTCCTACTCTTATCAAATTATTTATATTTTTATTGGTTATATAAAACATAATCCCTAAAAGTTTCTTACTGTGATCACTTGAAGGTGTTCTAAGATTTTTTTTTTCTTTATATTATTTTTATACTAGTATTTCATGTTTTACTATTTACAAGTTCTTTATTCATTCGTATAATAATTTGGGAAAATTTAATTAAGCCTCCAAAGATGTGACATAACTTTAGTCAACTCCCAAAGTTTTCTGAAACTTCACTGCACTCACAAGGATGAAAATGAAATTAAGTTTTATGGGTGAAAAGACAATGATACCTTCTTTTATTTTTTTCATAAAAACATTTATAAGACAAATTATGACATTTACAAAATAAATAAAACATTTAAAATACAAATAAAGACATTTAGTGCATGTTTGGAAAACCACTAAACTGTGGTTTTAGAAGTCTTTTTCTGCAATGAAGATGAAACTTCTCTTACATACTTACCTCCTAAATCATAAAAGTTATTTTTTATAAGCTATTCCAAATGTGCACTTACAAGACAAATAAAATGATTCAAAAGAACCAAGGAAGTTAAAAATGTTTTAGCCATTTACAAGACAAATAAAGGGATTCAAAAGAACATAGAGAATTAAAAATATTTTGGTCATTTACAAGACAAATATGAAAATCCACAAGATAAACATGGGTATTTGTTAGACAAATAAGACAAATATAGTAAAGGTATCATTGTCTTTTCACCCCAAATAATTTATTAAATAGATGTTGTCCACATTAAGGTCTAAAAAACAAGTATCATGCAACAAACAAACACAGTCACTAATTCATAATAAAAAATAAACTGTTGTCCACATATAACTCACACAAAGCATAAAAAAGTCTACCACTAAACAACATGAGTATGATTACTATCATTTTCATCTTCTTTGCCATTATCATCAATTTCAAAGACATTTTATTATGCCTCACTTTGAGTAGTAGGCTTTGCTTCATGGGTAAAAATATCAAGAATTTATTCTTCTGCATCATGAATACATCCATAATCTTTATCTTCAACAGGGCAGGCAAGTAGCTTCCTTCATGGTCAGACTCGATCAGTAGGGCAAGTGGGCAACGGGCAAGTAAAAAATAAATTAACAAGGCCTAACCTGTTGGATATACTTAGTTTTGATAATGTCAAATATAGATGCCAAATATTAAGAACAAAAAGTTTATATAACATATTTATCTCCTATGTTGACTAATTCCTAAATTTAATATAGATTCAAAGATCAGATGAAGAATGATCATGAAGAAGATCAATAAAGAAGTTATTGAATTGGATTGATTAAGAGGAGGAAGAAGAAGAAATAAATTGTTTCTGGCTCAAATTTTTGAAATTACAATTTGGTGCCACGAATTTCTAAAATGTCAATTTAGTTCATACTACACTAATGCTATAATGTGTACTTGAGTATCATCTTCAACATACTCGAGCATCCACGCTATTATGTGAGTATTAAAGCAATTTTGTGTACTTTGTTCGCCTTTGTTTCATGTTTTTCATGGGCGACGTTCGGTTATACGATGATATCTCACAAACCAGAGATCCGATTGAGGTGAAACCAATTTCATATGAAAATAGACTCATGATGCGTTATATAGACTAAAAAATAAAGTTGAAAGGAGTTCATATGAAGGAGATTTGATAATTCAAAGTATCCACTATAATTCACGCCATATAGCAGACACAGCTTCAGTAATTTGGGTGTATCTCGCAAATTACACATCCAAATGAGGTGAAACCGGTGGCATATGAAACTAAACTCAAATAAATTTTCAAAAACATCAAGATCATAGAAACCAAAGATCAAATGGGAGAGATATGATTTTTGAATTTCACAGTCAGATCATGACATTGCAAAAACACTGGTTCAAAACAGTTGTCATTAGTCTAATTATAACGGTCATAATACAATGATTTTGGAGCTGATTCTTTTTTCATTGAAAGTAATACTTAAAGAGATTTATGGGTATAGGTCATTTGCCACATTTGGAGTTATATTAAAGACGTTATGCTTACTGGAGTTTGACCTTCTTGATGCCAATGTTCTTGCGTTTTAGAAGTCACTGGATTTTGGAAGTTGAGCCTTGTACTAGAGATCACTCACGAAAATGAAGCTGTTACTCTCTATCAATGGTCTCAATAAGTGATCAGTGCTCGAGTATGCACAAGAGTACTCGAGTATGTTACCTGAGTATGTCCGCCAGTACTTGAGTATGGATGATTGCTCTCATCACACTGTTTTGGTTCTGCGAGTAATGCTCAAGTATCTAGTAAGAGTACTTGAGTATATTACTCGAGTAAGTAAGTTATTACTCGAGTATGTCCATGTAATCACAAGGCACATATTCACTTTATGATTATTACTCAAGTAAACAATAAGCTATACTCGAGTATGATACTCAAATAAGGGATCTGGTAGTCAAGTATTGACGTTTAATTAACAAGCTTCTGGTGTGTTTTTGAGAAGGTCACTCGAGTATGTTGTGGTAGTACTCGAGTATGGTACTCAAGTATGACTGCTTTGTTCACAAGTTGATTTGTTGATTGAGGTTAGTACTTAAGTATGTTACTCGAGTAAGGAGTTCCTATACTCAAGCATGTTCGTTTGCTAAGAAGAATTATGAACAATTTGCACAAGGCATTCTGGAAAGTATTTAAAAAAATACTCAAATGATTAATTGAAAAATCACGTGCAAATCCTCAAAAAGCAAAATTGGTGTTAGAATATTAATTATAGTTGCAGAAAACAGAGCATACATGGAACCTAATCCAGAGCAGACAATTTGGAATATCACCATGGTCATTTGATGAAGTTAAATGGCAAACAAAACAGAGAGAATGCATAGACACTCCAACAACTACTTCCAAAGGTCATGTTCCAAGAGAAACAACGAGAAGAATTGCTCAACGGTCGAATGCTCTTCATCAACTATAAAAGGAGAAGTATTCAAGATAGACGAAGAGATATAAGCTTGCACATTCACTGTTAAAATGCCAACAATCTAGCGTTTATCTCATTCGCTTTTTTGTTTTCTCAGTGATCATATAACTACCAAAGAAAGTGAGATTATTTGTAATGTACTTAAGTGTTCATCTTATTCACTTCTGAGAGAGAAGATTGATTGTAATCCTTCATCATAAATGGTGTGTAAGGGGGAGTATCTCAATGAGAGATTTGTAAACAGCTTCACAAGCGCTCGACTAAACTTGTGGGATTGTGGTGGTACTCAAGCACCCAGTTAAAGCTTGAGGAAGATAGTGGATTGAAATCTTAGAAGGAACCTGGTGTTGGAAATTATGCCCTAGGGGAAATTCATTGTACTTTGGATATTTAAGTTATTTAAAGTATTCTCTTTAGTTATCATTTTCGTTTGCATGTTCGTATTGATAACTGCATCCCTGGATACATCTTATAGATTATCCTAAATGTCCTAGTCGGTCATCTACGCGGGAGCGAAGATGAGTTAAGACGATATGACTTTGATGAGGTATGGAGATACGAATCAAAGTCATGGGCACTTGTAAGAGTACAAGGTCTTTGGACCGACCCACTATGAGAAAGCTGCATGGATCTAGTCATAAGCTTATCTCATGTATAAGCGCGTCACGACGCCCTATGACTTGAGATCATCATGGATTCCTACATGATGAATCACTGTCTTTGACCTAGTCAAAAGTCACCTTTGACTAGGGTGATGATAAAGGTGGGATCGGGATGTGGTGGTTTTCATGTGGAGGGACGTGAATGGTCAAGATGGAATTTGTCCTCACATTTGTAGAGAGATATTTTGGGCCCCTCGATGAGTGAGTCTAAGAAATGTATGGCCATCTTGTGATGGAAAGGAGTTTCCATTTCACTTATTAGACTACTCAAGAATCGAGAAAGTAATGGTCAAGAAAAGGAAGTTGACATTATCCATGCCTCATCCTTGACCAAATTATCGCGTGACAAAAGGGACGTGACATGGTTGTACGATAGGTTGTATCGTGTCATCGATCCCCATGTGAATTGGGGAGTCGCAATGTCTTGCTAGAGGCCGCTTGCGATTTGTGGGTCGACACGGTGTTGGCCCACCGCCAATCTCACATGGGCTGCGAGGTCGCACACAAGAATAATCCAACACGGGTAAAAGTGTCGGGTTCATTGAATCTCGATTAATCTAAGATTAATGAATCTTGAATTTAATCGGGGTAAATATATATATATATATATTTAAATTCGAAAATAATATAATGATATTATTTAATTGAGATTAAAATATTATTATTATATTATTTGTTTTATGTTTAACTTATTTGATAAATTAAATATCTAAAACAAACGAGAGATATTGTATCTCATTTAATTTTCGAATAAAGATATTATTGTCTATTTAATTTAAATTGAGATATTAGTATCTCAGATTTAAATAAATAGATAGATGTCATTTCTCGGATTTAATTTATTGAGATAAATTAAATCGGAAGGCTTTTTAAATTTGGATTAAATAAATAGGTTGGATTAAATCTATCGAGATAGATTTAATTAATTATTTTTTAATCTAGATTCGAATCGAAATTTCAGATCTGGCTTTTAATTCGATTAAATAAATACTATTATATTAGATCTATCGGATAGATTTAATTAATATATATTTAATCCAGATCTAAAGTTTGAATTTAAAAATTAATACGATTAATTTTGCATTAAATACGCGAACAGGTTTTAGAAAACCTACGGGACCTTGATCGAGCGTATTCTAAAAGGCCGCGAGAAACCCTAGAGTAAAAAAATAGAGAGAGACGCAAAAGAGGCCCTAGCAGACGCCGTAGCCGTGTTCGGGAATTGTTCGTGTGGATACCGGTGGAGGAAGCCGATTCTATGAGTCGTCTTCTGCTGATCGAGGAGATAGCCCACCCGTTCAACGAAGAAGAAACCGCGAACGAGTTCTCCAAAGGTAATATCCGGATTCCTTAGCCTTGGTTTAAACGCACCTGAGTGATCCTCGGGACGGGATTCGTAGAAATTTTAATCCGCTGCATTGTACGGATCCCAACACCTGGGGAATAGACATAGGTCATCGCGGATTGGGTGAATCAGGATAAATCACAGTTTACATATTCTCTTCCCTAAACTCTTATATTTCCAGTATATGTTTATTTGAATATCTAACTGTTGATTTAAAGATGCGAAAAGATTTACAAAGTTTCTAAGTTTTTATCATACACCTAATTCACCCCTTCTTGGGTGTCACTAGTAGGGCTGAGCATGAAACCCAAAACCCATGAGCCTACCCAAAACCCAATGTAATTGGGCCATTTGAGCCTGCCCAAAAAGATTTTATAATGGGTTGGGTTAGAACCCGCTCATTTAAGATTTAAATGGGCGGGCTATGGGCACACCTATGGGCTGCCCATACCCACCCATTTAATATATTTTTTTATTAACTATCCATCACATTCCGCATTCCACTTAAAGCATTCCCTAAATTCCTTCCTATTCAAGTATTCAACCACCTCTAATCCATAACCATAATAGTCATCAACTCTCAAGATTATATAAGGATGGTACTTGTCTGAATTTATATTGTTTTATGTGAATTGTAATTATGGAACTTTGAAGATTCAGATTTCGAAATTGGAATGATGAATTTGGATGGATGCTTAATACTTATGTATGTTTTTTTACGAAAAAGAAACAAGTCAAATGTAAATGGGTTACCCAAAACCCGGTTAACCCGCCTATTTATGTGCTAGCCCATTTACATAGGTTTAAATGGGTTGAGGTATGGGTATGGGCTAACCCATATCCATGTAAAATTACATGGGTAGGCTATGGGTTTGGCCTTGGGTTACCCAACCTGCCCATTGCTCTACCCTAGCTAACAAGCCCTTGGCCCTTCAAGGGCTAGGCTTAAACAGGCTAGCTCGATTTCTCGATTCTAAAATTGATGGGTGACAAGACAACTACATTAATTTTTATCTTGTGATCAAATGCCCAAAAGTCATATATTACATTTGATTTTGCATACTTTGCAAAATATATTTTGTAGTTTCAATGAATGAAATGTTCTTAGCAAACTCCGTATGGAAAAAAACCAAAAACAAAAATCCTTCCACAGGACTTTTATGTAGACTTTTTTAGGAAAGACATTTCATTATGGGTGACTGAGTAGCTCACAAATAGCAATCTTGATACTACCTAGCAAATTGGATTCTGCATTACACTTTGGAAACTTTGGGAGCATTTTTGTACATGATACTTTTACTGTTGATGGCATGTTAGTACATATTCGATCCACAATAGTTGACACTGTTAGGAGTTTTTCTCTTCTTTCTTGATGTAAAGTTTTGCGCTACATTGCCTTTGTACATATTTTTGAAGTAATGAAATTTCCCTTCCATTAAAAAAATGAATGAAATGTCCTAAAGTAAAAACAAAAAAGAAAAAACAAATGAATTGTGACACTTTGATGGGGCCATGGGACTATGAATACTAAAGCTCGATCGGCCAATGGTTCAAATTACTCTTGGTACAAAATAAAAAATTGATAGCTTTGATAGATAAGTATTTTGTTGTGGACCTTAAAAGTAATTATTGATGGGATTGGTCTGCTGGCAAAAAATTAAGGGGAATTCTTGTAACTTTAATATTATTATAAGCATGAAAACAAACACATAATAATACTTTTTTTTTTATGGAAAACATATAATAATACTATACACATTGATGATAATTAAAAGTTAATAATGACTTTTCATGGCTTTCAAAAATTGTCCTCACAGTTGTTGAGGTAAAAATATTTTGACATGGTCGTTGGAATTAGAAAAAAAATAATAGCTGCTATTTGACTAGAAATTAGGGAAAATTTTAAATAAATACTATTTAAATTTATAAAACCCTAAAAAGTTTGTTAACACATGAAAATGACATAAAAATGATAGGGATCAAATTGAGATTTTAAAAGGTTAATGATTTTACCATTAGACTCCCTCAGTTTTTAAATAAGAAGAAAAAAGAAAAAGAAAAGGTGTCCTTGCTAGAGTACCACCGCTGGAGCTTTAGCTCTAGTAAGCCTACACTCACCAGTGGCCTAAACTCCAGCATTGGAGGCTCTTTTTTTGGAAGGGTGTGGGGTTTAATTTTTTAAAAAAGAAATTGAAGTAAAGGGGTAAGGGGTGGGATTCAAAACCGCCCCACCATTTTGCCAAAGGGGCTCGATAGCTATTAGGCTACTAAAGCTCATTTGGTATACATATGCACACTAGTGCAAAAAAGGGTTTAAGATCGCCTCATTTAGATCGGATTATAGAGGATCTGGTCTAAAAAGTATGACCGGTGACAGTTTCGTAAATATAAAGAACTTTTTGGACCGGATTATAAAGAATCCGGTCTTAAAAGTATGACTGGTGGCAATTTTGTAAATATATAGAACACTTTTAAGACTGGTTATTTCAAACAACTGGTCTTAAAAGTGTAAAAAAAAGGAAGTGACCGGTGGAAATTTCATAAATATATCGAACACTTAAAAGTATACTTTTAAGACCGGTTGTGTCAAACAACCGGTCTTAAAAGTGTAAAAAAAAATGACCGGTGGTAATTTCGTAAATATATAGAATATTTGTAAGATTTGGTTGTTTCAAAAAAACAGGTCTTAAAAGTATACTTTTAAGACCGGTTATTTCAAAAAACCGGTCTTAAAAGTGTAAAAAAACTAAATTCGCTAAACTTATTAAGTCCGTGAGTCTGCTTTGTCTTCTTGGTGATATAACATTTGCTTAGTTATAGATTCAACGAGTGTCCCAAGAGCCTCACAGGTCAAATCCTTAGCAAGAATGTCATCCCCTTCCCCTAACCTACTCGCAATCTTCGTAAGTCATCCCAAGAGCCATACAGTCAAATCCTTAGCAACGTTGGCGGTGAGATGCTTTGAGGGTTTTGCGATGGCGTCAACTCCAATCCTCAGCAACGGCGAAAGCGTACTACTTTGAGGATTCTGGACGACAGAGGCTCCTTCCTCTTCGATCTATGGCTCCTCCTACGCCACCTTCGCATAGATCCGGCTTAAATCAAACCTAGATCTCTTCTTGCTTAAGTCTATTTATTCCTACCTTGACCGCTCCTGCTCAGATCTGGACTTGATTTTGGTTGCTTGAAGCTTTGTTAGTGCCGACAAGAGGATCCTGCTCAGATTTGGTTGCTTTAAGCTTGTGATTTTTTTGTAGATCTGGACTTCAATTTCACCTCTGATTTTATATTGATTCAAATTCGATTTCCATGGTGAATAATTTTTGTTTCTTGTTATTTTTTTTCTTATTTCTGGACTTTGTAATCATCTTTTTTGTTTTTCCTGTTGTTATTGCTTCCAATCTTCTCTTGGTTCTTCGTCGCTGATGACGGAGGGACATTCAAAATGTTGCCAGATCTGGTGATTTGGGACCAATTGTTTCATTTGGGGGGTTTTTTTAATTTTGAAACACTTTTAAGACCAGACATTAAAAGTAACATATTTTTAAGACCGCCTGGAACGAGACCGGTTCCAGATGGTCTTACGAGGTGTTTTTTATCCGGTCTTAAAAGGCTTTTTTGTACTAGTGAAGCTCATTTGGTATACATATGCATTAGTGTTTGTGTGTGAGATATATATTTATATATATATAAAGGCATAATGACATTGACAAAATAAGTAATGGAAATGATTAAATGCGTAATGATATTGATTAGATGCATAATTGTATTGACTAAATGAGTGATGACATTAACTAAAGGTCTAATGATATTGAGTAAATAAGTAATGATATTCATTTAAGGCGTAAATAAACTGACTAAAGGCGTAATGGTTAGGCGTGGCAAAAACCAATGGTTCGGTCCATGCTCATCCTTAATAATAGTATTGACTAAACAAGTAATGAAATTGACTAAAGGCCTAATGACATTGACTAAATAAGTAATGGTATTGAGTAAAGGTGTAATAATATTGATTAAATGAGTAGTCAGATTGACTAAAGGTGTAACGACAATGACTAAATGAGTAATAATATTGACTAAATGCATAATAGTATCAATTAAATGAGTAGTCAGATTGACTAAAGGCATAACAATAATGACTAAATGAGTAATGAAAGGCATTTACTCATCAAACCCCACAAACATATTCAAAGTATGCAATGCATACCAAAAAAGTCCTAAATTTGGCAATATATATTAGACTATGCTTATATAACTAAACGAAGCATATAAGATTGATAAATCAAATCAAGTCTTGGACACCTTTCCCTTGGTAGCATTACCTAAACTCTAGCGTAAAAAGTAATTAATATGATGGCCTGAGTCACACGGACCCCATAACTATAATTCCAATTTAACAATTATGTAGTGAATAATTACAAGATAGTTATGTAGGCAAAATATTCCTTCGTATGACATAAATTCTAAATATATTTTTTAAAAAAGAAATTAGTATCCTTATAACCTCTTTATACCCGCTGACAGAACCTATGAGCTATAACACATAATAGGATTGGTCTCTTTGACATGACTGCACCAAGCTCTCTAATGATGAGGTGTAGCATGGCCAAAGTCTATTGAACTCATATTAGACCATGAGTTTATTTTCTTTCAAATATGGAAAGGTGTCATGTCCCATGAGCTTATCCTTAACCCGCCCAAATGAAAGGTGATACTAAGGGCCCTGAGAATGTTAAATCCATCCACTGTGCACATTGTAATATCCTGAATGTCAGGCCTAGAAATTTAAGGATAAATTTGCATTAAGAAGATGACTAAGCCAGTTTGAGAAAAGTATCAAGAATGTCGAGAGATAGAAACGCTCTCGGGGACTATGTGATTTGATCTTATTGGGCATATGACCTAGTATGCGTAGGCAATAGGATTAAAAGTGTCGATGCAGAAGGGCACATGACATATCTATGGTGCCTGGATTGGTAGAAAGATGCAACCCATTATGTCATGAGGTATGGGATGATTGGTTGAGCAAAAATGTGTCGGTATAGGTGTGCACATGACATTTCCAGGGCAGACATGTGTACCCTGCGTTTATGGAAAAAGACAACGGTAGGTGGTGTTGGAAATTATGCCCTAGAGGCCAATCATTGTACTTTAAACATTTTTGTTATTTAAAGCATTTTTCCATTTTGTTATCATATCATTTGCATGTTTATTATGATGAATGTATCCTTGGATGTATTATAAAGATTGTCCTAAATGTCCCTGGTCGGTCATCTATTTTGGAGCAAAGATGAAATAAGACCAGTATGACTTTGATGAGATATGAAGATACGAATCAAAGTCTTAGGCACTTGTAAGAGTATAAGGTGTTGAACCGACCCACTATGAGAAAGCTACATAGATTAAGTCATAAGCTTATCTCATGTATAACCACATCACAATGCCTTTTAACCTGAGATTATTATGGATTCCTACATGAGAGTCGCTAGTCTTTGATATAGTCAAATTGAGGGACAAATCCCAACTTGACCATTCACATTCCTTTGCATGCAAAGGAAAGGAACCGAGGTCCGAGAAGGCACCGATGAACGGAGCCGAAAAGTGGCACTGATGGACGGAGCCGTGAAGAGGCACCGGTCGAGATGAGAGACTAGTTCTAGCAGGAATCTAATAAAGTTATTTCAAACCGTTTGGTGTCTAGAAAGGGTTCGACTATGTGGTTCAATCGATAAGTCGCCGTGAATTCGGGAAGACTTCCACTAGACACCGGTGATGAGCACAAATCTTACCATGTTTTCCCTATACTTATTGGTGAATTGAATGTTAAATACAAGCGTAATCGTAGATAATCTAAGTAAAAAGGCATACATTCATGATATAGGGACTGAAGAGTAGAAATCATTTGCATGTGATAAGAATGGAACAATTTACAAGGTTTTTAAAGAAGAACGTATAGCAGAGCTGATACGATGCTATAGCATTCTGATAGCATCCCGAAGTGCAATACAAGGCATCCCAAATGCTATAGCAAAGTAGACGACGCAATGCTATGCGGCAGGTTTTCTGACCTTGTTACCCAGATGATTTCAGGAATAAAAGAAAAGGGCGATATTGAAAAATTGATTGCTGACATAACGAAATAGAAGATGCGAAGGATCGGAACTAAAAGATTTAAAGAATCCAGCAGAATCAACAGAAGCAATCTACTCAGATCAAGATATACAATAGATCCCGACAGATTAGGAAAGGCCCAGCTCACTGTAACTTACATCGCAAGAAAAGCCTGATTATAAAAGGAAATAGCGGAGCCAACCCTAAGAGAGTTGGAGAGCCCTAGAACGAGATTCTATCTTTCGGCCGACTCAAGAGAAGAGTGAGAGATTTTACAAGAGCACGAGATTTCCAAGACAACCCAGCATCCTTCCCTGCAGTTCGACGGACGAAGAAGACATGGAGTGGTGACGTGACAGGGCTGCGTCCACGCCGTTGGATTTCCATCAAAGCTTTCTGTTTTCCCTTTTTAATTTAGTTTTCCGATCATGGGTCATTCTGTTAGTATCTGCTTTGTGTGTCCCTCGTCAGTCATGAACTGATTTTCATATGGCTGGACGAGGATGAATCTTTAAGTTGTTGAATGAACCCAGTTGCAAGTTCTTAATTCAATAAATTTGGTTTGCTTATCAGTGTTTTAATTACTAGTCGATTAACGGAAGTTAAGGGCTAGATTTGTGGCCTCACTTATTGGCAAGGAGTCAAGGTTAGACCTCTGAGAAACAGTGTTTGCTAGGCAGCCCGTGCACGGCTTGACCTATTATTGTAGGCTTCAAGAATGGGTCTACCTCTCATAACCATAACACCCTGAGCGTAGCACAGATCTGACTAGAAAGTTGCCATAGGAATATGGAAGGAGTATAGTTAGTATCATATGTATCGAACGCGGAAGCTTCGGTAGACTATAGAGGTGGGTTAACTAAATAGCTTTGTGATTAGTAGCTATGTTGTAGCAATTGCGCAAGCTGTGCAGTGTAGTGTTATAGCATTGGGTAGAGCAACTGAGGGATTGATGCACTTAAGGGTGATTCTGAGTTCAGCCTAACCTCTTACTGATATCTTCTCACGTTTTAAGTTATTCTGTTTACTTTTGCTAGTAGCGTAATCACAACAACCTCTCAACCCAACATATTTACTTTCGCTTGCACAACTATCATAGCAATCGCACGTCACTCTTTGGTATCTCGTCTCTGTGGGACGATACTCTACTTACACTTTATTACTTGTTCGACTGGTTCGCTTGCCATCAAGGAAATCGACCAACAAGCTTTTGGCGCTGTTACCAGGGACTGTTGATACCCTTTGTGACGACGCCCCTTTCCTTAATAGTTGTGATTTACTTAGTAAGAGAGCTCACTTTCTCTGCTCTTGATTTTCAGGTACATTCTGTAGTGTATGCGCAACTCACTGCCAGCCAATCTAGAGCCTTACAATCCTGAGATAGAACGCACCTACAAACAAAGGCGCAGAAGGCAGAAGCGACGAAGTCAATCTTTTGACCCAGCAGACATGGCGGATATACCTGTCAACTACGAGCGGGAGCAACAAGAGTGCCCATTAATAAACAGGGATAACCAGGTCCCTCCACCTCCAAACCCAGATGTGAACAAGGCCATCATGGAATTCGGGATTCCAGATCTAAACAAGCTAAACTCGGCCATCACACCACCAACCTTCAATGCTGGACACTTTGAAATTAAAGGTGTCATGATCCAGATGCTAAATGCAGCCGGACAATTTGGAGGGCTTCCATCCGAAGACCCGTATCATCATCTCAGGACTTTCATGGAGGTCTGTGATTCGTTCATTATCCCAGGGGTTACACCCGATGCCATTCGAGTTAAATTGTTCTCATTCTCTCTATGAGACAAAGCTCGAAAGTGGCTCAATAATTTACCTACTGGTTCAGTCACCTCATGGGAGGACCTCGGGAGAAGATTTCTGCTTTACTTCTTCCCACCAACAAGGAATGCTCAATTAAGGAAAGACATAGCCAGCTTCAAGCAAAATCCTGAGGAACTAGCCCATGAAGCTTGGGATCGATTCAAGAATCTGCTTAGCAGATGCCCACAAAATGGACTATAAGACTGGGCTCAATTGGAAACCTTCTATTGTGTACTAAATAGTGATACTCGATCATTTGTGGACGCCTGCGCAAACGGATCTATTCTCATGCAGCCATACAACAAGGCATGCCTACTATTGGAAACAATAACAGCACAAGGTTATCAATGGGCTGACAACAGCAGGACCACACACAGGGAAGTCGCCAGTATTCGCACGACGAATGCATTAACTACCCTTACAACCCAGGTGACAGCTTTAACTAAGGCTATTGAAGGACTACTTAGTCCCATCGTACAGGCCAATCTCCATGGTCCATCAACCTACAACAACTTCCAGAAAGGCACTGATCTGAGAAGGCATCCTACTGACATTCTGGGGGACTACATAGCAAGAAACAACTCAGAAATGCGAAGTCAACAGCTCACACTTCAGAAGTTAGAAGAGAAAATTGGGCAAATTGCAGCTCTCACTGAGGAATGCTCAAGACCTTTACCTCATAGCATAACAAATGCAACCACCAAGAGTAACGAGCAAGAGGTAACATCGCATCAAGTTAGCTTAGTGGATAATGCTACAGCATGCTCACTATCAGAAATGATAACCAAACACACACCAAGGATACATGGGAGTGACACTACTGAGTTGACTGCACATAATGAAGCCACCAGACTTATCTCTAGCCAGCACTTTCGAGAATTCTTAGAGCTCATGCAACGATCCCACGTTCACATGGCACCGGCAGCAGCAGTGAAAAAAATGCCCACATATGTGAAGTTCCTCAAAGACACGATATCCCCGAAGGAAAAACGGATGGGACTTGAGATCATCCCTTTGACCCAGACTTCAAGCAACTTGTGCCAACCAGAAAGACCATTTAAACTACAAGACTCCGATCTACTGGAAATTCCATGCATAATAGACGATCACACCACCATAAGGGCAATATGTGATCCGAGATCTCAAGTGAGTATAATGCCAAGACCAGTTTCTCAACGACTAACCACCGGTAACGAGCAAACTGCTATAGCAAGCTTTCAATTGACAGACAGGGCCATGATCTACCCAACCAGTAAAAGCCACAACGTCCTGATGCAAGTCGGAACAATGATTTTACCCGTGGATTTCATTATACATGATCAAACTGGTGGACACGAAGCGCTAATTATTCTGGGGCGACCATTCTTAGCTCTGGGACAAGCATTAATGGATGTACATGAAGGAGAACTTACACTAAATATAAGTGGCAAGGAAGTGAATTTCAGCCTATTTAAAGCAATACAGCACACGGATGACTCAGACACGTGCTCTGCGTTAGACACAGTGGACGAAATCATACACGAGGCCTTCCAAGAATCGTACGGTAGGGATCCCGGAGAGTTGGAACTAGGAACAGGTGAGGAAGTTCCCAGTCAAGCAGCAATGCTAAGTGGTACGAATCACACCCATCCTAACCTGGCAAATAGTGCGAGGTTCGAATCATTAGAAAATGACCAGCAACGAAAGCACCCAGTCAAGCCATCCATAGGGATGCCACCGATTTTGGATCTCAAGCCGTTTCCTGACAACTTGAAATATGCTTATCTAGGGAAAAATCAAACTCTGCCAGTCATTGTTTCTGCACATCTCACCAGTGCCCAAGAAGCCAAACTCCTGGCAGTACTCACCAAATTCAAGAAAGCTTTTGGGTGGACCATAGCTAACATAAGGGGGATCAGCCCATCATTATGCATGCACAAAATACGCCTAGAGGAAGGATGCCGGCACTCAGTTGAGCAACAACGAAGATTAAACCCCATCATGAAGGAAGTGGTGTGAAAGGAGATCATTAAATGGTTGGATGCAGGAATTATCTACCCATCTCCGACAACGAGTGGGTCAGCCCCGTACAGTGTGTACCCAAGAAGGGAGGGATTACGGTAGTAGAGAATGACAAGAATGAACTAATCCCCACACATACAATCACGGGATGGAGGATATGTATGGATTACCGGAAACTTAACAAATCCACCCTCAAGGACCATTTCTCATTACCATTTATCGACCAAATGTTGGATAGGTTGGCAGGCAAGGAGTACTATTGTTTCTTGGATGGTTATTCCGGATACAATCAGATTGCTGTAGCACCCCAAGACCAGCATAAAACCACCTTCACTTGCCCGTATGGAACTTTTGCATTCCGGAGAATGCCCTTCGGACTATGTAATGCACCAGCCACATTTCAACGCTGTATGATGGCAATATTCTCGGACATGGTGGAAAAATCCATAGAAATTTTCATGGATGACTTTTTAGTGTTTGGAAAATCATATGATGACTGCTTGCAAAACCTTGAATCAGTTCTTCAGCGCTGTGAGGAAATGAATCTGGTGCTAAACTGGGAAAATTGTCACTTTATGGCAACAGAAGGAGTGGTACTAGGACACAAAATTTCGAAGAAGGGAATTGAAGTTGATCGTGCAAAAATAGCAGTCATTGAACAGCTACCGCCACCTACCACAGTCAAGGGAATCAGGAGCTTCTTGGGACATACTGGTTTTTACTGACGCTTCATTAAAGACTTCTCCAAGATCACCAAGCCGTTATGTGCACTGCTCGAACTTAACGCTCCATTTAATTTCGATACAGCCTGTTTAGAGGCGTTCCAAACCCTTAAAAAGAAGCTTACTACTGCCCCAATCATATCAGCCCCTGACTGGAACCTACCCTTTGAACTCATGTGCGACGCCAGTGACTCAGCAGTTGGAGCAATACTGGGTCAAAGACATGATAAAATGTTCCACTCAATTCACTATGCTAGCAAAACTCTGTCCAATGCCCAAATGAATTACACCACGATAGAAAAAGAGTTGTTGGCAGTGGTGTTTGCTTTTGAAAAATTTTGGTCTTACCTAGTAGGCACTAAGGTAATAGTCTTCACGGACCACTCCGCCATAAAATACCTAGTAGCGAAAAAGGATGCCAAGCCACGACTAATCAGATGGGTCTTACTACTGCAAGAATTTAACGTGGAGGTTCGCGACAAAAAGGGGACCGAAAACCAAGTGGCAGACCATCTCTCACGACTGGAAAGCCATACCTTAGATAAGCCGAGCATTCCAATTCAAGAATTTTTCCCGGATGAACAACTCTACACCATTGCATGCGTCAACACCCCATGGTATGCAGACATCGCGAATTTTTTAGTCACAGGAGAAGTCCCAATGGATTTGACATATCACCAAAAGAAAAAGTTCCTCTATGACAGCCGGAAGTATTTCTGGGACGAACCATACCTGTTCAAGCAATGCCCGGACTAGATTCTTCGACGTTGCATACCAGATGATGAATCCGATGATATTCTGAGGCACTGCCATTCCTCCCCCTATGGAGGACATTATGGAGGAGTGCGAACGGCCGCTAAAGTGCTCAAATCTGGCTTTTATTGGCCTACCCTATTCAAAGACGCCCATCAATTGTGTCCAAGTGCGACAACTGCCAAAGGACTGGTAACATATCTCGTAGGCATGAAATGCCGCTAACACCTATTTTGGAAGTCAAAGTGTTCGACGTATGGGCAATCGACTTTATAGGTCCTTTACCTTCGTCACGAGGCAACCAGTACATACTAGTTACTATTGACTACGTCTCCAAATGGGTCGAAGCAACCGCTTTACCAACAAATGACTCCAGAGCCGTAAGCAGGTTTTTAAAGAAACAGATATTCACGAAATTTGGCACCCCGGGGCCTTAATTAGTGATGAAGGCTCTCATTTCTGCAGCCGACAGATTGCAGCCCTACTTGCCAAATATGGAGTTAAACACCGAATCGCTACAGCCTATCACCCTCAATCAAATGGTCAAGCAGAGGTCTCAAACAGAGAGGTCAAACATATCTTGGAAAAGGTGGTTCACCCGAACCGAAAGGACTGGTCCGACAAGCTCGATGATTCCTTATGGGCGTACCGCACCGCGTACAAAACTCCATTAGGTGTCTCCCTCATATCAACTTGTGTTTGGGAAAGCCTGTCATCTTCCCGTTGAAGTGGAACATAAGGCCTATTGGGCAATAGCACAACTGAACATGGACCCCACCACAGCAGGTGACAAACGGCTACTACAATTGCATAAGCTGGACGAATTTTGTTTGCATGCATATGAAAATGCAAAGCTTTACAAGGAAAAAGTCAAGCGATGGCACGACAAGCGACTGATTCCCCGTACTTTTGAGGTAGGCCAAGAAGTCCTGTTGTTCAACTCTCGTCTGAAACTATTCCCAGGAAAGCTGAAATCCAAGTGGGCAGGACCCTTTGTTATCGATGCCTTAACTTCACATGGCCCAGTTGACCTCAGAAACCCAGTAACAGGGAACAGCTTTCGAGTCAACGGTCAGCGAATTAAACATTATTGGTCAAACCTCGTTTTGAGGGACAAGACAGCTATTGATCTCATATCACCCTAAGTCACAGGCACTAAGTCCGGCTAAAGACTTTAAGCAAGCGCTACTGGGAGGCAGCCCAAGTTCATGGTTCTTTAGCTTCACAGCAGGAGGGAATAGGTCCAGCAGGGATCATGCTATGGCATAAGGCTAGACATTAAGGCCCCAGCACCACACCACAGCAAAGGCCCACAGTTAGCCAGGTACGCTCCTCACCTCTATAATAAACGCTTTTACGAGCCGGTAGCTTAGTGGGCCCCTTTAGTGGGCCCACCACGAGCCAACTCAGCTTAACTCACCATGGTAGGAGATGTGACACTTCGTATTCAAATTCTGCCTTTTCTCTATTCTTCTCATCCACTCCTTTCGCACCTTCTCCCATACCCTCTGCTCTTCCCTCCATCGTCACCCCTTCCAACCATCATGTCGAGGGCTTTAAAGACGACGAGGCTTCACCAAGCACACCGTCTGGTCCGCCACCGCCACCAGGCTAACCCGCCACCAGTGCAAGGACCTGCCACACCCACTTCTTTGTCCTCGTCCTACTCTTCTGTCGCTTCAGGTTCCTCAGGCCCTGCCTCTGTCTACGATAAGGCATACATGATCGCCAATGCTCCCCTTTACTGGCGCCTGGAGACTGATACCCACTCCACGCACCGGTACCAAAACCGTCTTCGCGGCTGCGCTTGGAGTTGAAGACTATCCATAGCAACCCACAAGGGTTCTCTGCCGCTCATCGTTGAGGTGCGCAAATTGCCGTCTCCCTCTCTTAGTCACACTCCGGACTTCCGTTCGTGACGGGGGTTGACGATGCATTCGTTGAAGAGGACACGGCCAGCAGCCACCCAGCCCCTCCGGGTGCCCCTGCCTCATAGTTTTCTGTTATTGTGTTGCTCTTATTAATTTTTCCCTTTTAGAACACTCTGCTAATACCCCGGGTGTATGCCCTAGGGTGCTTTTGTGAATGCTATTGTGGTGCCTTCACTTCTGCTGTCCTTATTGTCGCCCCGCCCCCTTGATGCGCACCGAATTTTTAACGATTTTCATTTTATTATTTTTGCTGCATTGAGGGCATTGCATCGTTCAAGTGTGGGGAGATTGATATCGATTTGTGATATAATCTGCCGCTAAATTCACCCTGCATATAGTTTCTGCACATACTGAAAATTTTTCAAATTCCATGGTAAAGCATGAATAGAATCTTGTAGCAATGAAATGAATGTCTATATAACTTAACATAGCATAATTGCCTAGGGGAACTGAACCTTTAGGCTTGGGAAATTGACAGTGCCAGCTAATCTGATACGAGGAAAAGTGGCAATGAGGAAGTTTAAAAGGAGTAACCCCCAATTGAAGGATTGAATTGAGCATAATTGTTTTATTCTGTGTGCATGTCTGCTAGCCTATGTTTGATCCTTGATTTGTTTTAGTTCTCTGATAGACTATCTGGCATCTGAGTTTGAAGTTCGTAGGATAAAGGCATTCGTGTCGTACCCATTATTCCCATACACAACCCTTTTATCATCATCTCCATATTGCTACCCCCATTGAGCCACACAAGTATGCTATAGCAGAATAGGTTAGATAAGAGAACTAGAAGAAGACTGTGAAAAATGCCACGGCAGAGTGCTCCCATGAAAAGCTGCAAAAAGAACTGAAGAGCTGTTGGTTTGCTTATCAAAAAAAAAAAAAAGAGAAGAAGAAAAAAAAAGGAAGAACCCAAGAAAAAAAAACCTAGAGTAAAGAACAGCAAGAATTACTAGGTTCAAGAAGGAGCACTCGGCTGAGGCCAAAAGATTTGTCTACCAGATCTGTTATAGCATCCCCCCTCAATTCCCATCTCAAAACACTAAGCCATCCTCCCATTATAACCTAAGAAGTCCTTTAGATGAACGAATACTCAGAATGCTAGGAAGTAATCTTAGAACTTTGACAAGGCTATGGATCTTCCAGGCTCGTTTGACAAGTGAGAAACAAAAAAAAACCCTAGGTGAGCGAGTGTAAACACTGAACTTGAGAGCCCCTTGAGACTTCTTCATCTAAACAATACCACGCTTTATGAGCGGTTGGCACTGGGCAGTGGAATTGCCGAATAGGGGATGGAAACTGAAAGTGAACGTGCAAACAAAGTATACGGACAGGAGTACTGCGGCTATGAGTTTCTGTTCGCTTCGTCTTATTTTGCCCAGGAGTGCAAAAAGCTAAGTGTGGGGGTATTTGATGCGCACAAATCGTACCATGTTTTTCCTATACTTATTGACTGAATTGAATGTTAAATACAAGCGTAACTGCAGATAATATAAGTAAAAAGGCATACATTCATGATATAGGGACTGAAGAGTATAAATCATATGCATGTGATAAGAATGGAACAATTTATAGGGTTTTTAAAGAAGAACGTATAGCAGAGCTGATACGATGCTATAGCATTCGACAAAGATCCGAAGTGCAATACAAGGCCTCCCAAATGCTATAGCAAAGTAGACGATGCAATGCTATGCGGCAAGTTTTCTGACCTTTTTACCCAGATGATTTCAGGAATAAAAGAAAAGGGCGATATTGACGAGATAGATTGCGACATAACGGAATAGAAGATGCGAGAGGATCGGAACTAAAAGATTTGAAGAATCCCACAAGAATCAACGAAGCAATCTACTCGGATCAAGAGATACAATAGATCCCGACGGACTAGGAAAGGCCCAGCTCGCTGTAACTTACACCGCAAGAAAAGCCTGATTATAAAAGGAAATAGCGGAGCCAACCCTAAGAGAGTCGGAGAGCCCTAGAACGAGATTCTATCTTTCGACCGACTCAAGAGAAGAGTGAGAGATTTCACAAGAGTACGAGATTTCCAGGACAACCTAGCATCCTTCCCTGCAGTATGACGAATGAAGAAGACGTGGAGTGGTGACGTGACAGGGCTGCGTCCACGCCGTTGGATTTCCGTCAAAGCTTTCTGTTTTCCTTTTTTAATTTAGTTTTCCGATCATGGGTCATTCTATTAGTATCTGCTTTGTCTGTCCCTCGTCAGTCATGAACTAATTTTCATATGGCTGGACGAGGATGAATCTTTAAGTTGTTGAATGAACCCAGTTGCAAGTTCTTAATTCAATAAATTTGGTTTGCTTATCAGTGTTTTAATTACTAGTCGATTAACGGAGGTTAAGGGCTAGATTTGTGGCCTCACTTACTAGCAAGGAGTCGGGGTTAGACCTCTGAGAAACAGTGTTTGCTAGGCAGCCCGTGCACGGCTTGACCTATTATTGTAGGCTTCAGGAATGGTCTACCTCTCATAACCATAACACCCTGAGCGTAGCGCAGATCTGACTAGAAAGTTTCCATAGGAATATGGAATGAGTATAGTTAGTATCATATGTATCGAACGCGGAAGCTTCGGTAGACTATAGAGGTTGGTTAACCAAATAGCTTTGTGATTAGTAGCTATGCTGTAGCAATTACGCAAGCTGTGCAATGTAGTGCTATAGCATTGGGTAGAGCAACTGGGGGATTGATGCACTTAAGGGTGATTCGAGTTCAGCCTAACCTCTTCGATATCTTCTCACGTTTTAAGTTATTCTCGTTTACTTTTGCTAGTAGCATAATCACAACAACCTCTCAACCCAACATATTTACTTTCGCTTGCACAACTATCATAGCAATCGCACGTCACTCTTTGGTATCTCAGTCTCTGTGGGACGATACTCTACTTACACTTTATTACTTGTTCGATTGGTTCACTTGCCATCAAGGAAATCGACCAACAACCGGCCTTGCCAAATTGTTTGATTAACTGAGTTAGGTTCATTGCCCCAAGTCTACTTAAGGCTTGGTTTAAGATTGTATAGTTACTATTGAAGAGTTGTAATTATACAAGTCTTGAAAAATTGTATCACACGAATATTCCTTCAGGAAATTTTTAATATATCAGCTCATGTTGGGACATCAGCATATGTCTGGGCATTTTATATCAGTCACTCATTGTCCAAACGTAAGTGCATGCTCTCCTTCCGCATTATGCTGAGCTGTAGCACCTCAAACTCTGTCGATTTTTCTAAAACTAAGTGTCAACCAACACAATTTGGAGTATGGAATTTGGGGTGTTACATTTGCAATATAAGGAGCATCCATTGGGTTAATAGCTAGAGTAGCTAATAACGGTTTTGCAACCTGAGGAGGCTTTTTCTGGGCTAATTGAAGAGCAAAGTTAGTATAGCTAAATCATACTCTTGTTTACTGATTGCCTGCAGTGAAGAGGCAATTAATGACAAAGAAATTGCTCTATCATATTCAGGGGCCTGGGTTTTATTATCCTTTTTGGCTAATAATTCCTCCCAAGTTTGGGTTGGAGGTTTCTTAGCATAAGACTCAGTAGTCCTTTTGCCAGTTTTGATAGAAGTGAGCCTTTAGGTTTGAGACTCAGTTTTTGGAGTAGATGACTCCGATTTGGGGGTAGATGACCCTGATATTGTTTGAGATCTTTTTTGCAGTCTGGATCCCTATGTTTGGGAAATTGTCTGACTGATTGATTCCTTCGGTGATGGAGTTTTCTGCTGAAGCAATTATTTAAGAATCTCCTTCAAGTCTTCTTCGGAGATTGGGCTTTGAGCATTCTGGAAGATGCTTTAATTATCCTCTTGAAGAAGTTGTTTATCTTTTGACTCATCACCTGGTTTTTTCTTTCTCGACATTTTCTGGAGAGAAGGAAAGGGTTTATGGGTTAGTTTACTTTCAATCAAAACATAGAGAACTAACAGAAGCCCCCTTCTGTTAGAGACAGGTTCCGAACCACTCCCTCTCTCTCTAGCCATCCTTCTCTGCCTTCTCTCTACCCTATCTCTCTTCTCTCTCTCTCTCTCTCTCTCTGCCACTTTTCCCCTTTGTTTTCCAGCTTTCGTTTGTAAGTTTTTATATTTCAATAAACTTGTGTTTTTTCTATTATGCTTTGCATCTGCATTTCTTCTCTCTCTCTGGATGAGATAAGTCTAGTTGCGTGCCTACACCCATTCTTATCTTATCTTCTTTTTGTTTCTTTTACACGTTTATTTCCAGTATTTTAATTTATGTTTTGATTTATCTGTTTTCTCTACTTCTCTCCCCACACGATTTTCCCTCTTCCCTTTCAACCCTTTCGAGATATATATATGGGTTTATTATTTGTCATGTCATCTGACATAAGGGTTTGTCGAGTCACCCCAAAACTATGTTGTTTTGGGAGTTAGGAGAATTAATGAAGGGTGTTTTAGTCAAATTCATATAATAAACCCAAAAACAAAAGTACCAAAACACCCTTCATTAATTCTCCTAACTCCTAAATTAATTTCTCTAACTCTCTAAACGACGTAGTCTTATGGCGACTTGACAAAACCTTATGTCAAGTGACATGACAAACAATAAACCCTATATATATAATCACCTCAACAGGCATACAAGGTAAATTAGAAAGTGATTACCTCAAGTTTTTGACATAAGAATTAAACTGAAGAGAATTCAAGTCCAACAAGACAAATTCAAGTTCACTCTACAATAAATATATAATTCTAGGTTACTAAAATTAACAAGAATACTAATTAATACAATAACAAATAATAAGTAATTAAACTCCAAAGATTGGCTCACTTTAGTTCTTAGAAAAATAACAATTTATCTATTCCTCAAATAATATTTTTAAATCACAAATCTTAACTTTTCTTGACTCTTTCACTCAAGTAAAATTTTTAACAATTATACTTCCATCCAATCACCTTAAAATCCCCAAAATTGTCAATTTAGTCTTTAGTGCAAGCCCCATAAATAAACTCTTTTTCAAATAATCATTACAATCACATTTTCTTCTTTTATAAAATTTTTTGTCACTTATTAGAACTGCCAAAATATAACTATATCCTCAATTTATCCAAAAGGAAATCAAAGTTTCACCCAAAAAATTCCAAATATTCACATTCCCATATAAAACTCAAATTCAATCCGTGTAATTCTCAATATAACCTCCAATAAACTAAAATGAGTTATATAAATTTGGATGTAAGAAACCTATTATCACAAATCTCAATTTCCAATCAAATACTAACTTTAATTTCCTCAAATAAACCATCTAGTTAAAAATAAACCATACTCATTATTATTCTAACACTATTATGACCATTATAAGCTAAATAATACATTGAAACACCCAAATATTTGAAAGGGTTAAAGTACAAAAATACACATATACTTTACTCTAAGGAGCGCCCAATACCCCCGTGTTTTTTTTAGCTTAAAAAATACATATGTTATTACAAATTAGATGCAAAAATACCGTTTGACCATTAAGTTTGACTTTATTTTGATGAGGTGACTTTTAAAGGTGAAAAAATACACAAGTGGTTTGGTAAAAAGAGCATCTAACGCCAAGTTTTTTTTTTAATTTAATTATTTTATTTCAATTAAAAGAAAATTATTATTTCTCTAGGTATAATTCTTGGGAGGCCAAATTTTTTCTTCTAATTTATTATTTTGGGAAGGAGGATTTATTCAATGGGTAAAAAGGGTAAAAATTTTATTTCAATAATTTATTTTATTTTTTTTAAAAAAATCCTTATTAAATTTTGTAATTAATAATTGATAAATGAGTATTTATGAATTTTAAATTATAAATAATATATTTACTTAAAAATAATTTTAATTTTTTTAAAAATAAATAGTTAAAGAAATAATTCATTTATTCTATAAAAAAATTAATTCATTTACTTTGAAAAATTCAACTTTATAATTATAAGTCTATAAGATTTCTTAATTTACTTTCATTCATCATATAAATAGAAATAACTCATTTAGAGGTGCAAATGTTTATATTACATATTTCTTAATGCAATAAAAATTCAATAATATTGTTTGGTTTTGATTGAAAAATTATTTAAATAATTTCTTGTTCAATTTATTAGATAAAAAAATTAACATTATTTTTAATTAAATATAGTATTTATAATATCAAATCTCAAATGCATAAATACTTATTTATCAATTATTAATTAGTAAATTTAATAAGGATTTTAAAAAATTAAATTAAGGAAATAAAAAATTTGTCCTTCCAGGAATTATACCTAGACAAACAATAATTTTTCTTTAATTGAAATAAAATTATTAAATTTTTTTTAAAAAAAGAACTTGGTTTTGGACACTCTTTTTGCCAAATCACATGTGTATTTTTACACCTTTGAAAGTCATGTCATGGTCCAGTGAGGAAAAAAAAAAGTCAAAAAATTTTTGCACTTAATTTGTAACCATGTGTGCATTTTTGTACCTAAAAAAAGTATTTGGTGTTGGACGCTTGTTGGGGTACAACAAATGTACATTTTTGCACATTAACCCTATTTGAAATCATATAAAGCCTAGAATTTTTCACCATCATCCTTGAACTAAGGGGAAAAATAATGAGAATAGGAAGTTAAATATCTTACCATAGAAAACCCAAACAACCTCTACCTCTTGTTCTCTTTCTCCCTCCCTTCCTCCTTCTCTTGCTCTCCACTCTGTCGAAGCAGCAGAGGAGCACCTAAAGTGGTTGGAGGTTGGGGTATTATTAATACCCCTGATCCAATTCAATGGCGGACAACACACCACCCACATGTTGCTCACTATTAATTTGAATTATATATATATGATGTGTGTATTAAAACTTGGGAGAATCTCTTTAAGGTTTTAAGGGATTAAGAAAATGTCAAAAAAATCTTAAAAAAATTCTGATGTAAAAAAGTCCTAAGGAGTTATTAAAACTTACGAAAGAGTTTTAATGGGACAATTTTTACATCGAATTTTCTCTAAAACTTTTTAAACATTTTCTTGGTGACTTTAAGCGGTAAAAGGGATTTTCCCTCAAAACTTTACTCCTTTTTTTCCTTACAATTTAATAATTGGGCTAAGTTTATATTTTCAGCCCAAACAAAATTTCCTCAATACTTAACAATTTCTTGTATTTTCTAAAAATTAAAATTAAAATATTTTCCTTAACTATCACTTTAGAAAATTTACTCTCATATTGAGTAATTACATGGTAAATTTTAATCACCATAAATTAATCTCTTATAAAATGTTATTTAGTTCTAGAACCGACCACTAAATCGGTCTAGGTTGTAGGCCAAGGGTCAATAGGTCATATCAAAGTTAAACAAGAGCTACTCGGGATCAAATCGACAATCGGTTATAAAGTGAATTTGAATGATAATATTATTTTTTTTGGAATAGTTTTGAAATTTGAGAATTTTTTAGGATCAAATGATAATATGCTTTAGTGATTATTTTTGCATTAAAAAGTAAACATCTCAAACTTTCTATAAAGTCTTAATTTATAATTTTTTAAAATATGTAAAATTAGATATAAATTTTTAAAGTTGAGAAATTTTGAATAGACAATAAACTACCTTTTTAGTAAAAAATGTATAAATTTGAAGGGAAATTGTTGAAAAATTAACTATTGCAAAATTTATTACCCTTGTGTTTAAAAACTCAGATATTGCCACCCATGTTAAGGGATAACTATTTTTTAGGAGGTGTTTGGTTTTAGGGGGAGTTTTTCTTCCTCTTTAATGTGAAAAGTCATAATATGATTATGATGTGGTATATTTATGTGGAAAATGATGCAAAAAATTATATATGCATATCTAACTTTTTACTTCCAAGATGAAGGAAAACCCCAAAAAAAAAAAAAAAAAAAAAAAAGACATAATTAATTTTTTTAGAATTATTATGAAAACAAATTAAATTATTTAAAATATTTATATTTTTTCTTTAAAATATTTTTTTAATTTATAAATTAATATAATTTAAGAATATATATATAATCAAATAATTAATTTATTTTTCTTAATCTCTTAAAATCTCTTTTTTTTTTTTTTTTTTTTTTTTTTCAAGAATCTCTTAAAATCTCTTAAAAAAAGAAGAAAAGCATTCTTATTTGGGAAAATTACACACAGTCCCAAGGAAGACGAGATATTTACATTTAGGTCCCATCAAATGACAAAATTACGAAGTCCCTAGGGACTTCTGTGTAATTATTTCAGAGTAGTAAATTACCCTTTTGGACAATCAGCGTAAAAAAGGCATGAAACAAAGAAAGCAATGAAAACGCACGGGAGTAGCTGCGGAAAAGGGGAAAACGCGAAATCAATAAGTATTAAAGGTGGATCGAATCTCCAACGTAGAAGGCAAGTAGGTGACATTTTCATGTCCTCGGCAAAGCTTAGGCGTGAAGTTTGTCATATTTTCGTTGAATAATCTTTCCCCTTCGTTGTATGTTCTTTGCATTCACTTGTTCCTGTACATTTCCTTCAAGTCCACAATATCGCACGAAGTTCCTCCTAGGCGCATACATTCAACTACTTTTAGATATACGGCACCCATTTGATGTGATGATGGAACATTGAATAAAAAGTTCTAGGGTTTCATGTTATTGGGTAGGGTTAATTACTTTTTTTCTGTTTTTGGGAAGGAAGCAGAGAGGGACTACTCTGTTTTCTTGGTTCGTGGTTGATGTGATGATGGAACATTCAATAAAAAGTTCGATAGGATTCAATAAAGTTGTTGTTAAACGCAATTGTATGTTGTAAATATAGAATTTATTGTTGTAAATCGCCTCTGGAACTCAAGATTTGAAAAAATCCAGGTTGTAAAAACTTGTTGTTAAAACAACAATTGTGTGTTGTAAATATAGAATTTATTGTTGTAAATCGCCTCTGGAACTCAGAAACCACAAAATCCAGGTTGTAAAAACTTGTTGTTAAAACAGCAATTGTGTGTTGTAAATATAGAATTTATTGTTGTAAATCGACTACGGAACTCAAGATTTGAAAAAATCTAGGTTCTAAAAACTTGTTGTTAAAGCGACAATTGTGTGTTGTAAATATAGAATTTATTGTTTGAAATCACCTGGATTTTGTGGTTTCTTGAGTTCAGAGGCGATTTACAACAATAAATTCTATATTTACAACACACAATTGTGTTTTAACAACAAGTTTTTACAACCTGGATTTTTTCAAATCTTGAGTTCCAGAGGCGATTTACAACAATAAATTCTATATTTACAACACACAATTGCTGTTTTAACAATAAGTTTTTACAACCTGGATTTTGTGGTTTCTTGAGTTCTAGAAGCGATTTACAACAATAAATTCTATATTTACAACACACAATTGTTGTTTTAACAACAAGTTTTTACAATCTGGATTTTGTAGTTTCTGAGTTTCAGAGGCGATTTACAACAATAAATTCTATATTTACAACACACAATTGTTGTTTTAACAACAAGTTTTTACAACGTGGATTTTTTCAAATCTTGAGTTCCAAAGGCGATTTACAACAATAAATTCTATATTTACAACATACAATTCTTTGTTTTAACAACAAATTTATTGAATCCTATCGAACTTTTTATTGAATGTTCCATCATCACATCAACCACAAACCAATGAAAAACAGTAGTCCCTCTGTTTCCTTCCCAAAAAACAGAGCAAAATGTAATTAACCCTATCCAATAACATGAAACCCTAGAACTTTTTATTCAATGTTCCATCATCACATCAAATGGGTGCCGTATATCTAAAAGTAGTTGAATGTATGCGCTACTTGGAGGAACTTGCGGATATTGTGGACTTGAAGGAAATGTACGGGAACAAGTGAATGCAAAGAACATACAACGAAGGGGAAGGATTATTCAACGAAAATATGACGGCTTCACGCCTAAGCTTTGCCAGAGGACATGAAAATGTCACCTACTTGCCTTCTACGTTGGAGATTCGATCCACCTTTAATGCTTATTGATTTCAGCGTTTTCCCCTTTTTCCAGAGCTACTCCTGTGCGTTTTCATTGCTTTCTTTGTTTCATGCGTTTTTTATGCTGATTGTCCAAAAGGGTCATTTACTACTCTGAAATAATTACACAGAAGCCCCTAGGGACTTCTGTGTAATTTTGTCATTTGATGGGACCTAAATGTAAATATCTGTCTTTCTTGGGACCTGTGTGTAATTTTCCTTTCTTATTTTATATGCCGACAGAGGAGTATTATTTATTGATTAAAGTACAAAAGCTGCCCGTTGGCAGTTGACCCGAAGAACCTACAGAAGGTAGACTCCCCACTTCCTCGTCGATTCCCACGAAAATGAAACAGAGAATCAATCCGATTCTTTATTTCCAAAAAAGTAGCCACAAAATCCAATGAATTAACTGAAATAACTGGCGTTCCAATTTTCTTTAACTCAATTCTGATTCATTAATTTGACACTTTCCCACTATTGCGGCTACTAGATCCATCAGATCCCTCGATCCATGAGTTCCGAGAACTCCGCCTCCGGCGCCGATTCTTCCGGCGGCTGTACATCGGGCCCGGACAAGGACAAGCAGAAGGATAAGGCCAAAGTGAATCGCACCTCGTTGATCCTGTGGCATGCCCATCAGAACGACGCCGCTGCTGTTCGCAAGCTTCTGGAGGAGGATCGGACGCTGGTGAACGCCAGAGATTATGACAATCGCACTCCTCTTCACGTTGCTTCTCTTCATGGTTGGGTCGATGTTGCTAAGTGCTTGCTTGAATATGGTGCTGATGTCAACGCGCAGGATCGCTGGAGAAACACTGTATTGCCTTTCTTCCTAATTAGGACGCGGAACTCCATTATTTTTGGGTAATTCAATTTCTGAACTTTATGAATGTCTAACACTTCGATTTTCCCTCGGCAGCCTCTGGCAGATGCAGAAGGCGGTCAAAAGCTTGGCATGGTGGAACTTTTAAAATCTCATGGAGGCTTATCTTTTGTAAGTTCACGTTTCTCTTGAAAAAGGGACAATGGGAACTTTCTTTCTTTTTTCTTTTTTTTTTTTCCTTTTGCTTTGCTTGTCCGTACTTTTGAATGCTATTTTGTTGAATTGTGATTTATCAGTTTGGTGTCTTTTGCAAATGTACGTTCTACTGATACTTCCAAATACCCTTTTCAACTTGCAGTTAGGGACTGTAGTTGGTATGGCCGCTGCACAAGCGGCTATCCATTTGTTATCTTTTTGTCTTGACGAGTCATTATTTTTGGCATAGGCAAATATTTTGCAGGGTGGTGTATTCTACATATTAATAAACCTCTTTTTTAATTCTTAACTTGGCATCTTCAGAAACTACTGAAGCAAATCATAAGTTTTCTTGTCTTGACTACGCCTCCTTACAATCTATATAAACAGGAAAAGAGGAATTTTATTTGAGTATTGGATCGTCAAAAGATTATAAAGTGAGCAATACTAAAAAGAATTCTTAATTTTATAGTTCATAGTATAAAATCCTTAAAATTTAACTTTTTTCCTCTTCCTCCACATGCTAAAGAGGGTTTAAATCTCAAGGAGAGTCAGAAGCTAAGTTTACTTTGGGAAATAAGAAAATAAGAGGGGTAAAAATATACTAACAAAAATGGAAAGGGAAAAAAACAGGAACAACCCTTTCCTCCCACCTGAATAATTTATGGTCATATTTAATACACATGATCATGATTTTTGGAGCCAATGTCAAGCTAACATGACACATAAACTTAATCTATTGTGTGTTCTAAATAATAGGATAACCTCTCCTATTTTCCATTAAAAAAGCTCTCAGATCACCTTGATAAAGGCGCCAGATCTTTTTCCAAAATTAATGGGTGGCTTCTCAAAACTATTTAGTGCATTATATACTTTGATTTCAACCTGTAAGTTTATGCAACATATGAATGTATAGTAGCTCTTGAGCTGTCATTGCTTCTAGAATGATTGGAGCCTTGTTACAACCTGTCTGAACTTTTGGGATATGGTACTTGTATATTGACCTTGATAGTCTATATTCAAGATTTTTTCTTTTGTCTACTCTTCTCTGTGTACATTAGAGAAGGTTAAGGTGGATGATAAGTCGCAGTTTTCTGATTCAGTTGTTTAATAGTGTATACCTTTTAATTTCAACCGTTTACTTAGTAGCTTGATCTTTATGAATCTTTGTAACTCAACACTGAACCTTCCACCATGGATGGATTAGCTGCTTTTATTACTTTTGTGGGTCTTTATTTATAGTCATTGATGATATAGGGTCAAAATGGGAGCCATTTTGAATCAAAGCCTGTTGCTCCTCCACTGCCTAACAAGTGTGATTGGGAAATAGACCCCTCTGAGCTGGACTTCACAAATTCAGTTCGTATTGGAAAGGTATCTTTTACAATTCCTATACGCCTATGACAATGAACTTTGCTAGGATTATGCTCACCAATTGGGAAATTTTGACTATATATTATATTATTTGTAAACAGTCTGATTGCATCAGAGTTTGGGCGTTCTTGTGTTTCTTAACATATATTATTATAAGATGTTTACTGATAGAGACAGATTCTTTTTATTTTAGGAAAGGTAAAATAATAAGAGGATAAAAATTAAAAGGATAAATCTTCATCAGATTATGAAATCAGAATCTAATATCATAATATGAAAAAGAATAGGGTAAATCTTTAATAGAAAAATGAGCCAGAATCTATAACCCATCGGACTATTAAAGCCCAAGGAGAATCTCCCATAATCAGAGAAGTAATTTTCTAATAATTTTCCATATCTATTTCATACTTTTACATGAATCGATACTCCATATTTATAGATAAAAATATAACAACCACTCTCTAAAAATACTCCTAAATTTATCCCATTAAACCACGATGCAGATAATGGAAGTAAATTCCTAAATAAATATTATTTTAATATGCAACTAACCAACCCACTAATCCTAAACTTAAGGACCAGTAATAAATAAGAAAATATCCTAAATAAAATAAACAATATCTAAAATTCTATTAATAAATGTTTATTCCTAAAATCTCTAACTAATCTGGTACTCTATCAATACTTTTCCCTTGAGGTTCGCCTTGTCCTCAAGGTGAGACAAAAGTGCCGGTCTTCTAATTTATCTTGAAGCTTCATATGCATGGTCGTCTTTGCCTCTACCTTGATTGTATTAAAAGAAATAACTGCACCTTCGGCTTCACCAAAATAGTAGCAACATCTTCCAAAGGAGAAATGAGCCTTTCACCTTCATTTAAAATTGCCAAGAGTGACAATGAGGATAGTACGTGGAAGGAACCTATGGATCGTTAGACTCGATACCAAAATGATAGAGACAGATTCTTTTTATTTTAGGAAAGGTAAAATAATAAGAGGATAAAAATTAAAAGGATAAATCTTCATCGGATTATGAAATCGAATCTAATATCATAATATGAAAAAGAATAGGGTAAATCTTTAATAGAAAAATGAGCCGAATACGTAACCCATCGGACTATTAAAGCCCAAGGAGAATCTCCCATAATCGGAGAAGTAATTCTCTAATAATTTTCCATATCTATTTCATACTTTTACATGAATCGATACTCCATATTTATAGATAAAAATATAACAACCACTCTCTAAAAATACTCCTAAATTTATCCCATTAAACCACGATCGAGATAATGGAAGTAAATTCCTAAATAAATATTATTTTAATATGCAACTAACCAACCCACTAATCCTAAACTTAAGGACCAGTAATAAATAAGAAAATATCCTAAATAAAATAAACAATATCTAAAATTCTATTAATAAATGTTTATTCCTAAAATCTCTAACTAATATGGTGCTCTATCATTTACCCTATTATGCTTTGGGGAAATTTCATGTTATAGCTATAGCATGCTTGGTTTCATGTTTTAAATTTGGCCATTTGAACTGACTTTTTGGTTGTCTTTCTATTGATTTTCCTTGTGGGGTGATCACCAAATGGAAATATTTTAGTGAAGATTATTTATGATTGATAAATAGAAACAGAGCCTATGAGTTTTGGTTTTCTTGTGTTTCTTGACATATATTATCCTAATATATTAAACTTATTTTTCTTTAAGAGCTACATTTTCCTGTTATACCTTTTGCAGACAAAGTTGGTTTCATAATTTAGACTTAGCTATTTGCTATTAGAACTAAAAAATTTTGCTGTCGTTCTATTGATTTTTCATTGTCTGGTGAATCATCGAAGGGCAATAATTTACTGTTGAAGATCATTTATGATTTATAAAAGAAACAGAGTCATTCTTATTTTTTAGTGTTTGTTGCTCTTACTCTTTCACTTTTGCCTCTGTAGCTTTATCTTTCCTCTTGCATCATAAATTTATGCCTTCAACGAACATTTGTGTATCAAATATTGCCCTTATTGGTTCTGCATGTTTTCTGCAGGGGTCTTTTGGTGAAATTTTGAAAGCACATTGGCGTGGGACACCTGTTGCTGTCAAACGCATTCTTCCATCTCTCTCAGATGATAGACTGGTGATGTAAGACTTGTTCTTCTTTCTTTTTAAGTCTATGAAGACCCATTCAAAGAACTTACTAATCTGCTCTTGACATTTATGCCTATACCTAGTTTAACTTTCTCTCCTTTTAAGGAAGAGTAATCAATTCTTCATCCATTGTGCAATGGGGGAGATTGAGACATACTGTTATAAAGCTGATACTTCTGCAGCTATAAACTGTTTACTTGTGTTCTAGATTTTTCTGTGATGTTATATGTGGCAATCATTTATCTTCTCTTTTTGGGTGAATTTAAATTTCAATGCAGCCAGGACTTCAGACATGAGGTTAATTTGCTAGTGAAGGTTCGACACCCTAATATAGTCCAGTTCCTTGGAGCTGTAACAGATAAAAAGCCCCTTTTGTTAATTACTGAGTATCTAAGAGGGGTATGTGAATGCATGTATCTGCTTTGAGTGTAGCAATCTGCGCCTAGCTTCTGTACAATAAAATAAACTGAAGCTTGGAAAGGGTTGTTTCATACGCAGGGTGATCTTCATCAGCATCTCAAGGAAAAGGGCACACTTAGTCCTTTAACAGCTGTCAACTTTGCTTTGGATATTGCCAGGTATATGTCTTACCTTTTTTTCCTCCAAACCCTCTAGTTTCTTTCTTCCATGGAAGAATGATAAGAAACCCTTCCAACAATAGAGCAAAGTAAATGAAACACATGGCCCCCCTAGAAACCCTTTACTCCTACCCACAGAGGGGCTAAGGATACGGCTCTATCCCTTAAAATATGCATAGGGAGAAATCTCTGATGAAAAAAATTTGGCACTGTCCCTCTGGCCATAAGGCCAAAGCAATGCAAAGAAGCTACATCACCAAAAGACTTCATGCTCTTCTTTTCTGGTAAAGCTGTTACAGTGGGTGGTAAAAAAGGGCAGGCTGCACAAATCTATTGTTCATAAATATATATAAAAATAATTACAGAAGGACAATTCCGAGGCTGCCAAGCAACTTTCAAATTTTGGTCGATGAGATTTGAACCTTTTCATTCCATGACCTTTTAAAAATGTAAATTCATTTCCTTTCAAATCATTCTTCATGTTCCCTGTTCTAGGATCTAAATCTTTATTCTTTTATGAGATAATATGGGATGCCTTTATTGATATGAAGGTTTGGGAAAATTAGAAAATGGAGGATACCATATGGGGCACCCTTCCTTCCATAGGAACTTATAGAAGCAGAAGTGGAAAACAGGGAAGAAGTTAAACAAAACGGTTGGTTATTGAATTTTTGAATATCCGCCAACGAACTCTCTGAGGCATCTGATGAACACTCCAAAAATCCTTTCCACAATTATTGTATCAGCTTGACTCTTTTCCAAACATGCATCATAGGAATTAGGAATAGTTTTGTAGGCAGATAGTTATTCTATAAATCAACCTAACTAAAATCAAGAGGCGGAAAATTATTGTATCAGCTCGAATCTCTTACTCTTTCCCTTTATGTCTTTTACTTTCCTTACATTCCCTATTTAAGATTCATGTACTTTCATTGTCATCTTTCATTCTTTCTATTCTTTTTCATACCGTGCCTCCATGCAAGACCCTACTTACTCATTCTTCTCTTAGCATTATTTTGGCATTTTATTCTAGAATTGTATCTCATTGCCTGTTCTATTTCCTTGTAGCAACTCTAACTTGCGCCATCCTTTATATCAACACCATAAATATTTCTTTTTCTTTGCTTCTATTAATCATACCCAAAAATGCCTTAGCTTGACCCTTTTTAATGTGAAATCAATTATGTCCCTCTCTTCATATTTTATGTATAAACATTTCCTATATCTGGCTTTTTTTTTTTTTTTTTGGTACCAAGAATTGGTTTAATAAAGGGTGGCTTAGCACAGGCTCCCACCAAGTGGAGTCTGGGGAGAGATACATGTACGTAGCCTGATCAAGAATTGGTTTAATATGCTCAAAATATTTTATTATATATATTCCTAAATATATCCAAAAAATATTATTACTTTTGTTATTGTTGTTGTTGGCGTGAGGATGTAACCCGAAGCATTCTATTGGCTTAATCTAATGACTATGCTAATGTTATTGTTGTAAATATTGTTTGCAGAGGCTTGGCCTATCTTCACAATGAACCAGATGTTATAATTCATCGAGACCTAAAGCCAAGGCAAGTTGATTATCTGTATCCTATCTAGGAAAAAATGTATGTTAGTATAGGTGAAGATATGATACACACACAACCAAATATCAAGGCATTTTATTTACAGGGAATTGACATGCATTTTGCTCTCCTCAGTTCTCCCTGAATGGAAAACTTTGTTATCAGGAAGATAAGAATGTATGTCTGGAATTTACAAAATATTTATATTTCATGTTGAAACTATTTCCTAAAATTTCAGGAATGTTCTTTTAGTCAATTCTAGTGCAGACCATCTGAAAGTTGGAGATTTTGGACTGAGTAAGCTTATCAAGGTCAAGAATTCTCATGATGTTTACAAGATGACTGGTGAAACTGGAAGCTGTGAGTATTTTTGAAAGTTATGCAAAAAAAAAAAGTATTAATTTGTATTCAAAATTTATTTTGATTTTTTTCTGCTTGGGGGTAAAAACAGACCGCTATATGGCTCCCGAAGTTTTCAAACACCGGAAATATGATAAAAAGGTTGATGTGTTCTCCTTTGCTATGATTCTGTATGAGGTAATGTTTCTTTCTTACTAGATGGATGTTTAAAGTGATATAATTTGAAGCTACTTCTAATTCATTAACTTTTACCTGGAGTAGATGCTTGAAGGGGAACCACCTTTTGCCAGTTATGAACCTTATGATGCAGCCAAACATGTGGCAGAAGGACACAGGCCAACTATCCGTGGAAAGGGTTTTACCCCTGAACTGCGACAGTGAGTCATTTCTGACATGTTTCTATAAAGCATTTTGCCATTTTGTATCCTTTGCCTATTAATGCCTATTTGGTATCCGTCCCTTTCCTTCATTATGCCATGTTTATTATGTCTACATAATTATTCTCCCTTTAGTCCTTTTTATAAAATCGTAACTTTTGAATTGGTTTGATTCTTCTAATAAGATCTAGTTTGGGGTTATTTGAACATTTAATGCATATTTACTGATTTTACACCTAATTAATTCTATTTTCTCTCATAATCTTTTTCCCATAGATTCTCTTTCGTCCTTCTTCTCACTATTATTTCTCTCTTTAATTGCTCCCTATAAATAAGTGCATACTTGGAAAAAAAGTTTATTTCTTACCTATTTATTACTTCTAACTAATTTAAACCGATTTCTTAAACCATGTAATTTGATTAAAATGATCTTATAAAAGGATTGGAGGGAGTATATTTAACAGTTTCTATATTTTTTTATTATTTGAAAACAAGGGCATAAAGATCATTCATTAACTTTAAAAGCAGTTTTTCCATCTTTGATTTCATTCATATTCATTCTGCACACAAGAAGGCAAGAGAAACCCATGTTTGCTGGTTAAACCACGTGCAGGGAAGTGTGACTTTATTTTCCTTCCTGACTCCAATAGTGTTAATGTCAGATGTTCGCCAACTTAACTGACTCATTTATCTGTACTTGCCAAAGTTCTATGGATAAATAGGATGCTTTTGACAAGTACTTGTTTTCCTGTTGTTTGTCTGATTTTCCTTAGTGCAATAACTAAGATTGTAACATATCTAAAACCATTCAAGACTTTCAACTCAATTGAAAGCATTGGCATGAGAATTGAGCTATTTTGCTAATAGATAGATTCCTTCTTGCTTTTTCACTTAGATTAACCGTTGAGTGTTGGAGTGCTGAGATGAATCAAAGACCTTCCTTCCTGGAGATCTTGAAACGGCTTGAGAAGATCAAGGAAAATTTACCTACGGATCATCACTGGCACTTGTTCTCTTCCTAAATGTCTATGACCATTGACATGTTCAGAAATGCACTTACAGGTGATTTATTAGTTATTAGCCATTACTACTCTCTACAGTAAAGCCGGGAAAGGCAGTGCTTATATAGTTTCAATTGTTTAAATTCTGCTGAGCAGAACAGGCATTGTTTGTGGCTTCTCTCACAGTATATATTTTAAAAAAATTCCCCCTTTTTATTTTGTCAAACCTACTGGGGAATTCAATATATGTCAAACCTAATGACTGAGGAAATTTGATGCTATTAACTGTACCATTGACTCTTTAATGCCTTGCCTTTCATTTGGAGGATGATGTCCTCTATTCATGGATTCTGTTTATACCACTCTGGATTTATTTTTCCTGATTTAAAATGATGTTCAGTTGTCTAGACTCTAGCATAATGCCTTGGGTCTGTGATTTCCTCACCCCCTGAAAAATGGATAAAAAGAATACTGTACTTGAACGAATTCATAATTCATATATTTATTTCAGTTTTCTTCTTTTATGTTTAATCCATGTTTATTCTTTAAATTCTAATGTTTGCCTATGTATTGGAAATTGCCATTCTGGTAGTCAAGTCTTTTTTTTTTTTTTTTTTTTTTTTTTTTTTTTTTTTTTTTTTTTTTTTATAGGTGTGGGTGTTTTAGTATAGATATCGGGTTAAAGACACTATTGCCCATTTAGATGTGGGACCTCTTAGTGGGAATTCAAACATTAGTTCTTTACATTGTGAGAGGTGAGCCCCTTTTGCTAGGTCTAGTCCCCGGTCATCTCAAGTGAACAAGCATGTTAGATGCTAGATCAACATAGTCAAAAAATAAGTGCAGCAAATCCATGGGGATATCATCAGTAGAAAGTTTACTTTCAAATTCACTCTGGTCTACAGAGCACCAATGTGCTGGCTGCTACATATTCTACTGAAGCTCTTTCTAAGAAAACAAGAGAGGAAAAATACCAAAGGCCAAAAAAAATTATAGGATTTTCTTTCTCTCAAAGTAGGTCTTCAAGTGCCAAACTTGCATCCCTACTACTGATAAGCATATAAGAAGTGAAAGCGAACTGAACCAAAACATTCTATCCTTGGTGGATAAGTTGAGGTCATGCATTTCCCTTTCTCTGAAGCAAAACAAAATGGCAAATGAAGCCAAGTCAAACAATGCTCATGAATAATGAGTAAACAGGAATCCATACTTGCTTTGTTTCTTTATTAGGGTTAACATTGGCTTTATTAAAGTGCTTAAAACATAGACAAAGACTAGATTTTTTCAGAAAAAAATTCATATAAAAGTATTAATATAAAATATATTTACAAGATAACGATTAAGACACCTTATTTTTCGAAATTTTGAATAGATAAATGGAATTATGAACAAGCAAGGTTACCTTGAACGAAGATAATGCATCTCATTGCGAATGGTTGAAACAGTTTCTTGCATCTTCAATAGCTCTATCTCCAATGACTGGCACTCATATACGAATGACAAAAACCGTGTAAGAGAATTACCTAATAAAGTTATTTAGAGTGATAAATTCACAGTATAAGTCACATAGAGAGTATTTGATGCTTATTTATTGATTTTGTCCATATAGGTAATGCTTAAATATATTTTTTTTTTCTCTCTTTTTGAAACCTAATTTAATATGAGTAAAGCTGAAAAAAAAAAAAAAATCAATTGAAGCCATATTGAATGAGTTAATTAATATTTTTTTGATTTTGATAAATTAGTTAAAATAGCTTATACAAAAGTTTATATCATGGATGGAGAGTCTGTATGTGTTTAGCTCTCAATTGATAATGAGATCCAACAACGTTGGAATCAAAATTATTTCCTCCGGCCTCGTATGTATAAGCGGGTTTTAATTAACTCATCAAAATTAAGATGAGTCAGTTAAAACATAAAAAAAAAAAAAAAAAAAAAAAAACAACAACAACAACAACAACAAAGTTGTCTTAAATTTGCATCACTTTCAATTTTTCATTTTTATTCCTAACAAAGACTATTTTTATATTATATTGAAATATGGTTAGGAGGCATTTATGGAAGAATTCATTAAATGTGCATCCAAAAATGGTCCATAATATAAGGCACTTCAATTAAATTATCAAAACTAAAAAATGGTAGTTAATTCATTAAATATGCCTTCAATTGATCTCCCCCCCCCCCCCCAAAAAAAAAACCTTATGTTAAATTAAGTTCAAATGAGAGAGAACATATAAAAAAAATCACATTTAAGCATTAACTACATAGGTAAAAGTGACAATTAAGTATTAGTTACTCTTTAAGTGACTTATATGGTAGACCAAGACATTCTTATAGAAGTGATTTATCTTGTGCACTAAAGGGAGTATGAGAAATAACTTACTCCCTTGAATATAAACTTAAGTCACTTTCAATTACCTCATTGATTAAGAAAAAGAATATACCACTCGATCATATTTATAAGTCCTTTTTGACCAAATCACACATACCAAAGAAAAGTAGGTGGCTAAATGATTATAGGGTAAATTTTTAACTTTACCCTTATTTATGAATGGGTACCTTTCAACTTTTTCTTCTCTCTCTATTTTCATTGGTACAATAATTTGGGCAAAATTATCACAATCTCATTATTTGGTCAAAAGGAACTTATAAAAAGAACCAAAGTAATATATATATATTGCTAGCAATTAAGGAAGAGAAATTAACTCATTAAATATATCTTAAATTGCAAGATGCTTTCAACTTTATGCCTATTAAACAGGTTTTAGGAGAAAAATTGACAAATAAGCAAGAATTACTTTTCAAGTAGTAACTTATTATTCTAATTTTTATTATAAATCACTTATAACTCATTATCACATACCAATGAATGAAGATCAAGTCATTTAATGTTTTAAATTGATATATACTTCTAAATTTACCCTTATTTTTTCCTCTCTCCCTATTTTTACAAATCATTCCCACCCCTCCCTCCTCTCTCTCTCTCTCTCTCTTGCCAACATAAACTAAATAATAATGGTCAAATTGGAAAAGTGGTCATCAATTCAAGTCATTTATAATAGGAACCCAAAAAATGGTCATCAATCAAAATTTTCTTCCACAAGTGACTTATAATAGAAACAAAAGTGGCATATTATGAACCATATCATTCTTCTAGAAAGTGACTTATACTTTAAATAAATCAGAGGGACTGAGAGAGTATATTAAGGATCATAACTTCCTCCCTTATATTATTTTGATCAAATTATGACCAATGGATTCCAAACATGCACAAACGTAATTAACAAAACACACATGAAAAGGATGAAAGTAGAAGTAATGTGTTGTTATAAGAGGACTCACATCAATTTGACCTTTCTTAACAACTTCGGACCAACCCTTGGTGACAACACCAATTTTCCAGTCGAAATCAACGGTTAAGTTTGATTGAGCAGAACTTGTCCAGAAACATGTGATGTAATCTCCAGCGTCCTTCCCCATAAATGCGAATCCTCCTGACGTTACTTGATCTGCCGCATGATAGTGTCCCCCAAGCATTGATGTTACCTTTTCAATTAATAATCAAACATGATCATCACAACATTAATTAGTTAGTCGGTACCTAAAATATATACTACTTCCCGTCATAATTATAAGAACACTTTATAGTGTAATTTATACTATGAAAGTGTTCTATAATTAGGACCGGAGGGAGTAATAAATAAATAATTATTTCACTCGATATCAAGAAAAAATTTAGTTTTGAATGTTGAAAATGATGAAGGTAAAGGTGAGGTTGGAGTGGATGGAATTTTTCTTCAGGGTTCATTTGGCACAAGGGAAATGGACGGGAGGGGAATTTTAATGAAATCGATTTTTAAAAAAAATTAGAAAAGTAGGTTAAAATATCTTAATTAATTTTTCTTAATATTTTATCTTACACCTTTTTGTTAAAATTTATTAGTCCTATCCATTTCTTCTAAATTGAACTCATTAAAATTTTCTTCCCCCTCAATCCAAACAGGCCCTTTAGTATTATACAGGTAAATCCAAGCTCCACCTGAGCAATATCCATGATAATACTTTACCCAAAATTGTCAGGGATATTACTAACCAGTAAGAATATAAATACCATTGTTAAATTATTTCTTTGGCAAAGTTGGAGTCTGTGAAGTTGAGATGTTCCATTTTATTCTATGTTATTACTAATTACTAAGTCAAGAGAATAAACGAAGGATGACTATTAGAAGTAACGATACATCTTAATAACCAGGTTTAAATTTATAAGTTGTTGCACTTTAATTTTTGTTATTTATTATTAAGCCGAATTTTATTGGATAGGTGGGACTTCTCACATAAATTAAACTCCACCTACATTTTAACCTCAATAGATTTCACTCATTTTTGAACACCTATCAGAGATAAGTGAGTATGAATTATATTAACGAAAAATGATACTAATTAATGGAGTAAAATATAAAATGCTTATTTTTCAGAGATATACAAATTGTTTATATTGGAATGACATACTTTAGGTGGAACGTACCCTAACGTTGATTCGGTGGTCATCTTGGGGAGGAAGACCCTGATTGAGAGGGACAACATGGTATTTTCCGACTGTCATAGAATTTCTGTTTATGTCTTCAGTGATGCATTTGGTATGACCTGATGGAAGATCGAACCTGAAAGACTCAGCAAAAGACCACAACAAGCCTACGACAACAAGAAGATGAAGATGACAGAAGCCAGACATGGTGGAATATATATATGTATATATAAATGAATTGGAAAGAGAAAGTAACAACGAAACTTGATTCACCGGAGGCAAAAGACCACGGTGAATCACAAGGCTGTTGTTTCCTTCTCTCCGGCGAGGGTGATAACGTCGTCGTAGGTTTTGTCTAAATATGAGAAGAGAATGTGGGAACTCTTTATATAGTTTTGTGCTGATCATTCCTGCGTTAACTCGTTGCTCTTGTTTCTTTGGTAAATGGGATCATCCAAATACGGATGATATGGTCCCAAAAAAAAAAAAAAAAAAAAATCTTCAAATCTTCCTATAATTACAACGGCAAATTAGGGATATGAGAGAGAGAGGCTACATCCACGTTAATGTTAACTCCAATTAGGTAAATAATATATATTGCAATAAGAAACCAAAGAGATGTGGATGGGGCCAAAGCAGCATTTTACATTGAGGGGGCAAATATATTAGGGAAAATTCTATATAAAGCTACTGAAAATAGAAAATTTGTAAATTACGTTAATAAATTTAATAAATTTTTAATTGAGTCATTAACCTAATTTAAGATTTCAAAATATAGATAAAATGACTTTAATGTCATCTCCTCCATTTTCTCTCCCTATTAATTAGTTTCATTCACCTTGTAACTTATATATAATATAAAAGGGTATGTGAAATCTCATAGTCTATCCATATTTATTAATTCTGGTATTATTTATAGTATAAAAAAGATTGACTATGGGATTTCATATGTGAAAAAATCCACAATATAATATGCTAAGTTTAACCATAAGGGTCTTCCTAGAGAAGAAGGATATGGAGATGGTGAGAATGTAAGCACTGTAAGCTAGGCAAACATTAATTTAAATGCATCACAAGCGTAAAGTAATGATTGGGATAAATGGTTTCATGTGATTGATACATGTTTTTTTATTTTTGAATGAAGGTGAATTGGAACATGTGTTTTAAATTCACATATATATATATATATATATAATTATACATCTATAGGTGCTTTTAATAAATAAAATCCAAATATAATAAAAATTCTCAAAATCACTTGGAAAAATAATATTCAAATAGAAACCATGATTAACTAACACTATTTTTAAAATGAACTCTTTGTTGTACGTTTTTCTCTTACTATAATAGTTAATATATTTAAACTATGGGGTTTAAACTTCTCATGTTGCATGAGAAGAAGAAGATTCCTACACACACATGAAATGGTGAGACCCACATATATATAATTAGCATTATATATATGTGTGGGTCCCACCATTTTATATGTGTGTGACATGAAAAACACTTCTCCTACAACATGAGAAGTGTTTTTCCCTTAAACTATAGATGAATCATATTTTATTTTATTAAATATTAATGTTTATATATATATATATATATTGAAGAATATAAGTTAGGGAAAATTCTATATAAAGCTACTTAAAATAGAAAAATTCTAAATTGGGTTATTAAATTCAATAAATCTTTAATTGAGTCATTAACCCAATTTAGGATATTAAAATATAGGTAAAATAACTTTAATACCCTTTCATCTCTCCTCATTGATGAGTTTTATCACTCCCTAACTTATGTTTCCCATGTATATATCAAAATTAACTTTAATACAATAAAATATGATTAGTTCAAACATATTAGGGGAAATCATTTCTGCATCTACGGCAGAAAAACTTTTCTGCAGCAGCCCCAAACCACGTCGTTTCTGCTTCTTCTTTTTTACTCCACTTAATATATCTTATTCAAACATATCCACGTAGCATCAGTAGGCAAACCCACCGGCTCAGTTATTTCTGGGTCCTTTCCGATGAGCACGAGAAGAAGACGAAGAAGAAGAAGATGATGATGATGAAGTAGACGATGTGGGGATTTTCATGGCGGCCAGAGAACAAATGTCTCTTTGAATAATCTCTTCCTCATCCATGAATATCTGCTTGTACCTGCACTCCACGCTGCAAAATCCCCTCTCTTCCCTGTTTTTAAACACACCAGAATATATAAGCCTTTCAACAGATTTGGAAGGTAAGAAGAGAGAGAAGAAGACATACTTGTACATGTAGATGTCTTTAAGATAGGTTCCTGTTTAAGATCAGTGGCATACTTGGTGGACTTTTTAGTCCACGCTAAGTCATTGCCTCAAAACAAGGGGAAGGCCTTCCAAAGTGCTCCACCACGTAACATGGCAACTTAGTTTTCAGAACCTCTCATCATCCCACTCCTCTACTTCTTAGTTTTCAGAACCTCTCGTTACCCCACTCCTCTACTTTTTCCTTTCTGCAGAACCAGTGAAATTATGCCAAAGTATTTATCTTCAAACCAATTAGAATTCAAACTCGTTTCTCTCTCTTCCATGAATTTACCGCCATACTAGAAGAAGAAAGAAGTTTGTTGAAGTCTCTAAGAATATTGTCGAAGCCTCTGATGAGTGTTTTTTATCACATGAAGCATCAGGAACCAAGTTGAAAAGTCTACATATAAAGAAAATGAATAAAAAAGGGTCAGGAGGTTGCACGTATTAGTGTTAGTGGATTGTAATTATGAGTATTATTGTATTAGTGTATGTTGGGCCCATACAGGAAGTGCCCATGAGAGTCTGTGTGGACTGGGACTATATAAGGCTGACTTTGTACACTTGGTTTCTTTGATGAAATAATACAAGTCCATTTACATTAACATGGTACCAGAGCCACATAAAATAATTCGAGTCAGTTTTATTTTGACCCGGTTGAATCTTGCTTTCACAGTTAGGGTTACGGCGGCAAGGCAACATGCGGCTGGTTCAAGACTTGGCGTGACTGGTTCCCTTCTTCTTTGCCCGCCGTGGTTTCTTGCAGAGCATCGACGGTGTGTCGCGGTGACTCTGATTCGCGGTGGTTCGCAAGTTTCCCAGTGGTTCACAGATCGACGGTGGGTCATCTCTCTCGTACCTCCTCCCCTGTTCTTTCCCGGTGGTTTGTGGTGGATCCAGAAAGGGAAGGTGAGTTCGCGATGGTTCATGATTGGTTCTTTGGTTGAAACTCACGGTTCTGATTTGGTTGAAACTCGCGGTTCTGATTCGTGAATAAAACCTTGAAACATCGGGGATTCAAGGTTTCTGGTTTGAAATACGCTTTGGATCTCAGTCGTTTGAAATACGCGGTGTTTCACGGTAGTTCTCGAGGTTATTTCGAAGGTTGTATTCAGGTTATTTCGAAGGTTTTATTCGCTCTCAGGTTATTTCTGAAGGTCGACGGTGATTCTCGATTTGATTTAATCCATTCTTCCATTCTTGGTAATTCTGGAGGTCGACGTGGTTCACTGATGGTTTAGTTTGCACCTCACGCAGATTTAGGTTGAATTTCACGATGGTTCATCCTTTGATTTGATTCTCGCTAATGGTTCTGATTTAATCATTCTGATCTGGTTAATCATTCTCCCCATCTATTTTTGTTTTCACATTGAACTGGTTCTGGAAGTGTTCTACTCGTCTGATTGAATAATCATTCTGAGGTTTATTTGACTTGGTGGTACTTCAGAGATTTCATTCTCAGAATTTTGCTTTCAGTAATACTGGTTTGTCATCTCTTTTGAAGCACATGGCTGGGGATGGTCAAGCTTCAACTCGTGCTGCTGATCCAGGGCACCTTGGTTTTAATCATCCTTTGTTTCTTCATCCTTCTGACACTCAAGCCACCCTGCTGGTATCTGTTGTCCTCACTGGCTCAGAAAATTATCCAATTTGGAGTTGTTCAATGCGTATAGCTTTGTTGGGGAGGAACAAATACGGGCTTGTTGATGGCAGCTGTGCACGTAGGGATTAGCCTGATAATCTTAAGAGCACATGGGACAGGTGCAATGCTGTGGTTCTTTCCTGGCTGATAAATTTTGTTGACAAATCGCTCCGTGGAGGTATATCCTTTTCTGAGAATGCCAAATCTGTATGGGATGACTTGAAGGAACGTTTTGATAAGTCCGATGGTTCCAAAATATTTAGCCTTCATCGTGCGATCAACAATCGACCCAAGGTAACCTTTCTATGGCTGCCTATTACTCTAAATTGAAAGACCATTGGGAAGAGTTTGATAGTCTTGTCCCACTGCCTTCGTGTGAATGTCGTACTTCTCAACAATATACCAAAATTGTGGTTGAACAACGGCTGTTTCAATTTTTAATGGGTCTTAATGAGAGCTACTCCCAAGCCGGAATCATGTTCGATGTTAAGTCCTCTACCCGCTTGTCAATCAAGCATTTTCTATGATTTCCCAACATGAGACCCATCGCTCTCTTGGCACTAGTCACATTGAACCTTCTCCCAAGAATACTGTGATGTTTGCATCGAATGGAAGAGGGGGACGTGGCAGAGGTCGGACCTCTTATCAAGGAAGAGGAAATAATCAACAAGATGAGTGTTCACATTGCCATAGGAAGGGACACAAAAAGGAACAATGTTTCCACATTATTGGTTTCCCAGCTAATTGGAGGCCGAGACCTGTAGGAGAGCCTTCACCTTGCACTACTTCTGCACTTGGAGCTTCTGAATCCATTGGAGTTGCAGGGAACCTTACGGCTCAACAATATGAGCAACTGCTACATTTACTTGAGAAGGACTCTCATGATCAGAAGAAAGACACCCCTCAGGTTCTAGTGGACACTACTGTGGGTGCTGTTGGAACTTCATCTACAGGTTTGATTAATGTTGTTTCTTCTCACCCTGTATGGTTGTTAGACTCAGGAGCAAATATACATCTTGTTAGTAATTTGAATTATTTGCACACTTACAACCCTTATCATGGCCCAATTAAGAGAATTAGGGTACCTAATGGTGAGAGATTAACCGTCACACACATAAGGAATGTGAAAATTGGTAATAATATTACCTTAGAAGGTGTTCTATATGCTCCTGGCCTGAAATTCAACTTAATATCTATTTCTCAACTCACATCCCATGCACATTGTATAGCTTTGTTTTTCCCTGATGTGTGTGTTTTGCAGGACACCTTGAGTGGGACGATCAAGGGGATTGGTAAACTCACTCATGGTCTTTATATGCTGTAAGAAAACGTTTAATTAGACTGCCTATCTGATTTCCATAATGGTTTTCTTTCCTCTTTGCAATCTGTATACACTTTGAAAGATGTAAAATCTGATATATGGCATCATAGACTTGGCCATGCACCTTTACATGTTCTCAAACATTTGGTTGAAATAAAGAAGCATGTTTCACTCTCTGATAATGTCCATTGTGACGTTTGTGTCCAATCGAAACAAACTCGACTCCCCTTCCCTGTTAGTACAATTAAGACTACCTGTTGTTTTGAAATGTTACACATGGATGTCTGGGGACCCTATAAGGAACCCGCACATCAAGGTTTCCGTTATTTCTTAACAATAGTGGATGACTTTTCACGTGGGGTTTGGATATTTCTTATGTCACATAAATCTGAATCTGTTTTGCATATCAAGACACTTATTACCTATGTTTCTACTCAATATAAAGCAAATGTCAAAAGAGTAAGGAGTGATAATGGATTGGAATTTGTGAATTCCACTGTCAGTTCTTTCTTTCATGACAAAGGTATTTTACATCAAACTTCTTGTCCCTATACTCCCCAACACAATGGGGTTGTGGAGAGGAAACATAGACATTTGTTAGAAGTTGCTAGATGCTTGATGTTGCATGCAGGTATGCCTACTAAGTTTTGGGGGGAGAGTATTAGAGCTGCATCTTACTTGATTAATAGAACACCTAGTAAGGTACTGCACTATAAGACTCCATATGAGTTGATTCATGGTAATGTGCCTTCTCTGGGATTTCTGAGAGTGTTTGGTTGCTTAGCCTATGCTACTAAATTGCATGATATTGATAAATTGTCTTGTAGGGCAGATGCATGTGTTTTCATGGGTTACCCCACAACTCAAAAGGGTTATCTTTTATATAATTTGAATACGAAAATGATGATGGTTAGCCAACATGTAAGCTTTGTAGAGGAGAGGTTTCCTTTCAAAGAGATAGATGGTTACAACCCAGGGGGAGTCTGCTTCACTACCTAACCCTTTTGTATATGATAATGAGATTTTGCCACAGGGAACATTTGAAAATTTGGAAGGCAGGACTGAACCAAATAACCTACAAACATCTCCGCCTCCTTCAAATAGGCGCTCTACAAGAGATAGGAGGCCACCTAGATGGCTGAATGATTATGAAACTTCTAATCTTCCATCTCAACAATTGGAGGCAGATAATGGGTCCAATCAGCATGAAGTTGGGATGGTTAAACAGGGAGTTGTTCCTTATCCTATACAAAATTACTATACTTGTTCCAATTTGTCTTCCTCCTACAAGAAGTTTGTATGTTATGCTGATACTTTCGTTGAACCTAGGACGTTTAAGGAAGCCGTCAAAGACCAAAATTGGAAAACGGTAATGAAGGATGAGATTGAAGCGCTAAAATTAAATCACACTTGGGACATTGTTGAACTCCCAGAAGGAAAGCATCCAATTGGGTGTAAGTGGGTCTATAAAATTAAGTATGACTCGAATGGTAATGTAGCAAAGTATAAGGCCCGTTTGGTGGCAAAGGGGTACACTCAAACGGAAGGTGTAGATTATTATGAGACATTCTCACCGGTGGTAAAGATGGTAACGGTGAGGGGCCGTTCTTACTCTTGCGGCTGTACATAATTGGGATATCTTCCAAATGGACGTGCATAATGCTTTCTTACAAGGAGATCTTCATGAGGAAGTATATATGGTGATTCCTAAAGGTTTTAAAGATGTTGGAAAGGGAAAAGTATGCAAGTTGACCAAGTCTTTGTATGGATTGAAGCAAGCTTCAAGGCAGTGGAATGTCAAGCTCACACTTGCATTGGTGAAAGGAGGTTTCAAGCAGAGTTTGCATGATTACTCTTTGTTTATAAAGTGGAAGAAGGGTGAGATGATTTTCGTGTTGGTTTATGTGGATGATTTACTCATCATGGGAAGTAATAGAAAAGCTATTGAGGAGACAAAGACCTATTTACACACTCAATTCAAAATCAAGGATTTAGGTGCTGCCAAATATTTCTTGGGGTTAGAAATAGCACGGTCAAAGGCTGGAATTGTTTAAACCAGAGAAAATACACCCTTGATTTGATTTGTGATGTGGGGTTGAGTGCTTCCATTCCAACACCAACACCAATGGAGCAAAATGCAGAATTCGTGGAACACACACGAGCAGATGTGACAGAAATAGATCAAAATCCAAAGAAAACAACAAAGAAGCCGAAGAAGATTGATAAGAAATTACAGCATCCGAGATATATCGAAATTTAATTGTAGGTTATCGTATTTGGTAATCACCCGTCCCGATATCTCGTTATCCCGTGCAGGTATTCAGTCAATTCCTCGTGGATCCAAGGGAGTCACATATGAGTGGAGCAATGAGGGTGCTGCACTATTTGAAAGGAACACCGGGGTTGGGTATCCTCTTGTCTTCAAACAGTAAAATGCAGCTGGAATGTTATTGCGATTCGGATTGGGCTGCATGCAAAGATAGTAGACGATCAGTGACTGGATATGCGGTAAAGCTGGGAGGATCCTTGATATCGTGGAAGTCAAAGAAACAGAACACAGTGTCCAAGTCCTCGGCAAAAGCTGAATATCGAGCAGTTGTGTTGGTTCTCGAAGAGATTTTGATGATTGCCAACAATTGTAAACGAAGAATGAGGATTTTCTCTCATATGTTGAAAAACCCCGAGTGAGAGCAAACCTCGAGGTTTCGGGAAAACCTCGAGGTTTGGCCTTATGAGGAAGTATCGAGGTTTTGTATTCTAACTTAAGAAAACTTGGTTTCACAAATATATGTGAAACCTCGAGGTTTATTAAGAAACCTCGAGGTTTTGATCTTCCGAGAAAACCTGGTTTCACACCAAGTTGTGAAACCTCGAGGTTAACTTCCAAACCTTGAGGTTATGCCTTGGCGCCAAACTAAGGATTTTAAAATTATATGTGAAACCTCGAGTATTATCAGAAACCTCCAGGTTTCTGGCTTCTAGAGAGCTAATGGTTTTCAGCGAATTGAAAACCTCGAGGTTTCCATAGAAACCTCCAGGTTTGTGTTTTGGGTCAAAACAAACAACCTTGTCATTTGGGCAAAACCTCGAGTATTGTGGCAACCCGAGAGCAAATGAACTTGCACTCATCCTAAAACCTCGAGGTTCCTTGAGAAACCTCCAGGTTTGGTTTCATCACATCTTTCTTTGGGTTTCACACATGATGTGAAACCTCGAGGTTTCTGGACAAACCTCGAGGTTTGGAGTAAACCCAAGGAACCTTCGTGATTGCAACATTATAAACCTCCAGGTTTAATGATAAACCTCCAGGTTTGAGGTTTTGATGTAAAAAACGTGTTCAAGCTTAAATGAGCAAACCTCGAGGTTTGTGAACAAACCTCCGGTTTTCGGACGCCGTGCATTTGAAATTCAAACTTAACGATTTTGCTATACCTTCGTGTTTGATCTCAATGATTTCCATGATTATTCCTTATTGGTACTAGATATGTTTAATCATCTTTCTAGTGAGTTTCGACAGATCAAGGAAGTTTTACAGAAGGTTTAAAGCAAAAGCAAAAGTGATGTCGAACATTAAATGCTCAACCCGAAACTTGCATCTTTTTGGTTAATCCATCTGTACACGGTTGCAAAGCATTAAAGAATGATTTCTACATTAAGCAACATCCTCTCCAACGGATTAATTTGCGCAGAGAGTCAACTCGACCATCCAACCACTGGACTAAGTGAGTTTCGAAAGAGAAGAAGACCTAAGTAGCTCACAACTTCGTGGATAATCTCCAACGGTCGATTATCAATGCAACGGTCAATTAATGCTTTGTCTAGCTATAAATAGAGCTGCATTCAATTCTTCTCAACAACCACAACAACCGAAAACGCACAAGCATTCAAGTTTCTTAACTACCTTTCAGTTTTCACTTGTATTCGTCTTTTGACATTATAAGCTTCAGTGTTTATTATCATATACTCTTAGAGAGAGTTTTTATCGTAAATCATTTATTGAAAAGAATCACAAGTCAAGGGGACTTGGTGATTTGGGAGTTCATTGATTACAACTTGTAAGGGGGAGTGAGTTCTAGAGAGAGAACTACTCTTTGAGTACATAGTGTGTAATCTTTGTGATAGTGAAAACCCGAGAGAGTCCGGGATTTGGATGTAGGTCGGGTTGTTAAGACCGAACCAAGATTATAAATTCTACGTGTTCAGCTATTCTTCTCTCTCTACTGTTCATCTCTGTTTTTGTTATCTAAAAACAGCAGATTTCAAAAGTTTTTAAAATACCCAATTCACCCCCCCTCTTGGGTATATAGCTCCACTTTCAAGTTGGGCACGTGACTTCAGAAATAGTTTGGATTGTTGGTTTATTAAAAGATTTACATGTAATTAATGTAGAGCCTGCGAATCTATTTTGTGATAGTAGTGCGGCAATACATATTGCTAGCAATCCTATATTTCATGAAAGAATGAAACATATTGAGATAGATTGTCACTTTGTTAGGGAAAAGTTGCGGGAAGGTTTGATAGATCTAAAGCATGTCAAGTCGGAAGAGCAATTGGTGACATATTGACAAAGAGCTTAGGAATAGAGGCTCATAAATATTTGTTGAGCAAGTTAGGTGTCATTGATATCTATAGCCCTAACTTAAGGGGGAGTATTAGTGTTAGTGGATTGTAATTAGGAGTATTATTGTATTAGTGTATGTTGGGCCCATACAGGAAGTGCCCATGAGAGTCTGTGTGGACTGGGCCTATATAAGGCTGACTTTGTACACTTGGTTTCTTTGATGAAATAATACAAGTCCATTTACATTAACATGAAATAAATATGTCTACAAAGAGGAGGAAAAGTCAAATATGGTGGCTTGAATAGAAGAAAGAAGGAAGTGGCTAGAATAGTGTGGGTAAGATTGGGCGGATACATAACTCTAGAACAAGAACAAGTCAAGAGACTATCTCGAAGCGTACGTATACGGTTTCGGAGTCTTACCACCGGAAGTTCTCACGGGGAGAGCTCCATCGCAGCATCCTTCACCGGCTCGACCTCGCTCTGACGAAGATGAACAAGACGTGGATCTTTCGAAATGGGTTCGATCGGTGGCGGTGAACTTGGGAGTTATAATTCAAACCACAGCTTTGATCTACACGGTGGCAGTGTATTTGGGGTTCTTCACCGGATTTGATTTCGAAGGTTTGTGGTTGGGTTTATTGGCAGCTCAGGGATCATGTTTGGTGACGATGTTGTTTGTGTTGGGAAGAAAGAGGAAAAAATAATAATATGAAACGACGTGGTTTAGGGTCACGAGAAAAAAAAAAATTTCTGCGGTTGATGCGAAAATGATTTCCCCAATATATTAACTATCATCATAAGAATAAAAACCTACAATATTTTCAAGCAAAGAGTTCATTCTATTAACATTAACAATTTTTTAAAAGAAAACTTATAATGTATGTCACTATAAAAAGGACATATTTTGGTAAATATATTAATTAAGTATGAATTTTACTATATTTTTCACACACACATATAATATACATAGGTTCTTTTGGAAATTTTTATATTGATGTAAACCGTTTTATCAAATTTTAAGTGTGTTTTACATCTTTTTCTGAAATATCCATAGAAGTATATGAAATTTAAATGCCGCTTGTTAAAAAAGATAAATAATATTACTGATTTATATTAAAGGATTAAAAAATTGAAATTGAAATATTAACTAAATTTCTATCCAAAAACTCACATATATGTGTTAAGGAAAATTATTTCGGTTTAGGTTAATATTGGTAAAAATGACTTTTATTTCAATTCAATTTTGCAAAGTGTGAAGTTGTTATTGAATATGCTTTTTTTTTTTTGGTTTTATCTCACCCGATAAAAATAAAAAATTTCTTTTTAAAAAAATTAAAAAAACCTCACATTTATTTGTTTATCATTAATTATTAATTGATTTTCAATTATAAATTATTTAATTGATATCAATGATACTATTATGGCATGGCATACTTGAATTATTCTTGATTATCCTTTTAGGAAAAAAAAATCATTTGATTTAGCATAGATAATGTTGATATATAGAGATATAAAGTCATAAAGTAATAATACTTTTCTTTTAAGAGGGGAGAGAAGAAATTTGGTAGAAAAGAGAGGAGTGGCATTAAAGTCATTTTACACAGATTTTGAAATCCTAAATTAGGTTAATGACTCAATTAAAGATTTATTAAATTTACCAACCCAATTTAGAATTTTTTCTATTTTAAGTAACTTTATATGAGATTTTTCCTATAAGTTACAAATGAATGAAACTCTTTAATGAGAGGAGAAAAGAGAGGAGAGGGCATTAAAGTCATTTTACCATATTTTGAAATCTTAAATTGGACAAATGACTCAATTAATAATTTGTTGAATTTACCAACCTGATTTAGAAATTTCTTATTTTAAGTGGCTTTATATGAGATTTCCCCAATATATTATGTTGTGCAGAAAATCCCGTAGTGGTAGGATTGATGGGAGTGAAACCGTTCTGCGACGCGTGCCAAGACTCTCTGTTAATTGTTAAATAGTCAATGTTGATTAACTTAACAACTGTAGTATTTTTGTACCATCTTGGAAACATCATGGGTATCTTTACACCATTTTCTTGATTGTCATATTTGCTAAATGGTAAGTAGATGTGACACTTTTGCTCCATTTTAAAAACTTAATCTGTATTTTTACACCCAAGTGAAGATTATGGAACTAGGTGTACATTTGTGCAAATTTTGTAGGTAGATTTGCGGTTTAATCAAGAAAATATGTTAAATCATTTTGAACTAGATTTGTTTTACACGCTATGAAAAAGAGTTAAGTCTCCAATTAATTATGAGGAAAATTAATTTATCCTTATAGTTTTCATCGATTTTAAATTACGTCCCTAAACTTTCTACAATTAGAGTCATTAGTCCCTAAGCCTTTAAAACTATTAAGAGTCATTACCCCAGACACAAGCTCTCCTCTCTCCTTCGTTCATTCTCCTCATATGTAAATGGTTCGCCTTTACTTCCCACCTCTCTATAACGCCTTCCCTCGGTAGTAAAGTTATTGGGATTGCCTTCGGCCGCCATTCCTGTAGTCACGTCTAGTTCGGTCGAGCTTGACCCGGTTTGAAGAATTATGGTAACAATAATAACATGAAAAGAAAAAGATAGTCTAGAAACTTAGAAGAGCTTAGAGTGAGGAATACACTTAGAGAATGATGAAACCAAGAGGCACCAAGCTCAATATATATCATTGAGGAGTGATTAGCACAGAGATGTAAGATATAAAAGAGAATTGGGAGATAAATATTCTTGCTCAAAGGATAAGGATTTCAAACAAAATTCATACTATATATAACCAAATAAGATACAATGAGTGTGTGACATCTGTTCCTATTTGAATATTTTAGAATAGAACAACCTTACACACACACACAATAATAATTAAATGATACAAATACACATGATTAATTTGTCTTAACTCCCTCGTTTTGTTTGACCTTCCTTCTTCTTCCTCTTTCTATGTCTAGAGTTCTTGACTTCATTTTCAATCTGGTGGTGTGATGGTATGACAGTAATTCCTTTATCTCTAAGGGTCTGTTTGGTTTGAAGGGAGGGGAAAGATTTTGCACTTCATCCCTTGATTGGTGGCACAAAAAATTTCCCCAACCTCCTCTAGAAAAAACAAAATGATCAACCAATATTTGTTTAAAAACAATCTTTACGGTTGCGACATATTCGTTCCAGCCAGGAAGAATGCCATAGAGCAAGAGCATCAGAGCATGAAGATTTTGGGAAGTCCGTCTTGGTGAATTGCATCTGTCTTGGTCGTCCCATATCGCGAATGTTGTTTATTGCATCATGATTTCGATTATCATTTCTTGGTTGCTCGTGACCTGTTTGATTGGGGACAAAAGCCCCCTGGTTTCTTAAACGTTGTGTGCCAATACTCGCAGATGGGTCAGTCACTCCAATGACTGTTTCTGGCAGAGAGAAAAACAGCCCTTCAACGAGTTGGAGACGTCACGGGGTAAGAACAATAGAGTTTGGGAATCGCAGTGGGGAAGGACCTTGCACAACCTGGCTCTCATATCACTTGATATAGAAAATGAAGAAGAAAAGGGAAGATTGAGAAGAGATATGAAAAAAGAGAAACAGAGAACTGAATAGTGCCCTTTATTATCAATCAATAAACGAATACACAAATGAAATAGGAGCACTTATTTTGTGTTTCTGTATAATATTAGGGTAGGCCTTATACTACATTCGGTTCTAAATATAGAACATAATTTGTAGTGTAATTTTCACTATAAACTATGTCTCATATTTGAACCAGAAGAGTACTTGCTATTCGTGTCTCCTCTCTGTGTGACTATCTTCACTTTGTAAGTGGAATGTATGGAAGGTATTGTCCAGTTCAATTTCTCTATATCTATTACTGAGTCTAATGTCTCGGTAGCTGTCACCGGCCATGGAGTTTTCTTCTTTGTTTCGTGCAAGCTGGTTAAGCGATCAATGTTCCACTAGACCGGAAAGGCTGTCAGCCGTCCGACCAACGGTCCATCACTAGATAGTAGTCTCTCTACCTACTCTCCTAACGGCTAATTGCTCATAATGGCCTACCGACTAACGACCTGCCTTGTTTATTTCCTGTAACAATTTAGGTCTCCAGCTTCACTTGCCGTTCAATGGTTTATTTTTCTTCCCCAGTTATTTGTTCACTACGATTATCAATATCCTGGTAATTCCACACCAACGTCACTTCAACGTTCAAAAGTTCACTCTGATTCTTACCGCAGCTGTTGAACTGCTGTATAATTGTTACTTAATAGTACAGAATGAATTGTAATTCCTGCATTACACGTTTCTCTGGTAGAAGCATTGGGCAATGACAAAAACTTGATTCTGACCCTCTTCCATGAATTGGTTGAGTGAATCGCACACGTTCATCTTTAAGAGGGTCTATTTTGCCAAGTTCTTTATCCTCTTCCTCCTCTGGGAAATGTAGAATAATATAGTGCAAGTTTAATAAGGGGCTTTTTTTTCATGCAATCTTACATGAACTTGCCGAGATCCCCAAGGATGTCACCATTTTCTCCAGAAAGACCAAGATCCTTGAGCCTCCTTTCTTGATAATATTCTAACAGATCCAACTCCAACTCTTTTTCCTTGAAGATACCTTCAATCTGCTGCAACACCTTCTTTTCTCCTTCTCTTATTCCCACTGCAATTGCCAGCCTTGAGTCTAGCTTTTCTTCTTTTAACTTCTCATCCTGCCATTCACGTTTGTGTTCAATCAGTTCTTGAGCATTTTATTGTCTTCAAACTTTTTACTTCTTTGTTATCAAAATTTTTACATTTTAATACACCATTTTCTAAGTATGTTGAAACAATACTCTAGAGGAATGATAAACAAAATGTTGCACAATTGATTTTTAGCTTTAGACTTGCTACAGATACCATAATTATCTAATATATCATGGAAGCATTAAGCAAGCTCTTATTTTACATTTTTATTAGTTCTGACAATATGTATACAGGATAATGACAAAGAAGGTAATAAATATGCTTGAGGTTACAAATAAAATCAAACCTGTGAACCTGTGACCTTCTATTCGTAGAGGAACTTCCTTGCCACTAGACTATAAGACCATTGACATTCTCATGCTTATTTTGATAATTGAAATCGCAATGGAAATTAAACCTCCATTTTTTCCAAATAAAAGAAAAAGGTGATAACTCCGTGTTTTTTAGGCGGTATAAGATGGTTGTCTATGAGTCATATTATTTCGAATGCCTTTATGCATCTTGGATAAGAGCATATCAAACACCAGCATCTTATAGATGGCAGTATAACAAAACACTTCCAATGTTAAAAATTACTTTAATCTTTCTTGGGATTTGAAATTCTTCTTCAGTAATCTGACGCTCAGTTTAAGTTTACCTAAAAAATCATTATTGGGCTATCCTCATGGTGGGATTTTCAGATGTTTAAACAAAACACTGGTTAAATGACAAAATCCATACTCACTGCCTCGCATGAAAATGATGCCAAGCAAAATATAAAGCCATTCATACATACCTCTTCAATGGTGGTGTGGTAACCAGCAAGGGCAGATTTGCAGGCATCTTGAACAACTCGACATATTAGCTCCTCATTGTCACGGCTTACGGGCAACTCAAGATGACCCCAGATGGAATTGCTGAATATAGATTCCAACAAGAAAGCATCAGTGCCCCCAAGTGCCACCAGACGCAGATATGGAAGCAGCCCTGTTGGAAGTGGTTGGTCAAAGAAGATGTCGAAATATGCAGTCTCACCAAAACCATTGGACTCAGCAATGTCTAGTTTGTCATCATAGAAAGGGTCTGATTCAGATATTTGTAGCGTCAGTGTATATGAATTCCTGTTTGAATTCGGTTCAACAAAGCCGTAGTCTAGAGCCAACTCTGCATTGCTTTTCTTCAAATCATATTGAATAAATATCTGCAGCAAAAAATTCCAAACATTATCATGTGGAACCATAATTTTCATCACCAACCCGCCTAGAACAATGGACATCAGTGAGGATGATTTAATTATTTTTTTGTAGAAGGTTCACATTCCCAAGAGATTTATCCATTTGAATCTGATCATGGGGTGTAGGAAATTTTCTGAAGATTTTATATGGTTTTAGACATTTATATTTATATTCTTTAAATTTTGACAACCGTAGGTATTCTTATTTTGTTTGCTTTATATGAATAAACAAAACATTGATAAGTTTTATCCTCAAATAAAATTACGGGTTTAAGAAATTCTCTGGCAAATAGGTCTCGAAGCAGAGATATAAATAGATCATGACAAAAGTAACCTTTTTAACTAAATATACTGATAAGGGAGTTGTAGAAGAAATGGGGGGAAAGAGAGGGGGAGAGAGGCAGAGCACTCTACTCATTCATTCATCATATTCAACACAATCAAGAACAACTTCTGTTATCCTAGCCCCTATTTATAGGATAGAGACTGACTCTCTGTCTAATACAACTCATAACAGAATGACAACTAATCCTAAAATGGCTAACTAACCTTATTTTTAATTAATTTATTTATACCGAATAAAAAAATGTCAGATTGTCTTACGCAAAAGGAATTTTCATGGACTTCAACTTTCATTTTATGTCATTTAATATCTTCAACTTTTTTTAAAGGATCAATAATGATACACATAAAATAGAGAAGGTAAAGAAAACTGAGATTTGATTTCACCAGACACCGATTACATCTTTCGAGACCATGTCTATAGATATTATTCTAAATACCCAAACTACCCTCTCTCAACCCTTTTCCTCAATGACCAGAAACAAGACACTGTCCAAATTTAGATTAAATGCATTTCCTTATTGTAGTATATCAAATGCCTGTATTATACATTGGATGCATGTTTTAATGTGATCACAGTGTCATGTTTTAATGAGTCCCTCCTTTACAATCCATAATTGATGATGACAATGAGGGCCAAGAATAAAGATACGCAATATCTTCAAGAGAGAATGTGATGCAGAATAGTTTATTTGGGTAAATCTACGTTTATTCATATCAATCTCTGTTTAATTGCTCTTCAAATGCTTCGTATCAAAACTTATGCATCAGTTCTTCAAACATATCCACTCTGATAAATAGGGTATTGCATCGTGTTGGAAAATGGAAAGGAAGAGAAGAGGAGGGATAAACTCACCTGCTCCCCAGCTTTGACAGAAAGAGGGCTCCTTAGAGAAAACAAGTAATCCCAAGAGAAAAGACCTGCTGCCCCTTTAATTTCATAGGCATGATCTTCTGTTGTTACTGTGACACTATGGTTTATCTGATCCACACAAATAGAATTTTCAAAACCTCAAATTTTTCAATGCATGGCCACACATTGGTAGAAGAAAGCACATAGAATAACTACAAATGATATCATATGAACCTTTGAGGATAGCTGTATTTGAAAAACTAACTAATGAGTCTAGACAGTCTAATCTATTCACACATACAGATATGATATAAAATTTGCAAGTAGCCATACTATTTAAAAGTTATGATCATTCTGATTCACTTTAGAAGTCGTGTCTAGATTTTTACATACACCCTATAACAGAATCTCATGCTTTTAACGTAAGACTCAATTCCTGTATTTTATTACAATAGTTGAAGAGATAATTACAATAGTTTTGAGATTTCCAACAAGTCCCTTTCAGAATAAAACAATCTGTTAGAACTTTTTCTTGACCAAATAGGAAGGAGAAAATATTTAGGGAAAATGACAATTGAGTCCCAATTAAAGAAGATAATGGCTATTTAGTTCCACAAATTTGACAAACTGCAAAGAGGTCTCTTGAGACCTGGGTATCATTTGCACAATTATAGTGAGAACACAGAAGCCCTTCCTCTTTATTTTCTACCCTCTCCCCCTCCTTCCACCCTCCCTAGTCACTAGACCACTGTCATTGGCTGCCGGGCAGCCTTCACTGGCCACCCTAGTCAGTCTATCACACTCAAGTGACTGGGATTAAATTGTCAACATATTTCTTAACCAGGGCCAGACTGTCATTTTTACCAAATACTTAATAGTGACGGAAAAGGTATCTAACAGATGTGTTTGTTGGAATATTTTTATAAAGAAAAAAAAAACATTTTAAAACATTGAAACTTCATGTTTCTATCTCTTTTTTCTAACAATAATGTTGTTGAAGTTCCCAACTGCCGCAGAACAGAGATGAAGAAGAAATGACCCTTACCAAGTCTGCAAGTGGAATAACCACCAGATTTTCATTGCGAAGACGAGAGAAAGCCCTTGATCTGAGAATTCCAAATGCCCAGAAGAAGTCATCCCGAGTGATAGGAGAAGGGAAAAGCTTCTTATTAGGGAGTATGATTTCTTCTTCCAGTTTCAGAAACTGATTCTGCACATATTCTTTCACGGCTAGTGTTGTATTTAGGAGTTGAGTACCTGCATATACCATATTCAATCAGGTTATACAAAAATATGTAGGAAATATGATCAATAAGCATAGACACTTGTTTCCAAGCATGTTTCTGTTGGACATATGTTGGAACATTTAGTACATTTTTTATGAGAAAAGCACAGATATATGTATAGGTTGTGGTTAACTTTCTATCAAGATGACTTAAAGCCAATTGATAGGGCATATCTCACCTTTTATATATCTTTAATTCAATACCTACCTATTTAATGTGGGACATTTATCATATTCTTCCTACTTTTTTTCCCTTTGTAATTCTTTTCAAGTCTTAGAGGCTTCAAGTCGTATCTTCACTTTTTAGTTTTTCCTTTCCCTGGGCTGGTACTTTTTTTAGTCTCAAAAGCCTCGGATCCACAATATTCTTTTTTTCTCTCTCTTGTTTTTTTCCATGTTCAAGGTGAGACATATTCTAATAATAACATGGAAAACATTTTCAAACTCTCACTATACATGACAAATATGAACCAATTTTCATTAAAGTAAGGAGTATAATGTTAAAAATTAAAAAAATACGGATTACTATAACATAGAAATGGCATTTAAAAATGCGACTTCACTAATCACTAACCTTGAAGCTCAGAGAGCTCCTCCTCTGACCTGCACTGGAATAAGCAAAACAAAAGCACTTAGAACTACTAACTCGATCAATTCATTCAATTCGAAGGCCAAAACTCAAAGAACTGTTTCAATACAGGAAAAAAACAAACAAACAAACAAAATCCCACCAATATATTGTCGAATCAGTGACCTCTGGGAGAATTTTGAAGTAATGCTTCCAAACAGACTCATCCCTCGATCTCTCTCTAATCAAGAACAGAGCAACCGACACCCAAGGCTTCAATCCGCTACACACGTTCCCAATCTCCGAAGCTGCGACCGCATCGGGGTTTATCCATAATCTCTTGGGCACCTGCAAAACGACCTCGTTTCGCGAAATGTCTCTCCTGGCAATAAGTCCGAGTCCTTCCGGCACAACCCCGGGCTCCACCGGCGTCTTCGAAGAGATGACCCCTTCTTCCCATAGCCACTGCCAGAATGTCCGAATCGCCGGCGACAATGTTGTATCAATTTCGACAGAAGCAAGGGATTTGGCGGAGAGAGGTTTTCTGAGGTGAACTAGTGGGGTTTTTGGTGGCATCGGAAAGGTGAAGGGGTTGATTTTGTGGGATATAGGAGAAGAAAGAAAGGCAGAGCCTTGAAGGACAGAGAAAATGGAAGAAGCCATCGTTCTTTTGGGTGGTTTTTGCTTAAGCTGGAGTGTCTGAATGGCGCGAATTCGTTGATATTTCTCGCGAGTTGTGGATAACTAACTGGATAAGAATATTTATATTTGACACGTTATCGATTGGAATAATGTAGTCGTATGAGCATAACTGGGAATAATGTACTAAAATGCTGAAGAATTTGTGTTTTCCTTATGAAAATTGTACAGCATCACCTTTTTTAAAAATAATTAATTTGTTAAAATTACACAAAAATTTACATATAAATTTGAAAACAATGAAATATTCCCATCTTAGCGGAAGGACCTACTGTTTGTTTACATCCTACCATTTATTCATTTACTTATTTATTTATTTATTTATTTTTATACAGTTTACGTATCGATTATCCTATGGAAAATCAGGTTTTTTTTTACCTAAAGATCAGAAGTTTGTTCAAGTACCTTTATCTTGTATTTTTAATAAAATTCATAAATTTAAACATTCATATGACACACACACACACACATTTTATTAGAAATTTTAAAAAATTTCAAAACAGAAATTCAACAGTTTCTTAAGAAATTAGAAGTTCATAGTTAATATAAATCATTAATATATCATATACAAGTAAAAATAATAATAAGTTAATGTTATTCAATTTTAATGTAATGAGATTATTGGTTTTTTCAAATTTTGAGTAGCATTTTTTTGAAAAAAAAAATCATTTGATTTTTAAAAAAGATTCTGAATTTTGTATAGGTCTATGGTAGTAAATGCTTATTAATATTGATCCACAATCAATTATATACATATACATGCATACATACATATATATACACACACATTTATATAATTTGTACAATTATATTTATAAGGGAAAATTACACACAGGTCCCAAGGAACAGAGATATTTACATTTAGGTCCCATGAAATGACAAAATTACACAGAAGTCCCTAGGGACTTCTGTGTAATTATTTCAGAGTAGTAAATGACCCTTTTAGACAATCAGCATAAAAAACGCATGAAACAAAGAAAGCAATGAAAACGAGCGGGAGTAGCTGTGGAAAAAGGGGAAAACGCTGAAATCAATAAGCATTAAAGGTGGATCGAATCTCCAACGTAGAAGGCAAGTAAGTGACATTTTCATGTCCTAGGCAAAGCTTAGACTGTGAAGCTGTCATATTTTCATTAAATAATCCTTCCCCTTCGTTGTATGTTCTTTGCATTCACTTGTTCCCTGTACATTTCCTTCAAGTCCACAATATCCGCATGAAGTTCCTCCAGCTAGGCGCATACATTCAACTACTTTTAGATATACAGCACCCATTTGATGTGATGATGGAACATTGAATAAAAAGTTCTAGGGTTTCATGTTATTGGGTAGGGTTAATTACATTTTGCTCTATTTTTTGGGAAGGAAACAGAGGGACTACTCTGTTTTCACTGGTTTGTGGTTAATGTGATGATGGAACATTCAATAAAAAGTTCTGATAGGATTCAATAAAGTTGTTGTTAATACGTGAATTTATTGTTGTAAATGGTGGCTTTTTCGGTTGTTAATACAATCTTGTTGTTGCGATTGTCCGAAATATGGCGGGTTCTTCTAGAAAAAATCTATTATGTTTCTTTCATTTGGGGGGGGGGAGTTTTTAAATGGTGGGGGAGATGAAAGTCAATATGTTGGAGGTTTGGTAAGAACAAAATTTATAAAGGAAGGCACAACCTATGATGAATTGCGAAGAATCATATCATTTTTTATTGGAGAAGAAAGCAATGACATTTGTGTGAAATTCAAAGTTGGCTTTGATCCATCAACATATGTAGATCTTGTAGACGATGAAGGGGTGGATCATTTAATAAAGTTTAATGAAGAATCTGGGCATGTTTACATTGAAGACAAAGGGAGTAATGACAATATACAACCACCATTGAATGCTGAAATGCAAGAGGAAGAAGTGTAGGTTTAATTGTTATAAGAAAGCTAATTTGTTTTTGTATAAGTGTTGAATGAGGGCTCATACATTGTCACTAGTAATACGGTAACTTGTTGTTTATTGCAGGGATGAGGACTTGTTTAGATTTCCAAATGAATTGTCTATGTCTCCACCTCCTTCGTTAAATGAAAGTGAAGAGCGGCCACCTTTGACATGGCGTACTCAAATTGTGCCAACACTAAGACCGGAGATGAATCATACCAAATGGAGGGATTTGATTGTTGGAAAAGGACAGATTTTTGCCAATGCTCTGACCCTTCGTCAAACGTTATACAAATACAGCATTGCACACAAGTTTTCGTACCATTTTGAGAAGAACAATCAACAAAAGGTAATTGCAAAGTGCAAGGTTGATGGTTGTCCTTGGGACATTGGTGCATATTCATCGAGAGAGCATCAAGATACAGAGTTCCTAACAATCAGAACATACCGAAGTGCACACATCCACCAAACGCAAGACAACCTAATTGTTTCTCATCCACCCCTTTCCACCTTGACATCCTCAATTGTAATGGATAGTTTAAGGTGCAATATCGACAAGACTGCCCCTAAAATTTGCTCAGACATGTATAGAGAGTATGGGGTGCGACTAAACTATTCCCAAGCATATAGGGCCAAAGAAAAAGAATTGATGGAAATACATGGTCAAGTGCAAGATTCTTACCGGGTTATCCCTTGGATATGTGAAAGACTTGTGGAAAGTGATCGTGGCACAGTTGCTAAATGGGAAGCCTCAGCAAATAATAGTTTTCAGAGGCTATTTATTGCTTATGGTTGCTCCATTAAAGGCTTTTTAGATGGATGCCGGCCCATACTTTATATTGATGGATGTCACCTGAGTGGGCCATACAGGGGGACAATGTTGTCAACTTGTACATATAATGCAGACAATTAAATGTTTACCTTAGCATATGCCATTGTAAGTGGTGAGACATATGATGACTGGGCTTGGTTTCTGTGGAGTGTGAAAGAAATAATTGGATCAATACAGATAACAATCGTGTTTGATCGCAGTAATGCCATTATTGGTGCGGTAAAAGACATATTTGGTAGCGAGAGACATGTTGTTTGCTACCGGCATTTGAAGGAAAATTATAGTGCCGAGTTCTTGAAATTAAGTAAAGGTGTGAGACGAACATCGGGATATAGCAAAGACACTGCACTTAAGCTCCTTGATGGCATCGCCTATGCAAGGCTCCAGGAGGACTTCACTGATGCGATGGGAAAATTAACAATGTTCAATCCACAATTGGCACAATGGGTGGAGACCGATGGGCTCTTAGTAAGTTCCCTTTCAAGAGGTGGGATAACATAACCAATAATCTTGCCGAGTCCTTCAATGCATGGATGTTGAAAGAGACGAAGCACACCATCACTGTTTTAATACAAGAGCATAGAGAGAAATTGGCACGGAAATTGGTTGCGAGCAAGATGGGTTTGGTGAATTGGAAAAATGGCGTTGGACCCAATATTGAAAAAAATTGTTCCTTCAAGTTCAATATGCTGAAAATATGCCCGTGCAATATTATGGAGAGCATCGGTTTTCAAAGTGCAAATTACATGTGGTGATGGTCCAAGATATGTTAACGTAGATCTTAGTGAAAAAAAATGCACGTGTTTAGCATGAGAAATGAGTGGCCTTCCTTGTGCACATGCATGTGCAGCCATAAAGCACTTTAATGGTAATGTGTACACATTTATTGATGAGTGCTTTAAAGTTTCTGCCCAAGAGAAAATATATGCGAATAGCATGAGGCCAGTTCCAACACATGATTGTCCACGTTCTGATGCTCCGACTGTGACACATATGCTAACACAGACTTTCTTGGAGCCTCCCATTACTACAAGGCCAGTAGGGAGACCAAAAAGAAAACGAATTGAATCTCAATTTCAAAACAATAAGGTTTATCATTGTGGGAGATGCCATGAGGCTAGACACACGGTGAAGACATGCAAAAATCCAAATCCACACTGAGAACACCATGTACATGCTTTTGATTGTTAATTGCTTAGTCATTTTGTTTATACACACCTCGTATTAGTGACTTCTTGTAACACCTTTTTGTATTTTTGTGGGTGGACAAGAACTTGTAATTACAACTTACACATGGATGTGAAACTATATGTGATATTAAGTTCAATGAGTAGGTGTAAATGCCCACTTACTCATACAACTTAATATTTTGAAATGATATTTACTTCTTCAACTAGCCTTAGTGAGCTGTCAAAATTCTCAGAAGTTGAACAGCAATTGTGTGTTGTAAATATAGAATTTATTGTTGTAAATCGCCTCTGGAACTCAACATCTGAAAAAATCCAGGTTGTAAAAACTTGTTGTTAAAACAGTAATTGTGTGTTGTAAATATAGAATTTATTGTTGTAAATCGCCTCTGGAACTCAAGATTTGAAAAAATCCAGGTTGTAAAAACTTGTTAAAATAGCAATTGTGTGTTGTAAATATAGAATTTATTGTTGTAAATCGCCTCTGGAACTCAAGATTTGAAAAAATCCAGGTTGTAAAACTTGTTGTTAAAACCGCATTTGTGTGTTGTAAATATAGAATTTATTGTTGTAAATCACCTCTGTAACTCAGAAATCACAAAATCCAGGTTCTAAAAACTTGTTGTTAAAACAGCAATTGTATGTTGTAAATATAGAATTTATTGTTGTAAATCGCCTCTAGAACTCAAGATTTGAAAAAATCCAGGTTGTAAAAACTTGTTGTTAAAAAAACAATTGTGTGTTGTAAATATAGAATTTATTGTTGTAAATCGCCTCGGAACTCAAGATTTGAAAAAATCTAGGTTGTAAAAACTTCTTGTTAAAACAACAATTGTGTGTTGTAAATATAGAATTTATTGTTGTAAATCACCTCTGTAACTTAGAAATCACAAAATCCAGGTTCTAAAAACTTGTTGCTAAAACAGCAATTGTATGTTGTAAATATATGTAAATCACCTCTGTAACTCAGAAATCACAAAATCCAGGTTCTAAAAACTTGTTGTTAAAATAGCAATTGTATGTTGTAAATATAGAATTTATTGTTGTAAATCACCTCTGTAACTTAGAAATCACAAAATCCAGGTTCTAAAAACTTGTTGTTAAAACAGTAATTGTATGTTGCAAATATAGAATTTATTGTTGTAAATCACCTCTGTAACTCAGAAATCACAAAATCCAGGTTCTAAAAACTTGTTGTTAAAACAGCAATTGTATGTTGTAAATATAAAATTTATTGTTGTAAATCACCTCTGTAACTCAGAATTGCATTTCCAACGAGTTACCAATGATTTAGCATATATGGGGACAAGTGAAAATCAAACTTTAGGTGCTAATACATGCTAAACTTGATGAATTCACCAAGATCAAAATAATGAACAACCACCAACAGCACTCAAATTTAGAATCAAAGAATTAAATTTCTTACACAAAGTGGCAGTAAGTCAAACAATTGTAACACCATTCCTGCACATACCATTTCTTGTTGCTATATTCAACATTTGGCTCTAAGGCTAGTCAAAAAGTAATTAGTATTTATTCTAAGACTGAGAAAAGTTTGTACATTCACTTCCAATTATATACATTGCCAAAATAAGGTCATATGTAAGCCAATTCATTCAACTAATTTACTATAAAACTACATCTATTTCTTCTTCTTCGACTGCTAGTTGTCTGACAGTTGGGACAACACCTTCTGCTTATGTATGTTTTTGTCATGCGTTACAAGCCACCATAAGCATTCAAGCTTTATCTGCCGTAGTTGGTCAGGAGACAAATTAGTCATAGTATAGCCTTCTTTGTCTTGGGGAGATCCATCCCATCCCTGTAACCATGATAGAACATGGACACCACAAGAATTCTCCCGCAATGCAAAATGAACCAAAAATGTCACGTACAATGAAACAATTGGAAAAAACAGATTCTCAACAATGTACCGAAAATGCTTACGTATCACTTTGCAAGTGTACTTTGGCCCGATTAACTTGGTCGAATTTCTCTTCCTTTGCCAAATAGTGTTGGTTTAACTTTTCGAAGAATTTTAAGGAAGCAATCCCTCCGCATGACCAAACAAGTTTTTCACACCAAAGATAATTGGATTAACTTTACACATTGCATATAGTTTAGGAGGGATACTTACACATCGGCTGGCCATCCACTCCTTGGTTTTGAATTGTTGTTGTTGTGTTTTAGTCATTCTCTTTGGTTTTTTTGTCTGTTCACACCCTTTCATTGCTTCTTCTGCCTCATTTTGTAACTTTAGATATGTTATGCTGTCCACATATGAGTCTAGGGCGTAGAAACACATTGTCTTTGTCTCTAAAACGTAACAAAACCAATGGTTCAAGTGGAGTGTAGGACCAAAGATGAAGTCGCACTCGCCGATGTTATATCCAATATGTTCTGGGAGGATCTCTTTCTCATGTGCTTCCCATGACCACCTCTGCGGATTGTCAGGCATCTTTTCCATTAACTCCGCAGAAAAAATGTGTCTTTTCACATGGCCTGCCCTCTGCAATTCATCCCCCACCAATGTCTTGGCAACCATTGACATCATCTGTGCACATTTAGGAAAATGTTACTAATCAGTAGAATGAAGGTAAAAAGTGAACTATGAAATGTTACATGCAACTGACCCGGTTGTTTATCCATGCTTTTTCGCGTAGACAATGAAGTTCGCGACGGGTGAGGAAATAGTGATACATTTCTACAAATTCTCTGATACACAAACAAGGGACCAAGTTAGTTGTCATGGTTAAATTGAATATAAAGTTAATAAGTTTGCTCACTTACTCCATCTCCTCCTCTTTAGTACATGTAGCGGTGTAGAATTGATACAAAGCTTCCTTTTCGTCGTCAATCTTTGCTCTCTTTTTACCTATACTTGTGACCACCCATGGGGACCCAATAGCAGGTTTCTTTAGCCTTGAAGATTTCCTCAAGTTATGAAATTCTTCCTCCACATTCACTTGATCTTCATTTGAGTAATTGGTGTCCTCACATTCCTCTCCTTTTTGTGAGCTACCACCTTCACTTTTATACCCTTCATCGTCATTAGTTGACCGAATGTCGTCATCTTCTTTTTATGTGTCTCCCCCATCCTCTTCTTCTGTGTCCCCCCATCCTCTTCATCTTTTGAACAAGGCTCTTCATCTTCACTTTCACCTTCGCGTTGACCCTCATCATTGCCATCATCTTCATCAATTTCCCGCCCCCCGAGGAGCCTTGATTGAAGGGAACCCAGCTCTTCTTGCAATATGGACCTCACCCTAGACATCACTCGATCATATGTTTTCTTTATTTCCTGAAAAGTATGAAGAATTTGTAAATTAATGATATATTTGTACCCATTGTGGACGTAACTTCGAGATCGCACACTTATCGGGTGACTGAAGATTGGTTCTGGCTGTAATTGCGTAGATAACTGGCCAACTCCATCACCGTAAGGTAGTAGCAGCCCTTTGTTGCTTTCCCTCTCTGTCTGCACTCTGGTCTTCATCTTATTGTCATCCCAAAATATGATGGCATCCTCGACTGTAGGGGCTTGTACGGGGCCCAATGGAAAATGTTGCAAGCAATAAATCTACATAACAAGTCAATAAGAACATATTACAAGCTAATGACAACTTGTACTACAACAATTTACAATGTATAATACAATGACTAGTTAAGTAACATGAGAATGATGAAAAAAACAGCTGCACTAACCATGAGAAAATACATACAACCTCCTATAGTTATTGGAGCAGCCACTGTCCCTTTCCTTAATTTTTTCTTGTACACTCCAATCGAATTACAAAGTTCATCAAGAACGAAGGTGCACCAATCATACTCCGTAAAAACTTCTTTTGTTGCCACAATCACCTTTAAAACTGTGTCACTGACTTTAATGGCCGCACTAGGACACAAGAGTGTTCCCAAAGCATAAATCACAAAAAGGATTTCAAAATCCATACCCTTCTTCCTTTCAACTAGCCAGTTGCCTATCGTCTTGTATGGGATTGAGCCATACATTCTCTTTAGTTCCTTAAATGATTTATCTTGGTTGTTCGTATTTGTTTCAATCTTCATGCCATGACATGGTAACCCCATCATTTGTTTCACATCCTCAGGGCCTACATGGAGTGACTTCCCTCGAATGGAGACATTCTTGGTTGGAGGGTCAAAAGAGTCCATAAACCGACCACATAAATGCCGAGGGATTTGTGCACAACATATATCAACCAACTTATGGAATCCTATCTTCTCTAACCTCTCCATCATATCAGGTGTATGTTTTATAAATTGGCACAGTTTCATGAATTGATTTGGGGCACAACGGGTCATGAAAGGAACAACATATTTTTTCCCTTGCCTCGTACTTAATTTCGGGCTCTTTTCCTATATCTTTCCTTTTCATCTTCCCTTAATGCATTCCATGCTTGTTTAACGGACTGAGCCTCCTCTCCCAACGGCACCATCTCTTCATTCTTCTTCTTCTTTTGCTTGAAATATGCTTTCATGAACAATTTGTACCCGGACACCTTTGGCTTGACCTCTTCATCTGTCGCCATATTCTTGTTTCCTTTCCACTGACAATGAAACACCATAGAAGGCAGAAACAGAGGAAGAAGAGCATATAAAGGAAGTGGAAGCTGAAACCATAGATAAATCAAGCAAACACGCCGAGGTTATTCTTCCAAAAGAATCAGAATCAGAGGAGGTGAAATAGAATGAGAATTCAGAAACAAGTTTTGTGACACCAGCTGTGGAAAAATCAGAATAAACAAAGAAAGAAGAGGAGAAAAAGGAGGCGGAAGCGACAAATGATAGTTTTACTCGCAATGGTCCCGCTTTATTTGTTTATTTTTGCTTTCTATGGCCACTATGTGTTTGGAATTCATGTTGTCCTACCATATTGCGCAGAAAAAAAAAACAGAGTTGGAATTTTCCAAGCTACTAAACATTGCAGAGAAAACGCCTGGTCTATTCTTCTCATATGACACTAACTTAACACTGAGGTAAATTAGCATTATGGTAGTCCTCCTAATCCATGTATCTATCTATAGAGTAAAACATGATTTTGATTCTTAAGTTTTCGTTCTTAACTATAGCAAGGTGCGCTAAGACATAAAAGAGGGAAGTAGGTATACGATGTAATTTTGATTAGTTAATGGGTGCAATCTTTAAACCTTCATAGTTTTTTTTGTTCCTAGTATTTCATGTGCTACTTTTAGGATGGCCCTAAAAATGACCTCACATTAGTCTCTGGAATTAAGCAATCAAATCATATTTTAGTTTAAGCATGTTTAGGTCATCCATAAAAAATGGAGCATGTCTTGATATTTTGTTAAGCTCATTCTAGATCTGTTCCTTATGGAGAGGTGAATTTATTTTCACCGGTCAATTGTAAACTAATAAATCACTAATAGGATAGGAACTTATTTTAATATATTTCTGTTGCTGATCCTTTTTTCTTTTCAAGGAGAGGAACCGATCTTGCATTTTGGGAATCTAGATGTATTGTAAAGAAACTTCAGGTCATTGTAATCTTGGTTTTGAGGTTTTAGTTTAGTGGCTATAATAATTACAACATTAAAGTGAGAACCTTTTAACTATCTTAATTGTCTTAGTGTGACCTTGATTCAAAGTTCAAAATAGAATAAATTGCACTGTTCTAGGTACTGTTCCCACCAAAATCGTAATTACCCTCCTCCTATGTACCAGCACCTCTGCAAAAATGATAACCATAATTCCTTGGCTGCTCTTTGTCAAGGGACTACTAAATTTTATGGTCCGTATGAACCAGAAATTTAAGTTTCTAATAAATTTAGAGGTCTAACTTATGGTGATACGAAGCAAATTATTCTTGAAATCACGCAGACAATTGAAATCACGCAGAAATTTAAGCATCCCATTCAAATTTGTCATATTTAAACCAGAAGCAGACAATTGAAATATAAAAAAAGAAAAGGAAACCGAATAAGTTGCAAACGTAAAACCATTAGAAGTTGAAATTCCCACAATATTGTTCATGGAAATGCAAGAACTAAAAATTAAGCCCCGTTTCATCAAAACAAAATATAAAAAAATAAACAATTCCAGCAACAGCCCAAATTCACATGAGTACTTACTCTAATTGTTCTAGACAGAGTATTCTACAAGAACCTCAGGTTCTGCGCCATTGCCTCAAGAAGCGACAGGAATAAAGATTCACCAACGCCTGTTTGATTGGAGTAACAAACCAAGAAAACAAATGCTGAGACGAATGCTCCACATAAACTGAAAATAAAGAAATGAAGAAGAGTGCACACGGGAGGGGGAGAACGAAGGTGAATGAAGAAGAGTACGAGACGGGATGGGCGGCGACATTCGGGAAAAAAACCCCAAAATTTCACACCTGCACTTGTGGTCATTGGACCCACTGTGGCTCCGCCATTGATAGCAATGAGAGATGCAGGGAGTCTCGCACAATCCCGCCGGCGACGAACAAGGAATGACAGATGTAGGTCTCTCGGTGGAACCTCGGCAAAGAGCTAGCTCGAAGGTTGAAGGGCTCGGTCGAATGGGAGATAGAGTCGAATGGGAGATGAGAGACTAATTCAGTGGTTTAGGTGTTTTTTATGCTGAATGGGCAAAAGGGTCATTTACTACTCTGAAATAATTACACAGAAGTCCCTAGGGGCTTCTGTGTAATTTTGTCATTTCATAGGACCTAAATGTAAATATCGGTGTTCCTTAGGACCTGTGTGTAATTTTCCCTATTTATAAATATTAAATTATATGGCGAATGTGCAAATTTAGTAATGAAGAATTTTGTTATGAGTACCCATAAGAAGTATCAATTTTTGGTGCAAAAAGTAAACCTAAATAATTTATTTAGGATTAGATATAGCAACACCATTAAGGAGAATTAATTTTTGTTACTCTTTGCATTTTTGGGATTAACTGAAATAAAATTGTTCCATGGGTCTAAGTGATATTTTTCTATTAAAAATATTTAAATAATAGAGAGAAGACTGGTAGACTACAATACAAAAAGTAATGAAAATTAAGTCTACTTAACAACATTACTATATCTACTCCCAATAAATTATTTGTGTCTACATTTTACAACGAAAATAGATAGTTCTTATAGGTCTTCATACCGAAATTATTCATTACTAAATTTACACCTTCCTCCAAAATTATAACCCATTTGTCAAACTCCTAAATTCTAACCGTGCATGGGTCTAAATTTAGGTTTCTTATAAATGTGCAAAAATATCTTCTTTTTTCAAAAGTTGTGGCTACGGCACCATAATAAAAATATAGTGCAAACATATACATTAAATTTTTAAAATGAAGTAAAAATACAATCACTCATCTTTAATGTCTGTTGCTTTTTCAATACATTATTTTTTGTACAAAAGTACTCATAATCTTTTTCATAAAATGTTAGTGACACCATACTCAAATATAGAGTTGGAAATTAGGGTCGGCCTGATTCTACAGGGCTTGAGATAAGAAAAACATCTATTTTTCAAAGCTCGGCCCTAGAGCACTAAGGCCAAGGTCAGCCTTACAGGGCTCAGAAGTTATTATTTCAAATTTTAACTACTTTTTCTCTTTCTTTTTTTTTTTAAGGAATACAATTAGTAAATTACAACAATTAAAGTTCTAACTTATTAAAGAAATAAACACATTCACTAATTCCTAATCAAAAGCAAATTATTGTCCACAAATAACTCACATAAATATAAGAAACAAACCACTAAGCAACATTAGTACGATAACTATCATTATCGTCTTCTTCACCATTATCATCAATTTGAAAAACATTTGATTGTCCTTCAAGTCTGTGAGTGATTTTGTAAGTATGAGTGAGATTTTCGAAGAAAAAAAGGAAAGAAAGACCGAGATTGAAATTTTTAGAGAAAATCCATATGGGGGCCCTTTTAACTAAAAAACCCAAAAAATGTCCAAAGATTCTGAAAATCCCAGAAAAGGCCCCAGGGCCCTTTTTGACATCTGAATAATAAGTAAAATGATAAAAACGCCCTCAGTTTTAGTATCACTTTCCTCTCTTCTCTGTATCAATATTCTCTCTCTTCTCTTGCTCTGTTTTCCGGCAATGGAGGAGGAATTTGTTTTCCGGTGAAGGAGGAAGAAGTAGAAGAGTGAAAGAAAGAAATAGGCTTATTCTTCCATCCAACGTCCAAGAGGGCTATTTCATTTTTAATCACTGTAGAGTTGGGTTAGTAAAATCTTGCGCTGTTTTTGGGCATGGAAACAAAGGGAAAGGTCTGTATTTGAGTGGGAATGGTTGAAAGTGATCAAGGAATGAAAGCTGAAAAAATGCTGAAATTTGATAGTTGTTAATACCTACAGTTTTAGTTGTTAATACCTTCTTCAATTTTAGCTGTTAATATAGCTGTTTAACTTATTAATACGAGATGAAAGTGAAAACGCTGTAGGGTAGGTTGCTTTGTTTTTTGGACATAGAAATAGAGGGAGGTTTGTTTGTTAGTAGGAATGATTGAATGTGAAAATGCTGATATGGGATAGTTGTTAAAGGAAGCTGATATAGTTGTTAGTGGTTACTGATATTGTTTTTAATGGGGGCTAATGTAGGTGTTAGTGGTTTCTGTTATTGTTGTTAAAAGTATTATTTTTTAGGACTGTTTTTCAAGAACAGTCGTTAAAAGTACTATTTTTAATGACTGTTTAATTTAATTTACTATTTTTTATAATTGTTTTTTCAAGAACAGTCATTAAAAGTACTATTTGTTATGATTGTTTTTCCACGAACAGTTGTTAAAAGAACTATTTTTTATGACTGTTTTCTTTCATTTACTATTTTTTATGACTGTTTTTTTAAAAACAGTCATTAAAAATACTATTTTTTATGACTGTATTTTCAAGAATATCAGCGTTTTCACATTCAATCATTCCTACTAACAAACAAACCTCCCTCTATTTCCATGCCTAAAAAACAAAGCAACCTACCCTACAGCGTTTTCGCTTTCATCTCGTATTAACAAGTTAAACAACCATATTAACAACTAAAACTGAAGGTATTAAAAACTAAAACTGTAGATATTAACAACTATCAAATTTCAGCGTTTTTTCAACCTTCATTCCTTGATCACTTTCAACCATTCCCACTCAAATACAGACCTTTCCCTCTGTTTCCATGCTCAAAAACAGAGCAAGATTTTACTAACCCAACTCTACAGTGATTAAAAAAGAAGTAGCATGGTGATTAAAAACCAAATAGCCCTCTTGGACGTTGGATGGAAGAATAAGCCTATTTCTTTCTTTCACTCTTCTACTTCTTCCTCCTTCGCCGGAAAACAGATTCCTCTTCCATTGCCGAAAAATAGAGCAAGTGAAGAGAGAGAATATTGATACAAAGAAGAGAGGAAAGAGGAATGTGATACTAAAATTGAGGGCGTTTTTGTCATTTTACTTAATATTCAGATGTCAAAAAGGGTCCCGGGGCTTTTCTGGGGTTTACAAAATTTTTGGGCATTTTTTTGGGTTTTTTTGTTAAAAGGGCCCCCATATGGATTTTCCCAAATTTTTAGGTTCTCACTTCTCAACTCACAGGCCTATGTAGTTTAGGTAATTTTTTCAAAAAAAAAATTAAAAGGGCCTAACAGGTGAGCCCGAGGCCCTACAGGGCCGACCCTTTTAAGCCTAAGGTCTTGTAGGGTCTCTTTCATTTAGTTCCTCTAATTTTTAAGCCTGATCCTAAAGAATCATGAATTAAACAGATTCAGCCCGATTTTCCTATTCTACTCAATATTAAAACACTGAAAAACTAATTCAGTTCCGCTAGATGGCATGAAGGAGGCGCTGGCAAAGATGGAAGTGGCCTTCTCTGTAATGGGCAAGTGACGTAGGGCTAGTATGTTTTGTCTTACCCATATATATATATATATATATAAAAGGCTAAAGTATACTTTTAGTCCTTTAAATTTTACATAAGACATACTTTTGGTCCCTTAACTTTATAAAGTATACTTTTGGTCTTAAAATTCTAATGCCGTTAATGTTGCTAACGAAAAACGCCGACGTAGCGGACTTAGGTGATGACTAATAACATTTAATTACACAAATTTTATATATTCTTCAATTTACCCATATTTTAAATTTAAGTTTGATAGCATTTAATTACACAGTCATCACTTAATCTTACACCGTTATCATTTGAGTTTGCATTTTCCATTAGCAAAATTAACGGTGTTAAAATTATAGGACTAAGAGTATACTTTATAAAGTTAAGGGACCAACAGTATACCTCATGTAAACTTAAATGACTAAAAGTATACTTTAACCTTAAAAAAAAAATATCTTGAGAGTTCGAAAGTGTATAAAGTGCCAATATCATATTGATTATACATGGCACCTCCTCTTTCTTTTATATAACAAGCATAAACTCCCTGTGTGAAATGGGGGATGCATGTAATCAATGTCAGAATATAGTTAGGGGCGGAGCCACGTTGGGGCAAGTGGGGGCAAGTGCACCCACAAAAATTTTGATAATATATATATTTTCAACGGATCTTATATCAACTTATGCAGATGGTGTGGTTGGTTGGTTTGGTTATATTTTTACACTTAACTACAGGTCCTAGGTTCGATACTTGCCCTCCTTCCTTCCTTTTTTTTTTCATTGTTCTCTAAACCTGTTACCTTCCCTTTCCCCTTTTTTCCTCTAAATCCCTAATCTTCATTCGTCTTCCCCGTCGCCTTTCCTTTCCCCTTTTTTCCCCTAAATCCCTAATCTCGTCGCCTTCCCTTTCATTCGTCTTCCCCGTCGCCTTCCCTGTCATTCCCCGTCGCCTTCCCTGTCATTCTTCTTCCTCATCGGCTAAATCCATCATTCTTCTTCCTAGTCGCCTAAATCCTTAATCTCGTCTTTCTTCCCTTTCATTCTTCTTCCCCGTCGCCTTCCCTGTCATTCTTCTTCCCCGTCACCCTAATCTCGTCTTCTTCCCCGTCGCACAGCAAGCTAAGACAACTTCCCCTGCTCTGTCGTTCAGCTCGTCTTCCGCCGTTGAGTCCTGAGCCTAAGGCTCATTCCCGGGGTGTTTGGCAAGATTCGAGGGCTGGTCATGCTTAATTTGTTGAGCAATAAGCGATGGTGAGTAGATTTTGCATCTTTCCTCTCTCACTCTTGAAATCAATTAAAGCTTGTTTTTTCGATTTCGCTCTTAGATCATCGAGTAGATTTTGCTTGACTTTGCCCTAAGAGTAGATTCTGTCGGCCATGGGAAATACTTGATTATTTTTCTATGTCTTGTCCTGTTTGTGTTGCCTTGTGTGAAGATTTCCATGCTTCCTCTAATGTCAAGTTTAATAGACTTGTATGTTTACCCTAACAAGGAAAAGTTGTCTGCAATTGAAAATTAGTAAATAAATTCTGATGTTCATCTTTATATTACTAAATGATTGATCACTCCCTTTAAAGATGGGAAGTATCAAAATTGTTATCTATTACTTTCACTGCCTGGGTTGTGATTTCACTTTGCATATTTCGTATGTATTTTTTTTTTTTTATTGAATGTAAACATATATGTATCGAAACCAATATAATTTTTGTTCTTGGGTTTTAATATCATTGTCAATAGAATGAAATCTCGAGATATGTTTTTCGAGTAACATCCTTAGTTGTGTGACTATAGGCTTCGGTTTATGAGTGATGTGCCTAATTGATTCCGACCTTCTCCTCTATAACTTTGACCTTTTATCCCTGGATGTTTTGGTGACTTGTTTAATTTGTATTTCATGTGTGTTGTTTGACTAATAGTAGTAGTTGTTCACTTGTTATGTTCGAGAATTGCTTTGTCATGGATGGTGCAATAGGAAACATCAAGTTTTTACCGCTCGGGGGGATTCTTTTGCGATGATCGGGTGAGAGTTTTGTATGTATTTAAAACTTTCCTTAAAAAAATAATTGTGCACCCACAAACCTAGAATCCGGCTCCGCCCACTAAATATAGTGATGGTCGGTTAACTCCCGGTTGATAATATAAAATTTGTTAATAAATATATATTTATTATATGCTATTTTATTTTATTTGGCCTCGATAATTTTTTATCTTTCTCGTAAGGATAATGTTTATTTCATTACTCATTAGGCTATGAGAGGAAAGTAAAATTCTTGTTTGAGATCTCGAAAAGGTTAGTATCATCTTATATATTGTTTTGATTTATAATTATCGGCTATTATTTATTTGTATTTTAAAGGTTATTTGATATTATTTAGTAAATACTCCCTCCTGGTCCTTATTTAAGAAACTAACTAACAATTCTTACAAGTCAATAAAACAGTTAAAGTCATTAATTTTTTCCTAAAATTTAAGTAATTTTCAATATTATCCATATTAATTACACTAAAATCTAATATCATATGAATTATTACTCTTTTTTTGGCTAAAAAAGGGAATAATTAATTTTTATTAATTATTATTTCACTCACTACTTTTTTAATTATGCGTATACATATGAAAAAAATATTTAATGCTATTTGGAAGCTCGAAAAAAAAAAGATACTCTCACTCACTACCTTTTTAATTATGGGTATACATGGAAAAAAATATTTAATTCTATTCGGAAGCTCAAAAAAAGAGTAATAATTAATTTTTCTTAATTATTACTCTCACTCACTACTTTTTTAATTATGGGCATACAAAAAAAAATATTTAATGTTATTTGGAAACAAGCAATTGCTTTATAAAAAGGACCAAATATACTTGTTAGTTGGTGCTTTATAATAAGAACTAAAAGAGTAGTTTAAGTTTAATATTTTTTTTTTTTTTTTGGCTTTTTTTTTTTTTTTTTTTTTTTTTTTCCTTTTTCTGATTCCACCACTAACTAATTATGAGGACACCCTTCATATTCTGCGAGATTGTAAGTATGCTAGTGATATTTGGCATGGGCTTGTTGATCCAAGGCACCACCCTGTCTTCTTTTCGCTGTCGCTGAAAGCATGGGCTTTATTCAATTTTAATCATGATCTTGCGAGGAATCAGGAAGGTAATTGGGCGTCAATTTGGGGGGTATGTATCTGGAAATAGTGGATTTGGAGGAACGAGTTCAGTTTTAACGAGGAACAGGGAAAACCATCGGATCCTACTTTAATTATAACTAGAATCTGGAGAAGCTTTGTACAGGTGCAGGATTTATTTGGAGTCACTTATGCTATACCAGCAGTCTCCGCTGTGTGGCAACCACCGGAGCATGGATGGATCAAAGTGAATGTCGATGGTGCAGTATCCTGGAGCTCATGCATGGCTGGATGCGGAGGGGTCTTAAGGATCAGGAAGGGAACTGGGTAGTGGGTTTCTCTTGTCTGCTGGGTTTCTGTGACGTGATGGATGCTGAGGCTTGGGCTGTTGCCGAGGGTCTGAAACTCGTGTGTATAGAAGAGTGATACTGGAATCTGATTCGAAGGAGTTGGTGGAGTTGCTGAAAGACGATATTTTTGCTGAATCTGGTGATCTTATTCTCTGGCATATAAAGGATCTCATGAGCAGGAGCTGGTCTCTGAAGATCCAAAGTATACCTAGAGAAACAATCGTGGTTGTTGATGCAGTTGCTACGGGGGATTGTCTGATTCTTGTTTCTTTGATGACTGCCCGTCCCAGGTTTTGTATTCAAATGATATACTGTACTCTTCCTTTCAAGAGTTAGTTTGGATTGAGGGAAGGGAAGGGAAGGAAGGGAAGGGGAGGGCAGGGGGAGGGGGAGGGGGAGGGAAGGGAAAGGGAGGGGAAAAATTTAAATGAGAAGAAAATGATGTGGGCCCCACTACTCTGAAATTGGATCTCATTTTCTCCTCCTCTCATTTTTTTTCTTCTCTCCCCTCCTCTCCCCTTCCCTCAATCCAAACTACTGCTCAAGTTAATATAATGTTCCCTTTCGTATCATAAAAAAAATGTACAAATTAGTGCATCAAATTTCTCTAAGGAGGATAACCCCCCCCCCCCCCCCAAAAAACACACACACACATATCATTTACTCCCTGCACGTTATAATCGAATAATTGTATAATTAGAAGAAAGTAATAAATTAAACACAAAAAACTTACAAAATTACTTATCATCAATGAAGATAATAATGCAATATAAATCACAATAATGATCAAAAATATTAACAATTAAGAAAATAAAAATAAGTTAAATTAAATTTAGAATAGTGAAACATGAAAAAATAACATGAACAAGTGGGATCTTTAAATTCCAGTCGCATATCTCTCCGCCGTTGCCATTGTGTTCCACCGATAAAGCAATTGGGACCTCACTGGTGAAGAGTCGCATCGTCGCTACTATTGGAGTGTGCACTGTCGCCACTGGTGGAGGGTGTTTCCTGGGCCGTCGGATCTTATTTTTTTTACTTTTTTTTTTTTAAAAAAATTATTTTAATGGGTACGAGAATCTAAAAAAAAAAAAAAAAAAGATAATCTCTCAACTAACATTTTTTCAAAAAATGATTTTTATATTTAAAAAGTAGCAGTTAAAAAAAATAAAATTTGGACCGTCCAGATCGCATCCGGGACGGTCAGATGTTCAAGTTCTTGGTGCCTATCCTTTGATAGGCACCAAAACCGGTCCCTTCGTCATCGTACGCATCGAGAAGGAAATAGGGGTGAGGGGAAGAAGGGAGATGACAGATGGAAGAGAAGGCCTGCGAGGGGAATTCAAAAAACCTAGGCATTTTTTTTAATAGGGTGGGGCCCACTACAAAAATAATGGCAGTTTTACTCTTTTAATGGTGATGATATTTTTGCTCTGATTTTGAAAGTTCATGTGTCCTTAAAAAATATTTAGTGTTGGACGCTCCTTGAGGTAAAACACATGTGTATTTTTATACCGGATAAAAATTACCCAAACACCTCTATGGACCCTTTTTTACACATTTCCATTGGGTTTTTTTTACACAAACACCCAATGAACGCTGAATCCAAACACATTATTAGAGTTAGATTTCTCTCCTAATCTTTTTTTCATTATCATCATTTCTAAATCAAATCAATTTCTTTAAATCATTTTTTAAATCAACGACTTAGATGGGTTGGTAAGAAAAAAAGAGAAAAATGATGAGGAGAAGATCCTCTCTCCCCACTCGTTACCCCTCGTTTGGCCGCAATTCTTCTCCACTTCCGGTTCTCCCTTTCTCTTTTGTCCCCCGGGTGTCACCGTCTTCTCCTCTCTTCGTCGGCCATCGTAGCTCTCCTCTCTCTCAGAGTCGTCGAGTCACCGTCCTCTCCCCTCTCCGTCGACCATTGCAGCTCTCCTCTCTTGATCTCTCTCATCCTCGGCCCGTGGGGGCTGCTGCAGATCAACAACTCAGGTAAGTATTTGGTGTTTTTTTAAAAAAAAATTATTTTGGCTTCTGTTTTTATTTGCATCACCTTGCTAGTTTGTTTAGTTCTTCTTGCGATTTGTTTCTGCTGTTCTCTGCTAGGGAGGTGAATGATTGATTTTCAACTTCTGCTCTCTCAAATTATCCATTCTTCTTGCGATTTGCTTCTCGTTTTCGTTTGCTTCTGCTGGTTTTTTTTTTTTTTTTTTTTTCTGCTTCAATTTACCAACTCAATAAATTTTGCAGATGTTTTATTATCTTATTATTCTCTATATCAGTAGAAAAGCTTGTCATTAAACTGCAATTTGCAAAAGAAAAAAATTATGCCATTTTGCAGTATGCTTTGGCAGTGCAGATTTGTGCTTCACAATAATAATAGAGGGGTCCTCACTCCTCAGTATCATGGAATTTGAAGAAGGCAATAGTCAAAAATAAATTATGTTAAATTTGAAACACGTGCATCCGTTAAAATTTGACGGTTTAATGCCATTGTAGGTACAATTGATATAGGAACTATACAGCTAAATATGCACAAGTTTACATGCACAGAACGATTAGCACTTTGTACTTCATTAAGTAGTCAATGATTTTTTTCCAGAGAGAAGAGTGAGTGATAATTGCTTTTGATATTTCTCTTGTGTGGCTTCAGGTACAAAATGTTAGATTTAATTAACTTATTATGAGCCACTTTGACTATACAATTGTAATATCGTTTTGAGCAGTGATTTTCGTTTCCCAATTTTTCTTATAGTGTAATCTGTCTCCAAAAAATAAAAAAATAAAAAATAAATAATTATGTTGAAGATTTGACGAAGGTTCAGTGGCATGGATTAAATTGGTGTAATTGTAATCAAAATTGTTATGTTGTTGTATTTGGTTTTATGACTTTATCTTGTGGATTGATTAGAATGTTTCGTATTTTATGATATATTTTGGATTATTAGTATTAATTTATGTAATTTCAACCCGTGTAAAGTAGGCATGTTTTGTGAGGCCTATGACATATTAGCTTATTCAAAAAGTTTTAAAAATCCAAGTCTCCTTAATATGTCTCTGGCCAACGAGGCCTGTTACAGGTTAGGCTTTCTGGTCTCCTCTGTCTCACCTTTTGTGATTCCAGTAGCATCTTCGCTTTCTGTTTCTTCCTCAAGAACAGAGGATTTAAGATCTTTGTTGTCTTCTTGATCCGTCAGCACTTCCGAACTCCTCCACGCTTCTGGGGTTTGGAGTTCTTGATCAAGCTTATCCTCCCGCCAGAATTTCCATAACTTTGCCACATCTGTTTTCACGGACTGAAGTTCTTGTACAAGGGACACCATCTGCTCAACCTTCATCATCATGCTCCGAAGACGTTCTTCCACGCTTCTTGAGAAGAATAGAGAAGTTGCATGTTCGATAGAATCTTTTTCTTTCTTTTTTTTCTTTTGAAATCGTAGTGGGAGGGCCAAGGATGGACCGCTTTGATACCACTGTTACTAAATTGATATTTTGTAGAGAGAGAAAGAGATAGAGAGATTAAGAGAAACTAGAAATAGAGGATTCAACAGAGAATCGAGAGAAAATAAGAGAGAAACATTTCTGGGCTATTTCATTATCAATCCCAAAACAAAGATACAATAGTTATGGACATCTATTTATAGGCTTATTCAGAGCCCTTCTAACTAATTCTAATAGTTAACTCTACTAACTGACTCTAACTAACTTTTAACCCATTATTATATTTACATATCAATTGGGTTATTGGGTGACACGTTAGAATGCCATTTAGGAGTTTCTATCAAACAAAATGGTCAAACTTAATTGCCTCAAGGGCAACATTGCTATGTTATTAGACTTTCGGACAACATTGAGAAAAAAAAAAAAAAAAAAAAAAACTTCAAAGGCAACATTCTTTTGGCTTATACTTTCAGGGCAGATTTGTTACTTAATCCTTTTATCTTTTTCCCCCATTTTTCTTTTGATTTTTAAATGTGTTGCCCGAAGCCCATTACACACTCGGATTTAAATCCCCTCCTACCTGCTCTGTCGTCTCTGTTGCACCTTTTCTCGCTCATTGGCGTCTAGAGTTCCAATCCCCAGTACTTCTGTCTTAATTCGTTACTCATCTTGATCTTTGGCAATCTCTAATCTTCACCATCACATCTCTCAATCCCCGGCAGTTCTTCCAGTTTCTAACCACCACCAGCATTCGTCTTGTCTGCGAAGTAGGTTTCTATATTTGTTCATTTCATTTAGCTTTAGCTTCATGCTTGAATTTGGGTCCAATCAGGTCTTTGTGAAAAGTTAGTTTTAATCATAGTTGAGGATTATTTGGATTACAAAATTTTCCCCTCTCCTCCGGTTGAAGAATGAAGATAAATCTAATTGCGGTGACATGGCTTTTCTTTGATAATCAATCGGATATTCAAAGGACCAGTGTTGTATGTTCTCTTTTGTCCAATCCCCACAGTAATTTTTGTTTGTTTAAGCTCATTTCTACTAACAAAATTCCAGAAATATTTCTTAAGAATAATTATTTTAATACATGTAAAATCTAAAATAAATATAGATAAAATTAGGGGAAAGTCCCCATTTGAAATTTAATTGTTGAGGAGGAGATGATAAATTTTTATATACACATAGTACTACTAATACTTTGATTTAGATCCTCCTCACCAGTTAATTTTAAATGGGGGATTTTCCCCCAATATTCCCATAAATATAAGGGAAAATCTTTAGAAAATACCTTAGGAACTTCAGAATTCTTTAGAAAGTCATGCAAATAAATAAAAGGATAAATAGGGGAAAGTAGGAATTAGAGATTTTGAAGTGTTCGTCTTTTACAAAATTACTCCTCACTGACTATATCATAAATAGTGTCATTGAAAAGGTAAATATCTTTATGATAGTTGTCTTTCATATTACAATGAAAGACAACATTTATTATTACTTTAAGTGCATGTGTGAATTAGTTTTTGAAGAATAACTTTTACGATGTAGGAGGTAAGTATGTAAGATGAGTTTTGTCTCGACTTGCGTAAAAAAGCTTCTGAAACTACGGTCTTATGGTTCCCCAAACACTCACTAACAAGCATAGTTAGTGAGGGGCAGGCGCGGACCCACATTAGTGTAAATGGGGCCAAGTGCAGACATAAAACAATTTAAAAATATATAGAAAGTATAGGAGTTCCATTTCAATTTCGTTGGTTGGAGGAGTTGGTAATTATTTTCTCCACCTATCCACACGTCGGGGATTCGAACTTATTCTCCTCCCTGTTTTTTTTTTCCCCAATTTCATACTCACTCTCCTCACTCCGTCGGCCAAATCGAGCAGCCGAGAGCCCGAGACCTCAAATTGTTCCGTCTCCGATCGAGCTCGCCGTTGGACGCCTCCCTTCGTTATCAGCTCTGAGTGGTTGTTCTCCGGCAGGCGGCAGGTATTGAAGAAGGTTCGAACTTCGAACCCTAGGGCTTCGTCTTCTCCCAAATCTTCCGCCTTGGACCATCGTCAATCTCGGCCACTTCACGGTATGCTCTGTTCTTGTTCGTTTTTTTAATGCTCGTTCGCATACTTGCTTTCAGGTTTTGTAATCTTAACGATTTAATTAGGTGGTTTATTGCTATTAAATTGGAGATCGTTTCTTGCTTCCGTCTGGCTATGAAGACCCCCGATTTAGCTACTTATACTGGATTGATTTTCGCAATTTTTCTCAAGTCATTGATGCTTAGTTCTGATGATGCTTAGTTCTGATGTTCGCATACTTGCTTTCACCTCTGATGTTTTTGTTCTGCATTTATGTTTTTGATGATGAAATGCCTCATTATTTTGATTTAGGGGTTACTCTTTTACTTCTCTTGTATTTTGTTTTGCTCCAGCTAGGAACTCGTGGTTGGTTATTGATTCATATTAAAGGCCTTTGGATCTTACTTGGCTCCAAAAATGTGGTTTCAATTGTCAACTATTATTTTTGTAGATAATATATTGATCTCTGTTTGTGGTTGGAGATTAAAGTTATGTCATGATCACGCGCAAAGAGATATTGGGTCATAGTCATCTGTTGTTAATTTAGGCCTTCATCTCCATTATCATCTTGTTCTTATTTATTCTTCTCTTGCATCATTGTTTGCTCTAGTGAGCAATAAAAGGCTTTTTATCCCATGAAGTTAGGACTTGCCTGAACCAACATAGAAAGGAGAAAACATAATTCTTTGTTGGACATATTGTGTGGAACTCAAATTATTACTTTACTTGCCTTTAATAGCAGTTGAGTGCGGTCAACTTTGGAAGGAAGAAAGCAAGAGTCAAGGGAAGAGAAGAGCTCTCTCTTCACTTCTTAAGCCTTTAGAGAATAGTGGTTTGTAAATGTTGAAGGAAGCTTTTGCAGTTGGGATCAAATATATGTTCCTGTTGTAGCTTATACAGACTGATCATCGCTTGTATAGTGAAGGCCATATTATTCATGGTCTAGCAGGTCTTTTCAGAACATTCAAACGTGGGCTCTTTTTCCTCAATTAAATAGGCTTAAGAAAAGAATGGAAATATATTAATTCCACTAAGTATTACATATGGCTTATCTGTACTATATTGTTTCGTTACATAAGTAAAAGGGAGCATCCTATTTAAATAACTTCTTTCTCACTTGTTATGATTTATAAATGTGATGCTTGGTGGGAATTAGAGATTGCATAAACATGCTTGTTTGACTGTAACAGATTCATTGAACATATTTATCTGTGTACATCCTCTGGATATTGGGAAAATATCACAAATGATTTGCGAAACTTGGTTATCTGAATTTACGAATGACCCGATTTGGCTCTATTCATATATGCCAGAACTTTCCTGTTTCTTATTTTCTCTGCTTTGTGATCATATACATAGGGTCATCAGAAACCTTGGTGGTTCCTTCAGCACTCTGGTGACATGCACCATTTGTTGCAGACAAATAGCAAACGACCTTGTCTAATCTCAGAAACTGCAGCTGGGGTTCAGAAAAACGAAGTACTTGAAGAAAGCTCTATTATGGAGTAGAAAACAGCCATTGACCTTTACTTTAAGAGTGTTGTGTCTGTGCTTCATCTCCAGCAACTTTGCCTCAATCCTCACAAAGATATAACGTGTGAACAGGTAAATCTGAATTTAATTTTATTGCCTACTGTTTATGGGCTTAAGCCATTGACCTTATTGTTTATATTCTTTTGTTTTTTAATGCATTTAAAACTTTCCTTAAAAAAATTTTTCGGGGGCACTGCCCCCGAACCCCACCACTAATTGTGCACCCACAAACTTAAAATCCTGGGTCCGCCACTGGTGAGGGGGCAATTTTGATAAAACACCAACACCTCAAAATTCTAGATTCCGTGCCCTCTAACTTTATCTTTTTGTATGTTCAATGACACTTTCGGGTTTTTGGAATTCATGAGGTATTTTTTGGGGATTTTCTGTAAATAATAATCTTTACTATCTTTTTTTTTTTTTTTTTTTTTTTTAAAAAAAAAATGAAATTGGGTATGATGAGGGTTTTTTATTTTTTTCAGGGCACAGGTAACTTTCTTTGGGTCGGTGGCTGTTTATTTGCCCATCTTACTAAGAGCAAACAAAGCCCATAAAACAAATTCCAAACGACACCTTGCAGTTCAGTGCGTGCAAGTTTTGAAGGATTGCTGCTGTGAACAAGTAACAGAGTGAGCCGAAGAAGAAAGAAGAAGCAGAAATGTCGTTTATGAGAGGAGATTTGTTTTGTCGAACCAGAAAGCTCGTCAAGGGTTTGGCCCAGACCGAACCCCTATGGCTCAAAGCCATGGAACAGTATGTGTCATCTCTTTCGTTCGCTATCCTTCATTTTGGGTTTGTCTTTTAATGGTTTCAAGGGTTTTGTTGTCCTTTTAATTCAACATCTTGGATTACAGAGTCATTTTGTTTGGTTGTGTTTTGTTTTTTTTGAATCATGAATAAATGGAGTGGGGGTTGGTTGAAAATTTGCCTATGAAATTTTGGTAGGTGAAGCCTGTTTTGCATCCTTTTCTTGTATCTAGTTTTTGAGTCTAATAGCATTGTTCATTTCAATTTCACCAGTGTATTACATTGTGTTTGGTGCTGAGCATTGTAATAAAGGTCTGTTTAAGTTTAACAAATGCAGAAATCTTTCTCATGAACACACTAATTTCTGTCAATCTAGAGGGGTTGAGCTCGATAAGGAGTTAACTGGAACTGAGTTTGTTTATGGTCTTATCTTCTGAATTGTTTTTGTTTTTGGTTTAGCTCGAATGGCTACTGTTTTGCCTTTTGTTTTGTTGTTTCTGGTGTAAATTGCCGTTGTGTTTGTTTCAATGAACAATTGTATCCTGTGGTGTTTTTGTTGAATTTTCATACTTTGGTCAAGAAAATATAAGGATAGCTTTGATGTCTATGCTGCCTTGTTTCTTATTTTTTAGAAGAATGAGGAATTCTCTAATATTTCATTTTATTGTGTTTAACAGAGCACCGCCTGCAACATTTCCTCGACCGGAAGGGAAAATTAAAACAATCACCCTTCCAGAGGATTTCTACATAAAGAAGTTTTATAAGAAATATCCAGATTCAAAATACTATGATGCCATCAAGTATGCTCTTTTCTCTATTTCTTTACTGTCTTCATTTACAATCTTTAGTATCTAATCCTTTATTTTATGTTGTGCTGTCTACACATATTGTAATGATTTGGTTTTTGTGTGATGCTCTAGCATTTTCATGAGAAATTACTACTGAACACTGATGGTCTAAAATTTAATTTATTCATATCAAATATGATTTATGGTAGAACAGGAACAAAAAACTATGATCTTCATCAATATGGTGCTTTTGGATGGATAACTGGAATTGTCTTCCTCTCATTTGCACTATTATCTCTCTGAGTCAGCGTCATTTGTGTCTTTTTTCTTTCTTTGGTATAAACTTTTTGAATTTGGCAATTCTACCCATGCTATATTACATCAGCCTGTAATTTTTTTTTTTTTTTCAAGATAGCCTTTATTAACATATTACAAAATTCCACTGATATTACTAGATAGGATGCACTTATAAAATTCCGATGTGTCATGTATTTGTGTTTCTCTTTGGTCCCCAGAACTACAATTTCATGTCATAGTTGGTTTTGTTTTTGTGTCACCTTTCTGTAGACATGTTAAAGTCATCTGCTACACAAATGCTCATTATGTTACGGACTGGACAAATGAGCTCTATGAACTTCTGGATATTGGTTTTGTTCCTTTAAATTATATTTGATCAGAATAAAATCCCCATATATCCAAAGGCATTTCTATGCCTGGTGCAGAATTTTCCACTATTATTCATCGAAAGAAGGGTTTTCCACCATTCACTTTATTATTTTCTTCATCATGCTTACCTGAATTCCATGGTCTTTGTATACAGTCAAGATGCCCAGGATAAAAATCGCCAGCTGCACTTAACTGTAATAACAACCTAACAATCTAACTAATCCCTTCCCATCATCATTTGTATTATTAAAAAAAAAAAATTCTACCCCATTAGAAAACATCCTTGTCCTCAAGGATCTGGATATTTCCAAATTTCAAAGATATAGTGCAATAGTTCAGGAGAATTGAAGAATAAAATCAAAATTTATTTTAGTTTCCTGAGACTCCTATTCTGTAACTTGGGATTTATGTCTCTTTCAAAAGCATGAAAAGTAATACAATTAGAGCCAATTTCTTGTAGCTATCCAATGCCCTATTTTTCGGGCCCATTTATTCTTTTGGATTGGAGCTAAAGTGACTAAGCTGATATGTTTGACCAATAGCCCAATCTCTACTGCACCTTTCCCTTTGCTTCTGATCCTAAGAAGTTCATAAGACCTCTGGAACTTGGAGAATATGCATGCTAGTTGTCTTGCTTTTTCCTCCACATGTGTAACATGTCAAATACTGGTGATTGGGTTCCAATGAACACAGCCATGGAGTGCAGACTGAATATTCTCCAACATGACAATGCAGAAGAAAGATGCTTATTACAAGGTGCAGACCTCCCATCTCTCTTGGTCTGAACTGCTCAACCCATTTGACCAACAAACCCACTTTCCCTCCTCTTTTGCAAATCTTGATTGAGTGTTCTCCAACCAGAGAACCAGAATCCACGAGATAGATTCTTGAATCTAAGTTTTCTCATTGCTTCCATTATCACAACCTTAGGGAAGTTGATGAATTTTATGATATGCTTCTTGGCTTGGTGATACTGGACTTTTATATTCTTCAACTTTAATAATCCTTGCTACTACTTTCTTCGGTGGCTCCTCCTTGGCTTCTTGCATTTCTTCTTCTGCTTGATACATTTCTGTCACCTCTGTGCAGCACTCTTACCTTATGCATGTGCACAAATGAAGCCAGCTCTACTACCACTTACTGTAAATTTTTTCACAATTAACTTTGTCATTCTCTTCACAATGCTTACATGGCCCTTATATCCAGGATATGCCCAGGATGACAGTGTCCAGCTGGACTTGATTGTAATAACAGCCTAACAACTACTATCAACCTAACTAATCCCATCATTTATTGGTATTGAAACCACAAAAATATGGTCTTTGACCACTATTAGCCTCCAGTGGTGATCTGCTTATGAACTTTGTAAGGATTGTTTGATACACATGGGGATTGGACATTTTTACATTTTAAAACTACATGTCTTTCTTTCACGCCCTTTTTCTGGCTCTAGGATGATGTCTCAGTCTCCACTGTTCTATATCTTATATCTCCTTCTAAAAGTTTGACAAATAAAATGATTATTAGGATTATTTTTTGAGTGGATTATAGTCTCAGTACCTCTCCAAGAAAAAAAGATGGAAAGTGTAAGTTTAGCTCTTGTTTATTCTCTCTATTCGATTTCGTAGATCTGCTACTTTTTGGTAGAATGAGTTAATTTATGAGCATTCAATCATATTGTAACCTATATTGGCTGATAAACTATTGTTTAGGGGCTCATCATTGAACTGCTTGAAACATATTTTGTTTGAGTCTCTGTTTCAACATTGAGGCTACTCTGCTTTCTTGTATATTTTTCTTTCCTTGGCACAGGCTTCAAGTATTACTCTACCTGTAAAGAAATCCTTTTAAGCTTCAAACTTGCCTATCAGGTTTTTATGTTTTATTCAAGTGCTAAGACTTCCTCAGTTGAATACCTGTTTCTTATTTTATGCTTGCCATTGAGTGCGTTGGTGAGGAGGGTTGATCAAGCAGTATGGAGTCCTGTAAAAAGAGGTAAAAAGAGGTCAAGGAAAACCGAAATCAACACTCAATGAGGTTATAGAGTAGGATTTTTTGGTTAGTAACCTATCCAAAGATTTGGTTTTGATAGAACAGAATGGTGTCATGCGATCCATGTAGCTGATTCCACCTAGTAGGATAAATGCTTTGTTATTGTTGTTTTATTTTATGCCTGCCGAGTAAGGAAAACCTATGTTTCATTGCTTCTTAGTGCTTGTTTGGGAAGCATAGAAAAGTGCTTTTTTAAGCATTTTTCCGCAAGGCAAAACAAAACTCCTCTTACATACCTTGAAGGCTTGAATGCTATAAAAGAACTTCTAAAAAGCTAAAACAAACAAGCACTCAGTCACACTTTGAGTTGAGATTTTTCTCACTGTAGAAAAAAATTTATGTTTAATTCATGTTGTAAGACTTCTTAAATGAGGTATAGACCTGCCTAAATATTTAATTGGTAATGATGAAAGTGAAAAATCAAATGCATTGATTATGTTGCTCATTCACACACACACACACACATATATATATATATATATATATGGTTAATGTTTCAACAGGATATCTGCTTTTGATCCCCCTCCATCTCGGGTCTATGCTTCGAGGGTTCTTGAATTAACAGAGCAGGGGGTTACTGAGGCACAAGCAATGGCTGTAGCTGATGTATGTTTCTATTTTGCTGAACGTAATCTCTGCAGTATATTTTTCCCTTTACTCTAATATTCGCTTGGCTTTTCTGCTTCATAGAGAGAATACCGGGCAGAGGTGACATCAAAGAAGCAAGCATATGCTCGCCTGAAACAAATTGCCCGTCTTCAAGGGAAGAAACCTCCTCCAAATCCATATCCTAGTGCTGTTAGGGAGATACAAGCTGAAGAGAGGAAATATGTCCGTGATCGCTTCTTCGATCCCAAGATACGTAAGATTGTCGAGCAACAGAAAGCGGACTATTATGAGCTTAGAAGACAAATGGGAGGAGGAACGGTAAACAATAATTGAAATCACGAAAGGCAAGGTTACAGAACATTGAAGTCTACAAATCATTAGCACATGAGCTTTGATCAGTCAATACTCAATAATGTCCTTTGCTTTGATTATAGTTTGGTCAAGTAACCAAGTCATCAGATGTGATGTTCAAGTAAAATTACATTCAAGCATCCTCATTTATTCCCTTTTTGATTCTTCCAGGATGCCCATATTGGTACTGTGGTTGCAGATTCTGCCAGATGTTTGTTAGATTGTGTATTATTTGGTCTATCAACCTATGCATTTACATCTTTTTCATGTAGTTTCAGTCCCCAAGTAATAAGAATATGATAACAGGTTGCCATATGCTACAAAGGGTTTGGTTTGGAAATTTTTGAGGCACTTGTGGACAAACTTTGCTATACATTTTTATGGGGTTAAATGAACCTGAGACCAATGGCGATTCATATAAATATTGTATGATTTTGCTTTCTTTAGCCGATTGAGTATAGGTTAGAAGTTTCCTGTGTGAGCGAAGTAGATTTGTTGATGATGACAACATTTTTTTTCCATATCTCACCTGCTGCCATAAAGTTAAAGATAGCTTTGTCGGCCTTCCATACTTAAAATTACAATAGGGTAAAAGGATCATGGTTTCTTAACGTCAGGTTTGATTGTTCAAATCTTACCTATCATTGTTCAGAAAACTGAGAACTGATAATGGGTCGGTTTAGCAAGTTCAAATATATTTATCTTGTTTTTGTTTGGCTTTGCTTGTACTAGTAATTTTGAGACCTATGATATTATGGTTTGGTACTTTATTGTCCTACTGAATGATTCTAGTTGTTCCGTAGGGTCTAAATAAGATCAAAATGATGAAGAAGCTCATGTCTCTATTTTTTTTTTTTTTTTTTTTTAAAAAAAAAAAATAATGGTTACATTTTTCTTTCTTTAAAGTAACCCAACAGGAGTTTGAACTTTTTACAACCATGTTAACTATTAAAATCATAATTACTGTCAAATATGGTTTTGGTAACTTCTCAGATGAAATTAAATACGTTTTTAATTCTAACTAGTGTGTGTTCCCAAAAGTTCAGGAAATGAGATATTAATACACAGATTCATATTAGAGCCCAAAAAAAGAAAAAAGAAAAAACACAGATTCATATTAAAAAAAGAGAAGGAAAAAGAAAAATAGAGGCTTGCTGCTTTAGAAAGATTGGACTGGAATATGGATATATTTTACTTAGGATTAAAGCTTAAAAGCTAGATTTCACCCAAAAAATTGAAAACACAAAAATATTATTGAATTTCATTCAAAGAGCATTTTCACTTTGAGGATCGTCTAAAATAACGAAGCTTAAACTTTTAGGCCTCATGATGCCTTACTTCCTCTTGAAGCACTGATTTATGCAACAACCCCATGTTTGTATGTCTTGTTCGGATTAATATTGATAAAATTGACTTTTATGCCACCTGATTTTTACAAATTGAAATTGGAATAAAAGTTGTTTAGTACTCCCTCCGGTCCTAATTATAAGATCTATTTAACTTTTTTGGAGAGATTAAGGGAAGCTAATTAAATTACTTTAGAGTATTTGTATTTGTATTTTTTTCTTCAAACTAATTAATTTGACTAATAAACTAATATATAATTTAAGGATATATAACATATCGAATTATCGTTCTCTATATGTACACAAACAGAAAAAGAGAACATTAATTCTTTTTGGACATGGATGGGTAGAAGAATTGAAGAGAGGAAATGAAGTTTTAAGGTATCTTACATTGTTGTATACAATTTTTTTTTTCAGTCATTTCAGTATATAAATTAAAAGAAATATTTGATAACAACTTTGATCTATATGGGTGTATGAAAAATTATATCAACAATTTAATTTCAATATTATTAAAATTCAATTATATTATAATTTTAAATTCAATTATTGAATATAATATTTCTAAAATTTTAACATAAGTGCTTTCTTATCCAAACGAATGTAAAAAAAAAAAAAAAAAAAGTGCTTTTATATGTCCATTTTAGTAATTTTACTAATAAAAAAATACTTCTCTATTTTAACATCCAAATAGCTTTAAAATTTAAAAGTGCTTTTAAATTGTGCATCCAAACGTAAAATAGCTTAATTTCTAACTAAAGCACTTTTTTAGAAAGCAATGGAAAAAAAAAAGCATTTTTTTTAAAGCTCATCCAAACGGGCTCTTAGCTTCTTTAATCTCTCCAAAAAAAAGTTAACTAGGTTTTATAATTAGGACCGGAGATAGTATAATGTGATTTATGTTTTGACATGTTTTTACTAAAAAAAGAAAAGAAAAAAAGTCTATATGACATAAACTTATTTGGACGATATATTATAAAAGCCAATTTCAAAAGTTACTTTAACTTTAAGGTGATTTTTGGGTAAAGAGTCAGTTTTTCCTAAAGTCATGCCAAACATAATCTATATCATCCAACTAACCTTTTTTAGAGAGAATGATAGAAAAATACTACTTAAACTTTAAAATCATGTTGACTAAAACAATAATGAGATTAACAAGAATATTAAAACAACTGACAATTTGTTTTATTGTGAAATCACATATATGAGATTTTAAAGTTTAAGTGGTATTTTCTTAGGATTTTTCCTCTTTTTAGTCTTGATTAACTTTTAAGACTTCCTAACACTATCTCAAGCAAGCATGTTATGTTGAAAAGTGAAATCGATCTTAAACAACACAAAGAGGCTTTATTTTTCCCTTATGGCTTGCATAATTTAGCAACACTAACTCATTTACATATCGAATTGGAACCTGATCATAGACATATGTGAGACAACCTATAATCCTATGTGTGTGTATATATATACACATCCATACAATCCAAGTATGGCTGTTGAGTTTGTAATTTATGGGATGGATGGTTTTAGACAATTCAGTTATACTGGTCAACTCTATTTTGATGAACTGCATTTTAAATTCTACCACTCTAGTCCTATTTATAAGTCCCTTTTTGACCAAATCACACATACTAAAGAGAGGTAGTTAGCTCAATGATTATGAGGTGAATTTTCAACTTTACCCTTATTTATGATTGGATACCTTCAACTCTTTCTTCTCTCTCTATTTTTATTGGTACAATTAATATGGGCAAAATTGTCACGATCTCATTTATTTGGTCAAAGGGGACTTATAAATAGGACCAGAATGGTACAATATTGTTGCAAGAGATGGCCACTAAAGTCAACTACTTAAAAAATGCAAATCGAAGACTTGTTTGAGTAGATAATTTTTTTAAAGCTTCTTAGAAGAATCTCTAATGTTCGTAGAATAGTAGAATATGACAATGGAGTCTCAGGCATTTTAGTATTGAGAAAGTTTAGTTGTGTTTGAAGAGTATATATTTTATTTTATTTTTTTTAATTTTTTAAAAAAGATATAATAACAGTACATTATTGTTCAATTATAAACTAAAAATAATAACTTTTATGTGTGCAAAATAATAAGAATATTTTAAAACAATAAAATGTTAATGGTCCTAACTATTCTATCTGATCCTTAATATAAGATATATTTATTTAAATTGATTACATTAAAAAAGTTAGTTATAAGTTAGTTAATATGACACGTACTTTTTTAAACACTCAAATCAATTTTTCTAATTCGTCAAGGTTAATACATTAGTGATAGGAGATGATAAATTACACTGCGGACGAGTGTAACATCATGAATTTCTTAACTCGAGGTTTATAGTTAATTGGGCTTGGACTCGGTTGATCATATGATTTATTAAGGAGTAGAGGTGTAAGGGAGGCAAGATTGAAGTTGCTTTTTTTTGGGTGTCATTTTCGCCATGGATTCGCTGGAGCAGCCCTATGGCAAATGTCACGATTTTTGACACATTTCTATTTCTATTTGGCCATGGATTTGCCGCAGCGAACCCACAACAAACCAAGCACATAAGCTATTCTCATTTTGGGTTATTCGTCACGAGTTTGCCGTAGCAAATCTGCAGCGAAAATTGTCAAATAAAAGGTGGTATTTTTGGGCCATATTCGCCATGAGTTTGGTATAGCAAACCCATGGAGAATGTGCGAAAATGCTGTTATATAACAGCATTTTCAGACTTGAAAGTAGAGTTTGGGAGATGGTGATGAAACCATTTTTCTCTGCTAGGGTTAGCTAGTTTCGGCCATGGTGAGTATATTTGAGTTTCCAAACATCAAAGTAAGTGATATTAACTTGATTATACTCTTCTCTTCTTGTTTTTTCATATTTTAAATTTTTGAAAATATAGGGTTTGAGCTAGGCTTCAAAATGGGTCATGATTTCACTGAATATTTTGAGTTTAAATAGTTATTTGAGTTAGATAAAGAGTTTAATCGATCTAGTTTTGTTGGATTGGAGGATAATATGGATTTTTAAGTTAGGGTTTGACTCTAGCTAAAGGGAGATTTGCCGAATTTATGATACTTTGATGTTTGAAATTGAGTTTTGATTATTGGGTTATGATAATATGGGTTATATTGGAGGTTTGATAGGTTTAAATTGTTGTCTAAACTTGATTTTATGATATGGGTATTTTGAGTTTGGAACCCTAAGTTGTGAAATTGGTATTTTGAGCTTGGATTAGATGAGTTGTTTGAGCTAATAGAAACCACAAGTCCTGTTGGGATGATTTAAATGTGGCCTAGAGTGAAATTGGGAGCTCTAGAGAGGATTAAGTCCCTAAGTTGTATTTTTACCACCCAATTAGATTATAAACTAATGTATGTGACATTGATTGTGTAGATTGAATTGTGATTGATTGATGTTGAGCGCAGGGCCATGATTATGGTAAAATTTACTTTCTTGGTGAGAGGTAACTATTTTCCACTTGTCATAAATGCTAATGTCTTGCTTTTGAGAGATTTCGGTAATATAAAATAATTGAATGAGATATGTATTTTCTATTGGCATGTTATATTCTTGATTTGGGAAAATTCACTTATAAGACTTTGGATTTGAAAAGAAAATGTTAAGTGTTGAAAAGAAGTTTTATCTTGAATATTGTCTATAAGATCATCACCGTGAATAATCATGAGATAATCATTATGAATTATTGATATTGTGATATTGATGGGTTTGATCGTGATTGGTGAAGAGAGAATAGAGACAATACTATCACTATTATTTGTAACACCATGCATGTATCAAGTGCACAAGATAAAAACCCTATCTATATCAATATGTCATACTTTGAAGTGGTTGAGAACATTTGAGAGTTGGATATTGCATAGGATTTCATGTTCTAGTTTTTCGGTGCAAGTGGGTTGACAATAATAATGCTATAAAAGTGGATAAGTTAGGGTTGACACAATTGAATTCGAACAAGGAGGGATATAAAGAAGAGTCTTTCATTTTTGGTTTCTCAATCTAAACAATTGTTCTATGTTCCTAATCTTGCTAATAAAGAATGGTCTGTTGTTTTGTTATCAAACAAAATAAATGAGGATGTAGGAGGTAAATTCAATGAGGATGATCATTTTCAAGCGTCGTCACTTGATACACAATTCAATAAGGACAATGCTTTAAATGTAAGGCATGACCACAATGAAGAAATTTGGATATCAAAGAGAGAGAAGTTGCTCCGCAAACTAAATAATAATAAAAAAAAGTTGTAACTAAAAAGAACATTAAAATTACTAAGACTATGAAAAGAAAAAGAAACACTTGATCATATGTTATTCCAATCCCTTACCTTAGCTTTGATGTCTTCATAATTATTGTATAGATAGAATTCAATGATTTGTTTTAATTTGTTGGCACCTGTTGGCCTGTATGTGCATACATACAGCCAGAACTGGATCTGTTTAGGTGTTTGGTGTGTGTATATATATATATATATATATATGTTGTTTCTATGTTTATTTTGCTGGGAGTTGATTAAAAGTTTTAAATTTTTTTGTCTCAAATACTAAATAGTTATTTGGCAATAATCGTTATATATTCTAAATATATAACGGGTTTTTACATATAATTGTCAATTGAACCCCTTCCCATGATGATAAATATTTTACCGTTCATTATTTAACCATTAAGATTGCTATGTTTAATAGTCAGAGTCTTACAACCATTAAATATAGTCCCTTATATATAACGGTTGTTCTGAAAAACCATAAAACAGCGTGCCCAATATTTAACGGTTAAAAACCAGTTATATATAAATATTTGACGCTTGAAAACCATTAAATATCCAAACACACAAAAAACCGTTATATATAGATAAATTTGTAGTAGTGATATATCCATATATTTTTTTTAAAAAATATAACGCCTCAAGAGGATAAATTTAAGATGACAAAGTGAGGAATAATATTGTAAATAAAGAATATAGATATGAGTGTGAACGAAGTCTGGAAACTTGTTGAAGAATAATGTCCGGGAAAAAAGGATTGAATGAAACAGAAAAGACAGAAGATTGCTACAAGGTTCCATACATCTTTATGTATCTTTCCTTCAAGGATAAGAATGCCATTTCCTTTTTCTTTTCTTTTTCTTTTTTCCTGTTTTTGGTGTTTTATGAAGAAAGAGTTATTACAATAATTAAAGATAATCCTAAGGTGAACACTTTCACTGTGTGGGTTTGAAAAGATTTATTATAATAAAAAACAAATTCTACAAAAGCAAAATTGAATAGTTTGATTATTTTCATATAATCATATTTAAGATCCTCAAAATGAGTAAAATAATCTGAAAGTATCACTTTCTTTCTTGTAACTTACATAAGTTTGCTTTGATTTTCAGGACTCAAGTCTCCACTTGAAAATAAATAAATAAATAAAAGACTTCTAATTATTTATTTTCAAAGTTACGGAATCAACAACTTGAACTTATCCATTTGCCAGAATTAAAATAAATAATACTACTATATTGTATTTGAAGTTTATATTTCGTTTGTCGATCAAAATAAAGAAATTTTTTTTTTTTAAAAAAACTTACATAGATAAATTGTGACACTTTTTTTAAAATCTGAAGTATTGAAAATTATGATGTTTTTACTTTTTTACTTCAACGATTTATTTTCTAATTTATTTTGGTACCTTTTCCATTCAATTTTTTTTTTAACACAAAGACTTCAAAACATGTGTGTGTATTATGTATGTATTTATGTACACACTCAACCCCATTTTTCATAAACAATAAATATAATGCTGTAACTCATTTTTAAAAATATTTGTAATAACATGTCTAGAAACACAAAAGTTGTCAAAGAAATTGTTTTAAATTAAAAAACAAACTAGAATTTAAGGTAATATATAAATGTATATTCAGAAAACCATCTAAAACAAATGATAGCTAATAATAAAATTGACTTACCCATCTAAGTAAATGACTATTTTGATATTTTAAAATTTAAAACGATAATATTTCAAATTTAGGACCCACTTATTTAATAGATTGATTTCCATATTGTTTTACAAGAGAGTCTATTTCCACCCCCCCCCTTAAAAAAATGATTTATTTGCATTTGATTACAATCATACAAACATTTTTTTAATGAAAATAATTCTTAAAATTAAACAACTAAGAATCTATTCTCTTTTGAAGCTGCTTATTAAAATAATTAAAAATATAATTTATTTAGAGACCAATTTCTATCCTTCCACAGTTTAACTTCCTAATTTTTTTTTTAATTGATTTAAAAATATAATTAATTTTTTTGTTATAAAAAAATCATATGATGATGTCATGGAATAGACTTTTTATTTTATAATAGAAAATGCAATAAACATGTTTAGAGATTATAACTTCTAGAATAAAATGTCAAATCGTCAAATCCAATCAAATTTTGAGAAAATGACATTTAAATGATAATAAATAATAATGAAGGGTTTACGTGGAAAAGAAAAGCCAGCTCATCACAAAATGTTCGGGTTGAGTTTCTCTTTCCATCTTTTTCTCATTATCCTCATCATCTTTAAATTATATCCATCCAATCAATCACAATACTACTTTAATTTATCTCTCCTCTTTCCAAACAATGGCTCGAGATGGGGCTAATGAGGGAAAAGGAGAAACATGATTATGAGAAAATCCTCTCCCAAAATGTTCTTTTGTTTAGCTAAATAGTAAACCCATTCCCCTTCCTGTAATCTTCGTACAATTATAAGTTTTCTTTTAGCTGCCAATGTGAGTGTGGTGCGTGATTTGTATGTATGTGTTTATAAGAGTTTTTTGAAAGTATATCCACATTCTAATGAATTCTTGAAAATCTAACTCACTTAAACTTTTATGTATAAAAAAAGGTTACTACTTTCGGTGCTAAATATAGGATAAATTTTGTAGTGCAAATTTGTTCTATATTTAGGATCGAATGGAGTATATGTTTTGAAGTTAAAAATCATAATTGGGAAAAATAGATATAAAGATTATTTAAATATGAAAATTTTAAAATGGTCTTTTGAAATGACATTCTGTAAAATATTGAGAACTATTCGAGAATTATTGTTTTTTTAAATGACCTAATTGTCTTTAATAAAATAGTTGCTATTTGACAAGTTAAAATATTTACTTGTTAGAGGGTTACCAACAATAAATTTCACTTAAAATAGTTCCATTTGACGATTAAAGTTGTTACTCATTAATATATAATTGTCATTCTTTTTTCAAATTAAGGGTATTTAAATAATTTTGCTACACAACTTGATCCTCATACTAGCCCCCAAAGCTTCCGGTTGATTAAGTCATTTTGAAGTACTAAATTGGAATTTGCATATTGGGGGAATTTTTATATCTTTCTCACATTATAATTTTAATATAATTTATTAAATTGAGAAAAAGAAGAGGGGGTGGGGGAGGAGGGGAACACATTGTCTGAGAATCTTAATAATCTTCTAAAGTAATCAAGTAAAATCTAAGAGACTTGATGATAGAACACTTCATATCAATTTTTGTTCGTTTGGGATGTGGTAATAAAAGTAATTTTTTTTTGTTTTTGTTTTTGTTTTAGATGAGCTTTTGCAAACGGGAGATATGATAAAAATCATATTGCATATGTGATTTGTGTTTGGAAAGGACAAAAGTATTTTTTTCTTTCTAAATGGGCTTTACTTTAGAATAGAGTTTGATTGATGAAAATAATATAAATTTTATTGAATATTACACACATACATACATATATACATAGATACATACATATATACCCACTTATTTACAATATATTCATCAACCTTTGAAGCGATCCCAGATGATCCAAATTAGCTTTTTTTCTTTCTTTAGGCTTGTTTTACTATTTGATGGGCTTTTTGCATCAGCCACAGCTATGTCAAATAGGTCCTAAGTTCGTATCTCTTACATATTCTAAATCAACCAAACAATCACGTTATAGCATGCCCATGACTTTCCATAATTAAACTTCAATTATCATGAAGATCATTTTTTCCATCCTTGATGAATGATGGGTTTAATCGCCAATTATGAATCACCTCTTAAATTCACTCAAAAAAAAAAAAAAATATCACTATTTAAACAAACTCATCTATATCTTTTTTTTTTTTTTTTTTTTTTTTTTTTTTTTTTTTTTGGTCGAAAACTCATCTATATCCATGATTACCCTACAATGACCTTTTGAAATCAATAAGTCACGCGCCATTAAAGGATCTCCATTGTGTAAATTAAGCATGAAAACTTCAATTGGATTTCGTCAATGATTCTCTATTTTCTAATATGATAAATTTGATTTTTTATTTTTTATACCGACAATTTGAAGAATTATATAAAGTTTCTGCTACAAAGACCCAAAAGCAAAAACTTCACTCCCTTTAAAAAGTTAGTCGAAGTTCAAAGTGGCGACTGCAAGTTGTAAAAGCAGACTCGTCGCTTCTTTGCATTTTTTTGCCTTCTTTCAAGCTTGAAGTCGCGCCACAGAATTCTTTTTGTCGCCATCGAAAATCCCTCTTCAGGATTTACCATTCAATTGCTGGTTCACAAGAACTCGTCATTCTACGGCCATGGATGCACTCCAGGCTTGTAATGCCATCCCACTTTCGAATTTCCAAAGATTGAGGAACCCGTCATCTTTGATATCGACGTGGGCATCGACGAAACCCAAAAGGGTCACACTGTATTCATCCAATTCTTGCGTCAAAACCAGAGCTCGTGTCTTCCCTTATTGCTCGAGAAAACCAGATACTGAGACGAACAGCGAGACTGATAGTGAATACGTCGCTGATTCCGATTCTGTTTCAGAGGGCAAGAAGACGTCGAAATTGGAATCTGGCAAAAGCGAAGGGGTTTCTTCTCCTTCTTCGCAATCATCTTGTTCATTTACAGGATTAGTGTTTGATTTGGGTTCTTTAAATTCATGGGATAGTGCAGATATCGGAGGGCCGGTTGTGAAGAGGTTTCTTGGCGACGAAGAAGAGAGGTGGCACATGTGGTATTATGGTAAGTCTAACGAGAACCCAGCTTCTGAATGTATTGGATTAGCGATTTCTAGCAATGGGGTTCATTGGGAGAGAGGGGTAGGACCTGCTGAATCGAGTTCAAAAGTGGGCATAGTGATGAATTGTGGTAAAGATTGGTGGTCATTTGATACAGAAGGCATCAGGCCTTCTGAGGTATTGGTAATGTCAAGTACAAGGGTTAGATTATCTAATCCTGTTTATTGGCTTTACTACACTGGATATAGCTCTGAGAAAATAAAGTTCTTTGATAATAATTCTTTGGAATTCATCTTGGAAAACCCAGATGGTTTTTTCACTGATAATGTGGAAAATCAACAAAATAGAACAAGTGGGGGAATCTTCAAGTCCTTGCCAGGTTTGTGTATAAGCCAAGATGGGAGGCATTGGGCTAGAATTGAAGGGCCTCATCACAGTGGAGCCTTGTTTGATGTTGGGTCTGAGGGAGAATGGGATTCTTTGTTTATTGCTTCTCCACAAGTGGTTTACCATGGAAATGGTGACCTTAGGATGTATTACCATTCATTTGATTTGGAAAAAGGTCACTTTGCCATTGGGATTGCCAGGTCAAGGGATGGAATCAGGTGGCTAAAGTTGGGGAAGATAATGGGAGGAGGGAAAAGCGGTTCTTTTGATGAATTGGGAGTGATGAATGCTTGTGTAACAAGAAATAGGAGGAATGGGAACTATTTGATGGCATATGAAGGTGTTGCTGCTGATGGAAAGAGGAGTATTGGTATGGCTGTGGCGCCTGATGGATTGAAGCAATGGGTGAGGCTTCAAGACAAAGCGGTTCTAAATCCAGCAGAGAAAGGTTCTTGGGACGATAAAGGAGTCGGATCTCCTTATCTGGTTCCAGTGGATTCTGATGCAGGTGATGGTTGGAGGTTGTATTATAGAGGTGTTGGACATGGAAGAATAGGAGGAGCAATAGGAATGGCAGTTTCTGAAGGGAATGATATCACAAATTTTACAAGATGGTCTGGTTTTCCTGTATAAGAAAGCTTACTGCATTGATGGCTTATCCTGTTAATGGCTATCTACATTCTTTTATGATTTCACTTTTTACTGAATGAATCTGGGAGAAATAAATTGGACGAGCTGTTTCTTAGGAAATCAGTAATACTGAGTTATAGAAATTGTGTTCCTTTTTGTCTCTTAGAATTTTTGAAATTGTATCTTTTTTTTGTTTTGTTTTGTTTTTTTTGGGGGGGGGGGGGGGGCGGGGCTCTTTTTGTTTTTTTTTGTTTTTTTTTTGGGGGGGGGGGGGGGGGGCAAGGGGTCTTAGAATCTATTAGTAGACACAGGAAATTGTATCTCTTCTATTTAGATCTGACTGTAGAATGATACACTTGTGTTGTTTCATAATATGTTCTATTTGGTTGTTGTGAACTGCAATGTTTCTGACATATAAAAGCATTGGCGTTCAGGTTCAAACATGTAATGTCTTTTGTTGGCAAAGAAAGGAAAAATGATACTTCTTCTGTTCTTAATATAAGATATATTTGAAAAATTTATCTTAGTTTTAAATATAAAACATAGTTTTTATATTTGTGAGTCTTTTATTAATTTATAGAGTCGACAAAACGGGCCAGGCCCATCGGGCCGGCCCGTTTAAGCCCTGGCCCTTTAAGGGCCGGGCTTGAAAAATGGACGAGATATTTGAAATTAGCCCTGAAGTGCCTCAGGCTTAAACGGACCGGCCCGGAGGGCGATTCGAGCCCATTTTTGTGCCCTTTTCAATCGTAGCTTTTTCTTTTTTTCCTTTTAAATTTATTAATATATATATATATATATAGTATTTGTTATAGAGTTATTTATCCATTTAACTACAAATACATAATAACTATATTCTAATTTTATGATTTGATTTATTATTTGTTGCAAATAAAGATTATGGATGTGTTCATGATGCGGGAGAAGAATTTTATGATATTCTTACTCATGAGCCTGAGGCTATTACTCAAAGTGAAGAACAATCAAATGTCGTTAAAATTGATGATAGTGATTTAAGATGACGACAATAATAGTCATCGTACTAACATCGCTAAGTGATATGCTTTTTATGTTTTATATGAGTTATTTGTGAACATGGTTTGCTTTTGATTATAAATTAGTGATTGTGCTTTATTTATTGGATGATTCGTGTTGTAATTTACTAATTATATTTTTTAAAAAAAGTGGAGGAAAAATAGTTAAAATTTGGAATAGTAATTTGGGCCCGGCGGCCGCCCCTGGCCCTGGTGTGCTCGGGCCGGACTTTGAAAAACAAGTGTTTTTCTTACTCCGGGCCCTGGAGGGCAGACCCTGTTAGGCCCTGGCCCTTCACGGGCCGGCCCTGGACCTGATTGACAGCTCTACTAATTTACCTCTATTGATGCTCCCTGAACAATAATCAATGAGGAGAGGGAATGAAAGAATTAATGAAGATGGTTATGGTGTTTAAAAAAATATATATCATATTAACTAATTCAACTAACTTTCTTAGTCTAATTAAATTAAGTAAATGTCTTATATCAAGGACTGGAGGAAGAATATATTTTTATTGGTATAAAAAAAAAAGTCTAGAGGAGTAAGGTGCTAGGAGTTCACCAAGGTAAAGGCATGTCTGAGAGTTTAAAAAGCATTTAGAGGTATTTATAAATTGTACACCAACAAGATCTTTACATCAACTGTAGGATTTGAATTCACAAGTTTGTGAGTTATGAGTAAGCTCTATACCAATTGGACCAACTGCTCAGGCAAGGAAGAGTAGTATTTTCTCCTTGATTGCATTTGGCTCTAAAGTGCAGACCAAATTATGTGATCTTGGTTTGATGCTGTAATACTCGTTATAAAACAATAGAACAGTTAGGCCCTTGCGCAGTTTCTAGAGGCCAGGATGAATCCTTATACTTGTTATACTCAATAATTGTTTGTTTTCTTTTATATATATATAAAGGTTGTTTTCGACCCGAAAAAAAATGGTTGTTGATTTTTTATGAATCCTTAATGCTTGATTATTCTATTTAGTTGGCACTTGAGTCATATTAAGCATTGTTAAAAGGATTAGGTTGGTTTGACTGGTTCAATAAGAAAGCTAGTAAGCAATAACCAATGTTCCCAAATTTAAGCCTAAACTAGCAAAAACCATTCAAAGGCCCCCCCCCCCCCCCCCAAAAAAAAAAAAAAAAAGAAATTAAAAAATGGTAAATTCAAATGAAAATAATGCAATTTCATTAAATTAATAATTTAAATTAAATCTAATTTTATAACCTTTATATATATATATATATATATATGGTATACGGTACTACTGAATTAAATAGAAGCATTATTGAGTTTAATTGAGAATTATATTTCTAACTGATTTTTTTTTTTAACAAATGGCGGATTAAATGAAGCCTCACTTGTCATTCCGTTGTTAAATGCAATTTATGAAATTGAAGAGACTGTGAAATAAAACAAAATGGAATTCTTATACTCATAATTATATATTGCTTCCCAATAAAATGTATAACAATTTATGAAAAATATATGCATTGCCACCCCCCCCCCCCAAAAAAAAAAAAAAAAAAGAAGATATACATGAATGTAAGGTTAGATTTAGAAAATACAAAAACCAAACTAACTTTTACCAATCTTATCCCACTAAATTATGGCCACTTTAGTAAAAGGTTATTTTCGTCAATGGATTTTAACCTAGTATTTTAATTGAAGCCTGAAGGATCTCTCTCTCTCTCTCTCTCTAATAAAAAAAAAACCCTGTGTTTTAATTGTTTAAATATTGAGTTGGATTTTAAATCAATATAATATTCATATTGCGTTTGATTCTAATTGTAAAAGCAGATAATTAATTTATGCATTTTAAAATAATAAGTTTAGATTGTTCTATGTAACAAATGTATAATCTCACAAAAATACCTCATTTAATCATTATTCTCAGCAGTGAAAACCCCTAAATATACACAATTTGGAGGAAATTTATATATAGATTAGGCAAAATAGATTAAGATATTGTATTTATGGGAAAATTAATTTATTATTTCTTATTATTTACCAAATTTGTAACTCAGTCCTCTAGTTAGACTCCTTGTAATACATCCCAATCCTTATAGTTTCTTTATAAAACCTCATAACTCGTCCTATGTGGCACTGACAACTGCTTATTTGGCATCTTTGTCAACGCCACATCAGCAAATATGTCAACTTTTCCCTCCTCTCTAGGGGTGGGAATAGGACAAGCCCTTATCAGCGGCTACTTTGATTTATTTAGGCGCAGTCGCCCGACTGTTTATTAAAAAAGGTCGGCCAAGGCCTATTTAAAGGCTCGAATATGTAAAAAGACCATACCTATTTTGTTAAGGCCGACCAGAGCGCCTTCGACTGTTTAAATATTAAATAAATATAATTATATTTATATTATATAAATAAGATAATATTTATTGTTTTTCATTCTTATATTATAATTTCAAGATATATTTATATAAGTTTTAATATGCTTAAAGTATACAAAGCCTCTTTATGGCCTCCAATGCTTATAATATGAGGCTTTTTAAAAGCCTACATTGTAAGTGGTTTTTAAAAAGCGCTCGCGCTCGATCAGGCCTTATGAAGGCTCGCGCTTGAGCCTAAAAAGGCTGAGGTTCGGTTCAGGAGTTGCGCATTTCGCATTACTTCGCTTCATTACATTTAGCGCAGTTGGTATTTGGCCTGGTATTTCCATGCCTACTCCTCTCTCCTTATCGTACTGTTCACCTTCTTCTTACTCCATGCTCTGTCCAACCAAACTCTTCCAACACGAGCGAGAATCCTCAACCAAACTCGACGGCCTTCAAATGACCTTCTGAAGCAGCTCAGTGAAGCTCCGGCGAAGTTGGATCTATTTTGGCTTACATTGACATGCTCTTCTCCACCCATAAAGATCACAATATTCGAATTCGGAACTTTATGGTTCCTGACTCTTTCAAATCCAAAACGGTAGCCACTCTTCCCAGAAAAAGCTCTTTCCTTTTGTTCTCCAGAGCAAGCACTGCCCAGCAACATAAAGACTCTGTTTCTTGCATGCATCATGTAGATTTTGCTATTAAATGGTTAACTTCCTTTTGAAGAAATACATCTAAGTCTTGCTCAGTTGTAGTTCGGTTCTATTTCACTTGTTCTATCCCTTGACTAGAGACCAATCCAACATTTGGTGACTCTATTATTGCTTGTTCATCCCTTTCTTGTTCAGACGATTTGAGTTTAGTATCCTCCTAGTCCTTATACTGCTTCAGATAGCTAAGGAAATCATGAAACAGGGCAGTTAAAGAAGACAAGTAATAAATCAGTACAGCTATAAAAATATGTGAGAGTGCAGTAGAAGAGGATAATCTACATCTGATCTTGTTTCCAGAGTAGATTAATTCTTTTAGTGGTGTTGCCAAAATACTCTACCAAAATTATTTTTAATTTGGAATTTTATAGACATCCAATAGTCATGTAAATGGATTGCACAGAATAATTGTTGAAAATTGAAACTATCGTGGATGCTGATAGAAATCCCAATTATAATTTGAACAACTCCCATGAACATGTCACTTTGGGGAAAATTCCTTCAACTTGTAATGCCTAAAAAACATAGGATTTTCAAGCCTCGAGGACAAGAAATGATTCTTCCAGATGCTTTAGGAACTAAGTGGACAATATCAACAGAAATTGAAATATTTTCGGCGATAATGTAGATTCACTTATGGTGAACCAAGACGATGGGTGTCTTTTCAGCTGCTCCTCTTATGGGTCAGTGAAAATATGGAGGAGGGGCACACAGAAGAATCGCATATCCTCACAAAGACTCTTAAATTCCTTCAACTTGTTGTTTTAGTTAATATAGAAGGGGTTTAATTCACTTTAACTTTAAATAGCTAAAAATGCTTAAACTTCAAACATGGTAGTAATAGTAATCTTAGTTTGTTTAACCATATAGTAATATAAAATATTGAATCTAAAATAAAAGTATACTATTTATTAGTTTTTTTTTTTTTTTTTTTTATATAATAAAATTGTAGGAAAGGGGTTAACTCATTGGGCTCATCCACAATCCAAGGGCGTAGCATGGTTTCCCTTCCTCTTAGTTGATACCAATGTTATGCAGCAAGCTATCTATTACCCTAAGACATTTACCTAAACATCTAAAAGTTATGATGTTTTTTCCCAACGTTTGACCAACTCCAAGATCAAACTCTTAAAGGCGTCGGAAACCTTTTGCCAAGCCTCCCCCGTTGGTAATACTATTTATTAGTTATTGACAACTGTGTTGGGTACACCTTGTCAGGCCTCAAACCATCAAACCCCCCAAACCCCCCCCCCCCCCCCCCCAAAAAAAAAAAGAGCCTGTGTGTATCTGCTGTTTCGAGTCTAGCTTTCTATTTCAGTATGGACTATGTATTTGTTTTCAGTTGGGACTTGTGGTTGAAGGGGTTTGTTTATTTTGGACTGTTGCTTGTACTAAGGCCCAATATATGTGAATGAATCATTTTACTTTTTTATTAATAAATTGCCTTTACATAAAAAAAACAAAGAAAGAAAAACATAGAGACAGCTTGCATAGTTAAATAAGCACGTGTGTATGATATTTAAATATTCATTTAGAATAGCGATTTGTGCTTTCAAAAGTAACTTTTTAGTATGAATTTATGGTATATAAGGTAAATATGTAAGATAAGTTTTATCTTGATTTACGTAAAATTAAACAAATGAGTGAATGTTTGGGAAACTACAATTTAGTAACTTTCCAATTGTGATTTATGGTATATAAAGTAAGGGATATGTTATTCTACCTATATACCTTTATTTTACCTATCTTTACCTACTCCTCTCAATACCATTAGATTATAATCTCATCCAAAGGCAGAGATTTAAAGGATGAAATAAACCATTTTACGCCTTCCTTTCTCCCCCCGCCCTCCAATCCTAGATCCTGAAACATAATCTTCGGCTTCCTTTTCCATGATAGCCCAAACGGAACCGGATTCAGTGTCGCCTCAAACCCTAGTGAAATCCCCAGAAACCAGAAATGTGTCACCAAATACCTCTTTGCTACTAACACCGAGTTCATTCGACTTGATCTCTTTGCCTTATGATTTATATAATCTAAAAATGCTATGTTTATCTCAAATGCCTGGTCTTGTAACCTATTCATGACATTACATAATTGACTATAATCTTTTCCTATATAGATATTGAGATGCTCGTAGTCCCGGGATGATAATAAGCGATAGTGATGAAGATAAAAACCCCCTACTAGAAAGTTAATGAACCCACCAGAAAGAGCTGCTATACTATAACTGCAAACCTGGAAATATATTTTACCAGGGTAGATACCCGAACAGCAAATTCATTCCGAATTGTGGCTCCTAAAGAATCTGATCGAATTTTTAAGGTCAATATCATACAGCTGCATAAAAGCACAAAATTCTTGTCCTTGCTTATTGCCAATTCGTGATTAATTACCATGTATGCTACTTATGTCACTCAAGTTGAGCTAATGATTCTTGCGGAGGAGAGAGAGGGGGTGGGAGGTGGTGGATAGAGGAAAGAGTAAAAGGGTTTATTTTATTCCTCAAATCTTTATCGTTGGATGAGATTATAATCTAATGGTATTAAAAGAGGCAGGTAAAGGTAAGCAAAATAAATGTAGACAAAATAACCTATCCCATAAAGTAAATATATTAGATGAGTTTTGTTATGGACCCATATATTGGGCCCATCAGATACGTGGCCCAGTGAGAGTATTCACGATGGAATCCCTCTTTAATTAGGTAGAGCATTAATTACCTTCGTATCGTGCCTATAATCCAGGAACGTACAAGTAGTGGAGCAGACATTTGCAGGACGTGGGAAGCACACACAGCCTGAGCAACAGATTCACAGTCATGGGAGTGAAACCCTAGGTAATCCCTATAAATAGGAGATTACCTATCTGGTGCATTCTCTACATTATAGTCTCACTGTGCACACACACCACCCCTCTGGCGAAACGCCGCTCCAGTGTAGCACAGTGATCTGAGAACGCTCTCTGATATCTTCTTCATAGGTATCATTGAGCAATCATCTTCTCTTAGGTGTTTAACCCATAAGCATCTCTGAGGAGTCATTCGATCCTATATTAATATCTCCTAGCCCACTAAGGCTAGACACTTGTGTTCTATTCTAGAACAAGTTTTATCTCGATTTACGTGAAATTAAACAAATTAGTGATTGCTTGGGAAACCACAAAACCGTGGTTTCAAAAGCCATTCCGCAAGCCAAGACAAAACTCCTCTTATATACCTACCTCGTAAACTGTAAAAACTATTTTTCAAAAACTAATATAAATAAACGCTATAGTTAGAGATCATTAAAAAATTTTCACGGCTCAAAAATTACGGGCATGAGACCTCTCTTATTCCTTCTTATCCTCTTATCATACTCTTTCCTAATCATCAATATTTATGTCAGCTATGGCCAAAACAACCCACTTACCATGGTGATGTCGTTTGCCAAATGCTCTCACGTTTCATCATTTTTCTCCCACAACGTGTGAACTCATAGAAATACACATTACATTCTTAAAATAAAAATAGGGAGGAGGAAAAGCTTTTCCTCCCGTCGCTAACTGAACTTTCATTCTCATAATTTTGTCCAAGCTTAGATTGTACTCCCTTTCATCGATTTTTTCTTAAATTAACTATATTGATATTTTCTTAATAATAATCAAATAAGAAAGAGACTAAGTGAATTAAGGAAGATGATTAAGACATTTCATAAAAACATATTCCACCTGTCTTTAATATAAGATATATTTGGGGAGTTGATCTTGACTCTAAACAAAAAAACATAGTTTTCACTTGTAATTAAATAAACAACAGTTATGAACAACAACCGTTATTTTTGTGTTTTTTTTTTTTTTTTTTTTTTTGAATTTTGTCTCTCAATACATGTCGGTAATCATATTTAACCGTTAAACTTTAGTGTTATATATTCTTGCATGATCTTTGCCTCAACGTACATGACATTTATTCGTTGTAATAGTTATTTGTTAAGCTCTATATATGCGTGAACCTGAAGGAGGGGATTCCATCTCATCTCTCCCTTTACCCAAGTTTCAACCTCATGAATACTAGAGGTGTTCATGATGCCCATGGCCCTGTGTGCCCGTCCAAGCCCGCAGAAAAATCGCCCTACCCAATCCAAGAAAAAGCAGTCCAGAAAAAATTAGGCACAATTGAGCTGAGCATTTTTACGGGTAGGGCTGGGCATCAGGCAGGGTATGCCGCCTACCCATTTGGCCCTGCCCTATAGTATATATAGTATTATATTTTTATTTATTTATTTTTTTGATACAATAGTATTATATTTTTTTTTTATTTTCTCTTATGGGTATTTGACTATTTGTTAAGACATATGGTTGTCTTTTTAATTTCAAGACTCAAGTTGTAGACTTTTTTGGAATATTCCAAAGTATAAAATTATGGATGTCATTTGAAATTTACAATATTGTTTATTAGGTATGATTGAAACTATTTTTTTTTTCCACATAGAGTATACCAGGGTATTGCCATTTGAGCAGGGAAGGCCCGCATTGCCCAGCCCAAGAATATTAGGGTTTCTTGTTAGTTATGATTAGTTTTGATAATGTCTTATATAGATGTCATTATTAAAAGCAAAAAGATTGAGTAATATAATTATCTCCTACATTGACTAACTACTGTATTTAATGTAGATTAATCCAAGATGAATTATAGAGAATGATCAAGAGAAGAGAAGAAAGAAAGAGTTAGAGTTATGGAGAATGATCAAGAGAAGAAGAAAGAAAGAAGAACTTGTTGAATGAAGTGAAGATATCATTATTCAAGTTATAAGATTGATGCTAGAAGTCTCCAAGGTCATATGGAAGTTGGAATGGGTCAATTTGAAGTTAAAGTCAGCAAAAATCAATTTCGGGATGAGAAAACTCGAGTTTGGAACACAAAACTCGAGTTTGAGACTCAAAACTCGAGTATACAACTCAAAACTCGAGTTTGTAGTGTCTTCAGCACCTCGGCGTCTCTCGGACAAGGAAAACTCGAGTATGCAAGTGCTAAACTCGAGTAAGGAAGAGCTAAACTCGAGTATGCAAGTGTAAACTCGAGTTTGCGGCGTGATCGCTCTTCAAGAACTCGTTTCACGTTTCAGCACAGCGAGGTCCGGTAATTCGATGATATCTCTCAAACCAGGACTCGGATTGACGTGAAACCAAAGTGACATTTGAAACTAGACATCCAAAGCGTCATTTTGATATATAAATCAAGTCCAAAGGTGTCAATGGAAATTCTTCATGATGCTTTAACTGAAAATGATTTTGAGAAAATCAAGTTCCGCTCTAGTGCTAAAGAAATCGGGATACTCTTGATTCTATGTATGCTTCTAACAATTGTGTTGAAGTTGAAAGTGTTGACAATTCATCTGAAACTATAAGTTGCATATCCACAATTGATGAACAATTGGAAGTGGAGAATGAAGAAGGAGAAATTATTGGATACTTCCATGATCCGATCAACACAAAAGAACAAGAGGAAGAGGATTCCCAAGAAGAGCTCATGGACGATTATGATCAGTCATTATCTAGAGCTCAAGATACACATGTGGTAAACAATTCCAATTCTTCTTGTGTAGTTAAGAAAAATGATTTTGAACAATTGCATAAAATTGTTTTTCAACCAATCATTGATTCCGATTTGAAAAGCAAGAATGTTTTGAAACAAAATGCTTTGGAAAATCTATTGGGAAGAATGAATGTTCAAATGAAGATTATTTGAAGTTTTACTCTAATGACAAGACAATACTTGCAAAAATGTTCATAGTAAGCATCACTCTATTATTTGCAATTATTGTGGAAAATCTGGGCATATTTCTCATACATGCTATATTAGGAGAAATTCTAATATGAGAAATAATCTTGTTTGGGTTCCTAAAGGACAATCAAGGTCCAATGCTAACTTGATCAAGGACCCAAGTATAAGTGGGTACCAAAATGTCCATCTAGTACTCCATGTGTGCAGGATGATTTGAATATCAATGGACATCAAGGTACAAAAAGAGGAAGAAGAAGCCAAGAGTTTCTCATGCACCATTGAAGAAGATCATAGCATCTATATCAAGCAAGATAACTCTCGGTGGCACCCATTGCTTTGGAACTACATGGTGTAAACATCAAAGGAAGCAATGGATACAAGCAAGAAGAGTATCATCTACCTCAAGAATGGATTACCACAGAGTACCATTCAACTATCTTGAGGAGAACAAGAAAAGAAGGATCTCTCAAGTATAAAACAAAAGATTTCGGGAAGTCTATATCCTTTGAGAGAACTTTGCCAACACCCATAAGAAAATATATGAAGAATCAATGGGTGAGCAAAGGCAATCCTCCCAAGTACCTAAGGTTAAGGTATACAATGGTAAAACCTCCTATGCTATCATCTAAAATTTTCTTTGAGGTTTTATATCTTGTAGCCTTAGGAATGAACATCGCAAACTATTTTCTTTAAAAACTGAGTTCTCACATCCTGATCTATTTCTGAAAGAAATTGTAATGCTCAATAGTTTAATTCTTTATGCATACATGATGATTTGAAAAGAAAGTATTTCTTTTATGCATAAACTCATGATTAATTCACTTTGCTTAGCTGATATGAGTTAATTATATTTATAAGAGCATGTGAATTTTGGTTCCTACAAGTTAACGATGATTGGATCCAAGGTTGGATACCAAGAAAGAAAAAGATTTATACAGTTTCGTAGGATCAAAGGAAGCTTCTCAAGAATGTAACATAGAGAAATGATTCAAATTTTTGAGAAAGCTAAACAAGCTATGCTTAATGTTGATGGTGAACTTCAAAAAGGGAGTTATCTACATCAATCCATGTCAACCAAGCAAGCTTTTATGAGGATAAGAGGAATTACGGTGATATCTAATTCTTACCTCATACTATGATTACATGAAATTGATTTTTTGGTTTGTCTTTGATTAAGCTAAAAGGTTTTGAAACTTATTTAATTTCAATTAGCAAGTTTACTGTCAAAGCAAAATCTAGTTTAGAGTTGAAAACTCTAGTTTCCATTTGGAAACTCAAGTTTTGGCTATACAAAGAGTTACCAAAGTTTTCAACTTGAGAAAACTTGAGCTTTGATATGAAAACTCCAGTTTTCAGTTTGCCATGAGTTTTCTAAATTTTCTCAAAGTTGTGAGAAAACTCGAGTTTTGATATGGAAACTCGAGTTTTGCTTAAGTGCACAGTGACAAACTCCAGTTTTCATTTGCAGGTTTTCATTTGAAAACTCCGGTTTTCAAGCACTCAATTTGAAAATCAGTTTTTCCAGATTTGCGAAATCTTCATGTATTATCTAAATACTTCCTATCGTCAATCACTAATACTCCTAACTATGTTTAATCAATTTGTTAGTGGATCTTTGATGATCAAAGCAAGTGAATCTGTGAATAACTTTTTGAGTTCATATTTTTGAAATGCACAAATCTAAAATTTGTTTGGATTTCAATTCACACTATTTTTATGCAAATGCATACAAATGATTTTGAAAAATATCCATACTTTGATTGCATTCAAATGATATTTCAAAACTAGAAGTTAATATTGTTCTTGAATGTTGGATATGCTTCAAATTTCTCCAGTTGAGTTTTTCCTTATCTTTCACATATTGATATTTGGAATTCAATGTTTTGCTTGAAATCTTGATTCATTCTCTAACTAGTTGGACCTCATGTCTAACAAGTTAATCTTATGTGAGTTTCAAGCTTATTTCCAGAAAAGAATTCAATTTGTGAAAACTTATGCTTATTGGATAAATCCTTATTGGTCAAGCTATTCCAAGCACTATGAATGTTCATTAATGCATTATCACATTTTTAAAAGAACATTCAAGATTTGAAGTACCTTGCATATTTCATTATCCTTCTTGAAAAATCTGATCTCATTCATGAATTGTGAGTTGATAAATGCTTATCTTTATAGATAAGATTTTCTATACTCATTGATCAAATTTTCATGCATTCTTATCAATGACATCTTTTCTACATAAAGTGTATTCACAAATTGTCATTGAGAAATAACATTTTTGGTGTCATTTCGTTGTTACCCTATTTGATTCATTGGCATGAACTTATTTGATTGGGTAAAATTATGTTCTTAATCTTAGATTGACTTGTTATACTCTTTGCTCAAATATCATATGATTTAATTCTATAAGAGCTTAAGAGTTGTCATGTCTAATCAGTTGTGGACTCAAGAATCATTGAGTACCAAAGAACATATATTTTTGCAGGAGTTGACCAAAATGTTCTGTTGTTGGACACAAAGAACATAGGCCAACAAAATAGATCATTTCAAAGTGGCTATGTCAAGCAAATTCTATGGCATCACTTAAGTGACATCCCAACACTAGCAAGAAGCTTAAACCAAGATGATAAGGAGCATACTCGCTTGATGAGAAGCTATGAGCGAAACTAATTTTGAGATCCAATTCAAAGCTCATTTGGGATTTCGCTTCTAAGATGCATTCGAGCAATTGGTGGCTATAAAGACTTATCCTCTTGAAGCTCATTCACATCCAACGATCCTCAATATTGGTCACATCATCAGAATGTGATTAGCCAATAATGCATCTATGGATTACAAATGATTATGGCTCAAGTAATTACGATATTACTTGAGTGAGGTTTGTATTTTGAAATAATATGCATATATCACAATCATGCTAGGCTAACTTGATTTCATTCAAATTTATCTCATGAAGTTTAGCCTAAGAAAACTCACTTTTAAAATGACCCTTATGCTTTAAACTCTTTTTATCATCATAAAAAGCATAAGTGATTTGTTTATACCAATTTCAAGTCCACCCAAGTGAACTTGAAAGTTCTCAATCTCGAGGTACCATGTTGGTTGCAAAGATATTTCCAAACCTCATAACCTTTGGTGTCTCATTATTATTTGATATCATTAAGGGGGAGCTTCACATTCATATGTGTTTTATACTCTTAAAAGTTCATCTCCTCTATTTGAAGGAAACTCCTTTAAGCATACTCATCTGCATTCACTATCTTTTATTAGTTTTGATGATGAGTTAATATCACATTTCCCTTTCACTATCTTAATTTGAAAAGATTATATAGAAAGGAATATGTTGATTGCACTAATAATCCTCTCTTGCAAGAAAGTTTTACAATTGTGGTAGGAGAATTAAGTCTGTGAAAAGTCTCCTTAATGCACTACAAGGAGAAACTATTACATTGAGGAAAATGTTTTGATGTTCATCACAATGAAGCTAATTAAGGAAGAGGAAAATCTCTTGAATCCAAAGTGGATATATGCTTTATAGAAGAGTTCAATAAATAAAAGTCAAAGGATTGAAAAGTACTCTGTCTATATTCAGATAAGATAGCATTCAAGGAGAACTCTCGTTCTATTCACATCGATATTCTTGATCCTTTTATTGAGCACACTTCGAGAGAATCTCCTTCAACAACAAAGCTAGCAAATGGACTTCATCGATCATTCATCAATTTGCAAAACCAACATGAGCATTTCTAATCTCTATCCTTTTATATTCGTAGAAAGTTTGCACATGTTTGGTATCTATATGCTTTAATTTTGAAAGATGTCTTGAAAACCTCTTCAAATTCTTACAAATTTGTTTTCATAAAAACATTCCAAATTGCTTTATATTTAAAATGAAAACAATTTCAAATTGAGGAGAGAAAATCAGTTGTTTAACTCTTTCTAATCTGATTTCATACTTGTCTCTCTAAATATTTCTTCCTTACTTCAACTTTTTTGCTAATGACAAATAAGGGGGAGAGAAATGGCAAGAAAAATATGTTGCACTTCTAACATATTTTCATGCTCTTACATATTTTTCTTATAGTATTTGCCATCATCAAAAAGGGGGAGAATGTTAGTTATGATTAGTTTTGATGATGTCTTATATAGATGTCATTATTAAAAGCAAAAAGATTGAGTAATATAATTATCTCCTACATTGACTAACTACTGTATTTAATGTAGATTAATCCAAGATGAATTATAGAGAATGATCAAGAGAAGAGAAGAAAGAAAGAGTTAGAGTTATGGAGAATGATCAAGAGAAGAAGAAAGAAAGAAGAACTTGTTGAATGAAGTGAAGATATCATTATTCAAGTTATAAGATTGATGCTAGAAGTCTCCAAGGTCATATGGAAGTTGGAATGGGTCAATTTGAAGTTAAAGTCAGCAAAAATCAATTTCGGGATGAGAAAACTTGAGTTTGGAACACAAAACTCGAGTTTGAGACTCAAAACTCGAGTATACAACTCAAAACTCGAGTTTGTAGTGTCTTCAGCACCTCGGCGTCTCTCGGACAAGGAAAACTCGAGTATGCAAGTGCTAAACTCGAGTAAGGAAGAGCTAAACTCGAGTATGCAAGTGTAAACTCGAGTTTGCGGCGTGATCAGCTCTTCAGCAACTCTGTTTCACGTTTCAGCACAGGCGAGGTCTGGTAATTCGATGATATCTCTCAAACCAGGACTCGAATTGATGTGAAACTAGTGACATTTGAAACTAGACATCCAAAGCGTCATTTTGATATATAAATCAAGTCCAAAGGTGTCAAGATCAAGGAGCTATGATTTTTACAAGTTTCCATAAGAATCAACATCACAGTCCAGACCCACCTTCGGTATTTTGAGTGTAACTCTCAATCTACAAATCGTATTGAGCTGAAATTAGTGGAATATGAAAATAGACTCAAAGAGCTTTCCATCAAGAGTTGAACGGACCAAAACGGAGTTCAGACCAGGGAGATATGGCCCTTGAAAGTTAACAGATAATTTCAAGAAAGCAATCAAACTTGTTGAACTTAAGTGCAAACTGCAGTATAGGTTTGCATACTGCAGTTTTGGACATCCAGAAAGCAACCAAGTCTTTCGAGTTAAGTCAATACTGCAGTATAGGTTTGCATACCGCAGTATTGGACTTCCAGAGAGCAACCAAGTTTTTCAAACTAAGTCAATACTGCAGTTTGCGTAGCCAAACTCGAGTATTGGACTTCCAGAGAGCAACCAAGTTTTTTAAGCTAAGTCAATACTTCCACCTTTACGGTATGTAAGTGAAAGTATGCTATACTCCGATAAGCAAGATCTATACCGCAGTATTGGACTTCCGAGAGAGCAAAAGGATTTTTTAAATTAAACCAATACGCAAAGAACGGAGTGCAAACTCGAGTATAGGATTTGTCTTTCGAACATAAGACACGATGGTTTGCCTCGAAAAGTGCATACTCGAGTTTCCCATTGGAAACTGCAGTATGGTCACTTATGTATCAAAAGTGCAAAACTGCAGTAAGCATGAACAAACTGCAGTTTACAACGGTAAAAACTGATTTTTGAATTACACGAATTTGCAAATCACTCTTGTTTGATCTTATTGCTTTCATAAATCATTCACTTATGTTCCCGAGATATGTTTAACAAGTTTATTGAGTGAATTTCAGTTAGCACGAGATGAAGATTAATGAAGATCAAGGCAAAAAGCAAAAAAGTGTTCGGTGCATTTAATGCACCTCTCGCAAATCAACCTACTTTCAGCTAATCCACCGAGCACGCATTGTCAACGGTTAAGAATGCTTTCTTCATCAAGTAAACTCTTCTCCAACGGGCAAATCCTCGAGTTCCACATCGATCATATTAGCACCGGATTAGTTGGAGTTTAGAGAGAGAAGATGACAGACTTAATGCTAACCATCTACAACGGTTGGATTCATCATTCAACGGTCATTTAATGTTCTCTACCTATAAATAGAGTGCATTAACTTCTTCTCAAGATGATACAACTACTGAGAACACAGAGCAGAAAAACGCAACACACATGCTTACATCTTCAACATGCTAATACTTTTTTTCATAGCATTTACTCTCGGTTTTCAATGCTTACAGAGCTTATCATTGAGAGTGAAATGATTTGTAATTGTGCTTCAGTGTTTATTCATCTACTTCGAGTGAGAGAAGATTTATTGTAAACATCTTATCCTTCTATTCGTGAGTTACTCAAGATTGGGTGATCTTGAGTGGGAAACACATTGTGTTGATTACGGCTTGTAAGGGGAGTGAATCCTAGGTAGAGGATTACTTCGAGTACGAGTGTGTGATCAAGCGGTGTATCCTTACAGTGTGTAAGGGGGAGTATCTCGGTAAGAGATAGTAAAGGCTACACAAGTGCCCGACTAAACTTGTGAGGTTGTAAAGGCTTTTCTCTTGTGCCCGGTTAAACAAGGAGATAGTGGATTGAAAATCTCAAGTGGAGCTTGAGGATTTGGACGTAGGTCAAGGATTGGGCCGAACCAAGTATAAATCGGTGTGCACATTCTCTTCCCTTATCTCTTACATTTCCGGCAAATATATATCGAATGTTCAAACATGTTTGATTGACTGTCTATTGCTTTATCAATTATTATTGTCATTCAAACTACTTTCAATAAGTTTTGAAAAGATTTTCAAAGTCTCTAAAGTTTTATAAAACACCCAATTCACCCCCCCTCTTGGGTGATAGCCAGATCTTTCATTTCTATCACGTAGGGCCAGACACTGGGCTACATTTTACCACCCAATGATCTTTCGGGTAGGGCGTCGGGCAAGGGTCTCGCCTTGCCCATGAATACCCCTGAAGACCCATTTTATCCCTATGAGTATGCCATATTAGGGGTAGTTCTCCTAAAGACATTTTCTACTTTCACACACACTTAAATTTGAGCACCTACTGGTTAAGGCCCCATTTGGATAGAAGAAAATCGTGGGAGGGAAAAGGAAAAATGGAATTTTCCAGTGGTGGTGGCCGTTTGGTTCAAATTTTCCCTAGAAAATATTTTCCCGCCACATGCCATTCTCCCACATTTAAGGGAAAATGGGTTCCCACCAAAAATGGTGTGAAGCCATTTTCCAGCGGCTATGAAAATGGGCTAAAGTTCATTTTGCCCTGATCATATGGAAGAGAGAGAAGAGAGTGATGGCGGGGAAAGGAAGAGAGTGACGCCGGAAAACATTGTGGAAGGAGGAAGAAGAAGCCGCCAACGGTGGCCTCTTTGTCGCTGCAGATCGGAGGTGACGAAAATGGAAGTGAGTCGACGACTGACCATTGGAAGGTGACTGTTTCAACATTTGTTGGAAGTACCCGATCTCACCGTGGATAAGCTGACCATCGCCCATATTAAGATTGTCTCTTCCCAACAGTTACTCAATTCGTTTGAGAAGATTCCTACCGCATTCAACAAGTGCAATTATCTTCAATCTTTTTGAGAAAAAGTCTATCTAATCTTATTTAGAATTTTTGAGAAGTTTGATAGGTGGGTTGTTTTTGTTCCCCACGTAATTTTGTCAAGCGATTGCAATTGACAAAACTAAGGACAATATCTTATATTTAACCTACGTTTAATATAAATTTCTAAAGTTATGTTATTGCATTTTGGTTTTCTCCCTCATCCCCTTATTTTGTAGGATGCTCTGTTCACTCGTCCAGAAAGAGAGGTTAACAAAGTATAAATGTTACCCGAGTAACATAATCAATACTTGCAAGTAACTACGAGAGAAAGCAGTCAGAGTTATGAAGCAGACAATATTACCCGAGTAATGACGAGAATTAATTCAGATGTTAAGTGTTTCAGGAATACATTACTCAAGTAATATAAATATTACTTGCAAGTATCATCGCAGTAAAGCTGTACCTATGAAACAATCAAATATTACTCGAGTAACCAAGTTAACTACTCAAGTAATAACGAGGATTGTGGAACCAAAATACTAGATGGATATGAGTTACTTGAGTAACATCATCTCCTACTTGAGTAATGGCGTGACCAATGTTTTGATGATAAAGTCCAGAACATAATCAAACATTGCAATTAATCGAACATAATCCAAGATATATTTGTTACTTGAGTAAGCTTCGAAAGTAATATCGAAATGGTTCCTTGAAAACGAGTAAAAACGACATTACTTGCGAAGCATATATTTGTTACTTGAGTAAGCTTCGAAAGTAATATCGAAATGGTTCCTTGAAAATGAGTAAAAATGACATTACTTGCAAAATATATATTTGTTACTTGAGTAAGCTTCGAAAGTAATATCTAAACGGTTCCTTGAAAACGAGTAAAAAAGACATTACTTGTGAAGCCTGTATGTGTTACTCGAGTAATGTCTGAAAGTAATATCGAACAACTTTGAACACTGAAAACGAAAAAAAAAGAACACTAGGTTCTGTTCTACCGGTTCTATTCTACTCTATCTGATCGAAGGAGAAGAACATAATAAAGAACTTAGCTGAGAGCCAAACGCATTGGTAATCGGAATTCATCAAGGATTCTTCAAGAAAACATCAAGACTCCATCTTTCCTCACAAGTCCTCTATTATTGTCTTCTTTGTTCTAGTTGAAACAAAAATAGGGGGTTCATCGACTTTGGGTTTTTTTAATTGCATTGACTGGTCCGTTTGAACTGGGTTCTTATCGGATTTGCTGGTTGCTTCTTGTTCGTCCACTTTTGGGGATCGATTGTCTTGTTCATCAAAATTTTGGGTTTGTCTGGTTCATTCTGGTTCAGCGTGATTTAATAGCGCTCTAATCGGTGGATTTTGAATCAAGTTGTCGATGGTTGGTGGATTTTTAATTGATTTGTTGTCATCTGGTCGGTAAATTATGGCTTCCGAGTGGCATAGCGGTGTATTCCTGAATACAGAAGTGGGTGCCCGTGCGTCGTTCTCTAGTCGATGGATTTTTTTGATTGGATGTCGCCTAATTCTTTTTAATTGGGTTGTCTAAATTGGGCGCACGTTTCGTCGTCATCCGCAGGTTCAAGAGCTCTCTGGTTGGCTGGGTCTGTTCTGTATTGGTTTTGGACAGTTTCTAAGTTACTTGCGGAGCAAATACTCATTATTTGAGTCACGTCCGAAAGTAAGCAAGTTACTTGCGAAGCAAATATGTATTACTCAAGTAATGCCTAAAAGTAACCAAACTACTTGCGAAGCAAATACTCATTATTTGGGTAATGTCTGAATAACTTAGAAACCGAGTGACTGTTTCCAAATTACTTGCTCATTACTTGAGTAACACCTGAAAGAAACTAATTTACTTGTGGGGCAAATACTTGTTACTTGAGTAACACCAGAAAGTAATATCGAACATTTCTTAAAAAAATGAGCGAAAAGACGTTAGTGTTGTGTTGTTTAAAATAATATTTTATATTCAGGGGTAAAATGGTATTTTGTATCATTTTCCTACCTTATTTTCTTCCAACCAAACAAAAGTTTTCCTATCAACCCATTTTCCATTGCGAAACAAACACATTGAGGGAAAATATTTTCCCTTCCATTCCATTCTTTTCATTTCCATTCCTTTCTATTCTTATATTTTCTTCGATCCAAACGGGGCCTAAAAATGTCATTCTGTGACTCACATCGGTTGAATACAACTTGATTATAGCATATTTACAGCAAACATTAAAAATTTTACTTTTATTATTAAAAGCTAATTAATTAAACTTGAGTCTTTACAACTTAACTCGGCCTGATGACATCAATGGTTGTGGGCATTAGTAATGATGGCTCAGGGAGGGAGAGTGAAGGAAAATATAGAGGGGCATTTCAATAATTGTGCTTTGTAATTTAATCCCATAATGGACTATATATAGAATGCCAATATTGTCTTATAGGAATTTGAATGTCATTTCTACATGCATAGAAAAGGCTTTTAAATTATCAATCTTATTCTCACTCTTCTTTTGGTTTTCTACCCATCTTTCCCCTTGGGCTAGCTCAACCTATATATATGCACGTGTAATGTTGTGTCTATAAATTTGACATTTTTAGACAAACTCACTTTTTTTCTTGCCCACTACAAAATTACTAAAAGGGTATGATAAAAGGAATTAATCAATTCTCATAATGTTACACACACAAAAGGGTATGATTTAAGGTATTAATCAATTCTCATAATCTCTCACACACACGCACATGTATATGCACACGCGCACACACGATTCCTCAAAAACTTAAATATAGATAATTAAGTTATAGAGATTAAAAAAAACAATTAAGCTAGTTATATGTAAAATGTGCATTGATTTTCTTAAAGTAGTACCTAGATTTTTCAATCATGCAATATTGAGAATTGCCTTTTTTAATGAAAAACTATCTTAATGTATGTGCAGTTAATAAAGAGATTCGGGATAAAATATAAATTTTTAGGAGGGAAGAAAAGTAAATTATTACATTTACGATAAAAATAAACTCTCCTTTTATATTTAGAGCGGGAGGAAGTATTTCATTATTAATAATAGATGATAAATTTCATTATTCATTAACTTCAAATTCAAATAATTAAAGACATATAGCTAAGTCAAAGATAGTCTCATAATTTGGCTTCCTATATGCAGAAGGTTAAAAACTTATCCTAATTTTACATTTAAATTAAAAAATTAAAAAAATGATGACATTTATACGAAAAAGAAAGACGATGGTGAGAGGAAAGTGACCACATACATGCTCCTTAGTGTTAGTTCTTTATGTGTTTTGATAATAACTGACAATTGTAAACAAAATGTAGTTAATGATTCAAGTAAAAATAGTTTTAATTTGATCATACTTGAATCAGTAACTTGCTGTCAAATTGACTCGAGTTTCAGGTTGATAGACTCAAGTCAAGTTCTCTTGAAACTCATTCAAAATGTGCTTAAGCTTTGATCGACTCGAGTTAAAAGTTTTGGAAAATATTTAATGAAATACTCCAACTTGAGTTAGTGTTGGTTGACTCAGTGGACCTTTATGAAACTTAAATTTATTTTTCAAAGTACTGATATATGGACTCGAGTGCATATGGGTTGACTCGAGTATAGCTTTTGAACGTTATTTTTTAAAATGCATATTGTCAACTCGAGTCACCACTTAATGACTTAAGTGTGACCTGTTTCAAAGTTTTTTTTCCAAACTTAACTCGACAATTTTTATGAAAATGCTATTAACTCGAGTGAGTTATAGGTGACTCGAGTCATACACTTCCAGTGAAGTTTTTAGACTCGAGTTAAGTTCATGCAGAGATATCTTCACTTATGCTTTCAAAGTTAATTTCAAAGAAGATGACACTGTGACTCGAGTGTAGAATGGTCAACTAGAGTCATCAACTCAAGTTAGCTTGAAAATCAACTCGAGTTAACTTTCTGGTTTTACAAATCACCGTGTTTGTAAATCTTTAATCTTTGCTTGTGATTTGATTATTTCTTATCATCACTCATTATTGTTCCCTACTATCTTTAATCAGTTTATTAATGAGTTTTAGATTATTAGATGAAGGATTAGCTGCATATTAATAAAAAAAGCATTGATTACATTAGTTGCATTAAATGCAGCTCCAAAAAACAAAGCATGAATTTGGTCAATCATTCTCTGAATTCCGAAGGCATTAATGGTTTATTTCCCTTATTAAACGCCATATCATCCAATGGGAAGAATAGAAGGAATGTTAATGTGGTGAATGATGGCGCTCATAATTGAATATTTCATACACTACTTTTTGTCTCTTGATTAATAATTTAGGACTCTTTAGCTAATAAAAAATGGCTTTTATACTTATTTGGGCTTTGGGCCTTTTATTATATTTTAGCCATTATTTAATAATAAATTCCAGTTTTACATTGCTTCACCATTTTTACCATAACTCTTGAACCAGACATCGGATTTGCCTCATTTTTATCTCATATTTCAGATGATTCAGAGAGCTACAATTGTTATGAAGACATGAAGATCAAATTCGGACAAGAGGGCGGTCAATTTTGGAGCCGAAGTCATATGTATTTTTGGTCTCGAATTTTGTAATTAAAGCCCATTTTATTTTATTTTCGTTCGGGCCGAAATGCGGATTGGAGCCCCATTTCATTTTGCCATTTTAGGTTAAGTGAGGCAGCAGCCACAAACACATTCTCATTCACGTTTTTAGAATTCGAGAGGATCAAAATAGTAGTTTTCAAATTCTCGCAATGTTCTTCGTGTTCTTCGCGTTCTTCATCGTTTTTCGTCTTTCTTAATTATGTTCGGCTAAATTTCTGAGATCGATCCACGATGAGGGTTCCATCCACTATCCGAGGATTCGCGCCTAATCGGTAACCATCTAACTCGTTTTCGTATCCCTTAATCAGATTTGATTTTTGGTTCGGATTGGGTTTTTGATTAAAAACCCAAATTGATATTTCCCAAGGACGAAGTTTGACCGTGTTAAAGTATTTTTGTGCGATCGTACAGGTGCGCCACGATTCGAACAAATTCTGAATGATTGTTCGTTGAGGGAATTTCTAGACAAATGCGAGATTTCGGTTTGTCTAGAGTCGATTACGAAGTTCGGTTATAAACTATTTTTGTTCGAGGAAGGGTAGTGGGTGAATCCGAAATCGTGGGTTGATCCTTTAATCCTCTGTTTTTGTTCAATTCGTGTTATTTCGTTTTGTATCGTTACTTCGTCTTTAATATTATTTCGAATAAAAAAAAACCCCCATTTATCGCATTTGTTTTTTTTATTGGCGAATTGAACCGATCGCGAATTCGTTGGGAAACGACCTAGGTTACATTATATTGCAAATCCTTTTCTAATCTGGTTATTTTGGGAGATTACGGTAAATTTCTGTCAAAATATGGCGCCGCTGCCGGGGAATTTGGATCGGTTTGATTAGTAACAAGTAGTGTAAATAGCTTTGTTTCGGTAGTTTAGTTGGTTCGGGTGGCCGGACGTAAATTTTTCTGCCCGCATTACTCAATCTAGGTCTTATTCACAAGGAATTGGGCATTCTAAGCAAGAGTCACTTACTTTTAGTAAGTAAGGTCTCACCTATTTTCCCCAAATTCCAACGTTTGGGTCATGTTTTTGCTATTTTAAGTTTCAATAAATTCATGAAAATAAAAAAAAATTGAAAAAGTGGTCTAAACGATGGAATTTGGCTTAAATCTGAGATCTCGGTGCCTTAATGGTACCGAGTTTGTCTTAGAATAGGGTTTTCCTTCGTGTCACCAAAAATCACCCAATCGGAGTAAGTCATTAAATTCTCGAAATACCCGTCCGTCCCAACAAGATAAAAAAAAATCAATTTTTTTTTTCCTAAAATAGGTTTTTGCTTTTGGTCAATTTCTAACATAGGTTTTTGCTTTTGTGTGAAGTCTTAGTGTTTTTCTACTTTTCTTAATTAGCTGTTTTTACCACTTTTAGTGGCATTTTCGTAATTCTGAGTTTCTAGTGGCATTTTCGTAATTCTGATTGGCTGGTGGCATTTTCGTAATTCTGATTTTCTGCAAATTCTGCCTTGTGATTATGCTGCATGAGTACTAGGAGCACTATCAATCCGAAGACTTGTTGCCATTTGATCCGAAATAGAAAGAACAATTCTTCCGCTAGAAGAGTTGTTAGGCTAAGTCGTGGGATTAATGCGAATTGGACATTGAACTTAAGTCGACCATTCGATTGTGTTCATTCCGTTGATCTTTCGATTGTGTTTCGATAGTACTTTTGATAGTCTTGTTGTTTTCACCGATTCTAGTAGCAATTTTCCTAACTCGAAATTATGGCGGAAGAACGGGAAAATCGTCCTACTTTAAAGGAATTGAATGAACCGATGTTAATTATCAACCTTTGCATTCAATATCCCGCCCTTGCCGCTAACTTTGAGCTTAAATCTGGTCTAATTCACTTGCCTAAGTTTCATGGTCTTTCGGTGAGTGTGCCTTTAAGCATTTGAAGGAATTCCATCTAGTGTGCAAAGACAATGAAACCACATGCAATTGATGAAGATCAAATCAAGCCGAGAGCTTTTCCTTTCTCATTGGAAGGTGGAGCCAAAGACGGTTGTTGTACCTTGACCTTCATCTATTGGAAGCTGGGATCGATGTTCGAGGTTATTTATGGAGAAATATTACCCCGCTCAAGAGCAACCTGCGATCAAGAAAGAAATTGCCAACATTAAACAGCCATGGGGAGACTTTGCATGAGTATGCGGGAGAGGTTCAAAAGGTTATGTGCAAGCTGTCCACACCACCGATCACCGAGCAACTCTTGATTACCCATTTCTATGATGGTCCGCTACCGTAGACAAAGGTTTGGTGGATGCTTCTAGCGGTGGGGCTTTACGTAACAAGACACCTGAAGATGCCCGAGAATTGATATCCGAGATGGCAGCCAACTCTCAGCAATTTGGCACCAGGGCCAATAGTACTCCTGTTTACCATGTGCAAACACCTCCGGTCAAAGACGATTCTTAGAGATTAGAGAATAGACTTGATGATCGACCTCTCCGGTGAGGGCGGTGGCGGTGACACAGATAGTACAATCTTCTCCTCCTCAGATTGGCTACTCATGTGGGTTTTGTTCTGACCCTTACCATTCTACTGACTCTTGCCCTACCTTGCATGATCCTACTTATCAAGACCAGTCAGTAGCTTCAGTGGGTGCTTTTCCAGGAAAGCCACAATACCAACAAAATAATGCCTTCTCCAATACCTACAATCCTGGTTGGAGAAATCACCCCAATTTTCATTGGAACCAGAATCAGAACCAGAGTAACCAATATCGCGAGAATTTTGGGAATTACCAACGAGACAAGGTACGGACCACGGGATTTCCAACAAAGCAATCTGCACCGCCTTTGCCTTTTAAGCACCACCTCCTCGACCTGACCATATGTGCACCTCCACAGCGACAATGAAGAAGGCTAGTAGTAGTGGTAGTGGTGGTTCCTCACTTGAAGATATGATGAAGCAATTTGTCACGACCAATATGCGGTTCAACAAGAAGCGATACTTCCATTCGAGTTTGCAAACGCAGATTGGGCGGTTGGCAACCTCATTGAACCGGCTTCAACCTCGGGGATCCAACACTCTTCCTTCACAAACAATTCCTAATCCTAAGGGGAATGTTAGTGCTATCTCCCTTCGTTCGGCAAGCAATTGGAGGAACCTAAACCCTGCGAGATGTGACTTCCACATCAAAAAGAGAGTCGAAACTGTGAAGATTGACTCTAAAAATAAAAAAGGCAAGCAGCAGCAAGGTGAAGAGGAAGACATCCCTATTCCTCTTCCTTTCCCTCATAGAAGCAGTTCAACCCAAGAAGTTGGCAGAAAAAGCACAAGAGAAGGATATACTTGAGACATTCAGGAGAGTAGAGATCAACATTCCTCTCTTAGATGTAGTTAAACAAATTCCTAAATATGCCAAGTTTCTGAAGGAGTTGTGCACCAACAAGAGGCGATTGAATGGGAGTGAACGAGTGAGTTTGAACCAGAATGTATCAGCACTCATCCAGCCTACAATGCCTCGCAAGTGCAAGGATCCGGGGACGTTTTCTATCCCTTGCTTTGTTTTGGTAACTATAGATTTGATGATTGCATGCTAGATTTAGGTGCTTCTATTAATGTCATGCCCGCATCTATTTATAAATCTCTTGGTCTTGGTCCTTTACGTCCTATCGGTGTTGTTGTTCGGCTAGCTAATAGGAGTAATGTTCATCCTTGGTTTAGTTGAGGATGTATTAGTCAAGGTTAATGAGCTGATATTTCTGCTGATTTTTACATCTTAGATATGGAGGATGAGTCTCCCGGTAGTAGATCACCTATCATTCTAAGGAGGCCTTTCATGAAAACTTGAGCTAGGACTAAGATAGATGTGCATTCGGTACTCTTTCCATGGAGTTTGGTGATATATCTGTGAATTTCAATATCTTTGATGCCGAAACATCCTAGGGAAGAACACTCTGTTTTCTGCATTGATGTGATTGATGATCTTGTGGATGATGTTATTCTTGATTGGTGTCTTGACTATCGATTTTGCATCGAGAGTGATTCTCCCATTTGTGCATGTCTTGATAATGAATGGTGCTCTGTTTGCACCGATTTTCTTGATCTTGCATTATTTGGTGATTCGACTTGCCTTGTGATTCTACATTATATCCGGATTCGATATTGATTCGAGTTTGAGCTTTATCCGATCCTAATGTACATCCTAATTCGATTTTGATGAGCTTAACTCGATTTTGATGAGCTTCGCTCGATGTTAACATTGAGTTGTCTAGACACGGTTCTTACGCTTCTTTGAATGTGGTTTCGAGGCATTTCCGAGTGTGATGACATCGAGTTGTTGCAATAACCACCCAAGCTTCTTCCCTCCACCGAGCAACCACCCAAGCTTGAGTTGAAATCCCTTCCGAGATCACCCGAAGTATGCATTTCGGAGGTGGATGAACGGTTGCCGATCATTGTGGCAAATAATCTTCTTCGACCAAGAAGAGAAGTTTGCTAAGCTTATTGAGGGCGAACAAGAAAGCCATTGGATGGACATTAGCTTACATCGTTGGCATGAGCCCTTCCATGTGTATGCATCGAATTCTGTTGGAAGAGGACTCTAAGCCGGTGAGGCAACCCCAGAGATGCCTTAATCCTCTTATCCTTGATGTGGTGAAGAAGGAGGTCACTAAGCTTACGCAGCTGGTATCATCTATTCCATTTCGATAGCCGGTGGGTTAGCCCGGTCCGGGTGGTTCCTAAGAAATCCGAGTCACCTGTGGTAGCCAATCGGAAGAATGAGCTCATTCCTACTCGAGTTCGAGAATAGTTGGAGAGTTTGCATCGACTATAGGAGACTCAACCAAGCCACTCGCAAGGATCATTACCCTCTACCTTTCATTGATCAGATGTTAGAGTGATTGGCTGGCAAGTCCCATTACTGCTTCTTGGATGGCTACTCCGGATACTTCTAGATCCATATTGTCCTGGGGATCAGGAGAAGACGACCTTCACATGCCCCTTTGGAACATATGCCTACTGAAGGATGCCTTTTGGCCTTTGCAACGCACCTGGCACCTTTCAGCGTTGTATGGTAAGCATTTTCTCGAATTTCTAGAGGATTTGTATGGAGGTTTTTATGGATGATTTCTTTGTATATGGGTCTGATTTTGATGCATGCTTAGCTAATTTGTCTAGAGTTTTGCATAGGTGCATTGAGTCTAATCTTGTGCTGAATTATGAGAAGTGTCACTTTATGGTTGAGTCGGGTATAGTCTTGGGACACATATTGTCTAGGAAAGGGATTGAGGTAGACCCCGCTAAGATAGATGTAATTCTTTGCTTTGCCTTACCCCGCATCTCGTGCGGGAAGTTCGCTCTTTTCTTGGTCATGCGGGTTTCTATCGGCGTTTCATTCGGGATTTCAAAGCAAGACCGCCCGACCCTTGTCCAACTTCTGCATAAGGACACCGACTTTGTATTTGATGATGCTTGCAAGGCGGCCTTCGATCATTTGAAGCGTTGCGACTACGGCCCATTGATCCAAGCCCCGATTGGTTCCTCCCCTTTGAGTTGATGTGTGATGCTTCCAACTATGCGGTTGGTGCTATCTTGGCACGGGGAGTTGATAGAGCATCTCATGTGATTGCATATGCCTCCAAGACTTTGGATCCTGCCCTTGATCTAATTACACCACTGCGAGAAAGAGTTGTTGGCTATTGTATTTGCTTTTGATAAGTTTAGGTCATATCTCGCTAGCAAGTAGAGTAATTATTTTCTCGACCATCGCTTTGAAGTTTCTTTTGAAAAAGACAAGATGCTAAGCCACGACTCATCCGGTGGATGTTATTGCTCCAAGAGTTCGATGTTGAGATTCGAGACGAAGTGGAGCACAAAATTGGGTAGCTGACCACTTGAGTCGCATCACTCATTCTCCCTCTCACCCCCTCTTCTATTCGGGATGATTTCCCTTATAAGCGGCTTCTACAGTGCAAGGTAAGCTTCCATGGTATCTTTGATCGGTTAACTACTTGGTAGTGGTGTTTTGCCTATAGATTCCACTAGGGCCCAAACCCTTAAATTAAAGAGTGAGTCTAAATATTATGTTTGGGATGACCCTTATCTCGTGGAAATTTTATAGTGACCAAGTAGTTAGGAGATGTGTGCTCGATCATGAGTTTCACTCTATATTGCATTTTGCTCATGCTTCACTTTGTGGTGGTCACTTTGGACCCCAAAGAACTGCTAGGAAAGTGTTAGACAGTGGATTATTTTGGCCTTCCTTGTTTCATTATTCCCATCTGTTTTGTAAGTCATGTGATAACTGTTAGAGAGTAGAGAGTATTTCCCGTAGGCATGAGATGCCCCAGAACCCTATATTGTTTTGTGAGATCTTTGATGTTTGGGGTATTGATTTTATGGGTCCATTTCCGCTTCATATGGTTATACTTACATACTAACGCTGGGTTTGTTGATTATGTCTTGAAATGGGTTGAGGCGAAAGCCACTCGGACTAATGATTCTTACGTGGTGGTGGATTTTGTTAGGTCTAACATTTTTTGCAGGTTTGGCATTCCTAGAGCTATTATCAGTGACCAAGGATCCCATTTTTGCAACCGAAGCATGGGTGCCTTGTTACGCAAGTATGGAGTGCTTCACAAGGTCTCCACAGCATACCATCCTCAAACCAACGGTCAAGCGAAGTCTCAAATAGAGAGATTAAGCAAATCCTTGAGGAAGACTGTTAACTCTACAGGAAAGATTGGAGTAAGCGATTAGAGGATGCTTTGTGGGCATATCGCACCGCCTACAAGACTCCGATTGGGATGTCTCCTTATCAGCTTGTCTTTGGTAAGGCATGCCATCTTCCGGTTGAGTTGGAGCATCAAGCCTATTGGGCCATTAAACAGTGTAATATGGATTTGGCCAAGTCTGGGATGGAGCGGAAGCTACAATTGCAAGAGTTGGATGAGCTTAGATTGGATGCCTATGAAAGCTCGCGGTTATACAAGGAAAAGACTAAGGCATTCCATGATAAGCATATTCTCGAGGAAAGAATTTTACGTGGGCCGAAAGTTCTTCCGTTTAACTCCGTTTGAAGTTTATGCCTGGTAAGCTTCGATCTAAATGGGATGGCCCTTTTGAGATCACTAACATTTTTCCATTTGGTCTGTTGAGCTATGTGATCCACCCGGGACGAACCTTTAAGGTCAATGGGCATCGCCTCAAGCCATTTCATGAGGGATCCCAGCAATGACTGAGGAAGCGAGAGATTCTCCTCATTGATGCCACTTATCCTCCATAAACCCCTTGGGGAGTATTCTTCTTTCTTTCTCCCTCTTTCTTCTATTTGTTTTCCTTTTTCTACTTTGCTTTTTGAAATAAATACATCTCTCTTTCTATGATTGCTACATATTATGAACTTGGAGATTTTGGTTTTAATGGATCATTGTTTGGTCTCGCCATTCTTGACTCTTCGATTACATGTCTTGGTAGTTGATTTGATGTTGTTGATTGCCTAAGTTGGTATTGACCTTGTGAGGTTTTGGGCCTACATGAATGGAATTCATCTTTTGCCATTCTTTCTTTCATGTGTGCATCTCGCTCATGATTTGTGTTCTCTAGAACTTGCTCCTTTTCTTTTTGAAACTACATTTTTCATTTACGTGCATAAGTATGATGGAAGCTTGTTTTCTTTCTTTTATTTTCCTCACTTTGGCCAAATAGCCTTTCCCTTGCATTATGACTCCTTTGCTAGCCCTTTGTGCCTTTTTGCCTCATTCTTTTCTAAGCCACATTACAAGCCTAAGCGAAAAACCATTTTATTTCGCACCTTGAAAATTTATTGAGCATTGGTTTCACCTTGGTTTTGTGTTTAAGTGTGGGGGTTGCTCGGGAGTGCAACGGTTTAAGTGTGGGGGTGTTTGCTTTTGTGCCATTGTGATTATGTATATAGTATAGTTTCATTTTTCTCAAAAAAAAAAAAGAGAAAAAAAAAAAAAAAAAAAAGAAGAAAAGAAAAGAAAAAAGAAAAAGAAAAAAAGAAGAAGAAGAAGAAATAGAAAAAGAAAATACATAGGAAAGAAAGGAGATATATAAGCAAAATAAAAATTTTCTTACATAGAGAATGATTGTGTTAATTAGTGCTCTTTTGAATTTTTTTGGTGCTTAGCCTCTCATTCCATACTATTACTTACCTTCACCCTAACCCCATTACAACCTTTCATAACAAGCTCTCTTGATTTGTGCATGTATGTGTTATGAGTAGTGGAGACATAGAAATTAAGCAAGCTTATGGTAGAGCAAATTTCTTGAGTAGAATTTGAGCGATAAACTTATTCACCTTAAACACTTGAGAGATTGATTGATTGAGTGAGCGCATCATTTGAGAGACCATCTTATGTGATTAGCATCATTGATTGAGATTACCCTGAATTGTAATTTGAGATGAAGGGATTGTGGTCTTGATTGATTGATCTTTTGGAGCTTTGTGTCCCTTGTTCAATTTTTGCATTGTTAGCAATTGTTAAAAAAGAAGAGTTTCTCCTTTAGGTCTTTTTCTTTGAATTTTGCTCGGGGAGTGCAAAAAGATAAGTGTGGGGAATTTGATAATTGAATATTTCATACACTACTTTTTGTCTCTTGATTAATAATTTAGGACTCTTTAGCTAATAAAAAATGGCTTTTATACTTATTTGGGCTTTGGGCCTTTTATTATATTTTAGCCATTATTTAATAATAAATTCCAGTTTTACATTGCTTCACCATTTTTACCATAACTCTTGAACCAGACATCAGATTTGCCTCATTTTTGTCACATATTTCAGATGATTCAGAGAGCTACAATTGTTATGAAGACATAAAGAGCAAATTCGGACAAGAGGGCGGTCGATTTTGGAGCCGAAGTCATATGTATTTTTGGGCTCGAATTTTGTAATTAAAGCCCATTTTATTTTATTTTCGTTCTGGGCCTGAAATGCGGATTGGAGCCCCATTTCGTTTTGCCATTTTAGGTTAAGTGAGGCAGCAGCCACAAACACATTCTCATTCACGTTTTTAGAATTCGAGAGGATCAAAATAGTAGTTTTCAAATTCTCGCAATGTTCTTCGTGTTCTTCGCGTTCTTCATCGTTTTTCGTCTTTCTTAATTATGTTCGGCTAAATTTCTGAGATTGATCCACAATGAGGGTTCCATCCACTATCTAGAGGATTCACGCCTAATCGGTAACCGTCTAACTCGTTTTTGTATCCCTTAATCAAATTTGATTTTTGGTTCGGATTGTGTTTTTGATTAAAAACCCAAATCGATATTTCCCAAGGACGAAGTTCGGACTGGGATAAAGTATTTCTGTACGATCGTACGATGAGGTGCACCACGATTCGAACAAATTCTGAACGATTGTTCGGTTGAGGGAATTTCTAGACAAATGCAAAGATTTCGGTTTGTCTAGAGTTGATTACGTTCGGTTATAAATCTGTTTCGTTCGAGGAAAGGTAGTGGGTGAATCCGAAATCGTGGGTTGATCCTTTAATCCTCTACATTTTCTGTTCAATTTGTGTTATTTCGTTTTGTCTCGTTACTTCGTCTTTAATATTATTCGAATCAAAAAAACCCCCCATTTATCACATCCTTTGTTTTATTCTTTGTGCGAATTGAACCGACTGCGAATTCGTTAGGAAACGACCTAGGTTACATTATACTGCAAATCCTTTTCTAATCTGGTTATTTTGGGAGATTACGGCAAATCTATGTCAGGCGCTCATTTGCAAAATCAAAGCCTTGAAGTAATGGACGAAGTTCATGTCTAATGACTATATTCAATACTCTCAATGGCTCATTGAAGGCTTCTAACAGTCATTTAATTCCCTCAACAAATATAAGTGAAGCATTTAATACGATTCAACTATCGGAAATAAAAACGCTCAAACAAACTATACGCATTTACTGTTTCATTCATTGTGTAATATCTCGGATATTTTAATCTTCAGTGTTTATCAATCTACTCTTTGAGAGAGTTCAATTATAATCTTCTTCTCTGTAAAGATACTCAAGGTAGTGGGACCTTGAGAGTGGGTGTATTGATTACAACTTGTAAGGGGAGTGAATCCTAGTGAGAGCATGACTTTGATTACAGAGTGTGTAATCAATTGAAAGAGTTAGTGAAATACCCAGAGAGTCTGGGCACTAGACGTAGGTCAAGAGTTTAGATCGAACCAGTATAAATCTCTTGTGTCAATATCTTTCTCTCTCTACTCTATTATACTCTATTTTGTGAGTTAATTTCAGAGATACTCGAAAAGTTTTTTAAATCACCCAATTCATCCCCCCTCTTAGGTGATATTCTTGTTGTCACTTAGGCCCCCATTTGAATCAAAGAAAAGGTAGGAATGGAAATTAAAAAAATGGAATGGAAAATATTTTGCCTCAATGCGTTTGGTTGCCTTTAGAAAAGAAAATAGGTTGATAGGAAAATTTTTGTTTAGTTGGAAGAAAATAAGGTAGGAAAATGAGGCAAAATACCATTTTACCCCTAAAGATAAAATATTATTTTAAACTTAACCTAGTACGCGCGTTCACAATTACACAGTATGCGTGCGTGAGTGCACACTCGAGTGTGTGTGTGAGAGTTCACACTTAATACTCTCACACACACTCGAGTGTGCATATGTGCACACTCAATAATTTGTGTGTGCACTGCGATTGCACACTCACTTCACTTTTTCTCTCACCAGCAACTTATTGCCTTCACCGTTATGGGTCTGTATCTGAAAAACTTTCATCAGCAACAATTGAAAATGGAACTAGGAGGCGTTTGGAAGCTCGAGCAGAAAAAATCTTTACCGCTATAGAGGATCTAAGTCTACGTATGAAATTAGCTACAGAATTACATCAGCAATGATTACGGCAATGCAGGGTTTAATGAGAGTTGCATAGCTGATTGAAGACACACCAGAAGCTCGCAATACAGGGAGAGTCTATACCATTAAATTTTGTTCTCTTCTTCGCGGATTGAAGACACAAGAAGCTTGCAAAGGATAAGTTTGTCTTCTTTGATTTTCCGTAGTCGTTGGAAAATGGTTCCTACCAATTTCCTATGTATAAGGGAAAATTGCCCCGCCGTTGGAAAATATTTTACCAAGAAAATGGAAACCAAAAAGCCGCATGCGATGGAAAATACGCATTTTCCTTTTCCTTCCCCTAATTTTCTTCGATCTAAACGGGCCTTATTGTTTACTTATTTGGTTTTGACTGTGAGGTGATCTTTTTAGATCATTGCTTCGTGCCAGCCAAACTTGAAACCACACACTACCCATTCCTAGTTGCATTTTCTTATTCCTCCTTTTCTTTGGTAATTTTGTTTCACTTTTTCTTGTCAGTGTTTTATCTCCACTCTTAAATAAAAAGGATGTTTCATATTTATTTTTATTTCTTTCCAGAAATGAAATTATAGTTATTATATTATATAAATAAAATTTTTTGTCTATATTATAGTTATGAATTGTGTAAATTAGATTCTAACAATTTAAATTTTTTTTATTTATGTTGATATTAATAATTTTATAAAAAATTAAATTTAAGCTATATATCCATTTTTTTAATCTAAGAATGGATATGAGATTCTAAGAAAAAAGAAGAAAGAAGAAAAGAAAAAACTCAACACTCACATTCCTTAATAAGAAATTTAAACATAAATTATTTAAATTAAATATAAAAAGAAATAAATTAAGCTTTCTCATTTGTCAATGTAGTGTAAATATCCACTTAAAATGATTAATTAGCATATTACATCCCTAAACACTCCCCGTCCCCCTCCTTTGTGTCTTTCTCTTTGTCCAAATTTCCAAAATTAAAATGAACAAATGCATATTATGCTTACATTAACAAGTACTTTTATGGGGAAAAAAGACATAAGGACCACAAAAATATGAAAATCCTATAGTAATCCCCTCAAAATTGTCAGAGCCAAAGTTTTAAACTTTTAATGATAACAAAATTAGAAAAGAAGTTATTTTGTAGGTTAATACGATGTTAACCTTTTTATAAATATGTTTAATAGATTTTATTTGGAATCATAATACATTATACCCCAAATTATGAGCTTATCCAAGTCATAATCATTCTTGAATCCCACTTAACCATGACTTTATTTAAGTCATAATCGTTACCTTGACTAAAATATATAGAAATAAATCTTATGCCTCGAGTCATCCAAGATTTTCATGAGAGACAGCACTACGCCTCGAGTTACTTGCATATAATGAGTCAAATCTACAAATGCTCTCTATCTTTACCTCGACTTAAATAAGGTTTCCTCATGGTTACGATGTAGCTTGCAATCATATCCGAGTCAAGTGTTCTTATCTAATAGGTTGAGAATAGACTTATGGCACCATTACACGTCGAATAGTACTTGAGTCAAAGTTCCAATGTTTTAACGTTATCATAGTGAAATTTTAGAAGGAGCTCAAAGTAGAATCTAGTCAAGATTAAAATATGTATAAGAGTTCTTAAATTAAAATATATATTAGGATTTAGAATATATATATATAGACACTCTTTGAATCTGTCAAGATTGAATTTAAAGATGAAGTATTATTTAAATTAAAATATTACTTTAGGATATTTTTTTTTTTTTTATATATATAGGACACTCTTTGCATCTGAATTTAAAGATGAAGTATTATTTAAGAGTACAATGTTACTTTATGACTACGCATTAAATACTACCACCAACCTTTTTGTTTTCCATACATATGGAAATTAAAGTAATGCTACCACCAACCTTAGACACAATCTACAATGGGAAGATCCTTTGTGTCTAATGAATATAACATAAGCTCACCCCATACATAGTCTAATGAATATAACATACATAAGCTCACCCCATACAAACAAACATACATACATACATATAAAATTTTGTAATAAACTAAGTAGGTATATGTATTTCAGCTGCGTGTGTGCGCTGGCATTGAGGGTGGTGGCCAAAGGTGACACGTGGTGGCGTTAGTGAGGGGCCGATGATGAGATGGCCTCCCTGCAGATGTGATACGTGGCTACTTTTGAGAATGTCCATGAGGCACTTTAAAATTAATAATAATAAATAAATTAGTGACATAATATTTTCATTAGAAATTTGCGACGGAATTCTATCAAAAAATTTGTAGGAAATTTGTGATGGAATCAAAGTTTTGTCAGAAATGGAATTGACATGGCCCAATCAGAGAGGAAATGGATTCCATTGGAAATTTGCGATGGAGTCAAAATTTTGTTAGAAATTGAATTGCCATGGCCCAATCAGTGAGAGAATGGGTTCGTTGGAAATTTGTTTTCATCGAAAATTTTTTATTCCTTTACAAATTACGTTGGAAATTCAGTATTTTTTTTTTTTCGTATTACGCACATACGCTGCTATATTTGCTACTCTTAAGAGCACAATTTTCTTTGTGCTTTAGTATTTATGTTATACTCTATTTTGAGAGAACTAGACCATACTTCATTTATTGAGTTCCTCAAGATTGTTGAATCTTGAGTGGTTTGTACTCTTTTTAGTTGTAAGGGGGAGTAACTATTTTTTTTTTTTTTTTTGCACCGAAGGGAGTAACTATTTCAGTGTAACATAATTGTTATTGTACTGGATTTGTATTATGGCCCTAAAAGCCACGAGTGCAAAAAAAGGCTTTAAGACCGCCTCATTTAGACCGGAGATTCGACGCTCCGGTCTAAAAGGAATGATCGGTGGCAATTCCATAAATATAAATAACTTGTTGGACCGGATCATTTTTTCATTGGTCTTAAATATATTATTCAGACCGGACAAACAAACAACCGGTCTTAAAAATGTTATTAAAAAAAATTGAAATTTCAATTACTTTATAGAGAAATCTCATACAGTCGTACTTATATTTTTGTGGTCCAACAAAATAAGGAAAAATATAAATATAAAAGTCTAAAAGTTTTAAGACCGCACATATGTAATAGCCGGTCTTAAAAGTTATTCTTTTAAGACCGGACATATAATACGGCCGGTCATAAAAAATTAATTAATTTTAAGACCGGAGGTTCATAAGGACCGGTCTTAAAGGTTAACTTTTAAGATCGTCTTATAATTTGTCCATTTGTAAAGTTAAATATTTTAAGACCGGACTTAAATTGTGGCCAGTACGTCAATATTGAACAAAATTGAACAAATAATTAATTACTTTTAAGACCGCACTTCAATATGACCGGTCTTGAATTTTCAATATTAAGACCGTACTTCATTTTTAATCCGGTCTTAAAATGAAGCGCCAAATATACATTTCTTCGCGCGAAAGCTTTTGTTACTCTCATTGAAGAACCTCTGTTCCCGTTGCGAAACTCTTCCTGTTGCATTACCTCTCTTCCTCGCCCACATACGATAGCCTCTGTTAGTCTCTCATTTGCTCAGGCATTCCTTTCTTCTTGTCTCGAAAATGAACGGTGAACATGATTCTATTCGTGTTCCGAGAACGCTAGTTACTGGTATGACTGGTGTGAGTTAGAACGAACCCTCTTCTTCTCACAATGAGCCTTGTAACCGCCCTGCACACCGTGGTAGAAGAGGCACACGAATGATGGATGTAACCCTAAGTCAGACTTCTGGGTCAAGGCTTGAGATTAGTTTGATGAAAAGTTGGAACCTTTCGGTCCTAATAAAAGAAAATATACTAGTTTTGTCGGCTATCTAGCACGCAGCAAGGTTAGCATCTTGACAGATGAGTGAAAAAATGTGGACTTTGGTACAGTAAAGGATCCTATTTGGGACACTATCCGGCTTACATACACTATCCCTGACTGTCAGAAGTTGAAAGACAAGACATTATCTTATTGTGCTGATCGGTGGAAGAAGTTTAAGACCTTTCTAGCTAACAAGTATATTTTTGCCGAGGTTAAGCCTGACCAAAATCCTTGGGACAAGTACACATTTATTGATGAACAAACTTGGCAACAATTTGTTCAGCTACGGACCACTCCTGAAGCTCTGGTGAGTTTATATTTAGTTTTGTTTGCCCTTTTGTTTGCTTATTAACCTGTGCAGATATGTGAATGTTATTGTGTTCATCTAATCCTGTTAGTTAAATGGGTTGGTGTGTGAATAGAAATATACGTTTCCTCCACTGATAAGCACAATTAGACATTGATGTTAGTTAGTTAATTAGTATGTTAACTGTGTAATGGTTTCGGTGCAAGATGTTATTGGGCCTTAAGAGTCAAGCCTCTAACTATATATAAGAGGTTAGTCTAATATGTGTAGGAACCAGTTATGATGAATGAATGAATTGATCGAGTTGGCAACAATTCTCCGCAACTCCCTTTCCTCCCTTTCTCCCAATTTCTTCTACAATTCTACATCTTCCTTAAATAAAATGTTGAAACTTGATGAAGTGAATTTGACTAATGTTTAACGTTTATATGAAGCAGAAGTTATCTAATTTCTGTTAGTGACATGGCTGGAATTCATAATTGATAGTTGTTTTCAATTCTGATTCAAAGAAAAGAAGGGAACAAGCACAAGAGATAGGGAGAAAGAATGATTGCCCGCTTACGGCTTCTCGTGGCGGATATGAAAAGGTCGAAAAAGAATTGATGGCGGCCAAGTGGAAGAGATTGGAAGATGAAGCTGAATCCAATCCTTCTGCAATAGTTGATTAGCCATCTGCAATATGTTAGAGGAGTTGTGGTTGCATATTTGACAATAGCCAAGCGGCGCCTACATGAGTGAACAAACCCGTCTAGTTGCTGAAAGAATTGTAAGTATCGTTATTGTTATTTTTTAGTTACTAAACATGTTTCATTACTAAGCTTCTCGTTATCTGTATCTTCCAGGAAGATCTTAAAAAGAAAGAAGAAAAGGGATCTTTTGTGTCGGACGGAAGGAATGATGTTCTGACCGTTGCGACTGGAAAAATGGATCACTCGGGGCATGTAAGGGGGATTGGAGGATGGGTAGGCCTAAAGCAATACTTTGGTAAATCCAAACACCATAAAAAAGTATGGTTATCCGGGAGGAGATGGAACAGACGCTGGCTAAATTAAGTGAGGAAGCAGCGGCTAAAGAAGCAATGTTTCAATTTCAGATAGTATTGATGAAGGATGAAATGAATCAGATAAGGCTGCTTTTGAGCTCTTGTCCAGAGACCAGTGTTCCCTTCACACATTCACCTGCACCTATGCGAGCACTAGAGGGAGCTGCATTGTTGGACGATCGAGCAACCTTGTGACTTGTATGTGGAGGATCGATAGTCATAGATGATTAGTTGCAAAAGGGACTGTCCACAACTTGGGATCAACTGTACACCACCAACTAATGGTTGATGATGAAGTCAGAGTGTCAGTTGAAACGGTGATCATTGATGCACCTCCCTCTCCCAACTGATCAGCTGAAGCTTGTGAGTGATGTCAAGGGCACCTTCATCTCTTGGCCAGTGAAGCTTGTACATGTCTCTACTCCTCCTGAAGCTTCATCCCTTCCTCCTCAAGTTCCATCCCCTCGTCATGCTCCACCCCCTCCTCCTCAAGTTCCATCCCCTCGTCAAGATCCATCCCTTCCTCAAGCTCTATCCCCTACTGCTAAGTTGACTGCCAAGGAAAAAATATCCGATATGGTGAAGAGTGGATATTTTAAAGATAAATCGTGGCCTGTCAATGAAGTAGTAGGCCTCCGTCAACCTCAACCGGTTTACGTTGACACCGTTGATGTAACGTCCCTGCTGTTTCATGGATAGGAGCTTAAAGATGCAATTGTTCAAATGTTTATGAAGTAAGTATCTGATTCTATGAGTACATAATTTAAATGCATCGTTTAGACACACATACATATATACTAATTCCCTGTCGATGTCATTATTGTAGGTTCATGCATCAAGAATTGGTTCAACAGGGCAGAATCAATGATTTTGGATTCTTGTGCCCAGTCTATGCAAGTACAACACCCTTGGTGGAGAGACATGAGTACATATCAACGAGGTTGTGTGAAATAAGAAGAAAGGTGTACTTGTTTCCATATTACCACGGGTACATATCACAATTCTTGTTTGCAATTCACTTAATTCTGCTACGTATATCACTAAGTACTTTATTGGTGTGAAATTTCAGCTGCCACTGGCAGTTGGTCATCATGTGCATGGAGGACCATAAAGTTATCTTCTTATGCTCCACTCACAGAGATCTGGGGACTATGTTGGTCCAGACCATCAATGAATAAACATGTCATTTTGATTCTCTTGTCTGAAATCTCTGTTGTGAATTTTCAATGAACATTATTGATAAATTTGTGATTTTGATGATAGTGCCATGAGGACCTTCCAAATCGAGGTAAACAAAAAGCGTGGGTATCAGGCCACTTATCCTAAATGGCACACATCAAAGGTTGGTACATATTTGGACAATGGCACATTGCCTTGTGAACTTGGTCAGTAAGCTATATATGCTCTTATATATATTTCTTGTTCTTTTTAGACCGTCGGCAAACCAAAGGAGTCCAACTTATGTGGCCAAGTACATCATAAAACACATATATGATATTATCAAACAAGGAAAGACTAAATTAACTACAAATGTAAATGTATTTGATGTTACATATTATGGTTGAATTCAATTTCTGACATTATGGCTGAATTCAGTTTCTGGATTAATGTTACATATGAAATATGCACACAATTTAATTCAGTTTCTGTCTTTCATGTTACAAAGGTTTGCCTGTCCTAATCCTTTTCCGATGATGAATTGGAGCACATACGCAATTTGTTTTGTGAATATCTATATGACACGATTAACAATCGGGACAATAATTAATGTCCTAAATTCATTTGTAAATATATCTTTGTAGCAACAATAATTTTCTGTAAATTTTTTTATTTTTTTCGAACAATTCATTCATTTTTAAATATACACGCAATGTGTAATTCAATAATAAATTTGTTTATTTTTTCGAAGAATTCATTCTAGCTATTTAGTGCTTGAAATTTGAGGTACAGGATGTTGTCAATGAGCAATAAGAGACTAAACCTGAAAAGCATTCGCGACTTTTAGGATGTATATTTTTTAAACATTCGGTCCTAAAAGTCCTCGTTTAATTCTAAAAATTTGGCTAGACTTTTAGCACCGTATATTTGATGAAAGACCGGTCCTAAAAGTCCTAAAAAAAGCTGGACTTTTAGGACCGTATGTTTATTTTAAGTCCGGTCGTAAAAGTGTTAGTTTATTTTAAAAATACGTTGTAACTTTTAGGACCGCATATTTATTATACCTCCGGTCCTAAAAGTATTCATTTAATTCTAAAGACTTTTAGGACCGTATGTTTGTTGAATGATCGGTCTTAAAAGTATTCATGTGACTTTTAGGACCGTATACTTTTTGTGTCCGCTCCTAAAATTCTTTTTTTTGGTAAATATTATTTAACCTTTAGGACCGTGTATTTGTTAAATCTCCGGTCTTAGCAGTCTTCCTTTAAATAGAAATGTTGACTCACTTTTCGGACAAATCATTAGGGTTAAGATAATCGAGGTTTTGGCGTTCGCTCAAGCTAGGTTCTTTGTTGTTGTCATTTTTACCTCTCATGGTTTTGAGCAGCATTATCGTTGTCCCTTTTCTTTGTCTTTTTTCTTTTTTTCGGAAAAAGAAGGAAGATAATGAAAAAGACACTTTGTTTCAAATCAGGGCGAGGTAAAACCGACGACAACGACGGTCCAACCTTGAGAAGAATAGTTACTTTGTTTGTTTTTATTCGAATATAGTAAACGATCTTTTTTTGTTTTTTGTATGTTCTTAACTGTATTCTGCGCATTTTTTTAATGTTGATCACACACTAGGACAATGTTTTGTTTGTTTACTTTTTTTCAGAAAATGAAAGAAGATAATGAAAATGAAAGGCGATCGAAAAGGAAAGCAAAAGATTTATTATATTTTTTTTTTTTAAAGAAGTATAGAAAAAAATAACAACATTTACTCCTCCCCATCGTTGTCGGAGGGGAGGGAGTCGTCGGAGACGTTGTCATCTAAAGGATTGTACTCAACGTCCTAGGCGTCGAGTATCACGTTGAGCTTGTTGTTGATGGCATTGTAGACTTGAAAAAGCTGGCCTAATCGTCGGTCTATATGATCGACGTGGGCTAGGAGGTGGTGCATCATCTGTTTGAAGGTCGGGTCCGGAGGCAGCGGAGGAGGAGGGTACGGAGGAGGAAGAGGATTAAGAGGAAAAGGAAGACCTCGTGGTGGTGGAGCAGCCATTACGGTGGAGGTTGTAGAAGTGATGGAGAAGAATGTAAAGAAAATAAAGTAATAATGGGTTTAAATAGAGAACCCATCCCGAACAATGTGAAACGCGGAAAACTTTAATAAGGAGACGCATAGTTCATCGAGAATACGAGGAGACGCCTAGTTGAGAAGTTTATCTGGAAGCTGAAGAGACTCGAATCATTCATTTGAACGAGTGTAAGGATACGACTACGCTATTTGATTTAATACCGGATATTGTAAAAGATCCGTTCTTAAAATTAATATTTTTTAAGAAAAAAATCTTACTTAAAAAAATTGAATTGAAAAAAAAAATGAATTTTAGGACCGGATAAATTATAAAAGGTCGGTCTTAAAAGTAATGGAATTGATTAAAAAAATAAATAATAGACTTTTAGGACTGAATATATTATAAAAGGTCGGTCTTAAAATCAATTGAATTGAAAAAAAATTAAATAATAGAATTTTAGACCGCATATTTAAAAATCCGCTCTTAACACGTCTCTTGCTCTCTGCCTTTATTAACTCCTCATACCTCTATGTCCTTATTAATTCCTCACTACCTCGTAACTCCAAACTACATACGTGGCTATCTGAGAACTGCTCTCTGCCTTTATTAACTCCTCATACCTCTCTGTCCCAACTGCTCAAACCATGGTTAGATACAAGAGAACCGCTCGTAGGGGTAGACTTACTGGTGATGCTCGTGCCTTCCGTAGATCGTTATTCGGTGCGCCTCCTCCAGCGAGAGTTCGTTCTATTGTGACAGAAGAGTCTCGAGTCGTTGGACCCATTGTTATTTCTTTGGATGATGAAGAGGTTGTCGCACCCCCCGGCCTTCAAACCATGATGCGCTGATGCGAATAAGACAGGAACTTGCTGACCTCCGACGGGAAGTTAATGCTGCTCACGCCGATATCGCCAAGGCTTTGGAGGATAATAAGCTTTAGGTTGTTTAGTCAGATTCTTGTTTTTGATAATTTTCTACTTGTTTTTCTTTTGTATTTTTTCTTGTGTACGTGCATATTCAAGTAATATATGTAGCATTAAGAACTAAGCTTGTGTCTTTTTTTTGTTCATATTCTCCAGTAATTAAAGAAACTCCAGTTTTCCTTTAATTTTTATTAATTTAGTTGCTGTGCTCGCCAAAGCCAATCCTTTTTTTCAAAAAAAAAAAGAGGACTTTTAGGACCGAATGTTTTATAAAACTCCGGTCTTAAAATTAAATGAATAATAAAAATTTAGGACCGGAGTCTTCTAAAACTCCGGTCTTAAAAAGTTATATATTTAGGACCACTACTTTATAATTAACCGGTCTTAATAAAATCCAAAACATGTCTGTCACACGGAATATTAAATGAATAATAAAAATTTAGGACCGGAGTCTTCTAAACCTCTGGTCTTAAAAAGTTATATATTTAGGACCTGCTTCTTTAGAATTAACCGGTCTTAATAAAATCCAAAACATATCTGTCGCGCGGAATATTAAATGAATAATAAAAATTTAGGTCCGGAGTCTTCTAAAACTCCGATCTTAAAAATTTAATTATACATTTAGGACCGGCTACTTTATAATTTATCGGTCTTAATAAAATCCAAAATACTAAAACATGTCTCTGTCACGTGGAATATTAAATTTCCCTTTCTGAACTTCTCTTGTCGCGGCGAAAGTGATTACTCAGGTTCTGTCTTCCACTGTTTGTGAATTGCTTCGTCGTTGGTTCGCTTTGTTCTCTCGACAATCACTTTCTGGTTCTTAAGCTAAACGTCTATAGACCAAGCTGTAAGAGGTGTTTCGGTTATATAACTTTATGATTTTCCTGCTTATCGTTCTGGGTTTTTCATGGGTTGAACGAAATCGATGAAATGTTCTTGTGGGTTTATCTGTTTTTAATGAATATTGTATTTTGAAGATTATATTTGCACTTTAGACCTACCCAACTGACCAACAAATATTTTTAGGGTACTCTTGTTATCTACAACATCAATGTTCGTGGCGGGAGAAGAAAGACTCAAGAAACGCATTTGAATTTATATGCTACAGGTGAGTCCACAAGATCTTCATGAGATGCATTTAATTTGCTCGTCATGCATTTATTTTGCTTCTTGGATTCACTGTGATACATTAATGACCAAAAGTGATTCCTCGTCATGCATTTATTTTGCTTCTTGGATTCACTGTGATACATGTATGACCAAAAGTGATTCCTCGTCCTGCATTTATTTTGCTTCTTGAATTCGCTGTGATACATTTATGACCAAAAATGATTCTTCGTTATGCATTTAATGGGCAAGTTTCTCCGTAAAAAAAAAGACATAACTGACATTGAGCATAAATATGCAAGTGTCAATTTTTCGGATTATGTATGTTAAATCTTTCCGTCTATAGGAATTCTACTATGGATCACAGTTGGATAAATGCTTTACGGACGAGTGTTGAATATCAGAATGGGGTGAGGGACTTTATAGAATTTGCTAAACAAAATGCCCATGATGATAGTGGGAAGTTTTATTGCCCTTGTGTAAAATGTTTGAATGAGAGGCAACTAAGTTCTGAAGTTATACACACATTTAATTTGTGAAGGATTTTGTAAGACTTATACAGTATGGGTATGACATGGTGAAAAAATACCAAGTGGGCCTCAACATGGGGAAGTGGCCTTTGATGATAATGACACGGATATGGATGATCGCATAGAGGACATTATTCGTGATGTAGGAGAAGAGGCTTTTCATCAATCACATGCATATGGTAATATGTGTAGTGGTGCAGAGACCCCGCTATACCGTGGGTGTAAAAAATACCAATTGTTGAACGCTGTATTGAAATTGGTAAGCTTGAAGGCACGTCATGGATGGAGCGACAAGAGTTTTTCTAAAATGCTTGAGGCTTTCAAGGACATGCTTTCGGATGATAATGTGTTGCTGCATCGATACTATGATGCTAAGAAAATACTTTGTCCACTAGGGATGGAGTACAAAAAGATCCATGCATGCCCGAATGAATGCGTATTGTATAGAAAAGAGTTTGAAGAGAAGCAAAATTGTCCGATATGTGAAACCCTAAGGTACAAGTCAAATAAAGGGCCTGCAAAAGTGTTGTGGTATCATCAAGAAGGGATATGGGAAGATATCACTTTATAAAAGAGTCAATTCATAAGGTAATATTCATATGCAAAATTCTTTGAAAACTTTAAGGTTTTAACTATATTATATTCCTTCTATGTTTATAAACAATGTCACTGACTATTAAGTTTGTTCTTGTTTTATTTTTGTGGCAGGATCCAATCCAAAGAGCCATGTTATAAAAAGGATGGATGAATTACGTTGAATATTATTTTAGGCATGTATGTTGTATTTGTAACTTATTGTATTTGTAAGTAAGTTATCTTATTGTATGAATTAGATGAAGGCATAGTAAATAATATTTGAATATTATTTTAGGCATGTATGTTGTATTTGTAACTTATTGTATTTGAAATGAAGTAAGTTATCTTATTGTATGAATTAATTTAGGTGCTAACTACTCATATTTTTTTGTAGTCATAGTATAATCATTAATTAAGAAGGCCATATGCAGGTATGAAATAACTCATGTATAAGCATAGAATAATTGAATAATATTTGTATTCTAGCCCCAATTTTCCTAATAGCATCAATTTATTCAATAATTGTTCATCAAAGCTTATAGATCTGTAAAGTATCGTTTATCATTGTCATTAGTCATGTGCTGGATTAGAGGATTAACTATGGTTACTAATCCCTAAAATTCCCTATTAATACTACCCCTTTTATTTATTCATTAAGTAATAATCTCCTTTATTAATTAATAATTCTCTTAATTACTCATTCTTTTTTTTATAACAATAACATTTATTTACTTTATTATTATTATTACTATTATTTTATTTATTATTATTTCTCCTTTTCTAATAATAATAATTTATTTAAGAACAAAGTGCGAGCATGTAACCTATGACATCACCTAAGATTTAGTTTCTTTAAGGATAAATGTTAGCCTTTATGTTGTTTTACCATACCTACAAACGCTTCCATTCTAAAATGCTACATGATTAAATGCAAAGCATATTCTACGTATTTCTCACATGATTCATGTACATTGCTAAAATTCACCATTATAATATTAAAATAAAATTATAATTTCAGCTAGTAGATTGAAACATTCAAAATTCATTTACCCACCACGTGATGCATAAACTTTAGAGTTTGCTGACTTAAAAATTCATCTTTCAGCTCTTCTAAGTTTTAAATGATTTATATATATACTTATAACCTCAATCTACAAGTGTGTGGATTTGATTTGGTCATTACTTTAAACCATAACTTATACATATGTTATACACCCACAAACACACATCAGCAACTTACACACACAACCCTTATAACCCATAAACTCTTTTTCTTTTCTTTTTTGTTCCATATGCAGCAATGTTGTACTATATATAAAATCAGCTTTTCTTTTGCAGCTATTATTTATATATATATATACATCTACTTTTTATCATTTATCATTTTTATCATTTATCTTTTCTTCAATCTTTCTCACGGCAATAAATATATATGACAACAAAATGACTTTTCTTTACTTCCTTTGAGCAACGATTATTCATATCAAGCAAACCTTTAACTTGTATACTTAGATATGAATCTCGGGTTATACTCATGAGTCTTTTGTTTCTTCCCATGCTTAACACTACATGTATATACATATGACCATCTAATACAAGTTCTTCGTTTTCCAGATGCACAACATTTATATCTTTAAACCAGGAAATATATTAAAACACATGCATGAGGGTCCAGCCGTGAAGGATTTGCAATTTACTTTCAAAGTCATGAAACGTAATAACACTTTGATAACCACATCATTGGGTACATATATATGTATTTTAGGTGGTATGCTTTTCTTCTCTTTACAAAAAAAGTTGCAAACCGATAAGCTCATGCATGCATATATATATTCAACATCGTTGCTGATTTATGTCAGTAAGTTTTCAAGTAACTTTCAAGGTTTTTAGGTAGCGACTCACATAGATTTATGCATTATATTTTTTTTTTCTTATTGTTATAAGTGCAAAGCTAACTCCATATATATCTATATTGGCACAGCCACTCATACCAACCCCTACTTGTTACTCTTATTGCAACAAGCTTCACGTGGAACTATCAGTACACCCTTAATGGTTTTATACTCAAAACTTATAGAAAACTAAGAGGAAACTAAGTCGGATGATTACCTCTAGCTGCTGGTTTTTATGGTGACAGTCCCACCGAAACCACCACCTCTGTTTCACGACTTAAGTTGCAGAGTGTGAGGGAAGTGGCTGAACTCTTTCTCTCAACTGCTCTCTCCTACCCTTTCACTCTCTCTCGACTCTGCTGGTGTTGGGGTGGTTATGGGAGCAATGAGAACCAACGACATGGATAAATAATGGATCCATGAACCGGTCATACGCGAGAAAGAACAGACCGAGGGATACTTACGCCGGGCTCGAGACGTAAGGGAGGGTCTCGTGTGTTTCTGTTCTTGCGTGATGGTCAATGGTTTAGGAGATATGCTGACGAGGAGGAGTATGGCATTTCTGTTGCAGCTGATCTGTTTTGCCGCGTTCGACGCTTCTGTCATCTCTTTTTTTTTTGAACAACGTGAGTACATCGCTGTGATCTCTCCGTGAGTCGTTGAGGCCGTGATTGACGCTGAGATTTTCAGCTTTAACATACTTTTTATCCATCTCTCTACTATTGCGTGTCTGGGATGCTGTTTTTTTTTTGTGTTGGGTATTAAATAAATGAGAAGAAGTATTTGGGTTTGTTCGGCCTTATGGTTTTCGTGGTGCAGCTGAAATGATAAGTTAATGGGGATAATAAATTGGCTTTGGTCATGTGTGGGCTGACGTGTGGATGCAAAAGCTTGGGCTGAAATATATGTTAGTTGTTCTTCCCGGTTCATTTGAAATTCAAAGGAGTAATGGGCTGGTTTAATTCAATTTATTGGAGCATTCACTTTGGGCCGATGGAGGATATTGAAGAAATGGAATGGATGTGCAAAAAGTGAGTATGGTTCTACTCAACTGGATATTGGCATTTATGAACTTGCTTTTGCTGTGCGTTTTTGGTGTAGTTGAGGTCATGGGCTGATGTAATTTAAATAGATGGGGTATTTTTATTGGCCCACAGAATATATGGTTAGATGGAACTAGAATTTTTGCGTAGTGTAGTTGTTAATATATAGCTAATGTTGATGTAAGTCCTTCTCAAGAAAAAGTATCACTCTAATAATATTTTATTGGAATAACAGTACCTATACTTTGTTCATTATTTTATTTTATTTTTATTTTGGCACTATGTGTTTTATTTTCTCTTTAATTAAATGTTTTAAGTCTCTTATTTGTACATTAGGATCATTACTCATTTGGTTGCAATTACGGGATATTCATGGGAAATAAATCCTTAATTTCCCTTAAGGATTTTCCCCTCTCAATTAATCTTTCTTAAGCCATAAAATATAATTTCTCAAGCCAAATTCTAATAATAATTTTCCATACAACATTTTTAATTTAAAATCCCGAAAATTTGGGATGTTACATATATAATCAGGAAGAACAGAACAAGGAAAAATTCGGGAAAATTTAGACCGGAAATAAATACGCCGGTCTTAAATGTTCAACTGTTAGGACCAGATGTATTTATATGTCCGGCCTTAAAGGTCAGGTGTAAACATTTGATCTTAAGCCCGGTCTTAAAAGACCAAAAGTTGGTGTTTTAAGACCGGTAAATTAATACGTCCGGTCTGAAATCAAATTTTTAAGACCGGATGTATTTAGCATCCATCTTGAAATTCAGTTTTTTAAAACCGCGTATAATTAGTCGTCTGGTCTTAGTAGCCGCTAATTTTTAGACCGTATTTATTTTGTCCGGTCTTAAAATTCTGATCTTTTAAGGGCGGCCTAATTTTTGGCCGATCTTAAAAGTTGAGTTTTAGGACCGAACAAAAAATATTTCAGGTTTATTTAGTACGACTTTTAAGACCCAATGTTTTAAATGTCCGGTCTAAAATAGTTTCTTTAAGATCGGTTCGAGTCCGGTCTTAAATGTTAGACTTTTAATACTGATTGGAACAAGACCGGTCGCAGTCCGATCTTACTATGCCTCTTTTGTCCGGTCTTAAAAGCCTTTTTTGCACTAGTGAGCCCATTATAAATTAAGAATATAGTGAAAATGAGGTGTTTTTGGGACTAGGTGTAGCTTGCGTGGTAAGACCTAACCAATATAAATTGTTATGTGTTACTTTACTCTTCTCTCTATCGTGAACGATCGATGATACTACTTTAACTTTGTAATGTTCTTTAAATAATTTTTTAAAAAAAAACGCACGCACACACACACACACACACATATTATTTGTGTGGTAGGTACACTGCCACCATTTGGGTCAGGTGGCAGCATCCTGCCACTTAACGTGGCAGAGAGGGAGATTATATTTTAAAAAGAAGAAGAAGAAGGGCAAAACAGCCTTGCTTCTCACTGCCTCTATCACCTATATATATATATATATATATATGTTTCTGTGTGTGAATTAGAGTATGTCTATGTGATTGTGCATGACATTCGGAGAGATTGGGAGAGCAGAGAGAAAAAGAGAAAGAAGGAAAGAAAAGAGAAATAAAGAGAGTCTGTTTAAGTTTTTAAGGGGGACTAATATCTCTCACACTTAGTGTTGTGCCAAAAACTTGAGGTAACCACTTTCTAGTTTATCTTGTATACTTCTTGAGGTGATTATAAGCATATGTTTATATATTTAAATGATATGAATATTTAATTGATGTTACCTATGAAAAAAAATGTATATATGTGTGAAATATATGTTTGAGGGTAAACTTTTTAGTTAAGTGGGATAAATTACTTATGTTGTTATGATTAATTTTTTTTTTTTTTATTTTTTTTTATGAAAGTTTATGTATGGATTGAATAAGTATAAATTGTTGATGTTGAAATTGTGATATTGCACTACATATTGAGATGTACTGGATTGAGATGAGATGTGATGGTAGGAGATTGATTTTATACCACATGGTATAGCCTCCATTGAGCGTGCAGTAGATGACTATAATATTTTCAGGGCCCTTGATATCATCCTTTTCCTTTGGCTAGGATTAGTGTCAACTCTTGGGACAATGACACCTTTCTATATTTGAAAGAAAGGGAACATATGGTCCAATATAAGTTCTGTAGCCTTTGGCCAGGCTACACCTCATCATTGGAGAGCTTGGTGCAATCTCGTCCAAGAGATTAAACCTATTATATTGTAGCCTATGGGTTTTGTCAGCGGTTATAAGGAGGTTATAAGGATGGTTGAGGGAACTATATGCATATTGAATAATTTTGAATTATTGAATGGTTTGGTAAACTACTTAGACTTATCGATATACAAAGGCATAATTGACCCACTTAACTATTTTGTAATCATTCTTTGTATACTTGTTAAATTAGATATGTGGATACTCAGTCCTTGTGACTCATCCGTCATTGTTTATTTTTCAGGTGAGAATTTTGGCGGTGGTACTAAGGGGAAGGCATCTGAGACTTGATCTAAGTTATCAACCTTGTATGTCTCTTTTTGTCACATGAGCACATCTAATGTATATTGCCAAACTTTAGGGCCTTTTTGACATATTGCATATTTTGATCATTCCGCTGCAAATTGAAACTTATAATTATGAAGAAACCTTTTGATATAATGTTTAATGTGGAATGATTTATTTTGACTAGACTTAATATGTTTAGGTATAAAATAGTTATTTAAATGATAATTTTGGAAGGATGTTACGATTTGGTATTAGAGCAGGTTTGTTTAGAGGCTCTAGTTTGTTTAGGTTATTTCATATAGTTGCATTGGCAATATACATTAGTCACCCATGTACTTCCCTTTTCTTAGCCCATTAGTTTTTAGGCTTACTTTAATTATTGATTAATTCTCTAGGAGAGAAAAGATGATAGATCCACTTGAGAAGCAAATTGAGGACCTGGGTAATCAGGGTCAACCTTCAGCACCACAAGACACTAATGCCATCTTAAGGGAGCTATTGACTATGGTACATGGGCTTGGTCAAATTGTGCAAAGGCATGAGGAGGAATTAAACAAAAGACAAAGTCGAGAAGAAGAGCACTCTAATCATGAGAATGGGCTTGAAAATTCCAACACTCACAATGGTCATCATTCTGGCGATGGCCTTAGTACTACAGTAGAGACAACAAGTGACAACTCTCAAGGTATGATAGAATTTCTATTACTAATGTTAGATCTAGCTATCACCCAAGGGGGTGAATTGGGTGTTTGATAAAAACTTTGGAACTTTGAAAATCTTTTCATAACTTACTGAAAGTAGTTTGTATGACAGTAATGATTTATAAAACAATAAACATTCATTCAAACATATATGCTGGGAATTTAAGAGATAAAGGAGGAGAATATGTAAACTGAGATTTATACTAGTTCGGCCCAATCCTTGACCTATGTCCAGTCCCCAAGCTCCACTTGAGATTTTCAATCCACTATTTTCTTTCAACTTGATTACACGTTCTGTACTTGGAGTAATCCTCTCACTAGGATTCACTCCCCCTTACAAACTGTAATCAATACACCCACTTGATTACACACTCTGTACTCGAAGTAATTCTCTCACTAGAACTTACTCCCCTTACAAGCTGTAATCAATACAATGGGTTTCCCACTCAAGATCACACAATCTTGAGTAACTCTAAGATAGTATGGTATGATGTTTACAATAAATCTTCTCTATCAGAAGTGAATGAATAAACACTGAAGTGCAATACAAATTATCTCACTCTCTATGATAAACTATGTAAACATTGAAAACAGAGAGTAAATGATATGAAGGTCAGAGTATGAGCATTTTGAAGATGTAAGCTTGTGTGTTTCTTCTTCTGTCTTGAATCTGTCTTCTTTTATAAGTAAAGATCAATATGTGACCGTTTGAAGATTCAATGACTGTTGGATAAAGAAATATAGCCGTTAGACTCAGATGGAACTAGCCGTTAGAACTTTTGCACAACTTTTGATGTTCTAACACAAATCTGACATTTTGAGATTTGCTTCTAATCCTTCGTTTTAATCATCTGAAACTCACTAACAAATTGATTAAACATAGTTAAGAATAGAAATGAGTGATGATAAGAAGTATCTAGATAATACATGAAGATTTCACAAATTTGGAAAATCAGATTTTCAAACAGAGCACTGAAAACTGGAGTTTTGAAACATAAAATTGGAGTTTGCAACTATTCCTCAAAAGCAAAACTGGAGTGTCCATTTGAAACTTGAGTTTTCTTCTTCCAGAAAGGAATGTCGCGATTTGAACTTTGGAACATATTTTTGAATGGGATCAAAACTCGAGTTTTCAAATTACAAACTCGAGTTTTGGACTCTTGACATTAAAAATGAATTTTAGTCCAAAACTTCAAAACTGGAGTTTTCATCCAAAACTGGAAGTTTCAAAACATTGAAAAAGAGCAAAGCTCTCGGGTTGGCCAAAACTCGATTTTCCAAACAAAACTTGAGTTTTCATTTAAGTATGAAAACTTAAAAAACTACGCCAAGTCAAAACTAGAGGTTTTCATGAAAGTGGCGGTTTCAAAATCTGGGTAAAACATGAATGCTCTCTGCTAGGTCAAAACTCGAGTTTTCATTTAATCATGAAAACTTTGAGAAAAACTGTGCTAAGTCAAAACTGGAGGTTTTCCCAAAAACTGGTGGTTTTTCAAATCTGTGTAAAACTTGAGAGTTCTCGGTCAATCTCAAACTCAAGTTTACATGTCCAAGCTCGAGGTAAGAATCCAATGCAAGAATAATCAACTCCAAACTCATTGTATTATGTCCGTGATGATCCGATGAATAAAGACTATTTTTTACCAGTGTTTTTGCAACGTCCTGAACTGACTATCAACTTTCAAAGGCCATAACTAAGGCATGGAAAGAGGTGCACAAACTTAATCCACAGACTTTTGAAGGCAAGTCTAACCCAAGAATTAGTGAAGCGTGGATCGATCGCTTGGAGATTATGTTCTCCGTAGTCAAATGCAATGAACAACAAAAAGTGACAATAGCAACGATGTTATGGTTGATGATGCAAAAATGTGGTGGAAGAGCATCAAGCCTGTAGATGGAACCAATCTTAATTGGCAAGAGTTCAAGACGATGTTCAATCAACACTATTTCCCAGTAGCTTTACAATCACTTAAGGAGATGGGGTTCTATGCCTTACAATAATAAATTTTTTTTTAGCATTTTACCTCATCACTTTTCATGGTCTCCACTTTTCTCTATGTTCTTTCTCTATTTTTTATCTTTAGACCAAGGAGCTGCGAGTAAAGTCTTATGGTAGTGGTGGAGGACGAAACCTTCTTTTTAAGAATCATAATTCTCCTTATATTTGATATTTTTCATAATCCCGTCTTTTTATAGTAAAAATACTTAACGTGTTTTTATGAACAATCGTAATATATTGTCAAATAATATACCATCATAATGGAAACTAATACTACTATAATATTAATTAATGCTCCCTCTTATCATTATTATAAAGCACCAACTAACAATTCTCACAAATCAATAAAAACAATAAAAGTCATTAAATTTTTCCTAAAATTTAAGTAATTTTCAATATTATCATACTAATTGTACTAAACTCTAATATCATATTAATTATTATTCTCATCTTTAACCGTTATTAATTACGGGCATAATGCAAAAGAATATTTAATGCTCTTTAGAAACAACCAAGTGCCATATAAAAAGATCTATATACACTTGTTAGTTTGTACCTTATAATAGGGACCAGAGGGAGTATATAAATAAAGAATATATTTATATCGTCGTTCAATTATTTTGATTAATTAACTTAATAGTTCTTCTTGAAGCACCGTAATGTATTTTTAAGCAATTTTTTTTTTTCAAAATCCTGCCTTTTATATTAAATACTACCTTTGGTCCTCAATAGGACATAATTTGTAATACAAATTGCACTACAAACTATATCATATATTTACGACTAGAGGAGTAATACTTAATAGTTTTTGTGATAAAAGTTTTACATCAATTTTTTTTTTCCAAAATTCTCGCATTTCTATATACGACAATTATCATTATCAATAGTTAAGTATTCTTAAAAAGAACATAACAATTTTTAGGGAAGAACTATCAATTATTGTCAAATATAAATATAAATATAAATATAAATAAATAAATAAATATATATATATATAAATAAATAAACCTCCCTATAAAGGTGTTGAGATATTAATAGATGTTATATACTAGAATAATAGAATATATTAATCTAATATATAACATCTATTAATATCTCAACATAATGGTTATAATATATTATTGTTAAGTATTTAGGAGTCATACTTTATGGTTAACTATTATAACAACTATGTATTTATTTTTGCTGATATAAAGTTATAAGACAAATGTATAAAAGTGTTACATGACAATTGTTCGGTAAAAACCACTACTAGAAAACAGCTGAATTGCGAAGGAAATTTTTCCGTCGCAAATTTTAGGGTATTTGTGACAGAATGTTGAATTCCGTCGCAAAATGGGCTAATTTTGCGACGAACACATACTTCCATTGCAAATCGACGGTTTTGACCGCCGGTTTGCGATGAAAATACTCCATCCATCACAAACCATCGACAATTTGCGATTGAATTGGAGTTTCCATCGCAAACTTTGGTGGGTACAGTCCATCGCAACCGGGCGGTTCAAACACCGCCGATTTAGTCCGTCGCAAAACGGCAGTGTTTGAACCGACGGTTTGTGATGGAACTCCAATTTCCGTGGCAAACTTTAATGAGTTTGCAACGAAAGTTGAGACGGTCACAAACTCCCATTAAAAATTCCCCAACCCTCTTTCTCCTTCATTCTCATGCATGCTACCGTCCCTTTGCGCTCTTCCTATCATCGTCGTCCGCCCTCCCCCGTTGTCGCTGTGCCATCGCCACCCCTGGTCTACGCCGCCCCCTGGTCGCACGCCCTCACTGCCCCAACTAGTGTCCACATCCACCGTCGCCTGATTGCCAAGTAAGTTTGAATATTTTTTTCAGCTTTTTTATCATTTATTGTTAGATAATTGCTTTGTATTTGGACATGTTTGCTATGATTTATACACTTGATTGAGATTCTTTGGTATAATACTTTGATTATCTATAGTGGAGATTTTTTTTTTGGTTTAATTTTGGGCCCTATGCATTTAGGTTATGAATCTTTTTACTACCTTCGGTCCTAATTATAGAACCACTTTTCTAGTGCAAATTATGTTGGTTATGATTAGTTTTGATGATGTCTTTGATGATGTCTTATATAGATGCCATTATTAAAAGCAAAAAGATTGAGTAATATAGTTATCTCCTACATTGACTAACTGTTGTATTAATCCTAGTTGAAGTATGGAGATGGATCAAGAAAGGAGATTAAAGAAAGGAGAACTTGCACAACATTCAAGTTCTTGTGTTGAAGTATGGAGATGGATCAAGAAAGGAGATTAAAGAAAGGAGAACTTGCACAACATTCAAGTTCTTGTGGTACATGAAGTCTTGATGATCAAACCAGAAGTTGGAATGAAGCTTCATCATATTTGAGCTCCAATGCAGATACGTAAAGATAGCACATGAAGTTCGGAAGCTTTCGGGTATTGAAGAAGGTAGAAGCGCAAAGAATGATGAGCCCAAGTTCAATGATGAAGAATGATCAAGTTGGAGATGAAAGAAGGAAGAACTTGTTGAATGGAATGAAGATATCATTATTCAAGTTCTAAGATTGATTCTGGAAGTCTCCACGATCAAATGGAAATTGGAATGGCTCAATTCAGGGTTAAAATCAGCAAAAATCAGCTTCTAGAAGAGCAAACTCGAGTCTCCAAGTATTAACCTCGAGTTTACCACCTTGATGCAGTATTTTGCCTTCCTGACATGAACAAACTCGAGTTCAGGACCCCAAACTCGAGTTCAGGACTTCAAACTCGAGAAAGGAATCACAAACTCGAGCCAATAAGTGTCTTCAGCATTTCTGGTGTCTCTGGACTAGGCAAACTCGAGCCTGTAAGTACAAACTCGAGTTCACAGCGGTCATCAGAACTTCAGCTCCATTCTGTTTCACGTTCAGCACAGGCAAGGTTCAGTATTTTGGTGATATCTCACAAACCAGAGATCGGATTGAGGTAAAACCAGTGGCATATGAAACTAGACTCCCAATGCGTCATTTTAATATATAATGTAAGCCAAAAGGAGTTTAGATCAAGGAGATATGAATTTTACAATTTGCCACAAACATCACCGTCACAGTCATAACCAAGCTTCAATGTTTTGGTTGTATCTCACAAAATACAAATCCAATTGAGCTAAAATTGGTGCCATTGGAAAGTAGACACACAGATCTTTCCACAAGAGTTGAACGGACCAAAACGGAGTTCAGATCGGGGAGATATGGCCTTTGCAAGTTGACGGAGTTGCAAACTCGAGCCAGACCAAGTCGAAGCAACTAAGTCGAGTGCAAAGTTGCAAACTCGAGTTCATCAGTTATGAACTCGAGCTCGAGAGTTCCAGAGAAGAAATGAACATTTGGAAAAGCCAAACTCGAGCCCGTAAGTGAACAAACTCGAGTTTAGCTCGACGAGAGCAACCAGGTCCAGGAAAACATCCAAACTCGAGCCTATAAGTAGCAAACTCGAGTTTGCGGGTTACGAGAGCATCCGGGCTATTCAAGACAGATCCAAACTCGAGTCTACAAGTTACGAACTCGAGTTCGCGGGTTTTCCAAGTTCTCAATTCAAATTTTTCTTCGATCGAAACCATCTTCTAAGCTGAATGGATAGCAAACTCGAGCCTATAAGTTACAAACTCGAGTTTGTCTCAGGCAGAGAAATCCAACCTTCGACAACACAAGGAAACTCGAGCCTATCAACTACAAACTCGAGTTTACACCTCTGAATCAGAAAAATCACCATGACTGAAACATCATACCTTATCAAGAACATTCAAATGATTACTCAAATGATTTATACTACTTCTTAACATCATTTATATCATTTGTGTATAAGTTTCAGGTGATTAAAGTTTGAGATTACATCAAACTTGACAGAAACCAAAATCTGTCATAAGCTTGAAGATGAACTTGCTGCATTTTTTCAGAAACAGCAAAGAAGATCGAATTCAACAAGAAACTTGAAGAAACAAAGTTGAATGCTCTACGGTAATGTTGTTCAATGGATTCAAATGTTCAATATCTTTAACTACAGATTTGAGAAGTTTTGAATTTGCTTTAAAGTCAAATAAAGCAACTCCATGAGCCACTTGTATTATTTTAATATCTCTTCTCAAACAAAGCAAGTGGGAGACAGCCTGGAAAGTTGGACAGCCATTTCTCAATGCAGACAACAAAGCCTCCACTAACAAAGCTGGACATCATCATACTACAAACAAGATAGCATGGGACACATTCTTGAAGAGCCAAATTCAAATATTCAAATCTGAAAATGTTCCCAACAGCTATATTCAAACAGCAACACTCACAACAGCTAGATCCATGTACAAACACTCATAACAGCTATATTTTCGAATGGGTACAAGTCACAACGGATCTGCAACGTTCACAAGCTTCAACTAGCATAAATACCTGAAGATTTGAACACTTAAGACAGAGAACACAGAGCAAAAATGCAGAGACACAAGCTTACACCTTCAACATGCTAATACTCTGATTTTCATATCATTTACTCTCTATTCTTAATGTTTACATCATAGAGAGTGAAATGATTTGTATTGTGCTTCGTTGTTTATTCATTTACTTCGAGAGAGAAGATTCATTGTAATCATTCTATCATTCTATTCGTGAGTTACTCAAGATTGGGTAATCTTGAGTGGGAAAATTACACTACAAAAATGGTCTTATAATTAGGACAGGATGGAGTATTTCTTTATTTGGTTATTGTATAAGCACTTTCAAAATTTATATTACTGTCCTCACAAATATGCTACTACATAATAATATAATTATTTTTTTATAATCCCCATTAACTTATGGAATCAATTAATGTGAATGCAATGAAAAGTAGTATGTAAGAATCTAAAACAATATTTGGTAGAATATTTAAGAATATAAGAATTAAATGTAGTTTATATAGTATTATCTATATTTTATTAAATTAGCATTAAAATAAAAATTTATTTTCATATTTTTTAAAACAATTGGCATTGCAAAATTAGTTTACTATACATAATTATATAAATAAAATACATATAAATCAGGCATTTAAATAATAATAATAATATGGAAATATTTGTGCATATAATTCAATAGAAGATTATAAATTATACTAAGTATATAATACAAATTAAATGTGTAGTTAATTAATTAATTCAAGATAATAGTAGTATTTTTGGTTAATTAAGAGACATTGCATCTCCTCCATTTAATCCCACCAACATTAATTAATTAGGAGCACAAAGGTGAAAAAAATGCAAAAGAAATGACAACTTAAAAGTAAAGGCTTAATGATTTAATAGATCAATGGAAAATATTGGTACCCCCTTGCTACTTGGTTAATTAAGATTTGTGTTGAGGCTCGATTATATTCTATTTTGCTCATTTGCCACAATTGGATTTTATGTGGATTGTTCTCTTCTGCATCGTTCGACCCTTGTTTTTTTGTTTTTGTTTTTGTTTTTGTTTTTTTTTCTGAAATCAATTGCTGGAATTGAGGTAACAAACTACAACCTTGATGTAATTGTGTGTTTGCATTGTGATGAAATAATAGTATATATGTTGTCCAAAAAATTTGTCATATGTCCCTATTTTTACCTGTACTTTGTCATTCTTTTTTGGCCCGTCAACATGTATGTCCCCATCTTCTGGTGTACTATCCTCATTCTTGGTTGCTTACTGGGATTTGTTCTTTGTTCACTGCATGTGTTTGTTTGTCACTTTCTTGATTAAGTGGCAATTGGTTGGTATAAGCGGCCAGTTGTATTTGCCACTTAGGTTAGTAGCTGAATTAGTTAGTATTACTGTGTTTGTTCCAAAAGTCTTTGTGTAAGGTTGTGTTAGGGAAGTATGGAAGGCGATCATGATAGGAGTTGGATGTACAATCGTCTAACTCAGAAAAAAAAACTTACTCGAGTATTCTTCGAGGGTTTGGAAGAGTTCATCCAATTTGCTTTAGAGCACACAAATAATTCAAGTACCGCGATGAGTTTATCCGTGTGTGAAATATAGGTGTTTAAAATTTCAAGATCCGAGCACGGTCAAAATCCATTTGTGTAGAAAGGGTTTCATGAATGATTATGAATGTTGGGAATATCATGGCGAGGTTCAAAAGACACCGAGTGGTTATTATGGGGACACTAGTCATCGAGATAAGCTTAATCAATATGAACAGTTGGTTATGGATGCTATGGGACCATCGATCGGCCAATACTCATGCTAAACCATCACACATGGAGAGGAGACTGGTACACATAATCAACCATCATACATGGGAGAGGATCATAATCCGGAAGTTGATAGGTTCTACAAAATGCTTCAAGATGCGCAATATCCATTATGGGAAGGTTGCGAACACATTGAAAATAGTGAATATTCATCGCTAGCCGCTACACTAGCAACACTAAGCTTGAAGAGTGATCACCACATGAGTGGGAAGAATTACAACGAAATAGTGCAGATCATAGGTAAGGTTGTTCCAAATGATAATAATCTACCTAAAGATTTTACCAAGCAAAGAAGAAGGTGAAAGATCTTGGGCTTAGGTGTGAAAAAACTCATTGTTGCCCCAAAGGATGTATGACCTATTACAAGGATGATGCTGAGCGGACTACTTGTAAATTCTGTGAACATGACATGTACAAAGTTGTGAGGAATGGAAGGAAAATGACCCTTCGAGCATTAAGCAAGATGTCGTACTTTCCTCTTATGCCCAGACTTCAGAGATTGTATTCATCAGAAAAAACGATTGCTCATATGAGATGGCATCAGGAGCATCGCAAGGATGAAAAATTTGTGATGCATCCATTCGATGTCAAAGCTGGGCTGAAATTTGACAAGGCGAATCTTTTGTTTGCAACCGATCCTCGTAATGTCCGTCTTGGTTTATGTTCGGATAGGTTCACTCTTTTCAACAAGACGGGCAGAAATTATTCCTGTTGGCCTGTGATTGTGACTCCGTACAACCTCCAACCTTCCATATGCATGAGAAGAGAGTTTTTGCTCCTCAACGCGTTAATCCCTGCGTTATCCAACCTAAAAAACAAAATATATGTATACCTCAGGCCTTTGATAGACGAGTTGAAGATGTTGTGGAGTGAAGGGGTTCTTACGTACGATGTATCATTGAGCCAAAAATTCACCATGGAGGTTGTCTTAATGTGGGCAATAAATGATTTCCCTGCATATGGGATGTTGAGTGGCTGGCAAACGTAGGGGAAGCTTGCACATCCGGTATGTCTTGAACAGAACGTGGATTTTAGCTTGCATTACAATCACAAGGTCTGTTGGTTTGACAAGCACCGACAATTCTTGCCTATCAATCATCCGCTTATGAAAAATAAAAAAGACTTCAAGTGGAATGTGGTTGAACGGTCAGATAAACCTCATAGTTTAAGTGGCCAAGAAATATGGGAGAGGGTAAAGCACATTCAAAGTGTTGAGGAAGGAGCTGCTTCCAGCGAACTTGAGGGATATGGCGTTCAATATCATTGGAACAAACACAACATCTTTTGGGAGCTACCATATTGGAAAGATCAATTGTTAAGATATAACCTCGATGTCATGGATATTGAGAGAATGTGTTTTGCAATATTCTGTACACTGTAATGGACACCAAGGTAAGACGAAGGATACAATCAACGCAAGACGTGATATAGAACAGATTTGCAGAAGGCCTACTTTGCATTTGGTGGATAATGCCACGGGCTGGACTTCCAAACCTAGAGTGCCGTACACATTGAACAAAGAGCAGAATTTACAATTGTTCCGATTGGTTAAAGGTCTAAAACTCTTAGACGGTTATGCATCAAACTTCTCAAGATGTGTTGACATGAATGAGGCAAAGTTATTCGGGATGAAGAGTCATGATTGTCATGTTTTCTTTTAGAGATTGTTGCCGTGGGCCTTCAAAGCATTACCGAAGCATATATGGATTATTCTGACAGAATTTTCCTTATTCTTTAGAGAAATTTGTGCTTCTGAGCTTAATGTTGATAAGTTACGATAGCTGGAAGAAAGCGTGCCAATAATGCTATGCAAATTAGAGATGGTGTTTCCTCCTAGCTTGTTTGACTCAATGGAACATTTGCCTGTTCACTTGGCCTACGAAGCAAGGGTAGGAGGTCCGCAACAATATAGGTGGATGTATCCTTTTGAAAGGTAATATATATATTTCTTCTGTTTATGATTAATTGAAACACGTTGTGCTATAGTTTATAAATACCCTCTGATTGTCCATTGTAGGTTTTTACGCACACTTAAGTACAAGATCAAAAATCAAAGGTATGTTGAAGAATCTATTGCTGAAGCATATCTAGTCGAAGAGGCCACTAAATTTGCTTCATACTATTATCCCCCTAAAGTTATATCAAGATGGAGAGGGGTACCTCACAACGATGATGGTGGTGAATCGAGTGGTCAGATATCAATATTTAATTATCCTGGCCAAGTCGTGTGAAAACATTGTAGGTCAACTCTGGAAGGAAGTGATAAGAAAGTAGAAGAGTGGTACATTCTAAACAACTATGAAGAGGCCGCCCCGTACTTAAAGTAAGATTTCCTCTTTTGTTATTGTTACGGTAAGTATTAAAGTATTGATTTCACTTTTTTGTTACAATCACTTCTTTAATTGGGTCTGATTTACAAATCCTTTGATGTTAGATTCCGAAGTTGATCAACTCATGAACGCTGAGTTTCCTAATTGGTTATGATCCTAGTTCGTGCAAAACAAATCAGCTCCCTAGGATGTTGTGTGGAGTTTATCTTATGGATTTGCAACAACTGTTACCTGGATCAAAAAATATGTAATCAATGGTATCGGTTTACAATTTTTGAAGCGAATGAAGATACAGAAAGTTGCAATTACGGTGTATGTTGTCGAGGTGGCCAAGTTGACAGGTCGAGGGCGATTACTATGGGAAGTTAATTGACATAATTCAACTAGATTACAAGTGGGACAAGTTGGTGACTCTATTTAAATGTGAGTGGTTTGATAACACTCCGCATGGGACAAAAGTGGACAAATATGGAAATGTTGAGATCCACTCATTAAGGAGATATATAGTTAGTTATGACCCATTCATTCTTACTCAACAGGTGGAACAAGTTTATTATACATCATACCCCACATCTCGCCAAGGGTGGATGGGAGTTATCAAAACCAAAGCATGAAATATTATACCCAAGTCGAAAGAGACAGAAACAAATGACGATATGACTGAATTGTTCCAAGCTGATGTGGAACATGTATTACCGTAAGTATTACCGAGGATGATCTACCAAGCAATCTCTTTGATTCCGCTGTAGCGTTAGAGTTGATTCCTATCCATATTGACAATGAGGAATCAGACGATGAGGCACAAGAGATTTACTCTGATAGTGAATCTGAATTCAATGACTATGAGACATCGAAGGAAGGTGTCCAAGCAGAGGTCGAAGAACAGGAATCATCCGATTGATTTGTGTTAGTTTTTTCTTTGTTTATGTCAATTTATTATACTAGATACTTTGTTATTGACATATTAAGTATATTTCTTATATGAATATATAATTCGACATAATATTTATAAATGTTCAAAGATGGAGCATTCAGCAGGGAGATCAGGTAATGGTCGTAGTGGTGGTAGAGCCCGGCCCCGTCCTATCAGAGGGGGTAGGGCGACATTATCTACCCCGACTTATCCATAGCAAGGAGCAGAGCAGGTTGAGTTTACGATTTTTAACTGATTTACATATATTTTGTTTTCTTTAAGCATCTATGTTCTAACATTTTCAATACTTCTTCCTTAAGCACACTACGTCGCCTCGGAGTCAGGTCGGGGAAGCTAGTTCCTCCGACACACCAGTTTGGAGATCAGTTGATCCTGCAACAGGGCTAGTGTGGATCCATCCTATCGGCACCACCGAGTAAGTCATGTAAAGTTACTAGTGATGTTATGATTTTTTACCTTTAGTTTGTATGCTAATATTTGAACATTTCCTTTGATTTCAGGTTTGAGCCTTATAATATGGTGATGAATTTCATAGGGGATCAAATATTCCATAATTTCAATCAGCCTTGGGCCAGTTGAACAGAGATTCCTCAGGATGATTGAGACGCTTGGTTCAATGAGTTCTTGGTAAGTTATGTGATTTATGGTTATTAATTTCTTCTCATCAAAATGCAAACTGATTAACTACTTTTATACTTTAGAGCACTAATTGTTTATTATTTATTTTCAGGGAAAGTTTAAGTGGTTGCCTAATAATCAGGGAAATTTAAAAAAATCTTATAACTTCAAGGGAAGCAAGTGGTTGTCTAATAAGTTTTATAAATTGAGACGTGATAAGGGAAAGAAAACTTGGATTCAACCTGAGACAGCAGAACAGTTATTTCAAAGATGGGCCACCGATGAGAAATTTATAAAGCAAAGTGAATGAAATAAATTAAATAGGGACCAAATGGATGGACTGTCATATACTGGCGGCTCCATTCCATTTAGTGAGCATCAACGAAAAATTGTAAGTATATGTTATTTTCTATTTCAACATTCAATATTTTGTATTAACGGTCATCATTTGTGTTTGCAGGAAGAGTCTGGGGAAGTTCCTGTAGAATTGATTCCTTGGACCACCTTTGAGCGAACCCATTCCCAGGAGATTGAAGGTAGTGGGAAGCACTGGATTAACGCCAAGTCCCAGCAATTCACGGTGAGACATCAGTTAGATTTACTATTTGTTTCAAACAGTAACATATTTATTTCATTTTACATGTCTTATTTGTGATGTATTTTTGTGCTTGTAGGAGACCTATCAATAGCTGACACAAGAGAGAGACTCACAGATTGAGAACAACCCAGCTTCCTCTTATTTCGATAACGAGAGTCTCTTCATCCAGGCTGCAGGCGAATTTGACAAGAAGGGGAGAGTCTTCGGGATGGGTACCTTTGCCAGTGAACTGAAGTCGTCTACAAAGTGCTCATCTCGTAGTGTTGGAGGTGTTCATGTAGGTAAACATAATACTTTTGCTATCAATCGCAAACCATTATTCCCTCGTCCATTTAATGAGGTACAAAAAATAAAATGACTTCGTAATGTTGGATTTGCAAATGATAAGAGGGTAAGGTGTTAGAACAGACGGTGAGGGAGCAAGGAGAGATGATTAATAAGATGCGAGCACTTCTCCAGTCCCTATTGAAGGACGGAGGTGCGGGGTTCCTCCTAGGGATGATGACCATACTGGTGATGATGATGATCATACTGCTGCTGTTTTTTCCGAATTTATATATTTTTTTAAAAAATAAATTTTGCAACGGAAAAGTATTTCCCTCGCAAATTCAATGTTGGAATTTGTGAGGGAAAATTCTTCCGTCGCAAATTCTGGAATTTGCAAGAGAAATACTTTTCCGTCGCAAAATCAAGGTTTTGTGAGGGAAATACTTTTTCTATCGCAAAATTCATTTTTATGACAGAAAAATGCATGTTTTCCATCGCAAAAAATGGTTTGCGACGCCATTTTTTGTGACGGACTGTATTCCATCACCTTTGCGATAGAAAATGCTTGTTTTGCGATGGAAAAGTTCCGTCACAAAACAAGGCTTTTTTTTTTTGTAGTGAACTGTCATTTTTGTTAGTAAATATATGATTATTAATAATTACAACCATTATATTTTCTTGGTGCATATTTAACCATTAAATTTTAATGTTTTATATTCTTGTGTGACCTTTGCCTTGACATACATGACACTTTATTTGCTATAACAGTTATTATTAAGTGTTATATATGTGCGATTTTGTAATTGTGAAAGAATTGTTAAGTATGCTCTTCATGCAGTATAGTTATTAATAAATAACCAATAAATATATCTTCAATACATCATGGTTTGAAACCAGTAAGTAAGAATATGTAACGTCACTATACATAACAGTTCGTAACCGTAGTGTATGATTCAAAATAACAATGATGAAAACCCTTTTTCTGTAGTAGGGATTTATTCATGAAAAGTTACATACTTACAAATTTGACTTATTCAATTGGTATTATTTATATTACTATTTTACTTGTTTAAGAGGAATTTGACACTTGCATATGGGAGCATGGTGGCTGCCTGCTGCTGATTACAAGTCACTGATCTCCACCAACGATTGAACCTTTAGACTTTTTACCCACAAAATTTAATTTCATTGTAGTATATAGGGGTATAATGAAATTTTAAAATTCTTTGGGGTTAACTAAAATAAACTTGCTACAATAGGGATTAAGTTAATTTATTTCAAGGATTGAAAAAAAAAAATTAAACATGTTCACGCGAATGTCCTATCAACAAATTTATTTGATTTTGCAGTCAAATTTATTTGATCTGACGACCATATCGATTTGGCGAGTCATCTCATGAAACGACTTTTATGCCCATCCCTTGTAAGAAGTCAGTTGTGTGTGGGGAATATGTTGGGCATCCCACAGCATCTATTCAATTGGAGCCGAGACTAATTTTAGAAACCTTTTTAAAAATGACACATAGTCTACAAAACTCAGATAGGACTAAGAAGTCAATTGTGTGTGGGGAATATGTTGGACATCCCACACAGCATCTATTCATGAGAATAAGCTAATTATTTAAAAATATAGATGACTTTTAAATGCATCAAAGTAAGGCTTTCCTCATAAATGTGCCTTTTTTTCGTTTTTTATTTTTTATTTTTTGTATTTTATGTTGATAAATTTCCTAACTTGAAACCTAATCTCCATCAATCTGAGATTTTTTCTTTCTAATTTTCATTTATTTAAATTTTTTATATTTTCCCCTCAAACAATTTCCTAATATAAACATGTCGATGTAAATGAGAGATATTTTTTGTAGTTTTTATTTCTCCTCCATAATGAGTGCACACTACTACTCTGAATATCAATCAGCATCAAAGGGATAAATTATTTTGAAATTTATTATCATTTATTGCAAAGCTCAATTTCAAGACAATCATCACTAATGATGATCATTTTTCAAATTTCAATGACAATCCAAACAAAATTGGGGTTCATAATTGGTAATTAAAAAAGATAGAAGCAAGGGCGTTAACTTTCTATACTGGTTTCCAGGTGACCCGGTGGAGTAGAAACTTTCTACATCACTTATCAGCAACCGATGCAAAAAGTAATTAATTTTGTAGGAAAAAATAATTCGTTTTTTTTTTTTTTGGGTTGACCTTTTTACACCAATTGTTGTTTTAATAGGCGTAGAAAGTGTTTTGTACGCTGGTTGTTCTTTACAAAAGATGTAGAATGTCATTTGAAACCTAAAATTTGTCTTCTTTGTTCATTTGCCACTGCAACTTCTCTTTTCTGTTCATTCTACTGGAAAAATGCTTTGTCGAGATTGACACAAGTATGGGCATTGTCTATGTTCTATGTTCATAACCGAGTTTTTTAATATAAACAAATATACTATTGACTTTTTAAGGTTTTATGTTGTCATGAGAATTAAAAGGATACTCTTTGTACAAAGTAATTAATTTCTCATAACTGATAGAAAAATTAATTACATGAGTTAGGTTAACTCACTACACCAATGCTCTTGACCGTTAAGGATAAAACCGTCAAATATAAAGTGGCGGATTTAGTGTAAAGACAAACTTGTTGGTTCTTAAAACCAACCGTGATCAAATATTTGACGGTTGTATACAACAACTGTTAAATATATTTTTAATTTTTTCCTTTAAATGTAAACATTTACTCAGATGGTTGTTTATGAAAAATGTCAAGTAAATGATGCCAATATTTGACAGTTCATTTAAAACAATTGTCAAACTTAACTACTCGAGGATTCTTCATTTTGCAACCCTTCAAGTATTTTCTTTTTAAAATCCTTTCAGGACCCTTTACATTTTGATTTCAAAGTTTCCTGTTGCCTCTGTGCTCTCTCCCAACACCTCCGAGCAGTCCATTTAGACATCCCCTACCACCATTTAACTCCCTCTCGTTGCTGGGTTGGTGGTTCTCCTCCATTGTGCATTCATAGTTCTTCGTAACGGCCTTAAGTTAATTATTTCACAAGGACTTTTTGTTAGTTCTCATATTATTATTTTGATGATAACAAATCTTGATATACAAAATAGAAAGTAGACTTAATGGTTTAAGTCACTCGAGTGATAGAACTGCATTTAAAATAAATACGAATCAACAAGATACTCGAGTGAATATTATTCACTTCAAGTGATTTAAAAGGATCACTCGAGTGACAATTAATGCACTCAAGTAATGCATCCTAACTTCCAGTGTTTCTGCAAGTCACTCGCTAAATTTTAGAAGTGATGCAAGATCACTTGAGTGATTGGTTAAGCACTCGAGTGATTTCTCATTAGTTGCAAGAATTTGGAAGTGATTCACATAAATTCTGATATTTGGAGCAAATCACTCGAGTAATGTGCCAACTTGCAAGTTTCAGTAAGGCACTCACAGATGGACTAAGAGTGTGATCTTAACAAAAGAGCACTCGAGTGATCTAGATAATCACTCGAGTGATCCAAGATCACTTGCAAACAAGTGTAACTAGTCCAATTAATCACTCGAGTCACCTGGTAGCATTGAAACTTTTTCCAAACAACAAAAAATCACTCGAGTTACCTTTTAAACACTTGAGTGATAAGCCTTTCTACAATACTACACTACCAAACTCAAAGTTCATCTAGGCACTCGAGTGACAAGGCATCATTCAAGCGATCCTAAATCACACTTGAGTGCATGTTCATTGCCTTTTGAAAACCAGCATCTCAAAATTTTGATGCCTATGATTGACATATGATTAAACTCTATAATTACTTGTACTACTACTTAATGTCACTAATCTTGTTTATGTATAAGTTTCATATGATTAAAGCTTGAATTAACTTCAAAAGCAACAAAAGAAAAAATCTATCAGAGCATTAAATGCAAAGCAAAGCAGGACAGAGAGATTGCGTCTAAAGCATTTGATGAAGTGAAAAGAAAGCAACACAAAATTGAATTTCATCAACGACTACAATTTATCTCTAATGGACAAATGTGAATGCTCACAACGGTCATTAATGGTGACTTCTTATAAATAGCAAAGCATTCAAGTCACATCATTAACTAAGCTAACGACAAATATTCTATATATTTATTCCTCGCTTATTCTCGATATCTTCTTATATTTGATTTGTTCTTCAATTTTTATCTATTTACTCTGTGAGAGAGATTACTAATCTTATTCAATTCTTATAAAGAAAATCTCAAGGTAGTGAGACCTTGAGTGAGGTTGTCAATTTACAAAGTGTAAGGGGGAGTGAGTGTCCTATTGAGAAACTCTCTTTGTACTATGGTGCCAAAAACCCATCGAATCTTAAAAATATAGTGAAAATCTCAGAAACGCTTTGAAGACTAGACGTAGGTTAAGAGGTTAAGGTCGAACCAGCATAAACTCTTGTGTACACTTCGATGATATTTCTCCAACTCTTATCTTTTAATTAAGTTGTTAATTGCATTTGTTTTTAATTTTTTAATATCACCCAATTTTCCTCCCTTTTATATGAAACGTTGGAACTAACACTTTTGAATCCAAAGATCCAAGGGTGTTCGGTTAATATGATAGGTCTCTGTCTTAATGCAATCCCCCCAAAACTTTATTGGTACCCCCGAATGAAAAAGAATATTACTTCGTGCAACATTAAGTGAAGCTGATGTTTCCTCTCCACTACCCCATTTTATTGGGGAGTGTAAGGGCAACTGGTTTCATGTAGGATTCTCTTGTCATCTAATATAGTTTTAAGCTGGTGATTTCACAAACTCCAAGTCATAGTCAGTGGAATTTTCTTAATAACAGCAGAAAATTGAGTCTCAACAACACATCATGCAAAATATTTATTTAAGGATTCAAAGGTATCACTTTTATTCAACAACAAGAAAACCCAAATACATCTAGAGAAATCATCCACAATAGTAAGAAAATATCAATGTCCTTTTTAAATTGTCAACATGTATGAGTTCAAAATTAAAGTAGAAGATGAAGTGGATACAGAGGGAGAAAATGATAAACAGACCTGCTTAGCTTGTGAACATACATTGCAATCTCTAATAGAATGAAACTCTATCTCAAACTTCAAAAAATATATATATGGCTAGTTAAGAGAATCTAGGGCAGCATGCCCAAATCTGTTATGCCACAATTCTGAATTTTTGTGTCTTTGCGAATTATTTTGTACATTCATAAGGTTGTCCAACTTTAAACTCTTTCAAATTAGGTATAACTCCTCACAACAAATCTTACTAATCAGCTGGGATTTCGCAGTCATAATCTCCTGAAAGATACAAAATTCAGGATAGAATGACACAATACACTTCATTTGTTTAGTTAAGTTGGAGATTGATATGAGATTAAAGCTGCATTCATTAGTGTAATATACATCATGCAAAACAATGTCATCAAATAATTGCAAGGTATGCTAATTGTATCTAACATGTCAAACTACTAACTACATGACATGTAGAGCCAGAATTCAATATCCAACTAGATTGACATAGGAAGGGGTAATGCATTAACCAAACCCAATACGTGTTCCTCAATGTAGTCAATTAAACCCACAGCAACCTCCTCTGATTCTTTCTGCAAAAGCTGCAGTATTTGATTGTGGAACATTAAGAAATAATTGAAGCAAACTGAACATACGTACCATAAAATCTGTGCAGCATACACGCACACACACTTTCACGTAATTGTTTGTAGGCTGGATGAGTTTGGGTGCTTATCAATCTTGATGAGCACTTAAATTTGGATATTCACGTTTATTTTTTTCTACTTTAATTTTTTTAAAATTGTTATATTAATATGTACAAAATATAAAATAATGATAATATCTTAACTGAAATTTGGGTATGAAATATATTAACTGTCTTAAATTAATTTGAATTGATCAAATTTATTTATTTTTTTACCTTTTATATTTGTTTAAAAAACTATTTAAAAATATACAGAATCTAAAATAAGTAAAATCTCTTAACTGTCCTTTTTAAAAATATTTTTTTATTTAAAAATAATCAGTTAAAAATTGTAAATCTAGAACGTTAATTATTTATTTGGATTGCATAAATTTCATCCTGGTTCCACACCCAAACTGGGGTTGGAGATAGTTACAGGCATAAAAGGTGGTGGTGGATGGTTTAGGAAATATAGTACGGATAGTTTGAGTCTGATACTTCATTTAAGTTTGAGAGGTATTACTGACTAGACGAGTATGATCCGTGTTCTGATCTACTTCTGAGGTCCTCACAAATAATTCGCCCCGTTGCAGGATCACTTCCACGCTTGATTAATTAAAAAACAATATAACAAATATTTTAAAATTCCAATTTTTGTTGACTCGTTAACGGCTAAAAACTCTCATGTAAGTAATGGTTCGTACTACTACTACGTACTATGAAGGTGTAAACATTAAAATCATTAATTAGTAGGAATGAAAATAGATTAGGCTAAACCAGGCTTTATAGCTAAATAGGTATAGACTTGCAATGGAGGTCTAAAGCCTAAGCCATCTTGAGCCTATTTTTTTTTTTTTTTTTAGGCTTAAGTTTGAGCTTTCAAAAGGCTTGACAAGACTTAAAGCCTTTTTAAAAGCCTACTTAAAATATATGCATTTAAATAAGGTAAAAGCATATGACTCTAAGTTCATATATAATCTCTGAGCCTATTTAAAAGCCTATATTATATCTCAAAACTTTAGGATCCATTCTCACCTATTTGGTAAGGATAGAAAACTAGGGGCAACAATTGTCCAACCAAGTATGAATGAGAAAAACTAATCTTCTATTGATTAAGAAGGTATGTTTTCTAAAATCAACCCAACATCACAAGTAACATGTAAAACTATGTTTTACCTCTTTCGCATTTCTTACACAAATTGAGACAAACTCTTCTTATTAGTATTATTATATTTCATTTGGACATAACTAAAATAAACTTATTGCAATTATTATGCTTCAACAAACTATAGAAATCAAAAGAGAGGGAATGAAACAGTATTGCCACCTTGAACGATTGAATAGAAGTAGATGTCTTCAATTGACAAATGAAAAGGTTGAGATCATGGGTTAATTAATGATGGGATATGAAACTTATTGTTAAGACGAGTAATTTTATAAATAATTTTTATAACTGATTAAATGATATATAATTATACATAATAATTTTTTTTTTTAAAATAAAGGCAAATAGGCCAGGCCTATAAACATGTAGGCTAGGCGTCATAAAGATAAATCTAAATTTACCTAAATAGGCATGAATCTAAGTCTAGTCTATTTATTGAATAGGTTAGGCTTAAAGTAAGTTAGGTTGGAGGCACCTAATAGGAGTCTTGGACTATTCTTACCTTTATTAATTAGGCTCCTTGTAAAAAAAATTAGTTCAAAAAAGAAGAACAAGGAATACGCATTTCTTACAAAAGTGGGGAGGGAAAATTTTTGAATATACGTACCTAAGGGTCTAATAATATTCTATCAGAGTAGGAACACACATTTCTAAGACAAACTTGAATATACATACCTAATATATTTTTATTAATCACTCTCATCGTGTATTACATATATATAAAAAAATCTTTAAACTTTATTAATTTTACCTTAAAAATTCAACAAATTTCTAACTTTATCACCACTTAATATATATTATACGACATAAAAATAAAGTCAATATAATAATAGTGAAAAGAAAACTTTGGTCTAATGGTGGACCAACTAGACTAAAAAGTGGGTGAACTAAATTCAAATTCCACCTTATTCAAAAAGACCCAGAGAGAGAGAGAGAGAGAGAGAGAGAGAGAGAGAGAGAGAGAGAGAGAGAGAGAGAGAGAGAGAGAGAGAGAGAGAGAGAGAGAGAGAGAGAGAGAGAGAGAGAGAGAGAGAGAGAGAGAGAGAGAGAGAGAGAGAGAGAGAGGCATCTTGGTCAAAAATTAAAGCCTTAATTTAGATTAGTTGCCCTACTATAGAAATTGCCACACATTATTGTTATTAATTGTCATACTTAACGGTTCCAAATTGGCATATATGTGGTTCTATATTTGCTCCACGCAAACAAATTACAGTTCTTCTCCATTATTTATTTTTGACCTATTATAACAGTTATAAGATAACATTTGTTATGCATTGAGGCTTGATGAGTTCATGATATATGCATTGTTGTGATAATAATTGATGAGCACCCTAGAAAAACCGTTATAATATATGATAATTCTTACATGATACATGAGGGTCTCATTTTGAGAACCATAATTTTTGTATTAACATAAATAATGGTTCTTTTATAAAAACAGTGACTTATAAGAACACTAAACAACAGTCTTTTGTAGACGACCTTATGTATTCAAAATCAATCTTTACATACTCTTTACACAATTCAACATCACATTGGATGCTTTATCGTAGTGTGATTTCACAAAGGCAGCCCAATCAGCTAGGGCTCATGAACAAAAAACAACTTAGTGGCAGTCGTTGAGATAAGGGTCAAGTGCATTCACTAGCACAGTTGTCACTGATGTTGGCTATGAGAAGTTGGAATAAAACTAGAGTTCAGTTTTAGATGTTTATATAGAGAGGGTTTTGGGGATTATTGAGCTATCACGTCCTTTATAAATGGTGATGGCAAATTTTTAATAACCGCAATTATTTTTCCTAGGACGGATTGTTTCTAATGTTATTGACGATTGTTTTTATTTTTATTTTTATGATGGTCGTTAAGAATGAACAATATAAGAACCATTATTTATTTTATTTGATGACAGTATTTTTCTAAAAACTGTTGGATATATTATTTTTTTACAAAATATTTGAAAAGACAAAAAGATAAAATAAGGAAACAATGAACAGTGGCCAGTAGCCTGATGAACTAATGAGATCACTAGGCGACTCGCCACCGGAGGATTAGCCAGGATCATAGCCAATCCCCACTCATCAAGAATGATATTGGGCTTGTTCATACTGGAAAATATCTAGAAAGCCTCCTCATGCAATGGTCAATTTTTTGTGCATGCCGCAACATTGCCTCCAGTTGACGAAGCATAGGATGTGGAGGCGGAGGAGGAGGTGGCGAAGGCGGCAACATAGGAGGTGACGATGGTAGCTGAGGCAAAGGCGGATCCTAGGAAGGAGAAGCAAGATATGGAGATGACGCTGAGAAAATAAAGAGGAGAATGATGAAGAAAACATCTGAAAATGTGGAGTTTAAATAATACACATCTGGAAGGGACATGAAAAAACGATTATTGCATGCATTGGAAGTTGAATAGGCAACACATAATGAAGGGTACCTGTTCATTCTTATGATGACTATCATTGGATGATAACAAGGAGGCACCCATAGTTGGCAAGGGAAAGAGAAAATGTTTCAAAAGATTTAATTAACATTTATTAAGTTAGAACCATCAAGTATGTTGGCAAGAATACTTTATGTACATTTTTTAATTAATAAGCGTGAATTATTAAATGGTTTTTTTACACTTTAACTCCCTCCGATCTGATTATGAGAATGAGGATGACAGGCAAGAAAATAGTGATGATGTTCAGTCATCACCACTACCATCCTCATCTTCCTCATCGTCCTTATCCTCATTCTCGTCATCGGAGGAGGGAGATGAAGAGTATGATTGCAAGCCATATTCAATATCATTATGATGAAGTATGTCGTTCAACTTTCTGTTAAACTTATTGGCATATGTTACAAGATGCCTTGTATCGCGGTCAAGGCTTGCCAACATCTGCATCATAGCCTCCGTTTTAGGAGGAGGCAGAGGTGGAGAAGGAGGGGGTGGTGACATCAAAGGAGCTCCCTAAGAACTTAACATAATGAAGGAGGAGGAGGAGGCCAATAAATAAAAGTAATAAAAATCATAAGAAATAAGTGAATTTAAATAGAGGTCTAATAGATTATGAAGAGTTATGACTTATGTAGGTCTAATGAATTACGAAGGGTTATGACTTTTCACTTAAGTGTTGGTGGGGTGTTAGATGACGGTTGTTTCTGAAGACTGTTATAGTTTATTTTTGCTGATATAAGGATTGGAAGATGAATCATTTATAAGCGTTAAATACTACTAAAGATTTATCTATATTTAACGGTATTTTACCATTCAACCATTAAATATTTGATGCTAAATATTTACAACCATTAAGTATTTGAGTGCTAAATATTTATATATAGAAGTCTTTAACCATTAAATATTAGCACTATATTTTATGGTTTTTTCAAATACAATTGTAATGTAAGACAATGATTATTAAATATAGCTATATATATATTTAAAGATTTTTTTAAATAATAACCGTGATATATTTTATATAATACTTAACGGTTAAAATGATTAATATAGTAAAGTATTTGTCACCAGAGAAAGGGGTCTCTTTGATGGTTATAACTTATAAGGAAAAATCGTTATATAAGTATAATATTTGACGGTTATTGGTGAATAATCATTAAGTATGTGGGCCAAAGTTTTTTAAAAAAATTGGGGGCTCACTTTTGATCAGCCCTCTACAAAATAACCTACAAAAACAACATATATATATATATATATATATATATATATATATATATATATGTATACCAAATACCCATATAGATCCATCTCTGGCTGGATGTATCTAAAGATATACAAAATAACCAATTCTGGCCAAAAGTGCCAGCAAATTAAAACAAATGATCAAATTATATCTTTACAATTATGAACACATCAAAGGTAGGGGAATATACATATGATCACATGTCCATTTTTCTTTTCCTAGTCTTAGTAATTTTAATGATCTTCTTACTAATAATTGTTTTCTTTAATTTGTGAGCAACTTATCGATGATTGAATATTATTACACTTATTTGTATCTCTTGGTGAATAAAATTAGGAAGGTTTGACTAATAAATAATGGATTTTATTACTTAATTAGGCTTTGAGCTTTTAATTGGATTTGATTCATTCTTTATGATTAAATTCCAGATTTACAGTGATTTAGTATTTTTGCCATAACTTTTGATCTAGATATCTGATTAGCCTGATTCTTCTTTCCTTTTTTAGATGATTCAGAGAGCTACAATTGTTATGAAGACTCGGAAGGCTGATTCGGACAAGAAGATGGACGAAATTGGAGCTAAAGACAAACCCATTTTTCTGGATTTTTATTCTGCTCGAATTTTGTAATAAAGACCATTTATTAGAGATTTCTTATTTTTATTTTTGGCCAACAGTAGGGCCTATTTCGTTTTGGCATGGCAGCTAGGTTTTATTTAGTTAGGTCAGCCGCCAAAATATTCATTCACGTTTTAGACAGTTTTGGATTGAAATACGTAAGTTTTATTTTCTCTCGAGTTGTTCTTCATGTTCTTCTTCATCTTTTCTTCTGCGTTTTGCTTAGCCATGCTTGGCTAAACTTCTATGGTTAACCCAACGTGAGGATTCCATTATTCGTCCGTAGAACTTGTGCTTATTCGGTAATTTAACTCGCTTTCTATTTTCCTCTAATCGGATTCGATTTACGGAAATAGTTCGAATACTAGATTTAATATTCGGTTTGGTTTATCCCAAGGACTCGAGTTCGAACTAGGTTTTAAGTTTTGTGCGATTGCACGGTGCTGGGACGCCATTGTTCGGACATATTCTAGGCAATCGTCTAGTTGAGGGTTTTTCTGGGCCAATGCAGAGATCTCGGTTCGTCCGAGCCAAACATGGGTTATTTATATTTTGTTCAATGATGGAAGTCTCTGGAATCCGAATGTTGGGTTGACCGATTTTAATCTGCTTCTTCTCATTTTCTTATATTCTATTTTATCTTTGCTTCATTTAAATTGCATTTCTATTTTAGTTTATTAATTTAAAAATCCAAAACCCAATCCCCCTTGTTTTCATTTCATTTGTATGACATTTAGATTACTTAGGATTCAATAAAAGGCTCCTCGAGAAGAGAGAACGATCCTAGGTTTGCCTGTACGCAATCCTTGGTTAATTGTTGATTGTGGATCCCAAGGCTAATGACAAAAGGTCCTCATCACTTACCCCTCTTGGATATCCAAAGTCTTTAACATAGAAAACACTCAACTAATGATTCATATTCTTTTCTGAACATAATATAATCATAACATGTATCTTTCAATAACTCAAGCCAGTGGTGCATGCACGTCACTTATTATGCATCATAAGTCTTGATTGGCATTTCATTTCTGGTGGTAGCATTCTTATCAAAAGCGCAAGCAATTCTCTGATGTCTGAGTCACTTAACCCATATTTTGCTTTCCAGTTGTACAAGTTCAACACTACATATAATAATGTGAACTCAATACAATCCTCATACAAAGGCTTCTCTACATTTCTCTTCATCCTCTCAAACTTTTCTAGGCATTCACTGAATTCTGCTTCAATTGCATTGCCCATATCTTGAAGACAATCGGCCTCAAATGTACTTGTGTTGAAGTTAGTTGATTCACATCTTTCCATATTCGGCCGATTAGCATTGATGCCCACATCCTTCTCCCCATGTTTTGTCCAACAAGTATAAATTTGGTCAATTTCATACATCAAAAAGTGTGACTCACAATTGTCTAGATCAATACGCTTCAAAACGCCACGCACCATTTGATTACAAATAATGAGACCGATTAGCAGACATTCATTCTTTATTTGCAATCTTAACATCTAGAACATATACAAAAAAAGAATCTTTGTACATACTCTTTACTTGAATCAATATTAACAAATAAAAACTTTAGTAACTATAGACATATAAAATAAGTGGCAAAACTCTATGCACATACAAAATCGCTCAAAATCAATCTTTACATGCTCTTTACACAATTCAATACTAACAAACAACAATTTTAGTAATAACAAACAATTAAAATTAGTGTCAAAACCCTATACACATACAAAATCACTCAAAAAAATCATTAAATACTCTTTACCCAAATCAATATCAATAAAAGGAGCTGAAAAACCACTAATAGAAGAAACTCAACTGAACTGGCCTTTAGCCAAAATAGAAAAGCTCAAATATTGAACCCACAAGCCCTAGAAGAAGAAACCAACCTAAACGCTGCTTGTAGAGCACCCACGAACCAAGAAAAACTCCAAACCCATGAAACCCAAGAATTCTACAAACCCATGAATGGTGAACAACGAAGGAGACCTATGACAAAGGAGAAGGGATCAAAACCACCAAGGAAGCGACGGAGGAGAGGGAAGTGGTAGTGGAGGAGCTGAAATGGAGTCGACGGAGGTGTAAAAGTGAGCTCTCTATAACTTTGTAAGTTTCAAATGTCGAATGAAAATCAATCTGAGAGGTGTTTTTAAAAGAGTATACTTAACGTGTTATTAAAGAATCGTTAAGTATATTATATTTGACAGTTTTTCACAAACAACCATCAAATAAAATATACCATTTTTTTTTAAAAAAAACTAATATATAATGGTTGGACTATAAAGCGTTAAATATTTTCTTATAGAATGGTTGTTTTAAAAAAACCGTTGTTTAACTCATTCTCGAAACTCCATATCTAAATATTTAACGATTTCATTAAAATCGTTAAGCATGGATGTCAAACATGGACAAATTTGTAGTAGTGTGCATGAAACTTGTTTCAAAAGAACTGTCAGTTTTGTGACTAAATAAATGATACTCCCTCTGGTCCTTATTATAAGGCACCAACTAACTTTTCTCACAAACCAATAAAAATAGTTAAAGTCAATAAAGTTGCCCTACAATTTAAGTAACTTTCAATATTACCCCTACTAATTGCACTAAACTCTAATATTATATTAATTATTACACACACTACCCTCATTAATTATTTGGAAACAAATAATTAATTTTTATGCCTTATAAAAAGGACCAAATAAACTTGTTAGTTGGTGCCTTATAATAAGGAATAGGAGGAGTAGTTATTAACAACAATCGTTATTTTATTATTTTTATGAATTCTACCTCGTTATACATGATGGTGCAAATAATTAATCGTTACTTTTAAGCATTATATATCCTTGTGTGACGAGCAGCCTAAACCGTGAAAACGGTGAAAACGGGATTGTGGGAGGGCAATACAAGCGTTGTGCTGCTAGGTGAAGCGGTGGAGTGCTGCACCCTATAGATGGCCTCTACCTCGACATACGTAACATTTATTAACTGTAACCATTATCTATTAAGCATCATAAATATGCAAATTTGTATTAGTTTTAATTACTCGGATACCTAGTAATATGATCCAAGAAAACCATCAGACACCGGGTGGCCCAAGTGACTATAAAAAATTATAAATGAACGGTAAAATTATACCTTTATATGAAAAATTTAAGGGTTAAGGTACATTTTTGCCCTTAAAGTATGCGCTCGTAAGCAATTTTGCCCCGAAGTTTCAAAGCGTAGCAATGTTGCCCCGAAGTTTCAAAACGGAGCAATGTTGCCCTCCATTAAAAACCCTAACTCCAACGTTAGGGTTTTTAATGGAGGGGCAACATTACTCCATTTTTAAACTTTAGGGGCAATATTGCTCCCAAAAAAAGTAGTAATTTTGCTCCCCCGAAGTTTCAAAAGCAATGAATGTTGCCCCTCCGTTAAAAACCCTAATGGTCAACTAACGGTCAATGTTAGTTGACCGTTAGGGTTTTTAACGGAGGGGCAACATTGCTCCATTTTGAAACTTCAGGGGCAACATTGCTACGCCGAAAACTTTAGGGGCAACATTATTACGCCGAAAACTTTAGGGGCAACATTGCTCCTGAGCGCATACTTTAAGGGCAAAAATGCACCTTAACCCAAAATTTAATGATATACCTTATAAATAGAAATTAAAAAAAAAAAACTATTTTATCTCTACCCTATAAATAGGACCAAATGAGTGTGTGTGTGTGTGTGTAATATGTACTCTCATACACATACACACTTGTATGCGTGCACACACACACACTCCCTATATAATATATTCATATATGATATATGTATGTATGTATACACACACTCTTGATTTCAATTGTAAGAAATATTTAGAGAATTAATCTTGATTCTAAATATAAAATGTATTTTTCATATTTTGTCAATTGTTTCGTAATGTACCCCTATTGATATTCCCTCAACCAAAGAGAAAATGGAATAAGAGAATTAAAAAAGATGATTAATATGTTTTATAAAATATATGTCATATTGACTAATTTTGTTAATTTAATCAAATTAAATAAATATATATGTATTAAGTAATGGAGGATCCGAGGAAGCATAAATATCTATGTGTGTGTGTGTATTTATGTATTTTGTATTTAGGCAAAAGCATTTTGGTGATAGCTAGAGGCCGGGGCTGATGGAAATAATACGGACAATTTAAAGTCTGATACAACATTTAAGTGATTAGGCGTACTGGGCTGTATTCTGACCCAGTTCTCTGATCACTCCAAGCTTAATTTACAAATAATAAATAGTACTCTTTTTAGTTTTAAATATATAATAAAATTTATAGTGCAACAGGTAATATAGGACAGACTTTGTAATATAATTTGTACTATAAAATTTATCCTATATTTAAGATCGAGAGAGGTAGTAGTACTTTAAAAACTTCATTTTTGTAGTATACACACACTTTTATTCTCCATCTAAATTATAACATTTCATTATTCTTGTAAATTGTTAATGCCTACAAACACTTGTCTAAAGTCTAAACATTAGACCATCTTAAGCGAAAATTGGTTTAAAAAAAGAAGAACAACAAGGAACACATGCATTTCTAAGAAGACCAACTTAACAACACGTACACTTAAATTAAGACGGTAATAATATAATATTCTATCTGATACGTTTAGTGAAGTGCATGCATGAGTCCAAACGTCGAACAGGAGCAAAAGATCCAGACAGCGAGCGAATCATCAAATTATAATCCCCAAGTTTGGGTATTACATATGCTGTTCCAGTAATGATTCTTCTCCTCAAAGTTTGTGTTTCCACAACTCATGGTTGCTTCGTCATTAATATCCACGAAACCCAAGTTGTCCATATTCTCATCGGATTCAAAAACAAGCACATCATCGTGGCCTTCGCTGTTTAAACCAGCCATTATACTGTTTGACGTCAGTACTTCTTGTAAATTGACTTGTACGTTCTTGTACCTTTCTCCCATAAATGCCTCCACCGCCACCATAATGTCGTCGTCTTGTAAATTCGTCGTGATCGTTCTTCTTTCTCCGGTGACCGCCGCCTCGGTGTCCCATGGCTCGATTCCTGAAGTGGGTGCGTGGACAGAATTAACCGTGGTAGTGTTGGTGGCCGGAGGGATGATGATTTTTTCACTAATGGGTAATATTCCTGCATTGGTTGTGGTGGCGGTGGTGGTGGAGGTAGGTGGTAACATGGTTTCCGGAAAGCTCAAGGTGGACGTCGGCGACTCAAGGTTGTCGTCAGCGACCGCGAGCATCAGGGCGTACATGCTATGCATTCTGGTATTTTTGTCTTCTGCGGTCGGCAACGACGTCCATGAGTTCTGCCATGCTTTGAGCACGTCTAAGCACGGCGGTACGGACGGCCGAGCCAAGATTCTGTTGAGGACGAGACGAGCCGGTTTAGCGGGGGGGAATAAAGACGATGACGAGCCGAGCTGGAGCTTGGATTCTCTGACAAGCCTAGCCTCGGCTTCAAGCCGGGCACTCTCCCACTGAGCCATGTGGCTAAGGCTCGAGCTCGCCAGTCCTCCGGCGTCAACTTTAGGCCGGTGTGTTGTCGGGTCGATTCCCATTTTCGCGAGCCTCTTCTTAAGATGAGTGTTCCAGTAGTTCTTGATCTCATTGTCAGTTCTCTTAGGCAAGTGAGCCGCTATGGCGGACCATCTGGTGCAATATAATACACAGTACATATCAACCATATAACCACACATTTTAAATAAATGGATAATAATAATGATATTGTTTTTTCTTTTCATTTTTAATTCTTTTATGTGCGGCTTTAGATCACTTTTTGGTATGTACTTTAAATAGCTTCATTAAATAGAAGCCTACGATTTGGTTTCCTTCAATGAGGTCTCTTCATGTGGCTTAACATACAAAGCTGACTATACGTACCATTTCCAACATGTTATTGAAGTAACTGGGAAAAAGTTGAACAGTTCACTGACTTCTAAAATGACAGATCAAGAAAGCTTAGACGCACAACACGCCAAAATCATATCCTGCTTCTGATACTTAGTATAGGACCCACTTAAAAAGTTGAAAAGTTGATATTGATTTAAATATAAGATATATTTTTTTATTTTTATCAATATTTTCCTAATTTACTTTTATTGACACTCCATCGTTAATAATTAAGGAACAGAGGGAAATAATTAAGGAATTAAATGACTTTGTTTTTTTTAAAAATATATATGTTATATTAACTAACTTAACCAATTTTTTTAATCAAATCAAATTAGGTTAATAAGTTTTTTATTAAGGACCAGATGAACTAATAATGAACAGGATCTGTGTATAGTTTTGGTTTTGAAACCCTAAAATTACATGTCAGTTTGGGAGAGCTCAGTGTTTTGCATATCAAGGCCATATTAGTTGGAATACAATGTAACTTTCAGATACCAAAACAAGAAGAAGGAGGAGGAGAATGAAAACACCCACACGCATGCAAATTTATACCTGTTTCCAAGAAGAGCATGAAGTTGAATAATGGTTCTCTCTTCTTGTAAGCTGAACTTTCCTCGTTTAATATCAGGTCTGAGATAATTAGTCCACCTCAGCCTGCAACTTTTCCCACATCTCTCAAGTCCTGTTAACCAAAACTCACATATATATGATAAGAACATAGATGTGTATGTGTGTATATATAGAGAGAGAGTTTATGTGCGTCTGTCTATAGAGAAAGAGAGAGTGTGTGTGTGTATACATACCAGCTTTGGAAGGCAAAGCACGCCAGCTTCCATGGCCATGTTGTTCAATGTAGGCGACGAGCTTCTGGTCTTCTTCAGGAGTCCAAGGTCCTTTCTTCAACCCTACTTTCTCACAGCAAGGTGACCTACCCATTATGATTGGTTGATGATGAAGAAATTGTCCTTAACTAGGAAAAAAAAAATGACAAGACACAAAAGAAGAGAGAAAAAGGCTGGTTCTGTTAAGGAAATTAGTTAAAGAGGAGGATGCTATATATAGAGAAAGCAAAATAGTAATAATAATTTGTTGATATAAATGTTTTCATGTATATATCTCGTCTCCATCTTACTAAATATCTCTTACAGAGTAGTACTACATGCATGGTCCTAGCCAAGAGATCATTGCGTATCGTTGGATGCAATTATATATCACATTTAATTTTTATTAAAGCGGCTGGTGAGATAACTTTCTTGTATTTAGGTGGTTCACATAATGGCATGTTATGATTAGTATATTGTTAAGCCATTTTAAAAAAATTTGTATTATATTATGTATTATCTTTTTTTCTTATGTATATAGTTATTTGATGTCCAATATTATTGAATCGGATTCAAGTATTGTCCAATTAAAAAAATAAGATAGTTTTACCGTGTATCCATGTTTAAAATTGCATTGAGAACCCAAAAAAGAAATTAAGAAAACAGAAAATTATTCCCTCTCATCCTAAATATGAGAGCTATTATAAGGGTTTTCTTTGGTACAAAATATAAAATTATAGCTTCTTTTTCTAAATTCTTCATACTGATTGTGCATATTAAGTAGATTTTCCATCAAAGTCAATAGTTTCCAATACAAATGATTAAAATTGATATTTTAGGGAAATTAACAGACTTCTTTTTATGAATAACTAGTTTTGTTAATCTATACGAATTAGTTATCTAGCTTCTACAACATTTAGGGTTAGAGGAAAATATATTATTGCTACTCATAAGAAATAAATATCAAATATGAAAATTTATAATCACAATTTATTTATTATCAAAACTCTCATAAGTGAAAAAAAAATGCTCCTTCCGGTCCTTAACATAAGATATATTTACCTAATTTGGTTAGATAAAGATAGTTAGTTAATATAACATGTATTTTTTAAAACACTCTTATCATCTTTCTTAATTTCCTCATTCCCTCTACTCTTTGACTATTGTTGAGAGAGCATCAATAAGGATAAATTAGAAGAAAAAAAAATTTATAAATATGAAAAATATGTCTTATATTTAGAACCAAAATCAACTCTTTAAATATATCTTATATTAAAACTAGGATAAAGTAACATTTATATACTGCGAAATACTGGACCAGCGTTGCTTTTTTTTTTTTTTTTTTTTAGGTGGCGGATTATTACTCAAATATTACTATTCTACTGTTTCCAAATTAATTTCCCTACTGGCCTGTTCTATACACAATAACGCCAACCATAATTATCCGAATAAATTCTCACTGATAGCAACGCGTCTAGTTTCAACCTTGAAATTTATTGTGTCTGCTAAGTTAACATCTTCTTCAATCTTACAGATATTAAAGATAAATGCATAATTGAATGCATCCATATCCCAGAACCTTCTCTGAATTATTAAATTTCCATCTAAGATCAAACTCTCTATTAAATTAAATATTTAATTAGTTCAGCAAACTTTTCTTATAGGAAAAAATTGAAGTTCATCAGACATTCATATAGTTCTTTGGAGTTTGGACGATTCGTAATTATTTTTGTACCATACAACAAGAGTTCGTTTTGGTGGAAATTAAATATGAAGCGGATATATACCATATTTGTTGCCGGCAAAAAAGAAGAATACAATATTTATTTAAATATGATTTGCTGACAATTTCGCAATTATTGGGGCCATAAAAACATTTTTAAAAAGAAAAGAAAAGAACAACACACGTGACTAAGTGATTTTGCAAAGTAAGAGATAGATATGTTAGACGAAAAATACTTTTTTTAATATGTTCCAAACAGATTTAGGAGGATTTGGAGAAAATTATTATGAAATTAATTGCAAATAATTACCAAAATTCTGATTTATTTTCGGCTAAGACCTGAAATTTTCAAAATTATGCAGAAATAATCCCCATAAATTGTTTAAACTAAGCTTAAGCATTAAGCACACTAGACAATGCACAGTTTTTGGATTAAAATGTAAAAATATCCATAAATGTTCATCAAAAGTGAACTCAACATTTTGAGATGTAAAAATACCTATAAATTTTTAAAACGGGAGCAAAAATACCAGCTCAGTTAATCCATGTTATCTTGACCATTAGGTGACTGAAAACGCTATTGTGGTAGCCTATGTGGCCTTGGTAATTTAGCTGGCAAATGCTATTGTCCTGCTGTACTCTATTACAATATGAAACTTAGAAAACCTCGCTCTCCCACCCTCGAATCATTGTCAGCTTTAGATAGTGACCAAACCAAAAAATATTTTTCGTCCGGGGCAAGATATAAACGTATTAAGATATTTACTAAATAGTATTATATAACATTGAAAATATAAATATATAATATAATTATATATCAAAATAAGATATAAGATGATAATAATAAGTAAGTATTTCAAACAATAATTTTACTTTCCTCTCATAATCTAATGAGTAATGGACCAAACATTGTCCTTATAAAAAGATTAACTGGGGTCAAATTATGAGCCAAAATAAAATATCATATAATATATATATATATGCTAACAAATTTTATAAGGTCGATCGGAGTTAGCTTCGATTAAAGCCCTAGTTGGTCAGCAAATGGTTCCACCCTGGCTCTAAATATTATCAATAATGAACCAAACATGAAACATCAACAATAAAAAAATCAATCTATCAATTAACCACATGGCAGACATATTCATCAACAAAAATCATCAGCAGCGAGAATGTTTCCACTTCCAGAAGCAATAAAATTCAACAGCTTACCTGAAAATCCCATCAGTAGAATAATCATTACTACTTCTATGACATGTTCATCGCCATGTTCATGCAGTATTTCAAAATCAAAGTTATCCTTTTATTTTAACTATTTTCAGTAAGTATTTCAAACAATAATTTTATTTTCTTCTCATAACCCAATAAGTAATGGACCAAACATTGTCCTTATAAAAAGATTAGCTGGGGTCAAATTATAAGCCAAAATAATATATCATATAATATATATATATATATATATATATATATGCTAACAAATTTTATAAGGTCGACTGGAGTTAGCTTCGGTTAAAGTCCTAGTTGATCAGCAAGTGGTTCCACCACTGGCTCTAAATATTATCAATAATGAACCAAACATGAAACATCTACAATAAAAAATGAATCTATCAATTAACCAGATCGTAGAAATATTCATCAACAAAAAAACATCAGCAGCGAGAATGTTTCCACTTCTAGAAGGAATAAAATCCAACAACTTACCTGAATCCCATCATTAGAATAATCATCACTACTTCTATGGCATGTTCATAGCCATGTTCATTGCAGTATTTCAAAATCAAAGTTATCCTTTTATTTTAACTATTTTCAAATAAAACTGATTCAACGGTAGTGTTGAGCATTTGCAATCTGCAGGTGGAGGAGAAAATGGCAGACTTTCTGATGCAAAAGATTATGATGACGTACTCATTAACTCTTCCTTTTTTAATGCATTGACATATGCGTCACGTTTATCACTGCTAGTCTGCTACATGTCATGCGAGACCATGAAGGTGGGCTCCACCACAATTTCATATACCACCAATTGGGACTTTCTATGGTTGTAAATGTAAAAGCTAGTAAAATTATTTGATTTGGTCACTTCAGTCAATTTATTTTTAAAATTTATATTTTGTCCGTAAAAAAAATAGTATTTAAAGCAAATAGTTAAAGTGGGTACTTTAGAAAACCTATGCACATTTTTTCACAAATAATTAGTGTGAAGTAGTTATTTATCTTCTATATTTAGGGGTGCATTATTCATGACACTTTTATGATAGATTATATCATATGCATGAATATATTAATATAAATGAATATACATATATGGTATATATTTATTAATATATTGTTATATTTATTTTATATTCTAATAGTAATAAAAAAACTGCACCATAGCTTTTAATATTTTTTTTAAGTATATTAGAAGAATATTTAGTGTTTTATAAAATTATAAATTCGCAGAATTTAAAACAACAATGGTAAAAATGTGACAATAAGAAAGTAGGAAAAAAAAATTGGTTAGATTATGTAGGGGGAAAACAAATATTGTGTAAAATAAGCCAAAAGCAATTCAAAGGAAATAAACCCAAGAATTTTTTTGAGGGGATGAATAAAAATTGAAAATGAAAGAAAATGAAAATAGAATATCAAATAATTAATATAATAATGCATTTATGAGCTCAATAAATTCATTAAATTCAGTAGGTTAAAAAGGACATTTTTCACTCTCAACTGTGTATGTTTTCATATAAATTTTGTTACTCAATTAGTTCATTTTCATTAGATATTTTAACAAAAATTTAACTATTTTATTTATAAGAACTTTAGATAATAATTAATATGTTTTACAAAAATACCTTGAAAAGGGTGTTTAGAATGTTTTTAATAATAAAGATATAGAGAGTGTGGAAGAGAAATGAATATTTAATCATATGATTTATGTAGCAAGTCCACTATTACATAAGGTATTTTTAACGTCTGTTTTTAGGATCTTTAGACATCCGTTTTTAGGAGAATGTCTATGTGAATATTGTTGAAAGTTTTAAAATAAGCATCTGTTTAAAAATAGACGTCATAAGTAACTTACAACATTTGTTTTTTCAAAACAGACGTTGTAAGTTTGCCACATACAAAGTCTATTTTCCTAAAAACAAACGTTGTAAGTACCTAGAAGTTTACCCAAAAAAATTTGCAGATTTACCATATATATAAGTGACTAGAGACGCTCCCATTAGGCACGTACTCGTATATGAGAAACTGTAGATCATTTTCCTGGCAGTATCCGGGAGAGTTACAAGATTTTGGTGTCGAATGAATGAGAGGAATTGTACCTGAAGTAAAACTCAGTCCTATTAGGCTAAACAAGAAGAGTAGTAAAAAATGTTAATCTTTCCCTTCATCACCAACAACAAATCTCTCCAAGTCATTAATCTACAATTTGCGTTGCCCATATCTGAAAATAAAACTCCTCAACATCTTTCTACCAGATCTATAAATCAAATAATCCAATTTTTGCATCTTAGGAAACCATATCTGAAAATAAAACTAGATTTAGAACTAAAAAAACAGTGCCTTAGAGATGGTGGCTAATGTCATATATGAAGAAGAGAAGTCAAACCAAGGGAAGGGAGTGAGGGATGAAGACGATTTCGAACAACTGAAGGTAGGAATTGTCAGAAATTATGCCTTAAGGGCAAGTCATTATACTTTAAACGTTTATGTTATTTAAAGTATTCTCCTTAAGTTATGATTTCATTTGCATGTTTATAGTGATAACTGTATCCTTGGATATATCTTATAGATTATCCTAAATGTCCCTGGTCGGTTATCTACGGGGGACCGAAGATGAAATAAGACCAGTATGACTTTGATGAGGTATGAAGATACAAATCAAAGTCATAGGCACTTGTAAGAATACAAGATTTGGACCGACCCACTATGAAAAAGCCGCATGGATTTAGTCATAAGCTTTTCTCATGTATAATCGCATCACAATGCCCTTTGACTTGAGAGCATCATGGATTCTTACATGATGGGTCGCTGATCTTTGACCTAGTCAAAAGTCACCTTTTACCGAGTGATGAAAAAGGCTTGGATCGGGATCAGTTGTTTTCATACAGAGAAATGTGAATAGTCAAGATGGAATTTGTCTCTCACATTTGTAGAGAGATAATACTGGGCCCCTCGATGAGTGAGTCTGAGAAATGTATAGACATACTACGATGGAAAGGATTTTCCATTTCAATGATTAGACTACTCAAGAATCGAGAAAGTAATGGTCAAGAACAGGAAGTTGACATTATACATGCCTCATCCTTGACCAAATTATCGCGTGACAAAAGGGACGTGACATGATTGTACGATAGGTTGTATCGTATCATCAATCCCAATATAAATTGGGTAGTCGCAATGTCTTGCTAGAGGTTGCTTGCGACTTGTAGGCTAGTACAGTATTGGCCCGCTGCCAATCTCATGTGAGCCTGCAAGGTCGCACACAAAAATAGCCCAACACGAGCAATAGTGTCCAGATTCATTAAATCTTAGAATGTCTAAGACTTAATAAATATTGTATTTAATCTAGGATGGATATATATATATATATATATATATATATTATTAAATTCGAAAATAATATAATAATATTATTTAATAGAGATTATAATATTATTATATAATATTTGTTTTGTATTTAATTTATTTGATAAATTAAATATCTAAAACAAATAGAGATATTATATCTCAGTTTAATTTTTGAATAAAGATATCATATATCGATTTAATTTAAATTGAGATATAGTATCTCATATTTAAATAAACAGATAGATATCATATCTTAGATTTAATTTATAAAGATAAATTAAATCGAAGGCTCTTAATTCGGATTAAATAAATAGATTAGATTAGATCTAGTGGATAGATTTAATTAATATATTATTTTAATCTAAATTCAAATTTCAAGATTAATAAGGATTAATTTTGAATATATAATACGCCTATTGGGTTTTGAAAACCTACGAGACATTTTGTCAGACGTATTAGAAAAGCCGCGAGAAACCCTACAAAGAAAAAAGAAGAGACGCGAAAATACGAAGGTGCTAGCATGCTGCTGTTAGTGTTGGAGGCCGTTCGTGTGGATACCAGTAGAGAGAGTGGATTCGCAGAGTCGGCTCCTGTTGATCGAATAGGTAACCCACGAGATCGAATTGAACGAGATGCTCACGAGTTCGCATAGGTATGGTTCTTTTCTAACTTGATTTAAACGCCGTTGATGGATCCTCCGATTCGTAGATTTTAATGGATGAAAATCCTTCCGCTGTGTGTACGGATCCCAACAAGAATGGCAAAGCTACACAGCTTAAAGATAGAGACAAGCATTCACACAAACTAGTCCTCACACTCTTCATTGTCTTCTTCGTTATCGTCATCAACATCTGGGTTATCTCAATGTTTACTGGCAAACTCTGCTTGATGAACTGAGGCAATGATAAATGCAGCAAGCACCGTGTGTACAAATCTGGCTCAGCACATTCGTCGCACCGGAGATGGCGGCACATGCCCACTTGGCTGCGATGGCCATCAAAGGCAACTTTGTCATTCTCAACTTCCTCAAACTTGTACATTCTCTGCCCTGACCCGCCTCCAATTTGCCTAGAAATATCGGCCACTGCCATGAAACAAAGAGGAATAGTTGGAGAAGAGAGGAGGAAGAGGCCATTGTGATAGTGAAAGTAGTAAAAGGATGATAGAGAGTGAAGTGAGCGAGGCTGTGAGGAAGGAAGAAGAGAAAGGTTTTATACAAGAGAATGTATGAGAGGCATATGGGGGTTGTCAAATGAGGGAGGGAAGCGGAGGCTTATTATGGCTCTAGTTGGTAGGCTTCTATGTTTGTTTCTAAAAAACAGACATCAAAAGCTTTTTAATATATTTACAGGATTGCCACTGTGTTTTTTTACCACATCTGTTTTAAGAAAACAAATGTGTATTGCAGTGGTTTTAATGTCTGTTTCCAAAAAATTGACGTTAATAATTGTATTTACACTACTACAAAAAAACAAATATGGCGTCCCCAAAAGACGTCATTAAAAAAAAAATGAAGCAAAAAATAAAGGCAGTGGCATTTTTGTAATTATGCTTGTGGAGGCTTTTAGCGTCCTAATTGTGGAAAAGGAAGCAAAAAATAACTTTTGCCGTCCTAAATTAAAATTGAAACGCCTAAACAAGGGACTTTTGGCATCCTAATTAAAATTTAGGATGTCAAAAGTGAACCCTAGCGCCACTTCTAGCACCAAAAACAGTATTTTTGGCATCCGAAAATCAATTTAGCACATCAAAAGCATTATTGTTGGCATCCTAAAAACAATATAGGACTTCAAAAATACTCCATCACACATCCCAACGTCCCTACACGATGTGACGTCTTCTTTCCTCATTTCATTTCAATTTGCACGTTCCTTCTCTCATCTGCACCTTCATTTCTAATGCTCCCTGAGACCTTCACTGTCGCCCCTCCTCCGCCATCACCCCTCCTCCGTCGTCACCTCTCCTTCGACACTGCCTTTCCTCCTCCATCCTCCCTTCTTCGTCGGTGTGATTCGTGTTCGTCTTCCTCCACATCTTTTTCTATCGACCATCGTGCTCGTCTTCCTCCTCATCCAATATCCTATCAGGTCACCTCTCACTTCTCCTTCGACCATCGTGCTCGTGTTCCTCGTCATCTTTTTCTGGTGATGCGAGCCTCTTCGTCTTCTTTTACTGAAAACGAACTCAGATCTGAGCTAATGAAGGAGGATGATGGCGAAGGTAAGCAAAAACACAGATCTGTAGAATTTTTTTATTTTTTTTAATTTTGAGTTGATCTTGTTATTCTTCAAAAATATGAACTCATCCGGTATTTTTCTTGTCTTTTCTTTCATTGTTTGCTCTTTCCTTGCCTATGGTTTCTTTGATTATGTTTCATGATTTTCTAAGTAGCTTGTCGATCTAGAATACAGAGGACGCTTCTTTGCTTCTTGTCGATTTGCTCTTTCATTGTTGTAATGTAAATCTACACCTGTAGAATTTTTTTGGCATTTTGAGTTGATTTTGTTATTAAGGATACGCCATTAAATCCGATTGAATCTGAAATGTAGATCTAGAATTATTATTTGATAGCTCCTCCAACGTGGTTTGGGGGATTTTTTTTTTTTTTTTTTTTTTTTTTTTTTTTTTTTTTAAAAAAACGCATATGGTGTCCTAAAACAATTAGGACACCTAACCTCCGACTTTTGACGCCTCTCGATAAGCATCCCCACCAAAAAGGACGTAAAATAAAAAAAAAAAAAAAAAAAAAGAAGTAAAAAAGCCTTTTTGTAGTAGTGTTAATGTATGTTTTTGAAAAACAGACATTAAAACTCAAGCAAAAATTTTAAAAATGTAACTGCCTAATTTTTAACGTCTATTTTTTGAGACATTAATTTTGGAGGTTAATTCTATATTTTGTAGTGGCCCTACTTAGTTAAATAAGACTTATTGTTATTACGTTATTGTATATTTGTGAAAATACGAGACAATTTTAAATATATCAATTATTTTTTTTGTAAAACAGATAATTTTTCTTATAACAAATTAACAAATGGAGAACTATGTGTTCATTCCCATTTCTTAATATAAGTCGTTTTACACAACCTATTGAAGCAAAGAATTAGTTAGATCGACAAAATTAGTTAAAAATTACTTTAATTTAATCTTAGTATAATTTATATTATCTACCAAATGGAAATTGATTGAAAAGAAATTTTTGTACTCAAAATGCACCCTCCATTCAGCGTCTTAGCCGAAATTCACGACCAAAATTGCATTTTCACCCTCTCATTTTCTACCTCTGGAAAATCTCAAAGCCAACTCAAACTGTTAGCTGGCAGCAAGAATCCCAAAGTATTTACATATATTCAAGTTCCCTTTTGGTTAAGTCTGCTGATAAAACCGAACTACGAACTACTCACTACCGCTATTGTTAAAAAAAAATGATTTGGGATTTTTATAATTTGAAGGTATTTTTTTAATTTTCTGGACCTCCCTCCTCCAACACTGTCAACGGCGGGTACCAACACTGTCTTTATAGATACTGTTTAGGTAACATCTAAACCGCAGTTTTATAAGTCATTTCTAAGTTGAGACAAAATTTATCTTATATACTTACCTTATAAATCATAAAAATTATTCTCAAAAGCTAATTCAAACTAGAGTGGGAATCGTGGTACCTGGCCCGACAAGGCCGGGGTAAGGAAAACATCTATTTTTCAAAGCCCGGCCCGATAATACAGGGCCTGAAAATTACTATTCCACATTTTAATATTTTTCCTTCGATTTTTTTCAAAGAAATATAATTAGTAAATTGCAACCATTAAAGTTCTAATCTATCAAATAAATGTTATCAACATCAATATCTAAACAATATAAATCATTCAACAAATAAACACATTTATTAATTCGTAATAAGAAAACAAATAAACACAAAGAATATGTTCTTTTTTTTTTTTTTCAAAAATATTAAACAAAGAAATTGCTTTATGTATGCCCACGACAAAATGTCTTTCCCTCTCGTAATTTTGTGTGTGTCTACATTCTTTCGGTTCATGCATGATTTTACCGACGGTAAAAAAATTATACTTATTTTACACAAAATATATTTATAATTTATTACTTATATAATATTGTAAACCAAAGTATGTGTTTATTTAATATGAAAACATCACTTCTTTAAAATTTATAATAACTAATGATGTGTTTTAATACGAATAATAATAAACATAAAAAAAAAAAAAAGGTTATAGTTTAAACTAAAAAAACTAAGTAATTACAAATAAACACATTCATTAAGTGGAAGTCTAAGTAATTAATTTTTTTTTTTAAAAAAAAAAAGCTACAATTAAACAGGCCGGCTCGAGGCCCGTAGGCTGGCCCGATTAAGCCTGAAGCCCTACGGGGCCAGCCCTGCAGGGCCAATTTCAAATTTCTAGTCTATTTTTTAAGCCTGAGCCCTGCAGGGCCAGGGCTTAAACGAGCGGCCCGACAGGCTGGGCCCGATTTCCCGGCTTTAATCCAAACACACATGTCACTATATCTATATATGATATTTATTAGGGAAAATATTAACCAAGTCCCAATTAACAAACTTAATGACAACCAAGTTTATTGAAATTATCAAATTACAATGAAGTCCCAAAAAACCTGTATGCTGTTAATTTCAAACATGAAAGTATAATTTTGTCCCCCTTTTTCTATCACCCTGCAGAACAAAGTTGTTAGTGACAACTAAATGAGCAAGATTAACAACTTTATAACTTTGTATTGATGGCACATTTTAAAATCACATAACATGGTTTATAAACACATAAAGCTTCATCGTTTCCATTTACCCCTGTCTAAGCACACGAAAACATAGCATAATATCCCTAATAAAAATTCATATCATCCGACACTCTCAGTGAACAACAAATAAATTACAAAGGCATCATACAAGTAATAATCTTTCCATAGCAATATATCCTCTATGCCCAAAACCCCCATCCAATCAATTTCATACCAAAATATAAACTTTTCATATTGTTCATCTAAAAGGGACTAATAAAGTTGTTATTGACAACTATATGAGCATCATTAACAACTATTGAGCATGTATTGACAACACATATTGAAATCACATAGATTATAAGCACATAAAGATTCATCCTTTGCATTTATCCATGTCTAAGCAAGCGAAAATAGAGCATACTCTCCCAAAAAACATAGAAGAAATCCAAACCATCTTCTACATTCAATGAAACAACAATATAAATTATAAAGACATCATACAAATAACAATATTCTCATAGCAAGATATCATCTATGCCCAAATGCCCTAATCCAATTAGTTTCATACCAAAATATAATTGTTTCATATTGTCTAGTAAAAAGGGATGAACAAAATTGTTATTTAACAACTATTTGAGAAACATTAACAACTATTAAGCATGTATTGACAACAACAGTGCTCTAAAATTTTAATATTGCTAATTTAGTTCTCAATAACTAACAACATTATCATGCAAGCCGCAAGGTGACAAAAAAGAGGGACAAAATTGTATTCTCACATTTGGAATTAATAGCACATAGGTCCTTTGAGACTTCACTTTAATTGATGATTTTAAAGAATCTGGTTGTCATTAAGTCTATTAATTGGGGTCTGGTTGCAATTTTTCCTATTTATTAAATATGTTTTCATATTTTCCATATATAATTTATTTTTTTCCCCAAAATTACATCTTTGTGCTTAAATAAAGGCAAAATTGGAAACTTCTTTAATTTTCAGATAGAGCTGAAAAATTTTAAGCCTCTTCTTTTAATCTCAGTCATAATGTTAAGGGAAAATGATTATAAAAAAAAATGAAATTGCAAAATTTCAAATTAGGTATTTCCTCATAAAATGAGTTGTGAATTGTTTATCAATTATAATTATTACCTTATCAAATCTAGATAAATAAACCTAATTTGAGATTTTCCAATTTTTCAATTTTTTCCCTGTCATTTTCACTAATGTTAAAAATTTCTTATAAAAATTTTCAATCAGTTAACCAATTGTCTCGTGTTTGAACCATGAGTATGCAACTGCAATAATTATTTAGAGGTAGCAAAGTTTCCACTATTGTAGTATATTGTGGGCATGTACATTTCCTTAAACCGAACTAATCAGTTGCTAGTAGTGCCAAATAATGATGAATAAATTTAAAAAACCACTACATACGCACATTTTACCAAGAATTAAGTGATTGAGGTTTAATCAGTGATATTTTATGAAAAAATATTTAATATATAAGACAAAAAAAAAATCAAATCAAAGTATTAGAAGCATTTAATATATAGAACTACATACATTAAAGAACCCACAGAATATAAAACTGCAGATGCATAGCGAAAACGAAAGGACTCTTGTTTGTTTGTGGTTCTACGAAGGGAAGGGATTAAATGGGAGACGTTGGAAGCAATAATGTTTCCCACCGTAGTTCACAGTAGATTTTAATCTGAACAAAATCTCTCCCAGCAAATGGTTCTATTCCATTTCAATTTGAAAAGAGACAAATAACTGAAACTGTAAGGAGACGAAGATGCTTGTCTCTAAAATCTTTAAGAGTAAGTCCAAAAATGTCATTGTTCACAAATATAATTTGAGTTAATACTTCTCTGATCCTAATTATAAGGATAATATTCTAATTTTTATCAATTTCTTTCTAAAATATCCCTATTGATATGAATGAGGGATTAAGTAAAATCAACAAGGTCATTGAAGTGTAAAATTTTAGGAAAATGTAAAATTTATATGACCCTTATTATTAATCTTTCCAAAATCGATTAAGGACATATAAAACAATACCAATTTTGATGGAATTACATCATTCCACTTTTAAAGGAAAATTGGTAATCTCGAGAACCTTGAGTTCGCAAGAAGATTGGATGCTAAAAATGTATCAAACAAACAAAACTAGAGAACTTCCTTATGCTTTTTTTTTTTCCTTCACACGTTTTCCCCTGTACCAATGTCCCCTTAGGATCAAATTAAATGACCTTCAAGTCTTCAACAGCTTCCGTATTTTGGTACTGTGCCAAATCACGTGTATCACACCTCACCCACACCCCCATCAAGCCTAACAAAATAAAAACTGTATTGACCTAATTCAGTTAATCTTTTGATTTTTAAAACTCTTTTTTTTCAAAGTGTCATCATTGTTTTAGCTTTTTTAATTTTGAAGTGTTTTTTTTTAAAAAAAAAATTAAAAAGTACTTTTTTTGGGTTTCCCAACCAAGCATAGTTATTTTAAAAATTTAAACTTATCATCTTAGTATTTGAAATGTTTTTTCAAAACATGTGAAACAAGTTTTGTTTCAACTTATAAAAAATTGTTTAAAGAGATAATTTTTTGGGTTTCCCAAACAAGGATAGTTATTTAAAAATTTTAAATTTTAGTGTCATCATTCTTTATTTATGAAATTAATAAATAAATCGCTTTATAAAATTATAAGATCAAAATAAAATCTTAAGTAAAATTATATGACAAAAGCACTTTTACATAAAATATAATAATAAAATATTTTTTTTTTTTAAATGTAGCTATCAAATTTCTCATGGATGACTCTTAAATTAGATAAGTTATCTTATTCATGGCGTCCTTCTTTTTCGCCCACCTTATTTATCACATTCACATTTTACTTTTTCGGTGACTATCACATTATTCACATTTTAGTTATTACACATTCTTTATTTTATAATAACTTGTGATTTTTTTAGTTATTTTGTTTTTTATATGATCAAGGGTTTCCCTCGAGGTTTAGAGGGCAAAGAGTTTTCACATCTTCCAAGAAGTGCATTTTGGGATTCCAACTTGTATTCTTCTCCTTTCAGAGTTTGACCTCTTACTACCTCAACCAACAACAGTTTATTGTATTAGGACACAAGCCCGATTCATGGGGGGATATTATGTAAATATAGAAAGTTATGCGGTCTAACTAACAATTTTATCTTTATAATTTGAAATTCAAATCATGATAACTCTTGTATGTGATATATGGAAGGATATCAGTTTGTGGGAGTCATATAAAAAAATATGGATGGAAAACTCCCATAATTTTCTTTAGCTCTCTTCTCATAAATGGTGCATCTTCTGTATAACGTGATCAGAATCCATATCCGTGCTCTGATCTCATATGGATACTCAATGAGTCAATCAAATTCCAGGTAAGCCTGAAATCCTTCATATAAAATTTAACTCTCATAATGATGGACTGCCCCATCCACGCATTTACTCATCAGTAATAGCCTTGCTTAGAGAGAGCTTTAAGTAGCTTAAAGCCACACACACACACACACAAACACAAAAGTAGCAGTAGAAAAAAAAAAAAAAAAGGTCAAAAGTGAAATGTTTGGGTTGAACTTTAAGTTCACTAGACTTTTTTAGAAAAAGCTCATAAAAGTCAGTTGAGGAAAAGCTCCATGTGTAACTTTTTCCAAAAAGCTCTCAACTTTTTAATGTAAGCCCCGCCACTTCTACCACCATCAATTCAAATACAAATCATATTTACAACATGATTTTTTCTTAACTGAGCTTCTAAAAAAAGTCAGATAGAAAATAAGCCACTATCTTTACCATTAACCCAAATAGGCCCAATTTCATTTCCTCAAGAGGCAACGTAGTACTGTCCAGATTTGCATTAGTTCTTGTAGCAACAAAAAAAAAAAAAAAAAAAAAAAAAAAAAAAAAAAAGAGATTTGCATTAGCTCATAATCATGAAGGAATCTCTATTTTCTAAATATAAAAGCAAGTTATGGGTTTTGGACGGCGACATGTGCGTTGATCATTTTAGGCACGGTTTAAAAAAAATGACTAGTGGCATTTTTATAACTCTAAGAACATTTTTAGTAGGGTTGTCCATGGACCGACCGGGACCTGGGTTTGATCCCAACCCGAGGTCCGGTCCAGTAAACCTCGGATGGATAATCCGGCCCCGAGGTCCAGTGCAGTCAAGATCGGCCCCGAGCTCGGGTGGACAGTTGATCGCCTAGTAGCTTACTGGGACCGGTCCAGGCGATCCGTGTCTTTTTACTTTTTTTTTTTTATTGATTTTCCTTCCAAATCTCGCAAATCACGTGGCTCCGTCGGAAAAGCAACGCCCCATCCTTGACTCAAATGTCATCTCTCTCATCCCTCGTCTCTCTTTCCTCAGTCGCCCTCATCTCTCAGTTTCTCTCTTCCCTTGCTCTCTGATCTCACTCCTCAATGCCTCACCGTTGTCGCCTCGGAGAAGATCGAGAAGCTCGACGCCGATATCTCCAACCTCACCCTGGAAGAGGCCAAAATCCTCGTTGACTACCTCCAAGACAAACTCGGCGTTTCCACTGCCGCCTTTGCCCCCGCCGCCGTTGCTGTCGCCCCCGGTGCCCTGGCCGACGCAGATGGTGGTGCAACCAAAGTTGTAAAACTCTCCATTTGTGTTTTGAGGTTTGATCTATATGGAAGATTACTTTTTTTTATATCTTTGTATAATTTTTCGCTTCCATTCTTCCAAAGGTTGCTGCCTGTTGGTGTGTTTTGGGGCAAAAAAAAAAAATGGTGTGTGCCTCAATGCCTGTGTGTGTTGTAAAAAAAAAAAAAAAATTATATATATATATATATATATATCTCGGGTCGATGGACCCGGTAGGGATTTGAGCCCTTGGCCCGAGGTCCGGTCCGGCCCGAGGAAATTGGTCTGGTTTGGTCTGTTTAAAGTGTCTTGGACTGATTTTTTTGAAGCCATACCGGGTCGGGTCGACGGTCGGGACGGGTCGAGCCAGGACCTCGGGTTTTTTGGACATCCTAATTTTTAGAGTGTGTTTGCATATATATACCGTTTGAAAACAACTTTCAAAACTAGTTGCATATAAACACGGTCTAAAAAATAGGGAAAATAATTTAAATTGCTTTTATATATTCTTTTATACTAGTTGCATAACAACTGGTTTAAAAAAAGTACACCTTTTGTCCTTTTTATAAGCAACAATTATCCAAATCATATAAACTAAATTGATAGCTAAAATTAATTAAAAACAATAAATGTGTAAGAGACATAAGCAACTTTAATTCTTGTTTTATTCAACCGGTCTAACAATTTATAATTGGAAAAATCACCTTAACACTCAAGTAACTAAAATATTGTCAAAAAATGCCTAAAGAAAAGTCATGTGTCAGAAAAAGCCCTAGAGCCATTTTGGGTATTATTTTAGAAATATTAACAAATATATCAATTACAACATTAACAACTAAATCAATACACGTTAACAACTAGGGTCTTTTTTGACGTGACTTTTTTAAGCTTTTTTTTTTTTTTTTTTTTTTTACAATATCTTGATTACTTGGGCTCTGAGGAGGATTTTTTTCTTTATAATCTGATACTAGGAAAAAAAAATCATAAACTAATCCTAAAATCTCTAACTTCAATCCTTTTTCTCCCTCGGAGTCTCTTATACTCTCATTCGTATCACCTAGTAGCACCATTAGTCCGTCACCAGCATCACAATCGAACTATATATTCAGGATTCATATTCACAATGGTGATAGAACTATATAAATATTGTTCCTCTTCTTTTCTTTTTCCCCCTTCATCATGCTTGGTGTCTAGTTATACAAGTACAAATTTAGATAAAGCTATACCTTTCATTCTTTAAAAAAAACAGCTTATTAACAACAAAAATTTAATTTATTGATAGAATTACCGACGAATTAGTAACGGAAACAAAATTATAAACGGAATCCATTTTGTGGCTACATTTTACATGACAAAATGGTTTACTTATAGAATTTCAATTCTGTCTGACATTACCGACCATTATCACTTGGTCTGGTTTCTCTGCTTGGCGCGGTTTCTCCTCATCTCTTCTTATCTCTCTTTTTTTTGTTTTTTTTTTTTTTATTGTATCAATCAAGTATCTTAAAATATATTTTTAGTACCGGTAAGTATCCTAAAATAATTTCTTAAGATTCTGAAGTATTTTTTTAGTACCGGTCAAGTATCTTAAAGTATTTTTAGTACCAGTCAGTATCTTAAAGTATTTTTTTAGTACCAGTCAGTACAGTGAAATTTTTTTTTAAGATCCTAAATTTTAGGATCTTGAAAAAAATATTTGAAATCTTGGCCCGATATTAAAAATACTCGAGGATGTGATAGTCGAATTAATTCAAATCAATGGTCTAGATTGGTTAAGGAGAGAAATCAAAGGTTGAGATTGGATAAGGAGGGATAATGTGAAGGTAGGATAACGAGAGGATCCAATTTCCCATCATCAACGGCCCCATCACTGTTGGTCAATCGCCAAACACATCTCTCTAACCAGCCACCTCGCTGCCACGTCAGTGGCTCATCTAGGTCATATATTTGTTGTATTTTTTGACAAATGGAGTATTTGAACCCTAATCTTGGATGTGCGTATGCTGATACCTTTACCGGCCGGTAGAGCTATTTCGACCTTGCAATCTTTATTTACATACGTTCATTCATCCATGCATGAATGTATCCAAACATACATACATACATCTATACATACAAGCATATAGGGGTGGACTCGAGAAAATTATAGAAGGGGCATAATTGGTGAGGGAATTTTTTTTTTTTTTTTAAGGAAAGTTTTAAATGCATTAAAAAACAAAAGAATATAATTGAGAAGAAAAAAAACATATCAAAAAAATATTTATGAAATCAAGTGAATCTTGATGATGTAATAAGAGAGGAAATTATTTTACAAACCTGTCATTTAGAAAAGCGAGGGTTAAATGCGATAGAAATGCGGTATATAAATTACAATGAATGGTGGACACTCAAAAAGTTTAAGTACATATATTTTAATAAAAAATAATTACAATGTCATCCTTCTAGGCCTTATTTTTTAGAATTCCATCATAATTGACTTATTATTAATGCTATCAAATACATCTTTTTCAATATAAGGTACTAAACAATCATTCAACCATTCATCCCCATCAATTATGAAGTGCAATTTTGATATATCAAGGGTAGGTGAGCACTTAATTTAAAGGTAGGCATTCATTGAAACATAAATTAATTCAAAGAAAGTAGACAAATAATGCTAATGCTAATGAAAATTTGAGACCAATATATTTAAGTCATTAATTCAAACTCCTTTAACTTGAATTAAAATAAAAATTTTAAAAAAAAATTCACAAATTCAAGGGGAGCACTTGCCCCCCTATGAACGTGAAGCAGATCAGTTATTACTGCAACTTCAGAGGATACTTGAGAGAATCTTCAAACAACAATATATAAAATGCAATAAAATGAACAAAATAAGGTAAACTTTAACAATATCAACAGTAAAGGGATCAAACTTCATTTCATATTATCATTAATCCATAAGTCTGGTTCTAATTTTCTATTTATTAATGCTATTAATTGAGATTTTTGTCATTCTTCTATTCTCCTTTCATTATCTAAATTACCGTCTAGATCTAACCATATTCGAGAATTGGAATTTGTCATGTATGACTCATTTAAAGAACTTAATTGCATTTCGGTTTGTTGTCGAGAATCGCACTACTTACATTTCTTTTTCCATTTCCTTCCAACTTCTCTACTCTTTTGAATAGAGTATCGAAAAGAGCTTGTCGACACCGACAAAGTGCTGACAGTCTAATCTAGAAAGCAAAGGAGTATAAGAATAGCTATGCAACGTGTTCGATGGAAGTTTTGCCAACAATATACAATATTGTAATAAAAAAAAGGACACTGAGATCTGTCTCCAGATCTTCAATATCTTGCATGACTCTTTCTCTTTCTTCACAATTCTTACACCTGTGATTAAAGTATTCTGCCAAGAGATTACATATCTTCTTCTTTGTCTTCTCTGAATTTTCCATTTTGTTGTTTCTCAGCCGGTCATACCATTGTACGAATAGAGGCTGATCATGTGAAGTCTTTCCAAGTGCTACAAGTATTGTTGTTAAACCGTAAAAAACTAATCCAAAACAAATTACTAAATGCTAAAACTAGAATTAGATAATACTAGAAATTATTATGAAAATATCACAAGAAGAATGATAACTAATAATATTTTAGGACAAAGATCTTTAAGAATTAATACATCGAAAATCCAACATTAAATATAAATATAAATCCAAGAAGAAGTTTAGAATATACTAGACCCTCATCAAGTAATGGAATTAATAGAACTCTAAGAGCCCGTTTGGATCCTCTTATTTTTAACTTAAAAGCTACTTTTAAGCTAAAGCTTAAAAAAGAGCTTTTGAAAAAAAAAAAAAAAAAAGCTAAAAGCTGTTTGGTGATTATATAAATTTTTAGCTTAAAAGTTACTTAAAAGCTGAAATTAAAAATAAGCTGTTTGACAAAATTTTTGTCATAAGCACTTTTTCTAATAAAAATTATCATAAAAGGTATATTATAATAGGGTCGTGGTGGCGTGGCGCCCGGTGGTGATGGCGGCGGTGGGGTGGTGGTGGTGGTGGTGGCGGCGGCGGCGGTGGTGTTGGGGTGGCGGCGGTGGCAGTAGTGGTCGATCAAGAGATTACGGGTTCTCTTTTCAATTTTTTTTTAATAAAAAAAAGAGCTTATAAAAAAAGAGCTTAAAAATAAGCTCCTCATAGGAGCTTATTTTTAACCTCTTTTTTCTTCATTATAAAATAAGCTCTTATAATTATAAAAGCTTATGTAAAATCTGTTTGGCCTAGCTTATGCCTATAATTAGAAGATAAGATAAAAATAAGCTAGGTCAAACAGTGTTAGTTCTCAATGCGTTTTGATGATTAACAACAAGTGTAAACATGTGTTGAAGTTTTTTGCAAAATCTGTGTAAAACCATTTATCAGTTGTTTACTCGAGTAAAGAACTGCTTACTCGAGTATAGGACTGTTAAAGGATTGCTCAATTGGTTTTTACACGTCAATACTGGAGTATGGATAGCCATACTTAAGTAAAGACATCTCAGAGAGCAATCAAGTTTTTGTCAAAAGGTACTTACTCGAGTAAAGGGATGATATACTCGAGTAAAGGTCATCCAGAGAGCAAATGCGTTTTTCAAATTGTGACTTACTCGAGTAAAGGTTTTCATACTCGAGTAAAGGCCATCCAGAAGAGCAACCAATCTTTTAAAGTTAAATCAATGCGGAGTATAGATCTCCATACTCGAGTATTGGACTTACCGAGAGCAAATGAATTTTTGAACTTGAGTGTATACTCGAGTATAAACTTGCATACTCGAGTAAAGGGTCTTACAGAGAGCTCCCAAGTTTTTCTAACTCATGCATACTCGAGTAAGGGTTTACATACTCGAGTAAAGAGCTCTTAAATTGATTTTCAACTTTGACTCATGTTCGTGCTTACTCCAGTATGAATTTGTTTACTCCAGTATAGAGGCATTTTACACTTAAAATTTTCAAGCAAATAGTTGCTTACTCGAGTACACCACTAACTTACTCGAGTAAAGACTTTGGTTTCAAAAGTTCAAGTCTCGAAGGTTTGCTTCTGGAAGTTGCTTACTCGAGTATCCTTTTGGATCCGCAAGAAAGACTCTCTCACACGGTGACTTACTCGAGTAACGATGAACTTACTCGAGTAACCAACGCTGAAACCAATTTTTGAATTATGCGAATTTGCATATCACTCTTGTTTGTTCTAATTGCTTTCATGAATCATTCACCTATGAACCCAACTATGTTTAACAAGTTTGTTGAGTGAATTTCAGTTAGCACTGAGATGAAGATTATTGAAGGTCAAAGCCATAAAGCAAAAGTGTACGGTGCATTTAATGCACTTCGCAAATCAACCTTCTTTTGGATAATCCACCGAGCACGCATTCTCAACGGTCAAGAATGCTTTCTTCATCAAGTAAACTCTTCTCCAACGGGCAAATCCTCGAGTTCCACATCGATCATATTAACACTGGATTAGTTGGAGTTTAGAGAGAAGATGACCGAGACTTAATGCTAATCACCTACAACGGTTGGATTCATCATTCAACGGTCATTTAATGTTCTCTACCTATAAATAGAGTTCATTAACTTCTTCTCAAGCCGATACAACTACCGAGAGCGAAAATTTACTAAGTGTCATTTATTGTGATCGGCTTTCACTTGTATTGTATCAATCGATACTTGTACTTCGGTGTTCATTTTATCCGCTTTCGTGAGAGAGTTCTATCCGTAAATCATTTATTGATTGAGATAACCGCAAGTCGTGGAACTTGGTGGTTGGGTGCATGGTAGTCAAAATCGCGCTTAAAGCGCAAAAACACCGCTTTTTACGCTTTTTTTCGGGCAAAACGTGTTACGTGGTGGAAAAAACGCATCAGGGGTAAAAGCGTAAAAAGCGCCTCTTTAAAGCGTAAAAGCGTAAAAACGCAACGTTTTTGCAAAAAGCGCCGAGTTTACTAAGGGACTTAAGTGAAAGTTTTAAAAGTTTCGGAGAGGGACTAAAGTGAGAATTTTCAAACCATTTTGGGGCGAACTGAAATTTCAAAAACATCTGGGTCATTTTCTGTAATTAATAAATAAAGATCATTTTACCCTAATTACACTTAATTCAATAAAAATGTTCCTAACTCAACTTAGTACTTAATCATACAATAATGTCCCAGAAAATGCATTAAAAATCCCAATTTAATCATGTAAAATCATATAAAAAATATGGTTTGATCAATGACAATGTTAGACATTTTGATTGATATTGCATTGATCAGTATATGTGTGTATGAAGGTAGGTACCTTATATACATATGCAGGTAAAAACTCCGTTTTATTTTACGATTTTACGTTTTACGATTTTTCATTCTCCTTCCGTTTTTACGTAAAAACTACGCTTTCACTACCATGGTTGGGTGTATTGATTACAACTTGTAAGGGGGAGTGAGTTCTAGAGAGAGAACTACTCTTGAGTACGAGTTTGTAATCAGTTTGTGAGTATAGTGGATTGAAAATCCCAAGTGTGGCTTGGGATTTGGATGTAGGTTAAGGATAAGACCGAACCAGGATAATTTCTCTTGTGCAAGCTTTCCTTCCCTTCCTCCTCTGCTATCATCTGTTTTACTTGGTCAAAACAGAGCACTTTCAGAAAAGTTTTTAAAATACCCAATTCACCCCCCTCTTGGGTATATAGCTCCATTTACAACAGGCACTAAGTCTTAGAACAAATGATACATCACATGAAGTTATGGATAATTTTAACCAAAGAAATTTATTAGCAGAAAGACCAATAAGTTCAAGTTTAAGAGAAATTAGACCACAAGATGAAAATTATATAAAACTAGAAGTAAAATCAGACACATCATGGAAAGAAATTATAGGAAAAGTAAATGAACATGTAGAACAAAGTGAAATAGACATAGGATTCACGAGAAGATAATCTAATAATAGAAGGAAACCAAACAAAATCTAATAGGTTTAAATTAATTGTATCTCTATTATTAAATCTTAATACAACATTAGATTTTGTTTGGTTTCCTTCTATTATTAGATTATCTTCTGTGAATCATATGTCTATTTCACTTTGTTCTACATGTTCATTTACTTTTCCTATAATTTCTTTCCGAATGTACTGTGTTATAAGCTCAAATATAGAAAAGATATAGGTATGACGATACTATAACCAACCATCAAGCCTCAGGGGTTGACCAAATATGATCTGGGTCATGGAAGGATACCTATCCTTTTTCATACAGGAACTCCAACATATATTTTAGCTGCTTCTTGCAAGGCTGGTGGCAATTCTTTAACTTCTTGAGGATCAAGATTATTGGGCAAATAAATGGCATATAACATACCATATTAGTATAAGATTTTTATTAATTCTGGTGAAGTTCCTGGATAGGCTACAACTTTGTTAAAAGCAAAATGGGAGGCATATTTCACTCATATTCTTGATAATATTTCCAATCTCTTTTTAAGGTTGTTTTTACATAATTCTCTGTGATGCATATTTATTCTAATATGATCTATAACAGGGTGATGAAGTCCTGGGAATCTATTATATAAATTTGGATATCCCATTCTTTTTATAGACAGTCGGCATACCAACTGCTTCCTATACTAATCTGACACAAAACACGTAAGAGAATATTTTACAAAGCATAATAATAAGACCTAAGACTTAAAGATGAAAACCTAAGACATAAAGTTGATAAGCCTATAATATGCCTCCAGGTTATAAGCTCAAATATAGAGAAGATATGGGTATGACGATACTATAACCAACTATCAAGCCTCAGGGGTTGACCAAATATGATCCGGGTCATGGAAGGATAGAATATCGACTTGTTGGTTTAGATGTGCAATACTAGTTAAAAGATTCTGTATGGTTGAACTGTATTAACTGTTCAATAGACTAACATGATATGAATTAATAATAAATATTTACATGAAATAAGAAAATAAAAATATTAAATAATATATTAAACACACACACACTCTTAATATTATATATATTTATATGTATGCATGTAGGTATGTATGGATCTATGGATATATGTATCTATGGATGGATGGATGTATGCAACATACTATTGAAAATGTCAAATATTTTATATTTTAATTTCAATTGCATATTTTATAATCAAATATTTTTTTATTTTTTATATTTTCATTATATATTGTTTTTTATTTTAATAATTTATTATATTGTTATATAGAATATTATAATGTAATAACATAAAATTACAATTTTTTCTAACGGATTACTGATGGAAAAATTCTGTCAGAAAAATATAATTTTCGATGGAATTAGCAACAAAATTGTTTTGTTGGTATGTCTCACCTTCAAGCGAAAGGTTTAGATCTTGATATATTTGATTTGGTCATTTTAATTATTTTCTTTTCTTTTTTAAATATTCCTTTTGGATTTCAGATAAAAGAGTTTGTTTTATTTATTTGACCATATGATTCACTAAAGGTTGCTTTGCCTATGTACACATTTCAGGTTAAAGGTCTCGCTGAAAACTAATTGGAACTTTTGTTGCAACTTTAATAATTTTTCAATTTCTCTGTCATATTTTAGTTCTCACTTCTGTTTAATTGAATGCTAGACAACAATCTAGGCGGAACCCAACCTCCTTTGTACGAATCTGAGTGCGAATGTGCGATAAGCTCATCATGTCCTTCATTTGTTTCATCTTATAAGAATTATGTCCACATGTAATGGCGAAGTTAGAATTTTTTGTTTGTGTTTGCACAATTAGTGAGGTGATTTGGGGTTCTGATTTTTTTTTTAAGGAAAGTTTTTTTAAATTGTTGTAACGTTAATCTCTTTTGTGAAGCTGTGCTCGAGATGTAGATGGAGATCAAAGAAGATAATATGAGTTCTGCATCATCATCATGGGCTTGCACCTTTCATAATCACAGGAGTTATCCTAACTCACTTATCCACAGTCCTCTTTCCTATCTTTCTTCTTCTAAACATACCACTGTTACAGTCCTCTTTCCTATCTATGTTTTAACTCCCTCCAGTTTTTGTGTCTGCACCTGCCCTCATTGGTAATAGTGTGGATCCGTCACTGTTGGCATGCATCAATGAGTACCCCCTAACCACAAAATGTTGCATTCCCTTCTTCTTCTTATATCCCTATTCAATTGCTTTTCAAATTTTGCCATATCTATTTTCTTAATAGTTTTATTTTTGTTGCAATTTCATCTTTTTAATGAACTGTTTCTTATGATTTATTAGATCTGGATTTGTCATTACTAAATTAAAATATTTTTAAAGTTAATTCTTAGTTTTTGATTGTTTTTAAGATCGGTTGCTATAGAAAGTTATTACTTTATAAACCGTCCATTTCTAAACCACTCTCAAGTCTAGTCTAAAAAGCACATTTTAACCAATCTAAAAGACTTTTTGTTTCTGGTGTTTAATATACTTTATCTCTCAAATTTATAACTTTATTTCTTGGTTAACTTACATTTAGTATCTTAAATTATTTCTTCAAAGTATTTTTTCAGTAACACATATCATCCTAAAATAATTCTGATGCATCCAAAGATTCTAAAGTATTTTTTTAATGGCACTAAGTATTTTAAAGTAATTTTGGTGTATTCAGCATCCTAATATTTTTCTAAAGTCAGTATTCTTGAGTAATTTTTGTGCATACAACATCTTAAAATATATTTCTAATATCACTTGGTATTCTAATCAAATTAATTACTTCATGTTTTAAAGCACTTAGTGTTCTAATCAAATTACTTAATGGTTTAAAGCACTTAGTATTCTAATAGTATACCAACAAGTTGTTGGTTAAGATGGTAAGCAGTCTCACTCCAGTAAAGAGAAAAATATAAATTTGAATCTTGGAAAGCGTACTTATTGGGAGACAAAAACCCTTTATGCTTCAAGCTTCAAAAGGGAAATCTTTCATCAAATAAAAAGAGTATTCTAATAGCACTTAGAATGGTAAATTGCTATAGTTATTCCTCTCTCTCCTCCACCTCTCACTTCCTCTCCCTACCAACCAAACCAAACTATTGGTTAAGATGGTAAACCTACGTTTTCCTTCCATACCCTGCCCCTCCATCCCTTCCCTTCTATCCTCTCCCCTCAAACCAAAAAGGACCTAACTCAATAAACATCCAGATAATCTGTGTTTATTTCAATTATATATTTTATTCTAGTTATTACATGGACTTGGTAAAAAGAATAGTTGGCATTGTATATTGGAGATGAATATTTTGATTTTTTTTTTTAATTTTATTGTCATTATATATATTAATATTGATTATTTATATTTTTTTTTTTCTTCCTTTCTTTTTTGGTTGTAAGCCAAGATATTCACCGCCAATAATAATGACTAATCTCCTCACACCATAAACTTTTTGAAAGGGTTTAGTGTTAGCCATGAAATCCCCTCCACCTACACCGCCGTATTAATAGATTTAATAAGAATAGAAATGACATATGATCTTGTGCTCGGCTGTTTCAATGATAACCCAACTTCAGTAATAATATAATTTGAAGTCGGGCCGGGCCCATATCTTCAAGAGTCTCTTTGTTTTCCCTGTGAAAAGTGGGTTTTGCCTCTTGGTAACATGTATTGACAAAATATAGAACAAAAAAAAATGGAACAAAAATAAAAATAAAACTAATAAATATATTAAATTGAAAATAATATTTTAAAAAAATAAGCTTAAAATAGCATTCTCTACCAGAAAAATCCCGACATGACACAGTAATTATTTTTGTTTTTACCCAAAAATGAAAAGCAGCAGCTTTTCATTTTCAGCAGTAAGACAAAAAGGAAGAGTTACTACTATAAAAAGTTGATTTTACTTTCACCAAAAAAAAAAAAAAGTGGATTTTACTTCTCTAAAAAACATTTATTTTTTAAAATGGGAAAGTAAAAAAAAATAAAGATGATGAACTTTTTATATATTAGGTGTCCATTTTAAAATTGGGACACCAAAAGTATTTCGGCCTCCCAACTTTAGACGTCCTAGTTAAAAATTATTATGACTATTATGTTTTTGTTTTCATTGATATTAGGTTGGAAGACGAATCATTTGTAAGTGTTACATGACGGTTGTTTTGTAAGAACCGTTATATTTGTCACTAAATAAATGATAATAATTAACTACAACCGTTATTTTTTTATATTTTTGTGAATTTCACCTATCAATACATGACAGTGCTCATATTTAAACATTAAGTTTTAACATTGTATATGATGTTTATTTGTTGTAACTGTTATTTATTAGGTGTTATATATACACAAATATGTAGTAGTGATGAGACCTAGTTTACTAATTTGGGGGATTAATGAAGCTACATAAATTATTTAAAAGTATTTATATTTATGATTTTTCTCCAAAGAAGTTTTTCTGATTTATAAACTGATATATAATATAATAATACACATAAGAAAGATATATAACATATGTTATAATCAAGTAATGTATTTAATTTCATTAATTTTTTCAAATTAGTTAACTAAATTTTAGATAAAGGACCGGAGGTAGTACTTACATCATTGTCTAGAGTGAAAAGAATTCAATTCCATCGTTGGTACCAATTACCAAATGAAGCCTCAACCAATTCCAATTAGTTTTTTTTTTTTTTCAATTGCTTGATATTAACTCCTGTCCAAAATATAAGAGCTAGTTTAGAAGTTAATTTTGATTCTAAATATAAGATGTTTTATTTTGTTTTATCTCTTACATTTTTATTTTTCTCTAAAATGATTTGTTTGATTTATAAACATCTATAATCTAATGGTAGATAAGTATTTCAGAAAGATCAAATAACATATTCTATAATTAAGTAATTTTTTTAACTTATTTAATATTCCAAAATTAATCAATTTGCTTTTATATTAACGGGTAGATGGAGTACGTATTTTTCTGCCATCGGTCCTAGATTTCAGCAATGCATATTAAATATGTCAGACCAAATTTAAGAATTTTCACTAATTATGTTATGCATGTCAGCATCTTCTCCGTTACAATCCGTTTTTTTGCTCCCTCCACATAAAACACTGCAAAACTGACCTTTGCGCTTTTATTATTTACCTAAAACTAAGAAATATTACAAAAATTATTTAATGTTATAGAATCCAGAAATGATATTGGGCCAAATGATATTAAATTTTCAAGATATTATTATAATATAATTGTACTATGCTGTTGAGAGCCCTCTGAATCTTAGAATTATTATAATTGTACTATGCTGTTGAGAGCCCTCTGAATCTTAGGAATACAGTGGATTGAAATTATCTAGGGTTCCTCGGGACTAGACATAGCCCACTGAATCTTATTCCTTCTATGTTTTTATTGTTTTAGTTCTTTGGTGATATCTTTCCTCACTCGTTTATTTAGCTCTTTCTTGATTAAACATTTAAGTGATTTAGTCTTTAAATCACCCAATTCACCTTTCTTCTTGGGTGTAATTTGTCAATAACATAAGATGTGGATGCTTGTGCTCTGTGTTGTGGCATGTCTTGCATTTGCGTTTTAGGTCATCATTTATAGCCTTAGGATTCGTCCTCATTAGAGTAGGATGATGGTGATGATATGTGATCCAAAATGAAAAAGATACTCAAAATAATATATAACTTAAATCCTTGTTCGTTCTTCAATCCTGAAGAAAGGTGGCGTGATCTTTTAGGAAAAAGGATGAATCTTTATCTCTTTGTTTTGAATATCTCTTGTGTCTTCTTTGCTATGCATGGTGGCTTGTTCTTGGATAAAAAAGATGTTTTAAATTTTTTTCTTGAATATGAAGATGAAGATGATGATGTTGCGAGATCTTAGAGAAGAGGGATGTAACATCTTGTCTACTAAACTATACACTTAGTGGAATTTTCAAAAACTTTTCAAAATAACCTCCATAGAAAAGGAAATTGACTCCCTTTGAGACTTTCAATTAAGGTTATAAAATGCGTGACATCACTCATTTTAAAGACTAACCATGATAGAAAAGAAATGAACTCATATAGTCTATCTGGTTAATTAATTAAAGCCTTTCATAAATGCATGCATCAACATTAAGCATAACCCTAGTTCGTTCTGCTTTGGCCTCAGGTGCATATGATACTCAAGAATCAGAATAAATAGTTCTCAACTTCAGTTCTCAAAGCAAACCATGCATGTTCATAATCCAAATTAAATGAACAAACGACCTAGGCGTCCGGCTACCTACTATGAAACCTTTAAATAACAACATCATGGATATTTATGGATGAAACCTAGGCATCTGACCTTCTATTAAAGAAACTCAACCAAACATCCAAAAATAAGTACGATGCAGCATACAATTCAATTAATGCCGTAGATTCCATATCTATTGGATGCATGTATCAGTTATTCTATCACAACATATCAATTGATCAATAATACACCTACTCGCATTGTAATGCATGATGATAGTTCAGTAGCATCAGGAACATCATAACATTATAGTTACCGCTCACCCTTATAAGGCCACTAATAAATCCCATTTTTTATATATTTTTTCATTTATTTTATTTTAGGGATTATTTTAGGCTAATTTAGAATTATTAGATAATATTTAGCTTGTTAGCCAATTTTAGGAATTAATATAAATCAGAATTAATTATAAGATTATTGGGTCTAAGTTATTAATATCTCGTGATTAGATAATATGTCTAATATATGATAGATCATGATTTTATCATATTAGAAGATCCTATGATGTAGAATTTTTCAGGAAGCTAAAAGGAAATCTAATAGTGGAATTTTATTGGGCTTCTTATATTTTAATGGCTTAAGTTGGTACCTTAAAAGCCCTCTCTTTCTCCCATCAATTAACCTAGCAGCTGGATATATTGAGAACAAACACTCTCTCTCTTGGAGAGACGCACAGAGGCAGCCGCAACACGCACACAGAGAAAGACGGACGCACGCAAGGGAGGACGCTGGAACAGGAGGAAATACCTATCATCATATGCATTATTCATCCAGCATCCACTGACGGGACCCACCATTATTCCCTGTACCTCAATTGATTCTTCTATTCACTAATTCAAATGGCCGTGAGTTGCACAATAATGGGAGGAGGAAGTGTTGTCATGGAAGCTTAAGCTTATTTGGGAGGCAATTTAGGATAAGTATGGAGGAAGCTACAGCCTAGAATTTACAATTGAAGACCATAAGGGAGTGTCTTTCTTTTTATCTTTTTAATTCAAACTTGGGGTTATTTAGTTTTAAAGGATTTCAAGTTGTGTTAATTGAGAACAATATAGTTTTAGATTGTAAACATATTTCTTTTTGAATTGGATTGATAATTTGAAGTTTTTATGTCTCAATTGGTGGAATCTTGTTTGCAACAACTTTGCATTGTCAATTGAATTAATAATTGAGTTTTCGTTATTAATTTAATTGTCAATTGGGTTTATCGATTTAATTGTTTAATTGAGTTAATAAATTATCTAGTTGTTTAATTGGATGATTGTAAATAAGATTCTAAAATTAATTGAAATTAATTGTAGTTTTTAATGAGTTAACGTTTAATTAGTCCCCGCTTATTTCACTATGAGTTTTCTAATGTAATACATGTTATTAAACTTAAGGGTTTCCCATGTTTAATTAGGTAATTAAATTTATTACTTCCAATCTTTCATCAGTCTCCCTTTAGTCTAACTAATTAATTTTGGTGAAGAAAGTTAACTCTATGTAAATCCTGAGTTGTCCCCTAAGTAAACCTTTTGTGTCTTTTCTTATTTGATTTTCTTAATAGTTAGTTAATTTCTTTTCTTAGGATTTTAATTATTCTCTCATAAAAAAAACCTCCCAAATTTGTATCCACATCTAGATTATTTCCATTCTCATATAGGTTTTAGAACCATTTTCATCTTGCATTTAGTTAGTTTAGTTTCATTGCATTTTTCATCACTTAAATTTAACCTAAAGAAAAACCCAGATTACTCTTTGCTTTAATGACCTAGTTTGACTATAAACTGCATAATTAATTAGGACTTAGTTTAATTAATTGCTTTAACGACAAAAGCAATGCATCAACCACTCACCTCGATGAGTATATCTCTTGTTGGCGTGAGAACTAGGCGAGTATGTTTCTTGTCAGGGCAAGCTTACTACTAACTTGCTTCAGTGAGTGTGTCATTCACAGAAGCGAGTGATCGATACAGTCGCAATATTCAAGAAATTGGGATTCAGATCTATGGTTTTTCTCTTTAAGTTCACTGCAGCCAATTCTATCCAGCCCTAAGGTTTCATACAAGCAAGTCCTACAAGGCAAAGTTTGGTCTAAAAACATGAGAAACATACAATATCTATCTCATCCTAGGCTTCTGGAGTTTTTTGAAATCTCCCACGATTAATACTGATAAATAAAATTGGTAAGACCATGTTACTTGGAGTTTTCTTAGCAACAACCAAAGGAAGCCTTCCTCCTAAGTGCGAACTCATCTACAGTTGCTTAGAAAGAAGTTCAGTCAAGGAAAAAGACATTTGCTCAACTCAAAAGTTACTCTGAAAAACTTTGTAAATTACACCGACAATAGAAAAATAGAATTTTCAAGTTCAGGATTTCGACCTTTAAAACTCTGTTCTATAGAAAATCCCCCAAATTGGGGGTCTCAAACCCTTTGTTAGATCTCTAGAACTACACTTATGTGCTTTTTTTTGGGAAAATCAGTGTTAAATATTCACTATATTTTTTTATTTTTTTTTTTCATTCAAAACCTATATATTTCTAGAGCTCAAATCTTCACATTAATTTTCATATCCTAATTATTTAAATTTTGAAATAAAAATTTGAGATGTTACAGCTAAGTTAGCTGCCACATCACTTCAAACCCAAAAGGTGATATAAAAGTCAAATATGAAGGGTCTTCTCTAATAATTTTCATTTGAAACTATTGGTCACTGATGGCAACCAAAAAAAGAAACCAAGAAAATGATTGGTCATTATTTTAAAAGTTTGTTTATCAATGAATATTTAATATTTATTCTTTAAATTTATTACAAATTAAACACGATGTGTTATAACTGTATTAGTACTATTAATAATTAATAATTAATAATTTTAAAAATAAGTTATTCCATTTCTTCTTTGGTTTTTTTGATCTGAACATTTCTTCTTTGATTGAGAACGTGCGAGATGGAAGAAAATCATGTTTTTTTGGTTTTGGACATTACAGATTAGAAATATTATTCTTTCTAATTACGATGGCCATCAAATTAAAAGGAGGGATTTTACAGATAAAGAGTGGAATTAAAAAAAGGGTTAAGGTGCTTCTAGCACCATGAACTATTTTTTTATGTGCATCAAGTGTTCCAAAAGTATTTTGTGGTACATGCGGCACCCTCAATTATTTTTGTTGTTGCACCTAACACTCTAAGTATTTTTTTTTTCTAGGTGCTTCAAATACCATAAACTATTTTTTTGGTGCATCTAGACGGAGCTTGTTAGAGACCCCCCCCCCCCAAAAAAAAAAATATATATATATATATTTGAGTATTTTTGGGTTTGCATCGTAGATTTTGATGCGTTTGGCTCTACGATGTTTCTGAGCCTCGTGGTTCTCTCTCTACTTTCAAACTCAACTAACAAAACCACACATTGAAGCCTTGAAGCCCACTTTGTGTTTTCTTTTGAAGCCACTGGAACACTCTCTCTCTGTGTATGAAGATAATGCTATATCGAAGTTAATCACTTCGTTAATGCTTTTGCTCTGTAGTAAATTCTCAAACTAAATGGTGGATAGGTCTATTTAATTGGGCGTAGTAGCATTGTGTAATGCTGTATGTATGTATGTGTGTGTGTCCATATACATATATACACACACACACATAGATATACATATATATATATATATACACACATACATATTCATTGGTGTGGATCTTCTAATTCAAGTTGGAATTAAACATTTCTTGTAAGCACATAAATTAGGGTTAAACTTTTACAAAGTGATGATTTTTGTATGCCCCAATTTTTTTGTACGTTTTTCAAGGGAGAAAAATAAGATGCCAATTTGATTGGTGTGTGCCACCAATTCAATAAAAGGTAAGTTCCAGTCTTACTCCTCCTATCTTTAACCTAATTCCAAGAAACTATTATCTTCTTACAAAGAGAAAAACCCAAAGAAACCAAACATCAACCTTGCCTTCGCCTAGCAAGCATCCAAGGAGTGTGATATCAAGAAAAAGAGTTCTCATTGCAATCGGGAGATAGCCATGTGGATCAACGTTAGAGGACATTAACAACGTAACATTGAAGTCTTTGAAAGATCTAAGGTAATCCTAATCTCCAATAGTCGTTTTATCAAGTTATCATAATCCCTAATAGTTGTTTTAATGAGTAATCCTGGGCTCATGACTATCATAAATTGTTACGAATTCTCATAAGTGCCGTAAAGAGTTACGGATTAATGATTAATAACTAATTAGCGTAATGAGTTAAGATTAATAATTCATGAGGACCGTAAGGAGTTACAGGTTTCTGCAACGATTAAGCAATTTTTTTTTTGTTTTCACGACTACAAAAAACCCAAAAAACGTCCTAAATAAGACCCAATTAACGTCTTTTTTCTGAGGGATGTCTCGATGGGGAGTGAAAAATGCACACTTTTGGCGTCCTACATAATATTCAAGACGTCTTATATAAGGCGTCCTAAAACCAAATAAGGACGTCAAAAATCACGCTAAATTGGGGGGTTTTTGGCATCCCGATTTTAGAATCGGGACGCCACGGGGGGATTTGTGGCGACCTGATTTTAGAATCGACGCCGCAAAACAAGTGTGGCGTCCCGATTCTAAAATCAGTCGCCACAAATCCCTCGATTTTAAAATCAGATTTGTGGCGTCCCGATTCTAAAATCAGGTCGCCACAAATCCCTAATTTCAAAATCAGATTTGTGGCGTCCTGATTCTAGGACGCCACAAATCAGGACCCTGATTTTAAAATCAGATTTGTGGCGTATTTCTTCCTCGCCGTAGAAGCAATTATAAACGCCGCATTAGACATAGTATGACGAGTTATTAGATTAGACAGATGTACGACTACGTGCAAAAACAATGTCCACAATTCTCTTCATCCATCAACTATTTCATGACCCAACATGATAAATGACAATAATAAACTCAAATATGATGTAAAAACATCGAGACACCTTAATACAAGTGTCCAGCCACCAAGGAAGTAAAAATTGGAAGAGGCTATTCAAGCATTCGGCTAGAAAACAAGAGCACCATGAAGAGAATTCAAAAAATATTAGAAACAGAAATTTCCTACTAGCTATACATGTACTGAATTTACCTTGAACAAATTTAAACGTTAATCTAGCACATAATTTTTTTATTAAAAAATTTTTCACATCAAGTGTTTATCAAAATATTCAGAATCTCCTGAGTGTAACCACAAATAACAATTGACTCATCACAACCCCGAAAATGTTAGATGAAAGAGGTTGTATTTAGAACTAGAGGAGAGCAAGTGAAAGATGATGATAACTCATGGCTCTATCAAATTCCAACATAAAGCATCTTTTAACATCTTCTTTTGTAGGTTTGCAGCCACACCGATCTCGCCTTGAAGTCAAATTAGAAAATTTGGGGTATGTGTAATGCAAAACAATAGACTTCATCCAACTTGATCTTTGTAAAAGAATAGGCATTCACTTACGCATGAAATAAGGGCGAAACAATATACCCCGCCCCATTAACTATACTGACAGAGACATTTCCCCCAAATTATTAGCGAGACCCATGAACAATAGAAACAAAATGGTATGAATATGCCTAAAAGCAGAACAATTAATTTGTGGTAGGATGGTAAGACCAAATCAATATAGATCAAGACACATCATGAAGTAAAAAGTGTGTATCTTCCGAAAAGTCACATCCAATTGAGTTATTTGCTGAAGAATTAATCCTTACCCAAAAAAAAATCCTTTTCCTAAAATAAAAGAAATTACATAAGAAGTTAACCAGAATCTTGGGAGTACCATAAACTGTATTAGCACTTAAAAATTCCAAAACCATGACTTACTAGAAGTTGATTCAGCTATCAACCCAGAAAGAAAGTATAACATCATTTTTGCAATCTCTTCAATAATATCAGTTGAATCAGCTTAATGAAAAAGAATTAATAAATAAATAAGAAAAATACCTTGCTAAGAGGCTCCTTGATATCATTCCTTTCAACACGCTTTCTCCGAAATGAATATTGCAACGGCATGTTAATTAATACCAACATTGGAGTCAAAAGGGCCAAATAAATCATTTGAATCATTGCCCATGGAATGATATAACTAATTCATATGAACATTATTGGAGTGACTTCAAGATCTAGATAAAGTTTAGCACTCACATAATTTGGAAAAATAACCATATTAACATTCCCAGGCACATCCGACAACAAACTGCCTTAAAGAATACTCTCGTGTTCGCTGGATATAGCTCATCGGTGTCAAGATAGATGATCCAGTCCATGCCGTAATGCGAATATCAAAATATTGCAAAAGAAAACTAAAGATCTTAACATAATTATAAATATGAAAAAATGCTGATTGAATACTTTAATTATAGTAATCGTAATCCTTACCCTTGCCTTGAATAGCTCATCGGTGTCAAGATGGATGATCCGATCGTTTACTTTGAGCATAAAAAACAAGAGGGGACTCCAGTCTTCATTTTTTCTTTTTAGTTCAAATGGCAGATTTTGGATGCTATGCAAAATTTAGTATTTGGTCATTCCAACAATATTGCACACACTACCATAGTGTGAATTTTGGACATGAAGCGCTAGGGGGGAAAATGCAAATTAAAATATCCTACATGTATACTTCTTCATTAAATTAGAATCAGGTTACTTCAATCACTAGGGTGTCCAAATTTGGTAATAACCAGTATAGAAAAACTAGGTAATAACCAAATTTGGTTAGATACGTGTAAGTTTAACATTTAACATAAAGGAATTTCAATCAAGATTTAAGTTTCAAGTGTAGAAAATAGCTAATTAGCTATATATAATCAGAAAGTGGTGACAGGTTTTCAATATAGCCATAGACAACAAATATATTAGATGAATCTGTGTAAATTATTCATCAAAGCTTATAAGATATCAATATTTGCCACTACAACATGAATATTTCAGCTCCCAGATTTAAGCCTTTAACATATTTACACCAAAGAGTGAAGACACATACATACAACTGATAGTCACCACTCTCCAGTCTTAACCCACTTAGTGAGGTCACTAGTCACCACTCTCAACATGTTGTATGGATGCATACTGCCCATCTAATCATATTTCAGTCAAGTCTATGAACAGAATAGCAAGCTACCCATCTCTATTAATCAATTGTCTATGTGATTTGAACTCCCAATTCCACTATCAACTCAAGCTACATTGCAGTAAAAGGTTAGTTACATACTGACCAATTAATATTGTTCAAGTCTCTGAATAGAAGTGCAGACCACCCATCTCTCATGGAATGTTATGTCTAGCTATGTGTATCTTCCCTATTTCATAACCTCAACTCAAAGTTAAAATACTCTAAGGACTTCACAACTGGAATCAAGCTCCATGACTATGATAAAAGATAAGACTTCCAACAAGATCCATATAGAAGATTCTGAAATGGCAGCTCATTATTGTGACATGCCAAAACGTAATTCATCAAACAATACAATTCCATCTTAAAATAAATTAACATGTAAATATATAAATTCAATAGACATATTACAACTACGTTTTTAACTTACTGTACAGCTCATGCACTGCTAATCTACATAGATGCAGGGTTAGCTGGTTAACAAATTAGCCACCAAAAGATGTCAAAATTAAATTCCAAGAAGATGCCTGACTTGCCTTTTGCAATCCCTCATCTTCCCTGTGAGTTCTTCCAGTTGCTTACTTTGTCTATTGGAATCTTTAATCTTATCCAGCTTCTGGAAGCCATTATTGTATGCAAAGGGTAAAAACATTTATAGTCGATAAAGGGATGAACAAACTAAATGTATATGCAAAACACTTGTTACCGAAGACGGACAGCAAGAGGAAGAACGAGTGCAATGACAATGGCTTTCGAAGAGGAGGCGGCAGTGCGACGGCAGGAGAGGGAGGGAGAAATGACAGGATTTCCGGAACTAGGGTAGAGTTGCTCGACTCGTGAGAGAAGTCGGGGATTTGGATGTGTGAGAATGCGAGCGAGCGAGACCCGGGCGATCGAGCGAGACCGGCGGCGATTGAGCAAGACGGCGGCAAGTGAGTGAGGGTTTTAGGACGATGGTGAGACCGAAGGCGTACGAGATGCACGAGTGACAGTGAGAGTGAGAGCATGAATAGATCTGATAGGCACTTGTTCTAAAATAATTAATGCATTTTTGGGCGTCCTAAGACTTATTCAGGGCGTTAAAAAAAATTTCTAGGGCCAAAATATTTTTCAATATGTGTAAAAAATTAATTTTAGGCGACCTAAATATAGGACGCCTAAAATTTCATTTTGGTGTCCTTATTTTAATTTTAGGTCGTCAAAAAATTTTCTGGTGCCAAAAAATTAATTTTAGGCAACCTAAATATATTTTAGGACGCCTAAATTAATTTTAGACGTCCTAAAATTATATTTAGGACGCTTAAGTCTCAAAATTCAGCCATATAATTACAAAATTGCCACTGCCTATACTTTTTACTTCCTTTTTTAAAATAAGGACGTCTTTTAAGGAAGTAATATTCACTTTTTGTAGTAGTGTTTCGACCTCATGGAACTTTACATAAAAGTCGTACAATAGGGAAATTTAACCAACACATACATCACGGTTTTTAACCGTCATATATGAAGGCGCTATATATACTCAGGCAAACACTTGACAATTTCGAATGGTGATGTATAAAAGACATATACTTAATGGTTCTTTGTTAATAAGTATAACGTACTAAGGACATATTTAATAGTTTTTTTTTTGGGGGGGTTAATAACCGTGATGAATTGAGCATATAATTGACAGTTCTTTTTTAATAATTGTTAATAAAGTAACTTTATTTTTTATTTTATATAATTATTTATTATATAAGCACAATATAATCATTAATAATAATATTAAATAAAAACTTATATTTATAGTATTCAAAATTCAATTTATTATCTTTTTTTTTTTTTTGAATTCTGAAAGAAAATCAATTGATAAAAAATTCCACAATATTCTCTAATGCCTTTGTTGTAGATTGTCCACAGATAATGTATCGGTACTCCAAGAGTTCCCATCTTATATTCGTTCACTGCAAAAGGAGAATATAAATATGAAATTAAGTGTGTGTAGTAAAAATATGGAAATATAAAAACTTGAACAAATCTTAGAGTATAAGTATGAAAATCGTAATATAGTAAAAATTGGCAAAGTATAAAAACTTGAGCAAATCTCATAACCTGATTCAACAAACTTGATTTCAACATACAATTTGTGTTGCTAAAGGTTAGGAGCATGAGATGCTCAACAATAAAAATATTCAACATTTTACCTCATCGTTTTTTCTGTGTTATATAGTTTTCTCTTGCCTTTTTTTCTCTGTTTAATTGTCAAATGACTAGCCATCATCAGAAATTAGATATCATAACTCTGACCGGCAACTTTGAGCATTAAGTAGCGAGCTCTCATTATATATATATATATATATAATGAAACTAAAAACGTTTGATTGGGAAAAAAAAAATGAAAGCTTGCATGAGAAAGAATCATAAGAGGAATGAGCTACAAAGTAAAGATCATAGCAGTGATAGAGGACAAAACCCGCAACGTTAGAACAAAAGCTTTGGAAAAAAGAAGATGAGGCTCACTTAGAGGAAGCTCAATAAATTAGAAAGGACATAGCATTACAAAAAATGTGTATAGAATTCAAAGAGCAATTAATTACCCATTGCATTTTAATTTGCTCAATGCAATGGGGTGAGCGTTGGCTACATATCACTGTTGCCTGATGAGTGTCAAGAAGTTCCCAACGGCCCAGGTTCAAAATTCAAAAACAAATAAATATGATGACATCCAATTAAATCTTTAGTTAGAGTGAAAAAAAAAAAGGTCTCAAAATTGCATCTTCATTTAATAACTCTTTTTTAAAGTATTTTGTATTGAAGTGTTTATTTTTATTTTATATTTGTTTATCTTTTTCTAATTTGGAATGAAGTGTTTACCATTTTTCATTGGATCAGGATCTTAATAGGAGAGAGAAATAATAAAGTTAGATGAGATTTATGGTGAAAAAGTGGTTTTTCTAATATTATCCCTTCTAATTTACCCCTATTAATTCTCCCTCAACAATAATCAAAGAAGAGATGAAATGAAAGAATTAAGAAAGATGATTAAAATGTTTTAAAAAAGACATGTTATATTAATTAATTTAACTAACTTTTTTAATCTAATTAAATTAGGTAAATATATCTTATATTAAAGACCAAGAGATCATATAAGTTACTAACTTTATGATTTTGATCAAAAGACTACGAGAACATATTAACACATGGCTCTCAAAAAGCACACATGATATCGAGGGCCTATCATTTTTATGTAATGTATAGACAATGAAGGAGACCAAGTTGCGTGGCTTTTATGAGATGAGACACGAGTTAAACATCATTGTCATATGCATGACTGAATTTTTAATAGAGGTGACTGTATTTTTTTTTTTTAAAAAATTTTTCATTATTTATATTCTTTGTAGCTAATGCTTTGTTTGATTTTGAACTTGCAGACCTCTAGATGATATTAAGGATGTCTTCTTGCGTTAGGCAACAGACAACTTACTTTCTTGAGCATCTACAGTAATTATGGGTTCTTTTTTTTTCTTTTTTTTTTAATTATCAAATTATCTAACCGAATAAGACTTGAGTATTTTTCAGGACTAATTGAGAGTAGCTCTCTCAAAAGCATTTTCTTTTTCTTTTTCTTACAACTGTATTCGTTTTATTTGTAATTGTTTATTTTTTGTGCCATAAATAAGTATTACCTTAATACATTAACGAAGAAGATTATTAATTGAAATTGTTTGTTAGTTTTTGGCACAAGATTAGAATTAGGACTTGTGACTCAATTGGAGTGGAATTGATAAACAAAATGAGTAGTTTTTAATTGGTTTGTACCCTGAACTTGTGGTCTAATTATTAGTTTGTTTGATTGTGGTTTAATTGTTCGCTGGCTGCATCTTCTATATGTTGTATATTATTGATTGTATTTGTTTCAAGTGTAAACCAGTAGTAAGGGAAAGCCTACAGGTATAAAAAGCCTATTTTCTATACGGATTGCGCTTTATTATTGATTGAATTAGGCTTTCCAATCCAGCCACTACACTTACTTTCTGCATCGCTTAGGCATTAATAGGTATTTTAATTTGGAGAAGAAAAAAAAAAGCACGTACTTTCTGCATCGATGAACTTCAATTAATGTAGATAATGAAGTGCATGTTTGGTACACGAATTGGATGCCTCCAATTGGACTTATGTGCGTACTAGATTTATGAGATTTTTTTTTTTTTTTTTTTTGAAAAGTTGTTCCGACTTATGGACCAAGAGTTACTTATTTGAAAAATTACTTTGGAGAGTTTTTGAATTAAGCTAAAATTACTTTTTAGCTCATTTTCAAAATCCTAAAATAAATTTTCAAGATTATAAGGTATTTTTAGATCGTTCAAAATTATCTTGAAGTATATTTTTAATACCATTTCCGTACCATAAAAAAATATTTTAGGATACTGATTGATACTAAAAATAATTTTTTCAAGACCCTAAAATAATTTTTCAAGATCATGTGGTATTTCTTTAGTACCGTTCAATATCTTGAAGTATATTTTTAATACCAATTAGTACCCTAAAAAATATTTCAAATTGACTATAAGTTTAAATCACAAATAATGCTACTTATTTTTCCATCAATCCAAACATCAATTACATTACCCAATCTGACTTTTACCCAATCTAATTTTTCTATTAGTCATTTTTCCTACCGGTATCCCAAACAAACCCTTGGAAGTTATACTTTCTACACTATTGGAAGTTATACTTTCTACACTAATTAGGTATTCTTCAACGTGGTCGCACGAGACAATGTTTATTCTTCATGTCATATTCGAAGTATAAATTTGCTAATTAGGGACGAATAAAATGATTTTAATTTAAAGGATTTGTTAATCATCCTTGACATCTTATTATAGCTAGATACTATGTTCATGTGGTATAGACATTAAAATTAAATGATTTTTATGATGCATGTGAATGAAAGTTGTTTCAAAAGGAAGAAACAAAAAGTAGAACTACAAAAAGAAAGTTTAAGTTTTTTGTAGTATATAGCTAATATATGCATTCTACCCACCCGGCGGTGCGGTGCATACTAATTTCATGTGTGAATATGATATACACACATAAATGATGAAATACATAGCTGTGGGGATCTTAGCAAAAAAAAAAAAATATATATATATATATATATATATATTAATGTGGAGTTTAAATGTCCCCATAAAGATGACAAATGAAGTTTATTAGCTTGATGATTCATACTTTGTTACTTCTTCGGTTCCCCTCCCTAATTGAAAAGGATATTGGCTATTGTGACAAAGTTGAGGATCAAATGTGACCTTCGTAACACACCTGTAGCTTTGAATTATTTTGGATTTTGATACATTTAGTGGAATGAGATTTTTATTATTCATTTTGGTAGGGAAGATAGTTTGGGTCCTGTATTTATGGTTTTGCATTTTTATTGTAATTAATACTACTGATTTATTGGCATGTTCAGGAAGCATTGTGCGCATTGGTTATAAATAATATATAAGGTATTGTACAAATCATTGAGAATTCGAAATTTGTACTCCTCAACCAATTGACCATCAAAATAGAATTGTCGCGATGGTAGCAGTAGTGAAGTCAGAGGAATTTTAATGACATGGTAAAAATATAAAATAATATATCATAAATAAAAGTTCTTGAAATACATGGTATACAAAAAATTGAAAGAAATATATCCATAATAGCCCCTCTTGCATTGGGTTTGGATGGTCCTAATCCACCAAGAATGGAATATGCATATTCCAATGAATTACTCCCTTTGATCCATAATATAAGACATATTTAGGGAGTTGATTTTTGTCATAAATATAAGATATAGTTTTCATATTTGTTAACAATAATCAAGGAAGATAGTGAATGGAAAAATTAGGAAAGATGATAACTATGGTGTTTTAGAAAATACATGTCAAATTAACTTATTCAACTAACTTCCTTAATCTATCTAAATTAAGTAAATATGTCTTATATTTAGGACTGGAGGAGTATTAACTAGATTTTTAAGATACAAATGATGAAATGCAATAGAATCAAACAAGCTTAGCTTATTAGCTTGTATTTTGTTAATGTACGACAATTTCAAACTCAAAAGTTAAGGACCAAACGCAAGCTAAGATTATGCAAAACTACTATATATTGAGATCAAAAAATAAGCAAGTTATACATAATAAGTTTATCTTACGTGGGTTTATTTGTGTGTAGTCGAAATATTAAAATAACCCGCAGACAAAGAAATATACTCCTTATATATTTTCTTAAAAAAGTTTAGGGGGGCTAGAATCCGCCATTGAATGGTAGAACATGGTATAGGTAATAAGTGATACTACAAAAAAGACAATGATTTGTAGCAGTTAAATTGAGTGATTTGTAGCGGTTCCCAAAAATGTTACAAAATACACTGTGACAAATGATTTTGTAGCAATTGTTTTAACTATAACCGCTACTCAAGGGAAACAAACCACTACTATATTTGTAGTGATTAAAGCTAACCGCTACTGGATGCGGTTGTTGCTAAGCTATTTAATAGGAGTGTTCAAAGTATCATGGTCTCAGCTGTTTCGAGAATGTCCCGGTCTCATTCGCAACTGGGATAGGATCAAGTCTTATCCTTGAGATCCCAATCCCATCTCAAGGATCAAGTCTTATCCTTGAGATCCCGATCCCAATCCCAATCCCACTTCAGTATTTTTTTAAATCTGGGACATTATCCTTTTATTCCAATCCTATATTCTTTATTTTTTTCTCACTCATATTGAATGAGAAATTTTCCTGCATCAATTTTTGTGTCTATTATATTTTTGGTTAGTTTTTTATTACATAATTGTCTTGACTCCATATCAATTTGTCTAATTTCAAAGATCTAAAAAGTGCATCTTTTTCTAGTAAGTATTATGGCCTTGTTAGTTGTTATAAATGATCACTTTAAGCAATTGAATATGAAGTATTTAACTCATATTATGACATTTTAGTTTATTTTAAATAAGGTGGAATTTCCCGATTCCAGTGCCATCTTGGTCCCAACCCGATATTACTGGGATGGGACGAGGATGCAAGTGGCATCCCAGCCAAAAATTGGGGGGAACTGGGATAAGGGTATCCCGGTCTTACCTTGATATTTAAACACCCATACTATTCAAGATGACAATTGTAGCGATTGTCTAGTAATGATTGGACAACCGCTACAAACATGCCACTAATTTTAATTAGTGAATTGAAAAAGTAAATTGTACGTAGTTTGTAGCAGTTAAACAATTGCTACAAATATAGTGAATTTTTTTTTTTTTTTACCAAATTTTAATATTGGTGGGGAATGAAGTTTGAATTTTTTGCTCCAATAATTTGCAACAATTGCATAACCGCTATTAAAGTAATCAATACTTAAGCTTGATAATTGAAAATATTTATATGTCTTGAAATGGAAAAATGACAATCAAATATTGTTGTAGTGATCAAGCTCAAATGATAATCACATGTTGATGTTGCTACTAATGGAGTATTTATTTAATTTTGGATAATAATTCATCAATTTTTTAGGACAATGACATGGTTTGATTTGGTTTAGTTTTAGAAATATCAACAATAAATTGACACTTTATTTTTCTAATTACTTTGAGTTTGGATTATGACTTTTATGAAGTAGTCATCCGGTCCTAAATATAGGATATGGTTTATAGTATAAATTGCATTATAAACTATTTTCTATATTTAAGATCGGAGGTAGTAGCATTTTAGAGCAAGCTGGCTTTTTATATTTACCCTTTTAAATTTGAGATTACCAAAGGCCGGCCCATAACTCCCTTAAAAGCTTGAGCCGAGAGCCACTGGTTCTGCCATCTCTCTACTTGACATGGAGGTGTAAAACATGGGAAAGTGTAAGATGAAGAGAACAAAGGAAGCATACATGTAGTTTTTGGTTTTAGGTCCTCCAAGAAGAATAAGAACATGTGTTCACTGTTTGAGAAAAGGATATATATATACACACACACAAAAATATAGAGGAGTGTAAAAAACAAAAATGAGGAGAAAGATGATATGGGTGCTGGTCGAATTCTATATAGAAGTAGAATGATATAAAATAAAGTATAGGCCGTAAATATACTTTGTATCAATTCCAAAATTAATCGCATTAAAAATGATTTGAAAATGATATAATTCTTGATAAATTTGAGGGAGAATTTCAATTTTATTTTTTTTATTTTTCATTTAATCTCGCAGATGATAGTTAATTTTGAATGAGGCCCATGAGATTTCGAAATTTAGGTCTAGCCTTTTTAGCCCAAAATGAAATTAAGTTGGGAATGAAGTTAATAGAAATAAAGGAAAATGATTTTGAGGTCTCAATTAAAGAAAATAATATCAAAAAAGTTCCTATTAACAAATGAATATGAGGGATTAACAACTATAACAGTTACCATTAATAATATACATAACTTTTTAATAGATTATTTGTTTGGGTTGGGACCTGAATGTCATTTTCCCTAGAAAGTGATAACTCTGGTTATTGAATGAAAAAGCAAAACCTAAAAAAATAAAAAAAAAAAAACACTATTCAAAGTTCATTTATAAATCCACGTACACATTTTGACAACTAATGCACCGTTTGGATCAAAGAAAAGATGGGAATGAAAAGGAATTGAAAAGAAAAGAATAGAATGGAATGGAAAATATTTTCCCTCCATGTGTTTGGTTGGCATTTGAAAAAGAAAATAGGTTGATAGGAAAATTTTTGTTTGGTTAAAAGAAAATAAGGTAGGAAAATAAGATAAAATACCATTTTACCCCTAAAAAACATTATTTTAAACAATACCACGCACGCACACAAAAAACAGACACAATGTACTGTACACTCATACACACACTGAGTGTGCCTGATGCACACTCGTGCACACTCATATTGAGTGTGCAATCTCTTGCATACTCGAGTGTCTTTGGTGCACACTCAAGTGCTCGCACCAGCACACTCGAGTGTGCACGAGATTGCACACTCATATGAGTGTGCATCGAGTACACCGTATACTTTTCTTCCTCTTTTTTTTTTCTTCCTCCTTCCTTCATCTAACCAATTTGCAGCGAGAAAGAGGCCGTCGGGCGTCGGCTCTCTTCTCTCTCCTCCACTCCCCTGGCGTCACGTTCTTCTCTCCCTCCTCTCCCCGACGTCAAGCTCTTCTCTTTCCTCCTCTCCTCCTCTCCCCGGCATCACGCTCTTCTCTCTCCTCCTCTCCCGGCGTCACTCTCTTCTCTCTCTTCTTTTCCCCATCGTCACTCTCTTCTCTCTTTGTCATGTGGGCAAAATGGACTTTAACCATTTTCACAGCTCGCTGGAAAATGGGTTCCCACCAAAATGGTGAGAACCCATTTTCCCTTAAACGTGGGAGAATGGGGTGGCGGCGGGAAAATATTTTCCGAGAAGAAAATTTGAACCAAACACCACCGCGCATTTGGAAAATGCTCATTTTCCTTTTCCTTCTTCCAATTTTCCGCCATCCAAACGGGCCCTAAGTAGGATGGAAGTTTTATGAGGTCATCGTATTCCATGACACACAGACGTGGCTGAAACACATTTTATAATCAGACAAACAAACTCATTAATTAGTGAGGCCTAAAATGCGAAATGTGAACTCTTTAAGTGTCAACAAAGGATGTCATATGCTTTAACCATATCAACTTTTGTGACAATAATATAAAACCTTTCCACCTTCCTTAGTTATCATAGTGTGGATTGTGCTGGCGATAAGGCTGAAGACGGGCCATAACCCAGTTACCTATTCTAACTAACATTGGTCCTTTTCTTGTCAGCATAATGCTTCATTTGCTGTTGTGCCTTGCTAACATGCCGTTTCATGGTTTTTAAGTAGTTCATCACCCTCGACCAGCTGCTAATGTACATCAAATGGAGTGTCTTCGAGAAAGGATTGGCGCACAAGTGGTGGCGGGTCTTTACCGTATACAATCTTAAAGGGTGTGAAGCCAGTAGAAGAATGAAAAGCAAAGTTGTATCAGAACTCAGCCCATGGGAGAAATGCTAACCAGCCTGAGATGCTGACAAAATGCGCTGGTGTTTCTGTCCCTGTTAGACACAGTTATTATCAGTATACCAAAAAAAAATTGTTTTGAGTTTTACCACAGATTCAATTATAGATGAGTTGAATGATATAAAAGCACGTATAGTAAAAGTCAAGTGAAATGATCTTAATTTTTGTAATAATTTTTTTTTTCTTTAATTTTTTGTATATTAGATATGTATTGTATTTCAAATACTTTTATTTATTATATATTATTTTTTATTTTCGCCATTCTCATTAAAATTCCTGACTCCACTGTTTTTTTTTTTTTTTTTTTTTTTTTTTTTTGGTCAAGTGACTCCACTGTTTAAGCCGATGTGATTGTTGAAGAACCTGATAATCATGTCACACAATAAATATAGATAGACTTATGCAAGAGGTTGTTTCTGAACCAACGTCACAATATTATTTAACTAAAATTGACAATATTTGAAATGGAAAAAAATATCTGTTTTAAGTCTTTTATATGAGGTTTTTTTATTCCTTCATTTTATGAAGTATCTTTTAAGTCTAAGTCATAAAAAAAAAAAAAAAAAAAAAAAAGATTGAAATTTTAGATGATGACAAAATATTCTCAATTGTTAACATGTTAATTTTAATTTTCAAATAATAAAAAATATTGCAAAAAATTATCATTTGAGACTAATTGTTTTAGAATTAAAGAATTCACCATGATGTTGAGTTTAATGAAAGATGTTAGTCTTTTATAACAAGGAATCAAGATTTAATTTTCTATTGAAAGATGTGTCTATATTTAGTGTTAGACTTACCGTGCATATGGGGTAGGCCTATTCCGCGTCCCATCCTGCAAAAGGATTGTCCCGTCTTGGTCCTACCAGGATGGGAACGGGATGTCATGTTCTTGTTGGGAAGAGAATGAAACGTCCCATTTATTTATTTTTTTAAGGATTTGGAGCATCATATATATATATATATATATATATTTTTTTTTTTTTTTGAACTTGTAAAATCTAAAATGTATGATTATGAGTTGGATGTTGAACCTAGATAATTGAAAATATGTAAGAGTAAAACCTATTTGTGGAAAAAAAAATCTAAAATATGTATTTTTATGGATTATGAGTTTTTAGAAATTGGATTTTGAACCTAGTTTTAATTGTTTAAAAAATGTAATCAGTGTTTTTTTTCCAGGATAGAATAAGGTATTTACTCAATATGTAATCATCCCTTTTATCATTTTTATACAAAAAACATAGAGTAAATACCCTTTCTAGTCCTTGACAAAAAACATGGACCCCATTTTGGTCCCTTACAAAAAAATCAACCATTATTCGTCCTTTTTAAGGGACTAAAAATGACCTTTTGAAAATTTGTGATGGATTAAAATGTTAATCAATTGACCATTATTCGTCTTTTTTATAGACTAAAAAGGACCTTTTTTTAAGGGGCCAAAATTGGGATCGCGTTTTTTGTCATGGAACAGAAAGGGTATTTACTCAAAAACATAATAAATAATTAAAACTTAAACTTATATAAGAGCAATAGATCATTTATAGTATTTTGTAGAGAATTAGATAAGAAAGTCCAAAAGAGACAGGGAGAGCTAAGTGAATGAAAATGGCAAGGTTCTAAAACTCGGACCGGTGGATCGAATCCGTGGAGGTCTTGGGTTAAGCGTCGAGGTCACACCGTAGTCAAACCGGTATTAATTAAAAAAAAAATTTAATTATAATAGATAAAAATGTTTATATTTTAATAATAATGTGATGTGATAATATAGAAATATGTGTAATATTATATTAATATTTTTCAAAAAAGAGATCATTGAAGATCTCTTATGCCGGAATTCATATAATACCATATGCGAGTATGCGTGAAACAGTAAGTAGAGTCGGAAAAACGGGCCGGCCCGTTTAAGCCCCGACCCTTTAAGGGGCTTGAAAATTGGAGTGTGAAGTGAAGTTTGGCCCTAAAAGGCCAATGGCTTACAGGCCGGCCCCGGAGGGCTCTGGTAGGCCCCCCATCGGCCCTTTAATTTTTTTTTTTTTTGAATACTTTTGGAAGTTGGATCATTCAATAATTTATATGTATTTTTATTTGTTATATAGTTATTTATCTATTTAAGTACAAATACATAATAAGTATACTCTAATTTTATGATTTGATTTATTATTTATTGTAGATAAATATTATAGATGTGTTCATGAAGCGAGAGAAGAAATTCATGATATTTTTACTCATGAACCGGAGCCTACTACTTAAAGTGAACAATAATTAAATGTCATTAAGTTGATGATAGTGGCGAAGATGACAACAATAATAGTCATCGTACTAATATCGCTTAGTGGTATGTTTCTTATGTTTTATATGAGTTATTTGTGAATATAGTTTGCTTTTGATTATGAATTAGTGACTGTGCTTATTTGTTGGATGATTTATGTTGTAATTTACTAATTATATTTTTTGAAAAAAACAGAGGAAAAATAGTGAACATTTGGAATAGTAAATTTCAGGCCCTGGTGCTCTTGCGCCGGGCTTTGAAAAACATATGTTTTTCTTACCCCAGGCCCTGGAGGGCCGGCCCTATTAGGCCTTGGCCCTTCACGGGCCGGCTCTGATTTCCAGCTCTGACAGTAAGTGGTGTGGTTTGCACTTTGCAAAATAAGTCTCTCACCTTCAATCTCTCTCTCACACGGCTGGTCCATATTTCACTCTCAGTGTCTCTCTCTTTCAAGCTTCAATTCTTCCTCTTCTCTCATCCAATCCTCCCTCAAACAGTCTTCTTCAGTCGGTGACGACGAGTTGATCGAGTGTCAGATTTCTTAAGTCTTTAGTCTTCACCGTGACAATGAGTTTTCAATCGGCGAGTTGCTTATGTCTTCAAATTTCTCTCTCTCTCCCCCATCCTTCTCCTTCTATGTCTTGCTTTTTCCTCATCGGCGAGTTGATTGAGTGTTGGCGAGAGGACCGCCGCGATTTTTTTTTTTTTTTTTGTAAAAAAAAAACTCCGTAATTTCGGTCAACTCATTTAGGTTAGGCCGAGTTGACCCGCATCAACTCGGAACCCGGAGTCAGCCCTTAACTCGGACCGGTTCTTGTCCGATTTTCAAAACATTGGAAAATGGCGACACTATACTAGTGATTGTGAGAGTTTTTCTTGAATATTTATAGTATTTTATATTAAAGATATAGCCAATATATGATAATATCTTTTTATATGACAAAAAATTGTCTAAAAAAGATTATATGATACTACTTTTTATATAACTAACATCAAGATATTAGTTATATGTTTAATAAAAATATTGATTTTTTGTAAAAAAATAAAAAAAATATTATATATATATATATATATATATATATATATATATTATAAATTAATAACAACATGATTTCGGGAAGGGCAAAAAGCCAGGAACAAAGTCCTTCACGTGTCCCATCACGTCCCAATAACAATTTCATCCCGTCCCAAATTTTTCTTTGACAAGATTGTCCCATTCCAAAATAACCGAGATGAAACAAAAGTGAACACCTCTAACTGTGCATAAGATTAACTTCAATATAGTATGCTTATGGAAAAAAGAGTTAAGAATGTTGAAAAATTAAAAACAAATACCTTTTTAAAATTAAAATTAAAACTCTTTATTAAAGATTAAACTTGCAATTTTTTCATATTTGAAATAGAAATATGTACAAATAGAATGCATTTAGCAAAATATCCATCCTTGTTGCCAGAAGATCCCTCTTGGCTTTGATAAAAAAAAAAAAAAAGAGGGAAAATCCATTGTCTCGCTCTTGTCAGGCTGCGTTCTATTCTACTCACTCCTCAGTCACTCCGGCACGCCCTTCTTCTTCTTCTTCTTCCAGGCCTGCGGAGGCGGCAAATTTCAAAAGTAATCTATTATTCCCATAGTCTCTCTACTGCTTCAAGATTGAGTTAGTGTTTCTCTCTCCTCGATGGCCACGGGGGAATCGACCTCCCATTTTTGGAATATGGGGTTTTGGATGCTCTCTCTGATGATTCCTTACAAGAGATCGCAGAAAGCTACAATGGGTTCTGTGTCGCCACGCAAACCCTTGTCACTGGAGCCGGCGACCTCTCTGTTGATTCTGAGTTTGTAGCTGTCGTTCATGGCCTCATGAAACATGGGTTAGAGTCGCTGGTTCGGGATCACTTCCTTCAATTGCTTGAGGTACGAAAAACTTTGCCTTAAGTAACGAACTATATGCTGCCATTGGTTAGTTTCCATATAAAGGTCAAAATTTAAAATTCATTTGGTGGCAGGAAACATTTGAGAGAAATGGAGCATCGAAATTTTGGAAGCATTTTGATGCTTACAGTAATTTTGCAGAATTGAAGAAGAATAATGAGTTCGATGTCAGTATATGTGAACCATTCTGGATATTTTAAATTTGATTGATGCATCGGAACTTTTTAGTCATTTATCAACTCAGAGTTGATGCTATAACACTTCAAACAGATCAATGAGGACGAAATTCAGCAAGTTTTGTGTAACGCTCTGGAAGAAATCTCTTTGGAGAAGCAGTATCAGGAGAAGTGTTTATTAATGTTGGTTCATGCTTTACAATCTTATAAGGATCAGATATCAGGGGAAAGACATGATTCTGAAGCAGAAAGGGATTATTTTGTCTCAAAATATCAATTGATTGTCTCCTCTGTTCTTATGGCTTCGCTTCCACGTCATTTTCCTGGTACATAAAATGTTTGAACGGTTAAAATGATTTTCATTACTGTGACGTTTGGACTTGGCTTTACCAATTATTAGTGAATCAACCGCATTTGATTAGTATTAAGTATAGCTTTTCATTAGTAGGATGTTAACACAGGAAAGGCAGAAAGATCAAATTTTCCATTCTATTTCTGTAGGTTGATCACTCTAGGAGCAAAGATTTGTGTGTGTGTGTGTGTGTAAGCTTACTCATAAGATAAATTATCCTCTTTCCTTCTGAATCTCAGTAATGAATACAAACAATAAGATAAGGATTTGACATCATAGAACATTTTGATTATGAAGTTAAAATTATGAGTTTGATATGTGCTTAGCTGGGTAATAATGCAAATTAAAATTTTGAAATGAATATATGCTTATTTAGATAAAAATCAATACAACTATCTAAGAGTCAATGTTATCTTAATTCATCATATTACCCCTCCCTCAATATTGTCTCTTAATTCATCATATTACCCCTCCCTCAATATTGTCATTTTTTTGAATTACTCATATTAAAACTTATGGGTGTTTACTGATATTGACAGCCAGCAAACAGTGTCCTGTACTTGCTTTATTGTTGGTAATTGGTATATCTTTTTACCCCAATCTCTTTGTTTCTGCAATTTATCTAAATAGCTGTATGAGATTTTGCTATCATTAGATCCATCATACTAGCGATATAGTTCAATCCATAAAGCAATGTGACAGTTTTGTCCCAAGATCTCCTTTGGCCTTCTTAGGAGTATTATTGTTTAATGTTTGTAACATCTTGTATCTGCTCAACTTTAATTAATTCTTTTATTTGGTGATTTTTACTTGATAGGCTTATCATTTTCTTTTATGTCTTTTATCTAGCCCCGTATGTTTATTTTTTATTTTCCTCTGTTATTATAAGTGATCCTGCACTGGTATTTTAAAAGAAGATTAGAGGAGTTGAGTACAATCATGGATGAAGAGTGCAATGAGGATTCATCTCAGAGTAAGGACGACATGGATTTAGATGAAAAGGGAAAAATCTGTACTAAGGTTGGTGCAATGGATGTTGATGATTGTTATAAACAAAGAATGTTCTCAGAAAACAGTAGATTGGTGAAGAACATTGGCAAGGTTGTTCTTGATCTTAGAAGTCTTGGATTTACTTCTATGGCTGAAGATGCTTATGCTTCAGCTATCTTCTTACTACTAAAAGTGAGCACTTTTGCCTTCTCTTTGTATGTCCGCTGTTATGCATCTATTGTTTTGGTGGTGTTAATTTCTCTTTCCTGTCTGAATGACAGGCAAAAGTACATGACCTTGCTGGTGATGATTTTAGGAGTTCTGTTTTACAATCGATTAAAAGTTGGATGCAGGTTTGTATTGCAAATATGTTTGTTCTTACACATTTAACGTGTGCTTCTTATGCTATATGTAACCCATAATGTCCAGCATGTGCGGCATTATTCTTTCATTTGCACTAGACATAACTTGTATCCCTTATATTAATTCTTCTTTGACATTTGATTACATACGTGGCTATCTGTTCCCTGGTCAAATCCAATAATGTTTCCACCTGGACCTCCATTGTCCATTTTAGCTTGTCTTTCAATTCCACGTGAGCATTTCCAATCTAAACAAATGTTTGCTACATCCTACCAGTTTGTTTTATACGCTCTATCATATCACATTTTACAGTGTCATTGTTTTCCTTAAGATATAGAATAAATTCATCTGCATCTCCAACGTGGATGTCAATGAATAGATTATGAATGATTCCTTTTGGCGAATTATTACTTTGAAAGATAAAAGATTGACTATTTGGGGTTATTAATAAAGATTATTAGTAGAGAACACATTTTGTAAGTATCATAAATGATGCTTCTGCATAATGATGGTTTGGGAATATTTACCCAGATCTGATTTTATAAGAATGTATTTGTTTAGATTGTGTTAAATGTATACTTTCTGTCCAAACGTCAGAGTTGTTATTATCATTACTACCACTTTGTGCGTGTTTATTTATTTATTTTTATAAACCTGTGTTATTTAGATAAGGACATATTAGTTAACTGCTCCTGAAAATATATTCTTCAGCCAAAAATTATTTTTTCATCTAGAATATGTTCTAAGTATCAAGAATGTAGTCTGAAGTGAAAAGCAAACTTCCAGAGTTCCAGTAAAGGATTTATATTACATGTATTAACAACAATCATTGGTACCTTAGGTCAAGTAGATAAAAGGAACTAGGTTGAAGTCCCTTTTTTCGTGAAAAAGGGGAGTTAAATTGAAGTCTTAAAGTTGTTAATGGAGAGAGCTGATTTATGGTTGGTTGATAAATTTAACTATATTGAATCGGGCCTGTTACAATGCAATATTTTCATCAATGTATGTAAAATTTAGGGAAAATTACGTTTAGGTCCCAAGGAACAGAAATAATTACAAAAAATTCCCTTGAAATCACCAAATTACACCGAAGTCCCAAGGGATTTTTTTGATATTATTTGTATTAACAACAGAAAAAAAAGTTAGATTTACAACAGGAAATGCTATATTTACAACAAAATTTAAAAATCTGGCCATTTACAATAGAAAAAGTCATATTTACAACAACATTTAAACACCTGGATTTTGAACTTAGAGAGGTCATTTACAATAGAAAAAGGCTATATTTATAACAAGGAAATGTTATATTTACAACAAAATTTAAAATCTGGCCATTTATAATAGAAAAAACCATATTTACAACAAAAAAAATCATAGTTACAACAACATTTAAACACCTGGATTTTGAACGTAGAGAGGTCATTTACAACAGAAAAATGCTAGATTTACAACCGGAAGTGCTATATTTACAACAAAATTTAAAATCTAGCCATTTGCAATAGAAAAAGCCATGTTTACAACAGAAAAAGCCATATTTACAACAACATTTAAAAACCTGGATTTTTTTTTCCATACAAATAATATCAAAAAAGTCCCTTGGGACTTCTGTGTAATTTGGTGATTTCAAGGGGCTTTTTTGTAATTATTTTTGTTCCTTGGGACCTGAATGTAATTTTCCCTAAATTTATCATCTGGCCATCTGGTTTGTTCTGATAAATAATCTCCTTTAGAACACTAACTTATTCTTCTTATAACGGGTGTCATATTGTGCAGTCTGTACCTCTGCAGTTTCTGCATGCCCTTCTTGTCTATCTTGGTGATTCTATTAGTTATGAGAGTACTTCTTCAGGCATTAAATCACCCTTAGCACCACAACCAGCTTCATGCTGTCCTGGAATTGATGCTCCATCTGAAGGGCTTGTTAGATGGAAGTTGCGGCTGGAATATTTTGCTTATGAAACACTACAAGATTTAAGAATAGCAAAACTATTTGAGATAATTGTTGATTATCCTGAGAGGTAGTTCATTTATTTCATTTTTCCCCTTGGTTTACCTTCTACTACTGGGAAAAAAATTGCAATGTTCTATGTGGAACTGAGTTTTTTCATCTTGTGTTGTGTTGGTGACCTACTTTTAATAAATTAAACTATGAGGTCAGCACTCTTAAGCTGAAAGCCATCAATATATATTGGGCTTTGGTAAAAATTCTAAAATGCCTTATTGTGGCTGCATCACTGATTGAACAATGATGTGATTTTGATTGATTTCTATCCCTTAATTTATTTCAATATTCTAATCAACATTGAAAATGTTAGATATCAACAATAAGTATTACAACCAATCGATATTACAAGGTTTATTAATCCTTATCTGACCAGAGCTCACTGCTATATGTTTAATTTTCTGATTGCTTATCTTCCTTTTTCTCTGTGGATATATGTAGCTCTCCTGCAATTGAGGACTTGAAGTTATGTCTTGAATACACTGGGCAACATGCAAAGTTGGTGGAGTCATTTATTTCAGCACTACGTTATCGCTTGCTTACTGCTGGTGCTTCAACCAATGATATTTTGCATCAATATGTTTCGACTATCAAAGCCCTAAGGACAATAGATCCTGCGGGTGTTTTTCTTGAGGCAGTTGGTGAACCAATAAGGGACTATTTAAGAGGAAGGAAAGATACCATAAAATGTATAGTGACCATGCTTACAGATGGGACTAGTGGAAATTCAAGTGCATCTGGAAATTCAGGAGATAGTCTTCTTGAAGAGTTGAACAGAGATGAAGAAATGCAAGAGAATCTTGGCACAGATGATGACTTCAACACTGATGACAGGCAAGCATGGATCAACGCCACACGGTATATATAATTGGAAATCCTCAATAGTGGTTGGCTTTTTTTTTTTTTTTTCCTTTTTAAGTTTTGCACATTTTTTTGGACATCTTGGTGTATCTTTTCTGCTTACTATGCGTCTTTTTTCTTTCTTTTTTTTTTTTTTTTTTTTTTTTTTTTTTTTTTTTTTTTTGCATTACAAAAATCATGCTTTCTCTTTTTTTATACTTACAAGTTTTCCCTTTTAGCTGGCAGCCTGATCCTGTGGAAGCAGATCCATTAAAGGGTAGCAGGAACCAAAGGAAGGTTGACATTCTTGGGATGATTGTGGGCATAATTGGTTCTAAAGACCAGCTAGTTAATGAATATCGAACTATGCTTGCAGAAAAGCTTTTAAACAAATCTGATTATGATATTGACGCAGAGATAAGAACTCTGGAGCTCCTTAAGGTATGTGGCTAATGTGATGACGCCTGTGTTGTTTGGCTGAGTCTAAAGATACTATTCTATGTTATTTTTTGTACATTCATTTTTTCATTTTTAGCACGTCTATAAAGACAATGAACATCCTTTTCTTTCTGCAGATTCAATTTGGAGAGAGCAGTCTACAGAAATGTGAGATAATGCTCAATGATTTGATTGACTCTAAGAGGGCCAACACCAACATCAAACCTACCATAAGTCAGCCATCTAAGACAAGTACTTTCTAAAGTTCTTTTTAAAAAAAAAAAAAAAAAAAAAATCATTGCTTTGCATACTAAGCTTGATTATCTTTTGTCTCATTTCTTTGGGCTAAATTTGGCAATGCTCTCAGGTACTGAGATTGGAGAGAATACAATACCTATGGATGTAGTTTCAGCCACTATCATATCTTCTAATTTCTGGCCTCCAATACAGGTTTGCGGGAAAAATATTTTTCTGATTAATGTATGATATAAAATCTATAGCAAGTTTTAATATTCTTAAGCCATAAACAGTAGTGCATCACATTTTTAAATTCTGTGCAATGCATGAGGCCCACATCTATTTAACAGTTATTTTAGATAAGAGAAAAAAGTGATTGATTCATTTATTAATACTAAACATGTCAGCTTGCACTACTCATAAATAAAGTCTTAGCCATATGATTTATTCTACACACAAATTGAATTTTTGATGGTAGATTCTTTTGATTGTTGAGTACACATATCCCTGTATGCAGTATTTTATTATTCTTTTCTACCTTCAACGCTTTTATTCAAAATTGAAATATGAAGTATCACTTTGATCTGATATTGCAAACGTAATATGTTATATGACCTATGATCAATTCGTTCCAATATAATAAATTGTATTAATCTAGATATCTAACAGTTTCACATGTTTCCCTGAGATACTTCGCATGTTGTATGATTAACCCTGAAAAGGTTTACAGGATGAGCCTCTTAACCTGCCTGGACCTGTCGACCAGCTACTCTCTGACTATGCAAATAGATTTCATGAAATTAAAACCCCCCGTAAGCTACAGTGGAAGAAAAGTCTTGGTACCGTCAAGGTAAGTTGGTTGGCATCTTTCATGAGAATTTTGTCTGGTTATAATCTAGGAAAACTTTGAAATTGAGTGATATTGTTCCCTCCCTACCCTTTTGCCTTTATATGTTTGTCTTGATAGATTTGTTAACTTAATTATGTTCAATTTTTCAGCTGGAGTTGCAGTTTGAAGATAGGGTAATGCAATTCACTGTGGCTCCTATTCATGCATCTATCATCATGCAATTTCAAGATCAAACGAGGTATACATCGTAATACTGGTATTCTTTTGTTTTCATGTGTGAAATAATTTTATATTCTTTATTTTCAGTTGGACCTCTAAAAACCTTGCAGCTGCTATTGGAGTACCAATGGATGTGTTAAATCGGAGGATAAATTTCTGGATAACCAAGGTACTTTGATAGACAATTGATACTACTCATACTAGCTTACTTTAGGCTTTAGTGAAAAAAATTTATTTTTGGTTACATCAAGAGGATTTGAAGTCTAGGCCTCTGTCCACAACTCATCTATCCCTTAACTTATCAGCTAGCCTCAAGTTGCTAAATCAATTTTTCCCCCCTCTTCCTAGCTTCCTTTTTACAATACAAACTTAACATTTTTAACCCATAGTAAATTGTCATGAATTACTGTTCGTATTAATTGCTAGGTAATTGATATCATAACTCTATCTTGATCAAGTTGCTAAAATGCTGATGGATTCTCTGTTGCCCAAATTTTATAGATGTGAATTTTCTGATTAGAGTATATAGAAACCTAAGTTTAAAAGTGAAGAGGGAAATAATTTTTCTTTGCCTTCTTCATTGTTCTCAGGGGGTCATTGCAGAGACTTCTGGGGCTGACTTTGACCAAGTATACACCCTTATGGAAAAAATGGCTGACACAAGTAAGAATGGAGGCAGTGGTGGTGGTTCCCAAGAGCTTCTAGGAGGTGATGAGGAGGAAGAGAGATCTGTGGCCTCTGTGGAGAATCAACTTCGTAAGGAAATGACAGTTTATGAGGTATGTGAAATAATGATTCTCCATTATGTGTGAATGATAATATCTCCTTGTCAGATTTTGAACCTTTCATTCGGGATTCTGATGTTACATACTTGTGTCTTGCTTTAATATATCTAATTAATTAACAATAAAATTTTCCCGAATTGAGGACTTTTATTTTGCACATTATTTAATATTTGCTGGTTTTATGGCCTTTGCAAAATTTTTGGTCCTCAGATAACAAAAAGGGCTTCTTTCATTCACCACAGTAGGGAGAGCTATTCAATGAAAAAAGTACAGTTAGAAAAATAGAAGTTCCTTTGGTAAATAAAAGTAAACCATTCCTTTGGAGTTTAAATGATCACTTCAGGCCGAAGAAAAAAAGATCACTAGCTTTGCCAATGCAATAGTTTTTTAACATAAGTGATGCTCTGGACTGGAGAGCTATGCAAGTCTCTCTTCAGGCTTGAATGCAAGTAAATTATTGGCAAGCAATGCATGTGACATGTGAGTAAAGCCATCTAATATTTACCATTGTTTTGTTGCAGAAATTTATTCTGGGCATGCTAACAAACTTCGGTAGCATGGCATTAGATCGAATTCACAATACCCTCAAGGTAATAATAAAATTCTTTTGAAAGCAACACTATGGTCAGTTAGATTCATTCCATGTCTTACTGCTGCGCAGATGTTCTGCATTGCTGATCCTCCATATGACAAGTCACTTCAGCAACTACAGAGCTTCTTGTCTGGCCTAGTCTCTGAAGAGAAGCTAGAGCTTAGAGATGGGATGTATTTTCTGAAGAAGTAATGGACTGATTGAATTGCAACCAACTTTTTGGTCAGAAGCTTAAAGCAAATAGGTAAAATTTTGCAAACCAATCCAGAAACAAGATATCTCAATGATAACTATTACTCCCAGCAATATTTAATGTAAGAGCTAGATAACTAGTTTGTGGATATTAGGTTAGTTATGTATAACAAGCATATGTTGGTTGGCCTAGAATACCCTTTTTGCTTATGTGCATTAAAACTTTATTTAAGACTGGATGTAGTACAAATTTTCCTTTGCTTCCTTCATCACCTCCACTCCTTTAAAAACTGCAGACAAGTTAACAGGACATGAGTTATGACTGTGTTTGCTTAGTTCAGTAGATCCTTTGGAGATCTATGTGTATTTGTCTCCCCTTATACACAAATAGAGAAGAGTGAATTTTAGTTTTAAATAAAGATTTAAATAGTGTCTTTTCTTAGTTTAATCTGTAGACGATCTGTTAGCATTGATCTACACAGGAACACACGGTGAGGAATGTGCATACCTGTGGCGTAGGAGCATCCTTATGAAGCTTCCATGAATTGGTATTACTGTTATCATAAAAGCCGCAGGAGTGATGCTTCTTTTGAAGGGGTTGAACAAGTGAGCTACTAATTTTTTTGTTTGTTTTTGTTTTGACCTGCAAGTGAGCTACTAATTGAAGCATGCTAAAATCAGTGCTTTTATGGTAGAGGTGGTTTTGTATAGATATTTATTGTTTCTGTAAATCTGTAAAAATGGCCAGATCCCGACCCCTTTTTTGTGAGTAAGATCATAATTCACATGTCGAAAATTTTTGTATTGAAATGTTTGAAGTTATAAAAAGTTATTTTGAGGCTCAGAAAGGAAACTCTCCGAATCTAATTTATTTTTACCAGGAAGACACTGGATTTACAATTGCAACTCTTTCAAAGTTGACCCCTCCTTCGTAGGTTCAGCATTTGAAGGGTTAGACAAGCTCATTGACCATGGAATTTAGAGTTAATTCGCACGTGGTAGTACTCTACCCTTTATGGGTTCTTTTTGGACCGGCTCAAAACGGACCAATTTCTTAGAGTTGCAGGTGGGGTTACCAGGTTGCAGGCTCCTTGCTCTGCCCTAACCTACGCATACCGAAGTTAGCCAAAGGACAGTGACAGTGTGACAGGGCAGACTCTTGCACCTGCCTAAAATTTTTTCACCTAGAAAAAAAAAACTCTTTGAAAGTAGTACGAGGTGGTTCAATATATGTTTTACTCGGGATCAAATGTTTTTTTTTTTTTTTTTTTTTTGGGGTGATTGTTGCAACTGTCTGGGTTTTAATATACGCGCAGGTATGTTTTTACAAACCATTAATTATGCATCCTTGTTAAAATGGGGGTGACTGATGCAACTGTGCCTTTTATTTTAGGGTTAATGAGCATTTTTGCCAACAAACTATTGGTCCAAAAGCACCCAACACAATAAACTATCTTGTGGACCTTAAATGCCAATGAACTTTTGAAAACATTAAATTTGCACAAAATCGTTAGTTTTAGCCAAACTTCCGTTACTGCGCAGACGTGTACGATTAAAGAGAGATCAACCAAACTGTTTACCAATGCGCTAATCAAATAAAATGCCAGTACAAGTTTCGATAGAAGCATATCCTAAATCTTGTCAAGTTTTGGGGCTTTTACCCTTTGGATTAGCCTTGGCAATAGCATCACAGCGAGTTGTACGCCTCTGCGACTGCGGTGACTTGTCTCCCCTAGTGACGGCGGCAGACTCATCTCAATCAGTGGAGTGCAACTTAGCCAAATGACGATTTGGGTCTTCGATTTTTCTAGTTTTGGGTTTTGTTTCAAGTTCCTTTGTTTTGTAAATTTTGGAAGGAGGATTGTTTCATGTTCCTTCACGAAAATTTTAGCTTTTTCAGAAATCACTTGGTTCACATTTATTCCTCATCATTCTTGATTCGATGGATCCATTTATGTCGAACATGAAGACCAATGGAGGTGCGACTCGGCCCAAGAGACGATATGGGTCTTCGATTTTTCTCAATTTGAGTATGGGTCTTCAATTTTTCTCAATTTGAGTGTTGTTTCAAGTTCCTTCGATTTATAAATTAAGATGAAATATTATTTCTGGAACTGTCATTGTGAAAGGTGTTCTCTGGATTGCGCTGAAGGATTCGATTCCGTCGTCTGATTAGGTGAGGGAACGGATCTAGGGTTGAGTGATTTCTCCATGGCGGCTTTAGCGGAAGCGGTTGGCCGCTCTTTGATTTGGAAGTCCCGTAACATTTTGAGAGAGGTTCATGGTGCGGCGGTGCCAAAGAAGCCACGGTTGTTGGCGCAAGGATTCGGCTCCAACGGACGTTTGCTTATTTGGGTCATTCTTTGCAAAAAAATCGTCTTTAATCGTACACGTCTGCTGCGATAACGGACGTTTGGCTAAAACTAACGGTTTTGTGCAAATTTAATGTTTTCGAAAGTTCGTTGGCATTTAAGGTCCACAAGATAGTTTATTGTGTTGGGTGCTCTTGGACCAATAGTTTGTTGGCAAAAATGCTTCTTAACCCTTTATTTTAATATACGCGCGGGTTTGTTTTTCCAAACACCATTAATTATTCATCCTTGTTAAATTGGTATGGGAGACATTAAACTTGTAAGCTACTGGAAAATGCTGACCCTTGTATCGTTTTTGTTTGCAAAGCTAGTGTATTCATAATTCTGATCTTCATTATGTAATAGCAAAATCATATTTATATTGTAAGGGAAAGCTAATCTTCATTTGATTTGGTATAAGTTGGTGATTTTAATGGAAGATGTTCAACAAAAGGTCTTCATTCATTCCTTAGCATATTTTTCCCCCCAAAAAAAATATACATTTCTGAGTAAAAATCGAATACCATTAATAAATTAGTAACTAGTACATTTAGAAGATCAAAGAAGTCTATCTTCCTTCATCACCAACCATATGTAGATTAAAAGTTTTTTTTTTTTTATAGAAAAAAGTTTAGGTGGGTTCGGCACCGGTCCCCCACCAAGGCCAGGGTCCCCGAGGCTCTTTGAGCACTTACGGGGGTTCTTACATGATTGCCTACCGAAGGAGCCATCACAACGGCAGCAGGAATCGAACCCTCGTCCTTTTTGAGACTTGGACCCGTTTCTTACCATCATCTGTGCCAACTCTCATCGGCATGTAGATTAAAAGTTGTGCAGTGATCAAAGATGCAATAATTCCTTATAATCCTATGAGAGTACTTGGCAAGCTGATCAAAGGGGTAATTATAATTACAGCTCTTAGTCAGCATGTTAAGGACAGTAATACAATTAGAAAAGAAATAAATATACCTAAAACCTCTAGACCAACATGAATGTAAACCATGATATTATTCCTATGAACTCAACAATAGCATGTGGAACATTGATTAGTTTGCTCATATAACCACAGATCCAGTTGTTTTGAGTATCTTTCACAACATCGCCCTAGCCACTGACCATCTTCTAGAACCAAAGTATCAGCCTCCACATTAACAGCACCAACAGGGATAGTTTGAGTATCTTAGTTAATGCTAGATATAATACATTTTCAAACAATTCTGGAAGTTTTTGTGGAGGCTTCGCTTTCATTAGAAACAATTGGAAGTTATTTCATAATGCTTTGCCTTCTAGCGATCTATTAAGGGCCCATTTGGTACACGGAAGATCGGCCGAAGGAAAGGGAAGATTGTAGATCTCCCATCACCGAATACGTTTGGTAGCCCTGCTTTCCGGGAACCTTCGATCTTCCTTCATTCATGGGAAAACCACTTCCCTCCATTTTCGGTAGGAAAGTTGATCTTCCCTAGGGAAGAAATTCCAAATGACCATCTTCTCCTCCTTCAATCATTTGTCTTCCTTGCAATTGCTATCAACGCCGCCGCCGCCTCCTCCTCTCGTAAATCCCGACACCAACGTTGCAAGGATGAAAAAGAAATTTGAAGCTTTTTTTTTTTTTTTTTGTTACGTCGTCGAGACGTCGGGGATCAAGAAGGAGGGATAGTAGAAATCTTGTAGCTTGGGTACCCTACAGCTCGACGAAGCTAAAATTGAAGATAGGAGCTTAACGAAGGACTCTCACCTGAAATCGACGACAGGGCAGTTGGAGACGCAGCACAAGGTTAATGCATGTTTGAAAGTCTCCATCAGTGCACAAAGATAAAAGGAAGTGAAGGAAGAAGGAAGGAGAGAAGGAGGCGGAAGAAGAAGAAGAAGAAGGATGTTGAAAATCGACGCCAATTCTCGAGAAGTGAAAACCAATTCTCGAGAATTGGTGAGAGAATTGGAACATTCTCTCTCCAATTCTCAAGAATTGGCGAGAGAGTTCCAATTCTCTCGCCAATTCTTGAGAATTGGTTTTCGGCGTCGGTTTTCAATTCTTTCAGTGTGCACTCCATTTTCTTCTTCTTCTTCTTCCGCCTCCTTCTCTTCTTCCTTCTTCTTTCACTTCATGTCGCTTCTTCCTTCACACCCGCATTCCCGCCGTCTTCTTCTTCCAATCTCTCAACGCGCGATCGTCTTTTTTTTTTTTTTTTCACTTAGGTACGTAGTCGAGAATTGTCGAGACCGATTTTTTTTAATTAAATTGCGTCGTATACAACACTCGAAACTGACGACGATGGCGGAGTCAAAGACGGAAGGTGCGGCGTCGACGGTGGCGAGAGTGGCGTCCAAGGCGAGGGGAGTGGCGGCGACGCAATGGGTCTCGATGCCGAACAAGACGCAGGGCGAATTTGTTTTTTTGAATTTAGGGGTATTTTTGGTATTTCACCTCATATTCCCACTTAACTAACACCCATTCTTCATACCAAACCATTCATTTTTACTTAACTTAAGTTACCTTCCCATGTCTACCAAACAGCTCAACTTTTTAATTTCCCTCACAATCTTCCCTTTCATTCCTTTCCCTCCTTTAAATTCCTTTCCTCTTTAAATCTTCCCCGTGCCAAACGGCCCTAACTTGACATCATCTTCCAACTTAAACACTTTGTTTGTTTGGTTGTGATGAGGAGGAGTCTCTTGATAATCTCTTTGTGACTTGCCTGTTAGCTAGAAGCTTATGGTATGGATGCCTTAATATCATGATTCCAACATTTTCTTTTTATGGATTTCAACGATTCGCTCAAAGATACCTTTGTCAATGTTCATAGTGATGGTCTCATGCATCTAGTTCATCAGATGATATGTCTTTTGCATATCTTATGGAAGAAACGGAATCAAGCTCTCCATCATGGTAAAAGAGAGAATCAATTCACAATAATCAAGAAGATCAAGCAATATGTCAATTTTCAAGATTGGACGTTATCTAGTTATTTAGACCAAGGAAATGTTACCAAAACAAAATTTTCTGTTGCTTCATGTTGGCTTTGCAGGATGAAGGATGTGATGTTATTCTTCATAAGTACAAGAAGTCAGGAAAGCATCTCTATCATGGTTTTATCTAGGGATGTGCAAAAACATAGTAATCTAGTATAACCTAGTCTGACTCTAAGTAGGTTGGGTTTGAGGGAAGGGGAGGGGAGGGAAAAAGAAGGGAAGGGAGGAGAAAATTGTGGGCCCCATTAGACTGATTTTTTTTTTTTTTTTTTTTTTTTTTTTTTTTTACAATTTTCTCTCCCCCTTATTTTTTTCCTCTCCCGTCCCTTCCCCTTCCATTTCCTCAAACCAAACTTACCCAAAGAAACCCGGTTTAGAATAAACTAGCCTGAAACAAAAAAAAGACAGGGCTAAAATGAACTGTCCTCTTCGGGTTGGATTGGATCAGGGACCAGAGGGTTTGACCAATTGATTTGGTCCAGTCCAGTCCAAGTCTCTATTTTTTAAAATAATAATAATAACACCCCTATAATGTATACGATGTGATTTTTGTTGCTTTAATAAGGCAATCATTCATTGATAAACCTTGTTTTACGCGAGAAATCTACACATTTTCTAGACTTGCATTTTTTATCTATAGTCAATTATGATTTATATTTAGGTACTATATTGAATATCCATATATTACTTTAATATAAAAATATACAAACAAAAAAAAGGTATTGAATTGAGTTGGTTTTAATGTTTTAAGATTAGTTTGTTATGTTTATAGGTTTTTTACTACTCCCTCCTGTCTTAATTATAAGATCTAGTTGACTTTTTTTTGGAGAGATTAAGGAAGCTAATTAAATTACTTTAGAGTATTTTTATTTTTATTTTTTTTTTTCAAACTAATTAGTTTGACTAATAAACTAATATATAATCTAAGAATACGCAACATATGAAATGATTAAGTATTTTATCTAACTTCCTTAATCTTTCCAAAAAAAGTCAATTAAGTCTTATAATTAGTACCGGAGGTAGTAAGTTATTTGTGATTATTAGATAGAAATCTTGTCTCCCAAATTCAGATGGAGGTCTTGGACTACTTGGAGCAGTCTAGGTAGTCTAGTAGACCAAATTCAATCTAGTCTGACATTAGGTTGGTGTTGGACTAGATGAGACTATGAGCTATCTTATAGAGCCCAAGGTCTCCACTAGACTAGACCTTGAGTTGATGCAAAACCCGGTTTAGTCTAGTTCATACTCATTCTAGTTTTATCTATCATAATGGTTATCTCATCAACGAATTTCTTTGGCTAAAACAAGTGATACCAGGAATTGCCTTTCTCCCCAAATGCTATGGTGCTGCACTTTGATCCTAACACAGGTCTTCTACAATCATATTCTCCATCATCCATAACTATTTATTGTGTGGATACATATTTTCTCAACCTCCTTTGGATCCTTTATCAAACATTGATATTACCTGGCAGGAAATCTTAACTTTTCTTTTCGATTTTTTTTTTTTTATTTATTGTTAGGTTTAGGGTTATTCTCAAGTATGCATTTTATGATTTCTTAAGGTCTCATTTAAACATTTTATTTGTATGTAACTTGTAAACTTTGGTTGCTTGAATTTCATTTTGTCTTTTTCACAAAAATAAAAAAACTCTTCAACTTTACTTAAGGTTTCATATTCACATTAAAATTTTAAAAGTTAACAAAATATTTTCAAATTCTTATATATGAAGTTTAACTTTAAAAAATAGCAATAATTAGTAATATATATATCATTTGAAATTAACTATGTTAGGATTAAGGGATTAAAAAATATTATGAATTGGTTGAAACTTTTTATAATGTTTGAGGAGTAAACTGATATTTATACCTGTAAATTATCTCATAAAATTTGCGTCTAAAGCACTTAAAGTTGACCTTTATGGATCGGGTATCAATAACTAAAAAATCAATGACACGCCAAGCGCTCAGGTAGCGTAGTAGTATGACGGGTCTATCCAAGTCTTTATAGAGGTTCGATCAAAATTTCTTGGGGACCATTATTAGGTCCCCAATTCCCAAAAAAAAAAAAAAAAAAAAAAAAAAAAAATCAACGACACTTAAATTATTTTGTGAATATTCTTAAATTATTCCTAAATGATTTATAATTTTTTAAACTCATAAATTATAAATATTATACTTATTGTTATATAATTGATATACAATTATATCTCACCGAAGATTGGATTGTTCGAAATATTTCAAAGTTAGTGGCTTACCTTATCGTTACGTATTCCTAGGATCCCAACAAAAAATAAATAAAGTTAAAATCATAATCTAATGATGTGAACGTTACCGATTAACACCATTCAATGTGAACGTTACCGATTTTCACCATTCAAAATTCAAATCCGAGACTTGAACCATTTCATCTGCAACTGCAAAGATGATCGTAGACGAGAAAAAGCCAACGATAGCGATGGCCGAAGAAGGGTATATGCAACAGCTCAGATCTAAAGCAACAGAGCTTCTCCTAAGAGAAGAATGGAAGGAGTCCATTGAAGCCTATTCAAACTTCATTACTCTCTGCCAAAACCAAATCGTCCATTCCCAAAACTATGCAGACTCTGATCAGCTTCAAAGGCTGCGAAAATCCCTCTGCTTAGCCCTTTCAAACAGAGCCGAAGCAAGATCGAGATTGAAAGAGTTTCACTCTGCGTTGGAAGATTGTGATTTAGCTTTGGTAATCGACGAGACCCATTTCAAAACTCTGATCTGCAAAGGTAAGATATTGCTCAATCTCAATATGTACTACGCGGCTTTGGAATGCTTCAGAGTCGCTCTTCGTGATCCCCAGGCTAATGGGAACTCTGAAAACCTAAATGGGTATGTCGAGAAATGTAAAAAACTCGACTTTCTCTCCAGAACTGGATCTCTGGACCTTTCCGATTGGGTTTCAAATGGGTTTCGAGGGAAGTCTCCAGAACTTGCAGAGTTTATTGGTTCTGTGGAGATCATGAAATCTGAGATCAGTGGACGTGGGTTGTTTGCAACTAAGAACATCGATGCAGGGGGGTTGGTTTTGATCACAAAGGCAATAGCGATGGAAAGGAGTGTATTGGGCGGAAAAGATCTGAGTGAGGAAGCTCAATTAGTGATGTGGAAGAATTTCATTGATAAAGTTACAGACTTCGTTAGAAAATGTCACAGAACAAGCAACTTGATCTGCCAATTGTCAACTGGGGAAGATGAAGATTCACTTGAGGTGCCTGATATAGCTCTCTTCAAGCCAGGAACAGAGTTGAAGAACAAGAGCAAGAACAATCAACCCAGTGAGACTGAGGAGATTGATAAGGGTGAGCTACTAGCCATATTGGATGTGAATTCTCTAACTGAAGATTCAGTTTCAGCCAATGTATTAGGGAAGAAGAACAATGAGTATTATGGTGTTGGGCTATGGTTATTACCTTCCTTCATCAACCATTCTTGTTATCCAAATGCAAGGAGATTACATGTAGGTGACTATCTGATAGTTCATGCTTCTAAAGATATCAAAGCAGGTGAAGAAATTACCTTTGCCTATTTGGACCCACTTTCTACATTGCACAAGCGCAAAGAGATGTCAATGACATGGGGTATCCAATGTAGGTGTAAGAGATGCAAGTTTGAGTCAGAAATCATGTGCAAACAAGAGATGAGAGAGATTGAGATTGGTCTTGAAAGGGGATGGATGTGGGAAGTGCAGTGTACAAGTTAGAAGAAGAAATGAAGAGATGGAAAGTGAGAGGGAAAGAGAAAGCCTATCTGAGGGCATCATTTTGGTCTGCATATTCTGAGGTTTATAGGTCTGATAGGTTCATGAAGAGGTGGGGACGGCGTATTCCAGCCATGCAAACTGTCGTTTATAGCGTCATAGATGTTATAGGAGGAGATGAGAGGCTGCTTAAGATTCAAATGGAGGAGATGAAGAAAAATGGAGGTAGTGGTGGACTTGTGGAGATGGAGAAAGCTTTGAAACTGGCAAGAGAAGTGTATGGGAAGGTGGTGAAGAAGCAGGCCATGAGGACTCTTCTTGAGCTTTGTGTTGCAACTAGTGAATGAGTTGTGAATATAGTTTAGTTTAGAGTTCTCTTCAACTTTCAATTGTTGCAGAGCTTTTTATCTGTAACTTCTAATTTATTCCTCTCTTAATTTTGGTGTAAAACCAAAGTTTTAGGCCACGTTCAACTCTATTGTCATGGACACTTACAATGCAATTCAATTCCTTGGATTTCATTTCCAATTCGATTGTTGTTGTTTTCCAGTACTTCTAGTACTAATAGAAGTCTTACAAGAACTTTTTAAAATGAAAGCAATGCTAAGAGAGTTACACATACTAAAGGGAATCTAGACGAATAATGTCATCAACTCTATAGTCATGAACTTCAATAGGAGAATGCAATTCAATTTTATTATTGAAAGGTTTTCTTGGTATGTCATTGCCAATTTGACTGTTTTAGTTTTCTAGTATTCCTAGGCATGGAACCTTTAATTTATTTATTAGGAAAATTAACCGTCTCGTACTTTCAACACCAGTTAAAAAAAGCATTCCCATTAGTTTAGAAGTATTTCTATGCCATCTCCCTCTAGGAACCAACCAATGAAAGTCACATACTATATCTGATACCATGGGTTTATAAGCTGTTTTGATCATATATAACCATAGTATGAAAAGTGAAAACTCAATTTGGTTTGGCCAATCGTCAGACCAGTAAATCGGTGAACCAATTTATTAGTCAGTCCGATGAAAGTTTTGGATTACGAGGGTGTATGTATATATTATTATCAAGTCTAAACTAGCATCATTTTGAGTTTAAGAAAGAAGAAAAATTAAATGATATTTATATATGAATAGTTTTTTTACTTGTGAATTAATACCTTTTTAATTATTACTGTAGAATCCCATATATTATTAGAATATATTATTGCAGATCCCATGATTATAGGTATTAATTAAATCTAAAGATTATAGGAGATAATTGTTAAAAGAATGTTGAGAATAGAGTATTATTCAAAGGTTTTCAATTTCTATCAAACACTTGAGTGTCACAGAGTCACACTCGAGTGTCAAAGAGTGACACTTCGAGTGCACCTCACAAAAGAGGAGCACTTTCGAATCATCAACGAGTGTCATACATTGAATTTGCAAATGTTTATCTTACACTCGAGTGTTGGAGTTCATATTCGAATGTCAATCAATATTTCTAGAGTCGAAGCGAGTGTCAAGCATTATTCCTACAAATGTTTACCAGCACTCGAGTGTCCACTTATGCACTCGAGTGTTAAACATAAAGCGAGCGTCAGGAAAAACTTCCTGTTAGTGTTGACCAGCACTTGAATGTTCATTTAAGCACTTGAGTGTCCAACACAACACTTCTAGAAATGAAGCGAGTGTTAGAAAAAATCTTAGCGAGTGTTGAACCAGCACTCGAGTGTTCACTTAAACATTCGAATGTTGAATACAACAATTTCACAAATGAAGCGAGTGTCAGCCAAAACTTCTGCATGTGTTAAACGAACATTCGAGTGTTTACCTAAGCACTCAAGTGTTCATCTCAGAACACTTGATAACAGCTTTTTGATTCAAGATCTAGTTCAAATAATGATTGTTCACTTGAGTGCCTTGAAGCATACACTCGAGTGACTTGAATCATCAAGTCATCTTTCTTTTCCAAGTTTATTATCATCAAAACATAAACCGAGAATTAACAACTACACACTGATAACAAGATTGAATACTTCAATTAGGCCATGTCCACCTTCCTGACTGAAAATGGCATTGTTTGTCCAAATACACCCTAGCAAAATGGCATTGCCGAACAAAAGAATAGTCATATTCTCAAAACTACCTGAGCCATATGTTTAGTAGCAATATTTCCAAATATCATTGAAATGATACTATCCTTGACCTTTCTCATTTACAAAATGCCTAGCCGACCGCTGTCTTACAAAAGACCACTTCAACTTATACACAAATACTATAACCTCACACACCTTGAAAATACTCTACTACTTAGGGTGGTTAGATGCACATCCTATGTCCATCTCCATCACACCAACAAACTTGATCCCGAAGCCCTTCGACGATGTATTTTCCTAGGCTACTGTAACTCACAAAAAGGATACAAGTGTTATGACCCTATTTCCAAACACCTCTCCATTACTTGTGACGTCACCTTCCATGAAAAACCCCCTACTATCCCCTCTTTATAATTCAAGGGAAGAGACGGTGAATTTCAGACAAAAGATCAACCAGAAGACTCAACCTTCACAATTTATGGACCTAGTCATACCCCTGATACTCCTAATACCTCTGATAATACTATCGATACCTCTGATAATTCTCATACCCTTGATAATCTTGATACTTCTAATAATTTTGCCTCAGGGGGAGACACAAACAAGTGCAGTAATACTTACGAAGGTGAGACAAAAGGGGTAATGAGCCACATATTGTTAGCACTCACCAAGAGTTAGAACTAGAGGCAGGTCGAGAAGAAATAGTAGTAACATAGAGTTTTGATCTGATCTTCCCATTGCAATAAGAAAGAAGCCTAGATCATGCACTCAATACCCCATTAAGAGGTTTTGTTCCCTATAAAGTCCTTTAATCTAAATACAGGGCATTTGTCTCACATCTTGATAGTATCAAGGGTAATTATAATTAAAGCTCTTAGTCAGCATGTTAAGGACAATAATACAATTAGAAAAGAAATAAATATGCCTAAAACCTCTAGACCAACATGAATGTGAACCATGATATTATTCCTATCATCTCAGCAATAGCATGTGAAACATTGATTAGTTTGCTCATATAACCACGATCCAGTTGTTTTTAGTATCTTTCACAACACCACCCTAGCCACTGACCATCTTCTAGAACCAAAGTATCAGCCTCCACCTTAACAGCACCAAGAGGGATAGTTTGAGTATCTTAGTTAATGCTAGATATAATACATTTTCAAACAATTCTGGAAGTTTTGTGGAGGCTTCGCTTTCATTACAAACAATTGGAAGTTATTTCATAATGCTTTGCCTTCTAGCACCATGTGCCTCGTTTGATAGATTCACTCGGGAAATATATGGATATACTCAATGGTAGACCGATCATACCCTATTCTTTAAACATCATAAGGGTAAGATGGTTGTTCTAGCTATATACGTTGATGACATGGTCCTTACTGGAGACGATGAGGTAGACATCAGTCAAATCAAGAAAGCCCTTGCACAAGAATTCCAAATCAAAGACCTTGGAGGAAATGAAGTATTTTCTTGGGATGGAGTTGCTCGGTCAAAGGGAGGAATCTATATCTCCCAAAGAAAGTATATATTGGACTTTCTAAAGGAAACATGAATGATGGGCTGTAGACCTATTGACACACCGATACAGGTTGATAAAATAGATGAAGAAGCAGACCTTGGCAAAGCTGTGGACATAAGAAATTACCAACGAATGGTAGACAAACTAATATACCTGCCTCATACCAGACCAGACATTGCATTTGTAGTTAGTGTGGTCAGCGATCACTCCCATGATCCTAAACAAAAACATCTGAATGAAGTCTACTAAATCCTACAATTATTGAAGGGATCTCCTGGACATGGGTTATTATTCAAGAAGACTAATAAACAGAATGTAGAATTGTTTACATATACTGATTGGGTAGATGATCAAGATGACCGAAAATCCATTTCTGGATGCTGCACCTACGTGTGGGGTAACTTGGTCACATGGAGAAACAAAAAGCAAAGTGTAGTCACTAGAAGCAGCACTGAGGCTAAATACGTAGTTGTAGCACTGGGAATTTGTGAAGGCATATGGGTAAAACATGTTCTTGAAGACTTGAGAAAATGTATCAATCTGTCAATCAAGGTCTACTGTAATAACATGGCTACAATCAATTGTGCTCACAATCCAATTCATCATGACAGAACCAAGCATGTCGAGATAGATAGAAACTTCATATGAGAGAAGGTTGATGAACGTATTTTAGACCTGCGACACATACCATCTAAAGACCATACTCGTTGACATCCTTACTAAAGGGACTACCTACAGACAAGTTCGAATCTCATTGGCAAGTTGAACATGAAGGATATCTATAGTCCAACTTGATGGGAGTGTAGAATCTCCTATATTATTAAAATATAATATTAGGAATCCTATGATTATAGGGATTAATTAAATCTAAAGATTATAGGAGATAATTGTTAGGATATTATTTTTAAATTTCAAACCTAGATCTCATTAATAGATCTGATTCTCTCTTGTGGATAAATGCGATCACTCTCATCTGAATAAACACAATTATTCTCTCATTTGATTATCTTCATTACTCTTTTTAGATTTATATAAGAATATTTTTATACATTATAATTATATTAAATTATTATTATGATTAGCCAATCTCTGTATTGATCTTAATCTAAAAGATTGACCTTTGAACTATTGCTCATTGATCGTTTCAGTACCTTGTGGATAATAACAAGTTCGATTGGAGCTCAGCTCAGAAATTATGAAGGAAAAAAGATAATCAACCCTCGTTTCAGTGTAAGCCACTAGGTTCCATGTTGCCAACGGAATATAATTTTACCAAACATACATGTAAAGCTAATCTCCTTCCAACTCCTCTTATTGACAAGTTTCATCATACCAAACATAATACAAATTCATACAAAACAAGTAACACCTGCCCAACACTCTGCAGAGTTCTATTATTTTGGGCAAACAGCCACCAAGATTTACCGGTCCAAAAAATGAAAGCTCTCTTGTATGATGGCACCAAAAAGCAAGTCAAGAGTGTAAGAATGGCAACAAAATCTTGATGATATATATTATGTGGGAATAGGATGGCTCCGGCTCAAAAACATAATCTCTACTAAAGTATTTCAGATAAAAAATCATTCAAGTTTAGCTCACAAGCCATTATATAACAGAAAGGAAAACCTCATCAGAACAAAATATAGAAAAATAACTTTGACTTCCTAAACGAACAAAAGCTTGAAGCTTAAGACATTCTCTGAGCTGCTTCCTTGGCGAGGAGCCTCTCCTTGGCCTTAGTTCTGGCTTGGGATTTAGAACCCATAATTCCACCACCCCACTTCTTTCTGTATTCATCATACTTGTCATTGAAGTTGGCCTGCAAAAGGGAGCGCATAAAATAACAAGGCCCATTAAGTTTTTGACATGTGAATAAATAGCAAGGAAACAGTACAAAAATAACCCTTAAATCACCTTGATAGCCTCTAGAATCTTTGAGAATTCTAACTTGTCTTCATTCCTGACGGTTGTTAAGCACAGAACTGATGCAGTTTTCTTGTGGACAATCTGTCAAAGCATAAACTGAATTAGATCCAGTCCAACTCAAATAAATTAAACCACTAGAAAAAATGGCTTGGAAATTTCTTTTTTCTGAAGAAACGCAATTATTACCGTTCCCAAGCGTGCCTTGCCCTTGACAATGCAATAGGGAATTTCCATCTTCCTGCACAATGCTGGCAGCCAGACAACCAGTTCAATTGGATCTACATCATGCGCAATCACAACCAGCTGTGCTTTATTCTGCAAGTCAAAGAAAACAGAAAAACAGTCAAAGGTCAGGGAAAATGCAGATATTATCATACATCCACAGATTTTTTTTTTTTTAAAAAAATAATAATAATTAAAAAAGACCTGCTCAATAAGGTATGTGACGTGGTTAAGTCCGTATTTCACAACAATAGGCTTCTTAGCTTCAGCAGGTTTTCCTTCTGCCTCTGCCTGAGCTCTCTTTAAGAGTCGTTCTTTCTTTTCAGCTTTATCCTCAGGCCTGTACTTAAGAAGCATCTTGAACAGGCTGGTTGCTGCAAATGAGATTAATAAAAGGTTATCAGTACAGCCCTTAGAACAAGTGCCAGTCGGTCTATTGATATGAAGAATTCTCTCAACCCTCAACCAAGAAAGCAAACACAACAACAACAAACTAACAACTAAAATAATTACTACTCCTCAAGATACAATGTAAACCTATTTTGATTAGCCCCAATTTAGATGCGTTGATTAAAACTCTCAGGGTCTCTATTCATGGAAAAAAATGAGCAGAGATGCAATTAAACATGACATATAATATTATGAACAAGCTGCCAAAGCCTTCTACCAGTAACAAGTTAATTTTCAATCAGAATCAGGCTATCTGATTGTACATACAACCTTGACTTCTGCAGATAAAGAGTTTAAAGCTTAGACCAATGGTGAATAAACATTTAAAATAATTTTTTATATGAGAAAATCTGTGAAGCATACACCTCATTCGATAAACATGTCAGAGTCGTACTCTTCACAACTATAAAGAAAAATAAAACAAATGTGGATAATGGCCAGTGTTGTGGATAAGAAAACAACAATGTCAGGGTTCTGTTGGTTTTCATACCAATGTTCTTATCTAGCGTTTTAGTGAACTGGTTCACAGCTGGTGGGACCTTCAATCTTTGCTTGAGGATTCTCTTTTTCCTCTGGATTTGAACAGTCTTGGGCCACTTCACAAATCGGGTCAGGTCTCTCTTAGGAGGCAATGCCCCTCCGATCCCAAACTGCTTTGGTCGCTTCTCAAATAGCGGGTTGACAACCTTGTCCTAAAGTCAAGCAAATTATCCAAGGAAAAATGGAAGGTAAATCACGTCAAGAGTTAAAAAAATACCCAAAAATGATATGGCTAATTTAGTTGAATTCATATCGAGATACTCACCTGCTTCTTCTTAGCAGCTGCAACTGGAGCTTTTACACCTCTTTTGGGAGCCTATCAAACAAATAAAAAATACCCAGTTTATGAGCTAGGAAGATTGACAACACCTCTTTCATGAAAGTAGTGTAATCTGTAGATAGTATGAACAACTCTTCCTACCACCAAAAATACTTCAATAACATGAAACCAGGATGTCCCTTCAGGAACACCCAATGAAATCGGAAAAGAAATGAGAATACTAGAACCTAATTATCATTAAAAGATGATAAAGATCAGAAGATTCCATTAGAATTAGAAGTATGCAGATAAAAGGGGTATTTCCTCACCATATCTGCTGATTCACTGCTGGCAACTTTGACTTCACAATGAATGAAAAACCCTACATCAAGAAATAAATTTAGTTAGGGGTAAGCATGTATCTGTTTGGTTCAGTCAGGTCCAAAAAATAGGCCAAAATGCAACAACGGGAAAATGGCATCAACAAGACGGAACCAAACACGGCAAATGAACCGAACATCAACCTAACTATTAAAGTTCAGTTTGGTTATTCTACTACAATTCAGGCCTTTGTTCCTATCCAATTAGACTGATCTGTCCTAGCCTTTTATTCAAAATAGAATGCATAAACCTTAAACAGAAACATGGCACCAAAACAAAACCAAAATAAAAAAGGCCTGAAACAGCAACATGGAGAATACAAAAACATATCTCCCCAGCCTAAATACAGACATTATTTAACTATCCCTCCTAGCACAAGCCAAACACAGAAATCAGAAAACTACGGGTAGTTTTGCAAAAGTCACAGTAAAATATTCATTATGCTTTGAAAAAGAAGGACTAATCAGGGAACAACATGCTAGTTATCCCTTAAGTCTTAGGTGCTGAAAGAAAAAATTTCATATCAAACTTATCATCAACTACATTGTGTGATAAACAAGGACTTCACAGTTCTGGACACAACAGATAACAGTGCACAGAATATTAAATATTTCACATCCATTACGGATGCAATAATAACAGGGAAAAGAAAAATAAGCCGTCCTTAATGTTCTTTCTCGCATCCACAGAACTTGTTCTTTACGTCTATTTGTCCAATAGAGAAAGCCTCTTCTCACATACAGGAAAAAAAAAAAATTAATATTAACGTTCATATCTAAAATAAAAAAACTTCCTCTTCACATTATAGTGTTCACTTGCCCTCAAACAAGCACACGTCAAGAAGAGCCTTCGAACAGAAATGTGATGAAAAGAACTTGGAGAGAAGACTTCCCACGCTAAGAAAGAACACTGAACACGAGACACTTACCTTACCTCTCGAAGATTCCTACGCCTTAGGAGCTGGTCTCGCCGGTGACAGCACCTCCGTCGCCTTCGTCGCGTCTCAGGCACAGTCAGCAACTTCTCTTCCGCCTATAATGTTAAACCCGGAGTTTGGGTATTGGCTATCAGGGTTAGCAATGGCAAATTATGTCATTAAATTTAAAAGAACCCCAAAAAAAAAAAAAACTATTAAACCTTTTTAAAATAGTTTTTAATTGTGATTTATGACATATAAAATAAATATATGATATAAATTTTGTCTCAATTTCTGTAAATAAGTGTTTTTGGGGTACCCAATTAAAATCTCAAATAAGTATTAAGACCTATAATACGAGGCTAAGTTTGGTTTGTATGGGGAAGGGAGGGGAGAGAAATGTTCTCTCTCATCTTTACTAAATAGCTCTCTTTTTTTTAATATTTTAAAAATATACTCGTTTTGTATAAGAACAACAAATGTCTAGTCCGATGGACTAGTGTGTGGATATTGGAAAGGTATTAACTTTATTTTGTTTGACTCCAATTGTTCCTTCATGAGCTATCTCCAACACATCTCACATAGCCTTGGCAGAAGACAATGTGCATACACGAAAGTACTCTTGTTGGCTCAAAGCACTTTGCAACATGAGAACCGCTTTACTATTGAGTGTGATATTCCTTCTACCATTCTCATCATAGAGACTTTGAATTTGGCTTTCCAGAAGGAGTAGTGTTCTCCACTGAATCCAGGTGATCTGTTGATCGAAGCTCCATCAAGTAGAATACCGTCCATATTGATCCTTCTCGAGATATTAGGCTCTTTAGAGAAGACTTTGCTTTGATACCAAATGAAGATATCACCTAGAGGGGGTGAATAGGTGATCTCAAAAACTTTTCCGAAAGAGCACACGAATGCGATTAATACAGAGACAGAGAAGAAAAACAACACAAGGCAATTTATACTGGTTCGGCCTAATCCTTCGACCTACATCCAGTCCCCAAGCACACCTTGGGATTTCCACTAACTTTTCAAATACGAATTACACACTCTATAACTTAGGATGATCCTTTCACTCTTGGACTCACTCCCCCTTACAAGTTGTAATCGTACACCCACACTTAAAGTTCCACAACCTTAAGATTTACAAAACAATAATCAAATAAATGTTTAGAAACCCCTCACGAGTAGATAAATGTCAAACACTGAAGTACACAGAAATATCCGAAGATATTAATGAAACAGCAAATTGCAATAAGTTCGAATTGAATACACAGCATTTCTGTGGTTGGCGAATTCAATGCTTCTGCTATTTATAGATGTTGCATTTAATGACCATTAGTGAAGTTTGAAGATTAACCGTTGAGAGTCTTTAATGTATCCGTTAGACAGATGAAGCTCGGTTAAGATTTTTGCCGTTCAAATATTCCAGGTGGATTTTGCAGTCACGACATTCTCTTCATTCCTTTTGTTTTGCCCGTTGTGAAATAGCATTTAATGCGCAATCAGAATATCAATGAAAAGCTTTACATTGATCAGAGTATTGGTTACGGATATTATCACCGGTTTTAGCAACTACATTTAATGCTTCTGACACACAAATTTGCATAATTTGCTTTATGCAAATTTGTGGTTAATCCATGATAAATGCATCTGAAACTCATTAGTAAACTGATTAAAAGCAATTAGCAATGTTAATGAGTAATAGTAAAAAGAAATGAATTCACACAGAATTATTTAAGATTTATGAAGACGGAGATTTGAAAACAGGGTGACCATACTCGAGCATGATTATTTTTATGCTCGGACATCGTTAAAAAGAGCACATTGAAAAATCAGAGAACACCTAATGCTCGAGCAAGGACTTAAGCTTGCTCAAGCAAGCATCTCCTTATGCCTTTTGAAAAACAATATCCGTCGCCGATGCTCGAGCATGATATTTCCTCTGCTCGAGCATGACATTTCCATGCTCGGGCACAAGTCATCCAGAGGCAAAAGAACGTGAAGAGGATTGGTGATGCTCGAGCACTCTTTTTCCTTTGCTCGAGCATGCCCTTTTACTATGCTCGAGCATGACTCTTCATCTTGTAGTTTCCTTGTTTAGCACGATGATGCTCGAGCATGACAAATGCTCGCTCAAGCAACACACTCCAAGTTGCACATTTTGCCATTATCCCGATGATGCTCGGGCAAGCCGACTACCCTGCTCGAGCATGACTATTTAACTCGGGGATTTTTGCTTTTATTCCGATGTCGCTCAAGCATTCCTCATGCTCTACTCAAGCATGCTTTTCTGAAAACACTCTGAACTATCTATTAAATTGAGTATGCTCGGGCATGGGCTAACCTCTGCTCGAGCAAACCATAACTTGGAAAAATATTACTTGATTCAATAACTTAGAATTTGTGATCATCAAAACACCGAGAACTAATACGAGTTTTTTTTAAATATAGTAAGAATATCAAATAGATCATTAATAAATTATAACGTTAAAAGATAAATTAGGGATTTAGTATTATGAGGGGCGTGTTATAAAAAACTAGTGTAAAAATGGAAATATTTACGTTTTTACTAGGGTCATATGTGCTAAAACGCAATTAAAAGCTGTCTTGAGCGGCGGTAAAAAGTTCGCTCAAACACATAAAAATTGTAAAAACTTACATTTTAACGATTTTTACTTGTTTTTATTTTAACCAAAAAAAAAGGATGAAAAGTTTTTTGTTTGCCCGAAAAAATAATGAAAAGTTGAAAATCCTATTTCCATCGTATATCTTGGACTCGCGATTACTGGAGAGTGGAGACTGGATAGTTATATATAGTTTTTAATGTATTTTCATAGTTATAAACCTAAGTTTTTAACGCAAATTTTCTTTAACATGAGTTTTTTAATATATTTATATAGTTATATGACTTATATCTTTTAAATATGAAGTTGTTCATTAAATTTTGAGTACTTGATTTATGATTTTTTTTTCCCATATATATATATATATATATATATAATATTTTGAGCTCGACCTTAAGTAGTAGAAAGTAGAAACTTTACGTTTCATGCCGTTTCTAAGATTTACATTTCTATCATCCCTTTCCGTGTCTACGTAGAAACTCGATTTTGACGACATTGATGAGGGGTAAATCACTGAATAATATTTATTCTAATATGATTTTTAATTAAAAATATACTTCATGAATCTTTTTAGAACATTTTTAACAGTGTTAATTGTTTAGACTAAAATGTATATGTTTTAAAATATATTGGAATGTCTATGTAATTAAAGTAAAATATAAGGTGGTCAGAATATTTTTCTCTAATTATAAATCTGAAATAAGGATTTGATTTGATTATTTTTAAATCTTTTTGAGTTTTCTTTGCCAATAATCTTTTTTAGTTTAAAAATTACGTTTATATAATGTATCTTACTATCTTAATGTTAATTCTTAAACATTGATGCTATCAATATGACAACTATCGTCCTCATCCCTAAGACTGATAGGCCGTAAACTTTTGAGGACTTCAAGCTGTTGCAATGCTGTATACAAGATTCTGTCTAAAGTTTTAAGCATGAAATGAAGAAGATATTGGACAAATTGATTTCTCCCAATTAATATGCTTTTCTCAAAGGAAGGGTGATTTCTGATAATATCCTTCTTGCTACTGATTTATTCTCTCAAATTCACTCTACTAGGCTGATAATTTGAAATAGATGACTTGTCTATCTTTCTACCAGGTCAGGATGATAGAAAGGAAAGAAACTCGCAGTCTTGAAAGTTGACTTCTCAAAAGCTTTTGATAAGTTGTCATGGATTTTATAGATGCAACCATGAAAAGAATGAATTTTCTAGGGAAATGGATCGATTTAATCTTTCAATGTATTTCCTCTACAATCACCCTATTTGCACTTTCTTTCTTGAATGATACTTTCACCTCAAAAGGGAGGAGGTTCGATAATTATAAGATTAAGTTGATTTTGTTAAAGAAATTAAAGAAGTTAATTAAATTAATTTAGAGTTGTCTACTTTAAATCTAAACTTTTTTTTATCAAAAAAAAAAAAAAAAGCGATCATCAAGTTCATTTTAGCGGATGGGGATTAATCACCCTACTTGTACTTTCTTTTGTTCTAACTATAAACCAAATTGATTTTTTAGGAAAGATTAAAAAAATTAATTAATTTAGAGTATTTTTATTTTTATTTTTTCTCCAAATTAATTAATTTGACTAATAAACTTACATATAATCTAAATGGATACACAACATATTATATAATTAAATAACTTATTTACTTCCTTAATCTCTCAAAAAAAAAAAAAAAATTAACTCTATAAGACCGAAAACATCTAAGTTGCAATCATCTAATCATTGAAAAGGTGTCAAAATATGTCAGCTAGCCCAACCCATTACCCATTTGTTATATGCCAACTTTTTTATTTATTTATTTATTTATTTATTTATTTATTGCCTTTATAAACGGCATGGCTCAAAATTTCTATCCTATTAAATTGCACTTAATATAAAGGGTTTGTGGTCCGGATAGGAAAGAATAGCACTTTAAATGACAACCCTAATATTTTCCATTCTCACAAAGTTAAATTATCAAAAAATTTTGGAATTTCACTTCTTCAAATTGGGGAAGTATTCATGGGACATGGATTAGTCCAGGTAGAAGTAAATCTCCCGGATACCAAAAAGTAATAGATTCAATGTAAAGACTATTTAAAACTTACTCTCTTGCATCAATCAATATACTTATCTGTCTTATCTCAAACTACCTCAATATATTTGTGATCAAATAGATGCTTGTTATGTCAATTTTTTCTAGGGTTCTACTCAGTGGCCCGGGTAGGATTTTATATTTGTGTTTGAATAATTAATTGGGGGCTCCCCCTTTTTTTTTTTTTTTTTTTTAAGGAAATTTTTAAATACATTAAAAAAAAACAAAAAAAATATAGACAAGGAAAGAGGGGGAAAAAAACCCTTCAACTTAACATAGAAAAATAATAGCCAAAAGTTAACTAAGCTATTATAACAGAACGATTACAAAAACATTATTTGATTTTTCATTCCTTGAAAATGTTGCATTATATCTTCATCATTAATCTTATCAAATATATCACGTTTAACATAAGGTTCTCTCGAACTTGGAGAAGATGGTCACTGAACCTTTATTAGTCTCAAAGAGGATATAAATGACGCATTTAAAAATTCTATTATCTTCTTGGAAACTCTTTTTTTTTTTTTTTTTTTTTTTTTTTTTTTTTTTTGCTTCATTGTTTTTGTTCAACACAAATTGCCATCTGACTTGAAAGTGTCTATCAGGGGACGACAAAATTCTTGCTGACTTTTTTTTTTTTTTTTTTTTTAAATGACTTTAATACCCAACTTCAGAAAGGTATATCCTTTCTTCATGGCCCGTTTATTTTTGTTTCTTACTCAGGCGTGAATTTAATATTTATTTATATAATTCCATAAAGTAGATCAGTATTATGAAATATGGTTATATTCTGCCTCATATGCTTATCACTTTATCCACTATTTTTGTGTCTGCACTTGTCCACAAGGGCAACATTGTGGCTCCACCACTGGTTCTACTAGCACTAAAATATAGATACTTTTTTTTTTTTTTTTTTTTTTTTGAGAGACTCTCTTTTAACCTGTTGATATAAGGGAGATTAGGATTAAGACCAGCAAAAGTTGTCAATCAAGTGCTTTTGGCAAAGCAAGTCTGGAGAATTATCTCATCTGATGCTCCTTCTTTGCTGGCATCCACGTTGAAGATGAAATACATAGATCTTAACACCCTGTGATTAATTAGACATTGAGAGATAAGAAGTGAACAACATTTTTATAAGAAGAATAACTTGGTGTAATTATGTGTACCTATGGAGTTATGTTGCAGTTTTACTACTCTTATTAGACTACATGGTCGGAACATCTTTCTTGATTTTACATAAGTTATTGGATTACCATGGTTATTTTTGCTAAGAATTGGTCTAAAGATGAATTATTCAGTTAAATATATAAATTAAGGATTGTCCAGTCCTTTTCGACACTGATATTGAGATATGCATTTAAAGTACATTTTGATTTGTATTTATTTATTAAACGTACCTTATATGCAAAATTAAATACTCCCTCCTAGGTCCCTAATTATAGGAGCTATTTACCAGAATTTGGAGAGATTAAGGAATGAAGTTAAATTAGTTAATTATATGTATTACCAAGTGGAGTATATACTTATAATGAGTTAATTTGTAAATAGTTAGTAGCAGACGTGGCTTTCACTCCGGATATACTCAAATTGATTTTGTGACAAAATTAACCATATTGTAAATTATATATAGATGCTGCGAAACAATTGTGCATGATATTGATGATAAATAAACTTTATTTCATTATTTATTTTTCAAAAACTTCTCTTCATTTTGTATCTTGCGACAGCTTATATCATTTAAGCAGTATTCACGTCAACCCTAATTTCATTGTCAATTAATTATTCTTTGTTGTCAAAAATGATTATTTTAAATATCAGGTACATGACAATTTCAAATAGAATTTACAAACATTATTTACTTTATAGAATATATAGGTGTATTATTAAATTATTATTGTCTTTAATTATTATTAAGAAAGTACAAATAGGAGTATTATAGAAAAAAATTGACAAAAGTTAAAACTTACTCACCAAAACCAACTCTAAAATTTGCTCCTATAATTTAAATACAAAATTTCTGAGTGTCATAACCATTTAAGAGATACAGGATATATAAAAACGTATCACAAGATAGATAGATAAATTTTGGTGTATGATCAAGACATCATATAAATATTTAATAGAGACAAAATATACATGAATAAAAAGATATCATAAAACAATATTTCTCTATTCTATATTAACAAACAAAACAAAAAAAAGTAAATCTGCAGGTCAAAGAAGCCTCTCTTTTTTTGCCTAAAAGCCATTAGTTTATTTTAGCCCAAAAAAAAGGGTTATTTCGCACCTATGAATAAATAATTAATAGAAAGAGATAAATTGTGTCCCTCCTGATATGCATACCAAAGCCAGCTTAATATGCATTCAACAAACATAATCTCAAACAATGTTAAGCACATGGTTCTATAGATTAAGGAAAATTAAAAATATCCCACATGCAAGTCTATTACGAGATCAATAAGCTAAATCCAATTCCAAACAAAGACGCCATCCTCTTCCTAATTTATCTTCTTGCATTAGCTGCAAGTGAGACTAGCTAACACAAATAAATTTCCACCATTATGTCACCCAAAAAAAAAATTTGACACAAATATTTTTCTAAGCAGAAACAATGCCATACAAAAATATGTCCACCATATTTGAGATCTGCCTCTAATTTATAAAATGTGAACAAAAGTTTTCCCCCCTGAACACATAATTGACATCCTGTACAATACTTAACATGAGGCATCCCCATCCAACCAATAAGACAGGAACTTTGAGTAACTCACACCACAGATTTGGATTCAAATTTCAGCCATTCGAACCAGCTTGTTATAGAGTATGCGATCGTCTCTCCCGGTGTTACTCTCTAACAATGCGCTTTGTACAAGTTCCTAATTCATTAGTAACACATTAGAAGGCAGGTCTTGGATGGATGTGAACAAGGGAATAACATGCCCAAGGACAACAGAAAAAAAAAAAAAAATATATATATATATATATATATATATAGTTCAGGCAGTAAAGCATAAACATTTCAGAGATTATTCACCTTGACATCCCTGTGTGAGAGAAATTTCCCAAGGTTGTGGATCATCAGTCTCATATCTTCCACCTGAAAAGCAACAAATAATCCTCAACATGCTTCCATGGATAATAAGAAATAGTAAAAGATGACTAGTGCTTACCCTAATGTATCCAACTCGATTCCGATCAAAAAAATGGAAGGCCTATTAGAAATTAGAAAGAAATACATCAATATGCCAAAAACAAATTTGAATACAACTTGCATGAATAAAACAGAACCAGCATATAAAATGCACGGGGAAATACCTGCAATAGTTCTTTATCTACAGCAGCCTCCTTAACAGTATGGATTTCTTTCTTACTCTCATCCACTTTATCTTCCCTTTCTTCATTGGAATGAACCTCAGACTTGGATTCTTTTACCTCTTTAACCTTATTTTCTCTCTCAGAAGTCTCATCTGCAGCTTTATCTGGTTCAACATTTGTGCTGACCTTCTGCTCTGCATTTTCATCTAACTGAGGACTTCATTTTCCATTTCTTCATATTCTTCAGGATCCTCCTCTGGATCTTCCTCCTCCTCTTCTATGTCATCCATCCTCGTGTCCTCTTCCTTAGTGTCAGAGTTATCATTATTTGCATTTTTCTCATCATCTGCTGCTGTTTGGTTTTTGTCCACATTAGAGGGCTCAGTTTTCTCAGAAAGATCATCACCCTTCACTCGCTTCACAGGCAAATTTGTTACATTTTCTTTCTCATGGTCATCTTCTCGCTGCCTCTTTCGCTGGTTTCTTTTCATCACAAATTTTATGCGCAGTTTCTACACAATAAAATTTGTAGTTCAGGATGTCTCTGAATAATCAAAATCAGACAGAAATCAACAATTCATAATTTTCACCAACCTGAAGAAATGTCAAAATTCGACATCCCATTTGATACTGAAGCATTTCATACATCGACTCAGCAAATAATGAAATCTGCAGAACGACAAGACAAATAAGCAATACATAAAAGACTTCTGAGTAATAACATGAAATCATGGAGTATCCACTTGCTAAGGAAAAAATGGTCACACATGCAGGGGGAAGATATTGCTTGCATTATGAAAGCATATAAAAGCAAGTAAACAAACCTCAAATGTTGATTCTTCAATGTCTTTGTCAGTATAATCCAATAGTGAATCCAATGAAAGTGACAATGAACGCAGCTGAACCAGAAATAACACACTTAGACTATCGCACTTAGGTTATCAAGTTTGCAAAATGAATTTTTCTATAAATGACCATACCTTGGATTCTTTTGACCCTTTAGTCTGTAGAATGAATCCAGGGTGTCGAGGAGGTTCATCAGACTTCTTCTTATCTTTCACTTCTTTAGTAGATTTGCTTTTAGATTCATCCTTGCCATCTCTCTCTCTTGTTGCTTTCACCTCCTTTAACTTGTCACCAACTTTCAATTTACCCTTTCCATTCTGATTATCCTTCTCAGAGGCTTTCTGCTTATCAGTCCCAGCCCCACTTTTTTCACCAGTCCCTTTTTTGTCATCCAACTCAGGCTTTGTTTCTGTTTTATTTGAATCACCTGCCTTATCTTGCTTCCCAGGGGTTGCAGGCTTTGACTTCATTTTAGGAACCGACTTTTCAGCTTTGTTTGCCTGAGTCACTGTGTTGTTGGCATCACCAGTCTGCTTGGCAGTAGCTTGTGCATCAGTCTGCTTGGCAGCAGTTTGTGCATCAGTCTGCTTGGCAGTAGTTTGTGTGTCAGTTTGCGCTTGAGCAGACACTACATTCCCTTCAGAGTTGGAGGCCTCTGACTTGGATGCCCCAGCAACCACTTTCTTTTTAGGTACACGTTTAATGATTTTCTTCTTTTTTGTTGTTTTCACACCAGGATCATTCACTGCATTAGTTTGTGGAGCAGGCTTATCTTGAGGTTTATCTTCAGAGCCATTTATTTCTTTCTTATCTTTCACCTCATCAGCATCTCCTTTCCCCACTGAAGCATCCCCTGTAGCAGCCAATTTAGCAGAAGCAGCACCACCACTCTTATCCCCACTCTCAGAAGATTTGTTATCCTCAACAGGAACATCTGAAGTAATTTTAACAGCATTATCCTTCTCACTCACTTTGTCTAGCTGCTTGCCGGCAGTATCATTAGTCTTATTGGCAACTTTCTGCTTTACAACCTTCTTTATGATCTTCTTCTTCACAGGCTTCACACCACCAGTTGTCTTGGCAGCGGCTATTTCTTCTTGCTCCTTTTTCTCAACATTCTTTCCTTCCTCAGCATTATCAGCCTGATCACCTTGCGCAGGTTTATTGTTAGTTTCTTCCTTCTTAGCAGTTTTGCTGCTTTTCTCCTTTTTGACATCTTCAGTTGGTTCTGATGGTGCAGATTCTTTCTTCTTGTCTGATTTTTCTATATTAATTGTAAGAAGCAAAACAAAAAGAAAGCTTAGATGGGAAAATGGATGAATAAGAGGCAAAAAGATAAGATGGCATGCAAAGGATGAGGAATTTGCCCACTCACCTTTGGATGCTTCCTTGATATCTCTTGACTTCTGATAAAACATGAAATAATTATTAAGACAGGAAAAGCAAGCAGATATGATATTCCCTTTTCAAAATCTAACCAGCAAAAAGAAATCATGAATGAACATGGCAACTTCATTAATAAAAACAGACCTCTCTTTTTAAAGAAAGTTGATGCTCTCTCTCAGCAACAGCCTTTTTATGAGCAAGCCACTGGTTATGCCATGCATCCAGTGAAGGCAGACAGTCAGACAAATCAGGAACAAATAATACAGTGACCTCCTTGTGGCTAAACAAACCATCTTTGCCTACTCTGTCATAGTGTATCTGCAAAGTTTAAGCCATACTAATAAGGGTTTCCAAGTCAATTTACACAACACTAAAACATCAAACCACATTACGCCAAAAGCAATAAAAAGGTTCATTGCTGCTATAAGAAGTCAACTCCATAGCCTTTTATATCCAAGTAACTAGTCTCTTCCACACCAAAAAGACAATGATAATTATAATACCAAATTAACTGGTACCCAGAAGACTTTTTGTCCATAATATTCATCTTCTTAAACAAGAGTTCAGAAGCCTACAGTGATAGCTTATTGCCTTTGATTAAATGCAACAAAACAAAATCATACTTTAAACATGAGGCATAAATCGCATGAAACCGATAGGACCAAATGGATCCATTAATCTCACTGTACAAAGGACAGCCAGCTGAAATCCATGGTCAAAAAGATATCCATGAATTGAGCTTCATCAAGAAGTTACAAAAGAATTTATTCACAGGTGATACAAACTTGCATGAATGCGGAGAGCAATTTAGCTCAGTCATTCACAGCAATAACTTGTCACTGACAACGAAAAATAGTTTAGTAAGTAAGATTAAATCACAGATATATTATTATCTACTTATTCCTAGACATTAAATATTTATGTCTGAATACATCAGCCCTTTGGCACTTGTCCTTGAGTTGATTGATTTCGTGTGCTGGTGTCTCTTTATGATGGAACTTAAAAAAATTAGTTTAGTAATTTAATCAAGAAAACTCTTACGTTTGAGACCAAACAAACAAACAAACAAAAAACCCTAAAAATCATGCAGGCAACATATAACAGCAAAATGACCCATAAGATTGAAATTGGAAAAGCAAGAATCCGATTAGAATTTGAATGATTTAGATGTCAGTTCTCAACAAATAGAAGGGAAAAAACAATAAAAGATTTCATCATACGACAGATAAATACCTCAAGGAAACGGTTCCAACGCTGACAGTTTTGCAAATCCAGCTGAATAACATTTTTGGCATGCCTACCAAATAAAAGAGGGTTTTGTCAAGCTACTCGTGGACACCATAGTGTAAACTGATAATCCAAGATTAAGCACAAACCTAATGGCCGTTCTGATCAATCCGTTATCATCAACAGATGGATCACCCCCATCAGCAGATTCCCATGGCCCACCAACTGCCATGAAAGAATGGTCCTTCTTAAGGATAGCAAACCTAAGAATATTGCAAATATGAGGGATGCGATCATCAAAACTTCTATCAGATGACAGATCCTCCAGAGCACTCCTGCTAAGTCCGCTCAACAAAATTATCTGACATGGAGAAAAATTATTTGTCAAATAGTGGGTGCACAAAGCCTTTCTTTGCCCAAAAAAAAGTATGCTTCTACAAACATATATGAAACCAATGGATTCAATAAACATGCAAGAAAAGGAAGCACAACAAATGAGTTCAATAGATCACATGATCTGCAATTCTGCATCATATCATATTCAATCAAAGAATGTGGAATACAAAGTCAAAAATAAACCTACTTTAGCATTCCAAACAGTATTTCGTTGTTCCACATTTGTAGGCGATGCCGTCAATAGCTTCATGGACGACGGATCTTTAGGCTCAATCGCACATTCTTCTTCAACAAAATCATGATCAAAACTGCTCCACTCAAAATGTTAAACATTATACATTTATTCTTAATTTCATTTCTCTTTCAAAAACAGACCAAACAATATAGAAGGCAATGCAATGACGAACAACCCACCCGTTTTTGGGGGGGGGGGGGGAATCCTTGCGTAATAAGGAAAATAATGCATGATGTGTGTTCAAATTTTATTAATATGAATGATTCATTTCTATTTTAATTTGATTTCAAATCTATATACATATATCATCACTTTTGAGTGGGATGAACAGTGAATAAAACCAATTTTGCACAAAATATTATACATACAGAATATGACAAAAGAAGTGGGGAAATAATATTAACATGGCCATTTCAACTTAAAGTCTCTCACAAATACTACCTACAACCTTAAAACTGGAAATTAGTTCCCTGAAATTAAAAGCACTGGCCCATTCCGTGTGTTGGTGAATATACCACTTTACATATTTCCTATGCCACACAGCATGCTCCCAGTAGTTTAAAAGTAAATAATGGTAATTGCTAATCTTTAGAGTCAACGGGAGCATTCATAAATGACTGATAGTTAATAAATTCCTTCTCCCAGCCAAACTTTATTGTTCTTGAATAAATTATTGGGCCTTGGCTACAAAAGAAATCCCTAGTTTTGGTTTTCATCTCCCAATCAAGAATCAGGCTAGTAATTTATAAAATTTCAAAATAACATCACATGTTTAAAAATATAAACTAAAATACATTACAGAAAAAGACTCCCTGTAGCTCATCAGTAAGGAAGATATATTAAAAAATGAGAAAGAGAAGCTCAACACATAATGCAACTTGCACATAACGGACAAGGAAAAAAGGTACCTGACAGGAGTATGGATGGACAGTTTAATATCACCCTTTGGCCAGTTCACAACAGCCTATGGCATTTTAAATAGTACTGTTAACTCACCATCCAAAAATAATGATCAAAGAATGGGAAATTATAGCACAGCTATACCTTGGAGAATTCAGGAGAGACAAAGAGTCGAGGGTATCGTTTATCTAATGAGAGATAGTCCCTCTCAGTTTCCACCAATCTGGATGAGTAAACCTGTTCAATAAGCAGATTAGATAAAATAAGCACTCAATTAACAAATACCATTTCAGGAGAGTGGGCAAGTCTCAAATGTAATTCTGAAGGCAGACAGCATAAACCCAAAGAAGAAGAGGTATCATGTTCAACAGATCAATTCACAACTCTTGAAGTAAACTTCAGTTTAGCATGAGAGGCCAATAATTCTTGCAGTTCTATATGCCTGTTTTCAACTAATCTTGAATCTGGGGAAAACTAGTCTTGAACAAAAGGTGAATGATAAGGAATAGAGGAGGAGGCAAGAAACAGTCATTACGGAGGTCTAGGAAGAGATCATTAAGCGGAGAGGGAAGGAGCATGATAGAATAACGTGATCCCCAAAAAATGCGTAATTTGAGGATACACAGTCGATCAAAAACTATGATATAGGAGAAGATGAAAACATCACGTGCTGCAGAAATAGATGAACATGAGAATCCCCAGATAAAAGAGGGTGAGGCAGGAAAGGATTGGGTGCAGACTCGTAGTTCTATCATCAGAAAGACTAAGACTATCAAACCCTCAACCACATATCTCCACAGTATAAACACAAGAAAGAATCTAGTTCCTTGCAGCGTAACATTCTGTTAATGATGAAGCAACCAAGATCTTATTTCCTTTTACCTTGCAGACATATTCTCTCCTTTTTTCCTTAACAGGTGAATGGTGCCTTCAGCATAACAGAACACCAAGTTAGTGAAAAAAAGGCGGCAAGATATACCAGCAGCTAGATATTGAGAACCAGAGTAGGACGCAAACAAAAAGATTCAAAATCACCAAGATCCACCTATGAGAAATTTCATGATATGGGGAGTCACGACGTGAAGATCTAGCCTCCTTCGTCAAAGAGGAACCACGTGGGCCTTTCGGAGTACCGCTAGGACCTTTCGAAGTAGCACGAGGATCTTTTGAGGACCTCAAAGGGCTTCGTTCACGCCTAGCGTCAAGTGCACGTTTGCGCTCTCGCTCCCTTTCCTTCTCCCGCCGCTCCAAAATGCGCTCCCTTTCACGCTCTCTTTCTCGTTCACGTTCTCGAAGTCGTTCTCGTTCCTTTTCCCTTTCTCTTTCCCTCTCTCTCTCTCTCAAGCGCTCCCGACGACGCTCTTCTTCCCTTAGCTCAAATTCTCGAAGATAACTAGCTCGATCATCCTTGTGGTCCTTGTGCATCGACCGCGACAACACACTTCCAGAATAATCTGACTCCATAGCACTCCCATGAAGTCCTTTTCCACTAGCATAGTCCCTTCCAGGTGGCAAGCTCACCCCATAACCAGGATTTGAAGCGCTTTGGGAATATAAGAGGTCATCCACACTTCTCCTTGGAGCAGCCCCTAATATGGACGGTGCATGTTGACCACTATATGAAGAAGCGCTCAGCATTGATGAACCGCGGGGGTCAGCATCTATCCTTCCTCCATAAGGCAGAATATCTTGGGTAGGATGACGACTAGCAGCAGCCCTTACTGCAAGATAATCAGTTTGTCTGCCAGAAATGTGTTGGTACTCAGTGCAGGGAGAAATACTTTTACCATTTAAAATAGTTAGTCACTGTTGAGCAGCTTCAATCCAGTTTCATCATAAATATAAAAAGATAACCGAGCTAATTTAGAAAGAATAGGCACTCTTTACACCAAAGAAAACGCCTTCTACGTTAGTTAATAGTCAATGATATTATTTTTAAGTAACCACAACTGGAATATGGTTGCACTAGAACAAAACTACAATGCACATTCAATAGATAAATACCTGCTACTCCCATCAAGTGATGCAGACTGCAGAGACTGAGCTTTCAGCAATTGCTCTTGTCGAAGCAAAGATGTCTGATCAATGCGATCATATATTTCTGGTTGCTGGACATTGAGAAAGAAGTATTACAAAATAAAATAACAAAGACCACAAATAGAAAGAATAAATATTTTTCCATCTCTCACGCCTTAATAAAATCTTCAGAAAATAGAAAGCTGTAAGAATCTCTTCTATGGGATAAGCATTAACCTGATGCTGATGACTAAATCCTACAGGATCAGCAGCATATCGACTAGCTGGATCATTCTGCAAGTCTCTACTCATATAAGCACTCTGTCGCTCACCATATTGTCGTCTATCTATTCCAGAATAATCCAAAACCTTATCGCCATACAACTGCTCTGATTTATGACCATATCCGTGGCTTGATGATGAGAGATAATCACCAGAAGCAAACTTAGGTGAGTCAGAAACATTCACACCATAACCCCCACGACCCTCCAAAGCTGATGGCCCAGCCCCCTTGGCACTCAAAGAAGGAACCTACAAAAAGTGATTACATGGTTTTCTGAATAAAGCCCATCAAAGACAATTATAAATAACCTAAACTAAGAGTGTCACCATATCAGAGATTAATATCAAAGGGAAACTTAATTAAAGCAAAAAAGTAATGCAAAAACAGAAGTTCAGAATCAGTTTTAACTTTTAAGAACCATCAGATCCATAGGGATGGTGCTTATATTTTCAAGATGCTAATTAACTAGAAGACATTGAATAAGGTCATATTTTTTGCTAGAATGAACGAAATGGAATTAATAGTTAATAATTAATATGATGCATCAACATTCTTCACTAGCTATCAGGTTAAATTTCTTTAGTTTATTTAATATGTAGGCAGTTGTTTCAGTTATCTTAATTTTACTCCTCAATACATGTAGCATATGGAAGATGATCATAAAATTACTCTTCAATAATTTTAATTGAAAATAGACATAACCAACCTACCTGCTGTGCACTGCTTAAAGCAGCTGAACCATAAACAGAACTATACTGTCCCCCATATTGAGCAGCTGCGGAAGAATGAGCCTGATATCCACTAACATCAACTTCCTGAGAAGTTCCTAATATTGCTGAATGCCGAGAAGCCACAGAATGTCGACCCACATCAGGTCCTCCAACAGTACCACCAGAATAGCCAGAACCCAGCTATATAAATACCACAAAATCTAGGATCAGACCCTTATATGCATCTAGCTTGTACAACAAACACAAGAGAATATTAAATAGAAAATTTTCTGTTGTGAGAAAAACTATCCAAAAAGCTCATCGTAGGAGATGTACCGTATTCCTTAAAAATTGCTACAACAACCGAACATTGAAACATCAAAATTAAAATTCTATCAGAATAGCGCTACTACCATGCTTCTTGTTTTCCAAATCAACGAAGACGTGAGAATATTGAATAACAAAACAACCTTGTCATGGTAAAATAGGAACAAAAATGCAAAGAAACTCCTCACATAAAAAAGAAAATGCAAAGAAGCCTCACATGAGGTATACACAAATACTTCCATACGAGCTAAAACAATTGAAAACATTGAAACATGGCAATTCGATCATAAAGCCTTCAAAGTATCATATGCCTTGTGATTATGAATGGGTTAACAAATACCACCTCATTCGAGAAAGTTCAAACCAAAACCATCGAAAGAACGGAAGACTTACGTTCTGGCCATATGCGGATTGACCCGCATAAGACTGCCCGTATCCGCTGCCTCCTCTGGAAGAATACATATTCCTTCACATGAAGAGTAAATGAGCCAACCTGCGATGAAGAAAGACCCTAAAGAAATCAGAAAATTGCCGTGAACATGAACATGACTAAAAATTTGTAATTTGTTCATGAAAACCATAATATGAAAATTGAGAAAAAATAAGTTCTTGCACAACGAAACAAAATGAGACTTACAGTGTAGTATGAGACTGATGAAAACGCAATAGAGACGAAAGACGAATACTTCTTGGAAGAAGTAAGGAACCCTAGAAGAGTAGAAAGGCCGCCCGGGGGAATTACCGAACGAACAATAACGATATCTTACACCAACAGAAGGTTTTAGCGTTCGCATGCCCTGATGCCTAAAAACATCAAGAAGAGGGCTTTCGCAGGTTTTATTGAGCCCATTGGGCCTTGACTAATAAACTAAAGCCCAAATTAGAGATGAGTAAAAAGCTAGGCCCAAAATTTATAGCTTAAGTCTTACACGAGAATGATTATACTCCCTCCGGTCCTAATTATAAGACATATTTAACTAATTTTAGGGAGATTAAGGAGAGGAGTTAAATTAGTTAATTTTACTCATTTTTCAAAAATATCCTTATATGAATTTAAAATGATATAAATAAAAATGAATCAATAACTCCTACCACATACCTCTCCTACCTAGAATTTTCTTTTTCACACACTTTCTAATTGAAATAATGATCTTACTATATATATATGTGTGCGCGCACACACACAACATATATATGCATACACACACATACACAAATATTTGTGTGTGTGTGTAGACACACATATCTATACATATATATATACACAGACACAAACAGATACATACATACATACATACATACATACATACATACATACATACATACATACATACATACATACATGTGTGTGTGTAGACACACACATCTATACATACATATATACACAATACACAAACACACCCACACACACACAAATATAATAGGCATTACACACACACACGCACACACATATACATATATATAAACACACACACACACACTCATATATATAGGCAAATACATATATACACAGACACACACACACATATTAGAAAATTAATATCGGTTAATTGATAAATAAATTAAAATCAAACAATTTAAAAGTTTCACTGACCGAGTAGAGTCTATGCACCTCATACATATACTCACAAAAAATCAAACACATTTGAGAATGTAATAGGGGTATTCTAGAAAGAAATTGACAAAAATTAGAATGTTGTCCTATAATTAAGACAAAAACAAACTTACAAATGTTGTCTTATAATTAGGACTGGAGTGAGTATATAGTATTTTGAACTTTCAAAGCTTCCGCAAGCATAGAAAGACAGTTTATTATTCTAAAGTATTGTTTTATGAAGTGTATAATATATATTGTATAATTTAGTCCTTATGATTAGGCAAATTTTTTACTGTATGGACAATAAACAATATTTATTTGTAATCATAATAAATCATATAACTATTTTATAATTATCTATTTTAAATAACTCGTATATACATTGAAAGTCCCAAATGCCTTACTTCTTGGTAAATATTGATGAAACCAATATTGAAGACCCTTATTACAAAAGTGAAATAAGGGAAACATCATTATTTAAAAAACAAACAAACAACATTGAAAACAAAATCCATCCTAGTCAAGGTGAATATAACAGAACAGTTGGAAACATGCAACACTCTCCATTATGATTCAGTGTTTGGTTTTTTAGCCTAAATCTAGGAGTTATCATAATTCAAAATCATGTCCATAAATTAAGGAGTTATCATAATTCAAAGTTATAGTTTCTTTTTGGCCAAAATACCTGATAAATACTAAGGGGATCCATTAATCAATAAATATAATTTATTCATGATTATTTATATATTTTTTATATTTCTTCAAAATTGATTGATTAAGTAATCATACTTAAAAATAATTTGATTATTTCTTAAATTTCATCTATTATTGATATGATTTAATGATTTGATTTAGAGATAATGACATCATCATCCCACATTATAGAGGATTATTTCCTAGTTTTTATATTTCTTTATAATTGATTGATTAAGTAATTATATTTAAAAATGATTTGATTATTTCTTAAATTTCCTTTACTATTGATGCAAAATATAGATATTGATTTGATTTAAGAATAGTGATGACATCCCACATTATAATATGTATATGATTATTTCCTAACATTTCTTTTTTTCTTTATTTATATTTGTTAATGTTAGATGTTTGAGCAATTATATTAATTCGTGGCCCCATCTTTATATTAATAATCTGCTTAATTAAAAAGAAAATTCATGCCCCCTTTTAAATTCTTTTCCTTTATGAAGTGCTAACTTTAATATTTTGATTGTAATTAGCTTTCGTTTCACATTACAATTTTTTGTTGATTTTGGTAATTCTTCCCTTTTTGTTCAAAACATCAAATTTCTCCATTTTTAAGTCTAGAATAGTGCCCCACACATCCTCATATTTGACCCAAATCAATTTTCATTAAATATTCAAATAATTTCATTTTAATTAACTTATTATGTCCTTTTATCAACATCAAATTGCATTTACATATTTTATACACTTAGAATTATTAATCAGTATAACTTTGCCTTCCCTAATATAATGTGAAAACAATAAACACAATTAAAAGTAAAGAAGACTTGAAACCTAGACTATATTAGAAGACTCAAAACAACTCATGGTAACTCATTTTTCTATTTTTATGTTCTTGATGATTGCTTTGTTGGCCTGAAGATGGGGTTGGACATATCAAACAATCTCATTTGCCATATCCTTATTATCACCGGTAGAGTGTCATATCTTTTATTTCTCTTTGATGGGGTAATTGAAAATCATGACGATTGAATTATTAGAAGGTCATCATCGTTTTAAAATTTTTCTACTGACATCAATATTGTCAAGGAACTTGAGGCATGTATTTCTATTTTGAAAGGCTTGAAAAAAAGGCCCATTGAACAAATCAAACAACAAACAGATGAATCTATAATCAAGTACTCAATCATATTATGTGCCACCATCAACTGAAATCCTTTTCTTAATGTTAATTCTGAGTATGTAAATCTTTGCTAAATATCTCATACCTCAAAAAATTGCAAAACACCCAAACTACTCGATGTGTATTTGATGTTGCTCCACTTGACTCTAAGCCTAATAATAGTTTCTCTTCCAACACAACACTCTAATTGTTTTGAGAAATTTTCAAGCTCTTATTTATCTTAAGAAAGTCAAGTATGGAAGAATATAAAAAAAAGAAATTTAAATTCAAAAATTAATGTACTACAAGGTGCAAAAGATCAAACAAAAGGGACAAAAAAATAAAGGAAGCGCAACCACTAACTTTTCATTAAAAGGTGACGTCTTTTTAGTCATCTCCACTTCTTGATAACTGGAGCGTAGTCGTCAATATCACTAATGAGTTCATAAGGCCAACTTGTCATGATATTGGGGATGAATAATTAAGCTCACTAACAATGAAGAATGGAGAACACAAGACGAAACACATTGATGACGTTAATATATATAAGCATTACTAGAATCATTAGACCAACTATATTTCTTGAAAATTAAGCTTTTTTCAGATTTAGTTTGAATTATGATTATGATAACTCATTAATCATGGGGGTCAACAAATAATTTATGGATATAAAATATAAAATATTGATATTGAATTATAAAAGGGTCCGATTAAAAATTATGATAAAATAATTGTGATAGTCAAAAGAGGGATATTGATATTTATTGGTGTTGTCAAACCCATCCCTAGATTACTCATACAGAAACATAAATATTCTTAAGGGCCATCCTTATTGCTCATTTCTCTACTCATTCATACATGTACATATACAAACTATGACATGTTTTCTTCAAATAATAAACATGCCAGAATTTATATTTGACTCATCATCCCTTATAAACCTTCAATTCTTCATCCCATTAACTCTTGTGCAACTTCACGCACTCCCCTTCTGTGTGCTCACATATATGTATGGTTGGTTAAGGGAGGGTGAGATTCAAGATAAATGTTATTGCATGATATGTTTGCCTTACATATTCTTATGTTAACATAATTACATTTCTACATGCTCAATACTTCACATTTCTTACTTATGTCCACAATATCAATGAAAAAGAGATTCAATCATTTAACTATGTTACACATAAACAAGCAAGCAAAGCAATCATGCACATCAATGCACGCAAGTAGGGTAAGTTCACTACCTTGAGTCTTTAAGTCTTCCTCTTATTCTTTTGTTTTTCCAACCATTAAAATTGCTTCCATTGCCTATTCTTATTCATCTCATGGCCCTAGACACATAAGCAAACATATCAATACACGAAAGTAGGGTAAGCTCACTACCTTGAGTCTTTAGGTCCTCCTCTTATTCTTTTGTTTTTCCAACCATTAAAGTTCCTTCCATTGTCTATTCTTTGTCATCACATGGCCCTAGACACATAATTACATGACTTGTTAAAGTCATGGAAGTGAGCAAAGACAAATGAATGTCTAATGGGGCTACATTAGCCTTTAAGACATAACTCTCCTCTTGGAAGTCACTCTTATTTACAATTCACTCCAATTCTTTATTTTAGCATATCAAGCATATGCTGCCAGAATTTTCACCTAACTTTTAAAAAAACATAACTTAATCTACAAACCTCCAAACGGTGTGGTTTAAAGTTATATGTAAATCTCTTTAAATTATATGTATGAGAAAATCATCATTACTTTCATTTATATGCACAATTATCTAGAAATCCTCAACCAACCAAATTGTTCCAGAATTTGTTCTAGTTTAAGTGCCCAAACTTTAAAAACTCATGTCTTACAATCTACTCATTCAAATGGCGCATATTATATATCAAATTAAAGCTTGGGGATAAGGGTCTTATTTGCTTGAAAGTTTTGAGTGAAGAGCACTGGGTGGACGAAAGTTTTTTTTGGACCAAAATTGCCACAGAAGTTAACAAAACGTGCAATTTTGCCCTCCGTTCATTTTGATCGCTAAGTTTAACTGAGTGCACATGTGGCATGCTACCTCATCAAAAATAAGAGTTAAATATCATTTTTGCCCCAGAAATTTTCGCTGTGGAGCAATTTTGCCCTAAAAGTTTACAAAACATAGTAATTTTGCCCTTGTGTTCCCCAATATTAATTTGACTATTAAATCAATCAAAGAACACACATGTCATGCCTTGAAAGGTTGAACTTGAAGTCAAAGAGGGAGATCCTTGAGACGTTAAGCTCAAGGTGGCGGAATTTGTGAAGCCGAACTAGTCAAAGAGATTGAAAGGTTTGTCGTAAAACCAAAGAAAGCATCACTTTTGATATAAGCAAATGAAACACAAAACGAGAAATGAATTGTCCTAAAAATAGTATTTACCTTTGTATAGATTGATCTAGGCTATCCACCCTATCCCACAAGGTAAATCTATACCGCTCTAAAAATTCCACCGAGGAAGTGATGCTTGCTGAACCAATTTTTAGGACAATTCATTATTGATTTGTCTAAATCAAACCAATTTTTGAGACAATTCATTATTGATTTGTCTATACCGCTCCTAAAAATTCTAGCACCTAATTATGCATCACTTATGATGCTATAGCATAGCAGTCGCATTATATTGCTGGCACAAGTGTGAGCGTACAATATGCTATAGCATTGTATCAGCTTCGTTATGAGTAGGATAATAGTACGAATGCAATATTTTGTAGGATCTATTCTCTATTTCCCTATATGCATGAATTCCTAGACATTCTATCAGATAGCACATAATAAAGCTCAAATTTATCATTCAAAATAGTCAAAACACATAGGAAAAAAACATGGCATAAATATGACTCATCATTGATCATCTTTAATGCTCGAGTATCTTGCTGCCATACTCGAGTGTCATACTCGAGTATTGCTAAAGCCTACTCGAGTAACAACTACAATTCGTATAAGAATAAACACAATACTCGAGTACTTAGTAGCACATTTACATCAGCATAAGAGGTTTCTGTCCTACTCAAGTATTCACATGCATACTCGAGTACTTGAGTTGAATACTAAGTATTGCTTCCAATACTTAGGTATACTCATCTCAAGTCTTGTTGAATTAAATCTTTTTTCTTTTCCAAGTCTTGTTATCATCAAAACATAAATCTGAGAACCAACACTACTTAGCCTAATGGTACTTATGCTTTTCCCATCGAGTGGTACTTGTGCTTTTCCCACACCACAACTATATTTTTCTACGTTCAAGATCAAATGACTTAACCTTTGATTGTGAAGAAAGGAGTTTGCTTGTAAGCAGTGCAATAGGATTTGTTGGTACCTGATGTAATAAGTTAACATCGGAATAATTTTTGCTAAATGCAAATTGCTATAATTGTAAAGAATAGAAATTTAAGAATACTAAACATTCAAAATAAGTGAAACAAAACCGACAATCACAAAACCTAGCCTATATAGCAAAACATACCAGAAGGGGTCTGCCATTTCTCACAATATAGCGCTTATTCTATGAAATTGGCTGTAACAGTAAACAAAATCTTAATCAGTCTAGGATATCATAGTAAAACAAAAATTAAAGTACAGCCTTCTAATAGATCAACCATAACTATTCTCAAACTTTCAGCTTCCATAACAAAATTTTTGTTTACATTACAATTGAAAGTACCCAGGATTCTCAAGCTAAATATTTAGACCCAGGATTTGCAGTGACTCTATGACGGAAATGCATAAGTTACAGCAGAATACCTTGAGTGGAGGCCGGTAAAAGAAGGAACAGATCTAAAACGAAACAATGAAGAAGAGCAGGCATGGATTTGCCGGAAGAACAAACAAACAGAGCTTCCATCAATCTAGTTTTCGAAGCTCCTAGAAGAAGGAAATGGCTGACAATGAAGGGTGGAGGATTTCGTTAGGAATGCAATAATGAAGAAGGAAAAAGCATTCTTGGTTGAGCTACGGGAAATGGCTGTCGGTGAAGGGTGAAAAAGCATTCTTTGAATATTCATATTGAATTAGCGAGTTTTATGAAGTACCCTTTTCGAACTAATGGTGATGCCGAAAGAAGGGTCAAGTGTAGCAGCTATGGTGGCATCGGCATATTCCTGGATCCGATAGGTAATGTAGCCAACTCCGTCCCGGTCGATGCGAATGCAGGAGATGGCGCTATAGATCTCGAATTGGGATTTGAGATTGAGAACAGAGCAGTCTAAAGGCATCAACAAAGTACAATTTCTATTGCCGAAGAGGAAGAGGAGAGAGGCATTTTGACATTCAAAATTCAAAATTTCACACCAACAGGACACCAAGCAAAGGAAAAGAAGGAGGACAGTAAAATCAATGTCACGATGATATGTAGAGCAGCTTACGCATAAGTGGAAATGGCTTGCAACTGAAGCCACTTACTGTTGAATTGAATAGTAAATTGTGAGGAGATGAACAGTGAATGGCTTATTTTTCTATTCCTATTAAGTTTATATTGATTCCAATAAACTATCATCTTCTTAAAAGGAGAAAAACCCAAAGAAACCAAACCTCAACCTTGCCTTCGCCTAACAAGCATCCAAGGAGTGGGAGATTTCAAGAGAAAGAGTTCTCATTACAATTGGGGGATAGCCGTGTAGATCAACGTTAAAAGGGACATCAACAACATTAAAGTCTTCGAGTGATGTAAGGTAATCATAATCTTCAATAGTTGTTTTATCAAGTTATCATAATATCCAATAGTCGTTTTTATCAAGTTATCATAATCCTAATAGTTGTTTTATCGAGTAATAATATCATAAATTGTGACAAATTTTCATGAGTGCAGTAAAGAGTTATAAATTAATGATTAATAACTAATTAGTGTAATGAGTTAAGATTAATAATTCATGGGATTGTAAGGAGTTACGGGTTTTCGCAACGATTAAACAAAATTTTTATTTTAACCTCATGAAACTTTGCATGAAAGTCACACAATAGGTAAATTTAACCAACACTATATTCCTCTCTCCCTTTATTATTATTATTATTATTCTTCTTCTTCTCTTCTTCTTCTTTTTTTTTTTTTTTTTTTTTGCTTCCTTGGTCAGCAACTGCAAGCTAGGATATTAGTCGGCCAATGCATCCACGTAACATTTTTTATCAAACTAAAAAGTCAACATTTTAAGAATTAACTGTAATGATATTTTTTTATCTAATTTTGAAAGTTCATGAATACTTTTATATCTTTAAAAATCATATAATACTAGACGTATTTTGAATAAAAATTTATAAATATTTTTGCACATTAACCCTTTTTTTTTAACGAAAACTTTGAAGCCAAGTGCCTTGGCAACTTTTGTAATCTAATACCCTTTTTTCAAACGGCATTCGTCAATTAAGAATTGGGCCGGTATTGTGATTTCTTTCCTCTGACACTGCCGACAAAGCTATTTGTCTCCGATTCTACGTGGGCCCAAGACGCGTGGTTTAAGCAGCTAAAGCACGCGCCATCTGGTCCCACCATGCTGAAGTGGATTTAGTTACGGAAATCTGGAAGCCTCTAAGAAAGAGAATATTCTATTATATCGAAGAAAAACAATATGTGACAAAACTCCCAAAAAATTAATTTATAATATAGTCTTATCGTCCAAGGGACAAACTATTAATATAATATATAATATAAAATCTTAATAAATCTAATTATTCATCCTTTATGAATAAAATGGTTTATTTATTTACAACACGCATGACTTACTGTTAAATTAATTTTAGTTCATTATTTAACTGTAGACATTCCATAGTTTCTTGAAGAATATATATAAGGATAAGCATACGTCTTACTTCTACAATGAGTGTGGGTCCTACAAAAAGATATAATATTACTAAAGTTATTAACTCCGAACTGATCATTAACTGGTCAAGGTATTAGAGTAAAGGTCTGTGGATTAGACTATAGTAAAACTGAAGCTAACCCAAGATCAAACCAATGAGAAAGTGAAGATTTTAAAGTTATTAATATGAAATTCTAAGGAAAATAAATAAAAAATCAATTTTAAAAAAATGAAACATGTTGACGCCCAGACTAGACACCGCCCAATTCTTCAATTTCAAGGCCGAACTAGTCGTTCTGGTCTAGGTTTAATAACACTACACTACCACCAGAGACGGACCTTTATGCATACAATGGGGGCCATGGCCCCCAAAAAAAAAAAAATATGTGTCCCAAATTTTTAGTATAAATTGGATTTTTTAATGCATTTGGCCCAAAAATTTATATATTTAGCTTATAAATTTATACATTTGGCCCCCCAAATATTTTTTCGTAAAAATTAGTTAATGAGTATACATTTGGCCCCCCTAAAAAATTCTTCCAAGGTCCGTCCCTGACTACCACACAATTTATTATACCTAGATTGGTCACTAAACTGGCTGAGTATTAGGTTAAAGGCTAGTGGATTAGATTAAAGTTAAATTGGAACTAACTCGAAGCCAATTTGATGGAAAAAGTGAAGATCTCGGACTTATTAATGTGAAATTCTAAAGAAAAAAATCAATTTAAAAAAAAAAATGAACCAGTTACTCCCAAGCTAGACAAATTTATCGACCAGTTCGTCAATTTCAGAGCCGACCCGGCCGTTCCGGTCTAGGTTTAATAACCTGACACTACCACACAATTTATTATTATTTTTTTGAAAAAAATATGATTGGGTGGAGTTGGTCAGCCCGCGTCACAGCACGCATGCGATGCTGTTAACGTCGGAGGGTGAACGGTAGGAAGGGGCCAATGAAGAACGGAGATTCCCAGAATATTCTCTGGTTCCGCGCCCTTTGCTAAAGCCAAAATGGATTAAAACACCATACTTTTGTATTATTATAACTTACGGGATTCAAACACATCTCTTCCCTCTAATACCATAGCCCATAGGTGTACTTCTGGGTGCGAATTTGGATATGCATGAGACTTTCAAGATTCTTTAGTACAAGTATTTAATTAATGTTTATGTGGATTGCAATATAATATATACAGAGAGAGAGAGAGAGTAATTTGGCATTTTATTTTCTGAAAGCTATACGGGAAATTGACTATTTTGGGTTCAATCAAATGTATCTAAAGTCTACACCCTTCCCTATCAATAATTAATATTCTCTGGATAAAAAATTTGATAACTTGAGGAAAAAAATAAACCCAGAACCACTTGAATTATATGCTGTTAATAATTGTACTGTTATTTAAAACGATTTGAAGAGACGTGGTGGGTGTCAAAAGGTTAGAGCTTTTTCTTTGTTTTGTGTGTGTGTGTGTGTTTGTAAGAAAATTTTCCAAAAAAATTGGCAAAAAAAGAAAATTTTTCACACAAAAAATTATTTTTAAGAAAATTATGACAATGTTGGATTTTTTTTTTATTTTTTTCTTGCAAAAGAAACAAGCTAGAATCTCATAACAAACATGATTATTTTCAATGTAATGATACGATTTTTTATAATAAAATTTAGATGAGTTAGGTATTGAAGGCCAAACTGAAAAAGTGTCACTTACTTCAATATGAAGATACTAACTCTATACAATATATGTACAACTCCAAAACTCCCATTGAGTGGGAACTTTTTCTTTTTCACTTTTTTTGTTATTTTTTCTTGATGGTGACAAAAGCTCATCTTCAAAATAATAAGAACACCCTAAAATTATAAATATGATTAAACCCATAACTTTCCAATTACAAAGAGCTATCATAACATTAGCATTGACAATCATCATTCATTTAAGATGATTAATTGTGGCGCTATATTATCAAAGCTAACATAATTGGGTTAAAAGCGCTTTTTCAATATAAAACCAAAAAAAAAATTATACATAATTGGCCAAGAGAGAGTGGACATTTGTTGATGTCACATAGGATATTAGATATTTATTCAATTGCTTTTTGGTTAGATATGGTTGAGTTGGACAATGGTGATGTCAAGAAAGGGCCATGAATTTAGGGAGTGGTCAATAATTGAACGAGTCAGTCAAGTTTTCAATATGCTCTTCTTTCAACTTCCGTTATCATTTTAGCCACGTAAGATCCTTACTTGAAACGTCCCTCATTTGGCTCCATGTACACTCTATTGCTTTACATGCTACTCTTATCACTAAACAACTATTATTAAAACCAAATAAAATAAAATAATATGATTAAATAATATATATTTCAATTCAACATAGGAGCACGTGACTTTTAAAATTAATTCTCTCTTACCCGGCCATTTAGCCTAAACTTGAAGTTTAGTCTTCTAAACTTGTTAACTTGTTCATAGCAACTATCTAAAAGTACTCAAACATACTATAATAATAAAAATTATGCTAAAAAGTAAAAAATTAAAATTCTCATAAATTAAAATTTGACCTAATTTAAATATTGTTTTTCATAAATACTCCATCGATCTTTTCAAATTTTTAAGAAAATGTTTGTAGGGTTGCCCTTGCCCTATTAAAAACTTCCCATAGCAACCTTATGTCTAGAGCATTTATTAAATTTTTTTTATATCCTAATTAAAAATGAGTATTTATTAGTTAGTTATTAAAAGTCACATACCAGTTATTAAATGAGGGTACTTTGGAAAATAATTGAAGTTTTTATTTTTCACATGTTTATGAATCCAACTAACTTTAACGACATTTTATAATTTTTTTAGAATTAATTATTCATCTCTTGTAAAAGGAACCACCGGTCACACTATAATATAGGTCACACTATAATACATTAATATTGAAATTGATAACAACCATTAACTTTCTTTGCAATATTAATTTCCCTTGTTTGAGAAACGTATTGAAATTTTACACCTTTAAGAGGTTAATTTATTAATTTTATTCAATACTCCCTCAATTTTTAGATATAAGATAAAATTGATTTTTTAAGATATGAAGAAAAATAATTAAATTACTTTAAAATATTTATATTTATCTTCTTTCTTTAAACTATTTTTTGAACTTATAAACTGATATATGACTTAATAATACACAACATATGATATGTTTAAGTGATTTATTTAGCTTCATTCATTTTTTAAAAATGTCAACTTTATCTTATATTTAAAATTAAAGAAACTAACTTATTGAAAATCATCACGTGCAGTTTGAAGACAGTCAAATCGGTTAAAAAAACATAAAATAGTTAATAGTATAACAATTTGTTTTTTTAACCCTTTTCACAGTAGTGGGTAAGGATGCGGTCTCTCTCATTAGATGTAGGTGATGACATGTTTGGGCAATTTACAGTATTCAATTTTATATAACGTTTTTTTTTTTTTTTTTTTTTTTTTTTTTCAATTTTGAAACCCTTTCAAAGTAGTGGGTAAACACGGGAAACATTGTAGTAAGAAAATTAATGTTTCTTTGAATTAAAATAACATACATTTTGAAAAGTAACAAAAACCTTAAAGAGACAATTCATTTTAAATTAGAGAAAAATTTTAAGGAATTCACCCTGCTAAAATGTAAGGGCTTATAATTTGGGAAAATTTTCATTCAGCCTTTAAGGATTTGACATAATTTCAGTCAACTCTTAAAACTTTCTAAAACCTTACTTCACGTTGTCAAAATGAAATTAATTTTATGGAATTCACCCTGCTAAAATGTAAGGGCTTATAATTTGGGAAAAATTTCATTCAGCCCTTACGGATTTGTCAACCTTTAAAACTTTCTAAAACCTTATTGCACGTCTGCACCCTTATGTATTAAAATGAAATTAAGTTTTGTAGGTGAAAAGACAATGATCCCCTTTTATTATTATTTTTTCAAAAGAGAATTTATAAGACAAATAAGGACATTTACAAGACAAATAAAAGAATTCGAAAGAATATAGGAAATTAAAAATATTTTGGCCATAATGTGGCCATTTACAAAATAAATAAAAACATTGACAAGACAAATAAAGTTATTCAAAAGAACCTAGCGAATTAAAAATATTTTGGTCATTTAAAAGATAAATATGAAAATTCACAAGATAAATATGGGTACTTACATGATAAATAAAACAATTTACAAGAAAAATAAAGTAAGGATATCATTGTCTTTTCACCTCCAAAACTTAATTTTATTTTGACTGAAGGAGTGCAATGAAGTTTCAAAAAGTTTTGGGGTTAACTAAAATTATGTCATATCCTTGTGGCTCAATGAAATTTTCCCTATAATTTATTGAATTATAAATGAGATCTCTATTTTTTTTTAAAAAAAATGGACGCTTATAGTTTAATCCATTTATCATTGAGTGTAAAAATCAATTAATTTTGGTTCATAAAATTCTATTATCCTTATAAAATTTTATTTATTTCATTTAACACATGTACAATTTTATAAATTAAAGTTCAAAAGGTTATGAATGAGAATTACCGAATCAAATTATAAAATCTCGGTTAAAACAAAATAAATCATATAAATTTGATTCAAAATTAAGGTAAATCATAAGGTAATAGGAATAATTTTTTTAATAATTTATTGATACCACATTTTCGATAGATACAAAATAGAGAAAAAGACAAAAAAATAATTTTGAAATTGTAAAATTCTAAATAAAGTATTTATCAGAAAATGAGTTGTAAATTACTTATCAAGTTTCTCTATTCCTTTATCTACTCTTAGGAACAAAAAAGATTTAGAATTTTTTAATTTAAAAATTCCTTTTCTATATTTTCCATGTAAAATACAATGTTTTGATTAGAGAACAATCAATGTTTATCCAAATATTCCCCTTTGGGGAAAGGACACGCGTCACTCAGGGTGATAGCTACTTTTGCTGACTAACTTATGGCCAATGAATGGACACAACGACAGTGCGACATTTCCATGTCTTATTTGTATTGCTTTAAAATAATAAAATCTTGACTTTCTTCCCTCATTTGCTGCTTCAACTACCTTGTCGTCTTTGGTTTTTTTGGGTTAAGTGGCGGTTTTGTTTGGAAAGAGGATAATTTTGTTTGGGAAGTTCTTTGAAAGGTAATTTTGTCTGAAAGTATAAAAAATGAGCAATTTTATCTTAGTCATTATTTCGATTAATTTTGAGTCAGTTGACCAAATATATTGCTATAATCCATAGACATTCACGTTATTTTTGTTAAAATGCAAATTTACCTCAAATAACGGTTAGGGAAGGCCAAATTTACACCCTTAACAAAAAAAGTATAAATTTACATTTTAACAAAACTAACGTAGATGACATATAGATTACTTCAAAGATACTTGGTCAACTAATGTCAAAATTAACTGGGATAAAGGTTAGGGCAAAATTTCTCTTTTTTTTTTGAAACTTCCAAGGCAAAATTGCCTCCATAAAACTTTCGAGGCAAATTGTCTCTTAGTGAAAACTTACCATTTTTTTAATAGTCATTTTTCTTAATTTTTATAAGATACAAATGATTAAATTATGTTAATTAAAAATTAGTCAACATTATTTAAAATTAATAAAAGTATAAAATTGTAGCTTACTTCTTTCCATTTTATAAAAAACAACTGTCACATATTCCTTTTTATAAGGAACATTCTATATCTTTTTTTTTTTACTTATAAAAAAAAAGGAATGTCTTATGTTTTTTACTCCTTACTTGTCCATTTTGTCATTAATTAATGGGATAAGGGTTTTAAATGCCATGGAAGCTTTCATTCGGGAGATTTGTAAGACGGAAGTTTTTTTTTTGAACAAAAAATGCCACAAAATTTTTTTTCGAGGAGCAATTTTGCCGTGGAAGTTTTCACTAAGGAGCAATTTTGCCTTTCGTCCCCAAATATTAAATTTGACTATTAAATCGATCAAAGACCACACATATTATACCTTGAAAAGGTCAAACTTGGAGCCGAGAAGGAGATCCTTGAGATATTGAGTTCAAAGCGGCCAAAATTTTTATGAAGCCGAAGCCGTCAAAGGATTTGAAAGATCGATTGTCACAAAACTCAAAGGAAGCATCACTTATGATCTAAGCAAATGATTAGTCTATACAAACGTAAATATTATCACTATTGATTTGTTTGACTAAACCAATTTTTGGAACAATTCGTTTCTCGTTTTGCGTTTCATTTGCGTTTTGTGACAACCTTTCAGTCCCTTTGACCAGTTCGACTTCACAAATTTTGGTCGCCTTGATTTCAACATCTCGAGGATCTCCTTCTCGACTCCAAGTTTGACCTTTTTAAGGCATGACATGTGTGGTCTTTGATCGATTTAATAGTCAAATTTAATATTTGGGGACAAAAGGGAAAAGTTGTTACGTTTTGTAAACTTCGAGGCAAAATTGCTCCTCCTGAAAACTTCCGGCAAAACTTCCGTGGCAAAAATGATACTTCGGGGGCAAAATTGCTACGTTTTGTGAACTTCCGTGTCATTTTTGGTCCAAAAAAAAACTTCCGTCTTACCAATGCTCTTGAGCGAAAACTTCTATAGCATTTAAGACCCTCATCCCTTATTTAATTATGGTTAAAAGGCATTTTTACCCAAAAAATTCTGACCGACTGGCAATTTTGTTCTAGAAGTTTTTTGGGGCAATTTTGCCTTGGAAGTTTAAAAAAGAGAGCAATTTTGCTATTGTCGCTATCCCAATTAATTTTGACGATTAGTTGACTAAATATATGATGGTGATAGTTTGCATATCATCCACGTCATTTTTTTAAGATATAAATTTGCATTGGAAGTCCATTTGTCAAAATTCGGACACATGGAAACTTTTGAGATACATTTGTACTTTAACAAAAATGTTGTAGAAAACATGTGGATCGCGAACTCAATATATTTGATTAATTAATGGTCAAAACTAAGCGAGATAATGACAAGGGCAACATTGTTATATTTTTTACACTTTTAAGACAAAATTGTCTTGAAAAATTTCTTAGGCAAAATTGCACTTTCGTGGAAACTTCTGAAGCACAAATTCCCCTTAACCCTTTAATTTCCCTATTTAATGTTAATATAATAAATTTCCATAGCTTTCAAAGGCCTATTACTTCTACTATATTTATTTTCTTATTTTTCTCTTCTAGAACCACCGGTATTATAATAATTTCCTTATTTTCTCTCTTATTTCCTATGTTCTCATAAACAGAGGTATTTTTTTAATAACATATTTATTATTTTAATTGATATTTTGAACTACATGATTGTATTAAACATTTCTTATAAAAACGAACGGAATGAATGTTTCTTAAAATCATCTTTATTTATGGGGTGAGCAAGGAAGTAATTAAACAAGTAGTTAATTAATCTAGTAAAACTAACAAGATACCCTCTCATTTCTTTATTGTAAGCTTTAATTTTACGAATGAGTGTGTTTTAAAATATGAATTTTATTTTAGATTTGTTAAAACATTTATTGTGTTTTTTTCAACTTTATCCTTAACTGTATTTAATGCATTTATTGTTCTCTCACTTATTTTCTTTACAAATAATGGCATAATTAAAATAAATACATATATATATATATATTTTTTTTTTTACTAATTTTAACTGTTTTCTTGATAAATGAAAATTGATGATTTAATTTGAAACCTATTACTCCGTATTAGCTATGAATGGAGTAATTAACGAGGACCAAAATAAAAAATAACACTACTAAATTTTTTTAATAGCTAGGCTATTAACGTTTCTTATTATAAACAAGAACAAAATAAGGGAAAAAAATATATATAAAAAATATCACTTAAAATTCAAAATTTTAAATCAGTAATTTCTTACTAAAATGAGTTGTCAATTACTATTTAGGTGTAGTTAATATATATATTTTTATAGATAACAAAACTGATTTAGGATTCTAAAATTTAAGTGGTATTTTCTTATCATTTTTCCAAAAACATATATTTAAATTTTGTTATATATATATAAAAGCGGAGGAGTATTTCTAATATGTTCTCCATTGATCGCATGAGACGTGATAGATCTTTTAATTAATAAGTTTTGAAAATTAATATAAACATTTGAATTATAAGTGTATCAACGTGTGTCCATAAACATTTATATCAGTCTGTTATTCAAACGAATTAAAAAATGCGTGTAATTTAAATTTAAAATAAAAATGATTAAAAATATAAATAAAAATAATACTCATATATCATTTAAAATAATAAAATTTTAAAAATAAAATTAATTAATTCGGTCTAGACAAATATAAATTGTATCAAATTAAGTTGGTTTCATTTTCTTTTTAAAATTTAAATAAAGTTTTTACCTATGAATATGATCTTGCTGAACCACCTAATTGCCTTCCTCAGTAATTAATACTAGTGTTTGGGCTTTACTCTATTTTCTACCAAAAAGAAAATAGAAAATAAAACCAACTTAATTTGATTTAAATTTATACTCATAATCAAACTAATTAATTTTTTCCCTCACTAAACCAACTTACAAGCTGGGAAAAAAAAAAAAAAAACTCCAACTTACAATAGTTTGGCTCATAAAATGGATCAAACTGAAAATATTAATGGCTTTTGTTATTAGCAAGAATAAGTGCATTTCTTCAAAATTCAGATTATAGATATACTTACAAAATTCTAATAAATAATCAAAGAAAGATATTTTCGTTTTTCGAAGGGATCTTAGAAGTTTCAAACTTGATTCTGTTTCAGCTAGCTAGATATGGTCTTTGAATATCATTCATAATTACGTGGAAAACTTTGTTAAAATGTCTGCTGACTTCCCAATCATTTGGAATTTATATACATTATCCAGAATGAATAATGGTATTATCTGAGAATATTCACTTTCATTCAAAAATATCGAACTACCATACAAATATAATTGATATAAAATAAAAATAAAAATTTTATATCATCAATTCGTGCGTGTGTGTTGACCAAAAATTCAAATATATATATAATATATATATATATGGCTTCATTTGTTTTAATAGAGTCAAATTTATACCCCTCCTTTTCTTACTCATTCTCTCGTCCATGAATAACAATATTCTTAGAAAATAAAATACATTTTTTTTTACATATTTATTGCTTTTAATCATTTTTTGTCAATGTTTTTAATCAATTGTAATTAACCAACTTTTTTATCTATGTAATTTAGTTTTTTTATCTTCTACCAAGACATGAGGGAGTAATGTTTAGGATACTTATATCTTATCTTATCTATATATATATATATATATATATATAAATAATAGAGAGAGAGAGAGGACACATTTTGTTGGCCAATTTTATTATATTCATCACATTTCATGTGTTTTGATGGATAATGTGTGTGTGTGTGTGTGTGTGTGAATAATAAAAAGCTAGAAAAGGCACTATGCTGGTAATATTCCAGAGGACGAAGCCGTTGTAGGGTTCATTCAACGAACCTTGGAAATTAGGTGGATGAGACGTGGGAATACTTCTCAATGCATACTCACTTTATCTACTTGGATAGTCTCAACCAATTCTTAATTATAAAAAAAAGTGGCATCATGAACCTAATCATATTTGTATGATTTTGAAATATAAATTATCAATAAAAAATTGTGTCTTAAGCATGTACTTATCCGTTACATTATACCTATGCTTCTATTCTAACATGTGCCACTGGGAAGGGATCTTCTCATTAGCATTTTTTCCTTTTTTTCTTATTAGTACATATGGGTTGTTGATTGGGAAGATGAGAGAGAGGTTAAAGTAGTATTGTGATTGATTGAATGGATATGATTTAAAGATGATGAGGGATAATGAGAAAAGGATTAGGAGAGAAACTCAACCCGCGTGTCATTGCCCTTAAGCTGGCATTTCAAGTACTAACTATAGTTGGGTTAAGTAGGAGATACTTATTACCTCTCTTTCTAAATAAATATTGGAGATAAATAACTAATTTGTGTACATTAAGAAATAATTAAATTATTTTTTTTAAAAAATATGTATATATGTTGGTGTTGGTTTCTCTAAAGTATTATTTTAACCAGTTGCATTAAAAATTATTTTCACTGGAAAACCCCTTAATATGTATAATTAATAGCGAGAAAATGTAATCTAAATTTATACATTTAAGAGATAAAATTGATTGAGATATTATATTTAAGACCAAAACAAATTCTTCTACTAATTCTTATATGAAGGATGGGAGGGAGTATCCTTTAAGTAAGATAAATGGTCTGAATTTTGTAAATTAAAATAAAATTAAGGGTTAATGTGAAAATTTATCCCAAAAGATTTCAATCAGAAGTAAGTTACCATGAAAGTTTTCTTGGATTTAATATATTTTAATAGTCGACGTTAGTTTTTTAACCGTATAGGATAATATTGCTATGTTTTTTAATTTTTTGGGATGACATTGAACACAAAAACATTTTTAGGGCATAATTATTGCTCCTCGATGAAAATTTTCAAGACAAATTTACTCTTTAGCCATAATTAAATACAAGAGTTGCTTCCATTTAGTATTTTTTTTTTTTTTTTTTTTTTTTTTTTGGCAATACCTCCATTTAAATTTAACAATTCATGAACATGATGCAATGATATTAAATATCATAAAGTCATTCAAAAACATATAAAATATGTAAGAATCCTTTGTCTTCTAAGCCTCGATGGAAAACTCTTGATCAAATAAAAAAGGAAAATATATAAATTCTAATTTATAAAAAATTATGAAAAATGATTTTATAAAATATTAAATTTAATATTTTATGATATATGAGTGGAGATAAAATTATGAGAAGTAATGAGAGAGAGAGAAATGTGAATATCATCTTCCCATTTCCTATAATTTGTCTCGAGTGACCAGCATCAATACATGCATTACAAGAGTATTAACAGAAAAATCAAAATGATAAAATAAAAATAAAACTGTCATAATTAATTGTATATCATTATATCCATGAATGTCATTTTCCTTCTTTATTACTTTATTATCTATAACCATTTTTCTCATTTATGTTCAAATTTAGCATATACAATGATTTCTGTAATTACAAAAATGTATAAATTATTACCATTCGATGTTCATTAGAAGTGACTTTATGACAGACAAGCGTATTTTAACCATACATGAAACCTGAACCCAATTAGAGGATAAGGATCGGAGCTTCCAATATCCATATTTATATATATATATATATATAAAATATCTCACCTCAGAAAAAATAATCCAAAGTGTTTCTAGCCGCTAGTATATTTTATTTTATTTTTTTTAACATGGGGCCCTTTATGAGATGACGCATGAGAATACTTAGAATAGCCAAAGTCGTGTCATGGACCAATCAGACCTCGGCAACGCCCACAAAACGACAAAATCCCTCAACGATAAAAGCACCATCCATCTCCGTTCAAACATTTCAAAAACCTCAATTTCTTTCAAGCCTTCTTTACAGATTCCTTCTCTTTCTTCCTCCTCTGTTTTTTCGACCCTGTAACTCGCAGATATTTTGCCTCTGAGAAAACAGAGTAACTTTCAATGGAGACCGGATCAGCAAGAGGCTCTGATCTTCCCCCAGGCTTCAGATTTCATCCCACGGACGAGGAATTAATCGTCCATTACCTCTGTAACCAAGCCACCTCCAAGCCTTGCCCTGCTTCTATCATCCCTGAAGTTGATATCTACAAGTTTGATCCCTGGCAGTTACCTGGTATATATTTATATTTTCCAGCTTGCTTCACTTTCTCTCTCAATTTGTGTCTGTGTTTATATGCATCTCTCTGTTTGCTCTGTTTTTTTTTCCCGTATATTTTGATCCTGATGAGCATGGTTGGCTTATTGTTTGGGTTGTGTTGTGTTGGAATGCAGAGAAGGCAGTGTTTGGCGAGAGTGAGTGGTATTTCTTTACCCCAAGGGACAGGAAGTACCCAAATGGGGTGAGGCCAAACAGGGCCACTGTATCTGGGTACTGGAAGGCCACTGGAACAGACAAGGCAATTTACAGTGCGGGCAAGCACATTGGGGTGAAGAAAGCTCTGGTTTTTTACAAAGGCAGGCCACCAAAAGGTGTCAAAACCGATTGGATCATGCATGAGTATCGTCTCATTGGTTCACCAAGACGATCCAACAAGCATATTGGATCCATGCGAGTAAGCCCCCTTAGCCCCAATCTTAAAAAATCTGTACTTTTCTCAGGATTATGATCCAATTTTGCTTTAAAAGTTTTCATGTAGGAGCCGTGGTATCAGAAGTTTTTGTTGAATCAATATCCCTGAAATATTAAAAAATGGTCAATGTTACCGTTAACTATTAATCAACTTTAACTTTTTTAAGGATTAGGGTGATTTATAGGGCGATTTTTTTTTGGCGATATTGATCCAACAAAAGCTTTCAAAAGCAAAATTGGATCTTACTAGATGATTTTAATAATCTGTTTTTATTTGATTGGGAGTTTGAGACTAACGCTTTTTTTTGTGTGGTGTGTATCAGTTGGATGATTGGGTGCTTTGTAGAATTTACAAGAAGAAGAACATGGCAAAATCAATGGACCTACTAAAGGAGGAAATAATGATGGAGGAAAATCAATACCCAAGTCCTGAAATGAACATGACAGAAGATAATAAGATGCCCAATCTTGTCTCTGAGCAGCAACAAATGGTGAAATTCCCAAGGGCTTATTCTCTCACTAATCTTCTGGAAATGGATTCTTACTTGGCTCCAATCTCACACCTTTTATCTGATGCTTCCTATAACTCAACCTTTGATTATCAGATCAATACTTCCCATAATAATGCTGGGAATTTAATAACAGACCCATTTGTAAAATCTCATCAGGCCTTTGAGGTCCCAGATCAGTACTATGCCACATCATCTTCAACCAGCCAGTATTTGTGAACCAGAGGTGTGAATGATCTGAGATTAGATGATGATGATGGCCAATGATGAAGAAGTAGATTAGGTTGTTCAGAAAAAGACCAGAAAAAAAAAAAATAGTCACTTTAATATATAATAATCCCAAGATTCTTTTTCTGGAAAAATCTATCACATTCTATTTTAGATTAGTGACATCAAATCTGGAAGCTCTGATCCCATTGTTTATACTATATTTTCTAATGTTAATTGTACAAATGTGGAATTAATTGCTTTCCTTTCCTTTGATACAGTACACCTCACCACCATATCTGTTTATATTATTCTATGGTAATTTTATTCATAAGAATATAAGGCTTTTGAATTTATCAAACTGATGTGGAATGTTTGAAAAAGTAGTTTGGTTCAAAACAAACTCTAAAATCCATCGCACTTTAATTAATATTATAAGAAAGGAAAAAAATACAGATCAATGCTGAGATCATATGCTTTGGAACCTTGTGAAGCCAAACAAAGCCTAACAACCCCCCTGACTTTAATTTGTGTTCATATTATTACAATAATAATAATAATAATCATATAGTATAACAATACTCGTGTAAGGAAGGAATTAATATTTGGCAGATTAATACTGCACATGTCAATAATTGAGATCAAAGTGTTAATTTAATGAGTCCTTGCATTGAACTTTGGTGGGTTGCTTATCCAAACTGTAACTTAGCCGTGTGGAAAGCAATATAAGTTGACGTGCTTGTTTAGGATGCTGCCTCAGTAGTGCTTATATATTGTGCCCGGGCTTATATGGATATACCTTTTTTAATACTCTTATCCTAAATAGATGGAAAAACCAAAACAATTAATTTATAAACATTAAATAAATTAGTTAAACTGTATTGGAAAGAAATGACGTTGGTTTCTTAAATTACCACACTTAATCATTAGTGTCTTTGATGAAAATCCCTTTTAATATTTGTAATAACGATAGTTTGTGAAAAGTTAAAGGATGCGTGAATCTTGGGACATTATCAATGTTGCTGCTATATGATGTGGAGATATGTCACAGATTTTAATTCTTAAAGGCAATATATCTACTTGTAGGGGCATGTTTGAAAAAGATTTACAAATTTAGAAAACAAATTTATTCGATTAGCTCTTTGGTAAGAAATGGCGTTGGTTTCTTAAATTACCACATTTAATCATAGTGTCTTTGGTGAAAATCCTTTTTAATATTTGCAATAGCGTTAGTTCATGAAAAGTTAAAGGATGTGTTAGTTGAGAAATCAATGTTGCTATTTATGAAAATATTGAAATTTTAAAAAACAAATAGTAAAGTAAAATTTTCAATTAGCTCTTATATCGGAAGCAAAGGATTACATGGTAATATCCGTTAATTCATGGTAATATCCGTTAATTCATGTCTATGCATTGTTGACTTAAACCTTGAACTCTGTTTAAGGTGGTAATATTGATTGTGTTTGAGAGTGCATTGAAAAAGCAGAAAACCATGTTTATTTCTATATAAGGTAGCCCCTTGTTTTCCATGTACGTTTAAATCACGTAGTTACCAAACAAATATTCTTTATGATATATTCGGGCCAAATATTGAAATGAAATATGATTATATATATATATTAATTATAGTGTAACGGTATTCTATGATACATCTTATATGTCTAGTTAAATTATGGCTAATTTTTTTTGGTCAAATAAATTATGGTTAATTAGAAAAAAACATGATTATGTTTGGCCCCTTAACTACATGATCTTGAGTTTGAATATGTACGAATGTAGAAAATAATTTAGGAGAGTTACCCTCAATTAGACTAATTAAATTAGCTATATAAAAAACATGATTACCATATTTTTAAACACATAATATCTACTCTGAATTTATTTAATAGGTTTATCGTTTGTCATGTAACTTGACATAATGTTTTGTCAAGTTATTTTAAAACTATTTCGTTTTGGGAGTTAAAGGGGAATTAATAAAGGGTATTTTGATAAAATTCATATAATAAATACGAAAACAAAAATACTAAAACACCATTCATTAATTATCCCAACTCCCCAAATAATGTAGTTTTGAGGTTAGGGAAATTAATAAACTTTCAAAAAGACATAGTTTTAGGGTGATTTGATAAAACCTTATATCAAGTGACATGAGAAACGATAAACCTTATTTAATTTATAGCTTTGTCTTAAATGGTGGATGGTCATTAGCACTAAAGGCATTTGTTGCCATTAATATTAAACACCAAGGAAGCTACTATTATGCTTTTCAACGAGGAGAAAAAAAAAGGGGAAAAAATAACAATAAGAAAGGCTTTTTAGTTTTAACAATAGAGTTTCATGTTGATTAAAAAAGAACGGGTGTAAAAAAGTAGGTTTAAAAGTTTTTCTGTCTTGAAAGTATTGCGTTAAAGCAATTTTTTCTCAAAAGTTTTATCTTTATTTAGGACAATTTTATCCTGAAAGTTTCAAATATGAGACAATTTCACCCTCATCGAACGGATCCACAAACTGACGTTTGGCACACAAGAGAAAGAGACACGTAACATTCCAGGATGGATTAGAGGCGTTGCATGTAGGATTAAAGAAATTGGAAGCAAGACTTTTCGGGTTTTCTTCAATGTTCTGTGCGACAGTGACCGAGTAGGTGAGAGAACGTTGAAGATTTCCATTTAACCAAAAAAATGTAACTATCGTCTTTTCTATAATATAATTATAAATACAATATTTAAAACACGCATGCGCACACATATTTATCAACGTTTGTGTCATTCAGTAATTGGAAGTCAAATATGAATAAGATTACTATTTTTTGGGGGCCTCAATATAAATAAGATTAATTAAAACCAAACTCAATCCTATAGGAGCAATCCAAGGCATGTTAGGTATAGGTTAATGACTCCAAGCGGAAGGAGCATATATTATAATTATACTAACTTATCAACAAGTTATTTTCCTCTTACCGCTCCATATAATTAATTAATGCAAACTTTTGTTAATTCTACTTATAAATAATACTTCATCCAGTCCTAATTATAAGACATATTTAATTAATTTTAGAGAGATTAAAGAGAGAAGTTAAATTAGTTAATTTTACTCATTTTCCTAAAATGCCCTTATATAAATTTAAAATGACATAATTAAAAGTGAATTAACAACCTTTACCACATATCTTTTCGACTTAGAATTTTCCTTTTCACACATTTTTTAATTGAAATAATGGTCTTGCTATATACACATATGTGTGTGTGTGTATACATATAGACACACACACACATAAACATATATATCAATACACACACACAAATATATATATAGACACACACATAGAAACACACACACACACACGACAGGCGCACACACATAGATATTGACAGGCGCGCGCGCACACACACACACAGATATACATATATGTATACACACACACACACACACACATATACACAGATACACACACACCACACACACTCACAGATATATAATGTGCTTTGTCTATATGTGTGTGTGTGTGTCTCTATATATATATATATATATTGGCAAACAGTTGATCGATAAATAAATTAAAATCCTATAATTTAAAAGTTTCAATAATAGGAAAAGTCTACACACCCACATACATATAATCACCAAAAATCAAATACACTTGAAAGAATAAAATATGGGTATTTTTGGAAGAAATTGATAAAAGTTAGAATGTTGTCTTATAATTAGGACCAAAACTAACTCTCAAATGTTGTCTTATAATTAGGACTGGAGGGAGTACATTACAACCTCAATTTACCATTTGCTGTTAATAAATCAGTAGAATTGGATGATAGGACAAAAATAAAATAAAATTTATGTAAAACAAGCCGCCAACTAACTTTATTTGAATTATCAATACATGAGAAATATATGTGACTATTTGTTTGCCAAATTGATCAATTTTTTCAAACCAAGAAGTGGATATGAAGAGACTGAATGGAGATTTCTCAAAAGACATAGTCGGAAAGTAGAATTATATGATGCATTTTTTCTGATAGACTTTGATGCTACTGTAGAAGAAGATAATGAGTACTATACTATAGTATAACATAACAAGAAAAACATTGACCAACCACCTCCAAATTCAATATGGTATATTTTAAATAAGATTTTAAGTTAGAGTTTGTAGATAGGTGTGTCAGCGTGTGCATCTAAGTGAGCTGGAAACAGCTATTCTAGATAGAGAATTTGAGGATTAAGTAGCAAATCCACTTCGAAAGCGTAGGCCTAAAAGCAATGTTACTTTGAAAGTTTTTTTGTCTCAATGTTGACCATGAAGTTTCAAAACGTAGCAATGTTGCCCTATTATGTTAAAAAACTAACATTGACTATAAAAAATTGACGTTGACCGTTAACTTTTTAACGTAAATAAGTAACATTGCTAAGCTTTGAAACTTCGGGGCAACATTGAGATAAAATTTTTTTTGAGCAATATTGCTTCTCAGCGGAAACTTCCAGGGCAAATTTGCTACTTAACCCCTTTTTTAATGATAACTAATTTGCAGTGATAAATTAAGAAAATTAGTTGAGATAATTTTGTAAAAAATATTTGCTGGTTTTCTAAAGGCTTAAATATACCTCTAATTCTTTAACCTTCTATGATATTTAGTTTGATCTGTTAACTTTAAAATGATATTTTTAATCCTTTATCCCTAACACATAATGGAAAAAAAAATGCTCATATTGAAATTTCAAAGTGGACAAAATATGATCAAATTCTAGCATATAAAGTTTAATTTTCAAAGTAATAATGGTTGTTACAAAAAAAAAGAAAAAAATCATCATTTGACCCTAACAATATTAAGGTTAAAGGATTAAAAAGAGACTTTTCAAAGTTAAGGGACCAAACTGAAACATTTTATAAAGTTAAGGGGTTAAACTTCTTTTAATGTTTTCTAAAATACCCATTTTAATAATTTTTATTTGAAAGTACTCCCTTAATGGAAAGCATCCTTAATTTGTGACATTAGTTGGGAGAGTTTGGGAGGAAGAATTATAAATTTAAAAGATAAGGTAAATTAAAGTTATCTAGAATCAAAGCAAATCCTCTATTAATTGTTATATTTAGGATGGAAGGGAGCTTGTACTTGTTCAGAATAATTACGATTCATAAGTACTTTTATATAAAACAAGACAAACACCCTTCTTATATATTTACCCTATATACTATAAATGACGATTGAAAATTAGGCTCAATCGTCATTTCAAACAAGCCCTATAAAGTTATTTGTTGCAGAAAAAGTGGTCTTCCTTGGAAAATTGCGGCGCCTTTTTGAATTTTGATTGGTAACACATATAGCTAGCGATAATGCCGGGGATTATATTGCACATTCGTCAAAGGTTAGTTTACAATTGCAAGCGTGCTCGTGTTTGCTTTGTTGGAGATTCCGTGAACTGCAAGTCAAGAACAAAAGAACAATATACTACCCTACCATTGCAACCATTTTGTTAGTCAAAGTTTCACTTTCTTCTTCCCATGCTTTAACGTATATCATGAAATGCACTTGAAAAGTTGCAATAATAATGAGCCGCTCACACAATGGTTTTCAAGCCTGTAGTTTCATATAAGATCTGCTTGAAACTTCTATTCCCACCACTTTCAATGATTCAGATTAATATTATATATCTGTGCTGTGTGTGTATATACATATATGACTATAATTGAAAATAGGGTGAAGATGTAAAAATAGTCATTAACTTGTACCAAAAGTATAAAAGTAACCATAAACCTTTTTAGGTGTAGAAGTATGGGTCATCATGTTGTTGAAAGAGTTAGGAATTCTTTTTCTTTTTTTTTGATATGGGTCATGATGTCCCATGCCTTTGCAACTAAGGCATTGGTAGAGTTAGGAATTCTACATGAGGGAACAATGCAACTTTGATGTGACAACAAGGCTAGCATTTAAATAATTAAGAACTCAGTGTATCATGATAGAACAAAACATGTTCAGATTGACAGACACTTCAATAAAGAATAGATTGAAGAAGGCATTATGAATTTGTCTCACATACGATATACAAATCAGATTATAAACATTATGATGAAGCCATTGGGCAAAACTAAGTTTGAAGGTTTTCAAGGAAAGTTGGGAATGATTAACATCTACGTACTCTCTAGCTTGAAGGAGAGTGTCGAAAATCAAATCAATTCACATTTAATAGCACAATTATCTCCCATTGATCATAATCCCTAATTTAGTGCTTCACTATTTAGGAATAATCTTTGATTGTAATCTCTTTATTTACTCTTTTAATTACTCTCTTCAGCCTAAATATTGTACCATTTCTAGTTGAATAAGACATCATATTCAAAGTGAAATTTGCCTCTGATTTAAACACTTAAACAAAAAGAAAAATTTTATGTTTACTTTTACACTATTTGTATAAGTTAATAACTATTTTTGCATCTTAACCCTTGAAAATAGATTGTGGCTAAGGTATCACTATGACTTATGACTCTAGTTAAAAATGCCCATAAGAATTTAGTTAATTTGCTGTCAATCAGCACCACATATAATTATGAATTGAAAGTCATAAATATCATAAGTTGTTACTTATTGTATTAACACTAATTAATTCTTTAGAATGAACATTATGTATTAAAATCTAAGCATAAAATTCAAACTAAGTGTTTAAGTGGAGAAAAGCTACTAGAATTATTTATGATGAGAAAAAATAAAATCAAATAGGGTAAAAGAAAATTTTTATCGTATTGCTATAAAATTAGCAATACTATTTGATAGCTAGTGAATTTTGGATTTTAAAGGGGATCACATGAGTGTAAAATGGAGATAGTCAAGATGAGGATGTGAAGACCAAGTAGAACATATACACAAAAAGTTATAGTGGCATTTATTAAAGAGACAATAATATAAAAACGTTTGATGTGGTTTGAACATATTCAAAGAAGACCATAAGATGGGTTGGTGAGGAGGATTCATTAAGCACTATGAGTCTTTTAAAAGAAGGTATAGGAAGATCAGAGAGAACATTCAATGAATTTATTGAGTGAGACCATAAGTTGACAAAATATGATCAAATGCTAGCATACAAAGTTTAATTTCCAAAATAATAATGGTTATTACAAAAAACATCATTTGACCCTAACAATATTAGGGTTAAAGGATTAAAAGACACTTTTTAAAGTTAAGGGACCAAACTGAAACCTTTTATGAAGTTAAAGGGCTAAACTTACACTTTTGACGTTTTCTAAAATACCAATTTTAATAATTTGTATCTGAAACTACTTCCTTAATGGAAATCATCCTGAATTTGTGACATTAGTAGGGAGAGTGTGGGGGGAAGAATTATAAATTTGAGACAAAGTAAATTGAAGTCATATAGGATCAAAGCAAAACCCTCTATTAACCGTTATGCTCCTCCGGTCTTAAACATAGAACAAAGTTTGTAAAGCAAATTAAACTATAAACTTTGCCTATATTTATAACCGGAGGTAGTATTTAGGATAGAAGGGAGCTTGTATTTGTTCGGAATAATTATGATTAATAAGTATGTTCATATAAGTCAAGACAACTTTTCTCACATACACCTAAATCACAATTGAAAATTATTTTTGAAGGCTCATACCATTGTATAATTATTTGTTGCAGAAAAGGTTGTCTTCCTAGGAAAATTGCGGCGCCTTTTTGATTTTTTTGATTGGAATTGCACATTCGTCTAAGGTTAGTTTCCGTGCAAGCGTGCGTTTGTTTCGTTGGAGATTCCGTGAACTGCAAGTCAAGAACAAAAGAAGTATATGCTACCCTACCATTAACACCATTTTGTCAGTCAAACTTCCACTTTCTTCTTGACATGCTTTAACGTATAATATGAAGTACACTAGAAAAGTTGCAATATTAATAAGCCGCTCACACAATGGTTTTCAGGCTCGTAGTTTCATATAAGATCTGTTTGAAACTTCTATTCCCACCACTTTTACTGATTCAGATTAATATGATATATGTGTAATGTGTGTGTATACGTATATATGACTATAATTGAAAATAGGGTTATGGTGTAAATATAGTCATTAACTTGTACTAAAAGTCTAAAAAAGTAATCTTTTTTAGATGCAAAAGTAAGTACAAACTTTATAAAAGAGGGCAAAAGTGCGCCAACATTAAATTTATCATAAATGGGCAATATATATAATTTTGATGACGTTGTCACTTTTGCCCTCTTTTGCAATACTTGTAGTTACTTTTAGACTTTTTGTATAAATTAATAACTATTTTTACCCCTTAACCATTGAAAATAGATTGTGATTAAGGTATCAATATGACTTATGACTCTAGTTAAAATTGCCTAAGAATTTAGTTAATTATGAATTCAAAGTCATAAATAACCAATTATTGAACATTTCTTTATTATAGAACATTTTCGTATAATAAGTTGTTACTAATTGTATTGACGTAATTAATTCTTTAGCATGAACATTATCAATTAAGATGCTAAGCATAAAATTCAAACTAAATGTTTATGGGGAGAATAGCTACTGGAGTTATTTGTGATCAGGGAAAAAAGAAATCAAATAGGATGAAAGGAAAATTTTATCCTACTGTTACAAAATTAGCAATATTATTGTATATCTAGTGAATTTTGGGTTTTAAAGGAGACCACATGAGCATAAAATGGGGATAGTCAATATGAGGATGCCAAGATTGATGTATAATTATACAAGAAAATATAGGCTTCATGTTGAACATAAACACAAAAGAGTGATATTTATTAAAGAGAAAATAATATAAAATCATTTGATATAGTTTGGATACATTCAAAAAAAGACCATAAGATGGGTTAGAGAGGAGGATTCATCAAACACTATGGAATCCTTAAAAAAGAAAGGTATAGGAAGACCACAAAGAACATTCAATGTATTTATTGAGTGAGATTTTTTTATTAACAATCTATTTAATTATTTGGTTGTTAATTCAACACAATACTACCATGCTATCTATATAGCCTACCCCACCTGGTGGATAAAGCTTTGCTGTGATTGAGCATTATCAACGAAGGAACCCGTCCATATTTTCCAGAAGACACTGGTTCAGGTTTCACTGTCAACCTACGAATCTTGTTGATATTTAATGAACAGATATATTTACAAGCATTCTTTAGACCGTGAACTATGTTTTGGCCAAATTCACCCAAACTTTTAACTTGTAAAACAAATTCATTTACATGAATGGTGGTAAACCTGGCTCTACACCATTATATCATAGTACTATTTACAATTTTGTGCTCTCCCACCTACCTGTTCATTGAACAGTCATTAATAATTAATGAGGCACAAACTGAGGAAGAAGCTAAGAAAGTAGTTGCTGCTTATTTTCTTGCCATGCTTTGATGTCAGCTTCTATTTGTTCCTGTACTATTGAATGAAATCCTGGGTATGGCTCATACCCAAATAAACTCATCAGAACCTGAAGCAGCAAATGAAATAAATCATAATAATGAATTTCCAGCAAAGACAACCACTCAAGGGGGGAAAAAAGAGAGGAAAAAAAAAATACTCAAATTATAAAAGAAAATGATACCTCCAGCAAGACAAAGAAAGGAGCCATTATAAGGGCCTGAACAAGGTTATCCAGAAGAGCCGGTGCTCGTTTCTGAAACACAACAAAATTTAATCTCAGCCTCTCAGAGATGTGTGTGTGTGTGAATCTATACACACACACACTCCTTTGGTTATATTTATAAGGCACTTCCAACATGTTTCACATAAATCAAAGAAAACCCTAAATCTCATAAACTCTGCCTAAAAATTAAGAACTTTCTAACTTAATCTCAACTTAATATACACAATACCCCATGAGAATAAATTCTGTTTAATAACAAATGAAGGGTAAAATTGCACATTTACATGAAAAATGTAATAAAGTGACTTATAAATAAGACAAAAAATTCTTCTCTCTCTATCTTATAAATAGAACTAGAGTAGTATATGTTTGAATTTGTGTGAAGCAATGTACCTCAAATACTCCATGACCAATGAACTGCCCTGTCCAACATACCAGCTGAACCACCAGAACAACCTGGAGGGACGAGGTTGTTTTAGATTATAGTGACAGTTTATTCAAAAGAAAAAAGAAAGAAAGATTATAGTGACAAGTGACAAATGAGAGGCTCATGCTTATAAGAAAGAAAAGGAAATGATTGGGTGAGGAGTCAATAAGAAAACCTCATAGATTATGACTGAAAAAAATCTATTAAACGTTTAATTGAGTTGCAAGAAGATAGGAGGAAGTACAATAAAATGAAAATATAGGAATCACCTATCGGTAATCACATGAAAATTTTAAGAAGTGGTATGAGATGAAAGATTAGAACTCTTGGGAATCAATCAGTCCATAGTACTAATTTTTCTTAAATTCATTCTGACTTGTATAAGATGTTGACTGATATAATGGCTATTAATAATGCATAAGGCTTCCACCAGGTGGAGTCTGGGGAGGGATAGATGTACGTAACCTTACCTCCACAATCAGAGAAGTTGTTTCCAGAATTAGATATAATGGTTACTAATAACTTTGAAAATATCTATAAGGCCCAACTTAGTAACAAATTCAGACCAGATGTGGTTCTAATCAGTTAAAATGTCAAGACTCTATGAAAACTCGATGGAGACTATTAAGTTCCACATTGAGTAGTATGAGATGTTCAATGGGGTATTTAAGTGAGTTGGTTCTTTTAGCTAGCTTTTGGTATAGGGTTCCCCATTCCACTTAGGTATCCATAACAATGAGTTGTAAGGGCTTTTGAAGTATTTCTCCGGTCCTTAATATAAGACATATTTACCTAATTAGATTAGATTAAGGAAATTAGTTAATATAGCATTTATTGTCTAGAACACCCTATTCATCTCTTTTAATTCCCTCATTCCCTCTTCTCTTTGATTATTGTTGAGGGAGTGTCAATGGGGTAAATTAGGAAAATATTGACAAATATGAAAACTATGTCTTATATTTAGGATCAAGATCAATTCTCATATATGTTTTATATTAAGGACCAGAAGAGTATTCAACAAAAGTTTGCCTCATCCTATTCCTAAATCACATTCTAGTTTAAGAAGCTGTGCTGTTTAGAATTGTTGTGGCAACCAAGGATGCATGAATTAAATTATTTGAATTTTGAAGAATTACAAGTTGAATGGCTGAGGTGGCCTAAATAGAGACAACAAGGGAAATACAACCAGAGTCCTCAAGAAAAAAGAAAATGCCACTATCATTTTATGATTACAACTAGGAAAAATGACAAAAAAATACCATTCGAACTTCAAAATCCTGTTGATAACAACAATAATGGGATTAACACGAACAGTAAAGCAATTGACAACTCGTTTTGTTGGGAAATCACCTATTTGAGATGATTTTGAAATTCAAGTGCTATTTTATTTGGATTTTCCCTTACAACTATAACCATTAAAAATAATAATAAAACATCAGGAAGACCAAATGCATGAGCAATACCACGGAAACTGCTAAAGAAATAAAAGCTTGCTCTAACATATTGTGAAACTAAAATCTAGTTGTTCATTGATTGAATACCTTTACACATTCATTTGTAAACTAATCAACTAGAAGTAAACGAAGGAGGAAGACCAGAAAAGATTTATCAAAGTCAAATTTATCCAAAGCAATGAGAATTCTTAATCAGTAGATCAAACTTGAGCTAGCGGTAAATGAAATAGGAAAAAATAATCGTTCTCCTTAAGTAGCTGCTTTTGATATATATCTTAATCGGGCTGTCACCTACATTCCTCTTATTCCTCAACTCTCAACATGACATAAAGTGAAGTTCCTCAGTGCAGAAAAAGGCTCTCGAATGAACCAATGAACTTCATCCCTAAAAACCCCAATCTTAATTCTATTTCTAAAAATTTCTAGATCAAGGTATATCACAAGTTACGGGAGTTCACTCACAGTTGAAGGATGAAATTCTGACTTGATAAGGACATCAGTTCTCCATTATACTGCACTTTCTCCTCTATATCATATAATATTAGATTCTATATGTGGTTTTCATCCAAATCTTAGATTATCAATGAACTTTTTGGAGTGAACATTTTTTAAAGGTCTATACCAAAGAGAAACATCAACAAAGCCCAACAAAATGACTTACCTTCCAAGCCAGAGAGAAGCCAAGTAGGCAAACAACGAAGCTACTAGCCACCCAACAGATTATACAGAGCAGAGCAGCCAAGGAACCGGCTTTCGGATCCAAACTGGCGTAAAAGACGGCATAGACCAAGGCAACCACGAACCCAAGATTCCAAACCAAAACAAAGTCGTGACCGAAGAGGGAAAACTCAAAATCAGGGATGTCGAAGAAAGGAGGGACGAAGTAGAGAATGAGAAGAGCAGAGAAGAAAATTGGCCACACGAAGAGCGTGTGGATTGCTATGTTAATGGGATTGCTGTGATAAGCTCCATAGAAGGCAAAATGCTTCTCAAGATCGAACAACCCCGTCCTCGCCATACACAAGGGCAATTAAAGATTGAATCGTTGAACTTTACGGGAGAATTCTCTGAAGAAAATTGCAAGGCTCGAAAACCGAACGGGCTACTGAGCGGGTTGAGACAACGTCAACTCAGGATTAGGTCGATATTAATTAAAATTATATAATTTAATTAAAAATGATTATATTTGATGATGAACATTTTTATTAACTTTAAAAAAGTGTTTTTTTAGGGGTGGTGGGTAGAGCTGGGAAAAGCCGGCCCCCGCCCATTTGTGGCCTTTAAAAAGTGGAAGGTGAGAAGTGAAGTTAAGCGCTTGGAGGCCGCGAGACTGCTTGGCCGCCCCTTTATACCATTGATTGTATCGATTTTCGCCCCATTTCATTATTTTTCATTAAATGTGTTAAAAAATCTAGTCGGGGTAGAAGTATCCAAGACAACATTGTAGTGGGTCAAGAGGTTCTCCATATTAAGACTTATGATAAGAGGGATTATGTGGGTCTTGAAAGAACTTTGTTGATCTTATTTGAAGTTTTCCAGGTTATGGTATGGAAGATTATCTCATATGATTTGTGACGTGGACATGGAAGGTGGAAACCTATAGTCTCTAGAGGAGGACCTTCTTTTTCTCATCTCATGTTTGTCGAAGGAGTTTTTTTCGAGAGAACCCTTGCATACATATTCTAACAAAATATAGAAGTCATGATGATGTTTTCCATGCTATTGGATGGGAGCAAATTACTAGGTCTTTTATCTCGCTTCACCGGTATATGATGAGGGACTCTGACTCTCTCTTGTCTTATCAGCCAGGGGACTCCAGGTTATGGAAATTTATCTGTGATTAGAGAGATGTGGTGGATCGAGGGTCGAAATGGCAAGTGAGGAATGGTAAGGTAGCCAACTTTCTTCATGACTGTTGGGTGGGTGATGGTATCCTTCTTAAGGATTTCTGTCTCCGTCCTCCATCTGAGGAAGAAGAGGACTCAGTTGTCGTTGATTGGGTGGTAGGGGGGTTTTGGGACGAGGCCAAAATTTCTTCTATTATTAGTTCTGCAGGTTTAAGGAAAATTGCAGCTGTTCTTCCTCCTAGACTGGATGCAGATGTTGATTGTCTGGTTTGGGGTGCTTCAGGAGATGGGCTATTTTCTATTAGAAGTGCTTATTTTCTTATCGAACCTAATCCTCTTCATCTTAGGGATAAGGCCTATAGGGATATTTGGAAGTGGGCGAGGGGGAGAGAAGTTCGTGTGTTTATGTGGAAAGTGGCTTCAAATAAGCTACCTTCGCATCTATTAATGATTTGTGTGTGAGGTGGCTCCTACGGGTGGTCATCGAGATGATAGGTGGCAAAAGCCTTTGGAAACTTAATATGTAATTGGAATATATAATGATAATTTATTAATTTATATGTATTTTGTATTTGTTATAGATTACTAGTTATTTATCCATTTAGAGAGTTGTTGGCCTTGAATTACAACTAGAGATTATGTAATAATTATACTCTAATTTTATAATTTTTTATATTTCTTTCTTTGTAATTTGCCATCCCTTTTTATTTTAACAAAATATTATCTAATGTTGTTGTACTCACAATTGGATGTATGGATTCATATATAATGATAATTTATTAATTTATATGTATTTTGTATTTGTTATAGAAGTTATTTATCGTATATGTAATAATTATACTCTAATTTTATAATTTGGTTTATTATTATTTGTTGTATAAAAATTATCGATGTGTTCATGATGCGGGAGAAGAAATTCATGATATTTTTACTCTTGAACCAGAGATTACTACTCAAAATGATGAAGAATAAAATGTGTTTGAATTGAAATTGATGATAGTGGAAAAGATGACGACAATATTAGTCATCGTACTAATGTCGCTCGATGATATGCTTGTTATATTTAGGATATGTGAGTTATTTGTGAACATAGTTTGCTTTTAATTATGAATTAGTGATTGTGCTTATTTATTGGATGATTAGTGTTGTAATTTACTAATTATATTCTTTTGAAAAAAATGGAGAAAAAATAATTAAAATTTGAAATAGTAACTTTCGGGCCCATCGGGCCGACCCTGGCCCTGGTGATCTCAGGCCGGGCTTTAAAGAACATGTGTTTTTCTTATCTTGGGCCCTGGAGGGCCAGCCCTGTTAGGCCCTGGCCCTTCACGGGTCGGCCCTGATTCCCAGCTCTAGTGGTGGGTGGAGTATGACCGGATGGAAATTGAGGGGCTGTTGAGGGATTATATTTCATATTTAATTATGAGATAAATACTAATTTTGTCATGAAAGTTTTGGTTTTGGAGCACCTAGCATTAGAAAGTTTTTGTGGTATCATTTTTGCCCTGAAAGTTTACAAACGTAGCAATCTTGCTTATCGGTTGATCTTGACCGTTGGATCGATCATTTTTGCCTTGTAAGCTTACAAAAATTTGGTCCTAAGAAAAACTTCTGGGGCAAATTTGCTCCTAAAAAAAACTTCCGAGGCATATTTGTTCCTTTTTGTAAACTTCCGGAGAAAAAATGATACAAAAAAACTTTCGGGTGCTGAATGCCTCTAACCAATACTTCCGTAGCAAAAATGGTATTTAACACTTTAATTATATATACTATATAATACTATCTCTGGTTCTAATTATAAGACCTAGTTAACTTTCTTTGGAGAGATTAAGAAAGCTAAATAAGTTAATTAAGTATTTCATATGTTGTGTATCCTTAGATTATATATTAGTTTGTTAGTTAAACTAATTAGTTGAAGAAAAAAATAAAAATAAAATACTCTAAAATAATTTAATTAGCTTCCTTAATCTCTTTAAAAAAGTCAATTTGTTCTTATAATTAGGATCGGAGGGAGTATTTAATTATGTTAGATTTAATTGGTTTTTTCTTACTTGAGTTTGATTTAATTAGTTGATATCATATCAAATTTGGTTAAAAGATAATATTTGATTATGTGTGTGTATAATATTATTAATTTTTAATTGAATTTCAATTTTTCAAACTTTTTAAAGTATTACTACCTACAAAAGTGTCTCTATAATTAGGACCAGAGGGAGTATATATTATGTCAAGGCAAAAAAAATTTATAAGATATATCTCATTCATATTTTTATCCTTTTTAAATTAAATTTCTAAATATCTCTGGGTTTTTCAAAATTATCCTTTTGTACTACTCCCAATGTTTTCTCTCATGAAATAATCTCTTTCAATACATTAAAGGCCAATTTGGTACACGGATTTGGTGGTAAAGGAAAAGAAAGATTAACAAGTTCCATTATTTGGTATAACTTTTGTGTTAAATCTTCTTAGGAATTCAAGTTCCGGGTGTTGGGATTCGAATAGGTAGTGGAAGAAATTTATCAAAATAAATTTCGAATCCCAATGGAGGATTATCAATGGCGTTTAAATTTAAGTCGTCAGAATGGTACCTTTCGTATGCATCTTGTTCAATCACTAGGAGCCAATTTACGAACCAACTCCCTCTACGGTATCCACACCAACAGAACTCCAACACAGGCAGCGTGCTAGCGCCTCCAACGTTAAATCTGTCCAACAGATCTAATCTAATCTATTTATTTAATCTGAATTAAAAGCCAGCTGATTTAATTTATCTTCATAAATTAAATCCGAAATATGATATCTATCTATTTAATTAAATTTGAGATATGATATTTATCTATTTAATTAAATCGAGATACAATATCTCAATTCAAATTAGATCTGAGATATGATATCTATCTATTTAATTAAATCTAAGATACAATATCTCAATTCAAATCAAATCTGAGATACGATATCTCAATTAGTTTTAGTTATTTAATTTATTAAATAAATTAAATACAAAACAAATATTACATAATAATATTATTATTTTCAAATTTATATATTATATATATATATATATATATGGAGCAAATCACCAAGAGTGGGTAAATTGGGGATTTTAAAAATTCTTTTCAAAGTGCTCATTTTTGACTGGAAAACAAAGCAAAACAGAGTATGGGAAGAAGAAGCAAGACACAACAAATTTATATGGGAAGAAGAAGCAAGACTAACAAATTTATCTTGACCGGTCCAACCTCCTACGTCCAGTCCCGGATACTGGGATTTCACTAACTCAAATGATTACACACTCTGTAACTCTCAGAGTAATTCTCTCACTAGAACTTACTCCCTCTTACAAGTTGTAATCAAATAACCCAATCTCCAAGTCCCACGATTGAGGTTCTTACAATAAGTGATTTCAATAAATGATACTCTCTCTAAGAGTGGATAATAATAATCATTGAAGTACAGATGTATCTAAAGATACTTTACAGTAGAAAACTGAAAGAGTAGTTGGAAACTTGAATGATTTTTGTTTTTTGTAGATTGGTTGTTGAGAAGGCTTGAATGCAGCTCTTTATATATGAAGAGAGCGTTAAATGACTATTGGATTGATCAATGTAGCCGTTGGACACATTGCTGAGTTGATTAGGAACATCTTGGTCTCTTCTCTCTCTACTCTTCAGTTAATCCAGGTGCACAGAGATTTAGGGTTGACTTCCGTTAAATTTAATCTGTTGGAATAGCAGTTACTAAATAGGGAAAGTAAACATTAATCCCTTTGCAACGTGTGTAGAATGATTGTCCAAAAGAGTGCAAGCTTTCTGGACTATGCAATAAATGTGCTGACGTCACTTTTTTGCTTTTGTCTAAATCTTCATTTAATATCCTCTAAACCATCTGTAACTCACTAACAAACTGATTAAACATAGTTAGGAATAGTAATGAGTGATGATAGAAAGTATTAAGATCAAACATGAAGATTTCACAAATTCGAACAATTTGATTTTCAAACTCTGCGACACAAACTCGAGTTTATTCATCCAAATTGGAGTTTGTAACTTTCCTTCAGAAGCCTAAACTGGAGTTTCCACATGAAACTCGAGTTTACTTCATCCAAAGAGGAATGTTGCAATTTCATCTTTGAAGCACATTTTTGAATATGAGCAAAACGAGTTTTGGACTTTTATAAAGAAAAACATGTTTAAGTCCAAAAAAATGGAGTTTTCAAAAGTACAAAATAGAGCAAAGCTCTCGGCTTGATATAAACTCGAGTTGGCAGAGACAAACTCGAGTTTCCTTAAATACTTAGGAAACTTGAAAACTCTTTTCAAATAAAAACTGGAGTTTTCTATGCTAAACTAGAGTTTCTAAATGGAGGGAAACTTAGAGAACTTTTGGCCAAGTGAAAACTGGAGTTTACAAATCTAAACTCGAGTTTTCTAGAAATTTGAAAACGTTGAGAGATACTTGGCTAGGAGAAAACTGAAGTTTGCATATCAAGACTAGAGTTTTCTTATGCTCAAAATATCGGAAGCTCTCTGTGAGACCAAAACTCGAGTTTGCCTTGGAACTGGAGTTTTGCTTACGTTGGAAAATATTGAAGAGTCTCTGTTTAATACAAACTCAAGTTTGTAAAACTAAACTCGAGTTCTCTTTAATGTGAAAAACTTAGAGTGCTCTCTGTATCTTACAAACTCGAGTTTATCTACGTAAACTGGAGTTTTTCTTAGTTCATAAAAATTGAGCTACTCCCTGTCAAGTCTAAACTCGAGTTTTACATCCAAAACTTGAGTTTGCATTTGACAATAAGTTTTTCAACTTACCAAAGACAAACTTCAACATGAGTTTACAATTGTTAGTTATCATCAAAACACATAGAGAACTAACAATATCCATTCTCCTTAGATTAAACGTTGTATTCATTAAATCTTATACATATCTTAGATTCAATGAATCTGGAATTTGGACTATTCTTGTGTGCGAACCTGTAGGCTCACATGAAATTGGCAGCGGGCCAACACTGTACCAGCTCACAAGTCACAAGCGGCCTCTAGCAAGACATTACAACTACCAAATTTATATGAGGATCGATGATACGATGCAATCCTATCATACAACCATGCCACATCCCTTTTGTCACACGATAATTTAGTCAAAGATGAAGCATGGATAGTGTCATCCTCGTATTCTTGACCATTACTTTCTCGATTATTGAGTAGTTTAATAATTGAAATGGAAACTCCTTTCCATCGTAGTATGACCATACATTTCTCAAACTTACTCATCGAGGGGCTAGTAATATCTCTCTACAAATGTGAGGGATAAATCCCATTTAACCATTCACATTCCTCTGTATGAAAACCACTAATCCCGATCAAAGCCTTTATCATCACTCGGTCAAAGGTGACTTTTGACTAGGTAAAAGATTAGCGATTCTCATGTAGAAATCCATGATGATCTCAAGTCAAAGGGCATTGTGATGTGGTTATACATGAGATAAGCTTATGATTTAATCCATGCAGCTTTCTCATAGTGGGTCGGTCCAGCATCTCGTACTTTTACAAGTGTCTAAGACTTTGATTTGTATCTCTATACCTTATCAAAGTCATACTGATCTTATTTCATCTTTGCTCCCGCATAGATGACCGACCAAGGACATTTAGGACAATCTTTATGATACATCCAAGGATATAGTCATCATAATAAACAAGCAAATGATATATGATAACAAAATGGAGAAATACTTTAAATAACAATAATGTTTAAAGTATAATGATTGGCCCCTAGGGCATAATTTCCAACACCCGGACCCACTCCGGGCCCACTAATCTTCCCTTATCAAAATCGATGGGATCTTAAGTTTTCACATGAATAGTAACACTTTTGGACATATTTACCCCCATAAAATATATTTTTCTATAATGCAAGAAAATATGATTAAATTGAAATTGATGTGATAAATTCGACCTTATTGATAAGTTCGAACTTGAAGGAAGAATATTTTAGACAAATTCGAACTTGGTGGGAATTTTTTTGTTAGACAAATTCAAATTTTAGGGAAAAATATTTTAGACAAATTCGAACTTGAAAGAGGATATTTTAAAAAAAATATATTTTAGCAAGAAAATTATTTTTCCTTTTCATTTGAATTAATTACTTTTGAGGGTAAAATATGTATTTTTTGATTCTTTACCAACTATTACCCCTTTATTTTCTTCCTACCAAACAAGTCATCTTCCCTCAAGCTATCTTCTCTCATCCCTCAAAATCTTCCTTCTCTAAGTTCCTTTTCCTCTTCAAATCTTCCTCATGCTAAATGGACCCTAATTACTCTTATAGACAGTGGTAATTGGCCATAGGATGTCTGTGGTTCACCTTACCCCGTTGACTTTACTCACTCAACCGAATCAACCCCAATCCTAACCTTACCCTTTTCTAGCAGTTGGCTTCATCCCTTCCACCTTATAATCTCATCGCCATTCTTCATCAGTCTTCTCCCTCCTTTTTCCAACGACTGAAGCACTACATCTTTCATTATTTTATTTCTAGCGACTAAAGGAACACAATGTTGTCATTTTCTTTTCTTTTCTTTTTTTGGGGAAAATCCCTTTAAGGTCCCAAAGGATCAAGAAAATGTCAAAAAAGTCATATAGAAAATTTTGATATCAAAAAGGTCCTAAAGAGTTGTTGAAACCCATAGATGGAGTTGTTAATTACCTACTAAAGGAGTTGTCAATAAGACCTTTTTTATATCAGAATTTTTGTGGGACTTTTTTGATAGTTTTTTGGTCTCTTGGGATCTTAAAGGGATTTCCCTCCTTTTTTCTGTGACTCAAGTAACATGCTACATGAGAGGTTTATCTGAGTTATGCCTGGGCTACACCGATTTGGTCCAGTTCACAATGGGTTACGTTTTCCCCATTCAGGAATAGACTTAGATCGTACAAGTGGCCAGTTTGCTAGTTTTCGGTTTGAATTAGCCGGTTCGGTCTAATTTTTGTACCATGAAAAATTGTGGGGTTTGAAATTTAGGAAGGAAAAGGGTGAAGATTATATAGTAATGGGAAAATTAATCTTTGAGTCTTTTAACTTTGGACTCACTTGTAACTCAGTGCCTCAAATATGACAAGGTGGGATTCAGTCCCTGAATTTTGACTAGATATAACTTAGTCCCTCAACTTTTCACTTTTTTATGTTATTATCCTTGTCAAGTTTTTATTTATCCTATGTGGCAAAAATCAATTCCACCTCAGCTCCATGTGTTTTTTCTTAAATTTAAATAAGAAAGAGAAAGACCAGACCAAGAATTCAAAAAGTGAAGTTTGCTAGATTATATTTGAGAAACAATGCAGTGAACTAGCCAAATCTGACCAACGCCCTTTCCTTCCTTGTGAACTCACCAAATCCATTCCCTTTTCTTCCTTATAAAAGTTGGGGTCATAAGAGCAATTGTAAAAAAAAATAAAAAATTCATAGGATATATAAGATTTAAGGACTATAAGATTAATTAGGCTCTTGGTGCCTTATTGCAAGCAAGCTTCTCTTTGAAGAACACTCACTCCCCCTTACACTTTGCAATCAATGCACACACTCAAGGTCCCACTATCTTGAGCAACTCAATAAGTGTAATAAATGAATTTAATTGAATCCTCTCTCTAAAAGTAAATGATATAAACACTAAAGTACAATGAATCTCAGAAAATAAAGCATAAGACTTAAAAATGAATATAACAGTAAATGTTCCTCGTTAGTTTTTTGCTCCACCTTGAATGCTTATGTGTTTATAGGCTGGAATGAATTAATGACCATTAGAGATTTGGATATAGTCGTTGAGTGGTAAGATCATTCGTCTAGCCTTTAATGTTACTGTTGGAAAACAAAAAGCATTCGATTAGTTGAGGAAGTTAGCATTTAATGCTTTTGACACAAAAGTGTTTTTTTTGTTAATTTTGATGTTAATCCATGTTTAAGCAGCTGAAACATATTCATACAAGTGATTAGTAATATAATGAATCAATTAGAAGTGGAAAGAACATGTTTAAGAGTTATTTGAATGAGTATTGAAAAATATGAGGCGATGTTCTAAAATAAACATTGCATCACTTGACTGTTCACATGAGTGATTTGACTTTGTGCTTTAAAGTACGTTTTTGGAAAGGTAACATATCACTCTCTGATTCACTGGAGTGATGTGGAAGTGATGACCAAGTATAAGGCCACTCAGGTGCTCACTGTTGGATATAAAGCGATCTAAACATGTTCAAACCTAAATTAACATTTAGATCAATGCGGAAAAATAAAATAGAGATCATGGATACCTCCACCCATTGATTTGTTTCAAATGAAGAAGAGATGAACTCGGGTTTTGGCTCTTCTAAGTCTTCTCTCTCACTCGTAGATGGTGTGTCTTCTAAAACGTAAGAGCGACTCGGGGGACCAAAACCTTATACACGCCGAATTCCAACTTCCGGCCATCACGTAGATGAATGCCATTAATGTGTAATAATTGGCAATTTTGCGTATTGAATGAGCCGTTATCGAATTGATTGGTATGTTACAAAACCGGAATTAATGTGAGCCACTTAATAGAATTAATGGAATATTTTCAAAATTAAATATATACTAATGTAATAATTAAAATTCCAACATTCTCCCACTTGGTCCACACACTTCAAAGATATATCTTCGAGAAACAAAATGCATGTATCATAGCGATAGATCCTCTTAAAGCGAGTAATATCTTCCATGTATCACAGTGCATCATGTTTCCCAAACCCATGTAACTTAATGAATAAACCCTACGTTCATTCTAGGTCCAAACTTAATGATATTTCTCAAATTAAACAAACAATTGAATGTGTACGCAAACTAAAATGAGAAAACATCGCAAATAGAGTTTTATAAATAACATCGTTCTTACAACGAAAATCATATAAAGGAACCAAGTCCCATTCTTTCTGCATGATCCTAAAATTTCAATGTAGGCATGCTTTTAGTTAAAGGATCAGCAATCATCAATTCAGTGCTCATGTGTTTAATAACCACTGTTTTATTTTCAACACGCTCTTTTATGGCTAGACACTCAATGTCGATATGCTTGATTCGACTACCACCTTTATTGTTCTTAGCCATAAAAACAACAGCTGAATTATCATAATATAATCTCAATAGCCCAGAAATTGGATCCATAATTCTAAGCCGAGAAATGAAACTATTCATTCATAAACCATTGAGGTAGCCTTAAAACAAGATACAAACTCAACTTACATAGTGGAAGTAGCAATTAAAGATTGCTTTTTATTACTTCATGATACAACTCTATTGGCTAGCATGAAAATATATCCTGAAGCGGATTTTCTTAAGTAAATGCAGCCAGCATAATCTGAATTGTGGTAACCAGTCACTTCCAAATTGTCAATTCATTTGTATTTAAGCATGTACTCTTTAGTCCCTCAAAGGTATCTCAATACTTTCTTTGCAGCTCTCCAGTGGTTTATACCTGGATTACTCTGATATCTCCCTAGCATTCCAACAACAAAAGCAATATCAGGTCTGGTACAGACCTGAGCATACATAAGGCTTCCTACAGCTGAAGCATAAGGGATGTTTTTCATTTGTTCCCTCTCAAAATCATTCTTTGGACACTAGTTCAGATTGAACCCGTCACCTTTCACAATGGGAGCTGCACTTTGTGAACAATGCCTCATCCGAAATCTTTCTAAAACTTTGTTGATATAGGTCTCTTGAGACAAACCTAGAACACCTCTACGTTTGTCTCTTTGTATCTTAATGCCAATGACATAAGATGCATCTCCCATATCCCGCATATCAAAGCTTTTAGAGAGGAATTGTTTTACTTCATACAATAAGCCATTGTCATTAGTTTCAAGCAAAATATCATCCACATATAGAATTAGGAGACAAATCTTGCTCCCACTGACCTTCTAGTATATACACTCATCCATAACGTTCTCCACAAAGCCAAATGAAGAGATAACTTCATGAAATTTTAAATACCATTGCCGAGAAGCTTGTTTCAATCCATATATGGATTTCCTGAGCTTGCACACCAAATGCTCACCATCACTAGAGGAAAATCCTTTTGGTTGTTTCATGTACACCTCTTCCTCTAGTTCTCCATCGAGAAAGGATGTTTTCACATCCATTTGTTGCAACTCCAAATCAAAATGTGCAACTAATGCTAGAATGATGCGAAGAGAATCTTTCTTAGATACAGGAGAAAAAGTCTCCTTGTAGTCGATTCCTTCTCTTTGAGTGAATCCTTTAGCAACGAGTCTTGCTTTATGTCTGTCAAGGTTGCCCAATGAATCTCTCTTTGTTTTGAAGACCCATTTACAACCAATGGCCTTCACACCATCAGACAACTCAACAAGATCCCAAACACTATTGGATGCCATAGAATTCATCTCATCCTTCATAGCATCATGCCATGATTTCGATTCTCTACAGTTCATGGCTTGTGAAAACGTTCCAGGATCATTTTCAGCTCCTATATTATAGTCAGATTCTTGCAGGTACACAATGTATTCACTAGGTATCGCTGATCTTCTTGGTCTAGTAGATCTTCTTAATGTTTTTTCATTATCTTCTTGAGGAACTTGTTGTTCAACTGGTTGTTCAACATTTTCTTGTTGTTCCTCATCAACAACTTGATCTACTGGATCAATATCAGCAGGTTATAAATCTTGAATGATTGATTGTACAATATTCGGTTGAACCAAAGGAACATTGTGAACAACCAATCTTAAACTTGAAGTGGAAGGTTGAGCATTTGAATAATCTTTATTAGAAACAAGGTTTCGAAATTGATTACTCCCACTGATCAAGTCATATTCAAGAAATTCTTCCATTTGCATTTTCAGCCTTCGCTCCTCTTGAACACATATGGTCAAACGTTTATTGATTGACCATTTATCCTTATGTGTGTTGCAGGATATCCTAAAGGGTCTATATGGCTGTGGAAGAGTGTTCAGAATATAGTGTACAAAGAAATAATGAGACATATCAACCTCAAGTGATTTCAGTTGAGCTGTAATGTCCCTCATCTGTATGATGTGCTTACACACATCTTTTACTGTAGTGAGTCTCAAGGATGAAAACTTCATAATTAGGGTGCCGACAAGTGTCTTATCTGAAGTAACAAATTGCTCATCAATTTCCTTCAGAAGTGGCCTAATTTTGTTATGCTGTTCGACAGGACCACGAATGCCAGCAGAGATTGAGGTCTTTATGAATATAACTAAGAGGTGATTAGATCGATCCCACTTTTCATACAAATCAATCTCATCTGGAGTGTTGGTCTCAGTGATAGAAGGTGGTTCATATTTCCTAATAGCATAACTATTGTCCATCCACCTCAAATGAATGATACTTTATAGTTATCACCCCAATTCGAGAATGTCACATTTCATATCAGAGAAATTCGCAGGTTGTATGACTGCATAGTATTGAACATACATGCTTATAACTAAAATTTGAGACTAATAATATATCATGTTTTACCAATGTAAATCATGCTTAAAAACCATGAATCTACTGACATACAACTTGCCTGTGGGCTAAAGTTATAATTCAATTAGATCCATATATACCTTTATGATAAAATCATCAAATTATTTCCTTATTTTTAATTCTTGTGGGTACATTAAGAACATAATTTGATATTCTATCTCAATTTATCATATAAATTTGTATCACTAAAGTCTACCTGTGGGCAAAGACATTAGCATAGCATGAATTTATCTCGAATTGATGAAACTAGAATGCAGTTATATCCTCTAATACCTGTGGGCTACTTAGAAAATATAAAGCCGTTCCATTCCACCCTAATTAAATCTATGATCATAATTATCTACCTGTGGGCAAGGATTAATTATAACTACACATTTAATTACAATGGATGTCTTTAAATCTTTATGTGATGTATTTTGTTCGTTAGAGCAAAATAGAGTGTATGTGCCTAGTAAGGATGTTTTGGCTACTCCTTGATTCTACATACTCATCACAAAGACATCACATCATTGTGTATATCAAATTTACATATAATCATAATTTTGATATGGTATAACCTTATGTGATCAAATATGCATACAACATGTGCATAAGGATAGATATTGTAGCTATTCCTTAAGTAAAATATGTATGCTAATCACTATTGTCAAATATGTACAATCTAGATACGATACACACAATGTCAATAGGAATCTTAAATTAATTAATTTAATCAAATAAATCTTTACATTTATTCACCTTCCAGAGATTGATATTCTAAAATCCATATATGATTATTTATGCATGTTAGAAGAGGGTGTTGTAGCTGCCACTCTAGCACGCAAGTTAATCACAAATATCAATATTGTGCACTTAAATTCTATATATGCACAGCTTCATGGAGGATTTAACCAATTAATTTAATCAACATAAATGACTAAATACAATCCTCCTACTTTGATTAAATTAATAGTCCTTAAAATGCATACTAAACACCAATATTAACCATGTGCATTTAGATTTCAAAATATGCATAAATATTTAATGAGAATCTAATTGATTAATTTAATCAACATAATGTGATTAAATAATCAATGACAAAATTCTCCCACTATTTTGTGCAAATAAATCTAATATATGCACATCTTAATGGAGGGATTAATTGATTAGTTAAATAATCAAATCAAAAGAAAAATCCTCCCACTGTTTTATGTACCCAAAAATTGTTTAAACAATTAATTTTGGCACTTTTCATCTTGAATTAAGTATTACAAAATTTTGAGCAGTTAAATAATTATCTAAAGTCAATTTTCCAAATATTTAGACAATTAAATAACTTATAAAATAATTTTGTAAACCTTTTCATAATATGAAAAGAAAAAAAATGCCAAAATCAATCCTTTTCTTAATTTAAACAATCAAATGTGATGTAATCAAAATTATACATAAAACACATGTTAATTTAGCAAACAATGACTAAAGTATTTTAACTCACAATTCATTTATGTAGATTAAAATTTCAAAGCCCAAAGCACAAATGTTCTTTCAATCATCCTTGTGCCCAAAACGTGATATTCATTTTGCCTTGGCACATATACTAAATGCCAGCCATAAAGCCATACATATAATGGATTCTAATGCATCTGGTCCCACTCAGAAATCATTCAAATCCCATTTGACTTTGAAAATGAATAAATCATTTAAAATTAATAATGATTCAACTCTTGCTATATGTGTATGCGTGGCTCGGATCGCAAAGCGCTAGCCTTTAGGTGCCATACATTCACTTGTCCCGAGTTCGAAACCCCTCCGGACCCTTTTGAAAATTATTGCTAATAAAAAAAAAAAGAATAGTTTAAATAAAATAAAAACTTAATTCCAAACACAGGAGAGTCCACGGCCCAACTGGTGGAACACTATCATTCAGGTGTTGCACTCTCCCACAGGTCTCGGGTTCAAAATGTACAGGGACCCATTTTTGCGTTTTTTTTGTCATCTTCCCCATAATCGGATCCCTAATACCCATATCTCAACCCGGATCTCGTTGCCCGATCCGCAAATGCAGATCCCCTTTTTCGGCAACTCTGTGTGGCTTTACCGGTAGCTCCAATCGCGAGATCTCGAATTCGACGGGAAGGATCGTGGTCTGCTATGATCGAGATGCCACCGTGATCTCAAATGACCCCCGCTGGAAACGAGTACTTCAGATCCAGTTTTCTGGCAATCCTTATGCCGTTGTGGTCCATATTTCACGGCGATTCTCGTGCAATCGGGAAGTTCGAAGGATGGTGATTTTCATGCAACAATGACCGAAAATAATCACTAAAAATTAATAATTATCCAGAACAATATGCTCAATATAATCACACAATCGAAAAATCGAGATTCCGATGGCAGCGTTCATGGATAATCAAGCAAAATCCAGATCGAAAGGATATACGCAAATAGGAGCTCAGATCCAGATCAAAGAAAAATCACAGATCTGAACCAAGAAGTTTTCAGATTCTTCCCATAAAAGAGACGTTTAGCAACTCAAAAGAATCCAAGAAACCCATACTGAGATTAAGAACAATTAGTTTCAAATGAAAAAATCTCAGATCAAAAATCAATTAATATATATATTGATTCCAGAGAACAAAGGCCACAAAAATATTTCCAGAAAATCCTGATCGATAACATATTCAAATATATAATATGTATCTCGAAACTAGGATTCAAAGCTTCAAGAAATATCAATAGAGAGACAATGAACAACTTGTTGTTGTTGTTTTTTTTTTTTTAAAAAAATTTAATATATGTTTGAATGATTGTCCACCCTTAATACATTAAGGTTGAACTTCGTAATGAGATGAGGGATGAATGGTGAAATGATTGTTTAGTGCCTTATATTGAAAAAAGATGTATTTGATAGCATTGATAATAAGACAATTATGATGGAATTCTAAAAAATAAGGCCTAGAAGGATGATATTATAATTATTTTTATTGTAATATACTTTTTTTTATTAAAATATATGTACTTGAACTTATTGAGTGCCTACCCTTCATTGTAATTTATGTAGCTGTATTTATTTCTAACAGTATTTAGCCTTACTTTTCTAAATGTCAGGTTTGTAAAATAATTGTCTCTTTTATTACATAATCAATATTCATTTTCATAAATATTTTTTTGATATATTTTTTTGTGTTTTAATGCATCTAAAACTTTCCTTTTTTAAAAAAAAAAAAAAAAAAAAAATTCAGGGGCGCTGCCCTCGAATCCCCCCGCCAGTTGTGCCCCCTTCCGTAATTTTCTGGGTCTGCCCCTATATGTCTTGACGAGCCAAAGTGAGAGAATCATACTAAGGAGGTGTTAGGATCCATACACGCAGCGGAGGGATTTCATCCTTTAAAACTTAAAAATCCCATAGGAGGAGCTATCAATGATGTTTAAATCGGGTTAGAAAAGAACCGTACATTTCAAACTCGTAAGCGTCTCGTTCAATTCGAACTCGTGTGCGTCCTACTCGTTCAACAAGAGCTGACTCTATGAATCCACTCCCTCTACCAGTATCCACACCGAACAGCGCTCCAACATAGAGACGGCGAGCTAGCGCCTTCAAGCTTTGTGTCTCACGTCTCTCCTCTAGGGTTTCTCTTTTGCGGCTTTTCTAATACGTCTTGCAAATTGTTTCGTAGGTTTTTTTAAAACCCAAAAGGCATATTATATATTCAAAATTAATCCTTATTAATCTTGAAATTCAAATTTGGATTAAAATAATATATTAATTAAATCTATCTAATAGATCTAATCTAATCTATTTATTTAATCCAAATTAAAAGCCACTGATTTAATTTATCTCTATAAATTAAATTTGAGATATGATATCTATTTATTTAATTAAATCGAGATACTATATCTCAATTCAAATTAAATCAGATATATGATATCTCTATACGAAAATTAAATCCGAGATACAATATCTTTATTTGTTTTAGATATTTAATTTATCAAATAAATTTAATACAAAACAAATATTATATAATAATAATATTATAATCTATATTAATAATATCATCACTATTTAATTTAGAATTTATAATATAATATAATATAATATAATATATATATATATATACATACATATATCCATCCTAGATTAAACAATGTATTCATTAAATCTCAGACATATCTAAGATTCAATGAATCTAAACACTATTGCTCGTGTTGGGCTATTCTTGTGTGCGACCTTGCAGGTCTACATGAGATTGGAAGTAGACTAATACTGTACCAGCCCACAAGTTGCAAGCGGCCTCTAGCAAGATATTGCGACTACCCAATTCATATGGGGATCGTTGGTACGATACAACCTATCATACAATCATGTCACGTCTTTTTTGTCATGCGATAATTTGGTCAAGGATGAAGCATGGATAATGTCAACCTCCTGTTCTTGACCATTACTTTCTCGATTCCTGAGTAGTCTAACAATTGAAATGAAAACTCCTTTCCATCATAGTATGACCATACATTTCTCAGACTTACTCATTGAGGGGCCCAATATTATCTCTCTACAAATGTGAGGGACAAATTCCATCTTGACCATTTACATCCCTCTGCATGAAAACTACTGATCCCGATTACCCGGTCAGAGGTGACTTTGACTAGGTCAAAGATCAGCGACTCTCATGTAGGAATCCATGATGATCTCAGGTCAAAGGGTGTTGTGACGCAGTTATACATGAGATAAGCTTATTACTAAATCCATGTAGCTTTTTCATAGTGGGTCGGTCCAGCACCTTGTATTCTTACAAGTGCCAATGACTTTGATTTGTATCTCCATACCTCATCAAAGTCATATTGGTCTTACTTCATCTTTGCTCCCGTGTAGATGACCGACCAGGGACATTTAGGATAATCTATAAGATATATCCAAGGATACAGTTATCCCTATAAACATGCAAATGAAATGATAATTAAATGGAGAATACTTTAAATGACATGAACGTTTTAAAGTACAATGACTTGCCCTTAGGGCATAATTTCCAACAGGAGGGGCATGATAGATACTCTAAGCTACTCAGTGACCTCAATCGCCTCATTAACATAGTCACTAGAGTGGTGAGATTGATGATCATTAGAAGTTTGGGAAGGACAACGAGATTGAATTACTGGATCCTCGTGAGGAAGATCACCAAAAATAATAAGATTAGTACTGAGAGGTTCAGAGATATGTTGATAAAGATCATAATCAAGAGTAATGGCATTAAAATGGGTGGAAGTGGCTGGATCATGTATTGAGAACAAGAAATTGCTATAAGAAGGGGCAAAAAAAAAAAAAAAAAGTTTTGGCTCAGCGGTAGCAAGTTGTGAAGATACAAGAGCATATATTCTATTGTTAGTTCTCATGTTTTTGATGTTTTGATGATAACAATTATAATGTAATTAAATCTTAATTTCGATGAAAATTTGAAGTTTCAAGTTGCCTCTAGTCAAATAATAAATGCCTCGAGTTATATGCTTCAATTTCAAATGTTTTCTCTTTGCTACCTTGAGGTAAATATGTTTTGACATAGAGTTAATAAGTGTTGAAAGGATTTGCCTCTAGGTAAATTGTTTATACCTTAAGTTACCCAACTTAATAGATTTAAATTCTTTTTCGTGCTCCCGAGGTGCCTCGAGTTAATTGTTTAAATGCCTTGAGGTAATTGATTCATTATTTAAATTGTTTATCTCTGGAAGCATGAGTACCTCGAGTTAAATATTTATTGACTCAAGTCACCATGACTCAAGGCAATCTTCCCAGAGGCCTCTTTCAACTCGATAAAAGGTGTTGCCTCTAGTCAAATATTTCTTGCCTCTAGTCACCATGACTCAAGGCATATCATGATGACTCAAGGCAATTCTTCCAAAAAACTCTTTAACGTGATAAACCTTTTTGCCTCTAGTTAAAAAGTTATTTGCCTCTAGTCACCATGACTTTAGGCATTTATGTCATGCCTCCAGTTAAATATCTTTTGCGCCTTTTTAAACTCTGGAACCATGCATGCCTCGAGTCATGCCTCAAGTCATGGTAACTCAAGGCATCAAATGTATGACTCAAGGCAAATCTTCTTCTTGACATTTTTTCAACTAACATCTTTTATATGATTTATGCCTCGAGTCATTCAAGCTTGCCTTTAGTCATAATGCCTCTAAGCAACCTGTTTTTAACTAGAGTCATATTTCTCCGATTTTCAAATCAACGTCTCTGGAAATCTAAATCAACTAATTTGATTTGATTTCTTCAAATCATCACTCATTACTATTCTTAAATGCTTTTAATCAGTTTGCTAAATGAGTTTCAGATGATTAAATCTCGGATTAACAACAAATTGTTGAAAAGCAGTTTGTATGTCAGAACGCATTAAATACAGTTACCATATCAAGACACAATCTCAACAACCATTCTTCTGAACATTCGAAAGACATTCCTGCTATTCCTATCTCGCAATAAATGCTATTTTACAATTGGAAAAATAGAAGGAATGAAATGGTGATGGTAGAAATCCACTTGGATCATTAATAGCGAAAGTGTTAACTAAGCTTTATCTATCTAATGGCTATATTTAAGAGTCACAATGGTTAATCTTCAAGCTTCACCAACGGTCATTAATTGCAACATCTATAAATACCAGAAGTATTGAATTCGCTACCTACCAAAACGTTGTGCATTCAATTCGAAATTATTGCAATCTACTGTTTCATTAACTTCGCTTAATATCTTCAGATATTTCTGTCTACTTCAGTGCTTATCATTTATTTACTTAGTGAGGAGTTAAACACTATTTGATTATCTTAGTTGTTAAATCTTAAGGTTGTGGAACCTTAAGTGTGGGTGTACGATTACAACTTGTAAGGGGAGTGAGTCCTAGTATGAGACGATCATCCTAAGTACAGAGTGTGTAATTGTATTTGTGTTTGAAAGATAGTGGAAATCCCAGAGAGTTTCTGGGGACTGGACGTAGGTCAAGAGTTGGACCGAACCAGTATAAACTCTTATGTTAATTGTTCTTCTCTCAGTCTCTATTTTATGTTCTTGAGCTTTAGTGAAAGAATTTTTATAATCACCTATTCACCCTCCTCTAGGTGATATTCCATCTTCATCTATGACCAAAGGACTTCAACATACTTTTAAGCTTCAACGTCAATCTTGTTAAAGCTTCTCGTTGAGCAAATAGATTCTTGAAATTATGATTCACTATCTCACATAATTGCCTCATCTTGTCATCCATATAAACTTAGCATTAGTAGAGGTCATATTGATATGGAAACCTTGAAGTACTTCCTTGAGAAATAATTGAATTGTAGAGCCAAGGAAAGATGGAGCTGGGGGTCTACCTTAAGCAGAAGATTGAGTATCATCTATCTTAGTTCTCTTCCTTTACCTTGGAGTGGTGGCTAGAAGATGTGGCTAGGGCAGGTTTATCTTTAACTTCTGAATATGCAACCTACCAAAATGTGGAAGTCTCACCAAGGATTCATTGGGCTTAAAGTACCAGATCTTGTTTACCTTCAAGAAGAAAGAGATAAACTATGGATAAGTCATAGGTGTAGACTTGGTTAGAAATTTTTTAGTGAATCAATAATTGCAAAAAATCCCAAACTAAGCACTATCAACTATCGAACAATATGTTTGAGGATTTGAGGAGATTTATGATGTAATCCAAGGTGAAAATGAAGGGGTTTTGATCGGTAATAAGTGGGGAATGTTTATGGAAAAGATTTGAGTAAAGTACTAGGAGTGAATCTTCGAGTGGAGTGATGAAAATGATGTTGTGAAGGGGTTTTAAGAAGTGGTCTTGAACATCACTCGAGTGATTATACTCGACGATCACTCAAGTGCTCATTAAGTGATGCTACTCACAAGCACTTAAATAGTTTAGATTATGATACCTGATTGAACCATATTTTATATGAATTTTCATAATTAAATTGGGATTCTTAATGTATTTTGTCTCAGTTGTTGAGCTTAAAATGTCTTTCTTGTAATAAATTGATATTAAGAGTAAACACTTTAAGTTAGGGCTAAAAAGGGTAAAATTGTCAAAAAATGTAATTACTCTTAATTATTGATTTTTATGAGAATATTTAATGTTAGATTAATTGGTTTAAATTGTAGGAGGTCGAAAAGATTAAATCAAATTTAAAAATGAAAGTTTTAATTCAAGTTATAAAGTTTGCAATTTAGTCCCTACTCCAGAAGTTTTAAAGTTTTCACTTTGATCCCTGCAGCTAAACTATGCGTTTTGGGCTATTGATTATTAGGTTTTCTCATTGATTCAAACCAGTAGACCCGTGAGAGCTGAGAGAAACTCGACACAATTAATGATTAAAAGAGAATCAAAGCGCTGCGAACAGAGTCGCCTTCACACGCCTGGACCACGCCTCAGCAACTTGGACCTTCCCTTATTCCATTCTTCTTCCTCTCGCCGGCGGCATCACCCCACCACCATCGCCGGCGAGCTTCATCGTCCCCATTCCCTGTTTCCAAAACCGACAACCCATCTTTAAATTCCAGATTTGCCTTACACTCAATTTCAATAGGTTTTCACGTCCGAAGGAAGCAGTAGCTAAGCTAAAGTGAAACCAATGCGTGGTCGAGGGGTTTTTGCTTCTTTTGATGGGGGATTTTGCTTGAGCTAAAGGCACTACATAGGGGAGTTATTACTGTCATTCCATAGTCTAGATTTATATATACTGATTGCCTAGATTTAGGAATTGTTGTGTATAATTCTAAAACTGAGATTGATGATTATTGTCTCTATTGGTTTGACATTTGTGATTGAGATTGGATTTGTAGTATGAAAATTATATGTATTTGAATTGCTTCATGGTTGCAAAGAGACTAAGTTGATTAGCTTGATATTGTCTAATTAATTCAGTTGATTTGTGCATTTGAGGGATTGATCAGTACTCAATTTCAAGAAGACTCATGTTTACATTATTCCAATCTTAATTACGCATTAAGTGGTTTTAAAAAATTTCTTAAGAGCTAGTAGTTAGCTACGATCGTAGGAGCTACTATTAATTGAGAATATTGGACTTAAGTGATATCTTGAGGTTTATCTAATTAAGACTTAATGATTTTTAACTCCCATACTTTTTGAGCAAAGATAGTCACTTCTTCAAACACTCAAGAGCATCCATTATTTGTATTTCCATTTTAGTTACCATTTAATTAAATTGCATTGCTATTTTAGTTTATTAATCTAAAAATCCAAAACCCAATCCCCCATTGTTTTCTTTGCATTTGCATGACATTTAGATTACTTAGGATTCAATAAAAAGATCCTCGAAAAGAGAGAACAATCCTAGGTTTGCCTATACGCAATCCTTGGTTAATTGTTGATTGTAGACCCCAAGGCTAATGACAAAATTAAAGGTCCTCATACCTCACTCAACTTTTTATCCTATGTAGTCCAATCAATCATTTTCCTTTGATTCAAACCTCTTGAATTGATTTCTAGCAATAATTACTGGCTACACTCACTTAGTGATGATGAACACTCGAGTAATGTATCACTATGCATTTTCTCCAAGAAGATTATGTCACTTGATTGGGCACTCGGGTGTGTAACATTCTTCATTTTACTTAACAAAATAACTATATATTAGTTTGATCAATAACTTAATAATGTTTCAACATTTAATAAAATATCCAAAATAAACCAGAGTATGTAAAATGACCCCTAACGTGACAATATACAATCATCCAACATATACCCCAAAAGGCAGAAGTGCTACTTTCGGCAGAAGTAGCCTAAGCTTCCAAGGTCTTCCTTGATGGACCCGCACGGGAGCTATCACTTGAAAAATATTGGTAACCATCAATCCACCTTGTTACACATACTAATATGTGCTCATGAGGTATCAAGTGGAACAATATATATAACAAGGGTATTAAAAATATAATTCACTATTATACACGTCACAAATTTCATGTCATGAATTCTGTATCAAAATTCTGTATCACAATTTTTATTAATACAATTCCCAAGATGCCACCCATCAATCCAACCGAACCACCTTATTTTCGCGACTAGACCTATGGGCTAAGTTACCCACCATGTTATCGGGCTACTCAAAAGCTCATTTGGTCAAGTGATGAGGACCAGCCAAAATTCCCAGAGCACATTGATAATTGAATATTTTATACACTTCTTTTTATCTCTTGATTAATAATTTAGGACTCTTTAGTTAATAAATAATGACTTTTATACTTATTTGGGCTTTGGGCCTTTGATTATAGTTTAGCTATTATTTAATAATAAATTCTAGTTTTACATTGCTTCACTATTTTTACCATAACTCTTGAACCAGACATCGGATTTGCCTCATTTTTGTCTCATATTTCAGATGATTCAGAGAGCTACAATTGTTGTGAAGACATGAAGAGCAAATTCGGACAAGAGGGTGGTTGATTTTGGAGCTGAAGTCATATGTATTTTTGGATTTCAGTTGGGCTCGAATTTTGTAATTAAAGCCCATTTTATTTTAACTTCGTTTTGGGCTGACCCATTTCCATTTTAGGTTTAGGTTTAAGTTAGATGGCAGCCACAAACATTCAGTCATACAAGTTTTTAGACAGTTTTAGATTAAATACAGAAGTATTATTTTCTCTCAACTGTTCTTCATCTGTTCATCGTGTTCTTCGTGTTCATGATGAACTTCTTCATTTCTGTTCGATTTTCATTCTGCATAACCATGACTAGCTAAGCTAATTTGGGTTTCTAAATCCTAACAAATTTCATCTGATGTCAAGAGGCATAAACTATCCATCACACTTTGTAAGACAAAAATTGGAGAATTTTACATAAAACCAAAGTTTCAACCACCAAACTCATTACAATTTTAAATAAAGCTAATCAATGAAATTGGACTACTCAATGATTTATGAATTAAAGAAACTATCCTTGCCAGTTTAACCAAATCATAAAAATCTTTCTGCTGTTTATAGTGGCTGGTTATAAAAATATATCTTTATGCTATTTTGAAATCATAGATAAAACTACTACTACATGTGTTTTTCATAAGGAGTAAAAACTTGGGAAAATAATAAGAAATGAAAAAGGGGTGTTTTTTTTTTTGGTTTAGAGATGAGGGAGTATAAATACCAGGCTCGAACTCGCAATCCCCAAGAATCAATGAAGAATGACCCAGAAGGCTGAGAGGGAGAGTGGTAAAGGAAAAAATGGGGGGGGGGGGTGTTTTTCATGAGTAAAACCGGGAAAAGAATAAGAAATGAAAAGGGCTCATTCGAACCAATGACCTCATGATCTATGATCAAATGCTCTACCGCTGAGCTATGGGTCCATTGATGCTAACACAATTCAGCTAAATAATATATATATTTCAAAATTTTGTGGGTGCACTTGCACCCATAGGCACAAGTGTGACTCCGCCACTGATTTCAGTTGAGCAAAATAATATGTTGGATGCAACCGAATCATCTGATGCTAACTATTCATGAATATCTTGCCTAAAAGAACATCATATTTCTAAATTCTGGAACGAATATGCCTTTTTTCTCGCTTGGTTTAGTTTGAAATTATGTTCACAAACTGTTTGCTATATTTCTCGTGGCTACCCTATAGAATATATGGGTTAATTATCAAGTCTTCTGTGTTATGTATTGGCATATGCTATTTTCCCCCCTTTGCGACTATCGTCTTTATTGCTACAGTCCCAATGCTAAAAATTCTTATATTATTGTTCCAATTTTTTTTTTTTAAAATTTTAGGAAAGCAACGCAGGTAGCGAGAATATTACATGAAACAAGGCTCCTTGAAGGATTCAATGAGATGGATGTTATGAACGAAATAGGTTTCTTTCTCAGACATCTCACTGAGGTTGATTTTCCTTTCATTGAGGTAGTTTTTCACCTTCTCTGTTGCTCTTGATAGTACTGGGTTTTTTTGTGTTCTCTTTGTGTCTTCGTGTTTTGGCTGGTCAACTAAGAGCGTCTGCGGGAAGGCCAGCTGAACTTCTAAAAGCCACCTAGCAGTCTTCATTTAACACCTAAACGAAAGTTTGATGACAACTGACGGCATTGTGGGTTTTAAAACATTTCAGTTGTTTGTTGGTATTATTGGTACCCTCAAAACTTTTTTGTGCCAGATGCTCCTAGCCTAATAGTTTGTTGGCCAATTTGTTCCTTAACCCTTTGATAAAATATGTTGGAATTTATTCACATTGGGAAGCAGAGGATAGATTTAGTAAATTGTTATATTCTCCATATTATCCTACACAAGAAGAAAAGGGCTACATTTTGATTTACTATGAAAGAGCACAACAAAGCCGATATAATGCTATAACATAGGGCATCTTTATTTTGCCTTCATAAGACAATGAAACCACAATGCGGTAGCATCGTAAATGATGCAGAGTTATACGCCTCTTTACGCTGATCTTTCCTCGAGGGTTTTTAGAAATTAAACACAGGTAATCAAGTTGGATGTTTAGACGGCGGTTGAATTGACGAAGATGGAAACAGAAGCTGAGGAGAATCAAATAGAAGATTTCCAGAATCCTGCAGAATTAAAGAGGATCAATCAATGGAATCTTGGGAGTCGAACTTAATAGATTTCAAAAGCCCAGCTCACTGGACACACGACGTGAAAGATCTGGCTTATAAGAAGAAAGCGTGGTTAAACATAAAAATGTAGTCAAAGTCGTGACGAGTCAGAGAGTCAGTGCAAATTCTATCCGACTTGACTTACGTCGAGAGATCAAGATTCATCAAGAGAAAGCTCCATAAAAGACCCAATCCTTTCCGAAGTTAGACGGGGTTGTAGAAACGTAGAGACGTTACATGACAGGGCGTTCCCTATGCCTCGATCACTCCAACAAGCTTGTCTATTTTTACTTTCTTTAATCTTTCCAGGGGTTGTTCTACCGTAATCTATATTTTATTTTCCCTATTAGTCATGAACTGATTTTCGTTGGCTGAGCGAGGATGGATTTCTATGTTTTAGAATGAACCCGGTTTACTATGTTTTCAATTCAATAATTCAGTTTGTTCAATTGTGATTTAACGTCTTGTCTATTAGTTGGATGCTAAGAGGATAGATAAGTGGCCTCGACTTACTGGAAGGGAGTTGAGGTTAAACCTCTGTTGAACAGTGTGTGCTAAGCGAGCCTATGCCGGGCTTGACTTACTAGAAGAGAGTCGAGGTTATAAATAAACATAGTTTTTCATTAATTTATATTATATTTTTATGTTGCCCAAAGGCATCATCAATACATTGACTAAAAACATTTTACATTATAAGAAAAAAACCTCAACCTTCCTCCTCATTGCCAGAGGTAGAGTAAGAAGAAGAGGAAGGGGAAGAGGGCTCATCCGAAAGATTGTACTTGATGTCATTGGCATTGAGTACAAGGTTAAGCTTATTGTTGACAGTGCGTAGAAGCATGAAGAGTCTTTCAAGCCATCTCTTTATGTGATCTACCCTCTCATAGAGGTGCTAGAGAAGCTACCTCGCTGAAGGTAGAGGAGAAGGTGGGGGAACAGATTGTAGAAGAGGAGGAAGAAAAGGAGGACAAACAGAAGAAACCCTCACATGTACCATATTGAGAGAGGAGAGAAAATGAGCTAAATTTGAAGAAACGAAAGCAATAAGGAGTTTAATCTATAAGGTGGATGAAGATTACATTTATTGAAGTGGCCATAGATTTCAAAGAGACATGTAGTTGAGAAGTTTATGGTGTTAAGTTGTACCAATATTTACAAAAATGCCATTGATCATACTTTTTAAACGATCTCCGCCTATAGAGGCCTAGATGTGATGGTCTTATAAGCTTTTTTTTTCTAGTAGTGTAAATATCAATAATGGGTGGCATGTGAGCCACCCACCATTTGAAGTTTAAACCCCTTTAATATTAAGGATATGCAAAAGGGATCCGGGACTAGGCCTAAAACGTTTAGGGGTGCAAAACGAAAACGCGGTGCGGGTTTAAATAAATTCATAGAGTAGGGCATGCCCATCCTTAAATGACAGCGTTTGGGATGTGTCAACCTACTTTTTTTAAAATTTTTTTAATGCTTTTTGATTTATTTGGATTAAGTTGTATTCTGCTCCCTGAAGTATTTTTGCAGTAGCATCAAGTATTCCAAATGAATTAATTTCTAGTATATCACGCATTCTAAAATAATTTTATAGTAGGATCAATATTTGAAATCAATTAAATTTTAGTACTCCCAACACATTGACTTTTTTTTGTCCAATAGCGCCTAGTATTCCAAATTAGTTAATTTTTAGTATATCAAGTATCCCATAATATTTTCCTTGCAGTTCCCAATATCCTAAAATGTTTTTTAGTAGCACCTAGTATCCCAAATTAATTAATTTTTTGTACACCTAGCACTCACTAACTAAAAAAACACTTCATGGTTGCTAAACACAACTTTTGAAATAGTTTAGGTTACTGAGTGTCACTATAAAAAAACTTCAAGGTGCTAAATATAATTTAACACAAAGAACGATTGGAAAAAAGTTTAAAAAAGAAAAAGAAACATAGGTTTCTAATCCCCAGTTTAAGGGATGAGCATTACCCGCTCATTCCATGGATGAGCAGGTGGATTCTGATATTACCTCCTTGCTTTTTTTTTTTTTTTTTTTTTTTTTTGGGTAAGTCAACTTTCTCCTATTTTTTTTTTAATTATTTTTCTCTTTTTGACAATTTTGATGATGAAAAATTAGAGAATCATATATTCGAAAAACAGGGAGTGACTTCTCTCCCATACCTTTCCTCTCCTTTACTTATTGATAATTGAATATTTTATACACTTCTTTTTATCTATTGATTAATAATTTAGGACTCTTTAGTTAATAGATAATGGCTTTTATATTTATTTGGGCTTTGGGCCTTTGATTATATTTTAGCCATTATTTAATAATAAATTCTAGTTTTACATTGCTTCACTATTTTTACCATAACTCTTGAACCAGACATCGGATTTGCCTCATTTTTGTCTCATATTTTAGATGATTCAGAGAGCTACAATTGTTATGAAGAAATGAAGAGCAAATTTGGACAAGAGGGTGGTCGATTTTGGAGCCGAAGTCATATGTATTTTTGGATTTCAGTTGGGCTTGAATTTTGTAATTAAAGCCCATTTTATTTTAATTTCATTTTGGGTTTTCTCTCAACTGTTCTTCATCTGTTCATCGTGTTCATAATGAACTTCTTCATTTCTGTTCGATTTTCGTTCTGCATAACCATGACTAGCTAAGCTACCTTTGTGATTGACCCATGGATTGAGGATTCTACTATCCAGAGGACTCGTTCTTAATGGTAACAAATTCGTTTCTCTTTTGTAATTTCAGATTCGATTTACTTTCGGATTGGGTTTTAGATTTAATGCCCAGATTGACATTTCCCAAGGACGTAGTTCAAACTAGGTTAAAGTATTACTGTGCGATCGTACGAGATACGCCATCGATTCGAACAAATTCCGAACGATTATTGGTGAGGGAATCCTTGGGCAAATGCGAGATTTCGGTTTGTCCAGTCGATCACGAGTTCGGTTATAAATCTTTTTTCGTCCGAGGAAGGAAGTGGTGGAATTCGAAATCCTGGGTTAATCTTCTCGTTTATCCGTTTAACTGTGTTTACTTCGTTCGTTTATGTTATTTCGTTTTTATTCTCTTTGAATCAAAACCCTCATTTTTTACTATTTTATTGCTGTTCGAATTGAACCGATGCGAATTCATTGAGAAACGACCCAGGTTACATTATACCGCAAATCCTTTTCTAACTGGTTATTTTGGGAGATTACGGCAAATCATCGTCACTATCTCCTCCATTGAATGAGAGTTTTAATGGTCAAGATTTGACATCTTACAAAAATAATATTAGTATGGTGGTAGTAGTAGTTTTACTTAACAAATACATAAGTAAGTTTAAATTGCCAAAATTTGATATGAAACGATATAGATTATTATCATATGGTAGATGTCCTTTTCAATTTTTTTACTATAGTTGTGCACTATTTAGATCAAAATTTAGTAGTTTAAATTTATTTATATATTTTTAAATAAAATTATAATAATATTTTTATACGAGGTTAAATCTAGATCATTAAACTTTCATCCAATGGTAGAGATGAGAAAAGGAGGGGAAAACAGGGGAAATATATAGGAGAGAACCCGCTTCGGAAAAACAGACATAGAAAATTACTTCTTCTGTCTTTTTAGGGCTTTAGGCCCAACAGACTTAAAAAGGTAGGCTTTCTATGTTTGTGTTTAAATAGACATGATTTTCACTGAACACTTAGACCAACTAGCAAGAGTTGTTTTAACTTAACTAAAGGTTTTGAGTTTGCAACTTAGAAACACATAAAGTTCCTAGTGGCAAGAGACCGCATGGGACACTAGGTGCATTCACAAAAAAAAAAAAAAAAAAAAAAAAAAAAAATACATGACTTTTTTTTTTTTAAATAAATAAAGCTAAATTATATAAAACCCCATGAACTTTAATTATGTCAATTGCATAAAACCCCTATAACATTTCAAAGTTTAAATTTAACCCCCTCACATTAACTGACAATTATCTTTTTAATGGAAATTGCCACGTCATATTAACGGATGATATGTGGCATCCTATGTAAATTACTAATGTCATAAATCACCCTAAACTTTGACAAATTATAGATAACCCCTTGAACTTTGACTAGTTACAAATAGCACCCTTGTCATTTTGAAATTTAAATTTAACTCCTTAAAATTTTGATTTATAATATTAAACCATGTATCCTTACTTTATCATTTTAATAAATTCATTAATTTTTTTACTATCATGTGAGTTAAAATGTCTTTTTTTGTATGGCAAAAAGGAAAAGTAAAATATTTAGAAAATATAAAATAAATGTTAAACCTTCTATTCAAGAAAAAATATGCATTACTAATAAAGAATTCATGAGGACAAAAGCTATCCTCTAACACAAATGTAATATGTAAACTATCAATGCTTTATTTCCCAAAAATACAATTAACATAAATTATGACATTATTATACTATGACGGCATTTTTGTTTTTTTACATTTTTTAAATATTATTCTTTTGGTTTTTCCATTTAAAAAAAACTTTTGTATTTGACAAATGATAGTAAAAATTATAATAAATTTATTAAAATGACGTAAGTAACTACATGAAGTTTAATATTCTGAATAAAAATTTTAAGGGAATTAAATTTAAATTTTGAAATGCTAAGGGAATTATTTCTAACTTATCAAAATTCATGAGTTATCTGTAGCTAATTAAAGTTCAGGGGGTGTTATGAAATTAATAAATCATACCACTCTGGTTCTATTTATAAGTCCACTTTGACTAAAAATTTGGTCTTCTTTATAAGTCAATTTTGACCAAATAAATGAGATTATGACAATTTTTCCCATAGTAATGATGATGAGAGAGATTGGCTAGCCATGTTGGAAAGAGAAAAAGATAAGAGATATTTGACAATAAATTTTAAAAGGTACCCATTCAAAAATGAGGGTAAATTTAAAAATTTGTTCCATAATTATTGAGATACTTACCTCTTTTTTTTTTTTTTTGAACACTAGATACTTACCTCTCTTTAGTATGTGAGATTTGGTCAAAATGAACTTATAAATAGGACCAAAGTGGTATAAGATACCACGTGTCATATGTAAATCTAGGACGATAATTTCCGTTTAGAAGATAAATGCCCGTTAACGGTGGAGGGTTAAGGAAAAAAAAAGGACAGTTAAATTTAAGCGTTTCATTCTGTCCTTCGTGAGAGGCATTTTCTCTCTGTGTCAGGCGATTTTGCCATCTTCAGGGTGGTCTCTGCTTTGATTATCATTGTTCCTACCTTTAATTAAGACATTATGCTATTACCGATTGATTGAATAAGTGAGGTTCGTTATACCCACTGTGATAGCGTTTCAAATTGAGTGTGTGAACCTTTTTGGGGCGAAATATGGAGATTGGCTAGAGTAGCAATTCTGGTATGATAATGGAGGTCTCGCTGGAATGGAATCCTTCAAAGAGAATTGGGGTGATAGGATACCAAACCGTCCTCTAAAGAGGCGTTTGGATAAGATCAATTAAGGGAAGTTGGAAGATAGGTTTATTAGGGGAAGTTTAGTAGTTATGTTTTTGTTTGTTCTATTGTAAGTTAGTTATTTAGGAAGTTTGTAGCTGTTAGTAAGTTGGTTTATTGGTCAGTTGATTTGTTGGTTATGTTTCTCTATCTATATCCCCTTTAGATTGTAAACAGACTTATGAATTAATATATGAATGTTTGAGTATTTTGGTCAAGGACTTAGATTCTTTGTTCTTGAATATATTGGTGACTGATCTGGATTCCGGATCCATCATAGGGGGTGCTAATTGGTCGATTAGAAATTTCCAAAGTACTTCTTCACCGTCGAACTGTATTATCAACGGTGCAAAAAGGTTGGAATATGCACGATGACGTTGAAGTTCTGGATATCGACAAAAACATTTTTGTATTTCAATTCTCGGCACAGAGTGATGATTATACCAGAGTCCTTTGTGGTAGACCATGGACTATTCAAAATCATTTATTAAATCTTCAACTCTGGGACGATGACATGCTGTATAAAGAGGTTCGATTTAATCTATGTCCCTTTTGGGTTCAATTTCATGGACTTCCTTTTACTTATCTAAACCATGCTAATGCTATTCGCCTGGGTTCTGCTATTGGACAACTTGTGATGGTTGAGGAACCTTTGACATAGGGGCAGTTAGTTCGAAATTTTCTTAGGGCCAAGGTTGTTTTTGATGTAACTATCCCATTGGTTACTGGCGATTGGGTTCCTTTTGATGTTTCTGATGAGGACTCAGAATTTGGAATCTGGCTGAAGACTTTTCCAACAAGAATTATTGATAACATTGTGATAGCAGTTGAGGAGGACTAGTGTCAAACTCCATTGTCGTTGCAAAGGGTGGTGCGTGAGACTAGTCGGGGGACAGTGTGTGTAGTGACAACTATTTTTGATGATCTCAATTGTGCTACCAATGCCAAGGATGTCAACGATTCAAAGGGTAATTCAGGAATTTTGCAGATGGTAACTGCAACACGTGGCAGCTTCTTAGCTGAGGATTCCCATGAACCTATGCATCCAAATCCAGAATGTGGCATATGGGCTGAAAGCCTGAAATGGCACAAGACTAGAGCCGTCAATCAGGGCCGGCCCTTCAGGGCCCGGAGTAAGAAAAACACCTGTTTTTCAAAGCCCGGCCCGAGAGCACCAGGGCCAGGGCCGCTCGCAGGGCGGAAATTATTATTCCAAATTTTAATTATTTTTTCTCCGTGTTTTTCACACAAATATAATTAGTAAATTACAACAATTAAAGCTCTAAATTACAACATAAATCATCTAATTTATCAAATAAATGTTGTCAACATTTATATCCAAAAAAACACAATCATCCAACAAATAAGCATTCACGAATTCATAATCAAAAACAAATTATGTTCTAAAATAACTTACATAAAATATAAAAAGCATACCACTAATATACATAAATTATGGTCGGTGAGATGCGAGAGCCGAGAAGAGTTGCGATCGAGGAGGAGACGAGGAGTGGAAGGGACATGAACATAGTTTATAGTGTAAGGATCATAGGAGTAGTCAATAACAATATTAATATATTAGTTTAAAATTTTTAAGACTCTACATTGTTATAAGACATAAACATTATATTCCAACTCAGTTCAGGATTTTGTTAGGAAAATATATCAAAGAAATTTTTTTAAGACTCAACATTTTTTAAAAAAAAAAGAAAGAAAGAAAAAAAAATATGACGGGCTAAACGGGCCGGCCCGTAGCCCGCAGGGCCGGCCCGTAAAAGCCCGTGGCCCGTCAGGCCGACCCCCGCAGGGCCCGACTTCATCTCTTTCTTCTATTTTTGAGGCCCGGCCCGTAACGGGGGGGAGCTAAACGGGCCGGCCCGATGGGCCCGCCCGTTTTGACGCTCTACACAAGACGTGTCTTTGCTGGGCCATTGAGGTCCACCCAATGCACCGCTGGTGATTTGCTTCCCACGCAGAGAATTAAGCCCAACATTTATCAATTGTCATATGAAGTGGACTCCGCCACAACACAGGCAACTTGCAAAACCAATCTGAAGGTGTCCGGCAGCCGTGTTGGGTCCGTGATAAATCTTACTCAAGGTAATGATGTGACTTCTAAGGCAATAATTACTCAAGGGAGGGGGTTCGATCCTTGTGTTGGTCAAGGTCTGGGGGAGGCATCCTAGAGGTCTAGGAAGTAATGGAAACACTAGTAGAGGTGGAAGCATGTGTACTCTCTAGCCAGTATGCCATGTGGACTGGGCTTCAAGCGCCCTGCCCTTGGATTGTGGGTGAGCCCAACCCCTTTCCTAAAATTTTTCTATCAAAAAAATAATAATTACCAACTTCCACATTTCACCTTTATCTAATATTGTCGGTCAACTTGTATTAGAAGAATGTAATTATTATATGTAAATCTTGAAGAATGCCTTTAGGTTATTTCCCTGTGTATGTGTCATTGTATAATAGGTTCTAGAATCGTGCATGGATGCTTATATCAGACGGACTCACTGAGCATGATTCATATGCTTCAACATTATACCATGCATTCTATCTTCTATCTTGGTATTGTTAGGATTTGAACAAGCAGTGGAAGAAATTTATCAAAATACATTTTGAATCCCAATGGACGATTTATCAATGGCATTTGAATTAGAGTAGTCAGAATGGTACCTTTCGTATGCGTCTTATTCGATCACTAGGAGCCAATTGTAGGAATCAGGCGGCTCTACCGGTATCCACATGAACAGAACTCCAACACAGGCAGCATGCTATCTTTCGTATGCATCTTGTTTGATCACTAGGAGCCAACTGTACGAACCAGCTCCCTCTACCGGTATCCACACGAATAGAATTCCAACACAAGCAGCGTGCTAGCGCCTCCAACTCTTTTCTCTCTACAATATGTCTTGCCCACTTATAGGGTTTTCAAAAACCCTAATGGGCCGCACTAAATATTCAAAATGAATTTTGAAATTTGAATTGGATCAACATAATATTAATTAAATCTGTCAACAGATCTAATTAAATCTATTTATTTAATCTGAATTAAAAGCCACTGATTTAATTTATCTTCATAAATTAAATCTAAGATATGATATCTATCTATTTAATTAAATCGAGATACGATATTCAATTAGTTTTAGTCATTTGATTTATTAAATAAATTAAATACCAAACAAATACTACATAATAATATTATTATTATTTTCAAATTTTTATATATATTTATATATATATCCTCCTTAGATTGAACGTTGTATTCATTAAATCTTAGACATATCTTAGATTCAGTGAATCTGGACATTATATCTCGTGTTGGGCTATTCTTGTGTGTGGCTCTATAAGCCCACATGAAATTGGCAGCGGGCCAATGTAACACCCCTACTGCTGTAGTATGTGTACAAGCTTGAATAAGCATAGTAATGAGAATTTTTTATTCAAATTCAATGCATTTATCTTCGTAATTAATGATATAAATTATTTTAAGGACTCTAAGATGAAAAGCTATTGCTTATAATTAAATGGAAAATTACTAAGTCAAAATGAAAAGGAAACCATGACAAGTTACGTAGTAACTTGTGCATGAATTAAGCTCGAAGAAGGGTAAGCCAGTGTAATGTACAAGTGACAAAAGACATCAGTGGGACGTGAACTCCAACCCTGTGGGATATGGTATGCGTGTCCAACCAGTGAAGAGAGAGAGAGAATGAGTATCTGGACCTTGTGCAGAAGGAAAAGTCAGTAGTAGTGTTGATTCATCGGACACGTGGCATTTCGGGGTCAGAAGTTGGATTTTTGGTACCACGTAGTATGAGGTAGATATGAGATACTGAAATATGGATTTCTTGCTCAAGTGGCATGGATGGGATGGATAAAGCGGAGAATATATTAATTCAAGAGGATTGTGTTCCGAGGAAAAGTGTAACTGGAAAAAAGCAGCTGAGCCGGACCGATTAGGGTTTTCTGGAGCCGGGCCCAGACTCTTGGACACAGGAAGATGGCGCGACTTAGTGGGCCAAAAGAGAGAGAAAGGTGACTTGGAGAGCAAGCAGAAGGTCACATCAAGTAATAATGAGGAGAGAGAAAATAAAATAATCAGGATTAATCTGGACCACACATTTGAATCTGACATGATAAGAGGAATGACATGTAATTATGACCCCACATGGTCATAAATGGCGCCATTTTGGGCAGATGAAGTAGGTCGAACTCACTTGGAGAAAAAGCAAGCAAAATGACCATTTTACCCTAAAGTGTTATGTTAATTACTGAACAAAAAGCTACACATAGTAACTCCAAAAGCCATCATCAAAGGCAATCTGGGAATCTAACTTTTAGGGCATAAAAGGCGCCACCCATCTGTGAAGAATTCTCTAGAATTTCTTGAGAAACAAGTCAAGGAATTATATTTAAATCCGAAGCATTCTTCCGACCACTGGTTAATACCAAACCTGGATGATAGCCCTAACCAAAAAGGTCTATGTAAGGGCCTCACTTGCTCATTTTCCAGCTGCCAAGGATGAGCTCAAGGTGTAGGAGGAGAGTGTCCAACTAAAGGTATTGATTCATGAAGAAGAGAAGGTCATATGCAACTGAAAATCCAAGGTAAGCACCTAACCGACAACTTGGCAATTCTGTTTCTGCCCAATGATGTTTAACGTGGATTTGCAGTAGGATTTTCATATTTTTGAGGTTCTCATTGAGTCCAAAATGTGATTTTGAGTGGGGACAGGTAGGATTACCTTTTTCTGAACTCGGAAAACTTAAGTCTTTAAACTACGTAAATATGCCAACTTTTACAGTTTCTGGGCAGCGAATGGAAATTGATGGTTTTATAATTGTAAATGGAGTTCAAATGCTTTTATATTTTACATGGTAAGAGTAGACATCCTGAGGATCATTTTGATATAATATTTCGTGTCATTTTGATTTTCCTACTAAGAGTTCTTTGCTGTTGAAAATGACCCAAAAACATGGACTTTGTCTCAAACCAGTGGCTTAAGTTTGGGAATAAGGGAAGGATTCCAACCCAAATGACTTTGGGAATTATTTTTATGGTACACTAGACATCCAAAGGCTTCAAGACGCCACTGATTTCATGTCAATATGATTTTTCTAGAATTTATTAAAAATCATCGAAGTCAGATCAAAGTTTCTGGAAAATTCTGGTGGTAGGCAAAATTTATGGAACTTGAAGTAAAGGTTGTATATGGGATTGAAAGCATGATATTTTGCTGTATCTAGGGTGATAACACGTCACTTCCAACACCAAGGGAAGAGTTTTCTATTTTCGAGAAGTGCCAAGTAGTAACTGTTAACTCACGTATTCTATGTTGCCGTTGTATGTCTGTTTTCCATGATTGAGGATGCAGGGCTGTAGGGTCTAGTGGACTGTGTGTCCTTAGGTTGCTACCGAGCCTGAGATGCATTTAAGGTAGTTGGGATTAAAGTCCCTGGCTACTGTATTTATCCTAGCGCTGAGGATGGCTTCTAGGGTCTGTCTTAAGAGACGGCTCGACGGTACGCGAGTGTTCGTGGTTGTCTTGAGATATGACTCGACGGTACGTGGGCGTCCGGGGCTTACCTTGGTGAGGTAGCTAGACGGAACGTCATTGTGATTGTGATATGATTCTGAATTCATATTTGTGGTATGTGTGCCATAGTGATTGTTTTCTTGATTATGGTCTACTTGCATGCACTGTGTACATATTATATTTGAGTTTGACCGTTACTCTAGGGTTCAACCTTGAACTCCAGACCATGCTGGAGATACAGGGGTGAGGCAGTAGCAGTGGGAAGGCTTGAAGAAGGTAGGGCATGATGTGGAGGATTGAAGAAATAGGGGATGCCCTATCGATTTTTGTACTATTATATTTTGGATGACTGTTGTTTTTGAGTAGTACTTTGTTATGGATAATTGTATCTAACCCTTCGGGGACTTACATACTGTTTGGATTTTATATGTTTATCATTACGTTGGACTTGTCCAAACCAGGTACTGTGCTCTGCTGCATTCACTCTGTAACAGCCAACAATGTACCAGCCCAGAAGTCGCAAGCGGCATCTAGCAAGACATTACGACTACCCAATTCATATGAGGATCGATGATACGATGCAACCTATCATACAACTATGCCACGTCCTTTTTGTCACGCGATACTTTGGTAAAGGTTGAAGCATGGATAGTGTCATTCTCCTGTTCTTGATCATTACTTTCTCAATTCTTGAGTCGTCTAACAATTGAAATGGAAATTCTTTTCCATTGTAGTATGACCATACATTTCTCAGACTTACTCATCGAGGGGCCCAGTAATATCTCTCTACAAATGTGAGGGACAAATCCTATCTTGACCATTTACATACCTCCTCATGAAAACCAAGAAATCCCTGATCAAAGCCTTTATCATCACCCGGTCAAAGGTGACTTTTGACTAGGTCAAATATTAGCGATTCTCATGTAGGAATCCATAATGATCTCAGGTTAAAGGGCATTGTAATCCATAATGATCTCAGGTTAAAGGGCATTGTAATGTGACTATACATGAGATAAGCTTATTGTTAGTTCTCAATATGTTTTGATGATTAACAACAAATGTAAAACAAGGTTTGAAGTTTGCAAAGTTGTTTAAAAACATTCTGATAGTTGCAACCGCAGTTTGCTTCGCAAACTCAGTATTGGACAGCCTAATCTTTGCAGCTTTGCCCGGCAAACTCGAGTAAAGGCCATCCGAAAGCAACCAAGTTTTCACCAAAGTCAATACCGCAGTTTGCATTTGCAAACTCGAGTATTGGATGCCAATACCGCAGTTTTCCGGCAAACTCGAGTAAAGGCCATCCGAGAAAGCAACCAAGTTTCAAGCCAAAGTCGATATCTTTGCAGTTTGCATAGGCAAACTCGAGTATTGGACAACCAATACCGCAGTTTGCATGGGTAAACTCGAGTATCGAACTTCTTGTGAATTAAAGGATTTTTCAAACGAAGTCAAAACTGCGGTTTCCAAAACCAAACTCGAGTATTGGACTTCCAGAGAGCAAATGGATTTTTCAAGATAAACCAATACTGCAGTTTGCATAGCCAAACTCGAGTATTGAATAGTCAATACTGCAGTTTGCGTTGCCAAACTCGAGTATTGGACTTCCAGAGAGCAAATGGATTTTTCAAGTTAAACCAATACTGCAGTTTGCATAGGCAAACTCGAGTATAGGTTTTATCTTTCAAATACAAGAAACGATGGTTTGCCTCTGAAAGGTGCAAACTCGAGTATCCAATTGGATACTGCAGTTTGGTCACTTGTGAACAGTGCCATACTCGAGTTTACATGAACAAACCGCAGTATGCAACGTAAAAACTAAGTTTTGAATTATACGAATTCGTGAATCACTCTTGTTTGTTCCAATTGCTTTCATGAATCATTCACTTATGATCCCATATATGTTTAACAAGTTTATTTAGTGGATTTCGGTTAGCACGAGATGAAAATTAATGAAGATCAAGGGAAAAAGCAAAAAGTGGTCGAGCATTTATTGCACTTCAAGTAAATCAACATCCTTTTGGTTAATCCATCGAGCACGAATTCTCAACGTTCAAAAACACTTTCTTCATCAAGCAAACTCTTCTCCAACGGGCAAATCCTCGAGTTCCACATCGACCATACCATAAGATCTGGATTAGCCGGAGTTTAGAGAGAAGATGACCGGACTTAATGCTAATCACCTACAACGGTTGGATTCATCATACAACGGTCATTTAATGTTCTCTACCTATAAATAGAGTGCATTAACTCCTTCTCAAGCCGATACACCTACCGAGAGCGAAAATTTACTAAGTGTCATTTATTGTGTTCGGCTTTCACTTGTATTGTATCAATCTCGATACTTGTACTTGATGTTCATTTTATCTACGCTCGTGAGAGAGTTCTATCTCAGTAAATCATTTATTGATTTAGATAACCACAAGTCGGGGACTTAGTGGTTGGGTGTATTGATTGCAACTTGTAAGGGGGAGTGAGTTCTAGAGAGAGAACTACTCTTGAGTACGAGGTTGTAATCGGTTTGTGAGCATAGTGGATTGAAAATCCCAAGTGTGACTTGGGGATTTGGATGTAGGTCAAGAATAAGACTGAACCAGGATAATATCTCTTGTGCAAGCTTTTCTTCTCTTCCTCTTGTATCATAATCTGCTTTACTTGCTCAAAAAAGCAGTGTGTTTTGAAAAGTTTCTAAAATACCCAATTCACCCCCTCTTGGGTATATTGCTCCATTTACACTTATGACTTAATCCATGCAGCTTTCACATAATGGGTTGGTCCAACATATTGTGTTGGGATCCGTACACGCAACGGAATTGAAAAACTTACGGATCCCATCGGAGGACCATCAACGGCGTTTAATCAAGTTAGAAAAGGAGCCGTACCTATGCGAATTAATAAGCATCTATTTCGATTTGATCTTGTGGGCTACCTACTCGATCAACAGAATCGACTCTACAAATCTCCTCCTCTACGGTATCCACACGAATGGCCTCCAACACCAATGGCATCGTGCTAGTGCCTTCAGTATTCTCGCGTCTCTCTTTTTCTCTCTAGGGTTTCTCATGGCTTCTCTAATACGTCTGACAAAATGTCCCATAGGTTTTTCAAAACCCGATAGGCGTGTTATATTCAAATTACTCCTTATTAATTTTGAAATTTGGATTTGGATTAAAATAACATATTAATTAAATCTATCTAATAGATCTAATCTAATCTATTTATTTAATCCGAATTAAAAACCTTCTGATTTAATCTATCTCTATAAATTAAATCGAGAAATTATATCTATCTATTTAATTAAATCGAGATACTATATCTCAATTTACATTAAATCAGATATATGATATCTTTATTCGAAAATTAAATGAGATACAATATCTCTATTTGTTTTAGATATTTAATTTATCAAATAAATTAAATACAAAACAAATATTATATAATAATATTATAATCTCTATTAAATAATATTATTATATTATTTTTAATATATATATATATATATATTCATCCTAGATTAAATACAAAGTATTCATTAAATCTTAGACATATCTAAGATTCAATAAATCTAGACACTATTGCTCGTGTTGCGCTATTCTTGTGTGCGACTCTGCAGGCCCACATAAGATTGGCAGGGGGCCAATACTGTACTAGCCCACAAGTCGCAAGCGGCCTTTAGCAAGACATTGTGACTACCCAATTCATATGGGGATCGATGATACGAAACAACATATCGTACAACCATGTCACGTCCCTTTTGTCACGCGATAATTTGGTCAAGGATGAGGCATGGATAATGTCAACTTCCTGTTCTTGACCATTACTTTCTCGATTCTTGAGTAGTCTAATAGAAATGGAAATTCCTTTCCATCGTAGGAACAAATTCCATCTTGACCATTCATATTCATTTGCATGAAAACCACTGATCCCGATCCAAGCCTTTATTATCACCCCATCAAAGGTGACTTTTGACTTGGTCAAAGATCAGCAACTCATCATGTAGGAATCCATGATGATCTCAGGTCAAAAGGCGTTGTGACGCGGTATACATGAGATAAACTTATGACTAAATCCATGTAGCTTTCTCATAGTAGGTCGGTCCAGCACCTTGTACTCTTACAAGTGCCTATGACTTTGATTCGTAATCAAAGTCATATTGGTCTTATTTCATATTCGCTCCCGTGTAGATGATCGAATAGGGACATTTAGGATAATCTATAAGATATATCCAAGGATACAGTTATCACTATAAACATGCAAATGAAATGATGACTTAAGGAGAATACTTTAAATAACATAAACGTTTAAAGTACAATGACTTGCCCCTAGGGCATAATTTCCAACACCTTGTACTCTTACAAGTGCCTAAGACTTTGATTTGTATCTCCATGCTTATCAAAGTCATACTGGTCTTATTTCATCTTTGCTCCCACATAGATGACCGACCAGGGACATTTAGGATAATCTTTATGATACATTCAAGGATATAGTCATCATAATAAACATGCAAATGATATGATAACAAAATGGAGAAATACTTTAAATAACAAGAATGTTTAAAGTACAATGATCGGCCCCTAGGGCATAACTTCCAACAGGTATCACAGTGAAATAATGCCAGACTCCTCTTCCTCTATTTCCTCCATCGATTCTGCTTCTTGAACAAATGCTAGAGCTTCTTCTTTATTTAGCTCTTCAAGTCGACCACTGCGATCAAGCTGGATCTCACAAATTTCCTGGTCTGGGAGTCCATTGTCCTTCCTCTAATTGAAGGAAACCAACTCGAAGGCCATATCGACGGCACATTGACTGCTCTGACAAAGCTTCTCTTTGGTACTGCTGGAAGTGGAACCAACCCTGCATATTTTGAGTGGTTATCAGTTGACTGAATGTTGGTTGGCTGGTTACACAACACGATGACGCAAGATGTTGGTGCCCAACTTCTTTACTGTCAAACTGCTCATGAACTATGGAATGGAGCTAGAGATCTTACTTGTGCATTGAGCAAAGAGAAATGATTGTAAAAAGTGAATTATATAACACCCGAAAGAATGCGATGAGAATGGAGGAGTACTTAAACAAGATGAAAAGTCTCTCGATGAGCTTGCTCTTGTCGGATCTCTAGTGGCAATGGATGATCTTATTCTTCACACGCTTAGTGGTTTAGACACAGAATACAATGCTATAGTTGTCAAGATGATGGACAAACCTGATCTGACGTGACTAGATACACAAGAAGCCTTACTCTCTTTTGAAACCAGGTTAAATCAATTAACTCATTTCTCCAATCTCATCATTCAACCTTTGATTAATGGTTTTATTGCTTAATGGAATCATTTTTCATATAATCGTGAATCCAGCAATACCTATGGCAATTGGAGAGGTAACTCTCTTGATTTTAGAGGAGGAAGTGGTCGCTTTTGTGACAATAGACGTGGTGGTGGCCAACCATTTTGTATCCACTGTCGAGACCTGGCTACACCATAGCAACCTGTTAATATCGTGATGACAATTCTGTCAACAACAACTACTATGTTCCATAAGCACACTGTGCCAACCCTTTCTCTATTGCAAATCTAGTGTGGTATGTGGATAGTGGAGCCAACTATCATGTGACTCCAAATCCTGAACAACTTGATGAAATCAATTTGGTTGGTAAGTTGCGTTATCTTACTACATGCACTAATGGGCAAAGCTAAATCACAGGAGTTGGTATTGCTATAATACCTTTTAATCGGTCATCTAAGCTATTTCTCAAAGATGTACTCTATGTACCTACGGCTGCTAAAAGTCTAATGAGTGTTAATAAGTTAATAAGTGATAATTGTGTCAATGTCAATTTCACTAATTGTGGCTGTAATGTGAAGGACTCAGTGACAGGAGATCTTCTAATTCAGGGAGCTCCAAATGAAGGACAGTACTAGTTGACGGAAGGAAAGCTTGAAGTTCATCCATGAGCATTAATGGCAGCCTGCACAACACTCAATCGGAATACCTCAAATGGCATTGTATCTTAGGCCATCCTAGTATCAAAGTATTGAAACAAGTCTTGAATAATGTAACAAAAAGGCTCAAAATATTTTTGTTGATGAAAGTATATGTGAAGCCTGTCAAATAGGGAAATTGAAACTTTTGCCTTTTTCATACTCTTATTCACAAGCTTCATTTCCTCTTGAATTAATTCATATCGATATGTGGGGACCTGCTCCTTTACAATATTATGGTGTTCACCATTTTTACATTATCTTCATGGATGATTTTAATCATTATACCTGGCTATATTCGCTGAAACACAAAGGAGATGTTATCCATGCATTCAAACACTTCAAAGCTATCATTGAAAATCAATTTGACTTAAAAATTAAAACCATACAATGCGACAATGGCAATGAGTATAAACCTTTCATTCTTGTGGCGCAAGAAGCTGGTATTAACATGTTGTTTACATGTCCATATATCTCAACCCAAAATGGTCGAGTTGAAAGAAAACATCGTCATATCATTGAAATGGGATTGACTCTACTTGCTTATGCTGGAATGCCACTAATGTACTGGGTTGATGCTTTCCAACAGGCAGTGTATCTAATAAATTGATTGCCTATGACGATGCTAAAAGATCAAAATCCTCTATTTTGACTCATGAAAACGGAACTTGATTACACAGGTCTACAAGTTTTTGGGTGCACTTGTTACCCATGTCTCAAACCATATAATGAGCATAAGTTCCAATTTCACAATAAAAAATGTGTATACATTGGCTTAGCATCTCACCAAAAGGGCTACAAATTCTTAAGTACGTTAAGTCGGATTTTTATTTCATGACATGTTGTGTTTGATTATGGTCTTTTTCCTTTCCAAACATGTTTTTTGCGCTAGACTACTGATGAGCACTAATTATACCATGTTTTCCCTGTATTTTATGATTGAATTGTAAGGTAAATACAAGCTTAACTGTAATCAATCTAAGCAAAAAGGCATTAATTCATGATATAGGGAACTGAAGGGTAGAAACCATTTACATCCTAAACATGTGTTAAGAAAGGAACAAGTTACGAGGTTTTATGAGAAGAACGTATAGCAAAGCTGATACTATGCTATAGCATCATGACAGCTTATCGAAGTGCAATACAAGGCATCTCTGAAGCTATAGCAAAGTAACTTGTTGTGATCTTTTGTCAAGATTATTTCAGGAAATATAGTGAAGGTCGAGAACGACGGGTAGATTGTTGACGTAACGGAATAGAAGATGTGGAGGATCGAAACTAAAGGATTCGAAGAATCCCATAGGATCAGCAGAATCAATCTACTAAGATTGGAAAGAGAGATACGACTGGATCTCGACAGATTAGGAAAGGCCCAGCTCCTGGAACTTACGTCGCAAGAAAGCCTAGTTATATAAGGAAACAGTAAGCCAACCCTAGGGAGGTTGAGTCGCTGAGAGTCCAATCTTATTCATCTAGCCAGACTCGAAGGAAGAGAGAGAAAGTTCACAAGGCAGGAAAACTCCAGGAGAACCCAATATCCTTCCTTGCAGTAAGACGAAGAGAAGAAGACATGGAGTGGTGACGTGACAGGGCTTCTTCCACGCCGTCGAAACTTTGTCAAGCTTTCTATTTTTATTTAATCTTTTGATCATGGGTCATTTTGTTGTTATCTGTTTTGTGTTTCCCTCGTCAGTCGTGAACTAAATTTCCTATGGCTGAGCAAGGATGATTTCTTAAGTTTAGAATGAACCCAGTTGCTAGTTCTTAATTCAATAAATTCAGTTTTCTTATCAGTAAATTAATTACCTTGTTGATTAGCGGAAGCTAAGGGCTAGATTAGTGGCCTCGGCTTACTGGAAGGGAGTCGGGGTTAGACCTCTAAGAAATAGTGATTGCTAGGCAGGCTAGTGCAAAGCTTGACCTATTATTGTAGGCTTTAGGAATGGGCCTACCGCTCATAACCATAACACCTTGCTTTATAATGTTGATCTAACTAGAAAATTGTCATAGGCATATGGAAGGAGTAAAGTTAGTATTACATGTATCAGACGTGGAAGCTTCGATAAACTATAGTGGTGAGTTAACTGAATAGCATTGTAACTAGTAGCTATGCTGTAGCATTGCGAAAGCTGTGCAGTATAAATGCTATAGCAATGTGTGAAGCAACTGGGGTATTGATATGCTTAAGAATGATTCCGAGCTTAGCCTATTTTCCTACTGATATCTTCTTACTACCCCGACACTCTGTTTACTTTCTTGTTTATTAGTATAGCCATCAAAACTCTCAACCAAATCAAATCTATTCTCTTTTCAAACACAACTATCCTGCAATTCGGTGTCCTCATTTGGTATCCAGTCTCTGTGGGACGATACTCTACTTACTCTTTATTACTTGTTCGATTGATTCACTTGCCATCAAGGAAATTGACCAACAACTACAACCTCTAACAATCAAACGAGTTCAATTCCTCTGATTATTCAAGCTGAACCAAATTCTAAGCAAATGAGTATAGCTGACGACGATTCACCTCCTGGTCAAGAAGTCTCATCGGAAAGTCAGTTGCCAAGCATATCCTCGAGTCACACGACTACACAACACACTGAGCCCAATCTTAGTCATAAGTCTATAGAGCACACTAGTCTTCCCACAGATTGCCCTAATAGTGATGGGCTTAATAACCAGCACCGTATGATTACTCGGTCCAAATCCGAAATAGTCTAGTCCAAACACCCTTATGTTAGGTCTTTATAGGTTGATACTAGAGCTACGTTGAGCTCACAAAAATAGCAAAGCCATTCAGTTCGAGAAGCCTTCTCATCCCCTTAATGGTTTAATACGATGCGTGAAGAGTATGAAGCTCTATTGTGGAATCAAACCTGTACCTTGGTGCCATATACAAATCAGAATCTGATTGACAATAAATGGGTGTTTAAGGAGTTTTAGCAGGTACCTAGTGTCAATTTTAGTGAGACCTTCAGTCCGGTTGTAAAAGTCACAACTATTCGAGTCATTGTATCGATTGGTGTGACGTTCAAATGGGAGATTCGAAAATTGGATGTAAACAACACATTTTTGAATAGCTTTCTCATAAAAGAATTATATATGCATCCACCAGAGGGATTTACTTATCAATGATTGTTGGTCGATTTCCTTGATGGCAAGTGAACCAGTCGAATAAGTAATAAAGTGTAAGTAGAGTATCGTCCCACAGAGATTGAGATACCGAGGAATGACGCATCGATGCTATGACAGTTGTGAAAACAGAAAATAGATATAATTGGTTGAGGGGTTTCGTAACTATGCTACTAGCAAATGTAAACAAAAGATCTATGAACGAGAGAAGATATCGGTGAAAAGTCGTGGACTCGAATCATCCTTAAGTGCTTCAATCCCCAGTTGTTCTACCCCAATGCTATAGCATCTACATTGTACAGTTTCCGCAATTGCTACAGCATAGACACCGACTGCAAAGCTATTTGGTTAACCCACCACTATAATCTACCGAAGCTTCCGCGTCCAATACATTTGATACTAACTATACTCCTTCCATATTCTTATGGCAACTTTCTAGTCAGACCTGCATTACGCTCAGGGTGTAATACTTATGAGAGGTAGACCCATTCCTGAAGCCTACAATAATAGGTCACGCTGTGCACGGGCGGCCTAGCAAACACGTTTTTCGAGGTCTAACACCAACTCCTTGCCGCAAGTCAGGGCCATGAGATCTAGCCCTTAACTTCGTTAACCGACTAGTAATAAGCACACCGATACGCAAACCAAATTTATTGAATTAAGAAACCGCAACCGGGTTCATTCAACACTTAAAGACTCATCCTCGTCTAGCCATATAAAGTTTAGTTCATGACTGACGAGGGACACACAAAGCAGACACTAACAGGATGACCCATGATCAATAAAACAAAGATAAAAAGAACTGAAAACAGAAAGCTTGATGGAATTTCCGACGGCGTGGTTGAGGTCTTGTCACGTCACCACTCCACATCTTCTTCATTCCGTCGCACTGCAGGGAAGGATGCTGGGCGGTCCTGGAAGTATCGTGCTCTTGTGAAATCTCTCACTCTTCTCTTGAGTCTGCCGAAAGTCAGAATCTCGTTCTAGGGCTCTCTGACTCCCTTAGGGTTGGCTCTCCTGTTTCCTTTTATAATCAGTCTTTTCTTGCGGCTTAAGTCACAGCGAGCTGGGCCTTTCCTAATCTGTCAGAATCTATCATATCTTTGGATCCGAGTAGATTGCTTCTATTGATTCTACGGGATTCTCCAAATCTTTCGGCTCCGATCCTCTCGCATCTTCTATTCCGTTACGTTGCCAACCTATCTCGTCAATATCGCCCTTTATTTTATTCTTGAAATCATCCGGGGTAAAAAGGTCGAAAACATATCGCATAGCATTGCTTCCTCTACTTTGCTATAGCAATCGGGATGCCTTGTATTGCACTTCGAATCACAGGGTTGTCGAATGCTATAGCATCGTATCGCCTTTGCTATACGATTTCCCTTAAAAACACAAAATTGTTCGATTCTCAAGACATGCAAATGATTTCTACTCCTTAGTCCCTATATCATGAATGTATGCCTTTTTGCTTAGATTATCTATGGTTAAGCTTGGATTTAACATTTAATTCAGCCTATTAGTATAGGGAAAACATGGTATTATTTGTGCTCATCAATGATGACCTACTCATTTGTGCAAGTTAATAAAAGTGATCTATGGTCTTCGACAAGCCCCAAGAGCTTGGTTTGATCGGTTGAGGTATACTTTACTTAATTGAGGCTTTCAAAATCTGAAGAGTGACATATCACTAGTTATGTTGCAAGCTCATAATCTTACTATTTTGATTTTGATCTACGTTGATGACATCTTGGTAATGGGAAATAATCTTGTATATGTGGAGAAGTTTGTAAAGCAATTGAATTTAATTTTTTTCACTAAAATATTTAGGCCCTCTTTGCTATTTTATGGGTTTGGAAATGTATAGAGATGCACAGGTAATTTTCCTAAATCAGGCTAAATATGTAGTAGACTTACTTAACAAGTTTGGCATGATCAATTGGGCATCAGTTCCAACCCCAACAGTTACTGGTCGAATAGTTTCTGCATTAGATGGTGATTTGTTATAAAATCTGTTCGGTATAGAACGTAATCGTCTGGGATCGGGGACTCGGTACTTTGATGTTGGGATCAAAGGTCTCTCTCCCGATATCTAATGTGGAGATATCCGAGGAGGTTGGGATCACCGTACACAATATTGGGGGTGAGGTGTGTGCACGGTGTAATCAAGGTAATAGGTCCGAGTTAGAACGTGTACACCTTAATGGTAAACCTCTCGTATTTATAGGCGTGATGGCGGATATCCCGCCTGCTCCCCGATATCCGGGGCGAGCATCTCGGATTATATCACGTGGGCCGGGTCCGGATCTTCCTATAATCTTGGTAGATACGGATATATCGGATTAGTTACGATATCGACCCTTCCGGATCGCTCTAAGACGTGTCATTCCGCTATGCCCGTATTTTGGGCCATCACTCGGACTTGGGCTTTGGGCCGGCCTTATTAGCGGTCCGTAACAGCTTGCCCCCTGCTCGGTAGGTCGGTAATTCCGGGCTGCCGAGATGTCTCATATCCGTGCTGGCTTCACTGGCCGAGCTACGCCAAGCTTTCGTCCTTCCGAGGTGAAACTTTAGGGGCCGAGGTTGACTATTTGGGTGGTTTATCCGAGGCTTTGCTCGATGAATACTTCCGAACCGGGACGATGAGTCTTCCCGAGTTGCTCTCTACTGTGCCGGTTGGTAACTACGAATTCATGCTATTCGATGGGGGACTTTCCATATTCGCCATCATTGCCCCTCGACACGGGCGATTCGGCGTTGGCGGGCGTCTCGCAACCGCCACCGCACTCCGTGCGTTGATCTTCGTGCGCATTTAATGTTTTCCGCACACACGACACGCCATCTTCTTTCTCGGGGTGAAAAGACGCTTCGCCCCGTCACTTCAACTTCCCCGAGCCTATACGAATCATCTTTCCCTCCAATTTCTCCACTTCACTATTTTCGTCGTCTTTGCCGTTTCCTCCGCTCTCTACCATTTTTCGCGATTGCCTCGCTCCCACGATCTTTCACTTTTACTCGCGACTCGCTTCTTCTCCATTACTTCGTGTATATTGCTTCTCCTACTTTTTGACCGGTATTACTTGTTAATCCCGTTTATTTTGTTCGCTTATTTATCCGTCGTGGTGGGGATTTTTCGGGTAAACCTCCTCTATAGCTTCTTTCTGCGTTTCATGAGTCGAAATCCCTCTTCAACCTACCTTGTAGCCATAACATTTCTTTTATCGATCCTTCGCCTTGTTTCACCATCTTCACATACCCTTTTCTTCCTTTATAGGTTCCCCGTTCTTTTGCAAAATGGTTGGGAGTAATCGCTTTCCCCTTCTAACCCATCATTAACTCCCGAGGAAGAAGAAGCCTTACGTCTTCGTTATCCTCGAACCTCCTTTTGGCTTCTCGGTTCTGAACTTTCCGGCGAGAAACCGGCGTCCCCGCTAAGAGGAGGATCCGGCCAACGGAGTGCATCGTGGTCCCGATCCGTCCGTGCTTCGGCCGTAACGACGACGTCTCGTGCCCATGACGAGGCCGCTCCAAGTATCCCGCCGGAAATTGCCGGACCGAGTAGTATGGCTCGTGCCGAGGATGATGCGCCGTCCGCTCGCCCCTTAACTTCTATCGTTCGTCCTCGGCTCCCGGTGCGAATTCCCATCCGACAGTGGTATTTCGGCCCCCGCCGGGATTGTCTTGCCGAGAGCTCCTTCCTCATCAGCCAGGGCCAAGATTGCCAAGCTTCATCTATTTTAGGTTCTTGCCGCCATCTGGCTTTTTCGAATCCTTCTTCTGGCAATCTCCGTCACCCGAGTCCGCTTGTTTTACCGCCTGACAATATAACTCATTCAGGTATTTTTTCTCTTGCTGATCCTAGCATTTTTATTTTGCTTATAGGTGAATGGCTTCACGTCTTCTCCACACAAAGACTCAATCCGACGTCGGGGAGTCGAACTCTTCGAGTCCTCCCGAGGCGCTATGTAGTCGATCCCCGGGTATCCCACGATATCCCGCGGACTCGGCCGTTGATGTCCAAGGCCGACATTGCACGGCTTAAGCTTCCCGTAATGGAAGGTCAGAAGGTCACCCTCCGGATGAGGGTGAACCAGTATGCGCTACTCGGTCAATTGGGCGTACCAACTTCTTCTTCTTCTACCGAGATTACCTGACCCGAGTGAAAGTTCAATTTCCATTTAGCCGGTTTCAAATGTCCGCGCCGATGGCTCTAAGGTCGGCACCCTCTCAACTTCATCCCAACGGATGGGCCTATTTGGTGGCCTTTGAGCGCCTTTGCTCCTCCTTCCTGGGCCCCTATTCCTTGCACGACCTCGTTATTTTTTCATTACTTCGGCCCTTTCACATCCCGACGTCTAAGGAGGACGAGAAATTGAAGGGACCGGGTTTCCTTACGTGTGGATCCGGACAGAAGATAATGAGCGCCTTCTCCGACTCCTTTAAGCACTTTAAGACAGCGTTTCTTTAAAGTCGAGGCCGAACGGACGGACAAATGCGCCCGGTTTTTGAAAGGTCCCGAGGGGGAGGACGTGGAGTGGGAGTTTCCTCTTTACCGGAACGACACCCATTACGACCTCAATCCGTCTTCGTATCAGATACAAACTGATGACCTTTCCCCTGAAGAAGCCGCCTGTATACCTCGGTTTACCGCCTTTGTTGAGAGATACGGGATTCGGAGTGCCGCTTTCTTTATTAACGGGCGGGGCTGAACCCGCCTTTTGATTGTATGGTTCCACGGCCGCGTAATTATCGTGCTTTTGATTTTCTTTCAACGCACGTATACTTATCGCCTTTTCCTTTGTTTTGCAGCTCAAGACATGTCGGAACTTCCCGATACTCCGTCGCTTGTGAACCCGATGTGGCCGCACCCACTCGTAAGCGTCCTTCCTCAGTTCCGAAAAGGAAAAGTCTAGGGCGGCCTCTCGGATCGTCAAAGGCCAAGAAGACCAAGGCCTCGGACACTCCTTGCTCTAGGCGTTCCGCACCGCTCCTCCGGATATGCCCCGCCCTTCAACAACCGTACCAAGCCTCCGCCCCCAAAGCAATCATTATCGCCCGGTTGCTACAGCCTATTGAAGGTTCCGATCCGGCCTCGACCGCCCTCAAGAATCATGTTCGGCTCCGGATTTGACACCGCAAGAGGTAAAGGAACCGTTTTGTCGACTCCCCCTGCGCCTGCCCCTCCTCTCCGACAAACCGCTACCGCACGTCCGTGCCTGTTATTCCCCGGGGACTTTCATGGGAAAGAGGGGTGACCGAGGAACTGAGTGTCGCCTTTCTTCCGCCGACAAAATTTATGAATGGAGTTCCTCTGTCGGCCATGGATACGTCGATCATAAATGAGGCTCAAAGGTTCCTCTCGCAAATCCATCGGTCTTCATCAAGCCCTACTTATGCCGAAGGAGAAGCACGTTGCCTCCGAGGTAGAAAATCGGCGCCCGAGACGTGCCGAGGAAGAGGCCTTGTCCGAGCCAAGGCCGCGGAGGAGGAGGCGGCTCGTGCCAAGGTTCCGGGCCGGACAAGTAAAGGCTTTGGAAGAGGAGGTAGCCGCCAAAGCCGTGGCCGATAAAGTAACCGCGTTGGAGGACGAGCTTGTTGTTGCCAAAGCGTCTTGCGGTAAAGCGACCGAGGAGCTTCGATGACGAAAGAGTCATTGGATAAGAAGACATCGGACTATGATCGTCTTCGAAGGCCCCGGAGGACAGCCCGGACGCCGTGAAGACGGCCCAAAGAAGCAACGAGGCGATCCGCCGTCGAGCTTGGGTCGGTAAAAGAAGCACTCGCCGCCGAGCGCCAAGCCAATGTGGAATCTCTGGAGACTCTCCATGAGGCAGCAAGAGAATGCTTTAAAATGGCCTTGGATCAAATCCAGATCTTGAATCCGAAGCTGACCTTGAACGTCGAGGGTTATCATTATCGAGCCTATGTTAGGGACGGCGTGTTTTACCAGGCTCCTCCTTCTCCGAATCCCTTACTGGAAGATGAATCAATATCTCTCGGAGATGAGGACGATGCAGAGCGGGTAGCTGAGGAACGAGTAGAAGGCGCGTCATTGGATCCCGAGGCCGACTCAGGACATGCCGAGGCGACTACATCCGTCGGGCCAGGGCCCTCGAACAATGCCGCCTCCTAGTTTCTTTCACTCCGCCGCCGTAAAAGCTTATTTCGTTTCCCAATTGTAAATATGAATTTCTCCCGTCCGTGCGGTTTATAAATACTTTTATGATAAAGTAAGTTTTATACATTTGGTATTGGATGAATTCTCCACATAGTTAGAGATTCGTCGGCGCAAGGGGTGCCGAGCTATGCATTCGACCAGACGTGAAGTCTGGGAATGAATGGTAGGGTTGTCGATTTTAACCGTATGTGGTATTAATCTAACGCGCTATCGTGTTCCGGAGCCGTTGGTCGGGATAATAACCGAGGTAAGGACGAATTGTCACTTGTTTAAACGCGGTGTCCGTAACGCACAACTTAAACATTTTGACTCGATCGGGTCGGAATGACAACTCGAATGCTTAAATCGGGCGAGCGTTGACATGTCAATTTCGCGAAGGCCAATAAAAGGCAATTTCGCCGAGCTCTTGACCTGGGCTAGTGTGCCCTGTTAAATCATCTAGATGTGTCGTATTTGTGACCGGTTTATATACCTCTGTAATGCTTAAGCGATCAATTGTGCACGTTGGCGAAAATCCACCGGGGAATCCTTCATTAAAATGCAAATGCTCCAAAGAGCTAACACATAAGTCATTGAACTTTTAAAACAAAGATAAAATACCGCAAACAAATAATAACCGATCCGAAAGCTAGATGTGCTCGGTGTCTCCATCATCCGAGGCCGTTGTTCAACTGTGGTAGATCTTCAACTTGTCTCCGTTCCAAGTTCTTTTGATGGGTTTCCTGGCCAAGGTTTCAAGTATATAGGCTCCATTGCCCAATTTCTCCTTAACCCGGTAGGGACCTTCCCAATTTGCCGCCAACTTGCCATCTCTCGGCGTTCTTGTTCCCTATGTCGGCTCGTCAAGTACAAGGTTGCCTCGGTTGAAGGACCGTGGTCGAACCTTCCGATTATACTTGGCGGCTAGAAGTTGCTTAGCAGCGAGCTCCGGCGGTGGCTGCGCCACCACTCGACCTCGTCGATCGCTCCAAGTCCGTCATCGCCGCGCGTCGTCATTTGACGCCTCTCCTTCCTTACGGCTATCATCCTCCTCCACGATGGTTGCCCTATCTCGATGTATCATGGCTTCACATCCGTAGGTCAACCGAAAAGGGGTCTCCCGGGTAGAGGACCGTACACTTGTCCCGTATCCCCATAAGACGCCGTATAGCCGCTCCACCCAATTAGATTCCGCATCTTGCATCCGTTTCTCGAGTCCCTCAAGGATTATTTTGTTGGCGGACTCGGCCGTCCCGTTAGACCGTGGATGCTCCACCGAGGCAAAGTGCAATCCGACGTCGAGATCCGACATCGCCGTCTTGAATCTCTCGGGTCGGTAGAACCGGGTGCCGTTGTTCCGTGATCACTTCGGCCGCACACCAAAGCGTGAGACGATGTTGTGTCCGAAGAATTTCGTATGCGTGCCGAGGTGATTGTGCGTCAATGGCTCGGCCTCGACCCACTTGGTAAAATAATCAACCGCCACGATGAGCCACCCGAACCGTCCCGGCCGCTTTGAACGGTCCGAGGATGTCCATGCCCCATTTAAAGAAAGGCCAAGGGGCGTAGATACTTTTAAGTTCTCGCATTGGGGGTGGCCGGATGAGTTTGGCGTGCTTCGACAACTATCGCATCTTCTAACGGCCTCTTTTGCATCTTCTCGTCATGGTCGGCCAAGAATATCCCGCGCGAAGTGCCTTCCCGGCAAGTGCCTTGCCTCCCATGTGGTGGCCGTTGATGCCTTCATGTATTTCTCGCTAACACATATTTCGATTCCGCTCGGTCTAGGCATCTCAACATCGGAGAATGTAAGCCTTTGCGATATAGTTGGTCGTCGACCATTGTATATATGGCGGCCTCCCGCATTAGCTTCTTCGCGTCGGCCGAGTCGGTTGGAATAATACCTCTCTCTAGGTAATCTTCTAGGGGTTTCCTCCAATCGGTGGTCGCGATATGGTCATAATACAGCTCGGCTCGGCCAAGTTTTGCTGTATCACGGTTCTATGATTACCGGCTTCTTTCGTGCTTGCCAGTTTCGACAGGATATCCGCCCTGGAGTTTTCTTCTCGTGGGATATGGGTGACGATCACTTCTTGAAATTTCGAGATCATCTCTTTGGCTTTGTTGAGGTACTTGGCCAAGAGTGGACCTTTCGTCCTGGTAGGTTCCTTCGATTTGCGCGGCTACGAGCCGTGAGTCGGTGAAAACCTTGACCCTCGCGCTCCATTTTCTTTGGCCCGAAGCAATCCGGCAAGGAGAGCCTCATACTCGGCTTGGTTGTTTGAGGTCGGGAATTTTAATTGGAGGGATGCTCCACGAACGCCTCGGGGCTCTCGACTATGATACCCGCTCCGCTCCCCTTTGCGTTGGATGATCCGTCAACGTACACCTTCCATATCCTCGCGTGATCTCCCTCGGCCGTCTCCGCCGGGGTGAGTTCCATGATGAAGTCCGCCGCCGCTTGCGACTTAATCGCGCGCCGAGCTTCGTACGAGATGTCAAACTCGGACAACTCGATCGCCCACCTGGGTCATTCTTCCGGCGAGGTCCGGCTTGTGTAATACTTGGCGGATCGGTTGACTAGTTCGGACCACTATCTGGTGTCCTTGAAAATACGGCCTCAATCTTCTTGCCGTTGTTAATAAGGCGAAAGCCATTTTCTCCAGCCTTCCGATATCGGAGTTCCGAGCTCGCAGGCTTTACTCACAAAGTAGATCGGTGCTCGTCCGACTCGGCTTCCTTTACTAAAGCGGCGCTTACCGCCTCTTCTCCCACCGACAGTAGAGGAATAAGGTCTCCCCGGCTCGGGTTTTGTCAGACCGGGCGTTGCCGCTTTGCTTGATTTTCTCGAACGCTATTTCGCACTCCGCGCTCCAACCCCCCGGGTTTTCTTTTTTAAGAGCCCGAAGAAAGGAAGGGCTTTCTCTCGCGACCTCGGTAGGAATCGGTCGGCGCGGCAAGCCGGCCGGCCACCGCTGAACTTCCTTCTTCGTCTTCGGGCTTGCATGTCCAACACGCCTTGCATTTGTCGATTCGCCTCTATTCCACGGTTGGTTAGCATAAATCCTAAAAATTTCCCCCGGGACCCCGAACGCACACTTGGCCGGATTCAACCTAATCCGATGTCTTCTCAACTTCTCGAATGTTTGTTCCAGTCTCGGATGTGATCGTCGGGCGCTTCGACTTTACGATCATGTCGTCAATGTATACCTCTATGTTTTGCCCGATCTCGATCTTCAAGACTCGTTCATCATTCTCTCGTAAGTAGCTCCCAAAGCGTTCTTCAATCCGAAGGGCATGACCTTATAGCAAGAATTGGCCCTATCGGCCATGAAGGCCGTCCTCTCCCGATCGTCGGGATGCATGGCTATCCGATTATACCGCAGTAGGCGTCCATGAATGATAGTAGCCGAAAACCCGCCGAGCCGCCAACCAATTTATCAATGTTTGGCATGGGGTAGGAGTCCTTCGGCAAGCCTTATTCAAGTTGGTGTAGTCCGTACACACCCTCCACTTGCCATTTGGCTTTAACACCATCACTACATTGGAAAGCCAAGTGGTGTATCGTATCTCTCCGATGAATCCAGCCTCCGCAGTTCGGTCACGTGCCCGTCCGGGGCCTTTTGTCTTTCCGCCCGATGTTTCTCTTCTTTTGGGATACCGGGGTAGACCCGGCCGCACGGCTAGTCCAGTGGCAATGTAACCTTGGGTCGATCCCGGTACCTCGGACGAGGTCCAAAGCGAAGACGTCCCGGTTGTCTCTTAGAACTGAATCAGCCGGCTCTTAGGTCGTTGTCCACGCCCCTCCAATCTTGGTAGTTTTGACGGATCCGCCCCAAGCACTAGCTCCTCCAACTCTCCTTCCGGTTCGGGCCGTGGTATCTCGGGCTTGTCCCCGAGGTCAAGCTCGACCATGTTCACGAGCGTCGGCCCGTTGCCGTCTTTCGGTGTTCGGGTGAATTTTCCCTTTTCCCGAGCCGGGGTGGAGACGAGGGCCCTCCTTCCCCGATTCGGAGTGTTTCGAAGTAGCATTGCGGATTCCTTCGATCTCCCGTGACGACGACCAATTGTTCTTTCTTGTTAAGCATCTTAAGTTTTTGATGCTTAGTGGATATCATCATATCCTGCCGTGAATGGTCGGCCCGCCTAATATGATATTGTACGATGACGGAAGTCGGCCACTATAAACCCGACACGCTCCGACTTGAATGCCTCCCTCGTTCCAAGCGTCGCCCGAGGTCTATGTAACCCTTGGGAAGCGAGCGCTCTCCGTTGAACCCTATAAGGGTCGTTTTGCACGGCTTTAAGTCTTCGGCCCATCCGCATCCTTTTATATGCATCCCACTGATAATATTTACTGAGCTACCTCGCATCCACGAATATCCTTTTGACCCGGTAGCTAGCCGGGGTTCGGTGATTACTAGTCCGTCTTGATGCCCCGGTACAACATCCTTCAATTCGTCAATGGTAAAGGTTAAAGGCGGCGGTGCCGGCCTTCTTCGTTCGTCATTGACCTTTGGGAGGTCTCGACGTCCGGACTTCTCTCAAGTATTTCCTCGCGCCGGCTCATTGTATCTCCGCCACCTCCGAATCCTCCGCTTATCCCATTACAACGGAAATCGGCTTCGGGTAGGCGTCACGGGAGTTCGACCTTCTTCTTTTTCCTCCTTCTTCGGTTCCGCGCGGCTCCTACTCCGCCCCTCCCGATTGCGTGTGCCGCTTCTCTTGCCCTGAGTTTTAATCACGTATTGGCGCAATTTGCCTTCCCTGATAAACTTCTCAATTGCATCTCGGAGCTCATAGCATTGCTCCGTCGTGTGTCCCGTCCCGTCGTGAAACGAACAATACCTTGACCGGGTCCGTTGTGGGCCGGTTTCTTAGCGGCTTCGGCTTCCCGACTCTTCTCATCTCGTTTCGAGCCACCTCCTTCCGTAGCCGCGCCCGAGGGACGTTCGACGGGGTGTAATTGTCGTATTTTGATTTTCCTTCCGGCCTTTCCCCCTTGTCCGACCTGTCTCGGTTGCGTTTTCGGACTCCTCTCCTCGTTTACTTCCGGGGGTCGGGAGATGTCTTTCTTATCCTTTACGGCTCCACGGTGTTGGCTACCCATTTGCTCGACGTCCAGATATTCTTTGCGCCCGGTATAAAACTCGGTGAGAGTGTACACCCGGTTCTTGCATATGTTCTTGGCGAGTCGCGATGTTGGATCCAGGCCATCCACGAGGCAATGGACGTGTACTTCGTCTGGAAGCGAGCGCACTTGCATAGCCACCTCCTTGAAACGGTTAAGGTATTTTTGCAATGTCTCTCCCTTCTTTTGCTTTATTCGGCTCAGTGTGTACTGTGACGTCGGCTGCTTTTTACTGGTTGCGAAATTCAGCTCGAATTTCCGCGCCAGATCTTCGAAGTCGCGTACGTAATTGTTTGGCAAAGAATGGAGCCACTTCGTGCCGGACCGGTTAAAGTCGCCGCGAACAAGCGTAGGATGACTTCCCCTTTGATCAAACGGACCCACATGAGTAACTCGAATGTTTCGAGGTGACTTCGCGGATCCGTGTTCCGTCATATTTCTTTGAGATGGGTAAGATCGAAGTGCTTTGGATAGGGTGCCGTAGCGGCCTCTCGAGAGAATGGGCTCGCATCGGCTTCTGTTAGGTACTTCATCCTATATACCCGGGGGAGATCGTCGAGACCGTGCTATCCCGGCTAGTTCTTTGTCTCCTTCTTCCGACGTCCGAGACCGGATCTTCTCTCCCCGCCTCGGCTTTCGTCTTTTTTTTTTGTTCGGGCGCACCCTCGTCTTCCGCTTTCGGCCCGGCTTCTTGTTGCCGACACCGAGTCCGAGCCGCTGGATGAGCGCTACCATCCCGTGCGGTCTCCTTTTCCCGGATCGTCCTCGGTCTCCTTGGTGCATCCGGTCCCGGAATCTTTCGAGCCGATTGTCCATCATCTCGTTGGATTACTTTAAAATCCTCTTCGCGTTGGAGCTCGTCCCGCCTTTCCTTAGTCTCAAACTTTCTAAGGATGGATTCCTGAGCTTTTTGTAGCATTCGGACATCCGGGTTTGGAACCGAGGAGTCCGTGGCCGTCTCGTCTTGCGCTTTGTTGGCCTCGTGGGGAGAGGAGGCCGTATCGACATGTGATCTCGGGAGCTCCCCGGGTGGGAGATACTTCGGTCATTTGGGTTGCTTGCCTCACCGTTGTTGATTAGGCTGAATGTTCCGATCGTTGCTTCGTGTGAACCATCGGTAGTCACGGAATCGTAATTTATGGATCCCAGCGGTCGGCGCCAATGTTCCGGTATAGAACGTAATCATCCCGTCGGGGACCGGTACTTTGATGTTGGGATCAAAGGTCTCTCTCCGGATATCTAATGTGGAGATATCCAGAGGAGGTTGGGATCACCGTACACAATATTGGGGGTGAGGTGTGTGCACGGTGTGGCGAAGGTAATAGGTCCGAGTTAGAACGTGTACACCTTAATGGTAAACCTCTCGTATTTATAGAGGCGGTGATGGCGGATATCCCACCTGCTCCCGATATCCGGGGCGAGCATCTCGGGATTATATCACGTGGCCGGGTCCCGGATCTTCCTATAATCTTGGTAGATACGGATATATCGGATTAGTTACGATATCGACCCCTTCCGGATCGCTCGGCTAAGACGTGTCATTCCGGCCATGCCCGTACTTGGGCCATCACTCGGACTTGGGCTTTGGGCCGGCCTTATTAGCGGTCCGTAACAAAATCCTATTGAGTATAGACAAGCTCTAGGGCCCTACAATACCTCACTACTACACGACCCGATATCTCATATGTGATCAATAAGCTAAGTCAGTTTTTGGCTCAACTAAGGACCACTCACTATTAGGTAGTTAAAAGAATATTTAGGTACCCATCAATTTTGATTTACATATTAAACCATTTTTTAGTTCTCAGCCTCAGCTGAGAGCTTACATAGATGCTGATTGGGTGTGATCTAGATGACAAAAGATATGTAGGAGGAATGTGTGTTTTTCTAAATAAGAATCTTGTCTCTTGGTCTTCAATGAAGCAAAAAGTAGTTTCAAGGTCTAGTACTTAATCTGAATATAAGTCTCTTGCAGATGGTTCTACAGAAATTAAATGATTGAATTCATTATTATATGCAACAGGTTTATTTCTCAAAAGACCTTCAATGATTTGGTGTAACAACTTGAGTGTAAAAGCATTTGCTGCAAATCCAATTCAACATGCTCGAAGTAAGCATATTGAGATTGATGTGCATTTTATTCGAGATCTAGTCATGTTTGGTTCAATTGAGACAAACTCAGATTAGTGGTAACACCTTCTTGTTTGTGGGGGAGTATTAGAAGAATGTAATTATAATTGTATTGTGGTTAATTGTTGTGGTCCCAATATTTTATTATATCTGTAAATCTTGAAGAATATCTTCTGGATATTTCCCTGTGTACGTGTCATTGTATTATAGGTTTTGTTAGGAATTCACAACTGTAAATATTCTTCTAGAATCGTGTATGGCTACCTATATAAGAAGGAACTCACTGAGCATGATTCATATGCTTCAGCATTATACAATTCAGACTATTTTCTATCTACTTGGTGGTGTGAGTTTAAAGCGTTCCCTTCCTACTATTGAGTCTCCCCACCCAGTGGGAGCCAAGAATTTTAATGAGGTGGGGTGGAAATAAAAAATACTATATTATAAATAAAAGTACTTGAAATACAATTCAGACATAATCCTTACAATTTTTTTCCTCATATTTTTCAATGTTTTCTTACTTTACCCCTATTGATCCTCCTTCAACGACAATCAAGGAGACGAAGGAATTGAATAAGGGATTTAAGGAAGGTGACTAATGTATTTTAGAAAACATATGTATATTAACTAACTTAATCTAATCAAATTAGATAATGTCTCATATTAAGAACCATAGGACTATTATGTAAACAACCAAATAACTTCTTATTATCCATCTCTACAACAACCCGTGATATCTTCTCACCAAAAACCCACATAAAAGTCCTCAAGGTAATTTCTACATCACAACATTATTAGAACTAGTATTAAATGATCCATCAAGGATTTTTTTTTGGGGGGGGGGGGTTAGCTCCCGATTTCCGCCATGTCCCCACCCACCGCTAAACGAAGCAAGATTTCTGAATTATAAAGTCTTAGTTGGGTTGGCTTTCTCTTATTTTCATTTTTCTCATTTTATTCTCATCATCTCATATCCATAGTTAGATTTAAACAATATATAATTCAAATTCAATTTTTCCTAAAATTATTTCTATAAACATAAATAAGTAAATTTAAACTCTTAAAATTTGATCTTTAGACCATACCCTTCATAATTCCAATCCATAAAAAATAAATAAATTTTAATTTATAATAATAAAAATAATAATAATTTTATAAAATATTAAATCTAAAACATGATCTGAAGGTAGAGATGAGATAATGAGAAGATAACGAGAAAGCGGATAATGGTTCTTGTAAATATATTTTATGGGTATGCCATATATCCCCACCTTGAAATCTCAAGGTATGTAGAACTGCAACATCAAAAGCAATCAGTTTTAACTCAACTTTTGGTTTAGTGCCTCTCATTTTAACTCAACTTCCATAAATTTTGGGTATTTATTTTCATAAATTTTGCTTCATGCTTATGCGTATAGACTCTTAACTTCTTTCTTTGAAAGTATTTTGCTTTGGCATTTCCTTTTGAGGTCCAATACTTAATTATTTTCTTAACTTTAAAACAAATGTTTATTTAAAATATTAGCTATCATATAGTTTGATAAAGGGTTAAGGTGTATATTTACCAACAAACTATTACCATAGGAGCATCTGACACAAACATTTATTAAGGGTATCTTAAATACAAACAAACAATTAAAACAAGGTAAAAAACACAACAGCTGTTAGTTTTTTTTAATGGTCGTTTATTTGACCTTATTTGATGATGTGGCAAAGAGAAATGGTTGATGTGGAAATCCTGTGTCAAAATAAATTAAACTTTGCCTTATCTGTGTGTTAAGAGCAATCGAGAAACACTAAGAAATCGAGAAAGACAGAAAACAAAAAAGCACAAAACGAAAGCAGAGAAAGGTTACAAAAAGAAAGGAAGGAGTCACTGGCGAAACCCATCGGAGGTGAAATCAAAGTAATGGAAGCCAAAACTGTGAGCGATGGTCCAACATGGGTTGCAAGTGAGCGTGTTTGACTGAAATCCTAAACCAATCATGCAGGCAGTTGCATTATCGACAATTGTGCAAGGGTTCAGGGAACTGCAATTTGTTCACAGGTAACGGTCTATTTTCAGGAATAAATGGGCTTCTTTGTGGTTTATGGTGTGTTACCTACAATTTGTGACAAATTGTTGACTGCTTAGCTTGCTGAAGAGTTGATGGTGGGTAAAGGCAAAGGCATAGCTCGTTTAGAAGAGGACATGGAACCTGTGGTGATAGAAAACGATGAGGTACTGGAAATTAACTATTTGACTAAGCTGAGGAAGGCAAGTGAAGTTGTTTTTGTTGAGCAAGAAATTGTTCAAAGCTTTTACATAAGGTCGGGTGAGGGGGAAAATGAGCTTGATGGTGATTATATAGAAGAATGAGGTAAGTTAGATGATATAGGTGACTTAAATGGCATAGGTGGGTTAGAAGACATTCCATTGAACCAAAATGTTGGAGAGGCAGGGGAAGATGATTCTAACATTGATGATGATAGCTTTATGGCACAATCAGAGTCAGAGTCAGAATCTTCTAAGAGTGAAGGAAGTTTACACGATGATTATGAAATACATGAAGACACTGAGGTTAGTGATGAGGAAGAGGAAAATTTAGACCATGGTGGGCCTGTATAAGAGAGGCTGAGTTTAAGGCAATTGGATAGGTCTGAAAGAAAGCCTTATTTCACGTTAGGATTCTTAGATAGAGGTAAGTTGAGGAGGGCTATTGATAAGTATGCTATTGAGAATGAGGTTAGTGTGAAAATAGTTAGAAGTGAGAAGAAGATGGTAATTGCAACTTGTCAAGAGGGCTGCCCATTTAGGTTATATGCATCTTGACATGGGGTTGGAGTTGGCTACATTTTGAAAAAGCTTGTTCACGAACATATGTGTGCTAGGGTTTATAAGAATCCAAGAGCAAGTGTGAGATAGCTAGCTAAGCATTTCAAGGATAAAGTCCAAGACAATCCTCAATATAGTACAAGTGAGATGAAGAAGGAGGTTGAGCATGAATTGAAACTCTTTGTGAGCAAATATAAGTGCAAGAGGGCCAAACAGAGAATAATGCAAGACATGGATGGGGGTTTCGTAGATGAATTTGACAAATTAGAAGCTTACTGCAATGAGCTCAAAGTGTCAAATCCTGGATTCGATGTAAGTGTTGAGTTAAGTCCCGAAGCGTTAGATCAAGGCAGGAGGGTATTTAGAAGAATGTACATGTGTTTTAATTCATTGAAGGTATGACATTCTTGTGACTTAGTCTTATTCACTGTTTGTGAACTATTCATTTCATAACAATTAGTCCCTTGATTGGCTTGTAAAGTTGTTAGTTTGCAAAGATCATTGTGACCAGACTTGTATGACTTATATTCTGGTCTGTTTGTAGGAACAAACTATTGTATTTTCAACCTATATTTACCTTGGCTTTCTTGGCTTTGTATTAGGTTGGGTGGAAAATTGGGTGTAGGCCATTTATTGGGCTCGATGGTACGTTTTTGAAAGAGAAAGCTACAAGGATTTTGTTGACCATAGTGGGTTTAGATGAAAATGATAGTATGTACCCAATAGCTTTTGGGTTGACCGAGAAGGAAACTACTGTTAATTGGACTTGGTTCCTATAGTGGCTTAGATTGTCTCTCGAACTTGACGAGTATGATAAAGTAACATGCAGAAGGTAAAGTGATAATTATGTTTAACAATTATGTTCACCTTTATTAGTGAATTAAGATATCAGTAGCTAATTGTTTGGTACATGTAGGGGTTGGCACAAGCTGTCATTGACGTCCTACCGTTGGCTGAACATAGGCTTTGTGCAAGGCATATTTATGCTAATTGGAGCAAAAAATGGAGGGGACATGAGCTGAAGAAGAAATTTTTCACTTGTGCCTGGAGCACCTACAAGGAACAATTTAATGACAATCTAAAGGCAATAGAGAAGGTTAATAAGGCAGCAGCTGTTGGAGCAATAAGTTATTTTGTCAATGGATGGGTAAGAGCATATTTTACCAATAGATGTCTCTCTATGGTTGTAGACAACAATGTAAGTGAGAGTTTTAATGCGTGGATTTGTGAGTGTCGGTATTTGCTAGTAATTAAGATGTATGATGACATTAGGCTTAAGTTGATGGAAAAATGGGCTGCTAGTATCATATTGTTAGCAATTGGAAGGGCAATTACAGCCTTAAATGTCTTGAATTGTTTGAGACAAATAGGCACTTGGTTGTACATTGTAGGGTTTTCTTTAATGGTGATGATAGTAGAAGGTGATTGAGGGGAATGATAGGCACTCAGTACAGCTGAATAGGAAAATGTGCACTTCTAAAGCATGGGATTTAACTAGAATCTCATGCCAACATGCCATATTTTACCGCATTGTTTTATTTTAATGCATTGCTTTCAGTCCCCCCCCTCGAACAATCCTCGTCCTGGACCGAACAAAAGAACACCTAATCCATGTGCTAGTACTCAAGAATCTTCATGCTCACAACTGCCAAGTACACCTACACCACCACTTTCAATGCTTAGTCAACAAACATCACATACCACGAAGCACTCTCAATCTGGGAACTAGTCAAGCAGAAGGAATCCTATTTACAAACACAAATATGGATTTGGAATAATGGTGGATCAAGACAATGGCCAAAGTGTTTACAATGTGAGATTTCTTTACACATTTCATTCTCTAAGTTGTTTTACTTTTTTGTCCTTCATTATATTTTTTTTCCATTAGCCTGGCTTAAGTTCGGAACAAGTAATTGAGGAGGGTACACCAATAGAGTTTCAACACAATGCCAGCTGTTGGTCGATTTCCTTGATGGCAAGTGAACCAGTCGAAGAAGTAATAAAGTGTAAGTAGAGTATCGTCCCACAGAGTCTGAAATACAAAAGAGTGATGCCGATTGCTATGATAGTTGTGCAAGCAAAAAATAAATATAATCAGGTTGAGGGGTTTTTGTGTTTATGCTACTAGCAGAAGTAAACAAAGTGAATTAACTTGAGAAGATATCAGTAAGAAGTTAGGCTGGACTCAGAATCACCCTTAAGTGCGTCAATCCCCCAGTTGCTCTACCCAATGCTATAGCATCTATACTGCACAACTTCCGCAATGCTACAGCATAGCTACTAACTACAAAGCTATTTGGTTAACCCACCACGATAGTCTACCAAAGCTTCCGCATTCAATACATATGACGCTAACTATACTCCTTCCATATTCCTATGGCAACTTTCTAGTCAGATCTGCTTTATGCTTAGGGTGTTATGGTTATGAGAGGTAAACCCATTCCTGAAGCCTACAATAATAGGTCAAGCCGTGCACGGGCTGCTTAGCAAACACTGTTTCTCAGAGGTCTAACCTCAACTCCTTTCCAGTAAGCCGAGGCCACAAATCTAGCCCTTAACTTCCGTTAATCGACTAGTAATTAATGCACTGATAAACAAACCAAACTTATTGAATTAAGAACTTGCAAACTGGGTTCATTTAACAACTTAAGGAATCATCTTTGTCCAGCCATATGAAAATCAATTCATGATTGACGAGGGAAACACAAAACCGACACTAACAGAATGACCCGTAATCAAAAAACTAAAATAAAAAGGGAAAACAGAAAGCTTTGACGGAGTTCCAATGGCGTGGATGCGGCCCTGTCACGTCACCACTCCACGTCTTCTTCGTTCCGTTGTACTGTAGGGAAAGATGCTGGGTTGTCCTGGAAATCTCGTGCTCTTGTGAAATCTCTCCTTCTTCTCTTGAGTCTGCCGAAATTAGAATCTTGTTCTAGGGCTCTTTGACTCTCCTCGGGTTGGCTCCGTTGTTTTCTTTTATAAACAGGCTTTTCTTGCGATGTAAGTTACAGCGAGCTGGGCCTTTCCTAATCTGTTGAGATCTATCACATCTCTTAATTCGAGTAGATTTCTTCTGCTAATCCTGCAGGATTCTTCAAATCTTTTAGTTTTGATCCTCCGCATCTTCTATTCCGTGATATCAGCAATCCATCTGTCATTATCGCCTTTTCTTTTATTCTTGAAATCACCTAGGTAAAAAGATCAGAAAACATGCCGCATAGCATTGCGTCCTTTACTTTGCTATAGCCTTCGTGATGTCTTGTATTGCACTTTGAGTTGCTGTCAGAATGCTATAACATTGTATCAATTCTGCTATACGTTCTTCTTAAAAACCATGTAAATTGCCCTGTTTTTAGCACATGCAAATGATTTCTATCCTTGGTCCCTATATCATGAATATATGCCTTTTTGTTTGGTTTGTTCACAATTAAGCTTATATTTACCATTTAATTTAGTCATAAAGTATAGGGAAAACATAGTATGATTTGTGCTCATCACAGCCCTAAAACGAGATTTCCAATACCAAATGAGAAAGAAATAAGAAGATCTGCATCTGCACCATTGTCCTCCCTCGAAGGTTCAAGAAAGATTGACTTCACATCTCATACTAATTCACCACTGCCAGTGCAACCACCTGGTTGCAGTGGAAGGGCCAACCAAGTATTAGTAGCTCACAACTCCGATTACAAAGCCAACAGATTTTAACAAGACGAAGATCACAACTACAACAACAAAGCGATAAAGTTATGCCCAAGACTATGTCTAACTCCAACAAGTAGACTTCTTTAGGTGGCTGAATCCTCAATCCATTTTTTGGATGATATATGTGGAATCACCAAATTTTTATGTAACCTGAAAGCAAGAAAAACATTGTTTTTTTTTTTTGGGTCTTATGACCAACTTTTTGTCTTTGTGGAATCAAGATCCTATTGTATTTATATCGATCCTACCAACTTGGAATCAATGTATGTACTTGCTTATATGTTTTGCCAGGTGTAAATGAAATATATCATATTTATCATTCTATTTCGTTTTGTGTTAATTCTGCTTGAACAAGCTGTATTTTGCTACTTGATAATTCTTCTATTTCATTTTTTGTGTTAATTCTACACCTGATGTATTCTATTAGTTGCCTTCTGATGTATTTTGCCAGTTGTATCTTCTATTTCATTTTGTGTTAATTCTGCTTCTACTATATTATGTTGTACTGCTGATAATTCTTCTATTTCGTTTGTTTACTTGCTTGTATGTCTTTTGCTATATTGTGTTAAGTTTGATGCTTCGTGCTAGTCTCCCCCTGTTGTACTTCTTACTAGCTTCTTTTATAACTTTCTGAGATATCTTTGAGCTTTGCAAACTGCCCTTGTGTCTAATTTTCTGATGATTAGGGGGAAATAAATGTTAAATTGAGCTGTCATTTTTCTGAAAGCAGGCACTTCATTTCCTCAATTAACAAAACTTGGTATTTCCATAGGTAGTCACTGGTATGTTATAGCTTATGGATGTACTGAAGTGTTTAAACAGGTCAATGATGATTCTGCCAAGTTCAACTTCATCAAACATGGCACTTCATTTTCTCTACTCCTGCTTTGATTAGTTGTGTGCGATGATGTCCTATACTTTACAGATGACTGATTTTATTCACCATGAACCATAGTGTTCCTACTTGTAATTTTCAAAGCAATAACATATTGAAGCTCAAAATAAATAATGAAGAGTAGCAAAATACTACAACAACTGATTCTGCCATTAAGTTGCATTATATCAAAATAAAATACTACAACAATTGATTCTGGGAAGAGCAACAACATCAATAATGAAGCTCAATTCACATGTAGCTATTACATAACCTCAGCTCACCCAAACAATAGCTATTGCATTACACAAGTACCCAATTCACATGACAAAGTTCTTACATATGGCTACATCTTCAGATACAATACACACAACCAAACACATGTTACAAACAACAATGACATCGCTACTTTAAACTTCTTTTCCCCCTTCCTAAGTTCCCCATCATATAGCTCATGTCTGTGTTTAAGCTTTCTCAAGTCACTATGTATAGCATCAAGCTCTTCACTCACTCTTTGCCCATGCTCTGCTCTTTGAAGGACAGAATTTTCATCATATAATTTGTCAATGTCATCTAACAACTCCTTAATCACAGTATTTGCCCTCTCACCGAATTCATTATCATGCCAAGCAACGAATCTACATCCCCCATCCTGGATGGGCATACGTCAGATAAAATTCACAAACCTTCATATGCAAAAGCTCAATCTTCAATAGACAACTTAGAACACATTTATCAGCACTTAAAACAACTAAAAAACCACATCAGAACGTGCCAAAATCAAAATTCTAGGATGCCAACTAAACTCACAACTTAACCAAACTTTGCCATCAGAACAATTTGGCTCATGCCACGGTGCTCTCAACCTAGTTCCCTTAAAATTGACATTTAAACTAGAATTCTTCATGTAATATTTCAAATCAAACAAGAACAACAATGAGCAGAAAACCAGCAAACTTGAAGTATGCAAACAAGAATAGAGTGTACATAAATGAGCAGAATGGACAAACAAGAATGTCTTAAAAATTTTGCAAACAAGAAAGGACAACACAACAAGTCTTAAAAAGAGTAGAATAAAGTGTCAAATGAGCATAATGGAGCAGAAAACCAATGAGCAAAATAGATGACACAAAACCAATGAGCAAGTCTTAAAAATTTTGCCACCCATATAGACTACACTAGGCCTTTCCAAACTTGAATTATATTGTACAGAAAACCAATTAGCATAATAGAGTGTCAAATCCAATAAATACCCAAACTGAATTATATTCCACTTTGATTAACATTGCTTACCTGGTAGTAGTATTGGGAATCCGTAGAACCTACGACCCAGGTTGCCGTCAATCTCGAAGCCACCATTCTGTGATGACAGTACTTCCTCGGAGGTTCATAATCATCCTCACGACTGGGTTGTCGGAGAAGCACCACCCTCCACCTACATCTTGCCGTTAACGATGAAGATGATGATGCCATTCAAGCCCGTGTTTGCATATCGCCGTCGTATTTACCTCTGAGATCGCGTTTTCGATTGGGATGCTTGTACTCTCGCGTTCCTCTTCCAGAAATTTCCTGTACATTCAAACTCTTATCCTCAGTTGCGCTGAAACTACACGTCAACAAATTCAGCAGTCACCTGGAGAGGTTGAAAGTCAGATGGACGTCCGTTAAAAACAAACTAACGGCTATTGTGTTTTTTGACCCCTTTTATCTGTTTGTTTGTATTTAAGATACCCTTACTAAATGTTTTGTCAGATGCTCCTATGGTAATAGTTTGTTGGTAAATATGCACCTTAACCCTTTTGATAAAATATTAGTTTATCTTATTCCTTTTCTCTTTCCAATATTGTCCTGTTATGCTCTCAACTTACTGTAAATGTCCTAAAATGTGGTTATCAAGTCATGTTCAGTATCTGTACAGCTTTTAAAATTTCAAATTTGTATGTTTTTACTGCTTTAGCAGTTTTCTTTTAGCATAGCTAAGCTTAGAGTTTAATAAATTCCCAGTTCTTTGGTGCTTGTTTAATGGATACGGACTTTTTCACCATACCATCTTTTTTCCATTATGTTATAAAGAAACACAAGATGTCTAATATATGCATGTCTTATTAGAAGTTAGAACAAATCTTTCATTTTGATACCAAACAGACTTGAGTTCTTGGAGAGAAATAATGGGTATTTTATATATGCAGGGGAAGTTTGTTTATATAGCATGTGCATTTTTTTAGTTTACTTGGAAGTAGAAATAATGGATGTATCTCGATAACTATGATTGATGGCATCATGTCAGTGTTTCTCTGCATTACTTCACAACCATTAAAGGGAAGACTATGGGAATGTATTTCTAACAAATCAGTTTGTAGCTGGAGCCTTAGATTTCACTCAACCATCATGGGCATGATTGACTTTCACGTTCACAACATAAGTGCTTTAAGATAGTCGTTGTGTGTGGCATGGTCTCTTGGACTTGTTTGAGGAATTATAAATTACGATTAGTCATGTTCTTGTTCGTAACTTTGAGCCTCTGGTCATACATGATAGAAGTAAGAAAATCGGAATGCATATTTTAATCAGCTCCAATATTTCAATTGTGATTTTTTATTTCTTATCTTTGTATTATATATACACTTAAATATGCTACTTCATAATGCAATCTGAACAAATTTATCTCTGGTGTAATTTGAACAAACTTAATAATGCTTCTTAATACACATCCTCTATTAGCTGAGGATTATATATACACTTAAATATGCTACTTCATAATGCAATCTGAACAAATTTATCTCTGGTGTAATTTGAACAAACTTAATAATGCTTCTTAATACACATCCTCTATTAGCTGAGGTTAGGAGAATTGAAAGCACCATGCGAAGCAACTCAAAACCAGTGCAGTTGCTCCAACAACAGTTGCTTCTTTTGCAATAATAACAAGCAAGGAAACAACCAGACAGTATGAAGAACTATTTTGGTAAGTTACTATTCTAACTCTAATTTCACTAATAAGGACTTTATAACAATCCATTTTAACCTTGCAGGAACCTTGTTAGATTGCAATGGACTGAGAGAGTTAAACTAAAATTGAACTTACTTTCAAGTTAATGAGGTAGATCATCTAAATTGGCCTGATTAGATCCACTTCATGGAGTTGAAGCTTTTGAAGTGCCTTCCTACAATATGATTAATTTGGTATATATTCTAGGATACGAGAAACTGTGCCTTTAATTTTCTTTTTGATACGTGCTTATTTATTCACATCTTACCTCTTTCAGTTTTATGCAAAATAATGTGTACTCTTCCCCATTGATTTGTTAAATTTATTCTGCTGATCTCTAGATCAATTAGTATTGTATGTTTGATTCTATTACGCTGTTTTTGTATGATATATTGAATGCAAGATGTGGCTGAGCTACACTTGCCTCTCCTTAATTCTTTTTTGGTGTTTATTTGCAAGGAAAAAAAAATTTGTGAGGCTTTTTTTTTTTTTTTTTTTTTTTTTTTTGGATTGGAGGTGATTCCCATATAAAAAGAATGTCTTTTTTTTTTTTTTTGTTGAAAAAAAGCTACTTTTCACGTCTGTTTTTAAGAACACAGGCATGAAAAGTAATGTCTTTTGGAAAATGTAACACTGTTAAAGACAAATTTTTTTTTTTTGTTAATTTAAAGAATATTCAATGAATTAAGTATTTACGATGAATTAGTTGAAGTGGTGTGGAGTATTTACACTTGAGTCTATTTAGATTTTTTTTTTTTTTTTTTTTTTTTTTTTTTTTTTTTTTTTTTTTTTGGTGAAAAGTGTTTTTTGGACTTTGGATGGAATGAAGAAGGGCTTTGGCAGGACCATGATTTTGAGTGCGGCATGTGGAGCCGTCAACTCGAAGAGGAAACCGGTGCCGGAGGCGCCACCGATGACAGAAGCGATAAAATACTGGTGCGTTGAACTGCTATGGAAGGCGTAATTTTTGCCTTCAAGGTACTGATTTCATAAACCTAAATCTCTTTCCATTCAACCTTTCAATGATGCCATTATAGTCGTTTTGTGTTGCTTATAACATTTTTATTGAGCAAAGATATTCGTTTGAGTGGAACTGGTGTTGTTCGGCTGCGAAGGTCTATTAGCAAATAATTTTTCAATCTATGTAAATGCTAAGAATATGACTTCTAAATCAATCTATGCAAATATTTTAATTTTAAATCAAGGCAAATAAATTTCCTTCAACTTCTTTTGGGCAAATCCGGTGCAAATGCCTCTTTATCAATCTGTTCTAATTTTTCATGTGTAGTCCAGTAAATTTATCTTCCTCTCCATTTTTGGACCTAATTCTCCTGCCTCCCTCGGCTGGAAAGATCTCTCCTTACTTCGAAGGGAGTATTCTTCCCTATATGCTGCATTGTTTACTCCCTCTCTACAACCAAATTTGCGAGTAGAGGGAAATAAAGGGCCTGGTTTCCACTCCCTGTTCTAGAATTTCGCCCAACCATACGGGTCCTAATATGCCTTCTCAATTCTACTTTGTTGGCTTTTTTCCATTCCTAAAATTTGATGCTGCAAAATTTGTTATGGTTTATGAAGATTAATTGTCTTGAAAATCCTGAAGTATTGGATGCAGAGTGGGTAGTTTTGTGTTGGAATGGGCTTGAGCTTTATTTTGGTACAGTGGCTTTTCAAATTTTTTTATACTAGGCTAGTCATGGACACGTCTAACCAATCCAAGTTGAGATGAGTTCTATAAAGTTGTGTTAAAATAATCATGGCTTATAAATAGCTAAGCTCCTTGTAGATTTAATATTTTGTATTTGTATATTAATTTCGCATGATTTTCGCTCCCAGATATGTGATACAAACATCCTGAGCACATGCATAAACAGCTGTTAGCCATCCCCTTCACTGTTGATTTGTCCTGCTGTATATGTTTGGGCTGGAGGAACGGGGTTACAACAAGTTTGGTTGGTTTCCGCAGAAATGCGCCTTCAAAATTAGCTGGTGTTTGTGTGCAAGCTTTGATTTTGCTAGGCTAAGTTGAGTGGTTTGTGTCTTTGAACTTACAAAAGGCATATCCTTAGAGAATGATGCAACTGTGAACGGAAACAAGACATAACAATTCACAAAGCAATCATGGGGTTTTTCTCAATCACTTGTCCACGTTTAGTTTATTACACTAAGCTCATATCCTCTCACATCAACCAAGCTCAGCATGACCAAGCCCTTGCTATTTTCCACCACATCCACTCCTCCCTAGCAATGTCCCTTGATCCCCATGTCTTTTCTCTCATCCTCAAGTCCTGTACCGCCAGTAGCCGCCCACAACTTGGCACTGCAATTCATGCTTATGTCACCAAGGTTTCTTTCATATCAAATCCTTTCATTGCAAGCACTCTGATGGATTTATATGGCAAATGTGTCTCACTCTCTACAGCACGCCAACTGTTTGATGAAATTCCCAACAAAAATGATGTTGTTTGGAATACAATGATATCCCTTTATACACACTCTCATGATGTAGCTAGTGCTTTACAGCTATTTGATCTCATGGATATTATGCCCAATGAATCTATATTTAATTCAATTATAGCTGGCTTGGCAAGATTAGATGGTGGGTCATTTGAGGCTATAGCATTCTATCAACGAATGCACAAACTAGGATTGAGGCCTCGATTAATAACACTTCTTTCTCTACTGCCAGCTTCAGTAAGTTTAGCAGCTCTGAATTTGATTAAGGAGATTCATGGTTATGCAATAAGGAATGACATTGACTCGCATCCTCAATTGAGCAGTGGTCTCGTGGAGGCATATGGGAGATGTGGCTGCCTCTTTAATGCACATTCTATATTTTGGAGTATGAAGGAAAAAGATGTAGTTGCTTGGAGCAACATAATATCAGCATATGCACTTCATGGTGATGCAAAATCTGCACTAGAAATTTTCCAAAAGATGGAACTGGCAAAAGTGCAGCCTGATGATATCACGTTTCTTGTAGTATTGAAAGCTTGTAGCCATTCAGGGTTAGCTGATGAAGCATCCTATTATTTTAAGAGAATGCGGGAATATTATGGCATTGAAGCAAATAGTGATCACTACTCTTGTTTAATTGATGTTTTGAGTAGAGCTGGAAGGTTATATGAGGCATATGAGGTCATAAGAGAGATGCCAGTGAAGGTGACTGCAAAAGCATGGGGTGCTCTTCTTGGGGCTTGTCGAACTTATGGAGAGGTTGAGCTGGCAGAGATAGCAGGAAGAGCTTTATCAGAGGTTGAGCCAGATAATGCTGCCAATTATGTTTTATTGACAAAAATCTATGCTAGTGTGGGGAGACATGAGGAAGCTGAGAGAATGAGAAGGAAAATGAATGAGCTAGGAGTAAAGGCAGCAATTGGCAGTAGCTGGGTTGTAGATTCAGAGTGATGAAATTTCATCAACATTTTTCCTATTGACCTCCCCTTTTTAGTTGCATTATTGAATTGATTTTTGAGCAATGGTCATTGGTTTGATTTTTTGAGAAAGACACTTTGCAGAAGGCATGTGTTGGGAGGGAGAGGGGCATTGTTGTAGGTCAATATTCTCCTTGGAAAGGCCTGAAATGGTTGGAATTAGATCAAATTTGCTTCCTATCTATCATCTGTTACTTTTAGTACAGAGAATAACTTCAACAATTTCCTCATATATTCGAATGCCTTTTGTAGGGATTGATGAACATGGTGATGAACATCAGATATTGGAAGGGTGGAACGTGAAAACAGATATTGCATTGAAAGAGTTATGAATGAATGGTTATTTGATAAGCCAAAACCTTCTATAGACATTAAGAACCTTAGCCATCAGACCATGTTTTTTTGAAAGGTTGTTGTACGCCAGATGCCTTGAGAATTGAAGTTTAGCTTTTGACTTGAAAATACAAAGAGTCAAGGTGTAAATTAAACTTAGGCTGCATTGATATCTTAAAAAACATAAAAGAGTTAAAAAAAAGCAAAAGTAGAGTAGTATTCAATACAATACATGTATCTTACTTCATGATAAATGTAACATATTCTCAAGGATAGTTGAATATGAAGCTGAGAGAATCTTTATGATATAAATACAGATGAAGTTTGACGTCTACTTTGGATTGAAATATTTATTTAACTGTATTAATGTTTATTACTCATTTCTCATGTGTAAAAAACTTGACATATTATAAACTTCCGTGGCTGTATTTAAAATTTAAAACTTATTGTATTCGATGTATCACTTCATGTTGTATTCAATACAGACACACCTGGAAACATGGGTATAAACATGCACCATAACTTTTCTGCCAACGTGCTGATGGTTTAATATGTGAAATTAATTTTCATTTTTGTGTAATTATTCGATTGTGATAGCAAGTTTACTTTATTGGGGTTTGGCTTTATATGTTTGTGTTGTTTTATAGAGATAATTGTTTTAATTGTTTTCTTTTTCTGACTTTCACAGATGATTGTGACATGCTTGAATTATAGAGCTTGAAAATTAATCAATAAAGCAATATAAATGGCAAGATGCAAAAAGCTTAACAGATGTCTGCTATATGCTAAAAAGATTAGAAAGCATGAATAGTTGTCGAAGAATCTCTACGTTCAGACTAGAATTAGAATCCAAGTAAGGAACCAAATTTGTTTTAAGGGTTTAGACACTAGAACCTGATCGGTGAGGATTCAGCTTGACACCAGATAGAAATAAACTCATCTCTGTTGTTTGTTAAACCAGCAAATTTGACCTAGGTTTAATTTTGGCTAGGGCACCTAGTAATACAGCAAATTTGACCTAGCTACCTAGGTCCAGGTTATTTAACTTTGAAAACAAAACAAATAGCTACATCACTTGCATATTGACTCATGCTAATGATAGTAGATGGAACCCAACAAAAAAGTTCTGATTTCTTATACTGCCGATTCCAAGTTTCTTCCCCACTACCAGTTACTAAAAGGATCCAAACACAATTATCCAGTGGGTTAATAATGAAACCCTTAGAATTGTGAATGATGTTCACAAAGTTGCTCAGGTGTATTACCATCTAACAAGAAATCAATTGAACTAGTGGAAGAATATGAACAAACCAAAAACAAAACAAGAAGAGGGGGTAAGGAGTAAAATCTTAGTCACTTTTCATATAACAGGTCCACTACACGTTTAATGTTTGTTGGAGCAATAATGTTTCCTCTAGTTTGTATTATATGTTAAATGTCATTTATTTCTCTTCCTTTAATTGTAGTATTTTTATTATGGAGCTTTTGCATTACGAGTGGAAATTAGTATATCCCAAGACATATGTGTTGAAGATCTAATATGTTGTACTTATAAAGTTGTGTATGAGAGGGAAACCAATGTGATGTCGCATCAGGAATGGTAACTTGTATTGGACTTCTACATCATTTGCATGTAGGTTGTAATAATTGGTTTGATAGCTGCCTAAGAAAAGGTTGGATGCAATCAGATTTGGTGTGATATTTTGAGAAAATAGCTAAAATGTGGTCACTTTGTTTTGTGGCCTTAAGGCCACATGGATCAAATGACGCCAGCGGGAGTCCATTGGTCTACATCAGCCCTACCGGTGAACTAATACAAGCTTCTCACCACCTCTGTTGAGATGGGGTTTCATTTTCCTACCCCAATGGCTGCCATATGGTTGCATGATGGTATTCAAACTCTACATGTCTTCTACATCAATCAATGAGAAAGATGGTAGGGACTGAGAGGGAACCACTTGTATAATCTTCACTATTCTGCTTCAAATGATACTGGACTTATGCTCAGCAGTCCGTCTGACATCTATCAGGGTCCACAGTGGACACCTCCAGCAATACATGAGAAAAGTATCGATGATTATCAAAATTCAACTAGGAAGGGTAATTCTGAATTCTGAATAGCCAAATTAGTTTGCTGAAGTTATTTACACAACACTTTTTGGTTTTTAAGTCTTGAATCTGATGTATGAATTTAAATATTGTATGACAAATGTATGCTTGATTGAGTCGCTGCCGTTTTCTACATACTGTGTACATTCATATAGTACTCGAAAAACTTTGCATGGCTTCTGGCTTGCCTTTTCAAGTGTGTTATAGCAGTTAATGCCAGTAATTTTTCTTGCTTCTGTTAACCCTTCAATCAAATGATGACTCTAAAGGCACCAAAAAAAAAAACTAATGATGATTGAAGAGAACGTTTAAGCTTTTTAAGAACTTTTTTGGATGTGTGTCTTTTTGTAGATATCTAACAAAGTTTCGTAAAAGAAATCATGGGCTTAAACAGATTGACCCAGCGAACTTGACATTTACCGATTGATTATCAAAGATAAGCGCATAGGCAATTGTAATCGGATGCATAAAAGTGATTATGAGTTAATAGCCACTGAGAACAAGTTATTAGAGCTCCAAATATCACCATCATCAACATTACACAATAAAATTTTCAAAACAAACCAAAATTTAGAGAAACGTATCTACCCTACCTACCCATCTCTTTCCACCCCAACAATTTTTTTCTTTTTTGTATGCATATCAGTTGACCGTGGTTAGTTTCTCTTCTCTTCACACATACTACTAATAATAATATATTTTATATCTAAAATCATTATATCTATTTATCACTCATGCTTTGACATATATTACATTTTAACAATATTTTATTAGTGTTCAAGACAAAGTTTGATTAATCAAGTTGGTTGATGTCTCATAAGAAGGAGACCAAAAATTTAAATACCGGAAACACACTTGTAAAGAGAAGTGAAAACCATTTGGATTCTCAACCTCAAAAGAGATTATGCTCTTGATCAAATAAAAAAAGATTAGTTTGATTTAGTTTTGTTTTGGAAGTTTGGATAATAATCTTACATTTACTATTCAATTAAGGATTTTATAAGATCTATTGTTTTAATTTTTTAAAAAACTATTTTAAAATAGGTGAACAAACATTAAAACATTGTAAAAGAGCCTAAAAGCTTGAGAGTTGCCTGAGCTCAACATGGGTCAAGCATGTAGAGTTGGGTCAGCCCGTTTTACCAGCACTGATTTATTATTATTATTATTAGCTAATGAGTCAATTTTTTGGGATGACAGTTTAGAATCAAAATATTCTAAAATTTCATGAAAGGCTCAAAAGTCATTAAGTGATTTTTAACACTGATATATCTTAATTAATATGACACTAATGTGCCAAATTTTACACTAATACGATTTAACACAGACTTTTGTTAAAATTTAACCCGAATATATCTAGTAACGAATCAAATATTATTAAGTTATTTAATATTAATGTTTAAAATTTAGTAGAGACATAATAAATTCAATTGTATAATATACACATCTTTAGAATATATTTTCAAATTTTGAAACATAAGTGTCAATTAGGTTGAATATTTTACTTTCAGAACTTTTTGATTTAAAATTGAAATTAAATCCATATTTAAGTATCAAGCTATCGTTCTGCTATCCTCCCTTCATTTTTAACTATTGCATAAAAACAACTAAAAAAAATATTGATATTGAGATTTAGGAGTGCTGATTACTTTTGTTTAGATACATGTAAAAATAAAACCATCTTCAATTGATATTTCAACATGGGAAGTGAGAAAAAATTATTAAAAATAAAACGGTTTGGAAAATATTCTTAATTACGATCAAAAGTTTACCCTATATATGTCGCTAAATAGATTATAGTAGTCGCGGAAAGGTAAAGTTTGATGATTATAGTAGTAGTTTCAAATATGATATGAATTAGATTGCATTCTAAAAAAAAAAAAAAAAATATTGAGGGAGAAATATATAAACTCAAACCGGAAAGGTAAAAACAACAGGAATACAAAAGAGATAATGGTTACACGTGGCACAAAGTTAAGGTCCTGAGGGGACCCACATGCCCAATAAATTTTCTCTCTATCCTCAAAGCCACCAACGAGCCTTCTCCTTTTATCCAAAACCATGTCCAGCTTCACTCACACCACCACACTCCTCCATGCCCATATCAAAACCAAACGCCAATACACCAATCAATCTTCTTCTTCTTCACCAAACCAATCCACATTATCTTCTTCTTCACAGAAAAACCTAACCAGCAACAGCAACAGAAGGAAATTGGTTTCAACCTTCTTGGCCACTTCAGTGGCGGCTTTTGCCGGAGCTCATGCCCCGCCGACGCCCCCAGCGCTGGCCCAGAACTGGGGTACGCGCTCCTTCCTGCGTGAGCACTTCTTCGAGCCGGGGCTGTCTCCGGAGGACTCAGTGGCGAGGATAAAGCAGACTGCAGAGGGGCTGCACAGCATGAGGGAGATGCTAGAGAACATGTCGTGGAGGTATGTCATCTTCTACATACGCCTCAAGGCGGCCTATCTTGATCAGGATTTGAAAACCGCCATGGCCACCTTGCCTCAAGGTCTGCGAAAGGACTATGTGAAGGTTGCCAATGAGTTGGTCGACAACATGGCTGAGGTATGTTTTATATATATATATATATATTTTTTTTTTTTTTCCACAGTTGGTTGGTCTTTTAGATATATATTGCGACTGTTTGAAGAGGGGAATAATTTCACCACATTCTAATTTGAACCATCACCAAATAATCTAAATTTTGATATTTATATTTTCATGACAATATACTCCCAGGTCTTAAAATTTTGGGAGAATCACACTGAATAATGAAATTTATCAGTTAAACTATGCGTATTTACCATTAGCATGATGCAAATCTACCGCTAAAAAGATATTTGACACTATTTACAACTGAAAAAATAAAAAATAAATAGAACATTGAGTATCTATCATTAATAGTTGTCCTTAAAATTAATAGATTTATAAATTTGATTTGATTCTTAGCTATAGTTCTCCTTAAAAATTTAATTCCAAGTTTGACTTATTTCGTCTCAAAAACGGTACACGTTGAATTATATTGCAACAAAGACACCAACCTTCTTCACTTATACATGATGTGCTGCTGAAATGAAGTAGCGACAAAAATTTATATATGTAGAACTAGAAATTAAAAAATAAATTATGATTGAGTTGCTGATATATATAATGTAGTTGTGTACTGTGTGTTCAGCTTGATCGGTATGTTCGATCGCCAAAGGTATATGAGTCGTACCTGTACTACGAGAGGGCTTTGAAATCAATAGATGATCTTGTGGCTATGTTAGCATAGCAAAGGAATTGAAGCTGCAAATCAAATCTGTGTAAACGGTCGATGAATTAAGGATTCTTAAATTTTTGTGGCAAAACAAGTGTACTGTGTTCGATCAAACCAATTGTATGTTATGTTTTGCAATTAATGTGGAATATACGAACCTGCAAGATATATCAGATTCTGCAGTTTCTTTTTTTAGCAGAAAATATGCTCAAGCTTTTTGCTTTTTCGTTTGTATCAAAAGATGAGAATCCTATATGGATGACACGGACTATTAAGATATTTTGGTTCGTTGTTACTCCTCCCAAACTGTTGTTTGATTTGTAAGGATTGATCAATTTCAAAAGGAAAAAAGAAGTTTGATCTCTGGATTCATTGATTAGAATTAGATGGGCTCATCTGAAACCAGTGTGCTCATCAGACTATCTAAATTGATAAAGACAGTTCAGATTTAAATTGTTATCTTATTTTTAAGAAAATTATTTTAAAGGGCATATGATATAGAAAATGATAATTTCTCAACTATCATTTTTTCAAAAAAAAAAATATATATATATAAAAAAATTTAAATAAATAAAAATCATTAGTTAAAAGGAAAATTAAATATGAATTTGATGGGTTGTTGGCACTCATCATTTTAACAAGCACCCAAACCGGATCCGTTTAAACAACCCAAAGAACATGTATTATAAATTATCCACCAGCGAGAAAAAAGTGGATGCGGCTTTTTACCGTCCTTTGCCAATCAAAAAAAGCGCCGTTTTGACACAAAAGTGACACTTGCTGCTCGATTGGTTTTTTTTTTTATCCCTACACATATTTTAAAATTTAAAAAGATCTTTTTATCTTGATCCATCTTGAAAAAAAAATTCATAATGAAAAATTATTTTTTTTTGTAAGGGATAAAAAAAAAATGAGGTCGTATGAAAAAATTTTGTCATGATCTTGAAAAATTATTTTTACTCTCATTTTAACAAGCACCCAAACCGGTTCCATTTCAATAGGCTTACAACCCAAAGAACATGTACAAAGAATTTATAAATTATCCACCAGCGCAGAAAACTTTAATCACATGTCTTTACGGAATATGAACTGCATCTTGACCATTGGAAAGATGAAAAGACAAGAAATACAACATGAAATGGGATGAAATTTAGTGATTGGTTAATATTGACTAAATTGTGAAAATACTACCTCGTTCTTTAGTTTAAGAGCTAGGGTTGAATTTGGTCCTAATTCCCAAATATAATGGCACAATCTTTTTTGTACCCCATATTTATCATGCTTTTTTAAACTGCCTCTAATAATTGCACATGTTGAGGGAATTTGTATCAAGAGGCAGTCCTATTTAATCTACCCAAATTAAGTAAGTAGATTTTATATTAAGATCGGACGGAGATGATACGTTCAATTAACTTTTAATTGGGCACATTATCTTGAAAAAATGACATAAAAATACAACTTGAATCATAAAAACCTCAAAATGTCTAATAAAGTAGCAAAAGAACAAACAAATGATAGGGTGGAAAAATGAGATTTTGAGATTTTCAGTGCAGTTGTCACTGAGAGAGTTGATAGAAAAGAGGGAGTCAGCACCAGAGGTGTCACCCAATGACCAATGCGTCAGAATATTTGTGTGTTGAAGTACCTATTGAGGGTGAATTTTTTTCCTTTAACATTCGACGTATTCCATGCCCCTGAATCTCTCCTTTCATTCAAACTTTCAATGATGCCATTGTAGTTGTTGTGTTTTTCTTATAACATTTTTATGGAGAAAATATTTTTGTTTGAGTGGAGCTGATGGTGTCCGGATGTGAAAAGGTGTGTTGTATGCTTTTTCTTATCAAATAATTTTTCAATCTATGAAAATGCTGAGAATATTTGAGCTCTAAATCAATGTACGCAAATATTTTAATTTTCAACCAATGCAAATAAATTTCCTTCAACTTATTCCAGGCAAATTCGCTGCAAATGCCTCTTTATCCACCTATTTTGCTTCTTCATGTGTAGTCCATTAACTTTATGTCCCTCTCCATTCTTGGACCTAGTTCTCCCATCTCCTCCGGCTGGAAACATCTCTCCTTCGTTTGAAGGAAGTGTTCTTCCTTATCTGCTGCACTGTTCTCTCCCTTTCTGGAACCAAACGTGCAAGGAGATGGAAATAAAGAGACTGGTTTGCATTGCCTGTTCTAGAATTTCGCCCAACCAAACGGGTCCTAATGTTCCACTTTCTCGGCCCTTTTCCATTATTGAAATTTGATGCTGCAAAATTCGTTATGGTTTATGAACATTAATGGCCCTTCAGATTGCTTGAGTATTGGATGGCTGGATGCAGAGTGGGTTGATTTTTGCATTGGTGTGGGCTTGAGCTTTATGTTGGTAAAGTGACATTTCAAAATTTGTTATCCCAGGCTTGTCGTAGACATGTCTGACGAATCCAAGTTGACACTGGCTCCATAAAGTCGCGTTGAAATAATCATGGCTTACAAATAGCTTAATGAATAGACATTTTCTCATAAATAAGGCTATTATCCTAATTAATATGTACTAACAATCTAGCTGAAATTTCATAAATAGTTAACCATAATACAAAATATTCAAGCCCACATCTTCCAAAACATTATGATGGTTAAAAGCATTTAAACCACAATTAGAAAGGTTTTATCATTAATTTCAAATATCCATCAAGATGACACAACAAAAACTCAAGCTACTACTAGCCCATATTGTAACATATAACTGAACCCTAGAACAAGAAGGTCTTTAACATAATAGAACATAATAATAATATAGTGGATCAACAAAATCATTGAATGCACAAGTTAAGGCCTCAAGCCTAATAAAATCTTCATATTACCTAAAACATAGTTCATAATGAATATAAGAATGAGGGCCCTAGATAGCAATATGATAATCATTACAAACCAACAAAATAGAGTTACCAAAGCTTATACCTCGTTCTTGAAAAAATATTAAATCAATGATAGGGTAAAATATAAAATCTCAATAACCAAAATCAATTTATAACATTGTAGTGTAAGAATGCAAGTATAAGAACCATGTTTATATTTATATATATATAAATATCAATTTAACAATCCTCAACAAACAATGTACCGTAATACATGTGTGTGTGTGTGTGTGTTTAAAAATCATCCCACCCATCCACCTTACTCCTCCATATCATCTCTTAGATGCGGTACAACCTATCAGTGCTAGTATACCCAGCCAAAGGTTTGCTAATCACTTCAAGAATGCTACCTCCTCCCATGCTACCACCAATATGTCATAATAGGGAAGTGTATGCTCAAAACACCTAACTCAAATCTAGGCTAGGAATGAGAGAGCCGATGGGCACATAGATTCTTCATAACCCTACCACACTGTCCCAAATTGTCCCCAAAATAGTGAATATAATACATACACATTTTTCAAACCCTTTCACATCAATACAACCCCTCAACACATTTCCATCACATTATATCCATCAGCACAAGTACCACAACCTAGAATGCACAATCCAATTACTCACATACAATTTGAAAGGACACTGCTTCATTGAACAAAGTTCATATACAAAAGTACATAGGATTTTCCAAATTACATTTAAGTTTCATAAAAAAGGTAAGGTTTAGGAAATACCTTACAATCTAGAACAAGCATATAAAAAAATTAATCTCACTTACTTCAATTTCAAGCAAAGAGGGTGAACTTTGGCAAAGCGATAAAGTTGTTGTCATATGACCTCTCAAACTTCAATTTCTCTACAACCCCTAACCTCAACATCCAAAGTCCCTTCACATATTCCAGTAGCCCAATTTATGCATTGGCAACTTTAATCATCCTCAAAGTCATTTCCTCGTCAATTACTCAATTCCACAATTCAAAGTTTCACCGCGAACATACCCATATTCATATATCCACCAATATTAACATTCTGAACTAATTAAACCCGTTTTCTAACTCATATAAACATAACTGGATCATTGAAAGCTCCTCAAACCTTTAATCATCAAAATCATTACAAATACTAACCTAAATATCAAATCCAAGCTCAAAGTCTCATATAACTCAAAATCTAACAAAAATAAACTGATTAAACCTTTAATCTACTTCATATAACTCATTTAAACAAAAAGTATTCAGTGAAATCATCACCAATTTCAAAATCCCAAAGATACCATAAGTTTTCAAAATCCCTCCAAATATGAAAATCTAAGAAAGAAACATAGAAATCAAGTTAGGAATACTGGCTTTAATGTTTAAAGCTCAAATATACACCCCAAGGTTGAAATCAAATAATTAATAAAAAAAAAAAAAACTTAGCAAAGCAAAATGGTTCTATCCTCTCCCAAACTCTAATTTTTGGGTCTGAAAATGTTGATATATAACAACATTTTTGCATATTCGCCATAGGTTCGCTATAACGAACTCATGGGTGAATGACCCAAAAATACTATAGATTCTGTAAAAGATTTCATTATGGGTTTGCTACATCGAATTCACGGAAAAAATGACACTTAAGAAGAGCAACCTCAAACACTCTCCCCTATACCTCTACTCTACAAAAGATCAAAACCAACAATTTAATACCTCAATTTCATCAATAGTCAAGTCCTAATTAACTCTAAACCTCAAAATTAAAATTTGGAATGTTACACCGAGCTCCTTGTAGATTTTATATTTTGTATTCATATATTGATTTGGCATGAACTTCACTTGCAAAAAAGTTGCAAACATCCTAAGCACATGTGTAAACAGCTGTTAGCCCATCTCCTTCACTGCTTATTTGTCTTGTTATGCATGTTTGGGCTAGAGAAACAGTTCTACTACAAGTTTGGTTGATTTCCACAAAAATACGCCACGAAAATTAGCTGGTTTTCATATGCAAGCTTTGATTTTGCCATGCCAAGTTGACTGGTTTGTGTCTTTGAACTTCCTTAAGGCATAGCCTAATAAAATGGTACAACTATGAATGGAAACAAGCATATCAATTTACAAAGCAATCATGGGGTTTTTCTCAATCACCTGTCCACATTTAGTTTATTACACCAAGCCCATAGCCTCTCACATCAACAAAAACTTGGCTTGACCAAGCCCTTGCTATTTTCCACCACATCTAATCCTCCCTAGCAATGTCCCTTGATGCCCATGTCTTTTATTCATCCTCAAGTCCTACACCGCAATCATGTCACCAAGGTTTCTTTCATATCAAACCTTTTCATTGAAGCACTCTGATTGACTTGTATAGCAAGTATGTCTCACTCTCTATAGCACGCCAACTTTTTGATGAAATTCCCAACAAAATTGTTGTTGTTTGGGAAAACAATGCTATCCATTTTACACATTTTCATGATGTAGCTAGTGCTTTACAGCTGTTTGATCTCATGGATATTATGCCCAGTGAATCTAGATTTAGTTTTAAGGTGCAAATCTTCCCCCGATGTGACACATACCAGGTTTGGGAGGGGGTGTAGATTGGGTTCGAGTCTGGTGGCACCCACTGTCATTGGAGACGGGGGCTCGTGTCTATACTACAAATCTATTGCATGCTAAACGGCTCTATTCTCTTGCTCACTAGATCCTTCTGGGGAGTGGGGACCACATATCTCTTACACAAACAAAGGACGTAATGGTCCAAACAAGGGCTATTTAATATTTATGATGAATTGCAAAAAATATATGTTTTTGGTGATTGGGTCTCTCAAGAAATAGACTAACTAGAATGAATCATGTGTAGGGAACCTTAAATTCAGATAGTGGAGGCTATATTTCATCCTGGTTTGAGAGTAACAAGTCTGAGCCCCTTACAAAGCCATACTCCTCCCAGTGGAATTTCTCTAACCTCTGTTCTTTCATCTCCTAACTTGTTCATCCTGTCCTTTTTTTAACTTGCTCCTGCTGGGGAGGCCTTTGGACCTGCAGTTACAGGCTTTCAAGAGTTTGATGGTTGGAAACTTGCAATCTGTAGGAATCTTATCAGAAACGCGGAAGCGTATCGTACCACGCGATATAGGAAAATTTAAAACCTTCATCGTTTTGATTACCTGGAAAGATGCAGCGATCTGAAAGTCTCTCCACGAACAGTCGTCGTCCGCTCTATGATCGACCTTCCAGACTATCTCTCGAGGGGAATGAGATGGTTGTGTGGGCAATCGTTCAGATGATGAACGTTCGCCTCTAAGTTTGTTTTTTATAAGAGCCTCCTTATGTGTGCGTCTCTTTTCCAAGCAGGTGAAAGTAGGTTTATATGCTACTACACCCAAGACCTAACCCTAAACCACATGGGCCATAGAGTTCTTGGGCTGTAGTCTCAATTAAGCCTTATTGGGCTTAAGTGACTAAAAAGCACATTAACCCAACAATCTCCCACTTGCTCTTTAAGATACAAACTTGAGTTCGTAAACCCAAGACCATGTAGCCCATAAGCCATCATCATCATCGATAATATACCCCATCCCTTGTCTCGAGCTAGCACGGGGATCTACCATTTGTCATTCATCAAGGCTCATGATAATCTACGAGAAGATTATCTAGTTCGGTGCTACTCCACTAAAAGCCCGAACGTGATCTCCAAGAATAATGACACTTATAACGGGAATATGCATTACCCCTTTATAGAATGTCTATAACTTGATTGACTAGTTTTTACGTAACCCAATCAATTATTTATTCCCTTGACTTTAATAGTTTCTCTAATGGATTACATGCAGCGGCCGGTGTCTTCAATATCCAGGTATGCGAAACATATCAAGGGGACATTTCCTATAAATTTCATGTTGTTTATCTCATAAACACCGATAACTAAATAGTCTCAATCCCAAAATACCGAGTTGTTGGCCGTCATATGGATCAAACCTCACCCGTTGGTAAATCAAAGAATGAAAACTATTCGACTACCTATTTAAAATAAACTCAGGATTAAGAGCAACTACATGACTATAGTTATCGGAAATTTGATTCCTTATGATAAAGAACAACCTTAATCAAATCTCTCCTTGATCCATTCAATGTAAGTATTAACTCACCCCAATATTTCATAATGATTCGGACAAAACCATTTCATAAAATATTGTAGCCTAAATAAAGTGCCCAACTTAATTTAATAGCTGTGAACCAATTCATCAATTGTGAGAACCTATGACCATGTCCTCTATGAACGTATTCATATGATCATATACTCCACAATTGATCCGGACCTTAGAGTTTGTAAATAGTGTGCGAAATAAATGAAAAATACCTCATTTATTAACATTTCAGAAAAATGCAATGTCATAATGTCTTGCTCAAAAGGCACAAAATAACAAAGTGAAATAACAACTACCTAAAGCTATAGCAAATCTGGAATCCTCCTAAGACCCATAGATGAAACATGCCTCTCGAACACACGTTCAGGCAAACTCTTAGTAAAAGGGTCAGCAAGGTTCTCGTCTGATGCTATCTTTGCTACCAATGTATCTCCTCTTTTAATTATTTCTCGGATCAAGTGATACTTCCTCTCTATGTGTTTTTGTCTCTTGTGACACCTTGGTTCCTTGGACTGTGCTACTGCCCCACTGTTGTCACAGTAAAGTGTGATAGGACAATTAACACCTGGTATCACCTGAAGGTCCGTTAGGAACTTCTTTAACCATATAGCTTCCTTTGCAGCCTCAGAAGCAGCTACATACTCGGCCTACGTGGCGAGTCGACCACACATGATTGTTTTACACTTCTCCAACAAATGGCACCGCCATTAAGGGTGTACACATATCCCGAGGTGGACTTTATTGAGTCAATATCTCCTTGGAAATCTGAGTCCGTATAACCAATGGTTTCAAGACTCCCACTTGAGTAGACCAACATATAATCTCTCGTTCTCTGTAGGTACTTGAGTATATGTTTAACCGCTACCCAGTGTTTCTCTCCAGGGTCCGATTGGTACCGACTTACTACTCCCACTACATAGCGGATATCTGGTCCGGTACATAGCATAGCATACATGAGACTACCCTCTTTGAAGCATAAGGTATCCTACTCATGTGTTCTCTCCCGCTCGGGAGTTTTAAGAGATTGCTTCTTAGAGATGAATTCCATGCCGAAGGGTATAATTCCCCTCTTGGAATTCTCCATGCTGAACTTGGCAAGTATTTTGTCAATGTATTTAGCCTGGGACAATGCCAAAACCCTATTCTCCCGTTCTCGCAAGAGTTTAATACCAAGAATATAATTGGCTTCCCCCAGGTCCTTCATATCAAAATGCTTGCTCAGCCAGGTTTTTATGCCTAACAATACTTTTGTATCATTTCTGATAAGGAGTATATCATCCACATAAAGTACCAGAAAAGATACCGCATTACCTTGGATCCTTTTATACACACACGGCTCATCGGGACTTTTCTCAAAGCCATACGACTCAATGGCTTGATCAAATCGATGTTCCATGATCGGACGCTTGCTTAAGTCCATAAATGGACCTTTGCAACTTGCATACCATTTCTTCTTGCCCTTCGGCTATAAACCCTTTTGGTTGTTGCATATAGATTTCTTCTTCCAAATTTCCATTTAGAAAAGCAGTTTTGACATCCATTTGCCAAATCTCATAATCAAGATTTCTTTGCAACAATGACTAAGAGAATCCGGATGGACTTGAGCATGGCAACGGCGAAAAAGTTTCATCATAATCCACACCTTCTTTTGGGAGTATCCTTTCGCCACCAATCTAGCTTTGAAGGTTTGAACCTTCCCGTCCGATCCTCTCTTTCTCTTGTAAATCCACTTACACCCAATGGGTCTTACCCCTTTAGGTGCATCTACAAGAGACCAAACGAGTTGGTATACATAGAATCCATTTCACAATTCATAGCCTCAAGCCATTCCCGAGCATCAACATCTCCTAGTGCTTCGTCATAACTCGTGGGATCACCATCTTTCGCAATGATGTCATCCCGATTTGACTCACCCAACAAGAGATATCTTGCGGGTTTATGAATCAATCTCCCACTACGACTTTGTCGCACTTGATGTTGTGCATCTACGGGGTCCACATTTTGTGGGTTAACTATTTCTAGATGAGGACCCTCATTAAGTGGATCAACCAATTCATGATTTTGTTCTTCATTAAGTTCATCATCATGCTTTGAACTTCGGTTTTGTCTCTCGGTTCCTATGTATGTTCAAGTACATTTTCCCCTCTTTGAACAACCACGGGAATAAAAGCTGGGAACCGCTTGAGGTTGTGGTGAAACTTGATCTGAGACTAGCTCATCAAGAATAACCTTACTCCTAGGCTTATAATTTTCCATATAGTCCTCCTCTAAGAAAGTCGTGTGAGTGCTCACTATGACCTTCTTTTCTTTTGGACTATAAAACAACCAACCTCTGGTTCCTTTAGGATAGCCTACAAACATGCATACTTGATGACGTGAGTCCATCTTATCGGTTTCGTTTCAAGACATGTGGCGGAGCACCCCAAATCTGAATATGATTCATGGTGGGCTTACACCCTTTCCACAATTCTATTGGTGTCTTTGAAACCGACTTGGACGGAACTAAGTTCAATAGATACATAGCTATTTCTAAGGCATATCCCCGAATGAATCGAAAGAGATGAATAAGCGAGCATAGATCTTGTCATTTCTAAAAGGGTTCTATTTCTCCTTTCAAAGCAACTCCATTCTCATTGGGTTGTCCTTGGAGAAGATAATTGTGAAACTATCCCCTCTTTGGTCGGGTAAGACTGAACTCTCCAGATAGGTATTCACCCCTCGATCAGGTCGAAGAGTCTTAATTTGAACACCAAGATGTTTTTACGCCTCAGCCTTGAACTCTTGGAATTTTCCAAAAGCTTCAGACTTGTGATGCATCAAGTACAAATGTCCAAATCTAGAGTAATCATCAGTAAATGTGATGAAATACTGATACCCACCTCTGGCTTGGACATTTATCGGTCCACATACATCAGTATATACCAATTCCAGCTGAAGTGTGGCATGTTTTCCCTTGGCTTTGAAAGATCTCTTGGTCATTTTACCCTCTAAACAGATTCACATACTGGTATCGGTTCAAAGTTTAGGGATTTTAAAATCTCACTTTTGACCAAAACTTGTATCCTGTTAGAGTTAATATGACCCAATCTCAAATGCTAAAGATAAGTTTCATTGGAAACTTTTCTTTTCTTTGATGAATTAATATGCTCAACATCTTTTAATTCAACATGATTAACTTCACGAGGTACGGGACTAAGGAAATAAAGACCATTAAACTTTACACGAGAACAAATAAAAGAAGATGAACTTCTTATTGAAAGCGAGGAATTAAACTGAACTGTCAAACCATGTTTATCCAAACAACTAACGTAAATTAAATTCCTCTTAAAATTTGGAATAAATAAATAGTCTTCTAAAACCAAAGTTTTGTAATTATCAAAAGATAAAATAACTTGTCCCACTGCTAGTGCAGACACAACCTCCCCAGTTCCAAGCTTCAAATCTCTTTGTCCTTTACTTACAGGCAAGCTATGTTTGAACCACTGCAAAGAGTAACAAACATGGTTAGTGGCTCTGAATCAACGATCCATTTATCATCGTGATTCTCCACTAAACAAGCCTCAATCACATGTAAATTACCCATACCGGTTTATTCATTTGTGGGCAATTTTTCTTCCAATGCCCCTTTTGTCCGAACTTGAAGTACTTGCCTTTTGGCCGCTTCATTGCAACTGTTTTGGCAACCGGAGTACCTGATTTCTTCTTTTTCTTGTTCTTGTTCTTTCCTTGGGTTTCCCCTTAGGTTTCACAGAACTTTCACCAGCAAAAAATGCACTTCCCTCGCTTGACTAGAGATCGCAAAGACTCTCAAGCTCGTGCATCGTTGAGTGAGGTCAAGATTCATCTTGTTCATATTATAATTCATCTTGAATTGATTGAAGTACTCAGGCAGTGATTGTAAGAGAAGGTCAACTTTTCAAACTTGATACCATGGTCATCAGCCTTCTTGAAGTTCACTATCATTGTTAGACAATGATCTCGCACACTTCCTCCAGACATCACCGTCTTGGTGTCGAATTCAAGCGCATTTTGCCTAGCAGAGCTGCTAGGCGTAGCAAACATTCCATCAAGAGTCTCGGAGCATTGTTGCTCCACTCTCAATCATGCTCACTTGCTACTGAAGGTGATTGGCGAGATCGGCCAAAATGTAGCGGTAACCGACACATTCGCCTTCTCCCATCTTTCCTTCTCCCACGAAATCAAGTCCGATTGCATCGGACGCATCTGCGTGGTGCGCGCATTGGCATAGGGGTAGTGAGAACAAAGTTGAGCTTTTCATATTGAAGAACAATATCCAAATTAGTTTTCCATTGTTTGTAGTTTGTACCATCCATAGGTTTTTGGCTCAAGATTGTAGCTAAAGGATTGAATGAAGACATTTTTAGAAAATAAGGAAAAAGAAAAACACACTAATTACAAACTTATAATTAACAACAAACAGATATATCGCTAGTAGATTCTAACAACTACTATTCATTTATTGTTTAACAATCCATTAGTTATCTTTACAAGGCTTACGATAGGCAAGATTCTTGTAAAATTAATATTGTTAGTTTGGGCCTTCGGGTTCCATTGCGAGCCTCGATGGGAGGGTTAACAATTTTACCAAAGTTGAATGTATTTAACCATTGTTTACTTTCAAAATTATCTTTAGTGTCTAAGTGTTGCCGACGATGGGCCGTACAAAAATTTTACTAAAATTTTGAAAATATTAGGGTTTAATCTAGCAAAATCCGGTTATCCTTATCCGATGGGGCTTCAACGATAACCATTTCACTAATAAAACCACAATTGGGGCCCGTAGGTTTTAAAATTAAAAGCTTAATTTATAACCTTCACCCATTCAATATTTTAAATTTAGAATTTTTTATTATTATTATTTATTTTTAATTTCCAAGAATTTGTTCATTTTAGAGTATTCTTTGTCCGAGATTAACAACTTTAATTGAAATCATTTGGTATCCAAAATCTAATCATGATTGGCAGAGTGTGCTTCATATGATCATTTTAAATAACCCACAAATTACTCTCAAAAATACAATTCTCTTAGGAAATTTCCTAGATTATTTATCTAGATTTTAATTTCATAATTAATTAATCCAATTATTATTCTAGATTTTAATTTAAAATCATAATAATTGATAATTAATTTAGTGGATAACCTAAATAATCTCGCATAATAACTATCATACTAGTCGATTGAAAATATAATAGTTATTATGCTATTATGACATGTGATTATGCAACAATATGGCATCTTCCTATTCTATATGGCATGTTATTATAAACATCATGTTAATCGTAAATATAATTCATACAATTCAATAAAAGCATTAAATAATTAAACAAATAACTTTAATCCATGGCTTTCCTATAAAAATTTAAAAATAAAATTTACAACTTTGGAATTTCTCTTTCGTCTAGCCCATAGCATCTGTCTCAAGCCCCTTTAGGGTATCTATGGGCCCAAAAGCCCAAAAACCCAATCCTTGGCTAGAAACCCTAGGACACAAAAGAGGAACCCTAGCCATCACTTCTACCACGCCATCAGCCGAAGTCATCTTCTTCGCAGTTTCTTGATGTCCAATTTTTACGTAAATTCGAAAAAATACATAGAAATTCTAAAAAAAGAATTAAAAACAGCAAGGGGGAAACCTAATCATATGGGATTAGCCTCCTTGTTACAAATCAAGAAATACACGAGAGAATCTAACCATGGATTAAAGCGATTAATCGATTGAAATTAAAACTAATATCAAATATGAATTATAAACGAATAACTAGAATGAAATAAATAACAAATATAGAAAAAGATGCCATATTTTCAAAAAGAATTTTCGAAAAGAATCACATGAAATATAAATTAATATCAAAACTCGGTTCTTTTCCTTATCGCTATTGGCTCTGATGCCAATTGTAGGAATCTTATCAGAAACGCGGAAGCGTATCGTACCACGCGATGTAGGAAAAGTTAAAACCTTCATCGTTTTGATTACCTGGTGTTCTGGTATAGAACACAGATGTCCAGCTAAGGGCTGGTATTTTGATCTTGGATAGCTAGGCCCTGCCTGAATATCTATGGAGGAGATAATCAGGAGAGCGTGGGATCACTGTACACGACAAAGGGGTGGTGTGTGTGCACAGTGAGACTGTATGTAAATAGTCTAGGTTAGAAATGTGTGCACCTTGTTACCTGTCCTCTATATTTATAGAGGTGTCTGGTGCGATATTCGGGGCACGCCATTAATGTGGCGCGCCATTAATGGGGCGAATATCCGGGGTACGCCATTAATGGGGCAAATATCCGGGGTACGCCATTAATGGGGCGTGCCATTAATGGGGCGAGTATCTCGGAAGGCCGTTACGATATGGGTAGATCTTGCCTAGCCGAGATTTTTGGATCTCCCCCTATGATTAGCGGATCATGCCTCCTGGCTCTCTATGGGTTGCACCATGGACTTGGGGCTTTTGGGCCAATCCGTAACAGTTGCCCCCCAACTTGGATGTTCAGGCTTCTGGGCGGCCGAGGTGTTCAATGCCCCCGGCCCCTGTTTAGATCTGAGGCCTATGCTTCATCCGGACGGCTTCTAACGCTGTGGCTTATCCCTGTTGTGACAGTCTGGGTGGTGCCCTGGGTCATGCTTGACCGGGGCATCTCGAACGGTCTCGGACTTACGTAATTAGCCCCCTGTTTGTGGGTAAGTCGTTTGGCATTCTTTCCATAGGCGTCATCATTGTTGCTTTACACCTGGCTTGCCCTGATTGGAAAGAGTCTGCAGCCATCGCGCCCCTCCGAGTGCCGATTTACGTGCACATTTAATGCTCCTACATCATTCTGTGCATTTCCCATCGTGTCTAGGTTCAAAGACCGAATTACCCCCGGCGTTCCCTTTACTTGTCACATATATGAAGTAATTATTTTGCATTTTCCTCCTCACTTTTTCCTGCTACAACCTCTCTGTGAATTTGCTCTGGGTTTGTAGAATCATCTCCTCTGCCAAAACTCCACTGTTCTCCATTTCCATCATTCGAGTTTCCCTCTTCTTACTCATACAGGTATTTTCCTTATTCTTCTTTACTCTTTTACGGCATAACGTACTTCTGACCGATTATATATCCTCTGGTCCCTTATCTGTGTTCCTACTCCTCCTCCTTTTTGGTTTTCTGGGTATCCATTTGAGACCATTTTCTGGGTTTTGCTTGCTTTTGACACATACGCGTCTGTACTTGCCTCTCTTTTGACATAAGACCTTTAGTTCTTATGTTCTAGTTCCTTCCTTATGGATAGAGATAGGCATTTTCCTAAACCCAGATCCATCCTAACCCCTGAGGAAGAGGAGTTTCTTCGCACTCATTACCCGCGAGCTTCTTATTGGGTTCTCGGAACCGAGCTTCCGGAAGTGGAGAGGTCAGCCCCTTTACTCCGAGGCGGGTTTGGTCACTCAGGACGAATCGGGCGCCAACCTATTGCTGCCAATGCTCTATCTCCTTCTCCTGTCCGAGCTTCTGTACTCAACGTTCCTATCTTATCACCATTACAGGCCGGGGTTGGTTCCTTTGCCGGCTCCAGGTCTCCGGCCTTATTGGCCCAACCGCTCAACTTCTGTGAGGGTCCACCTTCTATGAGCTCGGATCCTTATCCCGATGATTACCTCGGCCCCTGCTGGAACTGCTTGGCCGAGGGTGCCTTCCACATTGCGCACGGCGGAGACTCCAGAGCCTCCTCTATTCTTGGTTCTTGCCGGCATCGGCAACCTTCGGGCCTTTCTTCTGGCGTACCCTTTCATCTGAGTCCGCCATCTGTTTTGCCTTCTAACATACTCTTACCAGGTATTTCCAACTCTGCTAATTTCATTTTATGTTGCATATAGGTTAATGGCTACGAAATCTCTGCCCTCCAAGCAAAGGACCGAGGCTGAGGAATCGGACTCTTCTAGTCCTCCCGAGGTTCTGTGTCGTAGCTTTCCCTGGGTGTCCCATGAGGTCTTGAAGACCCGGTCATCGATGTCGGATACCAACATTGCACGTTTGGATCTACCGGCCATGGAGGGGTGCGTTATACGCCGCCCGGAGGCCGACGAGCCTATTTGTGCGGAACGGGAAGTAGGCAGTCCCAATTTCTTTTTCTTTTACCGGGATTACCTTACTCGGGTCGGTGTTTGCTTCCCTTTTACCCATTTCCAGATACTGGCCCTGCTGCACTTGAGACTTGCCCTGTCTCAACTTCATCCAAACGGGTGGGCTTATCTTGTTGCGTTCGAGCAACTGTGTCGCTCCTTCCTGGTTTCGATTCCCTGCTCAACCAATCTCTTCTTCTATTACTTCGGCCCCTTTACCCCCGGCTCTCCCAAAGAAAGTGACAAGCCTGAAAGGGTTGTTATCTCTCCGTCAATCCAGATCGGAAGCTCATGAAGCCCTTCTCCGATTCGTTTAAACGGTTTAAAAATGCGTTCTTCAAGGTTGTAGCCGTGCCTGGTAAACAAACCTGGTTTTTGAAGGGGGTTGAGGCCGCCGACGTAGAGTGGCCTTTCCTCTATATTGGATGGAGAGTCATCATAAAGCTGCTCCCTCATCCTTCCAAATTTCGAAATATGACCTCCTTCCGAGATGCCCCTTATGTGCCTAGGTTGGACGCCTACGTGGAGGAGTATGGCGTCAAGAGTGCAGCCTTTTTCATTTCCGTAAAATTTGGTATCTTGTTGTAGTAATTTGTGTTTATTCCTGACTTCCTTTACTTGTCCTTTTCAGCTCAAGACATGATGGCTCTTCCCGGTTACTTGACGAAAGTGAATCCAGTCGCGGCATCACCGAATCGTCGGGCTCAAAAACGGGCCGTCCCCGTTGAAATGCGTGCCCGAGGCTACGCTCTGTTGTTACAAAGAAGACTAAGGTCTCGGGCGGCGAGAGGTCGGCTCCATCCATCCTCCGGCCTTCTCAGGAAGTTGTTTCCCAAGCTCCGAGGGGAAACAGGTCATTGTCTCTGTGGGCGATCCTGTGTCTGCGGTTATGGCGACTACTCCTACGGCTTCTGTTCTCCCAGTACCTCCGCCACCTCCGCCTCCTCCACCGCCCTCTACCGGGTCGTCGCGTCCTTCTTCTGTGCTTCCTTGCGGCTTCATATGGGATAAGGGGGTGACCAATGAACTGGACGTCGCCTTCCTTCCTCCCTGGGAATTTATGGAGAGCCGGCCCTTGTCTCCGCCTAACGTTGATGAGGTGTACACAGCGCAACGGTATCTATGTAAATCTGTTGGGCTGCTTCAAGCCTATATTCTCGTGAGGGAGAAGTATTCTTTGGCGTATGTAGAGAATAAACGCCTGAGAGCGTCTCAGGAAGAGGTGGCAGCCTAGCAAAAGGCTCTGGAGGAGGCCGTGTCAACAAAAAAGGCCTTGGCCGAGTCTGAGGCCAGGGTGCACATTTTGGAAGAGGAGCGGGATGCTGCCCGGATCGAGCGGGATGCTTCTAAGGCCGCGGTCGTGAAGATGGATAAAGAACTTCTACAGGCGCGGGAGGGGGCGGAGAAGTCGGCCTCCGAGTGTTCCCGGGCCCAGAAAGCGTTGGGCGATAGTCTTGAAGCGGTGAAAACCCTTCAGAAGCAACGTGATATACTGTCCTCTAAGCTTAAAACAACTGAGGAGGCCCTCGCCGCGGCACAGCAGGGGCGCTTGGAGTCCGATGAGCTCTTAAAGCAGACTACCAAAGATTGCTTTGACAATGCTCTGGAGCAGATCCAGCTCTTGAATCCGACGGCCAAGCTTAACCTGGACGACTATGATTTTCGCGGCTTCGTCGAGGACGGAGTCTTAGTTCCGTATCAATCTCCTACCGCCAATGCGTCCCGATCTCGAAGAAGAGGGAGGCGAGTCGGATGTGGAGAACGAGGCGACAAAGGGATCAAATGAGGCCGGCCCGTCTAGTTAATTTTTACTTCTTTCTTCGGTGGCGTCTGTGCCCCTTTATTTTGAACATTTCGGCTTTTGTGCCGTTCGTACAAATTTCTATGACTATGGATGAATTATTTATTCACCCTTTCGCCATTTTGTAAATTCCATAATTGAAATTTATTGATCGTAGTAGATACGAGTCGTTTACTCGACCAACACCGAGGTGTGGGAGGTGGGGCGGTGGTCGTATGTTTTAACCTCGGGGGTGTTAACTTAACCGCACTACCTCGTTCCGCTTGACTAGTCGAAAAGTTGATAGGAACCGAATTAAGGGCGAGGCCGTCACATGTCAACCGAGGTGTCTATTACCTCAAATCTAACATTTTGACTTGATCAGGATCGCAATGACAGCCTGCTTTCTTAAATCGGGCGAGCGTTGACGCGTCAATTTCGCGAAGGCCACGTATGGCATTTTTGCCGAGCTCTTACCAATGCACGTCGGAGTAGAACGGTCGGTGTCATACATCTAGATGTTTTTATATTAATGACCGGGTGTAAGTACCTCGGTGTCAGGTTTTGGACCGAGCTCAATGGCCTTGGTTTCACGCTTAAGCAAGTAATTGTGCATATTGATGAATTTCCTTGATGGAATCCTTCATTAAATAAAACAACTCTAAAGAGCTTACAAATGGTCATGAATTATTCAGATGAAAAATAAAGAACAATTGGAGAAACATAAGGAAAAGTAAGAAATAACCGAACAATAGCCTCTGTATCTACGGGGCCGAGCCTAGACCTAGCTGTAATAGATCTTTAGTTTGTCGGCGTTCCATGTCCTCTTAACCGGCTTCCTTGCCAGGGTTTCGAGAACATATGCCCCCGCATCAAGTTTTTCTTTAACCCGATAGGGGCCTTCCCAATTTGCCGCCAGTTTTTTGTCTCGGGAATTCTTGTTTCCGATGTCGGCCCGCCGAAGTACAAGGTTACCTCGATTAAAGGATCGTGGTCGAACCTTCCGATTATACTTTGCCGCGAGGAGCTGCTTGGTGGCAAGTTCCCGACAATGCGCTGTGATTCGGATCTCATCAATTAGGTCCAGGTCTATCTTTAGGGCGTCGTCATTTGACGCCTGTCCATCCTGTCCGGCTCTGATCTTTCTCCATGATGGCTGCCCGATTTCGACCGGGATCATTGCTTCACATCCGTAGGTCAGCCGGAATGGGGTTTCCTGGGTCGAGGACTGCACACTCGTCCTGTAGCCCCATAGAACGCTGTGGAGCTGTTCGGTCCAGCTGGTGTCGGCCTTTAACATGCGTTTCTTTAATCCGTCCAGAATGATCTTATTAGCTGACTCGGCCTGCCTGTTAGATTGCGGGTGTTCGACGGAGGAGAAGTGTTGCTAGATGTCCAAGTTGGACATTAAGGCCTGGAATCTATGGTCCGTGAATTGGGTCCCATTATCGATGACGACTTCAGCAGGTATCCCGAATCGAGCAAAGATGTTATGACAAAACGAATCTCATAATTCGAGACGAGGTGATCGTAGTCAATGCCTCCGCTTCAATCCATTTGGTGAAATAGTCTACGGAGACGATGAGCCATTTGAGCTGTCCAGGTGCCGGCTTGAATGGTCCGAGGATGTCCATTCCCCATTTGTAGAAGGGCCAGGGGGCCGGCATCCCTTTTAACTTTTTCGGTGGTGGCCATAGGATCCCGGCGTGTTTCTGGCAACTGTCGCACCTCTTGGCGGCTTCCATGGCGTCATGCTTCATGGTAGGCCAATAATAGCCGGCGCATAATGCCTTCCTTGCCAAAGCCTTGCCCCCCATGTGTTGGTCGTTGCATCCCTCATGTATCTCGGTCAACATGTACCTTGCTTCAGACTCACCCAGGCATCGCATCATCGGGCAGTGCACTCCTTTTCTGTATAGCTGATCATCGACGATGGTGTAGATGACGGCTTCTCTGATCAGCTTCTTGGCAGCAGTGGAATCTGTTGGGATGATCCCCCTTTCTAGGTAATCTTCGATTGGCTTTCTCCAGTCCGTGGCGGACGAGATAGTCATGACGCACGTAGGCTCGGCCAGATTCTGTTGGATCACAGTTCTATGACTCCCCGGACCTTTGGTACTTGCTAGTTTGGAGAGAATATCGGCCCTGTTATTCTCTTCTCTCAGGATATGAGCAACAATTACTTCTTCAAACTCCGTCATTATTTCTTTTGCTCTGTTCAAGTACTTAGCCAACATGGGGCCTTTTGCTTGATAGCTGCCATCAATCTGTGCGGCAACAAGTTGTGAGTCGGTGAACACCTTAACTCGCCGCGCTCCGTTCTCTTTTGCTTGAAATAATCCGACTAGGAGGGCCTTGTACTCGGCTCGGTTATTGGAGGTCGGGAATTCCAACTGGAGGGAATGCTCGCAGCGACCCCTCGGGGCTCTCAACGATGACTCCCGCTCCACCGCCTTTGGATTGGAAGATCCATCTACAAATACCTTCCAGAATTCCTCGCTAGCCATAATCGGAGTCAATTCTCTGATGAAATCGGCCAATGCTTGTGATTTGATCGCATGCCGAGCTTCAAAAGTGATGTCAAACTCGGATAGTTCAATTGCCCAGCTTGTCATTCGCCCCCGCTGTGCCGGGTTTGTGCAAAATCTGCCGGATTATCGGGTGTCCGACTACAATCCGGTGTCCCCGGAAGTATGGCCGGAAGCCTCTCACGTCGTCGTAATATGAACGCCATCTTTTCCAGCTTCTGATATCTGAGCTCAGCGTTTTGTAACGCTTTGCTCACAAAGTAGATGGGTGTCTGTCCGGCCTCGGTTTCTCTTACCAAGGCGGCACTTACCGCCTCGTCTCCCACATGATGTACAAAAACAAGGTCTCCCCTTGCTCGGGCTTCGTTAGTACCGGAGGGTTTGCCAAACATCGCTTAATTTCTTCAAAGGCCGCTTCACAATCCGAATTCCTCCTCCATGAGTTTCTTTCTTCAATAATTTAAAGAAAGGTAACGCCTTCTCGGCCGATCCGGGTAAGAATCTTGTCGTGGCAGCCAAGCGACTGTTAATTGCTGAACTTCCTTTTTAGAGTTCGGGACTTGCATGTCTAGCACGGCTTTGCATTTGTCCGGTTAGCCTCAATCCCTCGATTGGTCAAGCATAAAACCTAGGAATTTCCCGGCGGAACTCGAAAGCACATTTGGCCGGTTTAACCCGATTCGATGTCGTCTTAATTTTTCAAACGTCGCTTCTAGGTCCCGGATATGCTCCTCCGGTTGTTTTGACTTCACGATCATGTCGTCTATATAGACCTCCACATTTCACCCAATTTGGTCCTCAAAGATGCGGTTCATCATTCGCTGGTACGTAGCTCCGGCGTTCTTCAATCCAAATGGCATGACGTTGTAGCAATAATTAGCCTTGTCGGCCACGAAAGCGGTTTTCTCTTGGTCCTCCGGGTGCATGGCAACCGATTGTAGCCGAGTAAGCATCCATAAAGGAAAGCAACCGGTACCGGCCGAGTTATCAACGAGTTGATCAATGTTAGGCATGGGATAGGAGTCCTTTGGACACACTTTATTCAGATTGGTGTAGTCAGTGCACACCCTCCATTTGCCGGTTGGTTTTAACACCATGACCACATTCGAGAGCCAAGTTGTATATTGTACTTCTCTGATGAATCGGGCGGCAAGGAGCTCTTCAATGTGACTTTCAAGGGCTTTCTCGTCGTCGCCCGAGATATTCCTCTTCTTCGGGCCATCGGCTTCGACCTCGGCCATATGGCGAGTTTGTGCAAAAGTGTGGGTCGATCCTGTATTTCGGCCGACGTCCGTGCGAATACGTCCCGATTTTGTCTTAAAAACTTGATCGCTTGCACTTTTAAGTCTACGCTCATATCTCCGCCGACTTTAGTTTTCTTGGAGGGATCCGTTCCTGTGGTCAATTCCTCCAGCCTCCCCTTCCGCCGGGCGTGGATTTTCCGGTTCGCGAAGATCCAGCTCTACCATATTAACCGACCACGGGGCCGCCCATCATTTCGACTTCGGCCATCACTTCGTTGGTTCGAGTCGCGGGGGATGACGGTCCTTCCTCCTCGACTCGGAGAGTCTCGAAGTAACATTACCGTGACACTTTCGGGTCCCTGGACACTTCGACCACCCGATTCTTATCGTTGATCATTTTCGCTTTCCGGGTGCTTAGTGGATGCTAGCATGTCCCAATTGTGTATAGTGGGTCGGCCCAATATAATATTGTATGGAGAGCGGAAGTCGGCCACTACGAACCTTACACGTTCTGACTTGAATGCTTCCTTGGTTCCTAGCGTCAATCTGAGGTCTATATATCCTTTTGGGAAGGAACGCTCTCCATTGAACCCGATAAGGGTGGATTTGCATGGCTTTAGGTCTTCAACATCGAGGTGCTTCCTCTGGTATGCGTCCCAGCTTATGATGTCAGCCGAACTCCTTACATCCACGAAGATCCATTTGACTCGGCAATTTACTACGATTCCGGTGATAACCACTGGTCCCGGCGGCCGGAATAACATCCTTGAGCTCCTCGTCCGTGAAGACTAATGGGGGTGGTTTTGGTTTCGATGAGCCACCTTTGAACTTTGGTATATCTTTTATTGTCAGCACCTCCCGCAGGTATTTCTTGCGCTGGCTTATCGTATCTCCACCTCCTCCGAAACCGCCGCGATGCCATTGCATTGAGATCGTCTTCGGGAAACCGTCGACAGGGCCGGTTTTCCGTTTCTTCTCTTGTTCTCGAGTGTCCGTAGCCAGACTCCTGCTTCGGCGACCACTATTTCGCCTGCTTGTTTTCCCTTGAGTTTTGATGACGTATTGGCGAAGTTTCCCTTCTCTCACAAACTTTTCAATAGCATCCCTAAGTTCATAACACTCGTCGATTGTATGACCGGAGAGCCGTGGAAAGTGCAAAATTTTCCCCGATCCGTAGTGGACCGATTTCGATAGGCCTCGGCTTGGGAACCCTTTTCATCTTGGCCCGAGCTACCTCCTTCCATAATCGCTAACGCGGAACATTTAAGGGGGTGTAGTTGCCGTATTTCGCCTTATTATCCATCCTCTCTTGTCGGGTCGCTCTCTCGCGCGCGTCGGGGTTCCGCTTTCGCTTGTCCGTCGATCCCTTCTTTCGGCGATGAATTCCCGCCTTCACAGTTCGTCTCGCATTGGCAATTTCCATCTCGCTTCGACATCTAGGTACTTCTTTGCTTCAGTGTAGAATTCAGTCAATGGATAGACCCGATTCTTGCACAAATGTCTGGCCAGGCGTGTCGTTGGGTCCAGACCGTTGACAAGGCAATGTACGTGGACCTCTTCAGATAATGAGTGTACCTGCATTGCCGTGTCTCTGAACCAATCCAGGTACTTCTGCAGCGTCTCACCTTTCTTTTGTTTTACCTTACTCAGAGTGAACTGAGATTTTGGTTGTTTCTTGCTGCTGGCAAAGTGCAATTCAAATTTGCGACTGAGGTCTTCAAAGTTCCGAATGGAATTGTTGGGTAATGAGCTCAACCATTTGTGGGCCGATCCGGTTAACGTGGCCGAGAAGAGCCGTAAGATGACTGACCCTCTATTGACCCGACCCACATCGCCTTTTCAAATATCTCCAAAGTGTGGTCACGTGGATCCCGGGTCCCATCGTACTGGGAAGATCGGCTAGGTCAAAATTCTTCAGGTAGGGGGCTGTGGCCGTTGCTCGGGAGAATGGGGTCCCACCAGAGCCTGCCAAGTACTTCATCTTATATTGCCGCGGTGACCCCCATGTCCGAGGCGCCGTGATTGCCTCTCGAAGCTCATCTGAGTCCTGATCCACGTCGAGGTCTCAGTCTTCATAGCTATCATGGCTTCGGTCTTTATAACCATCTTGGCGATCTTCTCGGCCTCCGTCTTCAGCATCCCGGATCCACAATTGCCTCTCCTTCTTTCGTGTGGGGGTCGGCTGGCGTTCTCACTTCTTTCTCGCTTCTCCCTTTTTCCTATCGCGGGCCCGTCGATTTGACTCTGGGCTGCTACGCGGACTACTGCTGTCCAGGCGTACAACCTCCTTTCCCTTCCGAGAACTTCTCTGAGTTCCGCGTTGGAACATGTTTTCGAGCTTTTCCTCGATCATTAACTCCAGAGCATGAAAATCCTCTTGCCGTTGGAGGTGATCTCGTTTTTCCTTATTTTCAAACCTCTGAAGCATCGACTCTTGGGTTCTCCTTAAAATGTGGACATCGGTGTCTAGTACCTGAGCGTCTGGAGCCGGGGCTTTCGGGGCTTGGACTCTTCTTGACTCCTCTTGCGAAGGTTCGTCGGTTGAAGGAGATGTGCTCTCCGTGTCAGTAACGTGACCCTCCGGAGTCTTTTCTCGTGAAGGTTGATCATGAGTCTGCGGTTGACTCGGTCCGGCCTGAGGTTGATTCGGTGGTAAATTGCTTTCATCATGTGGCTGACCTAATTGCTGGCTTTGCCTATGGCTTCTGGTGTTTGCCATTAGTGGTCACGGGGATAGAAATTTAAGGATCCCCACGGTCGGGCGCCAATGTTCCGGTATAGAACACAAATGTCCAGCTAAGGGCTGGTATTTCGATCTTGGATAGCTAGGCCCTGCCTGAATATCTATGGAGGAGATAATCAGGAGAGCGTGGGATCACCGTATACGACAAAAGGGTGGTGTGCGTGCACAATGAGACTGTATGTAAATAGTCTAGGTTAGAAATGTGTGCACCTTGTTACCCGTCCTCTGTATTTATAGAGGTGTCTGGTGCGATATCCGGGGCACGCCATTAATGGGGCGCGCCATTAATGGGGTGAATATTCGGGGCACGCCATTAATGGGGCGAATATCCGGGGTACGCCATTAATGGGGCGTGCCATTAATGAGGCGAGTATCTCGGAAGTCCGTTACAATATGGGTAGATCTTGCCTAGCCGAGATTTCCGGATCTCCCCCTATAATTAGCGGATCATGCCTCTTGGCTCTCTATGGGCCGCGCCATGGACTTGGGGCTTTTGGGCCGGTCCATAACACCTGGAAAGATGCAGCGATCTGAAAGCCTCTCCATGAACAGTCGTCGTCCACTCTATGATCGATCTTCCGACTATCTCTCGAGGGGAATGAGATGGTTGTCCGGGCAACCGCTCGAGATGATGAACGTCGCCGCTCTAAGTTTGTTTCGATGAGAGCCTCCTTATGAGTGCGTCTCTTTTCCAAGCAGTGAAAGTAGGTTTATATGCTACTACACCCAAGGCCTAACCCTAAACCACATAGGCCATAGAGTTCTTGGGCTGTAATCTCAATTAAGCCTTATTAGGCTTAAGTGACTAAAGAGCATATTAACCCAACACAATCTGGTTGGAGATGCTCTCACTGTTGTAGTTTTTCATGCATCAGTCTTGATTTTGTAGATGTTTCTGAGTCATTTGAATCTAAAATATCTAGTTGCCCGCATATTCCTTCAAATGGATTCAAATGTAACTTGTGCAAACAATTTCTATCTCATTGTTGCCTTGGAGTGTCTGTCGAATTGTCAGAAGTGTTAACATGCCTGCAACAACGGTTCTTCCTTGCCATCATCCATATCATTTTGAATGCCTGAAACAAGCTATACCTAAGACTTGGAAAAATTATCATCCCTGCCCTATTTGTGCCTAAAGGAAAATTCCCTTGATCAAAGGGGTAGTTTTAGAACAAGGAACAATATTCCAAGACTTGGGTCAATTTGTGAGGATGGACCCTCAAGACATTGAGGCGGTGTGCTGGTGGGTAATTTTGTTGATGGGGCTCTGCACACATCCACGTAATACTAAGTTGTGACTTAATAGGAATGGTATAAGAAAGAATCTTGCTTTGAATAGTACTGTAAGCAAAGAATTTCCAGGTAAATTGAGTAAAAGTGGACCTTATTCTTCACCGCTACTTATTGGAAGCTCAACTGATGAGGAAGCAATTGGTTGCTCAAAGGCTATGACAAGCCCAAGTATGAAGTGATTATGTCATGAAAATTGGAAGCTCGGTAATTCCTAACCTGGTCATAGTTTTTTGTATATATATGGATTGGTTGTATGTTAATTACCATTGGAACTGAATCTTTGGTTTCTTATTGCATTTTCCATTCTGTTCTATAGTTTAGATTATCTAACACATTCTGCACGTTGCGCATGAAATTTAGATATTTATTTTTAGAAAAATGCTTTGAGGAAAGATATAACTGATACAATTTTCTTTTTGGATATGAATAACTGATACAGTTTTGCTCACCTCTAAGTGGTTTTTTTTTTTTTTATATATATGAAAATTTTAGGAAAAGGGTTGGGTTCACCCATAATTTAAGGGTACGATGAAATCTCTTTTCCTCCTAGGTGATACCGATGTTAGGTAGGACGAGCCGTCTATTACCCTTAGGCGTTAACCTAGGTGCTTAAAAGTTAGAATACCTCTCCCAGCGACATTTGCTTAATTTTGGTCCATTATCCTTTTTTTTTCCTTGGAAATTTTTTTTGGCCCATTATCTGCTTGATCTGCTCTAGAATAACCACTACTTATACTGGGTGCTTTTGATATGTTTTTACAATATGGGCCTTGGTACAGAGTCCAATAGGAGTGTTCATTTGCATGGTTTGGTCTTTCTTTTATTTTGGTTGAATTAAGGGTCCAATTGGTACAAAAAAAGACACTGAAAATGAAATGAAAATGGTTTTTTGCACAAAATAGAGAAATCTTGATGAGAATAGTTGTCGGTCCTACGTCAGCCGAAAGGTTCTTCATATTGAAGCTATGGATCCCAACTCGTGTGGTGAGCATTTTTAGTCTTGGTTTGTATTAGAATTTTAGAAGTGTATTTACGATGTAAGTATGTTCTAAAAGTTTTGTTTCAACTTGTAGGAAAGAATTTTTACATCTTCCCAAACGAGGACTAGCCTTCGAGAATTAAACTTTAAATATGTTACTCATTACAAGCAGTGGTGGAGTCAGGATTTGGAGTTTATGGGTGCACAATTAGTGTAGGGTTTGGGGGTTTGGGGGCGCGCCTCTAAAAATTTTTTTTTAAGGAAACTTTTAAATTGTGCACTTTCAAAGCAATGTCAATCAAACTAACATTCATGCAGATGGTAGATTGCTAGATTGCTCATAGCCTCACACAATAGCAATATTTCAGACATTTTACAATAAATTTAGATTTCAGCACCTGTTGGTATAGCAGCAAGAAGTGGTGCATATGCAACTTTGATATGTAACTTTTTTTTTTTTGATATTAAAGAAGGCAACATCCAATTACAAAGATCAGAAAATAGAAACCCCAGGGGAGACAGCTCCCAAACTCTCCTAAACCACCCACATCCTCACCGGAAAGGCACATCCTACAATTCAAATGCAAGTAAGTTTTTGCAAGAGATCCTGATTCCTAAGTTCTCTGATTGAGGGGGGAAAAGCAAACAGCACCCCAGAATAAATTTGTTTTCCTCTTCACTTCTTTATAATCGTAAAAAAATACATATAGCATGACAGAACCGTGATCATAGATTCAGTAATACGAATTTTTCCCAAGCTGAAAAATCGTAAAAGAAAGAAACAAGAAGACTCGTAAGGATGAAGATATCCCATCAATTATAGTCCGAGTCTATGCGAGTCCTTAGCAATGAGAAATATTAGTCATAAAAGTCCGCATTTTTTACTCGGTCCGGATTAGGGCATGATAAAACCAAAACGAATTGGAAAATAGCTATTCAAGCCAGGATTATCACCTTACCCGAGCTAGGTGAAGTGTCTGAGGATTTGTATTCAATAGCTATACCTGGAAGATTATGTTCATATATTGAGGAAGATGAATGAAACGCAGATGCTGATTCTAAATCCTGCAAGCCAAAGAAACCTACACATTCTTCACTTTTTCTCGTCAAAATCATCGCCCGATTCTGGATTCAAAACACAAGAGAAGCCATTAGTATTCAATGGTAGAAACCCAATCTCCATGTTAGGGGTTCGTTAATATTAGGGCCAAGACTCAAGACAAAACAATAGTCACAAAGATACTCACCGGATTTGGGGCAGATCGATCAGGATGAGCGGCTGATCGATTTGGGGAAAATGAAATTGGCGGATCGATTATTTAGGGGAAAATGAAAGTTGAGGGCGGATCGAGGAGGAGCTGGCGTTGAGAAGGCGTGAGAGTTGAGGGCGGAGGCGGATCGATCGATTTGAAGCCGCGGTTGAGAAAATGAAAGAAGAAGGCGTGAGAGTTGACCTGTTGAGGGCCGAGGCGGATCGATCGAGTTGGAGGGTTGAGAAAATGAAAGTGACAAAAAAAAAAGGGACAAGCACGCGTTCGAACCCCTGACCTTTGACACAGATAGCCAACGCTATAACCAATTAATCCAACCAGATCAAGTGAAATGATATTCCTTCACAAAATATATATTTTTAAAATTTTTTATGGGTTCACTTGCCCCCATAGGCTCTAGTGTGGCTCCGCCCCGATTACAAGCATAATAGATGAAGATGATGCGCACAATAATTGGTTAGTTCGGATCATCAACGTTGGTGGGAAATGGATTTAACTAGCATGTTAGAGTGAAGGATCAAGAATTGTTTCGTGTGATTCCTATATAAAAGAAATACTACGTATAAAAAAATCAAATTGTTTAATGGGTTATGGATTTTCTTAAAAACATTTCTTTACTGTAAAGTAATCCTGATCTTTTGAGACTTTTCTATTCATAACCAGTATTGCTTAGCTCACTTAACCTTTTTTTTGGCAGCAAGATGCATTTTGGCACTATGACTCTGATTATAATTTTCATGTTGCTTAATTTACTAAATATCTTCTCATTTTCTTTCCGTGATGTGATTTCTTCTTGCAACTTGTACATCATGGTCTTCCTCTACAATTCAAACTTCTTCAATCATTATTTTGATTCACTACTCTCTCTCATTTGGTCTTCAAAAGTAATTACAACTCAAGTCTTCATAAGCAATTTTTAGCTCAAATGCTATGGCAGGTTCAATTATGAAGAAGTAAATTAGATCGTGTAGTGAAAATAGGAAGCTTGGTAATTCCTAACCTGGTCGTGATTTTTTGTGTGTATATGGATTGGTATTGGAAATGAATCTTTAGTTTCTTTATGCATTTTTCTTCCTAGTCTATAGTTTATATTTTCTAACACACTCTGCACTTTGCGCATGAAATTTAGATTTTAATATTAGAGGAAAGAAAAGATAGAGCTTATACAATTTTGCCCAACTTTTAGTGGTGGTTTGTGATAAACCCTAATTTTATATATTTTATCTCACCTTATTCATTTATTTTGGGGACTATTTTAGGCTAATTTAGATTTATTAGATAATATTTGGATTGTTAGCCAATTTTAAGAAATAATATAATTCAAAATTAATTATAAGTTTATTGGGCTTAAATTATTAATATTCTAATTAATATCTTGTGATTGAATAATATTTCTAAATATATTATAGATCACGATTTTATCATATTAGAATATCCCTGGTGCGAGTAATTTTTTTGCAGAAAGGAAATCCAATAGTAGAATTTTATTGGGCTTCTTATATTTTATTGAGCTTAAGTTGGTACTTAAAAACCCTCTCTTCCTCTCTTTTAATTAACCTAGCAGCTGCCAACCTCGAGATTTACGCTGTCATTGAGAGCCAAGAGACGGATGCTCACGAGAAGACCAGGCGGAGAGACGGACGCAACACACACATTGACGTTGAGAGGAAATTCACGCAGAGCATTGATTTGAGCATCAATTTCCATTCTCTCACGACGGGACCCACTTACCACCTTTAATCAATTGGATTCTCTATTCTTAGTAGATGGCCGTGAGATGCAAAATGTTTGGTGGATGATATAAATTCATGGCAGGTTAAGTATTTGGGAGATAATTTGGGAGGAGCATGGAGGAAGCTAGAGCCTAAAAACTTAAATCATAAGGGAGTGTTGTTCTTTTTATCTTTTTTATTCAAACTTGAGGTTATTTAATTTTAAAGGATTTCGAGTTGTGTTAATCAAAACAATCTAGTTTTTAGATTGTAAACTTATTTCTTTTGGATTAGATTGATAATTTGAAGTTTTTATACTTATTGCTGGATTCTTGTTTGCTATTTTTGAATTGTCAATTGAATTAATAATTGAGTTTTCGTTATTAATTTAATTGTCAATTGGGTTTATCGATTTAATTGTTTAATTGAGTTGATAAATTGTCTAGTTGTTTAATTGGATAATTGTAAACAAGATTCCAAGATTATTTAGAAATTAATTGTGATTGGGTTTTAATGAGTTTAATTAACTAGCACTCATTCTATTATGAGTATTCTAGTGGATTAGGTGTTATTGAACTTGAGGGTTTTCTATGTTTTAATTAGTTAATTAAACTCATTAATTCCAATATTTGATTAACCTCTCTTTGATCTAATTAATTAATTTGGGCTAAAAAAGTTAACTTCAATCAATTCCCGAGTTGTCCCCTTCACCATACCTAAGTAAACCTTTTGTGTCTTTTCTTATTTGATTTTCTTAATAGTTAATTAATTTTTTTCTTAAGATTTTAATTATTATCTCATCACAAAACCCCCAAAATTTGCATATGTGTCTAGATTAGTCTATTCTCATATAGGTTTTAGAGTAATTTTAATATTGCATTTAGTTTAATTTCATTTCATTGCATTTTTCATCACCTAAATTCAACCTAAAGAAAAACCCACAGATTGTTTTTGAGAGAATGACCTAGGTTGACCTTATATTGCATAATAAGTCAAGACCTAGTTAGTTTAATTGATTGCTTTAGCGACAAAAACAACGCATCATCTGCCAAGTGACATTTGCTTAGTTTGAGCCAATTATTTGCTTGATATGCTCTACGATTACTACTATTGGTATTGGTATTGGTACGGGTTTAGCTACGGTTCTCTTTTCTTCCCATCCTTTTCCCCATCTCAGTCATTATATTGAAATCAAAACAGTTGATTTAATGTTTTAATAAAATATTAATAAAATATTAAATTAATAAAAAAATATTTAAAAGAATATTTATATAAAACATTAAATTTGAACCCATTCATATTTCAATCTAATGACTAAGATAAGGAAAAGAAGAGGACCGCAGTCCGCAGCCAAACCCCTATTGATACTGATACTGGGTACTCTTGATTTTTTTTTTGTAACGTATAGGTGTCTTTTTATAGGAGACAATCATGTTCTACGATTACTATTATTATTATGGGCTTTGTTACAGCTCCCAAGAGGAGTGTTCTTCTGCTTGGTTTGGGCTTTGTTATTTGGGTTGAAAGGGTCCATTTGGTACAAAAATAGGAATTGAAAATGGGATTATTATTATTTTTGGCATAACATATAGAAAGCTCCCAAAGAATAGGCGTTAAGTTCAGTTTGGTTTAACAGGGCCTAGTTCTCTCCCTCACTACCAATAGCCCAAAAGTTCAGTTGAAAGGTTCTTCTTATGGAAGCTATGGGCTTCAACTCATGGGGTGAGCATTCCACGCCATCCAATCAAACATATTAAACTTTAAATATGTTATCCAGTTCAAGCATAATAAATGAAGATGATATAGACAATAATGAAGAGTGTCACAGTTGGTTAAGGTGACGCCTTCATTTAAAAAATAAGGAGGTTTGATATCTGTTTGTCCATATGAGGGTCTCGTTGGGGCAATCTGTAAGTATTTCTGTAAGCGCTTCTTTAAACCGGAAGAATACATTAATACGATAGGTTTACCGGTATTTAACCCAACCTAAACTTTTAAGAAGCCCAAAAAAAAAAAAAAAAAAAGATGATACAACAATAATTGGTTAGTGATCATCAACGTTGGGGGGGAAATTGATTTAACTAGAATGTTCGAGTGAAGAATCGTGAATTTTTCATCCGATTCATATTTAAAAAAAAAAAAAAAAAAAAAAAAGATCAAATTGATTCATGGGTTAATGGATTTTTTTTTAACAAATTTTTCTTTCTTGTAAAGTAATGCTAATATTTTAAGACTTTTCTGTCCATATCAAGTACTCCTTCCGGTCCTAATTATAAGAGCTAGTTGACTTTTTTGGAGAGATTAATGAAGCTAATTAGATTACTTTAAAGTATTTTTTTCTTCAAACTTATTAGTTTGACTAATAAACTAATATATAATTTAAGAATATTTAATATATGAAATGATTAAGTAACTTATTTAGCTTCCTTAATCTCTCCAAAAAAAGTCAACTAGCTCTTATAATCAGGACCAGAGGTAGCATTTCTTAGCACACTTGATAATTCTTTTGCCAGCAAGCTGCATTGCTGCACTATGTGTTCCTAAAACTTATTGAACAGTACTTTTATAGAATAAGAAATAATCCACGTTTATTTACATACACTAAGGCGCATATATATATATATAGGACTCAACTACACCAGACACTATATGGGCCTACACCCTCCTGGCCCAATCAGTAACACAAACAGGTTACAAAATACACTAAGTCTATCTTCCTACACTATGACTCCGTATTATCAACAACAACAAAAAACACTGACTCCGTCCTTTATTTTCGTGTTGCTTAATTTACTAAATGTCTTCTCATTTTCTCTGTGTTATGTGATTTTTTGTTATAACTTGTCCTTCTTGGTCTTTCTCTGCAATTCAAACATCTTCATTCATTACGCTCTCATTTGATCCATTCAGAAGTAATTACAAATCAAGACTTCAGAAATCCATGGTGAAAAAAGCAGGACCATATTTTATTTATGCCTTGAGTGTTTTCCGAACCAGCAGTTGCATTAGTCTGATCAGAGAGACAAGGTTATGACTGCACCTCAAAGAAAAGACAAGAATCACGATAAGCATCTTATGCTCATATTCAAATTACTTATCCTTGTTACCTCACCTGAGGTTGAAGAAGGTACACCAATGTCCTCAGCTATCCCAGTGTGGGGCTTATCAAGATTAAATTTTTTTTTGCTGATATGATTCTCAAATGAGAGAGAAATTTTGAAGGGAAAACAAAGGAAAGAATCCCATGATTTTTTGTGATACAAAGTTTGAAACTTGAATCAATATACAGGTCTATTTTTCTGTTGGGTAATAGTGGATCCTCTGTTTAGTGTGCCTTACTTTCTTCAATTTAATAGGATCCAACCCGAAGGTCATTCAAAATATTAACAGAGAGAGATTGATTGATGGAGCACAATTTTAATGCACACTTGAAGAAGGGACCATTATGGTAGCTTTCTAGTGTTCAATCCACATAGTGTATTTAGCCAAACATGTCAAACAAGTGTGTCTGCTACGTCCATTCATGACTACGCATGCCATTGATTCTTTCTTTTGTGAGAAGGGTTCTTCTTTCCCACCGGCCATGTTCTTAGCAAAATGTCATTTTCCTTCAATTTGCAACATGAGACAGTGATGGATTGAGAGAAAATTAGGGGGAAGAGAAAATATAAAGAAGAGAAGATAGAGGGAGCAGAACAGTAAAGTGATAATATTATCCCTCATTATGTTTGGATAGAGGGGAGAAAAGAGGGAGGAGAAAAAAATGTATGACATTTACAATGACAATAACATCCTTTTTCAATTTTTCACCAATTTCTTTAAATGACGACATGAAAAACAAAATTAAATTTTTCTTAAAAAAATTCAAGCTCTTTTTATTTCATTTATAATTTACAATTATAATGTTGTTATAATTTATTTGAGAATTTTATTAATATTTGTAAAAAAAGATATAAGATCACTTTACATTTGTAATAGATCTGTTATGTTAACGAAGCATAATATCATAATTTTTTAATATCTATCATATATATATATATATATATATATGGGGGTTTAAACTTCTGTGTGTGAAGTGTGTGTGTGGGGAACCATATATATATATATATATATATAATGCTAATTATATATATATATGTAGGCCCCACCATTTCGAATACACTTCTCCTACAATATAAGAAGTGTTTTCCCATATATATGTATATAAAAATTGGCAACCGTGGGTTTTACATATGATGAGCGGTTAAATGAGGATTGGTGGATTGGGGATCAGATAAGTGAGGGTATTGGACAAGGGTAAAGCTTGGAAGATTAGTTTTCTCCCCAAATCTCTCCAATTTGGGGGAGAGTATTTGGGGTAAAACTACATAGGCCTCACTCAATTTTTTTCATTCCACTTTTCTCCTCCCCTATTTTCTCCTCCTTGTCTCCCCTCCATGCTCCTATACTTTTCTACTCTCCTTAATTTTCTCTCCATCCAAACACAATGTAAGGTACTTATTCCTCTAGCCCTTAATATAAAACATATTAAAACTTCATGATCCAACGCAATTGTACACATTAACACAAGCTAAGAGATTTAAAAACTCATTAAAAAAAAATCACTGTGGTATTATTGAACTGGAAAGCATGTGATCTAGCTCCATGTGAATAAGAGAAAGTTCCTTGAAAGTTACTTTTCATTCATAATTAAAGAAATGTGTGTGAGTGTGTTGATTGATGCCTTCCCCATGTGGGAATAGTTCAAAAGCACTTATTAAGAAATAGGAAGGTCTCTTTAATTTTCTTTATGGCTAAGAATGGATACCTAATTTTGATAGCTCAGCCTAGGAATGATGAAGGTTGCTCCAACATTATACATCAGACTTTGATTATGAAAGTGTTGTGTTGTGTTAGGTTGTCAAAGGAGGTAGTTTTTGTGCTTTTCTTTTCTTTTTCTTTATTTTCATTAGTGCTTGCTTTGCTTTTATACTCGTCTCATAATATTGGCTCTCTTATTATCCCCTTCAATCTTTTACTTAAAAATAAAAATCATTATAGACACTTACTGAAGAGAAGTTGAACCTTGGAGTAATAGTTATATTATTGTCATGTGACCTGGAATCTACATGTTTAAATCGTAGGAGTAGCATCTTCACATTTGAAAGTAAGACTACATACATATATTACTTTTCAAACCTCACCTGATGGTAGCGTTATGTACTAAATTGGCTTTTTACATGCCTTACTAACACACTGTGATTGATGACTCTTTAGGATTGAGTTCAAAGCTGTATGGTATTTCGTACTTCACTTTACCAACTCTTATCCAGTATGTCCTTTCTTCAACATATACGTGGACCAAGCTAGTGCTGCTAATCTCATTCCTAATTGGCTAATTGGCCACACACACTATCATGAATTAATATAATTTTTAGTCCTTATAGTTTTCCTTAATTTAATTTTTGTCCCTATAGTTTTAAACTACAGATTTATTATTTATTAGTCGCTTAAATTTCCTTTTGCCAAAAAGTTAGTCCCTATATTTTAATAAAAAGTTGGGCCATTTTGCACTTCAAGGGACTAAAACATATGGTTTGAAACTATTGCAACTAAAACCAAAATGAGGATAAACGATAAGGATGAAACATTATATTAACCCTATTAGTCCGTTTTTCTATATATTAGAAGAGAGTTAACCCATATGGGGTAATTAGTATAAACATTATTGATAAATCATGGATAGTGTGTGTATAAAAAGATTAATTTAATAATTTAACAGCTGTTAGGTTTTGAAAATATGCATAAAAAGATAAGTGATAAACATCAATTAAAATAAGAAAAAATTGAGGAAAAAAATCTCCCCTTTAATATTTTATTGCTAAGAAATTAAAATGATCTAAATCAGAGTGTCAGTACTTTGAGTATACAAAATTTGTAGAGTACTAATACTTTCTTAATATGGGACTTTTTCCTGATTTTTCCTTTAAATAATTGCTAATATGAAAAATTAAGTATTTAAGTCTTCTAAAGCCACTTGCAGTGATTGGCAACTAACATTTACATTACAACTCACTTTTTTTAGTAAAATATGCATGTTAAGACATAATTGTCATTTCTCTTATAATTTTTATATAATGCAGAAGGAAACATATTGTGTTAAATAATGACAAAAGTGAAAAGGAAGACCCAAAGGAGATGAATATTTGATTATGTTGACGTAAAAGGATTTGGGATTATGAAAAAGATTGGTATTTTGGAAATGAAGTGGAGATGAATGTTTGTTGCCACACGTAATCACACCGTATGAAGTAGTTTAGAAAAACAACACAAACACCTAAAAGATACTAGTATTACTTTATTGTATATGAAATCTCTTTCGACCTTCCATATTGTCCTTTTTCACAAATGTCATGTCATGTCTGCCCTTTGCTTGTATGTGTATCTAATTAATGTATTTCACACTTTATATATAGTACACACACATATATTATTGATTTTTTCTTTTTTTAAAAAAAATTTATGCTTGTTTGATCATGAGTAAGTACAAATATTATTTTGTCTTGTTTTGTTGTCTTCTTATGGAATTGGATGCATGTTTAATTTGTGTATTTTCATCCGTTATATTTTTTAAGAAAATAAATACGCATAATTTTAGTATATTTTTAAATAGGTTGTATTAGGCCAATGAGCCTGCACTCACATGACATATTCCTCTCCCATGGCGAGACATTGTTACAGAAATCACGATACTTGATGGTTATTATCTCTCAGACATTACGGTTTCGAACCATCATAGAAGTGGGTGTTATATATGCTTCGTACAGATACATTATGATTCTGAGCCGTGATTTATTAGTATATATTATAAGAGTTCTAATATAACACCCCTTCTATATTAGGGTGTGGTGAGGTCACATTGTGTGTAATGTTGTAATGATAACAAAACAGGCTCACATAAACAACCGTTATATATAGTAAAATAAATAACAATCTCAAGTATACAACCATTATAGACTTTGTAACATATATATATTGGTGTTTTCACAATAACTATTTTGGACCCGTTTGGGTTAGTGGTGGGAGTGGTGGCTTATTTTCTATCTGACTTTTGATAGGAAAAAAGTCAAGTTGTAAATGTGATTTGTGTTTGAATTGACAATGGTATAAGTGACTTTTTTCCAAATGGAGACATGTTTAAGTTAGCGTTTGGAAAGTGAGTTGATATGAGAAATGACTCAAAAAAAGCATTAATCTTATTGAATACTAAAATATTTAATTATAATATATATGAAATAATTCATATATTGTAAATGTAGGCATAAAAAATATATATTATGAAGCATGAAAATATTAAATTTTTAACTAAATAATATTCCTATATAAATTGGAATTAAAAATCTTTTTTTTTTAATTTTAGAAATCAAATACTTTTTGGGGTGAGATAAGACAATTTTAGGGATATTTGTGGGACCCGTGGAAAATTTTTTCCCACTGATGGATGCTTCGACTTGTGGTTTTTGATTAAAAAAAAAGTCACTTTTTTTTTTTTAGAAGTCAAATGAAAAAAAAAAAAAAAAAAAAAGAACCCAAATAGAAAAAATTGAGTGGTTTTCGGGTGAACTTTTTTAAAAAGTTACTGGTTGAAACGCTTCCAAAAGGGGACTCCAAAAAGGCCTTATATAAATTTTAGCATACATAATGGTCTTTACAATGCAAGCGTTATTTTTTTTGCTATAGATGCTAACGAGTTTAATCAAACAACTGTTATATATAGTGTATACATATATAACAGTTTTTATGTAAGAACCGTTAATTTCTCAGGCAATTTTTTAAAACAATGGGGATTATCCTTTTGATATCCCTGCATGCATACAAAACGAAATTGTACACAAATTTGTGTATGTAACATAAATTATAGCCATACAATTTAGGATGGATCAGGACATTCATAGCTTTGTGGTTAGACTCAATGGAACTCTCTACCCAGTATGTCGTTGCAAAATAAAGCAAGACTTAATGAGAAGAAGGGATCATATATTACTATAGTACTCTATATGCTCCTTCTCGTTTAGTAGCATATGATATTAGAGTAACATATGATCCTCCTTCTTTATGAAGTCTTGCTCGAGAATGCATACCCCTTAAGCTCTTTACAATATGGAGTTTCATTAAGTCTAGCCACAAAAGCAAGGAATCTATTGATGAATCCTAAATTGCATGGCTATACAGTCAAGTCCAAAAAGCAAATAAAAAGCATAAACTCTATCTAATGCATATATATTATAAGATGAGAGTATACATTTCTTGTCATAGATGGTATAACAATAAGGTAGTCAGGCCATACAAGAAAGCCAACCACAGCTTCTCCCACTAGCATATGTGGTAGCCACTAGAAGAGCATACTTGGGATCAATGGTAGCCCTTAGCTCTCTAGGATAACATGATTCTAAGGGAAAGACGAGTTGTGAATTGTGTTCTCCCTCTATAAGTTATACATGCGTCCTGTAGAGATAGTTGTGAATCATGTTCTCCCCCGGTATATGATACATATTGCCTGTAGCAACCATATGTCGCTTGTGGATATATGCCACACACTCAACATTGTGAAAACATGAGCATAAGTACGAGAACGCAAGAGGAACAAACCAATTGATTTTTCCTATAACAAGAGAGGAACCATCGATCAAGACAATTGATTATTATTTTTTTTGGGGGGGAGGGAACATAAGCATGATTGAGGTCAAAACCTAGCTACAAAACATGAAATAAATGAGAATGAAGAATGTAAAATAGAGAAGTGAAACATACATCTATATGATTAGAACAAACCACACAAAGAAATGCAACCTGGCTAGGGATGAAGAACGAAAATGTGAGTTAGGGCAAGCGAAGCAACTCATGCAACTGTCTCTAACAAGTACAATGAAAGCCTTAGATTGTGTGGCTCCTCTAAAAACAACTGACAAATGCCAGAAGTCTTTGTAAATGGTTATATTAAACCCTAAGACAAGTGCATTAATGAACACAAATGCGAGTTAGGGCATATTTATATTAATTTAGGGAATTTCCTCGTAATCAAAAACCAAACTCTTGAATATTATAATTTGGCAAAATAATACCTATTTAAAATAGGAAAGTGTATTGTCTCTAATTTTGATAATTTATTTGATTATTTTCCTTGGAATTTAAAGAAGCATGAAGAAGGCTTTATGGATGGTATGGTTCAATTAAAGGTTGAATAATTCAATCTACATTAATTATTTTCATAAACAATCAAAAAGAGAACCAGAGTATTGATGTCCGAGGTTGGTGGGTTTAGGGTTTACATTTAACGTAAGACAACTGTGCCAATGAATGAAATAAAGAAGTGGATAGACGTTCATATAGAGGTAAAAGTTTAACTTTATAACGATTTAAATACAACATACTTATTGTATTGCTCTATTGTTACTTATATTATGGTTACTGTAAAAAATTGTTAGTTATTTTGGAAACATATATTACGGTTTTTAGCAAATAACCATTAAATATTTGCAACATTTTTTTAAAAAAAAATAGGGGTATTTCTATTTATTTCCACATGCTTTCATAAACAACACATAAGCAAACAACAATACAATAGACCAACCATTAAAAAACAGAAATTAATCAAGTGACTAAAATAGGAAAACAACAAGACATAATCCAAATACATAAATTAAGTGTCTCTTTTTCTTTTTCTAGTCTTAGCTTTTCGTAAGTTACTTTTTTTTAGCTTGAGTTCTTCTCTTCCTGTTAAGTTATAATTTTCCTCATCAATCACTTTATTTGTCAACAAAATAATAGACCATCCATGTTTATAAGGATCACGGATGTAGAACATTTGTTTAGCCTGAGAAGCCAAAATGAAAGGCTCTTCTTTCTACCCTTCCTTGTTCAAATTCAATTGTATCAAGCCTAAGTCAACAATTCTCAAGTCATAATTATTGTCAACCCACTTGCAACCAAATATGGGAACCTGGACGCAAATATAATTCAAGTCCCAGATGTGCTCAATCACCCCAAAGTATGTTATCTTTACATAGATAGGATTTCTATCTTTGAAACTCGATACATGTATGGTGTTAGCTACAAGAGTTACACCATCGTCTTGTATTTTACTTCGTTCTTTTTGCTCTTTGATGTAGAAGGTAAACTCATTGATGATGTAGCTTGTGTAAGATGTCACTCGATTGTTTGGACAATATGCTAAGAACTTCAATTTGCTAGAAAAATGATTTAGGATGAGCTCTATCCTTACCAAGGACTTGATCTTTAAACCATGTTGTAAAATGTTTATTGTGTTATTGAGCACACCATCTTTCTCCATTTTATGGATTTTCCCTCTAAATTTGATGCATATGGTTGCGCACATACTCATCAACTTCCTCGAAGTTATGCACCACATAAATGTGTGTTTGCTCCAACTATTGATCTGAGATGGTTACAACTTTCTTAGCCATGATTCCTTCCCCATCAGTCCTACTTCCCTCATGCCGACAGCTGAGAAGCTCAATATTGCTTGCATGTTTTAATTATGTGATAGAAAATTTTGTGGCCTCTTCACATATATATCGTGCAATAATACAACCCCCTAGACAACTTTGATTCTTCACAAACCCTTTCATCATCTTCATGAAACGTTCAACTGGGTACATCCACTTTAAATAAGCCAAGTCACAAAGTTATACCTTTCCAACCAAGTGAGTTGTTAGGCAGACCATGATGTCAAAGAATTCTGGAAGAAAATACATCTCAAACTTACACGATGTGTGTATGATTCAGTTTTGCAACCTCAACAGTTTTTAGGATCTACCACTTTACTACAAAAGTAACTTAAAGAAAAAACATAACTTGGTGATTGCAACTCACACCTCATGAGGCAAGATACCTCGTATAACCACCAGAATCAAATTCTCTACGAGACATGGTAGTCATGAGATTTTAATCCCATCAATTTCAAGTCCTTCACTGATACAAGTCTTCTGATGTTTAAAAATTAACCTTATAGCACCTTAACTCAAGCAAGCAACTGACAAAAACTAGTTTTTTTTTTCTTTTTTTGATAGTGTGTGAGCTGTGGAACGAAGAAATGTATGGGCTCCCCTCTCCTCTGGTGCTAATTATTCCCGTATTCATATCTTAACCATGTCTATCCAAACATTTTTGCCATCTTTGGTCTTCTTAGCATATAGAGTAATGTGTCAACAATCATTCCGCACATAGTTTTCTCAATGTGCATAACATCAAAAAAAATGTTTCACATCTAGGGTCTGCCAATAAGGCAAGTCAAAGAAAATTGACTTCTTCTTCTACCCACTTGTCCCAATATTCCTTGCAAAAGGTTTTCCAAATAGACATTTTATATATTTCATCTTTTGATATACTTGTTTTCCAGTCAAATGTTGAGGAACCATGCCCTCCTTTGATTTCCCATTTAAATACTTTTTTAAAATAGTAGTAAGGATGCTCCCAAAGCAACCAGCTTCGATGTCCCATGTAGGAAATCTTTATGCCATGCTTCAATCTAATTGAATGCGTACATTCTTCACAAATTGGACATCTAGGTTGACCTTTAATGTTGTATCCTAATAAATTACCATTTGTAGGAATGCCATTCATATTGCTAAAAAGCATGGCTCTCAAGTTGAATATTTCTTCCTTATGAGTATCATACAGTATGACCCCATCATCCCACAAGTACTTCAAGTCTTCAATTAGTGGAGCCATGTAGACATCTATGTGTTGACTCGCACCACATGATTGGCATAAGTGATTTTTGTTTTTTAGGAGCAGACACTAAAGTATACGTTACAAACAAAATGAAACCCACTTGATCTCTCAATTACAAGACAAATTTCTTGTAACTAATTTTATAACTTTTATATTATAAACTAATAATATATTATATCTTGATTGTTGGCATAATATATTGATAGAGATTGATAAGAAAAAATAGTGTATGAGTTCATCGTATTTCATAATTACCGTTGTCCAACCTTTTCCTTCTATTTCTTTTTCATAAATAGAAAAAATGATGTTAAAATAAATAACAAGGTCTAAGTTTCTTTTTTTTAAAAAAAAATCTATTTATTTTCAAATATACTTTATATGTTATTTTTTAACCTAAATTTATGTTCTCTCTTATACATATTGGGAGTCCATACTTCTCTCTTACACATATTGGGAGTCCATACTAATTTTCTTCTTACTCCAAATTATTCCCATATCATTTTTATTTTTATTTTTATCAATACACATAGTCCCTACATAGATACAAACAATTGGATTACGTCCATAAAAAAGAGGATCAAAATTAGTTAAAAATAATAAATATATAAAAATTGTAACTTATTTTTTTTAAAACAGCCTCTTTTGCACCGAGAGTGCTCGAATTATTTATTAATACATGGAGACTAATCAATAATTACTGGAGGAAAATTGAAAAATGATACTAAAAATTTCAAACAAATTATTCTCTTATAAATAGAAACATGTCATTTCTAAAACAAATCTTATATATAGGACTAAGGGGTAGTAAAATTTTTAACAAATTATATTATTAAGTTATGAATAGTGTTATTTATTTTAAATTTCATATAATATTAAAACAAATGTCTTATGTCATGCACAAAAGATATTTTAAACGATGAAATCTTATTCATAAATCTAGGGTGGGGATAAGGTTGAAAAGGAAATGAATATGGGCCGATCAATCCACAATTGGCAAGCATGGAAGCACATGGAGGGGCCCAACATGGGTGACCCTATCCACCACACAAGCTGGAAAAACCAAAGTGGAAAATTAAGGGAAAAAATAGAAAAAAGAAGAAGCAGAAGTGCAATTTATATCATTTAAAGATTTCATAACGACATTTTTACCAAAAAAAAAAGATTTCATAACGACATGACCACAAATAAATCAATTGAAGTGGACTGAAAAGAAAAAGGTTACATAAATTAAATATTTCGTTTATTCATAATAATCCCAGTAATAGTCAGGGTTCCTTTCAGTAGAGTGTACTCAAAACTATAATTATTATAATTAAATTATGTTTTTTTCAGAAGAAACTATGTTTATTTAAATATTATAATAATATTTAATGCATATTTAATTAACATAGAAATTGTGTTATAAACTATTTGAATTTGAATATTTTATTTTATATATATATAGACACACACATATATATTTCCACAACTAATAAAATTTTATACATATATATTTCCTTAATCTCAAACTCAAGACATTAGCTAAGTTAAAACAACCACCGCCAGTTAATTTAAATGTTTGGTGGTCGTGCTGGCAACTCTTTGTTCTAATTAAAATGCCTCTATATGTTTCTCTCAGATGGATTGATAGTTTCGGTTTCTTTACAATGCATTGAAGAAGCAAGTTAGAGCTTTTTCTTCCAATAAAGAAACAATCTATTTGATAAGCTAGACTGTTTGACCGACATCTCAGCAGATTTCATTAAATATGATACTCGCTCAACTAATAACTTTCTCCAATATTCATATTGAAATTATGCAACCTTCTTTCTTTCATTATTTTAATTTTTTGTTTTTTTTGTTTTTTTGTTTTTTAATTTTGGGTGCTTGCCCAGTTTCTTTACATGAACTTTAAACTTTGTATGATGTTTATTATTTAAAAAGAAAAGAAAAGCACTTACAGGAGAAAACATAGGGTTTTCTTTTTTCTTGGTAGGCTCAATAATTATGATGGATTCTAGTCAAGGGCACATGTTATCAAATAGTGAAAAATGGTTGCTGCAAAACAAAGCATTATCAAATATTTCATTTTTATGGCAGACAATAGAATTTGGAGCTTTCATAGGTAGATTCATTCTCTAAAGGTTTTTTCACTAAGGCTTCAACTATTTTTATCAAATATCTAACTATAAAATCCCTTATGTATTGCATATGGGTATTTTAATTTCTTCTACAAAGTTTTAAAATAAAAAAACGTCTGACAAACTAAATAAATACACTTGAATTAACATTAAAGTTGATTCATAGGTATATTAATGACTATGGATTCATAATACTTCCTCTGGCCCTACTTATAACTAAAAGTTCTCTTTTTCTATTTAAACACGCTTAATCCTGAAATCTCTTAATCCTATTTTGTTATTATCAAAAAATAGAATCTAACATTATTGCCATAGTCTTCAAAGTTTACATCTAGTGCTCATTGTAACACCCCAAAAATTTTGAATCCACTTAGTGGTAAACAGGCTTGGGCATGCATGAAATCCTAGTAATAAGGTAGTCCTCAATGAGGGATTGAGCTTTTAGAAGTACAGTAAAAACTCAATTCTTATATACTAATTTATATCCTACTAAGGATTTTTGTTATAAATTATAGGCTCTATTGTATTTCATTGTAATTACTTGGATCAAGTGTACTTACATTTTATTAGTGCTCATAAGCGACAAAATAGTCAAGGTTGATTATTAATTATTGTTAATTGATTTCTAGGACGTTTTAGGCTTCTTCACACTAATTTCTATCACTACAAAAAAATAATTGTCAATTTGTAGCGATTAATTTGTAGTAGTTACAAAAAAAACCGCTACAAATTTGCAACAGGATGACTCGTGCCAAGTGGAGCGCTGGTTAGAAAACAACATTTGTAGCTATTATTACAAAATAACTGCAAAAAAATTGGCGCGAATCTGGCACCAATTTTGTATCAGTTTCCTTTCAGAAACCACCACAAATATGGTGCCAGTTAGGCGCCTTATGGCACGAAAGTTGTGACGGTTTATTTGTAGCGGTTTAAATAGAAAAACCGCTACAGAATACAAAAATCAAACACATTTGTAGTGGTTTGTCCTAGAAACCATTACAGAATGCAAACAATATTGTTTAGTTATGGTGGTTACTTATAGAACCGCTACAAAGTTTCACGGTGGTTCGTATTTGTGGTGGTTTTATTTTAAAATTGCTACACAATTGAAGCCTTTATACACGCACTGCCACCAAACAATTAACCACGCAAATTTAATTCTCACTCGCCTTCTGAAAGATTTTACGGGAGAAGGATTAGATTCTATCATTGGTGAAGAATATGGAGCATAAAGCTAAACATTGGTATAAAAGTAGTTGCCAACACATGAAAAAATGCAAATGGCTTATGCTTCATATCATGTTATGTATCACCGGCCATATAACTAGGAGAGCTCTAGTTGTTTAAGTTTTCCATAGAATTTATTGTAGTAAAATGTCCAGATACATGGAAAACTCAGATAACTAGACCTCTCCTAGTTATATGGCCAATGATACGTAACATGACACGAAGCACAAGACATTTGCATTTTTTTCATGTGGTTGGCAACTACTTTCAAATCAATTAGCTTCACGCTACAAATTCTTTCAATAACTGAAACATTGTAGCGGTTATATGTACAAACCGCTACATAATGCAAGGAAGTGTTGCACATTTATAGTGGTTACTCCTATAAACTATTACAGAATGCAAAGAGTCTTGTATATTTGTAGCAATTACTCCTATAAACCACTACAAAATGCAAAGAGTCTTACACATTCGTAGCAGTTAGTCCTAAAAACTCTGCAGAATGCAAAATGTCTTGCACATTTGTAGCGGTTAGTCTTAGAAACTGCTACAGTATGCAAAGAGTCTTACATATTTGTAGCAATTAATCATAGAAACCACTACAGAATGCAAATGGTCATGCACAGTTATAGCGATTATATAGAACCACTTGAAATTTTCACAATGTACAAGGTAGGGTTTCGTGTTTTGTAGCGGTTAGCGTAACGGCTTTCAGTTCTACCTCTACAATTGTCTAGTGGTTTTCTTGTAAAATCACTATAAAGTTGAAGCCTTTATACATGAGCCACCACCAAATAGTTAACTACACAAATTTGATTTTCACATGGCTTCTGAATTATTCTATAATGCTTAGCTCAACCATTAATGGAGTTATGGCTTTTGTTAGAGATTTAGATAAGGGAAAGGAGGTGAAGCATCCCACATCGGCTCTACGATGTGGTAGTAGTAAAGGGGGAGGTGGTAAGGGCTGTCGAGGGTAGCACGAGGATAGAAATGTCCCGGTGCCATCTATAATAACCTAAATACAGGACCTAGAAATTTGAGGATAAGCCTACATCGAAAATAACTAAGCCAGTTTGGGAAGAGTCCCAAGAATGTCAAAAGATAGAAACACTCTTAGGGACTATGTGATTCGGCCCTACTAAGCATAGGACGTAGTATGCGTAGGTAGTAGGAGTAAAGTGTTAATGCAGAAGGCCACATGACACATATATGATACTGTTGGGTTGGTATAAAGATGCCACCCAACTATGTCATTAGGTATAAAACGATTAGTCGAGTAAAAATGTGCCGGTATAGGTATGCACATGGCATTTCTAGGGCAGACATGTGTACCTTGTGTCTTTAGGAAAAGACACCGGTATATGGCACCATGTGGGGGCCTACACACAGAGTCTTACCTGGTGTCATTTTGGCAGGTCTTGGTACGTGTGCTGCAATCTCGAGTAGAATCTCAAGTAAGCACCGACAAAGTAACTTTGTTAAAGTAGCTTTAATAAAATAAGGTCATGATGGCTAATAATGAGTGACACAACTTTATGTGTTTGCATCCTTAGAACGTGCCACCTAGTGCTTGAGTCCAGGAAATCCATCGGTCTCGACCCTGACACATAGTTGACTTTACTGAATACTGAACTCAGGAGTCAGGGGAACTAATCAGGCCTTCCTTTACTTAACATAAAGTGGCGTCTAATTGGAGAGATAAAAGGGAAAGAAGATTCTTCAAGGACACTTGACATCTTGTGATTCAATCACTTAGACATATGCCAACACAAGAGCTAAATTATATGAGATTAAAGGTCATTTAAACCTTCCAAGATCATGGAAATTTCAACCACATGGAAGAAAAGAGAGAAAAGAAAAGGGACAAATGGAAGGCTATAATTGAAAGATGTTAGGTGTGATTAAATGTAGTTTTGTTATGCTAATTGAAATCATCATATTCCTCTCATTTTCGTCACATTCATTCAGCCAAACAAGAGAAGTGAGATAGAGCTTAAAATCAACCAAAAATGTTGGTAAAAATGGAAGAGGAGACAACAACTTATACAAGCCAAAATCTCCCACTTAACCACCTCTAATTCAAGAACACCCTTCACAAAAGTTGTTCTACTCATTGAGAGCTTCATTTCTATGGTTTCATCTTTTTGATTGGAGGTGTTTTGTGCCATCTAGTAAGACGAGGTGTGCCGGATTCCTAAACTAATTATGGAATCGTGATAAGGTAAGCTTCATTTTGAACAGAACGGTTTGAGGTTTTGATGAGTTTTTGAATGTTTTGAGAGAAACCCTAGAATTTTGGCCAGTTAGGGTTCTTGGATTTCATGGTTATTTGTTCATATATATGTGGTTATATGTGATTTGGAAGCATATGAACCTAGTTTAAAGAGTAAAATTGTGAATTGTTATTTTGAAACCTTAATTTTAGGTCAGAATAGGGCATGAAGATGGAGGGTGATTTTTTTTTTAAGGTCTCCAATGGATTCCTTGAGAAAAATTGTTTAAGAATAGGTTGTTGGTATGATTTTAGAAGGAATGGATTTGAAAGTCAAAAGGTAGGACAATGCTACCAACTAGGGTTCCTATGTGGCAGTCTAGTTGTGCTGGGTTTTTTGGTAAAGTAATTTTGTTCAATGGTCATGATATTTTTGTTGGGATCCGTACACGCAGCGGAAGGATTTCATCCAATAAAATTTTACGAATCCCAATAAGAGGATCTATCAACGACGTTTAAATCGGGTAGTAAGAACCATACCTTTCGAATCCACTCCCTCTACCGATATCCACACCAAACAACACGCCAACACAGACGGCGGCGTGCTAGTGCCTTCAAGCTTTGCGTCTCACGTCTTTCCTCTAAGGTTTCAATTTTCATGGCTCATCTTCTTTTTAATATAACTAGATCTTAATCTAATATAGAGTTTCTCAAACCCTAACTGGGCCGTATTAAAATATTCAAAATTAATCTAAATCAATCTTGAAATTTGAATTTGGATTAAAATAATATATTAATTTAATCATTCAACAGATCTAATCTAATCTATTTATTTAATCCGAATTAAAAAGCCTACGATTTAATTTATCTTTATAAATTAAATCGGGATATTATATCTATCTATTTAATTAAATCTAAGATACTATATCTCTATTTGTTTTAATTATTTAATTTATCAAATAAATTAAATATAAAAAAATATTATATAATATTATTATAATCTATATTAAATAATATTATTATATTATTTTTGAATTTATATAATATAATATATATATTTATATATATACATCCTAGATTAAACGTTACATTTATTAAATCTTAGACATATCTAAGATTCAATGAATCTGGACACTATTGCTCGTATTGGGCTATTCTTATGTGCGACCTTGCAGGCCCACATGAGATTGACAGCGGGTCAATAGTGTATCAGCCCACAAGTCGCAAGCGGCCTCTAGCACGACATTGCGACTGCCAATTCATATGGAGATCGATGATATGATACAACCTATCATACAACCATTGCACGTCCCTTTTGTCACGCGATAATTTGGTCAAGGATGAAGCATGGATAATGTCAACTTCCTATTCTTGACCATTACTTTCTCGATTTTTGAATAGTCTAACAATGGAAATGGAAACTCCTTTCCATGTAGTATAGCCATACATGAAACTCCTTTCCATGTAGTATAGCCATACATTTCTCAGACTCATTCATCGAGAGGCCGGTATAATTTCTCTACAAATGTAAGGGACAAATTCCATCTTGACCATTCACATTCCTCTACATGAAAACCACTAATCCCGATTGAAGCCTTTAACATCACCCGGTCAAAGGTGACTTTTGACTAGGTCAAAGATTAACGACTCTCATGTAGGAATCCATGATGATATCAGGTCAAAGGGCATTGTGACGCAGTTATATATGAGATAAGCTTATGACTTAATCCATGCAGCTTTCTCATAGTGGGTCGGTCCAGCACCTTGTACTCTTACAAGTGCCTATGACTTGATTCGTATCTCCATATCTCATCAAAGTCATACTGGTTTTATTTCATCTTTTCTCCCGCATAGATGACCAACCAGAGACATTTAGGACAATCCTATGATACGTCCATGGATACAGTTATCATAATAAACATGCAAATGAAATGATAACTAAATGGAGAATTACTTTAAATAACATTACTGTTTAAAGTACAATGATTTTCCCATAGGGCATAATTTCCAACAATTTTCCAGAATGATATTATACTTATCGACATTTAATTTTATAGGTCATATAGGTCAATTGGATCAGTATATTATAAGTTGTGAATTTTTGAAGTTGGTCATGTAAAACTGGCAAGTTCTGGGGCAGTGTCTAGTGAATTATAATTCTGGAATGCTGTGGTGCAATTGATTAAGCAAAACATTTTTTTCTTCTCTAAAACTAGACTTAATAAAGGTCACATAGCCTTTGGAATCACTATAATTAAAATTTGTACATAAAGATATGAATTTTCAAAGTTAATTAAAAATTCTACCAGCTTTTAACTTTTGAACGAAAATGAGAAAGTAAGAGCAATTGGTAGTAAAGTTAACTTCCAAGGGTTAAGATATGCACTTGGAGTTAATATAGGCCATTTAGCTACATGTTGGGCATAGTGCAATAATATTAAAGATAACCAACCCTAGTACTTTAAGATAATGAAGAGTTAGGATAAGTATTAACTCGCCGTCTGAGAACATGTAATTATAGGATTCGACATCTGTTGGAACAATTAAAGGAATGAGAACCAGTTCAAGAATTGGAAAGATCACCAGGTAGTAACTCTTATCTCACATAATATGTATAACTTTTATATGCATGTGTGAAGCATTGTCATGTATGTGTTGTGAACACGAGATAGGCAGTAAGGCCTAGTGTACCAATGATTTTTCAGTTGCAAAACATATTAAGCATCGTATGAGAAGGGCCGATGCCCAGTTGTATACCCAGCATTGTGGGAATAGATCGGTTAGGTCTATGTTTGCAGTCAATGTTACATGTTATGTTTATCTCTGAATGTTAAATGTGTTTGTTGATTGACTATCATGTACTGTGTATACATTTTATGTGAGATTAATTATTACTTTGGGATTTGTTTGAACTTAGCTCTTCCTATTAGTTTAAAAGGTGGTCAGCATAGTGGACATGGCTACCAAAGCAAGGCAGTAGACACCGGCAACTAAAGGTTTCGAACCTGTTCGAGTAGTGAGGTTGGTTATCTATAACTTATGTAATCAAGTACTTTATATCAGTATATTTATGCTATTTCTGTTTGCCCATTGAACTGTGCATTATTACTTTGATGAATGTCAAAATATTAAGGGGTTTGACATCATCGCAGAAGGCAACCCAACCACAGTAGATCCTTACAAAGCATCCCCAGCAGACGACCCCATAGGTGACGACCCTACTAGAGCCGCATGCTCAGGATAAGGGGTTGAGCTCAACGTAAGCAACTAGGAAGGGAATGAAGAGTTTGACTTCAACATTCTGATTAGCGAGATAAAGCGGTTCCTATATGAGGAGGAGGCCTCAGAGTAAGGGAACCCCCAGCAATCGTCTTCACGGTCGACCGGGTTTGAGGTGAAAGTGGAAGGAAAATTTAATTATTGTTTTGATAAATTTAATATTTAAATTCCATACGCTTAATTAAAAGTGGATTTAAATTGAATAAAAAAATGTGGTAAATTGTGCAGATGAGTAGGGGAACATCACTACTAGGAGGTTGGACGTGGCCGGTGTAAATAAGCTGAAGGGGCCACGTGTCTTAGTTTTGTGTAATGAGGCCAGAAACCAGTCGATCAAGAATGGTGGTCACCTCTTCAACCGCTATCTAAACAAGTTGGGCTTAAATTGGTTGCAGTTCCCCATCCACTTTAGGACTCGGAATAATGTTCCAAAGGCCCCGAATAACACAACGTGGGCTGAGGCTATGAATGTAATTGATTGTATTTAATTATATTATAGATGTAAATAGTTATAAGTTATGTGTTTTTTATTAACTAATTATTTATTATTTATTCAATTGTGATATAAGATAAATTTTTCGTTTGCGAAAATAGGAAGAGGTACACATTGATCAAGATGGGGGATGGCTAGAAGAATCAAAGGAATCTCTCTACCACATCATGATTAAGGACGAGACGATTCCTTTGTAAGAGCTAATTGAGAACGTTCTAGCAAAGGTGTCCCACCTAATAACTAGGCGAGTTTTTTCCAATACATAAGGAGCCTAGATGGACAAGTAAAATTTTTAAGAATTATAAATTCTTAACATTTATTTGTTAATATCATTTTAATTATTTTAATATTTCATATATTCTACAGGCTCTTTCTCATAGGCACACCAAGAGTCGAGTGCAGAAGAGGATCCATCACATGACAAGATAGAAGACATTTGTTGTCACTTGCATTGAGCTAGTATTTTTTTTACAATTAAATTGATTTTATCTTTATATTATAAATTTATTGTTTTATTGTTACTCATAATAATTTATTGTGTTTATAATGCTCAGCAGAGAACCGAGATGGACTATGAGGAGTTATTCACATACACCTATCGACACTAAGATGAGACGCCGACCTCTCAGCAAGCAAAGGAGGCCATTATAAGTTTTATACATTTTTAGTTTCAATTTATGTAATTTGTTTTTTATTAGAGGAAATTGTTTTATAATTTTTTTTTAATAAAATGCATGCAGTAGGAGTGGATTTAGCAGTCCTAGGCCCAAACCTTAAAGTCACAGGGGTCTATGGATCCCACTATGCCTTTGAAAGCTGGTCTAAGCCCAGTTGAGCACCAGGACACTGTAGGGGTATAGGGTTAGGTAGCCCCTTCCCTTTTCCAAAAGGCCATGATCAAGATCTTTGAAATTCTTTAGAATGCCTTAATTTATATTGATGACATCTTGTTATTCTCTGAAAATGAAGAAGTTGATAAGAAGTGATTGTTGGAAATTATGCCATAGGGAAACTCATTGTACTTTAAACATTAATGTCATTTAAAGTATTCTCCATTTAGTTATCATTTCATTTGCATGTTTATAGTTATAGTTGTATCCTTGGATATATCTTATAGATTATCCTAAATGTCCCTAGTTAGTCATCTACGCTGGAGCAAAGATGAAATAAGACCAGTATGACTTTGATGAGGTATGGAGATACAAATCAAAGTCATAGGCACTTGTAAAAGGTGCTGGACCGACCCACTATGAGAAAGCTAAAGGGATTTAGTCATAAGCTTATCTCATGCGTAACGGCGTCACAAAGCCCTTTGACCTGAGATCATCATGGATTCCTACATGAGAGTCGCTGATCTTTGACCTAGTCAAAAGTCACCTTTGACCGGGTGATGGTAAAGGCTTTGATCGGGATCAATGATTTTCATGCAGAGGAATGTGAATGGTCAAGATGGAATTTGTCCCTCACATTTGTAGAGAGATAATACTGGACCCCTCGATGAGTGAGTCTGAGAAATGTATAGCCATACTACGATGGAAAGGAGTTTCCATTTCAATTGTAAGACTACTCAAGAATCGAGAAAGTAATGGTCAAGAACAGGAGGTTAACATTATACATGCCTTATCCTTAACCAAATTATCGCGTGACAAAAGGGACCTGACATGGTTGTATTGGGATCCGTACACGCAGTGGATATAAAACTGTACGAATCCCTTCTGAGGATCGCTCAACAACGTTTAAATCAAGGTTAAAGGAACTCGAATAATACCTATGCACCGAATCATAATGCTTCTGGTTTGGTTTGAACTGGTGGGCTACCTTCTCGATCAGCAGAAGTCGACTCTACGAATCGCCTTCCTCTACCGATATCCACACGAATAATCTCCGAACACGAACGCGGCAACGAGCTAGCGCCTTGGAACAGTGCGTCTCTCTCTTTTGCTCTAGGGTTTCTCGCGGCTTTCTAATACGCTCGACAAAAATCTCGTCGGTTTTTCTAAACCCGATAGCGTATTATATTCCAAATTAATCCTCATTAATTTTGAAATTCGAATTTTGAATCGGATTAAAATATATTAATTAAATCTATCTAATAGATCTAATCTAATCTATTTATTTAATCTGAAGATTAAATTCGAAAATAATATAATAATATTATTTAATGAAGATTATAATATTATTATATAATATTTGTTTTGTATTTAATTTATTTGATAAATTAAATATCTAAAACAAATAGAGATATTGTATCTTAGATTTAATTTTCGAATAGATATATCATATATTTGATTTAATTAAATTAAGATATAGTATCTCGATTTAATTAAATAGATTGATATCATATCTCAAATTTAATTTATAGAGATAAATTAAATCGAGACTTTTAATTCGGATTAAATAAATAGATTAGATTAGATCTGTTAGATGATTTAATTAATATATTATTTAATCCAAATTCGAATTTCAAGATTAATTAGATTAATTTTGAATATTTTAATACGGCTCATTAGGGTTTTAGAAACTCTATAAGAGATAATGATCTAGTCGTATTAGAAGAACGAACGAACGGTAAAGCCGCGAAAAAACCCTAGAGAAGAGATGTGAGTCAAAAAGCTTGAAGGCGCTAGCACGCTGTCGTCCGTGTTGGAGTGTTGTTCCGTGTGGATACCGGTAGAGGGAGTCGATTCATAGAGTCGGCTCCTGTTTGATCAAACAAGATCACATGACGTTCGAGACGCACACTAGTTTGCATAGGTACGACTTCTAACGAACCCGATTTAAACGCTGTTGATAGATCCTCCTATGGGATTCGTAAGTTTTTAATGGATGAAATCCTTTCGCTACGTGTACGGATCCTAATAGTGACTTGCCTAGTTTGCTGATATTACGACCCATTATGGATTTATGCTCTCATCCAAGAAAGCAATGTAGCCCAAGTCCAAATTGACTTTCTTGGAATAATGTTTGATGATGGTTTCTATCAACCAGCCCCCCACATTACATAAGACTTAATTTCTAGGACAACAATTTGTCGATAAAGCAAATCCAACAATTCTTGGGGATCATGAATTATCTTCGAGATTTTATCCTTGATGTGACCAAACACACTAATTAGCTATCCAAGCTTCTCAAAAAGGACCCTATTCCTTGGGGTTTAGACTAGACAAAAGCTATCATAAAATTGAAACAAATAGCTCAACATTGTAAAATCTTGTTTGAACCCAAGAGGGGGTGAATTGGGTGAAGTATAAAAACTTAGATTATTTGAAAATCTTTTCGTAACTCATCGAAATCAGTTTATAAAGTGATAATCAGACATTTAAATGTATATGCACATTCAAACATATATGCTGGAAATGTAAGAGATAAGGGAAGAGAATGTGCACACTGATTTATACTGGTTCGGCCCAATCCTTGACCTACATCCAGTCCCCAAGCCACACTTGGGGTTTTCAATCCACTATCTTCTTTCAACTTGATTACACGTTCTGTAACTGAAGTAATCCTCTCACTAGGATTCACTCCCCCTTACAAGCTGTAATCAACACGCCGCTTGATTACACACTCTGTATTTGAAGTAATCCTCTCACTAGGATTCACTCCCCCTTACAAGTTGTAATCAACACAATGTGTTTCCCACTCAAGATCACCCAATCTTGAGGAACTCTCGAAGAATAGAATGATTACAATAAATCTTCTCTCTTAGAAGTGAATAGATAAACACGAAGATCAAATACAAATTACTTCACTCTCTAAGTTATCTAAACATGAAAAACAGAGAGTAAATGATGTGAGAGCAGAGTATCAGTATGTTGGAAGTGTAAGCTTGTATCTCCCCATTTTTCTACTTGAATTTGTCCTCTTTTATAGGTAGAGCACACCATATGACCGTTTATAGCAGTCGCCCATATCAGACAAGGTTTGGGTTGAGCTTTGGCCTTCTTCTCTCTCTAGTTTCGCTTAATCCATTTGTGCGAAGTTCGAGTTGACTTCTTGACAATAGATCCGTTGGAAGGATAGCTCTGGATGTAGAAAGCATTCTTTAATTCCTTGTAAATGTGTGTAGAAGGATTACCCAAAAGTATACAACTTTTCTGGGTCTTGCTTTTAATAGTGTTGACGTCACTTTTTGCTTTTGCTTTAAACCTTCACTAAACATCTTCTAAATCATCTGAAACTCACTAACAAAGTGATTAAACATATCTAGAAACATAGAAGAATGATAATGGAAAGTATTAAGATCAATCATGAAGGTTTTGCAAAATCGTCGAATTTGAATTTCGATTCGGTGATGCAAAACGAGGTTTGTTTTTCCAAACCCGAGGTTTTCCGCACATTAAAAAAACTGAAATGCTCTCGGGTTGGTTTAAACTTGAGTTTCCAACTAATAGACTCGAGTTTGGTTCTCTTCAAAACCAAAGTTTGCTCTCTGGAACCCACAAACTCGAGTTTGTTACTTATAGGCTCGAGTTTGGATGTTCTTGGGGACCTAGTTGCTCTCTGTCTGAGCTAAATTCGAGTTTGTTCACTTATAGGCTCAAGTTTGGCTTTTTCCAAATGTTCATTTCTTCTCTGGAACTCTCGAGCTCGAGTTTGTAACTAGCAAACTCGAGTTTGCTAGTATCTTGTGACTTGGTTGCTTCGACTTGGTCGGCTCGAGTTTGCAACTCCATCAACTTGCAAAGGCCATATCTCCTTGGTATGAGCTTCGTTTTGGTTGATTCACCTCTTGATCGAAAGCTCTGTGTGTCATCTTTCCAATGGCACCAAGTTGAGCTCAATTGAATTTTATTTTGTGAGATACACCCAAAACATTGAAGATTGGTTCTGACTGTGATGGTGATGATTGTGACAACTTGTAAAATTCATAACTCCTTTATCTGAACTCCTTTTGGCTTGAATTATATATCAAAATGATGCATTGGGAGTCTAGTTTCATATGCCACTAGTTTCGTCTTAATCCGATTTCTGGTTTGGGAGATATAATCAAATTACCAGACATCGCCCGAGCTGAACGTGAAACAGAGTTGAGCTGAAGTGCTGATGACCGTTGTAAACTCGAGTTTGCACTTATAGGCTCGAGTTTTCCTAGTCCAGAGACACCAGAAATGCTGAAGACACTTATTGGCTCGAGTTTGTGATTCCTTTCTCGAGTTTGAAGTCCTAAACTCGAGTTTGGGGTCCTGAACTCGAGTTTGTTCATGTCGAGAGAGGCAAAAATCTTGCGACGAGGTAGTAAACTCGAGTTTAATACTTGGAGACTCGAGTTTGCTCATCCGAGAACCTCATTTTTGCTTGTTTTAACTTTGAATTGAGTCATTCCAACTTCCATATGATCTTGGAGGCTTCTAGCTTCAAAATAAGAACTTGAGTAAATATATCTTCATTCCATTCAGCAAGTTCTTCCTTCTTCCATCTCCCAACTTGATCATTCTTCATCATTTAACTTGAAATGACATCTTGCTTCCTTGACAACCTCTGCAAGTTCTTCTTTCTTTAATGTTTCTTCTTTTTCTTGAACTTGACATTTTCTCTAATTTCTTCTTTTTATAATCTCTTATCTCCTTCTTGATCTATAATTCAACTTGAACTAATCTACATTAAACATAGTAGTTAGTCAATGTAGGAGATAAATATATCATCAAAACTTTTTGCTCTTATAAAGGCATCTATATTAGACATCGTCAAAACTAATCATATCTAACAAACATCCACCACCACTTAAGACTTCCAGATTTGGAAAAAGAATTCTAAAACTGATGCCAGTGAGCATTTCTGAGGAACAGTGCTCACTGAAGAAATCAATAGGAAGCGTCATTATTGTGACATGGAAGCGGACAATTTAAAGAGTCTGAAAAGCATTATCATGCTACCTACAAGGAGATTCTAGTGGTAAAAAGAGGAACTAATAATTTCCGCTTTCATATAAGATCTTCGAACTTTACTGTTGAATTGGACAACACCTATTTCTCATCCATAGTAGAAGCCAAAAGAAATACTCCCTCCGGTCCTAATTATGAGAGCAAATTTTGGAGTTGGTTTTGGTCCTAATTATAAGAGCAAGTTCTAACTTTTGTCAATTTTTTCCTATAATAACCCTATTTATATTTTCTCAATAATAATTTAATAATACACCTATATATTTTATAAAATAATTAATGTTTGCAACTCATTAATGTCATATACACCTAAATTATACTTTTTTATATAAAATAATTTTGAGCAATTTTTGTCATATTTTTCTCATATCACCCCTACTAATATTTCTTTCACAATAATTAATTTAACAATACGCTTATATTCTATCAAGTGAGATATTCTATTTTATTTTTTATTTTTAAATAAAATAATTTTAATATTCCTTTAAGAATATTTTTTTTAAAATTAAGCTCAACACGATTTTCAACAATAGCCGTTTAAACTCGTTCGGAGCGATAAATTATGGAGTTGTAAGTTCGATCGGTGAATCGTGGTGGTAGTGGGTATATGTGTATGTGTATCATTAGAACCAACATCACCATGTCTCACACTTTCTTAGTACAGGTGTCCCTTGGTTGTTTATAACTAGTACAGGTTTAGGAAAATAAACTTGTATTTGTATTACTTAGTTCTATCTTTGAGAGATTGATTTGTATTAAATAAATTTAGGTAAGGGTATTTTAGAAAAATATACATAATTAACTAATTTAACTTCCTTCCTTAATCCCTCCAAATTCTGGTAAATAGCTCATATAATTAGGACCGGAGGGAGTACTATCCCTGACTCTCAACTTCTTTGATGGAAGGACTATTTTTCACACTATAAATTCATAGTAAGGCGCATCAAAGGCCATCAGAATATCGTTGTTGATTATCTCTCTAGGCCCCAAAAGATACAACTCCTCACCCCTTCCAAACCACTCAGCATTCTTGGCATCAACACCATGTCTCTCCCAGCGACGTCCAATTTAATCACTAAACACCATGAGTTCTCACTTGGTTTCAAACCAAAAAACCCGGAACAAGTCCAACAAGTAGCAAAAAGATATTTGTTCTTTTGGCTTCTCATCCTTATTAACTCCCTTCATATTTTGCCATCTTTTGACTTTTTTTAACATGGAAAACTCATACTTAACTATCCCTTTCATTAGAGGTTCTATTCCTAAAGAGATGAAGTGATACATTTGGTCCCTCTAGCTCTTTATGCCTGTTGCATAGTCCTTGAGCCTCTTCGTGTCTACCATGCTTCAATGGTTCTCTCCTCTTCCAATCTAAAGGAAAACACTTGGAACGATCATCAAAAGTCCTGGACTTTGGCATATTCTTGAAGAATGTCAAACTACCTAATGTTCCTTTGCATTTCACAAACCTTACAATTTAGACTTCCAAGAAAGACTTTACACCACTACTCAGTACAAACTTTGACTCAAAATGGAAGAGTTCAATGCAAGTTATAGAATTCATATAGATGAAGGCATGAATTGAACTTTAGTCGAAGTTAGATATAACTCAGGTTATGTGAACCCAGATATCACTCAAACACGTAATTCTAAGTCACTTTCAAAGAATTATAGAATAACCGGGTGACTATAGTTGAATGAAGATCTAACTAGAGTTAAGACACAAAATAACATAGAATGTATATCATCAAATATTTAGTTAATTTTATCATGTAAAACAACTTTTTCTAATTTTTTTATCATCAAAATATTGAATCCAATACTACGCAAGTGGTAAAAGTGACGGCTTAAAATGATCTCTTATTAAATAGAGCACAACAGTGCAAACACGCAAAGATAAACAGATTAAAGAAAAAGAATGAGAATCTGAGAAAAATGAGAGGCAAAATGGATTTATGAGAATCGTCATAGGAGAGTTACCCATTTTAACGAGGTTCATACGCTAGGAAACTTCATATGTACAGTCAACAAAATAATTAGGAGTTATTATATATATATATTATGTATATAACCTATAAAGTAAGGGAAAAAACATCAAATTGGTTTTGAAACTATTACAAGATATAAATTTCCAAAAGATTGCTGGGAAAAAAAAATTCCAACATATTATTAAGTAAATAAATGTACATATCTTAGTTCAGATTTTATTAAAAGTACATACACCTATTTTTTTATGGACAAAACTTAAATTTTATTTTCTTATATCCCTTAGGTGTAATTTTTCAATCAAAACTTACTAAGAGGATTTTTTAATAATAAAAATTTACATTGATAAATTTTAAAATTATGTTGGAACATTATTATTAATAAAAAATTCACATGTGGTAAGATTTTTTTCCTCACAAAGTAAGATTTCAAAGAAACTTTAATTGATCGATCTCATAAAAAAAAAATTTGGTAAACCAAACGTAATTAGAAGCTAAATAAATTATGTTAATTTTAAGAAACTCTAAAGAAGACTCACTCTAGTTTTATATATAAGAAACTATTTTAATATTTTTAATATTATTTTTACTTTTTCCCCCATTGATTATTTAATAGTCTTATTGAATTAATTATCCACACTTTTTTCTCAATCACTAAGAATGTTTTTAAAAAAAATTTATTTTTTATATATATTTATTGTCTTTAATCAATTTTAACTAACATTTTTATCTACGTAATTTTTTTATTTATATCTTATAAAAAAGACATGATAAAGGAATTTATTATATTAATCCCTAATTTTTTTCCCCTTGAAAATATGACTTTCATTAAGACATATAACTTCCATACAACTAGTAGTCCCAACATAAACTAAATACTAAACAATACTACCTCCAGTCCTAATTATAAAACTTAGTTAATTTTCTTTGAAAAGATTAAATAAGTTACTTAATCATTTCATATGTTATATATCTTAAATTATATATTAGTTTATTAGTTAAACTAATTAGTTTGAAGAATAAAAATAAAAAAAAAATACTCTAAAGTAATTTAATTAGCTTCTTTAATTTCTTCAAAAAAAATGTCAACTATGTCTTATAATTAGGATTTGGAGGGAGAAAATAACACAAAATTAACTAGTATCTAAAACATTTCCTCTCATATCATATGGAAAAATATTCAGTAGATATGGTGGAGGTCTTGTAAGTTGTAACCCAGTGAGCATGACACAACCCACTCATTTAAACTAACCCAATCAGCTACGTGATTACTTCTTAATCCCTAATTTTAAAATCCAAGATCATTGAGTAAAAGAAACACAAAGAATCTTCACAAATCATTTTACCTTACTGTGTGTCGGCAACATCTACCTGTTCTTACTAACTTTCCATGTTCATGAAACACAAAAAGAATTAATAAATTAATGATCTTGACGACGCAAAAGAGTAATGGGTAAGTAATTGTTATTAATTTTATAATTATAAATTTATTATTTGCCCATCATGGAATCAATGACTCACTAACGGAAGTCTCCATTAATAATGCTTTTACACTTCTTATACCACTTTAGTATCATACTTTTAATTATTTTTCTTTGGATTAATTTTAATTTATCTTTCTATTTTGGATTAATTTTGAAAAAATTATTAAAATAAGTGTGACTAAATAGAATCTATACCATAATAGTCTAGCAGAGTTGTTCTAATTATTATTATTATTATTATTATTCATTTCCAGTCTAGGAGTTTAATAACGAGGTCTAAAATAAAGCAATCAGAAATATTTTCAAGTTTCTACCGCTTACTAAGAAAATTATATAACTCAATTGCATGAAAATATATAAATTAAGAAAAATATTATACAAAAATTTCAAGAAATAAATTTGTTAAAAATTTCATTGGTATGTGTATATAATTTAGCTTTTGTCCCCAAAAAATGTGTATAACTGTATATAATTTTGCTGTCTTAATTATAAAAAGAAATGAATGGTAGTATTTCATATAAAATAATTATTTTTATATTGTATCTACTGAAGTTCTAAAATGTTCATATCAAATTTTAATAATGCATATTATTTTTTCATAATTTATAATTTTATAAATATTAAATTTAAATATTTAAAATTTAATCAAATGATGATCGGCAGAGAATTGAGTGATACTATATTAAATTAATACTGGGATCATTTTTATAATTAATTCGGGGACAAAATTACTCCATCCCGTCATTTTTATAAGATAGAAGTAATTGAATTACATAAATAAAAAATTTAATTAAAATTGATCATAGGCAATAAATATAAATATGTAAAAAAAGTAATTTATTTCCCAAAAATACCCCAACTTATGTAGGGTGAGTGAGTAAGTAATTAATGTAATAAGAGTTACCAATAAATAATGGAGGAAAAATAAGAAATGATACTAAAAAATTTAGATAATCTATGAGGGTCTTTTTTTTTTTTTTTTTGGGACCAAAAAATAGTATTTCATTAAAAGTAACCAACGAAAATTCCAAAAAAGGTTTGCAGAAAGAAAGATCAAATACATAAAATGCAAAGAAACCCTAAAAATAACATAACCCTAAAATAGATTAGAGGATATTGCTACCACAGCCAAAAACCCTACTGCCTTCATAATTTTCCTTCGCTAGAATTTGTGGGTAGAAAATCGTTGTTGCCAGCAACAAAGTCATTGTTAGAAGTGGTTGTTAATTAGAAGAATCATCCCAAAGAATCCACCACTTTTATTGGCAATAAAGTAACTAAATTGGTTATTAAAGAAACTCCATGAGAAGATCTCATTGAAGGAAAAGCACACACAAACACTGATAAAAAAGATGAAGACAAAGAAGCCATCAACTATACAACGAACGCATGGTCTTGACCATGACATACGTTTCGGATTCATCGTTACCAACAACCCATAATAATCTTTTAAAAGATATAGAGCCAACAATATATAAGACTATAGCTACCACATCCCAACTCCAAAACTGCTAAAGATAGCCATTGGGTGAGATTTAATGCCATTAAAACTCCCAACTCGATTTATTGCCACAACAAAAAATCAACACCACTATATAAAGCCCAAAGAAACATGAAAATAAGATAAACACAAAATATGGACGTCTCTACTCTCAATTGAAACCGGGGAGGGACATGCCATGAAAAAAGCTTCCCAATGACAAGAGAAGAATTCCCACCATCCAAGAAGTTGGGGAGAAAGACGTCATCAATTAGTGTCTCTTATAAATAGCAACATGCTATTAAAAAAAAAACAAACAAACAAACAAAATCATGTACATAGGACGCAAAGGAGTGTTTTGAAAAATGCTTATTCTTTCTATGAATCAAGAAGATAAATTGATGCCAATTAAGTAGCTATTATGTAGCCTGGCATCTAATTGTGTTATAAATTACACTTACGAGGTTTCTCACCAACCAAATTTAATTTTGGGCATCATGGCTTGGTTTGCCCATGGGAGACCATAAAACGGTAAGCATAATAATGCTTCTCATCTTTAACACTGGTTGCACAAATAATGATTATTTTAATATTTAGTTTATATTTATTTTCCTTTTCTCTTCTTTAAATTGGCAATTCCTGGAATCAAGGCTTCCTTTTCATGGCAAGTTGTGAAACCAATTCAAATCCTGTGCATTATTCATAAAAATAATTTCGTTTGATTCAGTTGGGGAAAATTTTGTAAAAAGGGGGAAAATGATGAGTATGAGATGTTAATTCTATGCACAAATCATTTTCTTTTTCAGTATCTTTTTATGTTCAAATAAAATGAAACTTACCAATAATTAATATGGTAAAAATAAAATATAAAATAAAAATATTATACGTACTATTAGTGTATCTTATAAATAAGAATATGGTATCCCTAACCAAGTTATCTTATATATAGGACTGAATGGAATATAATATAGAAATTCACAACAAATTAATATAGTTGCATAGTTGTTATTTTAATAGGGTAGTTAATTGTAATTATAAAACCTCAACCAAACACTGTTTAAAGTCTTCAACCACCATGTAGGTGCAAATTGGGTAGTTAAAACTAAGGAGCAGCATAGGTAAGTACCTCTAGAGCCATCCTATGCTTTACTAAATAAAAAGTGTTTGAAAAAAATTATAAAAAAATAAATAATTAAATAGATGAAAAATGGGAAGTTTATTAGGCAGTTAGGTGGTTAGGTTTGAGATAATGGCCAAAAGGTCCCCCACAAAAAATAATAATAATAAAGAAAGAAAGAAAGAAAGGGTAGTTAGGTTCAGGACATACAGAATAAATTCCGAGCAGACACGTTATTGCCCTTTTTTTGAAACCAAACATTAGATAAATGCACGTACAAAAAGATGTTTGGAATTTGAAATTTGAATAAAATAAAAGGAAAGATAAGTTGTGGGTGGGAGTCACATGGAAAAGAAGAAGAGGGGTAGATGAGATTCCGGGAAAGCAGGAAACTTGAGGGAAAGGGAATCAAATGGAGTAACACTTACAATTGACAAGTAATATGAAGTAATAATCACGCACACTATTTAATAATCACGCGCACTCCTTGCCGAACCAAACACAAGGAAAAACAAAACAAGAACTTTATATACTCCCTCTTGTCCTTTGTATCTGAGTATTATAGAAAGAATTGATGATCCAAGTATACTAAGCCATTTGGTGTATTATTAATTAATTTTTTTTCAAAAATATTACTCATTTACTCCTATCACACTATTGGAAAAAATATTTTAAGAAGGACAAAAAGCACCCTCTAAGACCGGCTCTAGAACCGGTCTTGATATAGGGTATTAAAAGTCATATCGCGATCGGTCTTAAAAAATAAGACTTTTAGACCGGACTTTTTAAACGCACTGGTCTTAAAAAGTTGGCAAAAAAAAAAATCTCCCCTCCCCAGCACTGTCTTTGAAACCACCTAAGGAGGCCACCACCGCTTGATGATGATGAAGAAGGGCTCACGCTCATTCCGATACAATGAAAAATTGAATTAATTATTTAAAAGAACCAAAGCACAAAAACATAGGAAAGAAAAAAGTCGATACAAAAATAATACCTACCAAAATCTCCTGCATTACCTTCAACATTTTTTCCCTATTCTATTTTTAAAACTAATAAAAAATTTGAAGTTTCATTAAATTAAATAATAGTTTTTTCAATTTTTTAGTTTTCACAACTTGAAAAAATATATAACCAATATAAAAAATCTAAACAAAAGATTCTTCCATTTGGAAAAATTACAATTGTTTTGGAAGAAAAAAAATACTTGAAATCAAGAAAGAAAATACCTAAAAATACCTAAATCGGAGGAACCATTCCCCAAATCGGCATGAAGATTGAGTCGGATCTCTTCTTTAGAACGAGACAAGATCAAGAACCATTATATAGGTAATTTATCATGATTTTGGGAAGGAAAAACAAGTCGTCTTCAAAAAAAGTTTGTATGATTTATTTTTGTTTTAGAAGCAATTTATGTGGGTTGAAAAAAATTCATGTAATTTTAATAAAATTAAAAAAAATATAATTAAGACTAGTTATATCCTTAAAAAAATATGAAAGAAGTTTACATTTTTATTTATATAAAAAGAGCTTAATTGATAATACATGAGGATTTTTATAATAGGGTAATTTAGTTAATTCAAAAGTGAAATTACTTTTAAATAATATATTCAGTGTTCTAATAGTTGAAATAAGTTTATATTATGCAATTTTATTAAGTTTTAACAGATTTTATTAATTAAATTATGGTTTTTAATTTATATATAAAAAAATATGATTATGTAATTATAATTAAGTTGTTAGTTAGATTTTAGAATTTTAATTTTAGTTATTTTTTAGTTATGAATATAAGAGATAATACATGAGGTTTGATTAGGGGCAATTTAGTAATTTTAAATTTGTATTATGATGTTTGATCAAAATATTTAAGTAATTACGATTTTTATGGTCTTTTATAATAAATATTATTTTCTCTTGGATCCTTTATTTTAATTTCCTCATTATTAATTATTATTATTTTAAAAAATATTACTTTTTTCCTATCAATAAAAATTATTAGGAGGAGACATGAATGAAAATCTAATGTAGTGATTTTATATGCTCTTAAATTAGTGTAAATTTGGAAAAATATTTCGTTCTGAGACAAAGTTAACGAGTTAACTCTGATAATTAAAAAAGAAAGATAAGGAGCAAACAATGAACAACTTCTCTTTTAGATCCAATGAGGTGATTAGATGTGATTTTTAACAAACATTAGAGGAAGGTAATCAACATTATTGGTAAGAGATATTTTTTTCATAACGAAAGATCCTATATAAAAGTCTAGATATCTCTTCCTCTCGACGCGTTTTAAAGCCGTGAGGGGGGTGATGGGCAGCGAAAGCAGAAAATATTAAGAATGAGGCGAGCTAAGATGATACGATTGGTATCAGAGTTAGTCTTGGGTCGATATGGATTGATGTGATGTGAGGACGCTAGACCCAATGGTGGGTAGAATGTTATGTCCCACATCAGCTAGGGAGGGGAACCAAAAATCCTTTATAATGGTCTGAATATCTCTCCCTCTTGACGCATTTTAAAGGTGTGAGATCTTGGGATATTATAATTGTGTTATATCCCACAACTTCTAAAAGAAGAAGAAGAAAACAAGAATTTGCTTTCGTACAAAACTAATTGATAATCAAGATTTGATATCATTTTTATGAACATCCTCTATAGGATTTCTCACACAACAGAAAGTGTCGGTATTCAAAATTTTGATCATCTAAACAATAAAATTTTCCAAAAAAGATTTTTTGATAATTATTTTCATAAAAAAAGTACTAATTGAGTAATGCAGGTTGTTTGTGTGCATGTGTGGTTCTTATTCTTCGTGTGCATGTGTGGTTCTTTTTCTTTTTCTTTTTTTTTTTTCTTTTTTTTTTTTTAAAAAAATAATAAATGAATTTGAAAAATGAATTCCAGAGGGAAAGTAGGACTAGTCCTGTTTGTTGTGTGATTTGAATTTGGAGGCTTATGGGGCCTATAAGTTTTGTACGTTAGGGACAAATGTCATTATCTCTCTTGGTCCTTTCTACAACATCCCACATGCCACTCTTCATTCTCCTCATCATCACTCTTAATCCCTTTTTATTTTTATTTTTACCTTTTTAATCCCCCTTTGTTTACACCTTTTTCCCTCAAAATACCTAACTCATTTATCATATCAGTTCATCACCATAAACCAAGTTCACATAAATCCTCTTTTTTTTCCCCGCGCATGGCTTCTAATTCTTACTACGCCTTTTGACCACACAAATAAAAGTGGACACCATACCGGCATAATATTTAATTTTTTTTTTTAATACACATAAGTATTTTTGTTAATCATTTCCCTTTATATTCTATTGTTATTTTATACCCCATTTTGATGGATAATCACATTTTTATAACCTTTAGCTTTAAATATAAGTCTCTGGCAAAAAAGAAAGTTTTAAGTATAAGTCATTTATTGAAGATTGAAGGCTTTTCTAATTTATTATCTAAAATATAAATCACTTTTTTAAATTTCTTGGATCATTAAATGATTTTCTTAAAAAAAAACCCTCTTTAACATTTGGAATTTAAAAAAAGGGTTAGGATCTATTTTTGTTTTGGAAATTGTTACAAAATCTCAATTTTGTCCTAAAAGTTTTTTTGGAGTAATGTTTGCACCAGAAGTTTTAAAATGATAGTAATTTCACTTTAGCCGTTATTCATGTTAAGTTTGACCTTTAGTTGACTAAGTATCTTGAAAGCTGGTAAGTTCACATATCATTCACTCATTTTTGTTGGAGTACAAATTTGCGTTGGAAGTTTTCACTCATGAGTAATGTTGCCTTAAAAAAAATTTGGATCCAATATTGCCTTGGAATTTTTCAAATTGTAACAATGTCATCTTGACCACAATAAATGTTAAATTTGACTGTTAGTTAACCAAATATTGTAAGTTGGCAGTATGAATAACATTATGTTAAGCTAGTAAGTTCACATGCCATTCACATATTTTTGTTGATGTACAAATTTGAGTTGGAAGTTTTACTCATGAGCAATGTTGCCTTAAAAAATATTTGGATCCAATATTACCTTGGATTTTTTCAAATTGTAACAATGTCATCCTCATCATAATAAATGTTAAATTTGACGGTTAGTAAACCAAACATTGTAAGTTGGCAGTATGAATAACATTGAAAAAGAGGCCATACGTGGAGGAGATCACGTTCCCTAGAGAAAATGAAGAAAATGATTTAATCATCATATTCAAGGACGCTAAGATTACCAAGAACAAAATCATTGTTAATCCTTTGTCATTGTGCCCTAGCCAATGTTGTCAAAATTAAGTTTTTACGTAGAAACGGAATAGGGTAATAGAGACATAAATTATAGAAACGACACGAAATGTATAGTTTCTACTATTAAGATCATGCATGATACAAAATTTTCCATACATACATAAATACATATATGTAAAAACATAAATCACTACTTAAAATTTAATAAACAATTTTATATTTAATAGATATAAGTTACATAACTATATAAAATATAAATTCAAAAATACAAAGAGTTTAACAACTCCTACAACCAAAATTCCAAAACATCAAAAGAATAAAATTTAACAATTCTTAAATTATATCAGTTGATTCAAATCAAACACACATTAATTTGCATGTCTTCAATGTATTCTTCTCTTGCTCTTATAACAAGTTCATTTGCAAAATTTGGAATGTTCAAATCATGACCATTTATAGGTTCTCTCACTTCAATTTCAATCAAGCTTTTCTCATTATGGGTATCAACACCTAAGTTATCTACATCTTCCCAATTTTCTTCATTTTTTACTATCCAATCATCATCGAATGAAAGATCGTCAAAATTATATGCATGAGTTTTGAGCATTCTTTTTCTTGCCCAATCTTGAATTGACCATCATAAAAACAATATCGTTTATAGTCTTTTGATTTTGGGAAATGAAAATATGTTTTTTGTTTTTTGTTTTAACTAAAAACAGTAAAAACGCAATTTACTGTTTTTAAGCGTAGTTTTTACCAATTTTTACTTGCTTTTTAACACATATCATTATAGTAAAAATGTAAAAATGTATGTTTTTACACTACTTTTTGACAACAATGGGCCTCTGCGAGGTTGAGGTAAATAGGTGCCTTTTCAATCTTCTTTTAAATACATAAGATGCTTCCATCTTTTTTATTCTCTCCAATCAAACAAATTTGGTGCATTTTTTTTTAAAAAAAAAAAATCTTTATTTATAAATCTAACTTGGAAAAAAATGAAGGAGATAATACATGGACTAGCGAGATAAGCATATTTGACCAACTAATTAACGGGTAAATTTAACTTGGATAATAATCAAAGTAAAATAATTACGATTTGAAAATTTATAAGGCCATATAGCTCTTGAGTGAAAATTTCCGAGGCAACTTTGCACCTAAACCCAAAATAAGAATGACATGTAGATTTACCAGTTGAGCATATTTAGTTAACTAACTGTCAATCTTAACTTGGATAACCACGAGGGAAATTGCTAAAATTTAGAAACTTATAGGGCAAAATTGAGATCTTATGATAACTTCCAAAAAAAATCATAAGATAATTTAAATAATATATTAAGAATAATTCAATAATATGGACACTAAGAATTTAATAAATCATCTAATAAGTGGAAAATATGAAAAATAGGTTTGCTTGAATAAGAATTTAATAAATGATGTTCACTAAACAATTATCTTATTAGATAACTTATATTTAAGCAATTAAAAAGAATATTTTAAATCGATTCTTTAAGGATTGTTTGCTATGCGGGATTTGGTGGGGAAGGAAAATTCTTGTGAGTTATATTTAAAAACATGGGAAAATTAAATATAAATTAACAACATAAAATACATGTATTAACAACAACTTTTGAAAACCCTGAATTTGTCTTCTCTCACTTCCAGAAGCGATTAACAACAGAAAATGCATGTAATAACAACAGAAAATGCATATATTAACAACAACTTTTCAAAACCTGAATTTTTTCACCTATCACTTTCAGAGGCTATTTACAACAACAAATGCGTGTAATAACAAGAAAATGCATATAATAACAACAATTTTTCAAAACCTGGATTTTTTCACCTATCACTTCCGAATTTGTTTACAACAACAAATGCATGTAATAACAACGAGAAAATGCATATATTTACAACAACTTTTCAAAACCCGAATTTTTTCGCATGTCACTTTCGGAGGCTATTTACAACAACAAATGCATGTAATAACAAATGTAAAAATGCATATAATAACAACAACTTTTCAAAACCTGGATTTTTTCACCTATCACTTCCAGGAGGTTGTTTACAATAACAAATGCATGTAATAACAATGTAAAATGCATATATTTACAACAACTTTTCAAAACCTGGATTTTTTTCGTCTATCACTTCCGAAGCTATTTACAACAACAAATGCATGTAATAACAACAAAACGCATATAATAACAACAACTTTTCAAAACCTGGATTTTTTCACCTATCACTTCCAGAGGCTATTTACAATAACAAATGGATGTAATAACAACAGAAAATGCATATATTTACAACAACTTTTCAAAACCTGGATTTTTTCGCCTATCACTTCCAGAGGCTATTTACAACTAACAACAGAAAATTCATATATTTACAACAACTTTTACATACTTTTGCAGATTCCCCAACCTCTATTTATAACAACAAATGCTCTCTTTTCTCTACTCGTTTCCCGCCATTCTCCATTAAAGGGGTGGACACTGGAGAGAAGCAGCGAAGTAGAGTTCTACTATGGACCTTGAAGACCGGGACGTGCCGAATTGGGAGGCCATGAATGCGTCTGCGGCTCATCTCGTCATGGATGAGAGAGGCCATCGATGCGAGAGCCAATTGGGACGATCTTTCACCGGAACTCGGCCCATGATCGGAAAATCTCTCCACCACCACGTTGACCTTCTCCGATTTCGCAGCGTCTGTAAGCGATCCTCAAGAGAGCGAGTAAGGTGAGAGAGGAGAGAGAAAGGAGAAGGAAGAAGGAGAATGGGCAATAAGGTCTTTTACTCATGAAATAATTACATAGAAGTCTCTAGGGACTTCTGTGTAATTTTGTCATTTAAAGGGACCTATGCGTAATTATGTCTACTCCTTGGGACCTATGTGTAATTCTCCCTAAAACATTGAAGAAGTGAGGTTATAGAATGTTAAGAAAGATAATATATAAGATAAAAGAATAAAAAAATTAATTAAAAGCTCTTAACCCTACTTCTCCAAGTGTAACCCCTCACGTTAGTATATAATAATTAGCTAATGATGAGTTCCATCCTATTGGCAATATCATGTCATGCCTTCTAATTTAATAAAAAAGTATCTTTTTATACTCATTCTGATTCTTATTATAAAGCACCAACTAATTTTTCTCACAAACCAATAAAAATGTTAAAGTCAATAAAGTTGTCATGGAATCTAAATAATTTCCAATACTACCATTACTAATTGCAATAAACTCTAATATCATTTTAATTATGGGCAAACATGAAAAAATAATTAATGCTCATTGAGAATAAGCAAGTACCCTATAAAAAAAACAAAAAACCAGAGGGAGTAACATGATTGGGTTCTTTTTTTTAGGATTCTATCTACACTTTCTAATTTAAGTATCTTCTTTGATACTTGAACTCAAGATTTAGAGGACCTAATAGTGTTTTGGCCAGCTTTATATCAGATAAAAAAGGGGAAATATAGCAAAAAAGACTCTGAATTTGCAAAATCTTAAATTAGGTTTGTCATTAAAAGTTTATAAGTAAATAATAAAACTTAATAAGTAATTCACAAACAATTTTTCTTCAAAAAATACCTTATTTAAAATTTTTCAAATTCAAAGTCTTTTCTAATATATATATATATATATATATATATTAAAACACAACGTAAAAAAGACAAGTATACTAACAATTGCCGCTAAACTAAAAAACTGTGAGAGGATGCGATGGGAAATGGGATTTGACGGAGACGGTGAGAAAAGGTGAATGAGAATTTTAAAATTGCGGAAGCGTTAGGGAGGAGAAGTGGGGTCCATTGGGAAGAGTTAAAAAAGCATGGAAGCATCAAAAGCAGCAAAAATAAAGCACGGAATCTGCATGTGACCTCTGACTCTGAGGTGACCTACACACCTGGACGGTCCAGATTGCTTCTTCTCATTATCAAATAATATAATAATAAAATTTTTTTTTTTTTTTTTTTTTTTTTTAAAAAGCACAGTAAACGAGACAAAGTTGAAAGAAATAGTAGTCGTTTTAGTAGTTTAAGATGTTTGGAGGTTTATAAACGACAAGTTGGTTAATGGTCGTTAATACGTTATCTTCCCTCGTTTCTAATGAATGGTCAAACTTCCCTCCGGTTTTCGCGCCCTCTTTCTCTTGTTTATTTCCCTCTTTACCCATCTTCTTTACCTTATTTTCCCTTATTACCCCTACTATTTTCACTTATTTAATTCTCTTTCAAATAGAAATTTAATCAGATTGTCTTGGTCATTGCCCTAGTTTTTTTTTTGGGGGTCAAATGGACATTGCCCTAATGGCAACAGCATATAATAAATATTGACTTGGATGATGCTATGATTCTACACAAACTATAAAACTATGTTAAAACAAATTTCCTGCTAAAATATAAAAATTATTTTTAACCTTCAATTAGATTAAATTTTATTAAAAAAATATGAATTTTTAAATATCAAGATTCAGATATGCATTTAGATTTTTTTTTTTCTAAGGAGGATTTTTAAAAATATGCACTAATTACACCTAAAATTTTATATTGAGACATATACTTAAAGAAACTAAAAATTGAGGCCTGCATTAAAAATGGAGAAATAATTATCAATAAAATTTACACTTCAAAAAACTAATATAAACGAACAAAACATGTATCCATCAAATTTCGCAATTGTTCATCAGATATCAGCCAATAACTTGTTTTTGCAAAAAGATAAGAAAATACAATTTCAATATTAAAATCTTATATAAGTTATTTCCTCTTAAAATGAATTGTTGTTATACTCTTTAATTAATTAAATTTTATAAAAATAAAATTTAGCTCCTATTTTACCATTAATTAATAGTAAATCAATTAATTTGACAGTTTGTAAATTTCAAGGGACAAAAAACACGAGCTGCAAGAACAGTCATGGAAGATAACTGCAAATCTGCAACGGATCAAGATAACAAAAATGTACGAATTTTATGAAGTTTTTATTTAAACCCATTAAACAATATGTATAGCATATCCCGTAGTCTTTTATCGTGTTTATTCCTCATAAAACAAAGCACTATGCGTGACATATAAATATACAATTGTCCAATGTAAATGTCACATGAAAAAGGCATTTATCGTGTTTTTTTTAAAAAAAAAAAATTGTTTTTTGATTGTTTTTTGATTGGGATTATTGATTCAATTATATATAGAAGAAATATATATTTTTAATCATTCAAGAAACTAAAAATAAATAAATTTCAATTTGTACGATGAAAAATTAATCTTACAAATTTTATAAATCTCAAAATTATAATTTTTTTAATATATTTGAAATTTATAAAATCTATTATGTGTACATTTTTATTGGCACATATATATCTTTGTTTAAATAATTCTAATATTGAAGAGGAGTATTTTGACAAAAAAAATTTAAAAGTCAAATAACGGTTTGTATAGATAAAAATAGAATCTAAAAATATAAACAAGATTTGTATAATATATATTTTAATTTAAAGAAAAGATTTATATAGATTTTTAAAATAGAGGGGAAGTTTATATAATTAAAAAAAATTAGGAATGGTTAGAGTATTTTATTTTTAGGGGGAAAAAAACAAAGCAGTACTGTCAACAAGAAACAAAGAGATTGTTTTATGGTGGAAAAGAAACATATATGTGGCTAAAAATGAAGTATTTATTAATTAGTAAAATAGATGTAACATAGAAAAGAACACATCACGAGGTAACAAGCAAGGGAAGAAAAATAAAACAAATAGGATGCAGTACTGTCAACAAGAAACAAAGAGGTTGTTTTTTGGTGGAAAAGAAATATATATGTGTGGCTAAAAATGAAGTATTTATTATTTATTAATTAGTAAAATAGACGTAACATAGAAAAGAACACATCACGAGGTAACAAGCAAGGGAAGAAAAATAAATAAGGGGATGCGAATTTTGGTGCATATCTGACACAAAATCAGATTTGGCTTTGAATTGTGTCGTCCCTATGCTGTGTTTCTTTCACATTGTGGAGCCAATCTGACCATTTCAGAAACCAAATCACATATAGCAATCCATTTTGATTTTTGATTTTAAACCACCCAACAAAATTCCAAACCCACCATGTGCTTCTTATAAATACATTCTGGTACATCATAAACAAAACAAGATGATTCCTTTTTAAAATAGAAAAAATAAATTTCGTGAATTTTTAATTTATAGTTTTATTTCTGTAATTTTTTTCTTCTTTTTATTGAGTTTCTTCAATTATCGGGATTAGTTTCTATACTCATAATATGATAATTAGGACTTAGTGGATACTGTGACAAAATACAAAATAAATACTTTTGATAAAATGATGTAGTAAAATTTATTTATTATTAACATAAAAATGAAAAAATATTTATGCTTATATTATAATGCGTTTAATGCATAATTTGTACTTTGATTGATTTTGATTTTATTTCGACCTATGTTGCAAAATCAAGTCCAAGAGCATATTGAGTGAAATTCACGCCATCAGCTAGACGGCTTCAATAATGTCATTTCTCTTCTACCTTCAATAATATCATTTCTCCTAAAACTTAACTAATTATGGGTATATAGATCGCTACATATAATTTGAAAAAAAAAACTATAAAGTCTGAAAAATGAGGAAAAAATTACAAGGACTTAATAAAAATGAGGTAAAATTATAGAAACTTAGATATTAATTTTATATTTTTCTAATTTAAGGTTTTGTGTTAAATGTTTGTTCTGAAACGGTGGGAGGGAACAAGTTGCAGAGGAAGGAATTAATGTCACATTGCTCACTGGCCACTCCCTCCAAAATTGGTTAGCCACCCCCTTTGCCTTATTTCATTTAATTTATGCTTCCCCACTGCTTCTCTATTAGTAATAAATAAATACACCTACCCATGCGTTGCACACAAAAAACTCAATTCACTACTACACCTACAAATATTTGTTTATATATAATGGCTTTTTTTTTTTTTTTTTTAAACCGTTGAGCATCAAATATTTATATATAACGGCTTTAAACCGTTAAATATTAAGCATCATATTACATGATTTTTCATATACAACTGTTATATATAGGGGACTATATTTAATGGTTGTATGACAATGACTATTAAATATAACAATATATATATTAACGGTTTTTTAATTGCAACTATGATATATTTTTCACTCACCATATTAAGAGGTTTATTTGACGGTTACATGAAAAAACTGTTATATATTTAGAATATATTGTGGTTATTGACAAATAATCGTTAAGTATGTGTGAATTTTTTAAAAAAAAAAAAAAAAAATTGGGGGCTCACTTTTGATCAACCCCTGCAAAATAACTTACATAAACAATATATACAACCCAAAGAGTCAAATAAATCCAATTCTAACTAGATATGTCCAAATATACACACACACACAAAATAACCAATTCCAGCCAACAAATTATGTCAAAGAAAGCTAGAGAGAAAAACATATCCAGCACACACAAAGTAGTCACATTGGGGTTTTTAGCCTCAACAATTTCTTCTGGCCAATCACCCTACTGCACAGTGACTTGAAGAAGAAATAGAGCTTCATGATCGCAACTTGCACCTTATCAAGTAAAATTACCTTGTATTGGTACCAAAATAAAGCTTTCCATCAACACATAGCTATGTGTGATTTCAGACCCTTCGGTTTCAAGTCCTTCATTGATACAACGTTGCTAATGTTTGCAAGTGACCCTCTGGCACTTTCATGGAAGCAAGAAACTCACAAAAACTTCATTTTTCTTGTTTAGAAAGTGTGAAAGCCGCTAGGTAATGTATAAGATCTTATCTCCTCCAGTGCCAATCCTTCCCTTTTTCTTATCTCATCCATGTCTAGTCTTGTATTAATGTCATCCTTTATTTCCCCAAGAATATGGAGTAACGCTCCAAAAAGACTCTTACATACATTTTTCTCAATGTGCATGACATCAAGAAAATGTCTAAGATTAAGGGAACTTCAATATGGCATATCAAAGAAAATAGACATTTTCTTCCACCCACTTGTCCCAACATATTTCCCAAATGGCTTTCTAAATTTACAGTCCATATTATTTTAATAAATTTATTAAGATTTTTACTATTATTTGTCAATTAAAATAATTTTTTGAATGGTAAAAACTAGAAGAATAATGTTAAAAAAAATATAAACATGAACATTGAACCTTTGACTCAAGAAATAATATACATTACTAATAAATAATTAAAGAGGACAAAAGCTATCCTCTAACACAAATGTGATATTTAAACTATCAATGTTCAATTACCCCAAGAAAATATTCAAATGTTATACAAATGATGACATTTTTATATTTTTAAAGTATTATTCTTCTAAGGTTTTCCATACAAAAAGATATTTTAATTGAAAAATCATAGTTAAAATCCTAATAAATTTATTAAAATGATAAAATCAATGATAATGAGTTTAATATTATAAATTAATTTTTTGAGGGAGTTAAATTTTAATTTTGAAATGTCAAGGGTTATTTGTAACCAATGCAAGTCTAAAGGAGTTATTTATAACTGGTTAAAGTTTATGGGTGTTTTATGAAATTAATAATTTACATAGGATACCACGTTTCATCTATTAAGTTGATGTGACAATTCCGCTAAAAAGATAATAGTCAGTTAACATCAAAGTGTTACTAATAAAAAAAATAAAAGGTTGGAGGTTTAGATTTAAACTTAAAAATGTCAAAGAGTTATATGCAACTGACCTAAAATTTATGAGGATTTTGTATAATTTAACCTTTTTTTTTATTGATATGTATGAGTTAATTAGAAATGACTTATATTTGAAACCAGAGTGATACCTAGCTACCACTAATGTCCCTATAATAAAACATTTTTTCTACAAGGAATGAGTGGTGCTTATTATAATTCATCAAGTGTGATATTAATTATACTAGTTCAAAATTGTCCATATTTAAAATTTGATGAAATTTTCATTCACAAGATTTATAATTATGGTTAGAATAATTTTTTATTCCTAAACTAATTTAATGTCTTAACTCTTAACCATCTCTCCTTGATTCGGATAAAGTAATTGGATATGTCTTATGTCCTAACGTTTATATCTAAATTTTAGCCTAATGTTGACATGTTAGAAGGCATGCATGGGTTTAAATTATACTAAATAAAAAAAATTAGAGATTTCTTATAATAGGATGGTTGTCATACCATTTAGTAATGATTTTATAAGGAGAAGAAATTCAATTCTTCTTGAATAAGGTTTTTCTAATAAGCTCAATAATCCAAAAAAAAAAAAAAAAAACCCTCAATAAAACTACTACTATTTCAGTAAAATTTGATAATATTCAAACAGTATGTTGATCAAAGTAAAGAGAGTTATACTTGTTCAAGCACAAGATCTCATGTTTGCTTTTGTGCACATATTAAAAAAATTGTCTCTCTCCAATACTGATAATGATTATACTTGGATATAAATCGATCAATAATATAATAGTATACTCCACCGGATAGTTATATATAAGACATTAAATTTCATAATATTTTTTGGGGGAATTATACCACTCTGGTCCTATTTATAAGTCCAGTTTGACCAAATCTCACATACCAAGAAAAGTTAGTTGACACAATGATTATGGGGTAAATTTTCAACTTTGCCCTCATTTATGATTGACTATTTTTCAACTATTTCTTATCTCTCCATTCTCATGGATGCAATTAATATGGGTAAAATTGTCACAATCTCATTTATTATTTGAAATTGAACTTATAAATAAGACCAAATTTTTTGATCAAACTCGATTTATAAATAGGACCATACATGTGTGTGTATTGATTGGTTAAGGTGAAAATAGGCCTACCAGTTTGCCTCAAAGCAGAAGAGTTGCGCCTAATCGGCCAAGGCTGCCTGATATGAACAATCACTGCTAAATGTTGTTCTCAGTCACACATCATCTTCTTATCTTTTCATAAAAACGGTCACCTGCATCATGTATCTTCCTAATTTGTGTCTCGACAAATAAATCATATACTATTATTTATTCAATAATATTTTATATTACTTTCGAGCCATGTAATAAAAAGACAAGCAGTGTACGTAACTGAAACCAAGCTGTCTTAATTAAAGTGATTAGGAAACACTAATGGCGAGAATCCCGCTTTGTACATACTTTCTTCCAATCACATGGCTTCCACGTATATGATAATAAAAACTTCAAATCGTTTCCCATGCACACCTTATCTCTACAATCCTATCATCACAGCTTAACTGTGTTTAACTCAGGTGAAAAGGACTTTGATTTATCTTAAATGATATTGATGACTCAACTTCTACGTAAAAAATTCGGTTCAGGTCCAATTTTTCTTAGAAGTCTTTTTAAGTTTAACGTCATCTCGAAAGTTTTTAAATCATATACAATATCACCTAAAATATTATCTAGATTAATTTTGATCATTAGTTAATTAAATATATTATGTTGTCCACATGTCATTTACATTATTTAATTTGTTTTGGATTAAGGTGATAATTTGGCTTGAAAGTTTTTATTTAGGAGCATTGGGTATAAAGTTTTCAAATTGTGCCAATTTCACCTTCGATGTTATATATCCAGATTAAATTTGATTTTTAATTGATAAATATGTTAACATGTCATATTGACATGTCATCTATTTCATTTTTCCAAGTTAGATTCATAAATAAGAGAAATTTTTAAAAATATTCATCTCGTCTGAACAATTAGAGGGGGAAAAAAAGAAGTAGAAAATCTTGGCATTGCTGAGGCATAGCCGCAAAAAAGTATTTATAGCGACCTTGTTCTTGATAATATCCCCTCAGTGTGTCGTGTATCCAGTAATCAAATTTTCCTCTTCATTATTCTCAAGCAAATATGAACTGCTCCAGATAATGGTTAGATTTAACCTAAATAATGACTGAGGTGAAATTGCTATGAGTTAAAAACGTTTGAGTTGACATTTAAGACATTTAACCCAAAAAAACTTCTAAGGTAATTACTTATATGTGACAATTTTCAGGACAAAATTAAACTAACCCTATAACTTTTACATAGAAGGAATGTTTCTTATTAGACTTGAAGATACTCAAATCTCATTTGTTACAAAACCAAAGAGAATAAAAAGAGTACTACTTCAGTCCTAATTATAAGTCTATTTCAACTAATTCTCACATACTAAATAATGACAATTAAGTCATTAATTATGCTTTTAAAATATTTTTTAAAAGTTTTCCCTTATTAAAGAATGTGTGTTGAAAACAGATATAGCTACTTCTAGTCCCTAATATAAAGACTAATTAGGAGTTGTATCGTATTTTTTGGCCAAACAATTTTGAGTTGCAATCCTTTAAATATACGATCTATTTTATATTTATTTATTATTTTTTCTAAGCCTTCTCTATTATTGATTGCATATGAGAGTTTGCGTGAAGGGGTTTCAATGCAAATAATTTAGGATGATATTTTAGGTAAATCAAGATACATTTTTTATTGATAACTAATTAAACTAATTTTCTTAATTTATTTAAATTAGTTTAGTTGACATTATATTAAGGATTGAAGGTAGTATATATCTCCTTTCTATTTTCTAATTTAATAGGGATAAATTTAAAAAATAACTATCAGTAACTCTCTTCGTAGATTTATATCTACGACAAATTTTTCCAAAATGAACTTAAAATAAAGACTTAAATTGATATAGGAATATAATAATTAACACCGTGTCTTAACTCAAAATCTTCAACTTACATTTGATTTCCTAACAGGTATTAGCAGATAAGCATCATTAATACATTTGAATCCTTATAAAAAAGATACATTTGAAAAGGAGCTGCTAATAGCTGGAGGGATAATCACAGCGGAGCAATATGAGCTGGGAAAGGGAAGACTTGATTTTCATTGGCTGTATAAGAAAAGAAATTAAGAAAATAAAGAAGCAAATGTCTACGTCAAGATTGAAACATTGAATAAAGAATATAAAAATAAAAAAATATAAAATAAATAAAGAAATGAAAAAGAAGATATTGTTGGATTGCAGCCATGTGCTGAGGGATGCTTTTAGCTAGGCTTCTTTTTGTGGGGTAACTTTGGGAGAGTCATCAGCACACAGTAAAAGAGGACGATGATCCTAAGTTGCATTAGAGACCGTCCATGAGAAACAGAGGGGGCCCCCACTTGCACAGAGCTGGTTGGGAGGCTATTTGTGTCTTGTTTCTTGGCCTCTCCGATATAGAAATGAGTTAAGAAGTAAATTGGCCATGAATTATTTTTTTAAAAGTATCTAATATAAATAACTTTTAAGTGAATCAATATAAATAACTTTTAAGTGAATCACATTGCTTCTTAACCCTATATTTATTGCCTTTTTCATGTTAATTTTTTTAGGGCAAAACAACCATTTTTTTTTTTTTAATTAACAAAATCAAAAGTTTGGGGAAGCAACATCCAAGCAGTTTTAAATGGCTTTCATTATAAAACAAAGCATGCACCTATCGAAGTTGATAGGCTCAGTTTGAATTAACGGTATAAAAACATGTTTACCTAAAATGAGTTAAAACTTCTCTATTTACTTACATTATATTCTTTTTGGTTTTTATTATAAAGCATTAATTAGTAAGTATATTTGGTTTTATTTTTTTTTTTTTATAAAACACTTACTTGTTCCTAAGGAGTATTAATTATTCTTTTCCATGTATGCCTATAATTAATAAGGGTAGTAGGTGAGAGTAATATTGATATAATATTAGAGTTTAGTGTAATTAGTAGGGGTATAATTAAATAATTAAAATATTGGAAACAATTTGATTTAAATATATTTTAAATCTAAATAATTAAAATTAAATTTATCAACATCCATCATTTATCATATTTAATAAAGAAATTGTTATATGGTCTTGAACATGATCAAATCAAAAAAAGTTTAAGTAAGTTAACGGTTTTTGTAAGGTAGATACCCCATAAATCACGTTAGAAGAAGTAAGTTACATTTAACTTCTAATTCAAAGAGGCATTTAGTTAGCCGAGGTTTGACTTATTTATTGTAGATTGTATTTTACTAGCAGTTATATAAATGAAGGACAACTTTATTGACTTTATTACTTTTATTGATTTGTGACAATTTTAACCATAATAAGAATAACATACCCCATAAATCAGGACAATTTCAAGTTTATCAAAGAGGCATTTAGGATTATGAAATGTAGAATTTTAAGCAGTTTTACCACTTTGGCCCTCATTTATGATTTGGTATTTTTAAATGTAGTTTCTTCAATGATTATTAAATTTTAACTTTATCTTTATGAGTATTTTTAAATTAATATAGGTAAAATTGTCACAATCTCATTTATTATGACCAAATTTTTGGTCAAAATATACTTATAAATAAGATCAGAGTGGTATCTATTGGAAAGTTGGGATAATTAATATGTAATTCCTTATAGTTTTAACTTATTTTTATTAAGTTATTCTAGCTAGTTTTTTCCTTTTATTAAATCCTTATAGTTTTATTTGTTTCTAATCAGAAGGTCTTTATAGTTTTTTCTCCCCTTTTATTACATTGTTATAGTAGTTTTACATGATTTTTAATGAGTTTCCTATAGCTTCCAGTGGCTGATAAAAAATTAAAAATACTATAAGGAACTAATTAGAAATCATGTGGAATTATAAGGGACCCAATAAAAAACAAGTAAAAGGATCTGTTATAAAATAAAAAAAAACTACATGGATTTGATTAAAAATAAGGTAAAACTAAGACACCCGCGGATTAATTTTCTCTTAAAAAATTGTAGTTTAGAAAGTTCCAAGCAAAAGCAAACTTCTACTTGTATTGGGGAAAAAAACAAAAAAACAAAAGATTTGAGGAGCAAAACCCAATTTAGCAAAAAGCAGCAAAACAAGCCTTCAATGAAAACAATGTTTAAATTTGCAAAATAGAGTCTGGGTCTCCCTCCACATTGATATCCAGACCAGACACATAGTTAAAGATTATAAAAGAATTGTAATATTTGAAGTTAGTACTCCTCTTTGTATATAGAACTTAACTAATAAGTGTATTTGGTCATTTTATAAGACACTTGATTAATTTTTTTAATGGATATCTATAATTAATAAGGGTAATAGGTGAGGGTAATAATTAATATAAGTATTATAGTTTAGTGTAATTAGTATGAGTAATATTAAAAATTATTTAAATTAAGAACAAATTTTATGACTTTAACTGTTTTTATTGATTTATGAAAATTGTTATTTAATACCTTATAATAAAAACCAGATGAAATACTAATTAATTGCATGCCTGACGATTGTAATAAATTGGGTTCACCGGAAAGAATTTTGTGACAATAAATTCACGTCCACCTAATCTTTTAATTCTGCAGGCTCCATGTGACTGTGAAAGTGTGAATTTTATTGAATCAGGGGCAGTGGGGAGGGTAATAAATGAAAAGACAAAGCCCCGGTCGCCAAAATTGAATTCTTTTTGACGGCAAGAAAACGGAAAAAGGCAGAGAGAGAGAGAGAGAGAGAGAGAGGAAAAGGGGCATTTGCGGCAAAATGACGAAGCTTGCATGTGCCTTTGGAAGCTTGTGAGCTCCTTTTACCTAAATTCGCCATGCACCACTTGGAAAGCGACCCTTCCACGCGCTTTCTAACGCCTCAAACTAGAAAAACATTTATTTACTTCCATCTCCTTCAAAAATTAAGACCTTGCTAGTTGGATGAAACTAGGATGAATTTGAATTCTCCTGATAAAGTCAAAATTTTTTAAAAATTGTAGTAGATTGCCAAAAAAGAAAAAAAAAAGAATTGGATACTTATTTGTTATATATTGAGTATTTTATGTTGTTGGATAAAATTTCGAGTATGACTTGTTTCATCTTAAATTGGAGCATAAATTTTTTTAATGCAACACATAACTCTTTAGACTTAGTGATTAGCATTTAAATAGTTAATATTTATCTATTTATTTATTTCAAATTTACCACTTTTTTTAATGGAGGGAGCCATTTTGATAAAGGGAGGTGAACAATTTTGATATACTCTTATGGGCATTAAAAAAATGGAAATTAATTGCTCCTTCAAATATGCAAAATGACTTAAATACTGAAAAATGAGAATTTTTTTTTTTAAAATTCCTTATATTTTAAAAATGTATTATTATTTTTAATTAATTTTGATAAATTTGAAATTTAACCCCATAATATCAAATATCATATGGTTGGAGTGAAAATGGATCACCTTTTTTGTTTTTGCCAACTGGATCACCCTGTTTACAGTTTGATATATTTTATACTTTATATTATGTTAAATTATTAGTTTATTCGTGAAATCAAATCCTCTTTATTTATATAATTTTGCATTTAAAACTAGAATAATATATACTTGTCTAATAAGCTAGTCCTAGTATAGGGAGGATTTGAATTGAACAGCCTTGGTCCTGAAGTAAACTGAGAATTTGTGAATAATATTACCGTTCCTCTTTATATGAATTGTTAAAATATTAATTTAAAGTTTCCAAATTCAAACCAGAATACAAATTCTATAGTGAAATGTAATGGTTAAAGTTGAAGAATTAAGATGCTGTCCCTCCCTTTGTAGGCTTTTCATTTTAGTATTTTTATATTTTATATGCAACAAAATGTTCAAAATTTGATTTTTTGATGATCTGACACGTAAATCCTGACCGTTAGATCAAAACCACATGCAATGTAGAAATTCTTAATTTATTACCAGTTATCACTCTGCTTTTAGTTTGCAGTTTATGGTCCCGACATTTTAAAAGTGATAGTTAGTTGTGTAAGTTGTGAGTGTGTGTGTTTCGGCCCTAGCAACCCTCTCACTTCTCAGCCCAATTTCACACTTTCCTCGCCCTAAAAGGTCTATAAATTAGGTCACAACTCCACACATTCTTCTTCACACCACTTCTTCACAACTTCCCTCTTCTTCTCTGACTTGTTGCTCTGCCTCTGTGTCAAAGTAACCATCTTTTCACTTTAGTTTGAATTCTTCTAAGCTCCCAGGAAGAAGAAGTAAGCTGATGCTTTCTTTGTCTCTGTGTTGTTTGCTCAGGAAAATCAAAATGGCTCACATGGGGTTGCTCGTCGCCGCAATGGCTTTTCTCACGGTGGTTTCCCCCGCCCATGGCTACGGCGGAGGGTGGACCAACGCCCACGCTACCTTCTATGGGGGAAGTGACGCGTCAGGGACAATGGGTAAGCAAAGAAAAGTCAATTTACCCAAAATATTTCACATTTTTCTCATAAAGTTTGGGTCTTTAAGCTATTTGAGCATAACCCATTTGTCTAATTTGTTTGTTTTTTTCCCTCCAGGTGGTGCTTGTGGGTATGGGAATTTGTACAGCCAGGGTTATGGAACAAACACAGCTGCTCTGAGCACAGCTCTGTTCAACAATGGCCTGAGCTGTGGTTCTTGCTTTGAGATTAAGTGTGGCAATGATGCTAAATGGTGCCTCCCTGGTTCCATTGTGGTCACAGCCACCAATTTCTGTCCTCCAAACAATGCCTTACCCAACAATGACGGTGGCTGGTGCAACCCTCCCCTCCAACACTTTGACCTCGCCCAGCCCGTCTTCCTCCGCATTGCCCAGTACCGAGCCGGAATTGTCCCGGTGGCCTACCGGAGGTAACTTTTTGTTAGGATATGCAAGTATCTCTAGAATTTGACATAAAACCCAACAACGGAGAGAACTTAACATGGTTTTGTGTTTTTGGTTTGTGTAGGGTGCCCTGTAGGAGAAAGGGAGGTATCAGGTTCACAGTCAATGGACACTCCTACTTCAACCTGGTCCTCATCACCAACGTGGGCGGCGCTGGAGATGTTAATGCGGTGGCTGTGAAAGGGTCAAGAACCGGCTGGATGCCCATGTCAAGGAACTGGGGACAGAATTGGCAGAGCAACAACAACCTTAACGGACAAAGCCTGTCGTTTAAGGTCACAACCAGTGATGGTCGCACTGTGGTGTCTAATAACGTTGCGCCGGCAGGCTGGTCCTTTGGCCAAACCTTCACTGGGGCTCAGTTTCACTAACCTCCTCAAATATGATTAGGATCTTGAATTGAATATTTTCACTTCAATTCAAGTTTTAGTAATCAAGGTGACTCACTAGTATACTAAGATATTAGATAGTATGCTACTGTATGGGAAAGTTGGGGTTTTTTTCTTGGGTACTTTTTGTTGGGTCAGAAAATGAGAAGGGCTTATTTTAAAATGGCTCTTCATTATTTTGGGGTATGAGTTAGGGTTGTGTCAGTTTAGGGTTCTAGAAGATTCATGGGATCTTCTTGTTTTTATTTTTGAGCTTGTGCTGCTGAAGGAGAATTAGTAGCAGAAGTGATTTGGGGTAAAGATCTAACTGGAAGAGGTGGAATCTGGGAACTACCCGCCAGTTAGTATTTGAAGGTAAGAGAACAAGTTTATTATTTTTTTTTTACTTTTGGTTGGGGTTTTAATTTTCTCCTTTTGGTGGAGAGTTTGTGTATGTGAAGCAGTGTTTGCTTCCTCTAATCAAAGTTATGTATCTCTGGGTTGTGGTATTGGAGAGACTCATCAAGTTGTAACTTCTTATTTCGGCTTGTAATTTAAAGTTTAGTTTATTTTACTACCGGCGTTTCCTTCAATTTTATACTTCAAAAGCTACACTTACTACTCTCCATTTAACTTGGTTTCTATGGGCAAAAGACCCAAGAAAGTGAACAATTGCAAAAAAAAGAGGAAAAAAAAAAAAAGAAGAGGAGGAAGAGATAAATATGTTGGGGTTATTTTTGTGGGATCTTGGTTCTTTTCTTGGGTTTTTGTCGTGAAGAGGACGTTAAAGACCTGACTTGGACCGCATATCACGAAGAACAATCGCTGTTTGGGCTACTTCATTTTCCTTTTTTTTTTGAAAAATTGTCTGGCCCAATGTAAATTTGTAGATATTGATCCAAACTTCAAAAATTGTTGATTTCTCTGAATGATTTCGACTACAAAAATTTCAAATTTGTTATTTTATCAAGCCCACCTTATTTTGACCCAAAAAAAGCCCACCTTATGTAATTATTTGAGTCAATGAAATCCAGAATTTATTTAAAAAAATGTCACTTTCAAAGTGTTACAGAAAGCACATGTTTTTTCGGATGCCCCATGTTTAATTAAGGAGAAATGTTGGATAAAATAAAATACAATGACATTAGCTTTGAAAATAAATCGTTAGTTTATGCTCAGATGTATAATATATTATTTTACATAGCCAAAAGCCAAAAAAAAAAAAAAAAAAAAAAAAAAAAAGGCAATGCGGATGGATTTAGATTTGGGAAAAATCCCAAAATAATACTTTTAAGATTGACAAAAGACATTTGAGGGTGCCTAATATACAAAATCCCATGTCAGACTAAAAAGAGCAACTTAGGATAATGAAATGTTGTAAATTTATTTATATGTCCTTTCTTGTTTTGTCTCATCTTTCCTTCCCTTGAACTGGTACGAACCCACAAAGGAAAGATACACGAACTCAAGGGAAAGATGCTATGAACCCACAACCAATATGAGATATTCTTAATTTAAGAAAGTTAAATAAAGATCTAGTGATCCACTTGAACCCTTGAGCATGAAAGAACAAGGATCTGGAGTGTTAGAAGATGTCTCAAGATTGATCAAACCTGGATAAGTCTGTTAGTTCTAAGAAGAACCCTAGAGAGAATCCACTTTCAAGATACAAAGGGCAAAAATGTAATTTTTCATTCCAAGAGTCAAGTTTGATTACAAATGATGAGGCATAATGTATTTAAAGGCCACAAATCTAACCTAATTGTAATTTTGGCACAAACAAACAAAGCATAATCTATTTCTAAAGCCCAAAATGTGATCATCTAGGCCCTAAATTAGTCCTCCCATGTATAGTACTTGGTCCAAGCTCTTTAATTTGAAATCTTCAAGCCCAAAATTTGATCAACAGGTCAATTTTCAGTCCAAATGAAATTAGTGATGTTTTCATCATTTTTGTTCAGATTTGGTCCAATTGCCATTTGGCTGGTCCGTGTCTCTTACACTAGCCCATTTAATGCTTCCTTAATTTTGTTGGCTCTTGCTCTTTTGATTGGTAAATTTGGAATTGGCATATGGTATCCTAAAGGAGACAACTATTATCTGATTGCATACTCTGATTTAGACTATGGAGGGTACAAAACTGATAGGAAGAGCATAAGTGGTCAATGTTAATTTCTTGGTGGCTTTATAGTATCATGGTTCAATAAGAAGTAGCACATAGTATCCTTATCATCTACTGAAGCTGAATAAATCATTGTCTTAAGTTGTTGTACACAAGTTCTGTGGCTAAAGCAACAACTTCAAGATCTAAGCATTCACTTAAAGGAGATTCTAATTTATTGTGACAAACAATAAACCTCACTAAGAATCCAGTTCAATATTAAAAAACTAAGCACATTAATGTGAGACATCACTTCATCAGAGATCATGTCCAAAATAAGTGTTAGTTCTCTATGTTTTGATGATAATAAATATAATGGAATTCAAGGCAAATTCATTGTGAATTTTTTGTCATAAAGTAACTTGGAGTCATAGCAAAAGAACCTCGAGTTAATGTCTTGAAAAAGTTTTAAATAAAACTTTAACTTCCAGTCAGTTATGCTTTGCCTCAAGTTAATTGTGCCCAAAGATTTAAATTCTCTGTTTCGCCACGGTACTCTTTTGTTTAACTTGAAGTTAAAACTGAATTGACTCAAGTTAATGTTTTTCTCTGAACTCTTTTTAAAGTGAATATCGTTTTTAACTTTAAGTCAATTAGTAAATGACTCAAGGCATTTTGCGTTTTTAACTTGAAGTTAAAACATACATAACTCCAGTCAATATCACATTGTTTCAAAATGAGAGTTTTTAACTTGAAGTAATTGACTCAAGGCAAATCGTTTTTAACTTGAAATTAAAAATAATTGACTCAAGGCAATATCTATCTGAACATATCTTTTGAACTCAACTTGTGTTTTTAACTTGAAGTTAAAAACTAAATGCCTCCGGTCAATAGCGTTTTTAACTTGAAGTTAAAAACTAAATGCCTCCAAGACTTGCGCTGTTTTGAAATGAAAGCTTTTAACCATGGTAGTGAAAACGTAGATTTTACTTGAAAACAGGATGAGAATGAAAAATCGTAATACAAAATGTAGATTTTACTTGCATATATATGTATACAAAATTATTACTAATTTAAAGAGATTTGAGATATATTTTGATATATTTGAGAAAACATTATTACTAATTTAAAGAGATTTTATTGAGATTTCAAGAGAAATCAACTTGGAAGCAATTTAAAATAAGAGTTTGAGTTTAGGAAATAAATATAAATAAATATATTATTATTATTATTATATAATATTGCTTCTTATTAGTGACAAGTAGTAGCACAGCCATGCACTAAAAATCAAAGATTGTTTCAATTGAATGGAAGGGGGCCCACAAATTGAATGGAAGGGGGCCTAATATAAAGAAAAGAAGCAGCCACGAATTAGAGATGGGGAGGCGACATTTGGAACAAAGACACACAGTGAGGAGCAAGTGAGCGATAGAACAAAGCAATGAGCAATTGCGCCGCGGGACTCCAGACCTTCGACCTTCTTCTTCCTCTCTCATCGGCGGCGTTATTCACCACCACAAGCCACCAGCAAGCTTCGTCTTCACAGCCACAAGGGAGGCACAGATTCTGACGGCAGTGATCATCGAAGAACCAGAGTGGAGGTGCGATTCAGTCAGTGCTTCAGTTGAATCATCCTCTTTCCTGTGATTTTCTTCACGTTTCTGAACTTCGATATGATTTATTGTTCCTCTTTCCTCTTGCCTCTGTCTCTGGATCTGGAGTTTCCTTTTTCGCCAGTAGAAATGAATCAAATGATGCAAATGAAAGACTTTGTTCGCTTCATTAAAAAACAATGCACTTTTGTGATTTTGCGTTTTAAGTCAGCGTTTTCACCGATTTCACTTTGGCTCCTTTTTTCCTGCAGCGTTACATGTTTGGCTGGGATTAAAACATAAAAACACGTTTTTAACTACCATGCTTTTAACTCTTTCAAATGAAGTCATTGCCTCAAGTCAATGACTCAAGGCAAATATTTTAACTTGAAGTTAAATATTGTTCTTGTTATGGACTCATATATTGGGCCCTGATATGGGGCTGGCCCAACACGAATACACCAGTTTGAAAGCCCTCCTTAAGCAGGAAAACGCTAATCACCCTATAAACAAGGCATTAATCCCGGCAGTACAGGTAGTGGAGCAGGGACACGTCAGATAGTGGAGCAGGCATTTGCAGAACGTGGAGGTGCATGTTGCTTGAGGAGCAGACGCAGAGCCAAGCAGATGAAACCCTAGGTAATCTCTATAAATAGGAGATTACTTGCAAAGTGCACACATTCGATTCATATCCTTTTAGCATTCAGTCACACTGTGCACACACCCACTCCCTTTGGCTAACCGCCATTCTTGTGTAGCACAGTGATCACCTGATATTCTTTGGTGTCTTCCTTATAGACATCATTGAACCATCATCTCTTGGGTATTCACTCTCACATACCTCGGAGAGCTTATAGATCCTACATAAACCATATACTAACCCATTGTGGTTAGACATCTATGTTCTTCAGACGGACATTGGCGACTGTGGGGAGAGATAAATTTCGATTCCCAAGCACCATAGAAAACCACAGACGACCATTGAAATGGCCGCAAGTACCAGGAGTCGCAGTCAAGCAACTCGGCAAGATTAGTTGCCAAAAGGACAATCAAAGCAGTCGCCCCAAGAGCAAACGATCCAGTGTTCGGATTCGGTGGCTCCTGATCCTAACCATATCTCTGTGAGGACTGAGGGCAAGACGAAAGATGCTGCAATTCCCCTCATCCAAGCCGAGGCGTCCAACAAGGGCAGCAATCGGTTCAGCAGCAAGACCTTCCGCACCCTCCTCTCGAATTTCAAATCAACCATCTCGACATTAAAATGTTGTTGGGATCCGTACACGCAGCGGATCCAAAAACTTTACGAACTTACGAGGACGGTCAACGCGTTTAAATCAAGGCTAAGGATCCAAAAACTTTACGAATCCCTTCCTGAGGATCGGTCAACCGCGTTTAAATCAAGGCTAAGGAATCTAAATCATACCTATGCGCCGAATCGGTATGCGTCTCGTTCGATTTGAGTTGTTGAGGTGGGCTACCTTCTCGATCGATCCCGAAGTTGTGAGCTACTTAGGTCTTCTTCTCTTTACGAAACTCTCTTAGCCGGAATTGACTCTCGCAAATTAATCCGTTGGAGAGGATGTTGCTTAATTGTCTTCCTCTGGATTCACCGATATCCACACGAATAATCTCCGAACCGTCTAGAAAACCGGAGGTTTGTTCACAAACCTCGAGGTTTGGTCATTTAAGGTTGAAAACGATTTAAGACCAAAAACTCAAACACGGAGGTTTATCATTAAACACAGGGGTTTCTCATGATGCAATCACGAAGGCTTCTCGGGTTTACTCCAAACCTCGAGGTTTTCTTTTGAATGTGTGCGTCTTACTATTTTGCTTTAGGGTTTTCTCGAGGTTTGTTTTGTTTCTACCCATACTCGAGGTTTTACATTTTAGTTCAAATTTTCGTTTGGCGCCAAGGCATAACCTCGAGGTTTTGATAAACGCTCGACAAAAGTCCGCCCAAAACCTCGGTTTTTTTCCAAACCCGATCAGCGTATTATATCCAAAATTAATCCTCATTAATTTTGAAATTCTTAGAGAACCAACACTACCTTTTTAAATCTGGATTAAAAAAATATATTAATTAAATCTATCTAATAGATCTAATCTAATCTATTTATTTAATCCGAATTAAAAAGATCTGAAATTCAAATTTTGAATCTGGATTAAAAAATATATTAACTAAATCTATCTAATAGATCTAAAGTAATGTATCTATTTAATCTGAATTAAAAGCCTTCGATTTAATTTATCTCTATAAATTAAATCCGAGAAATGATATCTATCTATTTACTTAAATCGAGATACTATATCTCAATTTAAATTAAATAGATATATGATATCTTTATTCAAAAATTAAATGAGATACAATATCTCAATTTGTTTTAGATATTTAATTTATCAAATAAATTAAATACAAAACAAATATTATATAATGATATTATAATCTCCATTAATAATATTAATATATTAATTTCAAATTTAATATATATATATATACATATATATATTTATCCTAGATTAAATTTAGTATTCATTAAATCTTAGATATATCTAAGATTCAATGAATCTGGACAATTTTGCTCGTGTTGGGCTATTCTTGTGTGTGACCCTGTAGGCCCACATGAGATTGGCAGTGGGCCAATACTGTACTAGCCCACAAGTCGCAAGCGGCCTCTAGCAAGACATTGCGACTACCCAATTCACATGGGGATCGATGACACGATACAACCTATCGTACAACCATATCACGTCCCTTTTGTCACGCGATAATTTGGTCAAGGATGAGGCATGGATAATGTCAACTTCCCGTTCTTGACCGATACTTTCTCGATTCTCAAGTAGTCTAATAATTGAAATGGAAACTCCTTTCCATCATAGTATGGCCATACATTTCTCGAGACTCGCTCATCGAGGGGCCCGGTATTATCTCTCGACAGATGTGAGGGACAAATTCCATCTTGACCATTCACATTCCTCTGCATGAAAACCACTGATCCCGATCGAAGCTTTTATCATCACCCGGTCAAAGGTGACTTTTGACTAAGTCAAAGATCAATGACTCATCATGTAGGAATCCATGATGATCTCAGGTCAAAAGGCGTTGTGACGCGGTTATACATGAGATAAGGTTATGATTAAATCCATGCAGCTCTCTCATAGTGGGTCAGTCCAGCACCTTGTACTCTTACAAGTGTCTATAACTTTGATTCGTATCTCCATACCTCATCAAAGTCATACTGGTCTTATCTCATCTTCGCTCCCGTGTAGATGATCGACCATGGACATTTAGGATAATCTAAAAAAGGATATATCTAGGGATGCAGTTATCAATATAAACATGCTAATAATATGATAACTAAAAGAGAATACTTTAAATAACATAAATGTCTAAAGTACAATGACTTGCCCCTAGGGCATAATTTTCAACAAATGTTGCACATCACTATGGAATCGATGCTACACCGGCTGGAAAGTATAGAGATTCGTGGCTAGTTCCAGAGAGAGGAGGAGGCCAGGCGTATCAGGTAGGACATGGACAGTCAGAACGCCTTGTGGCGGTAGGAAGAGCAGCGAAGGATACAGCAGACGCTAGAAGAGCGAATTGGACAAGGAGAGAAACAAACTCGGAATGCGGGCCAGAACGATGCAGGTCCGAGTAGGGTTATGGTCTCAACTTCTGAGCACACCAGCGTTGAAGAACCCTGTGGACATCATGAGACGGAAGATTTGGTCATCGACGACCGAGATAAGGTTCTTGAAGGAGAGAGTGGGAAAATACGGTTGCTGGAAGAAAGCATAAGGATGCTTGAGAATCCTGACCAGAACATGGGCCGGGATGCCAATAATCCGAGCCGGATCAGTGACACAAGCGCCATTGAAGTTGACACGGGCGTTCCCCAAGTTACTCATTCCGACTTAGCTGGGGCAAAGGGAAAGCAGCCGGTCGAGAACTTAGATTCCCAAAAGGAAGAAACGACATTCCCATCACTTAGCATACCCGAGATACATACGGGGGGACACGGCGGAGATAAAATCCTGAGTCAATTTTTGAATGAGATTATGGCAGCTACCTATCCCAAGGGTCTAGATTCGAGAGAATTACCGAAGTATGACGGGAGTCAAGACCTGCTAAGCCATGTTAATGATTTCAAGATGGAGATAGTGGTAAAAGGGATTGTGTAGGGCATGTTGTACCTCGATTATTTGCGGGGACTCTATGGGGAGCTGCACAAATATGGTTTCACTCTCTGCCGTTACATTCAATCCGGGATATGCAGATCTTGGAGAAGAAGTTTTTGGTGAACTTCGCTACTAGTAGGAAGCAACCGAAGACCGAGTTCCAACTCGACCAAGTAAAGCAATCGCCTGGGGAAACATTGCAAAAGTATCTGGAACGTTTCAAAGATACGGCCTTACAAGTGCCAGGATTAAAAGAGGATATACATCTCCACTATGCTATAAACGGTCTAGATAGTTCCTCTCGATTAAAGAAGTCTATCATGAAGCGTCGTCCTGAGACACTGACGGATTTCTGAGACCGATCAAAGCAGTATCTTGAGCTTGAACAGATGGAGATGACAAGAGACACGACAAAGGATGGGGGAAAGAGTCCACCCATAAAGGAAAGGGAGAAGCCTGACAAGTCATCGAAGGGGAAGGAGGAGTTCGGCGGTCATAGGCGCGATTTTAGAGGGCGAATCTCGGATAATAGACACCGGGGAGATAGAAGTGGTCCGATAGTGAGGTACGCAAATTACACCCCGTTGAATGTATCACAAGCGCGGGTTTGGAAGGAAGTGGCCCAAATTGAGATGAAGAAAGTAGAGTGACCTCGACCTACTCACAAGGTTCTGGGGCTAGACCCATCTCGATATTGCGCATACCACGATGGCTCAGGATATACCACGGATGAGTGTTATCACCTCCGTGATGTTATAGAGAAACTCGTCGGGGGCAAGCTGTGGCAATACGTGGTGGATGCTATTGGACAGAATAGCAAGCGCAAGGAGCCGAGCCGCCGTGAGAGTCCTACTCGGGAGAAAAAGAAGACAAGCGAAAAAGGAAATAAAGCCGAAAAGGATGATGGGGGATACCTAGAAGCAGACTTTGAGTGCAATTGAATGAATTTTAGGTTGCATTTATTTCAGGCCTTTTAATAGGTGAGCTTTGTAAGGATCACGATGCTTTCTTTCAATCAATGATATTTTACTTTTTGAAAGCAGAGATTACCCAATAGCGTCTAAAACGTACTCCACCAGGATGTGGTATCGCCCAAGCGAAGGTCGAAGCATATTCCTTCGGGATACTACAAGGCTGAGATAATGGTTAAAACGCACTCCACCAGGATGCGGTATCGACCAGGCGAAGGTCAAAGCATATTCCTTCGGGATACTGCAAGGCCGAGATAATGGCTAAAATGCACTCCACCAGGATGCGGTATCGCCCAGGCGGAGGTTAAAGCATATTCCTTCGGGATACTGCAAGGCCTAGATAATGGCTAAAACACAGTCCACCAGGATGCGGTAACGCCCACAGAGGTCAAAGCATATTCCTTCAGGATACTGCAAGGCCGAGATAGTGCCTAAAACGTACTCCTTCGGGATGCAAAAATGCCCACATAACGGTTAAAACGCAATTCCATCGGAACGCGGTACAACCAAAGAAGTCCTTTGTGGCTATGATGCATCGAAGCTTAAGGAAGTAAAAGCAAGCCGTCACAACGACCCTGATCAAGTCGGACTGTTTAGAGTTTGGGTGCAACACTGAACCTCGACAAGTGATGGATGGCTTTTACTCCCGATTGATTTCTGGTCAATCACTCAGGAGGGTATACTGCCCATAGGTGGTCTTAGACCTACATTCTGTGCAGTAAATTTCTGACTTTGGCAAGTCATAGAATTTTGAAGCTAATTTTGAGTTCACAATACACAGCAATAAAGGTACAAAAGCCTAAACTCGAAAAGACATACAGAGCAAAGAAGGCAAACGAAGAGTAAATCAACTCTGTAGAAAAAGTAAGTACTTGTATATTATTACGTAAAATTCTTGCATAATATGTTTACAGCAACACATCCAGGTTATCAACACAAGAAAGAGCTATAAAATTAGGGGCTCTAAGTACCCCAGGGCATGGAATAAAGCTAATATAGGAGAAAATAAAACAAAAACAAGCAGTTTGGCAAATTAACAAGTTTGCTGGGCGAGCTTCAGACAATCACAGTATGGTGGAAGCCGCAGAATATATCTTGACCAAGAGGCTAGCTGGAGGGAGCTCCGGTGTCCTGATGGACTTCCTCGCCTCCATCATCCCCTTGATCACCCTCGTACCGACTTACAGAAACAGTCTCGAGGGAAGGAAAGAGTGGAACTATTTTATTTCCTCTAATGATAGACATGCAGTCCATTTCGAAGGGATTAAAATGGACATCAGGATTCAGCATGCGAATCTGTGCTACGGCATTCTCGAGGGATTCTTTGACAGATTTTACTATCGTGGCATCCTTCTCCTTGATAGCGGTGTTAGCTTCACCTAACTGAGCTTGGAATTTCCTCTGCTCTTGCAGCAGCATATTTATAATAGATTTGTCCCTGGTATGAATCTCGCGATATTGTTTTAAATGATGGATTGCCTTGCCTAAATCCATCTTATTAGCTTCTGCTTCTTCCTTCATCTTATCCCTTGCCATCTCGGCAGACTGCACTTTGGCCCGGGCGTCAGATTTTATCGCCTCAGTCAGACGTCTATGCTCCTCTGCCTCTAGTTTCAACTTCTTTAGCTCGGCAGCCTGGGCAGTGTATTGTGAATTCACGGCAACTGGAGTTTGGGCCAAGCCAGAAAATTATAGGGAACATTGTTCTAGCTCAAAAATTCTTTTAAGCTCGGCACTGCCGTACTTTGTTGATTCAGAGAAGTATTCCGGAGGGCAGATGGCCGATCGAAGCTCAACAGGCACGTTATGACTCCAGACAACTCCACGAGGAAATTGTGAGTTTGATAAAGAAGGAGGTGGAGAGCTTAGAGAAGAAGGAGGGGCGGGAACCTGTGCGATGGGCATTTGGACAGAAGCAGGTGCTTTAGATATTTGGGAAGCCGAGGGGCCTACTTTCAGCTTTTTAGTCGAGTTCACTGGACCGCCTTCCTTAGAGTCGGGAATGGTGGATGATGGTGTGACTCTCTTTTTGGCCCTAGGTGCAGCAAACCTGGTATTAGCCAGGGCAATTGCAAAGGCGGGAAGTTCCATCGCTGTAGGAAGTTCCATCACGGGACCTGTAAAGAAAAAGCAAAAGGTTAGCCCATTAACAATTCAACGTGCAAACGACATGAGATGAATAAGTGTCCATACCCTTGACTGATTGTTTCTTGGTCCGAGCTTTCGAGATTCGATCGGCCGGGTTTATTGGGCCACGTTCTGTGACATGATGCTCCAAAATGGATATCGTTTTAATGTTAGCATCAGAGTCTGTCAGCACGAAATGTGAAGTCGGATGGGGAAAGTTTGTAATGATAATAAGTCTAGTACATGGGGAATTTTTCCTCCACTCATATTTAGTGACTTCAAGGAACCATGGAAGTTTTTTAGTCTCGGCGACTACCTTGAAGAAAGCAGAGGAAAGGTTATCAAACGAATCGGTCAAAGGTTTGAAGAGGGGGCAATCTGGGATACTCTGAATAGAGGTCCAGTCCTTACTAGATGGGATATTATCATCGACATCCTTAGAAGTATGTTGAACCTCAAAGAAATAGAAAAAGATTGGAATGGTATAGGCCAGTTTTTCAACATGGCATAATTTTTCAAAGGCTATGGCAAGTGCCTAACCTTTGGGATAGAGCAGAGAAGGAGCAAGATGAAGATAGTTTAGGAGATTGATTTGAAATTCGGTGAACGGAAAGTGAATACCAAGCCGGGAAATGCAATCCCTATAGAAGAAGAAGAAGAAGTGAGGCTCATTCTCCTTAGTCCAGCAGCAGGATACGGACTCTTCCGATTTCAGCAGGTGAATAAAATGGTCTTCTCCACTATGGAGACCTGTCTCGGCAAGTTCTTTGAAGGACATTGTGTTTTTAATACTTAGCACTTCCTCGGTAACTCATGGATTTGGAATTTTTGAGCCATGGCAAAACCTGCAAAACCTTTTTCCTTAGTCATGGATCATTTTACAAGGTTAGGGGATGAGCTCACTTATACCTATATGAAAAAGAAAGGTAAAAGTCAAAGTCAGAGGCAATACCTGCGGAAGACAAGCTATTGCGCGAAACATCAAAAGGTGGTGAGCTCGAATAATTCAGATCGACATAAGGCGAGGCAGTTTGTGTCAGGGACTTATGTCGGCACGTGGTTAAAATTTTTTGAACCTCTCCCAGTCGATATTCTGATTCAATTCGGTTAAAGTGATAAACAAGATAAGGAGGAGCCGGGATAGGGGTGTTGAACGCCTGGCCAATGTTTGAAGGAAGGTCGGGGAGAAGTTAGGAATGATGGTGTTTGAGTCGCGGGATACACGCGGTCGGGTTTGATGTTTAGAGTTATTCCCACTTTCCCGAGGTTTGCGGCATAAGGAATCTTGAACTTCCTCAAAGGAAGGCGTTGTCCAAACCCAGCATTTGAGCCTACCCGGGAGGATTAAGAGTTTTTCTCTATCTTCCTTTAAAATTTGTTGGCCATACTTGTTTGGAGGTGGAAGATTATTGGTGTTCTTGAGTACCTAGAGCATAGAGTCAGGACAAAGGAGAAAGGGATTCAAGGAGTGGAGGCAAATAGGCTACAATATGGACAATTCAAAACCTAAGGAAGCACGAAAACTAAAGGCGACGAGCTGGCTCAGACCAAATATCGGGGCGGGGAATCAACGTTTTTTCTCAACATTTCTCATTCACAGAGGAATTGCTAGTAAGTTGGTCATCACTATCACCCAGCAACGTCGTAGTTTATCCAAAAAAACGAAGGAGTGGGTGGTGCCAGAAATTCAAGAACATTCAGCAAAACTTTAAAATTCTAAAATGCTTACCAAAAGATGCCAGAAAATAAGAGAAATGAAGGCGGATGAAAACCATAGCAGAATGAAAGGGGTGAGGAGAAAAGGAAATACCTGGTCGTTGAAATGACATAGAAGGCTAAAGTTTGGTGGGAAAAGAGCTGTATGGAAGCAAGGGACCCCGTGCGAGACTACAGGAAAGCTTTAGAGCATAAAATGGTACAAAGAAGGCAAGAGTGGGAATATATAGACGTTGTGAATTCAAAAAGTCGGGAGTTGCAACGCTAAGGACGAAGCTGATCAGGCTTAAAAGCTCATAAAGGTTAATTATGCCAAGTACGAAAGAACATGAACATTAAATGCACACAAAAAATGAAGTCGGCTGGCATGGAGGCGTGACTACCCAGAGAAGAGTGGCGGTTTTACACTACGACGCAGGTAAGCGAACAGTCACTACAAGATTATGCCCTTTCTTAGACTGCCACGTTCACAGGATACCCCGAGTTGGGGATAATGTAGGGAGAGTTTATAACATCGGCAGACCGAGTTACAATCACAAATTCAATCTCGGTCATCATGATGACTAATGAGTAGCTGTGGAGTCCAAGGCCGGCTTACGCGACAGGGGGCAGGTAAAAAACAAATACGGAAATTGGTTAAACAAATTGAAGCATCTGGGAAGAAATCAAAAGACTCAAACGAATCAACTCGGACGCGCAATGTGCAAATTATACATAGAGAAGTTGGCGCAAGACAGAAAGTATTTTCCCATTAGTAATTGAATGGTTTACATGACATCCTTACAAGAAGTAAGCTGAGTTATTGACTCGAAAAAGAAGATACAAAGCCAAAATACAGCAGATATTCAGAATTTACAAATTGTAGATGTGGGCTTTTCAACTTGTCGCAGATAATTGGCATCCAAAGTCATCAGTGCTAATCGGTAAGTTTGCAAAGTAAACTCTTTAGTGCTGACGGTCATCGTGTGGTGAAGATCTCAGAGGAGCCCCAGAGATCCTAGTTGAAGTTGAGCCAGGTGGATGAAGATTGGCAAATATATCTGGGCTCCGAGATGCTCGTTGAGCCCTACAGATGAAGACTGGAAAATATATCTGAGTTGGAGGTTGGCAACAAGTAGCCTTGGCACTATGTTAAACCTTCTCCGCTTCACCTTTACTTTGTGCCCCCACACTTTCGGAATCCTTCATAAGGGTTAACATAGAATGCTGCGGGTCTGATTCACCGCCCTGGTGCCGTGCTTGCTGGGTAAACCCTGGTGGGTTTGATGTTCGGTTTGAGTATTGTGGGCCAGATGATTGCCCTGCTGCTTGTGACCCTTGAGAATTCCATGAGAAGTTAGGATGCTGCCTTCATCCGGGGTTGTACGTATTTGAGTATGGATTAGTGTTGCTGCCCCTGTTGAAGTTGTTGACGAAGTTTACCGATTCAGGGTTAGCGGAGCATTGAGAGTAAGAGTGGTCTCCGCCACAGTATACACAAGCTACCTGAGATGGTTGCAGCGACGTGTTGCTTGATGGAAGGGTCAATCCTTTCACCATGTTGGTCAGAGATGAAATTTGAGGAGTGAGAGTAGTCATGGCATCTAGTTCATGTATCCCTGCAACAGTTCAGGAGGATGTAGCTCTGTCTGCATGCCACTAATGACTGTTCATGGCTATACGTTCCAGTAAATTGTGGGCCTCTTCATAGGATTTCATCAGGATGGATCCTCCAGACGAGGCGTCTACAATTGATCTTGTTTGCCCATCGAGACCTCTTAGAATGTTTCTATCTGGACCCATTCACACAAGTCCGTCTTTGGGGACATCTTCTTAGGAGGTCCTTGAATGTCCCGGAGTGCTTCGTAAGTAGATTCACTAGGTTCGTTAGAAGTTGGTGATGTCTCCTCCGAGTTGAGTGTTCTTAGTAGGTGGAAAAAATTTGAGCAAGAACTTACTTCCCGAGATCATTCCATGTGGTGATGGAATTAGCGGGTAGGTTGTTGAGCCACGTCCAAGCTTTGTCCCTTAGTGAGAAGGGGAATAACTTAATCGGGACGTCGGGAGATATACCGGGATCACAAAAGAATTACACACCTCCATGAAGGTCTTGAGATGAAGGTGCGGATCTTCGGACGGAAGTCCTCCAAATTGCCCTTGCATTCAAGATTCGAATCATGACACCTTTAATTTCAAAGTGTCCAACATTGAAGGTGGGTGGTGTGATGGCCAAGTTCAGCTTGTTTAGATCTGGAATCCTGAATTTCATGATGGCCTTGTTCCCATTTGGGTTTGGAGGTGGAGGAACTTGGTTATCCCTGTTTATTATTGGGCGCTCTCGTTGCTCCCGCTCGTGGTTAACAGGTATATGCGCCATGTTTGCTCGGTCAAAAGATTGACTTCGCCGCTTCTGCCTTTTGCGCCTTTGCTTGTAGGTGCGTTCTATCTCAGGATCGTAAGGCTCTAGGTTGGCTGGAGGCGTGTTGCGCATACACTACAAAATGTACCTGAAAATCAAGAGCAGAGACAGTGAGCTCTTTTTACTAAGTAAATCACAACTATTAAGCAAAAGGGCGTCGTCACAAAGGGTATTAGCAATCCCCGGCAACGGCGCTAGTCGATTTCCTTGATGCAAGTGAACCAGTCGAACAAGTAATAAAGTGTAAGTAGAGTATCGTCCCATAGAGACTGAGATACCAAAGAGTGACGCGCGATTGCTATGATAGTTGTGCAAGCGAAAGTAAATATATTGGGATGAGAGGTTGTTGTGATTATGCTACTAGCAAAAGTAAACAGAATGACTTTAAACGTGAGAAGATATCAGTAAGAGGTTAGGTGGACTCGAATCACCCTTAAGTGCATCAATCCCCGGTTGCTCTACCCAATGCTATATCATCTATCTTTTTTGCCACGACTTCCGCAATTGCTACAACATAGCTACTACTTACAAAGTTATTTGGTTAACCCACCTCTATAGTCTACCGAAGCTTCCGCGTTCGATACATATGAACCTAACTATACCCCTTCCATATTCCTATGGCAACTTTCTAGTCAGATCTGCGCTACGCTTAGGGTGTTATGGTTATGAGAGGTAGACCCATTCCTGAAGCCTATAATAATTGGTCAAGCCATGCACGGGCTGCCTAGCAAACACTGTTTCTTAGAGGTCTAACCTCAACTCCTTGCCAGTAAGCTGAGGCCACAAATCTAGCCCTTAACTTCTGTTAACCGACTAGTAATTAAAACACTGATAAGCAAACCAAATTTATTGAATTAAGAACTTGCAACTGGGTTCATTCAACAACTTAAAGACTCATCCTCGTCCAACTATATGAAAATCAGTTCATGACTAACGAGGGACACACAAAACAGACACTAACAGAATGACCCATAATCGAGAAAACAAAGATAAAAAGGGAACACCGAAAGCTTTGACGGAATTTCCAACGGCGTGGTCGAAGTCCTGTCACGTCACCACTCCACGTCTTCTTCGTTCCGTCGTACTGCAGGGAAGGATGCTGGGTTGTCTTGGAAATCTCGTGCTCTTGTGAAATCTCTCACTCTTCTCTTGAGTCTGCCGAAAGATAGAATCTTGTTCTAGGGCTCTCCGACTCACCTAGGGTTGGCTCCGCTGTTTCCTTTCATAATCAGGCTTTTCTTGCATCGTAAGTTATAGCGAGCTGGGTCTTTCCTAATCCGTTGGGATTTATTGTTTCTGTAGATCTGAGTAGATTGCTTCTGTTGATTCTGCGTGATTCTCCAAATCTGTTAGTTCCGATCCTCCGCATCTTCTATTTCGTTATATCAGCAACCTAACTGTCAGTAGCGCCCTTTTCTTTTATTCCTGAAATCATCTGGGTAAAAAGGTCAAAAAACATACCGCATAGCATTGCGTCCTTTACTTTGCTATAGCATTCGTGATGCCTTGTATTGCACTTCGACTTGTTGTCAGAATGCTATAGCATCGTATCAGCTCTGCTATACGTTCTTCTTTAAAGACCATGTAAATTGTTCCATTCTTAGCATATGCAAATGATTTCTATCTTCATTCCCTATATCATGAATGTATGCCTTTTTGCTTAGATTATCTGCAGTTAGGCTTGTATTTAACATTTAATTCAATCATAAAGTATAGGGAAAACATGGTACGATTTGTGCTCATCAGGAGCCTGATTCTTTCGACATATATGTTTCAAGATAGCGGAGCCATCGAGAAAGATTGAAGAAGTAGCGAGAAAGTGGAGAAAACAGAGAAGTTGTGAGGAAGAAGTGAGAAGTAAAAGCAGGAATTTATAGGCGTTTTAAATCCAAAACGCCAGGGATAATTAATGTTTCTTTAATAAAAAGGCGAATCCTTTTCCTGAAGGTGCAATGATGACTGGAACGATAAGACGCGGACATTAAGTACGCACGAAAACCGAAGGGCGCCAGGATTGGCTATTATGTGGAAAATGGCAGTTACATATCTCAATGTGGGCAGACGATCAGTTGCCATTATCCTTGGAAAGTCACGATTATTCATATACCGGTAGATTCTCATGATAGCCCAGATTGGGGGCAACACGTGACAGGAGTTCATAATATTGATTATGGCTGAGTTCCAGTCGTCATTACAAATCTCGGTCTTCATGAAAGATTTAATGAATCATTGAAGAAAACTAGCTCGTCGTGCATGGCGAGGCACAAGAAGGTAAGAAGGCAAATGAAGATTCAAGGAATCCCGGAGAATGCGGTTAAATTTAAAACTTGAACTCATGAAGTAAGGGTTATTTGATAAACTAATCTCGGCAGCTCAGAGACCTGAACTTCCGAGCTTGGGGGCAACTGTTATGGACTCGTATATTGGGCCCTGATATGGGGCCGGCCCAACATGAATACACCAGTTTGAAAACCCTCCTTAAGCAGAAAAATGCTAGTCACCCTATAAACAAGGCATTAATCCCGGTAGTACAGGTAGTGGAGCAGGGATGCGTCAGATAGTGGAGCAGGCATTTGCAGAACGTGGAGGTGCATGTTGCTTGAGGAGCAGACGCAGAGCCAAGCAGACGAAACCCTAGGTAATCTCTATAAATTGGAGATTACCTGCAAGGTGCACACATTCGATTCATATCCTTTTACTATTCAGTCACACTGTGCACACACCCACTCCCTTTGGCTAACCGCCATTCTTGTGTAGCACAGTGATCACCTGATATTCTTTGGTGTCTTCCTTATAGACATCACTAAACCATCATCTCTTGGGTATTCACTCTCACATACCTCGAAGAGCTTATAGATCCTACATAAACCATAAACTAACCCATTGTGGTTAGACATCTGTGTTCTTTAGACGGAACAGTTCTCTTCCAATTCGCGCTTTTAACTTGAAGTTAAAATATACATGACTCAAGGTAAATACTACTTAACTTGAAGTTAAATACTAAATGCCTCCAGTCAATGACTTTATGTATCAAGTTAAGTGTTCTTTTCTTATACTTTTCATTCTTAACTTTCCTAAGTAGAAATTGCCTCGAGTCATTATATCAAGTCAACTTCTTCATCTTTCAAGTTAACTTTTTCAAAGTCGTCTTTTAACTTTGATTTCAAGTCTTTTGTAAAAGAGTTAACGTGACTCCACTTACAATATTTCTTGCCTCGAGTAAATGACTCAAGTTAACATTATTTTAACTTGAAGTTAAATCTATCAGATTTGAAAATCACAGTCTTCGTAAAATGAAAATCATTGCCTGTGATTTCATTACTTCATATCATCACTCATTACTATTTCTAGTTGCTTTTAATCAGTTTGCTAATGAGTTTCAGATGATTATATCAAGGATTAACAACAAATTATCATAAAGCAATTTGTACGTCGAGTGCATTTAATGCACTTGCCTTATTGAGACACAATCACAACAACCATACCTCTGAGCATTTGAAAGACATTCTTGCTATTCCAATCTCGCAATAAATGCTGTTTTACAATGGGAAAAACAAAAGGAATGAAAGAATGTTGCGATGTTACACCCCTACCGGCCTCACCCTTTTGGGTGGCGGGTTAGAGAGATTCCTTTTACTTATTACATTTCCTCAGTTAATTACTCATTTAATATTCATCGAGTGTGCGCAACAAAGCATATTATCGGTTTGAAGAACTAAAATATATTGGTAAGATAAATTCCGTTTCCTCTGCATATGTTATCATGATTAATTGACAGCTGTCCATTCTCGACTACCAAAAAGCTACAACCGCCACGCTTAGCTGCCTGTGATAATTGTGCGCATTTAATGCACCCATCACTTCACGTACGTCACCCTCACTTTTTGGGTGAATGGTCTATTTCTCCCTTGACTCTTCGGATTTGTAGCGTTTATATTCATACTTCCCTCCATTCTCCATACTTTTCGCATTCTTTATTTCCTTTTTCCCCCAATAAACCTTTCGCTTTCTGGACACCATTGCCTTCTTATGATCTAGCGATTTCACCATTCTAGGTTCTTCCAACCTTCAAATAGTCAGGTATTTTTGCTATTTCTCTCCGCTTCTTCTACTTTTACTTCAAAGTTTGCCGATGATGCGGTATTTAATTCTTGCTTCTTTCTTCGTATCTGCAAGGAAATTGGTTTCTGGGTTTTTCTTTGGGTAGATAGTGATTTCTGGGTAGCCTTTGACTTTTGGGCTTATTCATATGGATACAGGCCCCTATTCTTGAATATTTCTATCTCCACCATCTTACCATAAGTCTATTTTTGGCGTCTCTTCTCCCCCCTTTTTTACCGAGCACTTTATGCCTTTTTAGGTTTTGATTTCTGGTGGCAATAGATAAAGTTAACCCTTTACCACCTTCGAATCGAGACGCTATAACTCCAGAAGAGGAGGAGTTGTGTCATATAGTCCCTCTTAAGACCCCGTTTTTGCTTTACGGAATTCCCTCTACCAAGGAAGAGAGACAAGCAATGTTGCTTCATGGAGGGCCTGACTGGGAAAATGCAGGGAGATTTCAGTCTCATATAACTAAGACCAGGGTGAGGGCTCGACTAGTATAGTATATCCGTCTGAGGGCCGGGGTACAGTTGATGTCATCTTGGAAGCGCCCATTGCCTACCATGAGGATATCCCTCCCACAAAACGGGTATCCCTTCCAAAAGGATATGTCGGTCCGTGTTGGGACTGCCTTGCTTTAAGCTCTAAATACATTGTGGATGGCCATGACTCTTTAGCTGATTTCACTCTAGGTTCGTGCCGCCACAACTTAGTCTTCGAGTCCATCCTGGCCCATAGCAACTAGAGTCATCCTGGTCCAGTAATTTTTCCTTCTTCGCATAGTATCTCTAATGCGTCAGGTATGCTGCCTGCTTTCTGATTTTTTTTTTGTTTTAGGCATAAATGGAATCACCTTCTTCATCCCATAGCGCGCAATTTGATATTGGGGAGTTAGGTTCCTCAAGCCCCCCAAAAGTCTTGACGAACAAATACTCATGGGTAACCCATGAAGTGTTGAGAAGACATTTTCTGATGACTGAGGCCGACATCGCCAAGCTTCATTTGGGGGACTCTGACGGCTACACCCTTTGTCCACCTGATGAAGATGAGTCGGTTTTCTCCACCTGAGAGGGAAACAACCCGTCTTTTTTCTTTTTCTACCGGGATTATGTTACCCAGCTTAGTATTCGCTTTCTGTTTATCGAGTTTCAAATCGTCGTCTTAAATCATCTACATGTAGCTCCTTCTCAGCTTCACTCTAATGGTTGGGGTTCGTGATAGCTTCCGAGCAACTGTGCAACTCCTTTCCTGAACCCATACCTTGCACAGTCCCTCTATTCTTTTATTTCTTTTCTCCCCATACGGCTCGTTTTTGGTAAAGAGTCAGCGGAGAGGAAAAGTTGGACTTCCCTCCGTGGTATTCCCAATAAAAGACTCTTTACCGCCTTCTCTGAGTCTTTCAAACACTTTAAGACTAGCTTCTTCAAAGTCGTAGCCAAACCTAGGTGGCAACGTTGGTTTCTTCAGGCCGCTGAGTCCAAAAATGTGGAGTGGAAGTTCCCATTATATTGGACTTACGCTCATCAAAAATTGCTGTCCCCTTCCTACATGTCGAACAAGATGACATCCCGGGTGAAGAGGTTGCCTCCATGACTCGCTTATGTCATATATTAAGTAGCACGGCACCACTAGCGCGGCTTCACTTATTTCCCCACCTCGTGCCGAGTTGGGGTCGGCAGCGAGTATGCTTTCCATGATTGTCTATTGTGTGTTTCAATTTTATTTCTTGCTGGGTGATTAACCACCCTAGTTTCACATTATTTGCTTTTCTGATATGCAACTCAAGGTATGGGGAGGTTGCCGCGTTATCTGTCCTATGTGAACGAGGACCAGGGGGCCCAAGTACAAAGAAGGGCAATCGCCGTCTTAAATCATCTGCATGTAGCTCCTTCCTAGCTTTACTCTAATGGTTGGGGGTTCGTGATAGCTTTAAAGCATCTGTGCAACTCATTTCCTAAATCCATGCCTTACACAGTCACTCTCTTCATTTATTTATTTTCTCCCCATACGGCTCGTTTTGGTAAAGAGCCAGCGGAGAGGAAAAGTTGGACTTCCCTCCGTGGTATTCCCAATAAAAGACTCTTTACCGCCTTCTCTGAGTCTTTCAAACACTTTAAGACTAGCTTCTTCAAAGTCGTAGCCAAACCTAGGTGGCAACGTTGGTTTCTTCAGGTCGTTGAGTCCAAAAATGTGGAGTGGAAGTTCCTATTATATTGGACTTACGCTCATCACAAATTGCTGTCCCCTTCCTACATGTCGAACAAGATGACATCCTGGCTGAAGAGGTTGCCTCCGTAGCTCGCTTATGTCATATATTAAGTAGCACGGAACCACTAGCGCGACTTCACTTATTTCCCCACCTCATGCTGAGTTGGGGTCGGCAGCGAGTATGCTTTCCATTATTGTCTGTTGTGTGTTTCAATTTTATTTCCTGCTGGGCGATTAACCACCCTAGTTTCACATTATTTTCTTTTTCTGATATGCAACTCAAGGTATGGGGAGGTTGCCGTGTTATCTGTCCTGTGTGAACGAGGACCAAGGGGCCTGATAATCTTAAATTCATATTATTTTAAATGCAAAAAGGAGCTAAAAACTTTGTCATTGTCATGCTTTAATGGAAAAATTAGTTAAATATGTGATTTCATCTTCATAATGAGCTTTTAGACTTCATTTGCATTAATCTTGGTCATATTTGGAATTTGGTTCAAAATTGGGCTCAAATCACATCTCCTTTACAATTGGATAATGAACACTGTTTGGTATTTTGATCATAACTTGAGTTCTAGACCTCCAATTGATCTGCATTTTATCTTTTAGGAAAGCTGGAACAAAGCCCTACAACTTCTATGAAGAGCCCATAAGCAAAATAAGACGTTTCAAGGACCAAATTGGGCTTGGAAGACAAGACAATGCGCTGTGACGGACTCTGGAACAACATGCACTGTTTGATCCATAACTGGAGCTACAGATATTAAAATTAGGTCCAGTTTACGCGAATGGAAAGCTGACATCCGGGGCTACATTTCATATGAAGACAATGTCACCGAAAGCCACCGATATCTGGGTGAAAGCCAGGCTGGAAATTGGACGTGGTTTTGGAGCACAAAAGTCAAGAATTGTGGCTCAATAGTTCTTCCAAGTCTTCTATAAATACATGCACGTTTTGAAGTTGTAGACACACCTTGGAGAGACCAAGATCTCTCCCATTCTAGCTTCCTTCTTGTATTTCTTGCCTCCTACTTGGAATGGCTTAATTTTGCTTTATTGGTTTCATATATTGCCTTTAATTCTTGCAAACTAGGGAACTTGACATAGGCTTTATGCAATCATAAAGAATTCTGGACTTAATGCAAGAATTAATTCTAATGGGCATGGGAACATGACTTTAGGATTAAGGATTAGGCTAATTGACTTAGGAATAAGCAATTAGATTAAAATCTGAAATTCGATTGACATAATCCAATTCAAGGGTTAAGTAATTAAATTCTATCTTAAAAGAAGATTAGGTCTTATTCTAGCTTTTGGTAAAGGAAGAACAATTAAATGGATTATTGATGATATACATGACCCTAGGCTTTTGTTAATTTCATTCTACAAAGTTTAATTCAATTTCTTTGTCACTTTACTTTCTTTAAATATTTTCATCAAAAATTCATATGGTTGCATCAACTTTAAATCAAAGTAAATTGGGTTGGTAGTTGGAACTTTGGTCCCTGTGGGAACGATATTTTATTACCTTGGGATACTTGCCGGTATTACACCGATAGTGTATACTTGCACTGGTTACCCGTCATCAGGGCCCAATTACAAAGAAGGGCAAAAAGTGGTTTGCCCTTGAATTCGGGAAGACGAAAGCTAACGTGAGTGCTCAGGCTACCGCGGCCAAGAAGACGAAGACCGACCAAGCGACCTCGAGCCACATGCCCTAAGGCACCCCAGTTCATGCTTCGTCGGCCTTTGCTCGCAAGTCACACAAACCTCTCCCACAGCCATTCCGGCCCTGGACCCTCTTCTTCAGCTCCTCCTCCTCCGCCACCATTCAAGCTTTCGCGTGGACTCACGTAGAGAAAAGGAATGACATAAGAGCTCTCTGTCGCTCTTCTCCCTCCCAACCGCTACTATGACGCGATCCCTTTCTGGATGTTGAGGAGCGCGAGCTTCAAGAGATCGAACATCATACGCTAAGGGCCGCCGGACTAGCCTAGGTTGTGGGCACTTTGAAGCACAAGTACGTTGAAGCCAGTGCTGAGTTAAAATGTGTGAAGGCGGAGAGGGATGGAGCTGTGGCAGAGAAGAAGAAAGCCACTGAAGAGCTCCACGCAGCCAAGGCTGAGGTTGGAAAAATAAATGAGGAGCTTTTGATGATGAGAAAGGCTCTTGAGATGGCGAACTCGGAGCTTGTCTAGCTACAAGCCGCTTACGCTAAAGATTTTCAAGCTTTAAAGATTGTGTAATCCCAATATGGCGAGGTTGAAAAAGAGTTGGGATCGACGAAGGTTGCTCTTGCAGATGCCAAGAAAGCCTACTCCGAGTGTTTGGACACGGTGAAAGAGACTGCGAAGGATGCCTTTGCTATGGCTTTAGAGCAGATTCGGCATTTGAACCCCGACGTCTCGGGGTTTCACTATAGAGCATACTTTCAAGATGGCTAGTTGATCCCGCCCCCTTCATCTCCTGGCGACAACTCGGTGTCCGAGCTGGATGGAGGTCGGGTTGGTGAGGGGGAGGAGGTCTCCACCGCCGTCCACACCGGAGGGGAGGAGGCTCTACCCGAAGTCGCAGCTCCTTCTATCCGAGTGTCCAAGGTCTTTACTTTGCCATATCGTTTGTTTTGGGGCACTGAGGCCCATTTTGCCTTGTATAAATTTCCACCGGTTTTCCATCCCGATTTCGTTCTTTTTATTTTGATTTTTGTACTTAAATGAATCAATCATTAATGGTAGTTTACTTACTTCCTCATCAATTCGAATATGTTTCGACGTCTTTTCATTCATAGCGACGATGAATTAATTTGATGAATCCAAATCTATGTTCAGAGTTCTATTGCATGACCAGGCCAAGGTAAAAAATGTATTATGCAGAATCTGTTTAGAATATTCTTTCGGCATTAAAAACTGGGTATATGAGTGAATATTTTTAATTAAACCTCCATACTGCATTCCGTTTCGTTGACTGAGATTCAAGCCGGAATAAGGGCAAATTATCACATGTTCAAACTCGGTTTGGAAATGCGACGTTCAAACATTTTGACCTGATCAGGGTCCGCATGACAATTCGCCTTATTATTCTAGGGTGAGTCTTGATGCATTGAAGTTGCGAAGGCTTATAGTAGCAGCTTTGCTTGATTGAGAAACTGGGCTCTATAGCCCTGGTTTTATTCTTTTGTTGGCGCTTTATTTACGACTGGGTTCAATGCCCTTAGGTTTGTTTACTCATTCATTTGTTTGCAACCTATACAATTTGGAGAGCTTGGAACATGATTCTCAACAAGTTCTTCATTTATTTGTAAAATAACTTGCTCAAATGTGCTGGCCAACATGGCCGACACTAACATGACTTCAAAGAAAAGGGAAATTGAATAAGCATAGAAAATTGAATTCAAAATGAACTAACGTAAACTCAGTCTGTCCGCAAGTAACATGAGCATGCAGCTTGGGTCTAACTGTAATAGACTCTTAGCTTATCCGAGGTCTCCAGCATGTAAGCTCCTTTGTCGAGTTTTTCTCTAATCCGGTAAGGACCTTCCTAGTTTGCAGGAAGCTTGCCATCCCTGGCATTTTTATTCCCAATGTCAGCTCTTCTAAGCACCAGGTCACCCTTGTCGAATGACCGGGGGCCTAACCTTTAGGTTATATTTGACCGCGATGAGTTGCTTTGTGGCCATATCTCGGTAGTGCTCTATGATTCTGAACTCGTCGATCAAATCTAACTCCACCGCCAGTGCTTTATTATTCATTTCCTCGTAATCCTAGAGAGTCTTCATTCTCCTCTATGACGGCTGGCCTATCTCGACCAGGATCATCTCCTCACATCTGTAGGTCAACTGTAAAGGAGTTTCTTGGGTTGACTATTGGATGCTAGTCCTTTAGCCCCATAATACACAATAGAGCTGTTTGATCAGCTGGACTTTGCGTCCTCCATCTGCTTCCTTAGGCCATCGACAATTATCTTGTTTGCTGCTTCAGCTTGACCGTTCGATTGAGGATGTTCTACAGAAGCAAAATGGTACTTGATGTTGAAGCCTGACATCATTTCTTGGAAGACCTTATCGACAAATTGGGTTCCGTTATTCGTCACCATGGCGGCGGGGATCCCGAACCGGGAAATGATGCTGTGTTCAAAGAATCTCTGTACGCGAGCAGAAGTAATTGTAGTTAAAGGCTCACCTTCTATCCACTTTGTAAAGTAATTGACAGCTACAACGAGCCATCATAGTTGTCCTGGAGTCATTTTGAATGGACCCAAAAGATCCATGCCCCATTTGTAAAAGGGAAACGGAAACGAGATACATTTCAACTCTGCCGGAGGTAGCCAAATGATCTTAGCATGTTTCTAGTAGCTATCGCACTCCTTGACAAGTTCCTTCGAATCTGCCCCTATGGTCGACCAGTAATAGCCAGCCCGTAGAGCTTTCCTGGCCAAAGCCTTCGCTCCCATGTGTTGGCCATTGATCCCTTCGTGTATCTTCGCCAAGACATATTTAGCCTCATCCGACTTTAAGCATTTTAGCATCGAAGAGTGTAAACCTTTTTAGTATATCTGATCTTCCACTGTTGTATACATGGTGACATCTCGGACCAACTTCTTAGCTTTGCCTGAATTGTCGGGGAGGATTCCTCGTTCCAGATAATCTTCAAGTGGTTTTGTCTATTCGGTTGCTGCCGAGATAGCCATGACGCAACTCGACTCTGCTAGATTTTGTTGAACCACGGTCCTATGATTTCCCAGACTCTTCGTACTTGTCAGTTTCGATAGGATATCAGCTCTTGTATTTCCCCTCTTGGGATGTGGGTGACGGTCACCTCTTCAAAGCCGAATATCGCCTCTTTTGCTTTATTCAGGTACTTGGCTAGCAAAGGGCCCTTTGCTTGGTATGTCCCTTCGATTTGTGCTGATACGAGCTAAGAGTCAGTTAGCACCTTGACTCTCTTGGCTCCATGCTCCTTTGATTGCATTAGCCCGACCAGTAATACTTCATACTCGGCTTGATTATTCAATGTCGGGAAGTTGAATTGAAGAGAATCCTCAATTGCAACCCCTTTTGGGCTCTCAACTATGATTCTGGCTCTGCTTCCCTTAGCGTTTGAAGAGTCGTCCACATACACTTTCCATATCTTGGCATCATCGTTCTCTCCTTTGCCTGCTAGGGTTAGCTCCATCACGAAGTCAGCCAGTGCCTGTGATTTAATTGCATGCCGAGCTTCATAAATGATATCAAACTTGGAAAGTTATATGGCCCAGCTGGTCATCCTGCCGGCCAAATCCGGCTTGTGCAGTACTTGCCGGATCGGTTGACTTGTTCGAACGATGATCTGGTGTCCTTAGAAGTAAGGACGAAGTCTTCTTGCTGTGGTGAGTAAGGAAAATGCCACTTTTTCCAGTTTTTGGAACCTTAACTCTGAGCTCTACAGTGCCTTGCTTACAAAGTGTATGGGTACTTGCCTATTTTCTGTCTCCCTAACAAGTGTCGCACTTACAGCTTCCTCTCTACGGACAAATAAAGGAATAACGCTTCTCCAGATTTGGGTTTAGACAGGACTGGCGAGGTCGCTAAACATTGCTTGATCTTTTCTAATGCGGATTCACAGTCTCGGTTTCATCTCCTTGTGCCTCCTTCTTTAGCAGCTTAAAGAAAGGAAGAGCATTTTCTGCTGATCTTGGTAGGAATCTAGTCAATGTGGCTAGCCTTCCAGTCAACTGCTGGACTTCTTTCTTGTTTCTTGGAGCCTTCATATCCAGCACAGCTTTGCATTTGTCTGGGTTAGCTTCGATTCCACAGTTTGTTAGCATAAAACCCAAGAACTTCCCAGCCAGGACTCCGAATGCGCATTTAGCCGAGTTCAACCAGATTTGGTATGCCCTCAGCTTATCAAAGGTTTGCTCCAAATCTTGGATATGGCATTCCAGCTCCGTCGACTTGACAATCATGTCGTCGATGTAGACTTCTACGTTCTGGACGATTTGGTCTTCAAAGACTCGGTTCATCATTCTTTGATACGTAGCCCCGACATTTTTCAACCCAAACGACATTACGTTGTAACAGTAATTGGCCTTCTTGGTGATAAAGGCTGTCTTTTCTTTATCTTCAGGGTACGTCGCTATTTGGTTGTATTCGGAGTATGCGTCCATGAAGGATAATAACTGGAATCCGGACGGGTTGTTGACCAGCTGATATGTTGGGCATTGGATATGAGTCTTTGAGACACACTTTATTCAAGTTCGTGTAATCCATACATACTCTCCATTTCCCGCTTGGTTTCTTTACCATTACTACGTTGACAGCCAAGTAGTATATTGTGCCTCTCGAATGAATCCGGCTTCCAACAACTCTTTGATATGTTCCTCCAAGGCCTTCTGTCTTTTGGGTCCGAGCTTTCTCTTCTTTTGCGCCACTGGTGCTGATCCAGGATGAATTGCCAACTTGTGATAGCAAAAATTTGGATCGATCCTGAGTATTTCGGATGACCTCCACCGAAGACATCTTGGTTCTTTCTCAAAAATTTCACCAACTCAGTTCTCAGCTCCGGAGTCATTTTCTTGCCTTTTTTGTGATTTGGTAAGGCTCACTCCTAACACTAGGTCTTCCAACTCACCTTCTGGGTCGGGTCGTAGATTCTCGACTTCCTCATGCATATCTAACCCCACCATATTTACCGGCTGGCCTTGCACCCTACTTTCCCCCTTTTTTACGCTCTTGTCTCCTTTGTGAATCTGGGGTGGGGATGAAGGTCCGCCTTTACCTTCTTTAACCGTTTCAATATAGCATTGCTGAGACTCTTTTTGGTCTCCATTGACAGTAATGACTTTGTTCTTGCTGCTCACTATCTTCAGCTTTTGATGTTTGGTGGAAACTAGCATATCCCAATTGTGAATATTTGGCCTCCCCAATATTATGTTATATGGAGAAGGGAAGTCGGCATTTATGAATCTTACCCGCTCTGACCTGAACACCTGCTTTATGACCAAAGTTAGCCTGAGATCGATGTATCCCTTGGGAGGGGAGTGTTCTCCATTAAACCCTATGAGGGTTGTTTTGCTCGACTTCAAATTCTCTCGGTTGAGGTTCATCCTTTTGAAAGCGTCCCAGAGGATGATGTCCGCGGAGCTTCCGACATCTATGAAAATCCTCTTAACCCGGCAATGTATCAGGGTTCCCGTAACTACTAAGCCATCCTGATGGCCTGGAACTACGTCCTTCAAATCCTCCTTAGTGAAACACAATAATGGAGGTTCTGGTTTGCTCGGATCTTCTTTAAATTTTGGCCAATCTCTCACTGAGAGGACCTCTCTTAAATATTTCCTCCTCTGGCTTACCGTATCTCCCTCGCCTCTCATGGCTCCACTGATCACATTATAGTCGAATTCGGCTTCTGGGAATTTGTCATCATCACTATCCAGTTTATTCTGCTTTTTAGATTTCTTCTTGTGTTCCGGAGCCGGACTTCTACTTCGGCCTTCTTTCTTGCGTTTGTTATTCTTCCGCCCCTGAGTTTTTATTACATATTGTCGTAAATTACCATCTCGGACGAACTTCTCAATGGCGTCACGGAGTTCATAGCATTGATCCGTAGTATGCCCCGCTCCATCATGAAATGCGCAATACCAGGATTGGTCAGTGTTGGTTCTATTCTAGGGAGGCCGAGGTTGTTCGACTTTCTTCATCTCGGTCAGTGCTACCTCTCTCCAAACTTGGGAATGTGAGACATTCAAGGGAGTGTACTTATCATACTTTGCTTTCCCTTCAAACCTTCCACCCCAGGATCTAATTTCTGAATTTCTTTCGTGGGAGAAGATATACTAGACTACTCTTAACAAGTCATACATAGACTTGGGATAAAAGTTCAGAGGATCCAACTCTTCTCCTGGCTTCAATATCTGAAATATCTCATGGGATGAGTACTAATGAAAAGGTCCAGAAGGGGTATTCTCAATTCCCACATACGTGTTTAGCAAATCAGTAGCATGGCGAATCTTCTTAGCCCTCATAAACATCTCAAGAACCTCCTGTATGATATTGTCATTTTTGTCAAATTCATCAGCTATTTTCATATGAAAGTAAAACACTTTGACAATGGTCGGGCAATAGACAATCCTAATTCGTAACTAGGAGACATACTGGCCTAGATATGGAGTCAAGTCTATATTGGATTCTGATTTTAAAGCATCCAAATCCACATAGACAGTAGGACAGAAAGTTCCTTTACCATAGTTAGTGTCGAATGTAGCCTGATCAGCGATATGTAAGCCACCCGTAATGAAATTTATAGGAGGAACCAAAAATTGGGCTTCTTTTGCTAACTGTGATGGAGTAGGACTTACTGAACCAAAGGCACCAAGGGTTGTTTGGCCAGCAGTGACATCCTTAGATGTTATACTATATCTTGATTTATGAGGAACAAAACTTTGAAAGACGAACCTTTGATATGCAGTATCGAGTTTAGCCATAAGTCGTCAGGCTTAAAGATCAGCGTCTCGAACTAGGACCTCCTTCTCTTTGCCTTTCCCTTGAGGAACTAGCATTGAAGTTGTTGGGATCCATACATGCAAAGTGGAATGATTTCATACATTAATAAAACTTACGAATCCCATAGGAGGATCTATCAACGGTGATTAAATCGGGTTCGTTAGAAACCGTACCTATGCAAACTCGTGTGCATCTCGAACGTTGTGCAATCTTGTTCGATCAAATAGGAGCTGGCTCTGCGAATCCACTCCCTCTACCGGTATCCACATGAACAACCTTCAACACCGACGACAGCGTACTAGCGCTTTCAGTATTTTCGCATCTCTCCTTTTTCTCTTTAGGGTTTCTCACGGCTTTTCTAATATGTCTTGCAAAATGTCCCGTAGGTTTTTCAAAACCCAATAGGCGTATTATATATTCAAAATTAATCCTTATTAATATTGAAATTCGAATTTGGATAAAAAAAATATTAATTAAATCTATCCAATGGATCTAATCTAATCTATTTATTTAATCCGAATTGAAAGCTGCGATTTAATTTATCATATCTCTATAAATTAAATCGAGATATGATATCAATTTATTTAATTAAACCTAAGATACTATATCTCAATTAAATTAAATCAAATATATGATATCTCTATTCGAAAATCAAATCGAGATACAATATCTCTATTTGTTTTAGATATTTAATTATCAAATAAATTAAATACAAAACAAATATCATATAATAATATTATAATCTTCATTAAATAATATTATTATATTATTTTCAAATTAATAATATATATATATATATATATCCATCCTAGATTAAATACAATATTCATTAAATCTTAGACATATCAAAGATTCAATGAATCTGGACACCTTTGCTTGTGTTGGGCTATTCTTGTCTGTATTACGGCCCACATGAAATTGGCAGCGGGCCAATACTGTACTAGTCCACAACTCGCAAGCGGCCTCTAGCAAGACAGTGCGACTACCCAACTCATATGGGGATCGATGATACGATACTACCTATCATACAACCATGTCACGTCCCTTTTGTCACGCGATAATGGGCCTGTTTGGGTCGGCGGTAGGGAACGGTGGCTTTAAAGCAATCTGACTTAAAAAAAGCTTGGTACGAAAAAATTCAGGTTATAGATAATGATTTGTGTTTGGATTGTCCATTTGGCTTTTACAGAAGTGGCTTTTTTTCTAAACTAAGGAGTGTTTGGATTATTATTTCAAAAGTCAGTTGAGATAAAAAATGACTAAAAAAGGTATGAATTTTATTAAATACTCCCACTAAACCTAAATATAAGATAGAATTAATATTAGGATAATAAAAAATTTAATTTGGAAAAAAGTTAAATGATTATTAAAAAAATTAATTAATGGATAAAGTTTTGAATGCTTTGAAAAGTTAAATGATTAATAACCCCAGCCCTGATGGAGGTGATGTCCACGCGAACTAGCTGGAGACAGCGATGATCACGGGCCAACGTACTAGAGATTAGGCTCCAAATTGGAGCGTCTATTAAGTCCTGTGCATTTGGGATTTTTTAAATAAGCCCAGCCAATGCCAATGCACCGGATATTCCAAACAAGATAAGTTGGGCTTTTTTTTTTCTACTAGTTTAGTGGCTTTTAAGCCACTGAAAATTTGCCCACCAACGCTAAGAAAAAAAGACAGCCCAAACATGCCCAATATGGTCAAGGATGAGGCATGGATAATGTCAACTTCTTGTTCTTGACCATTACTTTCTCATTTTTTGAGTAGTCTAATAATTAAAATGGAAACTCCTTTCCATTGTAGTATGGCCATACATTTCTTAGACTCACTCATCGAGGAGCCTAGTATTATCTCTCTACAAATGTGAGGGACAAATTCCATCTTGACCATTCACATTCCTCTGCATGAAAACCATTGATCCCGATCGAAGCTTTTATCATCACCCGGTCAAAGGTGAATTTTGACTAGGTCAAAGATCAGCGACTCATCATGTAGGAATCCATGATGATCTCAGGTCAAAAGGCGTTGTGATGCGGTTATATATGAGATAAGGTTATGACTAAATCCATGCAACTTTCTCATAGTGGGTCGGTCCAACACCTTGTACTCTTACAAGTGCCTATGACTTTGATTTGTATCTCCATACCTCATCAAAGTCATACTGGTCTTATTTCATCTTCGCTCTCGCGTAGATGACCGACCAGAGACATTTAGGATAATCTGTAAGATATATCCAAGGATATAGTTGTCACTATAAACATGCAAATGAAATGATAATGAAATGGAGAATACTTTAAATGACATAAACGTTTAAAGTACAATGATCTGTCCCTAGGGCATAATTTCCAACAGAAGTGGCTTGAGACTCAGTGGGTTCCTTAATCACTACACCCTTTGCCTTTGGCCGAGGCTCAGACGTTTGAACCTTAGGCCAATACTTCTGGCTCTTCGAAGGTTTTGAAGATTCCTAAGCGTTTGATTTCTTCAGAGGAGGAGGAGATGAGTCTTTGTCCACGAGTGGTCTCTTTGTCCTTATCATTTTTTATTGAGAATTTTGATGAGGTTGAAGGAGAAAGAAAATTGAAAAGCATGAAGCTTTTAGAAGTTAGGGCTTTGTCAAGAGTGAGAGGAAGTCGAGGGGGCTTTATCTGGAGAAAATGGAGGTGGTGGATGGAGGTAATTGTGGATTGGAGGGAAATGAAGAGTCTGTAGATTTGAATCGGAGAGTAAGGGCTTATTGATTTTGGATTTGGAAGTTGAGGAGTTTGAGAGGGAATGCCAATAGTATGTGAGAGCAGGAAGTGAGAAAGTGATAGATCGAGTGAACTATTGATATAATCTAACTTCTTATAAGTTTGCACTTGAGTGATGTTTTACAAGACTCGAGTGGTCATGGAAAAGTCACTATCACTCGAGTGGCTTAAGCATCACTCGAGTTTTTTGAGTCACTTGAGTGATTTAGCTTCACACTTGAGTGCCTACTTAGATGCAACAAATCTAAAACACATAAGGCCTCACTCAAGTGATGTTTTAGCTCACTCGAGTCTGTAATGTGAACACTTGATCCCATTTGAAAGTTAGTGGTAAGTATCAATTGAGTACCATCCTCCTCACTCGAGTTCCTATGATCTCCACTCGAGTTTAAAAGTGTAAAATTAAAATATTTGATAAGGAGAAAAAAACATACATAGTAAAAAGTTTAGTGAAACTATAAGTACCTCAAGCTTTCCCATGTTTTTAATAATGATTTTCTTTCTTTTGGATTTTTAATTCAATTTTTGTTATACACACACATTAAGTACTAATATATATATATATATATATATATATATAAAGACATTAAGTACTATAAAATTCATGTTTTTATTACACATCCACATATGCTTTTTAAACCATCCAAACTAATTCATTTTATCAATATTTTTTTTAAAAATCCAAATATAAATCACGGCATAGGAAAATAAAATAAATTTGGCCCAATCAATTCTTCCAAAACTTTATATTGTTAATATAGATACTTGAGTTGTTAATAGTGATACTTAAATTGTAAAGGGACATTTGTTGAATATTCAACAAATGCGCCGTTTACAACTAACTTTAGAAATTGCTATTAATAACTCGGGTATCCCTATTTTGCATGAGAAATTCAATATATATATATATAAAGCCGTCGTTTACAACTTTAGTATCGCTATTAACAACTTAAATATCTATATTAACAACTTTTGCTTGAGAAGTAAAAAAAAAAAAAAAATTTATTAGGCTACACACGCTACAGTTACGGCCATCGGTAAGGGCACTAGAGATCCGATGATGGGCGCCGCTATCGGTCACCGACGCCAGAGTTCTAGCGGCCAACAAGGTGTTTAAGGATTTCTTATTTAAAAAAACTAAGGGTAGTTAGGTAATTTCTAAATTTTGCAACATTTCAAAATTCCAAATCAATCCCTGTGGAATTATTGAAATTCAACATACTTATTTGTGTTTTCTGAATTTTGATGGTAGGTTTGTTTATTCTTCCCTTAAAAATTAGCCCAGCTCAGTTAGGTAGAATTTTCAATTCTTAAAAGTGGTAAAAATGGAAATAAGCTTAAAAGTCAGTGAGAAGGAAAGACATCCCTGGAGCAAAGCTCTAAAATGGTTTAAAAGGGATTCTAGTTTTGTTGTATCACACTACTATTGTCTTAGATAATTCCAAGACTAAATAAAATCCCTCTCAATAAATGGATCAATTGGGATAATTTGAAAAAGCAATTATAAATTTGAGACAAACAGGATTAGGATATTACATTTATGATCAAAGAAAACCTCCTAACTAATTCCTACATTGAGGACAAGAGGGAGTATCTGTTTGCAAATTGAAAAAAATTAACAAAATGGTGCATTATGGTTCGTACCAATCAAAACATATCAAGTATATGTAGATTGTTTCAAACAAACACATAGTTCGTTAAGGGTTCGATACCGCGCGCATATGAATCAGAACTAAACCGTATACTTTTTATGTTTGAATTTGAAAATCATACAACAAACTGAAGAGAAAACATGTCAAAGAAAACTTGCATCTCTGCCTTTTTTTTTTTTTTTGGGGGGGGGGGGGGAATCCAATAAATATGTGGTAACTTTTTTTTTTTTTTTTGTCAAAATAATTATGTGGTACTTCACTATGTAAAATATCCACTTGTTACACTTATGAAAAGGGGAAAAAAATTTGAAACAAACACCTAAAACTAGAACCTAAGATTTTTTTTTTTTTTTTTTTTTTGGTTGCCCCCGCGCCCCCGGGGGGGGGGGGGGGGGGGGGGTGTTTGACGAAGTGTAGACTTCATAATCACAAGCATGACTGAAGTTCTAAAACAACATCATTAGCTGATGACTGGAGTGACCAGTCTGGTTGCTGCAACCGGAAAAATGAATTGTTTATAGCAAGCGAAAGATAAAATCCCAGAAAAAATGATTCATATAAAATGAAAAATTATATAACGAGTCACATTGTTCAAAATAAAGCCTATTTATCAGACTAAGCATAATGGAAAAACACAAGAAAAAAACAGGGGAAAAGAAAACATTCAGAATGTAGCTACACGTGTTACTAAACCTCTAAGACTTTAAGGTAAGTGATACAAAGAAAACTCTTCCAAATACTGATGATATTCAGTTTACAAAAACAATATTTTTGTCGGATGTAAGGTTCAATAATACTGACGTTGGACATGAAGAACTCTTTGTAGAAACAAAATAAGCTTTACTTATTAACTATCAGTAATTGTTTGCTCACTCTAGCAGTCCCATAATCAAGTAGGAATAGAAAAAAAAAAAAAAAAGCTAATACAATGTTCAGTCTTTATAGTTGTCTTCTTTTGGTCTCTTTAGTTTCTTTCCATCTAAAATGCTAGTTCCTAGATTTTAATAAAAAGAGTAAATACCTTTTCTAGTCCCTGACAAAAAACGCGATCCCCATTTTGGTCATTTACAAAAAAAAGGTCCTTTCTAGTCTATAAAAAGGACGAATAATAGTTGATTGGTTGACATTTTGATCCCTCACAAATTTCCAAAAGGTCCTTTTTAGTCCATAAAAAGGACGAATAAAGGTCGATTTTTATGTAAGGGGCCAAAATAGGGTCCTTGTTTTTTGTCAGGGACCAGAAAGGGTATTTACTCTAATAAAAACTTGGTCATTTTGCCACTCAAGGGACCAAAACATGTGGTTAGAAACTATCAAGGAATGGTTCTGTAGCGGATGTTCCGCAATAAGTTGGAGGTCACGGTTCTATCCCACTTGTAACCTCAGGCTATTAGTATATGTCCCTTTAAGTCAAAATATAGGAACCAAAACTAAAATGAGAACAAACTATAAGGACCAAATATTGTATTAACCCTAAAGAAAGAGAAACACTTTCAAGTAGTCTAAAAATAATCCATAAGAAGGTTTTTAACTTGCTACAAAAATATGAATTCAACAGAGATAGATCATGTACACTCTATATATCTTCCAAAAGGAAATTGAGAAATCAATACAAAGCTTGAAAAACATCTAAACAACTCCTGACATATTACAGTGACACATCCATATTTGATGTTTTTGGAGACTTGGCAAGTGGCAACACATAAAAACAAATTACTCAAATTTCCAGTAGACTACCAATGCTAAAGGGATAAGGGAACTTGTGCAAGCCAAAGGAAAGAGAAAAAAAAGGGTAATTCTATGAGAAGCCAAAGTGAAGTTGAGGGGAACTTGCCTGGGCATACAAATGCTCATCAAACAAAGTTGCGGCACCGGACCCTGATGTGGAAGCCCATCCATGGTGGTTATCGTCATCACCAGGTTGAGGGGCTTCAAAGCTTCCATTAACGCGATAATCTAAGGGATTTTCATGAGGGTTCATCTCCACAGCTGGTTGGAACCTTGGGTCATTCAGTAAATTGTAATTGTATGGTGGTAGTCCATATTGAAACTGCCCGAACTGTAGTCTCACAGGAGCATTATTGGTCAAATCACCGAGGACACCATTTTCTTGTCCAGAACTAGACATTTCTGTTTTTGTACTTGAGCCAAGATAACTAGGATAACTCCCAAAAGAAGAGCTTGCACAGCACTTAAGTTCTCTGTGGTACAGACAAACCAATTTGGTATGTTACAAATGTTTAACCAAATTATCTATAATGGACTACCTATAAGTTGACTAATGAAATCTCATACAGTCAGAGATATAATCTTTTTGAATCCTCTGCAATAGAACTGTATGGAGTCCAATTCATTTATTCATACGAATGTCAATTTCTTCTTTCTATCGCTTTCTTACAATACCATCTCTCCACACAAAAAAAACAAAAAACAAAAAACAAAACAATCTAAAAAACAAAAAAGAGGGGCTTGACCAGAAGGATATGCTTGATATGAAATGGATATATCCATATCTCTAACTTATGTTTATGAGATAATAAAATATGGGAAAACCTATACCAAAAATTGGTTCACATAGAAATGGACGTATTGGTCCGTGTAAGAATGCGCGTAAAAAACCAAAGGGAGTTATTCATGTTCTATGCTTATAAAATTGTTCTCACAAAACAATATTTAGATTTTGTTCTAGTCAAACCGTTGAGATTTACAGTACGTTAGTATGTAGTCATTCATATCATGTTAGTCTTGTGATAAAAGATGACTCAAAATAACTTATGATGCAAATAGGTTAAGCTAACTCAATGAAGATCACAGAAGAACAGGTTTAAACCATTGGTTAGATTCACTTCAAGAAAAGCACTCACTTGTGAAGAAGCAAGTCTGAGTCCTCAGGTAAAGCCATATGTTGACCGTCATTATTAGGAACCCATGAAATTGATTGAACATGTTGATCAGGACTCATTCTGTAGGGGATCTGCATCTCATTGAACTGAAAAATAAAATGCTAGTTAAACATTTTATAGAAACCAGCCATAAAAAACATTAAATTCCAGTCAAACAGTTCTTATGATAGAGTATAGATTACCGGGAGATAATGGAAGTTGTAGAAAGTTAGAGATTTTAGGAATAAATATTTAATTAATTGAGTATGTTTTTATTATTATTTAATTGAGTCTTTTTTTATTATTATCTTTAGGAAATCAAGAAATAAGTGGAATATCCCACTAGATAGATTTAGTTGCTAGAATCTAGGATTAGGAGTTATTTGAATTTTATATTTAGATATATTTTGGATTTCGTATTTAAATTTTGAATTAAAGTCTCTCTTTGTAAACTATTATATATATGCCTCATCAATAAAAGCATGGAATATTTCAGAGAGTAAATTGGTACGGAAGATTTTCCTTGGGATTTAATAGTCCGATGAGTTATAGATTCTGACTCATCTTTCCATTAAGGATTTGGGCTGTTCTCATAGAATTAGTGAGATACTTGCTTATTCTTTAAAACAAAGATTATTCTTAAAGAGCTAGTGATATACTTGTTTCATCTTTAGATCAAAGTAATTTTATAGCTTACTATCAACTTTATTATCTCTCTTTACATTCTCATTCTCATTTAACCTCCCCATTAGCTTAACCAAATCAGTATCTCATCACGTGGTATCAGAGCCTAACGATCCATAATGGGTTCCTTCCACGTACTATCCTCGTTCTCACTCTTGGCAAATTCAAAAGAAGGTAGAGGCAAAGATGACCACTATGAAGCTCCAAGATAAATAAGAAGGTTAGCACTTTTGTCTCGCCTTGAGGCCAAGGCAAATCTCAAGAGGGAAGTATTGATAGAGTAACAGATTAGAGGGAAATAATGGAAGTTGCGGAAAGTTAGAGATTTTAGGAATAAATATTTAATTAATTGAGTATGTTTTTATTATTATCTTTAGGAAATCAAGAAATAAGTGGAATATCCCACTGGATATAGATTTAGTTGTTAGAATCTAGGATTAGGAGTTATCTGAATTTCATACTTGGATATATTTTGGATTTCGTATTTGAATTTTGAATTAGAATCTCTCTCTGTAAACTATTATAAATTGGCATAGTGCCGCATCAATAAGAGTATGGAATATTTCAAAGAGTAAATTGGTACGGGAGATTCTCCTTGAGCTTTAATAGTCTGATAGGTTATAGATTCTGACTCATCTTTCTATTAAGGAGGTGGGCTGATTTATAGAAGAGGCAAGTTTCTTGCCTACTCTTTATCTCAGAAAGGCTATTCTTAAAGAGTTAGTGAGATATTTGCTTTCTTTTTAAAACAGAGTAATTTAGATTATCGTTTACTCTTCATCTTAGATATCCTCATTTCCTTTTTAACTTATTTCCCATATCATCTTTATTTTTTCAACTTAGATTCTCATATAATCTTATCATCACCTTCTTACCCACATCAGTACCATAAGCAGTATCTCATCATCTTACCTGGTTAGTGCATTCCAATCTCGCAAGTTGCTGCTTTTGCATATTTTCCTGCGAAGTGGAATATCTTTCAGACGTGAAACTCTACTTGCACTGGATGCAAGGATTGAAGATACAATTTATTTTCTTCAACAATTGGTTACATACAAAACATATTTTCTTCATATTGCTTCTTTTTTCCCAGTTTAGCTCTTACCCATTTGGTTTCTGATCATTCTTTCATTTATTTCAAATCCTTTCAAGCAATGTCATGCAAGATCAGAAACTAAGAGATCATAACAATATTATGTTATCACCTAACTTAAGAAGTTAGACGCTCAACTAAATTGTAAAAATATCCTCTGCAAAGAAATTAAGGCATACCTTGCGTATTTGAATGTTATTGAGTGACTCCGTAATTGAATGTTCCATTTGTACTAATCGTTCCACATTGTTTATTTTGTCAGGCTCAGTCCAACAGCTGCAGAATACAGTATAAGATTAGTATGGTTTGAAGCAAAAGATATAGGTTTATTCAAATATTTGTGAGAAAGCAAATAATGGGACAAAAAGAATACCTACATCAATCTATTATGTATTTCAGAAATCTTAGTTTGCAATAACCTGGATTGATTCCTTAGGTCCTGCACAGAGCAAGTTAGAAGAAGATATGAAATGAACTCAAGAAAGAAAGTAACAAGATAATTTAACTGCATGCATACCTCTTTAGTTTGACTACTGTCCAAAAAGGAAGAAAAGAAGAAAACAATCAGTATCCCAACAATGTGACAAAATGGTAAAATCTATCAAAATTACACACTTATTAGCACCGTACTTTGTACCCAGAAATTCTTGTATATTGACATCATGGTCTAACTTCCGAAATGTTTTTTTCAGTGCCTAAAGTTTCAAATATTCAACTTGTTAATAAAATAACTATAAGGCAACAGTTATTCCAAAAACAAGAAAAGAATGGTAGCTTTTCTGAATGGAGCCTTAGATGTAAGAACTGACATACTTCCAGACTCTCCAACTTCCTGTTCCAATCCACAGAAAAGCATTTAATTAAATTATGGTCTTATTTTGACAACATTGACAGTATTTTGTTATATTTGAAAGTATTTAACGGTACCGTTTTGCCCTCTCCTGTGGAGATAATTGTGCAAACTTCTCAATAACCTCGTCCATGTTACTGCATGCACCCTCCATAGAGAGGGAGAAAATAATTAGGCAAGGACCATTTATGTTTTAAACAAGAAAGTAATTTACAATTAATAGCTTGGACATATGAAAGACCCCACAGATAAGTAAAAGTTTCAACAAAGATGTAACAGTACATAGCTTTAAAGAAATGATAGAAGGAACAAACTCATCTGGTCCTAAATATGGGAGTTTGTTAGAGGGTTAGCTTTGTCCTAAATATAAGATTTTAATCCATTTATCTCTAAGACTTATCCTTTTTCTCTAAAATAATTTATCTAACTTATAAACTACTGATATATAATTTAATGTTATACGGAAATATTTTTGGGAGATCAGGTTACATTTGTTATAATTATGTAATTTTTCTTGCTTCCTTTATCTATCCAAATTAATTATGTAATTTTTGTGTGTTACGGACCGGATGTATTTTCTGTGCCCTTGAAAAACCTAGAGCAATCAGGCCTGAGGCAGAAAAATTGTAAAACGAGAATTTAAATCATATTGGACAACAAACTTCTATGGTCTTCATAATGGAAAAGGTATTGCACTTTCATATGAATGAGGAAAAAGGTGTATATACCTAAGGTTTATTCAACAATTATTGATAAAATAAACTCATGTACACAAGGGCATTCAACAAGAACGATTGTTGATTGTTGATCTCGGAGTGCTGTCAAAGGTTTCATCCGCTGGATCTCATAATACCCATAAAAGGGGCAGTTTCCCTCCCTCCCTCATACCCAACCTGCTCACTCCCTCAAACAGCTTCTATTTCTAAAGCAGGTTGGCATTTAAGAAGTAAAGAAGAGTAAATCGAGGAAACAATAAAGAGCAACTAAGTTATTCCCCCCTTTCTTTCTAAGATTCAGGAGAATGAATGTTCCATTGTAATACAGCTTCTTCAATAAGAGGGAATAAGGAGAAAGTTGGAGATGTCTACATAAAAACTAAGGTTAAGAAAAACATTGTTAGATATGCCAAATCACAATCAAGGTGATAATTTCATGCTGCTAAATGTTAGGCAGACATATTTTTAAGCATTACATCCTTGATTTTGAGTGCTTTCAGCTTTAACAATAGGCCTGCATGTAGCTTGAACAAGTAATTACTGTAACTAATCTTACGGTTTTAACTCAAAAAAAATATGTACCTGCGTAATCCTCTGCACAATGAGGGCTTGCCAGATGGTGAGAACATGAGCAGAATTATCTCTATATCGCACAATATTGATAACTCAGTAGCCTTCTTTATGATTCCATTCTTTCTTTTAGCAAAAGTCGCCTGGCGACCATTGGTATTCTCCAGTCTCTTAATCTTGAGCTTTACCCTGCCCATCCTGCAAATCACAGTCACAAGTCCCTAAAATCACCCCGTGATTCAAAAAACAAAGCCTGCCACAACATTCGAACTCATATCACAACTTAACAAAAGGTAGACATAAACAAGCAGTGAGAAGAAAGCCTGCCTCCCAACAGCCAACAAAACAATTGAAAAGCTAAGACTAAAAAGAGCTTGAAGCTTAACGAGAATATGGAGCCATTGAAAAAGAACCATTGATGAGAAACTAGAATTGTTCAATCAAAGAGAAAATTATTAACAATGGTTTACTGTTGGTGAAGAAAATAGGAAGATGGATAATGGATTATCGAAGGGATTTCGCAGAGGAAAAAAAAAAAAAAAAAAAAAACACATGGCGTGCATACACAAGCAACCACAGAAAACCCACCTCCCAAAATTGACAAGTGATTGAAAATTTCAGACAACAGAACCTAAAGAAGATTAACAAAGATAACAGTTACGAGATTCATAAATCATACCCTTCAATGAATGATCAACAAAGGTAGGGGGTAGGTCGAGGATGGATGACAGAGGGATGATTGCGAAAGGGAAGAACAAAGAGATCTTACAGGGGAAAGGGAAGATGAACTTACAGAGAAGATGGGAGTCCGAAATTGTAAGTAGAAAGGCGAGAATCGAAAGGAGAAAACAGAGTCTAGATGGAGAAGGGGGGAGAGATTACATATAGGTTGGGAAGGGACGATGGGTTGAGCGGGAAAATCGGTGCTGGAAGGAAGCGGGAGAATAGGGGAACAAGGAAACGAACCCATTTCACTTGCTGTGCCCTTTGAACCCCTACGAGCAACATACACACCACGCTTGCATCGTCGTCCCATGCAACATATATAAGACCATCGCTTTCTTTCCCCGACCCCTTGGCCACAGCTTTTCTTCTTTTGTTAATAAAAGCATTATGAGAAAATGACATTTAGAAATTAGCAAATTAATTACATTTGGGATATGAAATAATGATGAATTATGATTTTTAGATATTTAGGATTATTGTGGAATATTTTGTTTTAATTTTAATTTAATTGGTACATTTTATTATTAATTGTTATTTGTATTTAATTTTTGCATTAAAAAGTAGACATCTCAAGATTTCAAATGAATCCAAGTTTACAAATGTTGGGACCTTGTGGAATTAATTATGAATTTTTGGAGTTAGGCCTATAGACTTCTTGAGCCGTCATAGGAGTTTGTATTTATGTTAAGATCTAATTTTGCCTTAGAAGTAGTAAAAAAGGCCAATGTTACCTCGAAAGGTTTTATAGAAGCAATGTCACCCTTCAAGTTTTCAAATCGTGGTAATTTCATCCGACCGTTATCAAGTAAAGTTTAACCGTTAGTTAACTAAAAATGTTGAGTTGACAATTCATGTGACATCCATCATGTCATTTTTGTTTTTAGGTTTTAGGTGCAAATTTATTTGAAGTTTTCACTCACGAGCAATGTTGCCCTAAAAGATTTTAAATCGTAATAGTTTTACCCGGTTGTTATTAAAGTTAAGTTTACTTGTTAGTTGGCCAAATATGTTTAACTGACAAGTCCATGTGCTATCAACTTTAACTTTTTCAAGTTAGATTTATAAATAAGGAATTATTTTATTTTATTTTTTAAAAAATGCATCTTGTTTGAATGATTGGAGAAAATCAAAGAGCTAAAAGCATCTTGTGTAATGAAGAAAAAATTGAAGAGGTACCTATTCATCTTGATGATGCTGGGGTACGGTGGTAGAGGTTTATTAGTGGCCTTGTTCTTAGTAATCTTGTTCATTGTATCTTGCATCTGGTAATTGAATATTTTTCTTCATTACTCTCTGGCGAACATGAACTTTTCTTCCGTCCACAACTTCTTCTTAAATGTCATTCACGATGCCAGTTTAACATATTTGATCAACTATGTTTAAACTTAATCTTTATAATGATTAGTGTGATATTGCTATAATTTGGAAACTTTCTGGTCAATATTGAACTAAAATTTTTTGTGTGGTAACATTGCTCTTTAGTGAAAAATTTCAAGGTGAATTTTTGCCTTTACAAAAATGACGTGGAAAAATGTGGACCTACCTGTTGAGATCCGTACACGTAGCAGAATTATAAAACTTTTACGAATCCCATCGGAGGATCTATCAACGACATTTAAATCAAGGTTCGTTAGAAAAACCATACCTATGCGTGGGGTTGAGCGTTAGTTCAATTCGTGCAGTGCGCATCTTACGCCGTGCGTCTCCACCGTTGTACGTCTTGAACGTGGTGCCATCTCGTTCGATCAAATAGGAGTAGAAATATCCTCCCTCTACCGGTATCCACATGAACAACACTTTGGAACACGGCGCAAGATGCTAGCGCCTTCAAACCTTGCGTCTCTCTTTTTCTCTAGGGTTTCTTGCGGCTTCTCTAATTCATCCGTCTGTCTAATACGACTAGATCAATATCTATTTTATAGAGTTTCTAAAACCCTAGTGAGTTGTATTAAAATATTCAAAATTAATCTAATTAATCTTGAATTCGAATCTGAATTAAATTAATACATTAATTAAAATCATCCAATAGATCTTAATCAAATATATTTATTTAATTCGAATTATGAGCCTATAGATTTAATTGATCTTTATGAATTAAATCGAGATATGATATCTTTCTATTTAATTAAATCGAGATACCATATCTCAATTCAATTAAATTTGAGATACTATATCTTTATTCAAAAATATCAATATATCAATTTATTATAGTTATTTAATTTATCAAATAAATTAAATACTATTCATAATAATATTATTATCTATAAATAATATCATTATTATTTTTGAATTTATATTATATGACATATATATATATATATATATATCAATCCTAGATTAAACGTATTCATTAAATCTTAGACATTTCTAAGATTCAATAAATCTGGACACTATTGCTCGTGTTAGGCTATTCTTGTGTGTGACCTCGAGCCCACATGAGATTGGAGCGGGTCAATATCGTACCCAGCCCACAAGTCTCAAGCGGGCTCTAGCAAGACATTGCGACTACCCAATTCATATGGGGATCGATGATACGATGCTACCTATAATACAACCATGTCACGTCCCTTTTGTCACGCGATAATTGGTCAAGGATGAGGCATGGATAATGTCAACTTCCTGTTCTTGACCATTATTTACTCGATTCTCGAGTAGTCTAATAATGAAAACTCCTTTCCTTCATATTATGACCATACATTTCTCAGACTCACTCATCGATAGACCCAATATTATCTCTCTACAAATGTGAGGGACAAATTCCATCTTGACCATTCACATTCCTCTGCATGAAAACCAATGATCCCGATCATAGCCTTTATCATCACCCAGTCAAAGGTGACTTTTGACTAAGTCAAAGATCAATGACTCATCATGTAGGAATCTATGATGATCTCAGGTCAAAGGGCGTTGTGACGCGGTTATACATGAGATAAGGTTATGACTAAATCCATGCAGCTCTCTCATAGTGGGTCAGTCTAGCACCTTGTACTCTTACAAGTGCCTATAACTTTGATTCGTATCTCCATAACTTGTCAAAGTCATACTGGTCTTATTTCATCCTCGCTCCCACGTAGATGACCGACTAGGGGACATTTAGGATAATCTATAAGATATATCCAAGGATTCGGTTATCACTATAAACATGCGAATGAAATGATAACTAAATGGAGAACAATGACTTTCCCCTAGAGCATAATTTCCAACAGACTCCCACTTGCACTAGGCACAATCATTAATTACTCTAATTCTCATTGCCCTAGCATGACGCTTATGTTTTGCTTGTGCAAGCGGCTTAGTAAGAGGATTAGCTATATTGTCTTCTCCTGGTACTTTGCATACTTTTATATCACCTCTATCATTGATTTGTCTGATAAGATGAAATCGCCTGAGTATGTGCTTGGTCCTATGATGTGACCTAGGCTCCTTGGTCTGCACAATAGCGCCGCTATTGTCACAGAACAAGTATATTGGATTTGAGATGGCATGAACCACCCCAAGTTCAGAATTGAACTTTTTGATCCAAACAGCCTCCCTAGCTGCATCTGATGTTACTATACACTCAGCTTCTACTGCAGAATCAGCTACAGTGCTCTACTTAGAGTTCTTCCAGCTTACCGCACTACCATTCAAAAGGAACTCGTATCCTGATTGCGATCTTAGATTATCTTGGTTAGTTTGGAAACTTGCATTTGTGTAACAAGTCACATAGAGCTCATCCTCCAAGCCACCATATACCAAGAATACGTCCTTAGTCCTTCTTAAGTACTTAAGGATATTCTTGACAGCAGTCAATGATCCTCACGGGACATTCGGATATCTTTGGTCTTTCTCAAAGCAAATGAAACATCCGGTTGAGTACATAACATGGCACACATGATAGATCCAATAGCGGAGGCATATGGGATCTTACTCATGTGATCTCTTTGATCTTGTGTATGAGGACACAGATCCTTACTGAGATGGATGCCATGAGACATGGGCATGTAACCCATTTTAGAATCCTGCATACTGAACCTATGCAGTATCTTGTCTATGCATGTGCTCTGACTTAGGCCTATAACCTCTTGGATCTATCTCTCTAGATCCTCATCACTAGGATGTAAGTGGCTTCGCCTAAATCTTTCATTGAGAAAGACTTTCCTAACCAAGACTTGACACTCTGCAAGCCAGGTATGTCATTCCCAATGAGTAGGATGTCATTAACGTAAAGCACTAGAAATACAACTGTGCTCCCACTAACCTTCTTGTAAATACAAGGTTCATCCATGTTTTGAATGAATCCAAACTCTTTGACTACTTCATCAAAACGATGATACCAGCTCCGAGATGCGTGCTTCAATCCATTAATGGATCTTTGAAGCTTATATATTTTACTGCAGTCCTCCGGACGACAAAACCCTCAGGTTGTGTCATGTACAGATCCTCAAAGCTTTCCGTTAAGGAAGGCTGTTTTGACGTCCATCTGCCATATCTCATAGTCATAACATGATGCAATGGCAAGAAGGATTCTGATTAATTTGGCCATTGCAACTGGGGAAAAGGTTTCATCATCGTCCACACCATGAGTTTGAGTGAATCCTTTTGCAACCAGTCGTGCCTTGAAGACATTTACTTTGCCATCCATGTCAATTTTCTCTTTAAAAACCCACTTGCACCCAATGGTTTTTACACCTTCGAGTGGATCGACTAAGGTCCATACCTTATTGTCGTACATGGATTGCATTTCAGACTTCATGGCATTAAGCCATCTTTCGGATTTTAGTCCCACCACGGCCTTGCGATAGGTAGTTGGCTCATTATGCTTAATGAGCAAAACATCACGACCTCCAGTAATCAGAAATCCACATCTCTAAGACTATAGCCGTGACCTATCGGACCTTCATGGGCCTTGTGTTACTTGAGTAGGCTCATCAACTTGTTGTGAGTCTTCTCCGCTTTCCATCTGTGGTTCTACATTGTCTTGTGACTCTCAAACTTCTTCGAGGTTCAGCTTACTCCCACTGGTTCTTTTAGAGATAAACTCCTTTTCCAAAAAGATACCATTTCGAATAACAAACACTTTGTGATTGGTGAGATTGTAGACATAGTATCCTTTAGTCTCCCTAAGATACCCCACAAAAAGACATTTTGAGGATCTGGATGATAATTTATCAGAGGCTTGGTGTTTAACGTAAACCTCACATCCCCAAATTTTAAGAAAGGACAAACTGGGTTTCTTCACAGTCCATATCTTATATAGTGTCTTTTCAACTGCCTTTGACGGAACATGATTTAGTGTGAACACAATTGTTTCTAGGGCATGGCCTCAAAAGGAAGGTAGAAGATCTGTTTGACTCATCATAGATCGAACTATATCTCATAGAGTTTGATTCCTCCGTTCAGAAACACCATTCCATTGAGGTGTTCCTAGAGGAGTAAGTTGTGAGATGATCCCACAACTCCTAAGATGGTCAATGAAATCTTGGCTCAAATATTCACCACCCCGATCAGATCGAAGTGCTTTAATTGTTTTGCCAAGTTGATTTTGTACTTCATTTTTGGAATATTTTTGAACATTTCAAAAGATTCAAATTTATATGTCATTAGGTAGATATTCCCATATCTACTAAAATCGTCTATAAAAGTAATGAAGTACAAATGACCTCCTCTAGTAGATGTATTCATTGGTCCACACACATCGGTATGTATGAGGCCCAATAAATTAGTAGCCCTCTTACTTGAAAGTGGAGCTATATACCCAAGAGGGGGGGTGAATTGGGTATTTTAAGAACTTTTGTAATCTGCTATGTTTTTAGACAGCAAAAACAGAGATGGACAGAATAAAGGGAAGAACAGCTGGACACAGAGATTTATACTGGTTCGGTCCTAACAACTTGAACTACATCCAAAGTCCCGGACTCTCGGGATTTTCCACTATCACAAAGATTACACACTATGTACTCAAAGAGTAGTCTCTCTCTAGAACTCACTCCCCCTTACAAGTTGTAATCAATGAACTCCCAAATCACCAAGTCCCTTGACTTGTGATTCTTTAGAATAAATGTTTTTCAAGTAGAAACTCTCTTCTAAGAGTAGATAAGAATAATCACTGAAGTACAAAGTATCAAAAGATACAATACAGTTGAAAACTGAAAGAATAAATGCTAGACTTGAATGTATTTCATTTTCAGTTGTTGTAGTTGGGTAACAAGACTTGAATGCATCTCTATTTATACTAAGAGAGCATTGATTGACCGTTGTAATCTTCATTATTACCGTTGCCTTGATTAACCAAAGTTCTGGGTAAGGTAAGATCTTCTTCTCTCTCTAATCTGCACTTAATCCAGCTGGGTAGAATATCAAAGTTGACTCTCTGCAAATTAGTCCGTTGGAATAGCAGCTACTAGATGTAGAAATCATTCTTTAATCCCTTGTAGGCGTGGGCAGATAGATTACCCAAAAGAATGCAACTTTCGGGCTTGCATTTAATGTCTTGACATCACTTTTGCTTTTGCTTTAAACCTTCAATGGACATTCTCTAATCTGTCTAAAACTTAGCAATAAAATGATTAAACATGTCTAGGAACATTAGAGAATAATCATAGGAAGTATTAAGATCAAACAAGAAGGTATAGCAAAATCGTCAGATTTTATTTTCAAACTTAGCGTTCAATACTCGAGTATGTGTATCAATACTCGAGTTTGTCACTGTGCACTTAAGTCAATACTTGAGTATTCATTTTGATACTTGAGTATTCTTCTTTCAGATAAGAATCATCGAGATTTGACTTTGGAACTTAACATTGAAATAGGGTCAATACTTGAGTATCCAAATCCATACTCGAGTTTTGAACTTTTGATATGAAAATAAGTTTGAGTTCAAAACCTAGTATTGATTCCAATACTTGAGTGTTCAAGTCATTGACAAAGAGCAAAGCTTTCTGTATGCCTAATACTCAAGTTTTTAACTCAATACTCAAGTATGCATTCATTTTGAAAAACTTTGTGAAGTCTTTCCCAAGTCAATACTTGAGTATTGAAATGAATGCTTGAGTTTTCAATATATGCATAAAACTTGTAGTCTTTAAAATTCAATACTGAAAGTGTCTAAACCAATACTCGAGTATTCAAGATGTTTGAAAACTTTGATAAATTGATGTCAAGTCAATACTTGAGTTTTCATAAAAGAGTGTCAAGTATGAAAGCTTTGTGAAAATCCAATACTCGAGTATGTAAAACCAATACTCGAGTTTTCAAAAGATGAGAGGCTTGATGACTCTCTGTATGACCAATACTTGACTATTCAACTGAATACTTGAGTATTGAGATTTTAAGTCAATGTTGAAATTGTCTCGTGTGTTCCATACTCGAGTATTCATATCGATACTCGAGTTTGGCTCAGGTGAAAAACTTGAAGTGCTCTTCTGTAAGTCCAATACTCGAGTATTGTGTCCAATACTTGAGTATTGCTTTGTGTAATTGATTTGAGCAACTCTTTGTCACGTCAATACTCGAGTATTGAGACCAATACTCGAAGTTTTGTCTTGACGAGTAAGTTTTTCAACTTACCAAAGACAAAACTATATCTTGTGTTCACAAATGGCGTTATCATCAAAACCTATAGAGAACTAACATTACTATGCCGAGTAAAAGGTGCCTTTGTCATCTTTCCCAATAAACAAGACTCACATGGATCAAATGATTCAAAATCAAATGAGTTAAGAAATCCATCTTTATGGAGTTTCAAAATGTGTTTCTCATTTATATGGCCTAGACGACAATGCCATAAGTAAGTCGAACTCAAATCTTTTGACTTGATCCTTTTGGTAGTTTATGTCACATATGTCCATTCAATTTTCTACTATCCTTGAGATCCTATACATTTATACAAATGTGAGAACCACATGCAGTATCTAATACCCATGTTTGAGGAAGTAGAAAAGCGAATATCTATGACATAGATACCTGAAGCGATAGCCCCGCTATCCTTCTTGTTCTTTTCAGATCTTCGAGGTAGAGTTTGCAATTCTTCTTCAATGAGCGATTTCATTGCAGAAGAAGCAAACCCCATCCTTCGGAGGTTTTGCCTTCTTGGCTTTCCGTTTCATACCCCTTCCCTTTAGAACGGACAAAACAGTATTGGGCCTCTTCTTAAGCCTCATTTCAGCCAGTTTTGAGCATCCTATGCGTTCGAAATTGATTCCTTCATGTTGTTCATGTTGTAATTCATGACAAAGTTATCATAACTTCCGGGAATGAGTTCAAGATCACATCTATAGCTTTGCCGGGACATGGGGAATCTAAGCCTTTCAAGGTGATCAATGTAGTCTTTCATTTTCAACATGAGGACAACCGATGCACCTTGACTTATCTTGCAAGAAAACAAGGCCTTTGTGGTCTCATACTTCTCTTGCTTTGCTCATTCTTGGAACATTTCCATAGGAAGAACAATCATCTCGAGAGACCTCCATATGTTCCAGATCTCCATTGAGGTCCGGAACCATGGCGGAGCATCAAGCACATCGTATCCATAGAGTCATCCGATGCTTCATATAAGCATCAATCTGGGCTCTTGGATCATCAGCTGCAGGCTCGCTAGGAATGGGTTGATCGATATGATACTCCTTCCTTTCGTGTTTAGGATCAACGCTTAAGTTCCCAAACATGTCAAGAAAGTTTGTCTCATCGAGTTCGTCCTTCTCAAGGACTGATCACATTGATGGTGTTGCGGCATTACTATTCGACATGATTCTACAATTTAAAAGATATGCAAAGTTTAATTAGTAACCTCCCATTTGAATTAATAACCCTCATTATAATTAGTGGGCTAAGATCCATATTTGGCTTAATCTTAAGTCCGCTTTGGCAGGACGCTTAAAATCAAGTTATTTAGGTAGGCAACCTCTTTGCCAATTACATCACATGTAACTCTTAGATCTTTATGGGATTCGATCATCATATGACCTAGCATGTTTAATCCCATCTAATGCTTTGAGATCCAAAACCGTTTTGATAATCTCAATTAAGTCAAGACAATAATGAATGCTAAGTATCACCATTACTCACTCTTGTCTCACCAAGATAACTCAAATGCATCCACTTTGGTGGAACATACAAATGGGTGATCTAGGTTTTGACAAGTATTCATTTATTGATGGCATTATGACTTAAGATTATTTAGAGGGTATTATTTAATTAATCCTATTAATTCTACTTATATGAATGCAATCACAATTGTATCTCATATAATCTCTAAATTAATTATGAGTGATCTAATCAAATCATAATTAAAACTCGAATTAATTATGAGTGATCTACTCAAATCTGAATTAATTATGAGTGATCTAATCAAATCATAATTAAAACTCTGAATTAATTATGAGTGATATAATCAAATCATAAAAAAACTCTCAATTATGAGTGATCTAATCAAATCAAAATTAAAACTCTGAATTAATTATGATTGATCTAATCAAATCATAATTAAAACTCTGAATTAATAATGAGTGATCTAATCAAATCATAATTAAAACTCTGAATTAATTATGAGTGATATCATCAAATCATAATTAAAACTTTGAATTAATTAAGAGTGATCTAATCAAATCATAATTAAAACTCTAAATTAATCATGCAGTGATCAAATCAAAACATAATTAAAAACCGTGACACAACATGACTCATCTAACCTAAAATCCTCTCAAGTCAATGAGAGGACTTCTCTAAATAAGAAAAGAGAAATACATTAGGAGAAACCTCGTTTGACATACGAGGGGAGTGGGATGAGAAGAGAATGTACATCAAGAATATTTAAAGAGAGGCATGGCATGCAGGCCATATTTAAATTTACAACACTTGTAAAACTCTAGAGCCATGTTGTTCACCATACCCAAACAACATTTGAAAGGTAAATCACATCATATATATTAATTCATACAATTATGAAATGAAATATAATGATTAAATCATTGAGTTCAATATTACATTAATAATATCATGATTTAAATTCTCGCGCTATGAACAGGCAGCCACGGCGGTCCCCTTGGAACTTTTGAAAACATCATATTGTTTTAGAAAGATTGTTTTATAAAAAAAAAAAAAACTTCAAGCCCCAAGAGGTGTTGTTCGATCATGACCTACGCATGAACGAAAAGTTATCCTTAACGTGTTGATTTGAACGTCCGAACGTGGTCAAGTCGAACATGACCGTCGTTGAATCTGGACAGCTCAGAAAAACATAGTTTAAGGACAAACCTTAACGTCCCTTGCGAGTCCGATCGTGTTCGACGTCGGATCTGAACGCTTCAAATCCACGCGAATCAACCACATAGTGCGATCTGAACAATTCAGAGATAGCCGCAATATCCAACTAGCATTCCGTAGAAACCCTAACGTGAACTTATGTTTAAATGTATACGGGGTTCAATTAATCATATATCAATTTAAACACATACATAGATTCGGTTTCACCATATATGTCACATATATATAAACACACGAAAAACCTAATTTAAATGCACGGTTGACCTGGCTCTGATACCACTGTTGAGATCCATACACGCAAAGCGGAATTATAAAACTTTTACGAATCCCATCGGAGGATCTATCAACGGCGTTTAAATCAAGGTTCGTTAGAAAACCTGTACCTATGCGTGTGGTTGAGCGTTCGTTCAATTCGGTCGGTGCGCATCTTACGCCGTGCGTCTCCACCGTTGTACGTCTTGAATGTGGTGCCATCTCGTTCGATCAAACAGGAGCAGAAATATCCTCCCTCTACCGGTATCCACACGAACAGCACTGGAACACGGGCGGCAGCGTGCTAGCGCCTTCAAACCTTGCGTCTCTCTTTTTCTCTCTAGGGTTTCTTGCAGCTTCTCTAATTCATCCGTCTGTCTAATACGACTAGATCAATATCTATTTTATAGAGTTTCTAAAACCCTAATGAGTCGTATTAAAATATTCAAAATTAATCTAATTAATCTTGAATGCGAATCTGAATTAAATCAATACATTAATTAAAATCATTCAATAGATCTAATCAAATATATTTATTTAATTCGAATTATGAGCCTACAGATTTAATTGATCTTTATGAAACAAATCTGAGATATGATATCTTTCTATTTAATTAAATCTGAGATACCATATCTCAATTCAATTAAATCTGAGATACAATACCTCAATTTATTATAGTTATTTAATTTATCAAATAAATTAAATACTATTCATAATAATATTATTATCTATAAATAATATCATTATTATTTTCAAATTTATATTATATGACATATATATATATATATATATATATATATATCAACCCTAGATTAAACGTATTCATTAAATCTTAGACATTTCTAAGATTCAATGAATCTGGACGCTATTACTCGTGTTGGGCTATTCTTGTGTGTGACCTTGCAGGCCCACATGAGATTGGCAGCGGGCCAATACTGTACCAGCCCACAAGTCGCAAGCGGGCTCTAGCAAAACATTGTGACTACCCAATTCATATGGGGATCGATGATACGATGCTACCTATGATACAACCATGTCACGTCCCTTTTGTCACGTGATAATTGGTCAAAGATGAGGCATGGATAATGTCAACTTCTTGTTCTTGACCATTATTTTCTTGATTTTCGAGTATTCTAATAATGGAAACTCCTTTCCTTCGTAGTATGACCATACATTTCTCGGACTCACTCATCGAGACCCAATATTATCTCTCTACAAATGGGAGGGACAAATTCCATCTTAACCATTCACATTCCTCTCGCATGAAAACCACTGATCCCGATCATAGCCTTTATCATCACCCAGTCAAAGGTGACTTTTGACTAAGTCAAAGATCAATGACTCATCATGTAGGAATCCTTGATGATCTCAGGTCAAAGGGCGTTGTGACGTGGATATACATGAGATAAGGTTATGACTAAATCCATGTAGCTCTCTCATATTGGGTCAGTCCAGCACCTTGTACTCTTACAAGTGCCTATAACTTTGATTCGTATCTCCATAACTTGTCAAAGTCATACTGGTCTTATTTCATCCTCGCTCCCACGTAGATGACCGACCAGGGACATTTAGGATAATCTATAAGATATATCCAAGGATTCAGTTATCACTATAAATATGCGAATGAAATGATAACTAAATGGAGAACAATGACTTGCTCCTAGGGCATAATTTCCAACACTACCAACACAACATATTTGGTCAACTAATGGTCAAAGTTGACATAAATAACAGCCATGGTGAAATTGTTATGATTTGGGAACTTCTAGGGTGACATTACTCCTAAAAACACTTCTAGGACAACATTGCTTTTTTTTTTTGTTTGACAACTTTTGGGGAAAAATATAACCTTAACCCTTCGTATTTTACAAAGGTCAAATGATACTATTTTTGGGTGATCCTTTTTTACATTGGAAAGTAGACATCCAAAGATTTCTAAAGTGTCCTAATTTATAATTTTCAAATATGTGTGAAATTAAATACAAATTTTTGAAGTTGGCCCTCTCTTTGTGTCATTGGCCCTAGCGAACATCACAAAATTTGTATATCATACACGATTTTGAGTTGAAAAACATAATTTTTGAAGAGGGGCATGTGGTGGGTGATCTTGGCTTTGCTAAGGCTTTATATTTTTGACCATTAGAGTATGTTTGAGCCTGCAAACTCTAGAGTAAGGACCCGTTTGGTACAGGGAAGATTTAAAGAGCGAAAGGAACTTAAATGAGGGAAAGGGATGGAAAGGAAGATTGAGAGGGAACTTAAAAAAATGAGATGTTTGGGAAACATGAAAAAAGGAAGGAAGATGATAATTTAAAAAATATAAATAGAAATAGAAAATATGAATTGCCTAAAATACCCCTTAACCTAAAAAATATATTTCTCTCCCCTTCATCCCTCATCACACTCTCACGGTCGACATCACCAGGAAACCAAAAAAATCAGTCCTTCATCCTTCCTTGCCCTCTCATCTCTACCCTCTCCGTGACATCACTGCCTCTCCTTCACATTGTCGGATCCGATTCTTCATCAACCATCACTGGTGCCGATCCTTCATCAACCATCGCAGGCGTTGCTCCTTCATGAACCATCACCACCCACCATCAAAACTCGGGACGAGAGATGGAATGAGGAAAAGAGAGAGAAAGAGAGGAGGAGGGTCGACGCAGGGGCTTTTTTGTCTCATAGAATGACTTCTCGGGAAGATGTTCAGATCCCACCGAAAATGGAGGGAATCACCTTCCCATGAATGAGGGAAGATGAACCGTTGCCGGAACTTGCTTTCCCGAAAGATGGAGCTTCCAAACGGTTATCTACGAAGGAAGATGGTGAATCTTCCCTTCCCTTCCTGAATCTTCCGCGTAACAAACGGGTCCTAAGTGTTTCTAAATCGTTTTGACTCATTTATGCTTAGATTTTTTTTTTTCTTTTCTGATTTAAAGTGATTTATATGGATTTTAGAATAGGAGATTGTTTGACCAAACATTTTGGGTTTGAATGAGTTATATGGACCAAATAAGATGTTTAATCAGTCTAGTTTTGTTGTTGTTGAGGTAATTTGTGATTTGGAGTTAGGTTTTTATTTATTTATTTATTTTTTAAGTGACTGATATTGTAAGAAATTGATAATATAATTGTTTGAAGTGTTGTTAAATAATTGAGTTATGTTTATATGAGTTAGGTTAAGGGTTTAATTAGTTTAAATAGTTGATTTCACTTGATTTTCATTAACGGGTATGTTGTATGAGGAAACTTGATATCAATATGTGTTGTTGAAGTTGATCGAGGATTCAATTGGATTATTTGAGTTTAGAAAATATTGATTATATATTGGGTTGAAGGATTTGGACTTTTGTAATTGATTGACGTTGTGAGGTGGAGAACTTAGGGAGTTGAACACTACTAAAAAAAAAAAGAAGGATTTTACTTCCCCATAAAATGTCCATTTTTCAATAAGGGAATTAAAAAATAAAGATAGTGGCATTTTTATAATTTTGTGGAGAAATTTAAGATATTGAGCATCCATTTAATAAAAACATACTTTTGGCATCTTAATTGGAAAAGGGACACCAAAAGAATGGGATTTTGGTGTCCCAATTTTAAAAAAGATGCCAAAAGTCTACTTTTGGCGTCCCAATTTAGAAAAAGGACGTCAAAAGTGGGGACTTGTAGTGTCCTAACTCTAACTTTTCGCATCCCTTTTAGAATTGGTACACCAAAAGTGGTAAAAAGTCCATTTTAGGCATCCTAATTATAAATTTGGATGCCTAAAGTGTCACAAATATCTTCCCCTCATTTTTGTTTGCTTGTTTCTTCACATGCTCTTGATCCCTCAATTTCATTTCCTTCTTGCTTCACCTGTGGCTTTCGATGATCTCACTCCCCTCTCTTAGCCCTTGATCTTGCCGAAGCTCGTCTTGCCTTCCTCGTCATGCTGGAGCCTGGCCTCTCTCCCTTGACGTTAGTCGTGCCTCTCAGAATACTCTACCCTGTCTTTACGGTGGAGGCTCTCAGGCCTTTTCCTCCAATAATTACAAGTCGCTTAACGATGACGGTTGTTAGGAACCCATCGTGGTGGAGGCCGATGAAGAGGTCGATCAGCACAGGTCGGGGCCTAATTCAGCAAGTCAAGAAGATTGACTACACTGAAGAAGCTAATTCGGCTCTACGGATTGAGAATTCGACGGATGATCCGTCGAATCTCTATCTTCCAAGATCTACTACCATATGCCGTCATTTGGACTCCATTCCTGGCACTGTGCTTTTCCTGCCTTTCTTTCTTCTCATCCTCCTTCCTCACTTATATATTTTTGTTCTTTACTTCAATTTCATCGATTTTTCTCTTTCTCTTTCTGTTTTTGCCATTTAATTTGTCGTAGATTTTGTTTTGTTTTTTTGTTTTTGGTTTTGGTTAATTTTGAGTTGAGAATGAAGTTTGGGAAGTGACTGAAGAAGTAGATTATGGCATTGCTGCTGAGTGGTGGGACAAGTTCCTGTCGTACAAGGAGTTGACGAAACTAGTGCAGTTGATATTAGAGGCGTTGCCGTTGCCGGACAGAGTGAGGGAGTATGGGAAAGTGGAGGCGGATTTTGTGTATTTGTTGAACAATGAGATCGACAAGTTCAACAACTTCTTCATAGAGCAGTAGGAGGATTTTGTGATCTAGAATGAGGTATATACGTATTCCTCCTTTGGATTTGAATTTGATGCTAAAGAATAATTTAAGTGATGCCTTTTGTTTTGGTTTTTTTTTTAAAAAAAAATAAAAAGCCTTACAACGTGTCTTCTTTAACGGATGTTGTTCCCAGACTTTACCACATTGCTCACATAGGTGCCCTCTAAAAAGAGTTGTAGAAAGAGCCTAAAAAAGGACATTAAAAGTGTTAGTATTAAGGGGTCCAAGAGACAATATGCGAGGACAGATGAACACCTTTTCTACATTGTAGTATTTCATTATTAATAAATGAGCACATTTTATCTTTATCATATTTATGTCTTGCCTTTATTTTAAGGTAAATATGTGTTTATAGATAAAATCCCTATGAATAGAACATGTGTTAATCTCGAAGATCAATGATAGAGATCATGATCATGAGGACTAAAGAACACTGTGTTAGTTCTCTATGTGTTTTGATGATAACTGACAATTGTAAACGCAATATGAAGTTTGTCTTTGGTAAGTTGAAAAACTTATTGTCAAAGGCAAACTCGAGTTTTGGTTTTGAGTTTTAACCTTACTGAGAGTAGCTCAATTTTAATGAACTAAGCAAAACCGCCAGTTTCCAGAGAAAACTCTAGTTTTCATCACTCAGAGACTCCTCGATATTTTTTGGAAAAGACAAAACTCCAGTTTTCATTTGGAAACTCAAGTTTTGGTCATACAAAGAGTCTCCAACATTGAGCTTATGAAAACTGCAGGTTTGATATGGAAACTCCAGTTTTCAGTTTGCCATGAATTTTCCTAAGTTTTGTGAAAACTCGAGTTTTGGTTTGGAAACTCGAGTTTCGACCTGACAGAGAGCATTCAAGTTTTACTTAGTTTTCAAAATCGCCAGTTTTCATGGAAAACTCCAGTTTTGACTTGACATTATTTTCTCAAAGTTTTCATACATAAATGGAAACTCGAGTTTTGTTTTGGAAACTTGGAGTTTTGACCAAGCCGAGGTCTTTTTCAATGTTTTGAAACCTCCAGTTTTTTGGATGAAAACTCCAGTTTTGATGTTTTGAACTAAATTTCATATTTCATGTTAAAATTCCAAAACTCCAGTTTGGAATGGAAACTCGAGTTTTGAGTTCTATTCAAAACTATGGTCCAGAGCTCAAATTGTGACGTTCCTCTCTGGAAGAAGGAAACTCGAGTTTAGTTTTGAAAACTCGAGTTTTGATATTAATGCACAGTGACGAACTCCAGTTTTGATGAACAAACTCGAGTTTGTGTCGCAGAGTTTGAAATTCAATTCGACGAATTTGTGAAATCTTCTTTTTTGATCTTAATACTTCCTATCATCATTCATTAATATTCCTAGCCATTTTTAACCACTTTGTTAGTGAGTTTCGAGATGATTTAAAGGATATTAAATGAAGATTTGAACTAAAGCAAAAAGTGATGTCAGCACATTAAATGTAAAGTCCAGAAAACTTGCATCCTTTTGGACAATCATTCTACACACGTTGCAAAGGGATTAATGTTTCCTTTCCTCATCCAGTAGCTGCTCTTCCAATGGATTAAAAGTCAAGAAGTCAAGCATAAACATATGTGCAACTGGATTAAGCAAAGTGTAGTGAGAAAAGAAGACCTAAGTTCACCCTAATCCTTGCTGAATGTCTCCAACGGTTACATTAGGGATTTCAACAGTCATTTAATGCTCTCTTGATATAAATAGAGTTGCATTCAAGTCTTCTCAACAACTAATCTGCTGAAAACGAATTACATTCAAGTTTACCAACTACTCCTTCGTTTTCACTTGTAAAGTATCTTTTGATACATTGATCTTCACTGTTTATTTCTATCTACTCTTTGAGAGAGTTCGTTGATTGTAAATCCGTTATTGTGAGTATCTCAGTCTTGGGACTTGGAGATTGGGTTATTGATTGCAACTTGTAAGGGGGAGTAAGTTCTAGTGAGAGAATTACTTTTGAGTTACAGAGTGTATAATCAATTGAGATAGTGAAAATCCCAGAGTGTCTGGGGACTGGACGTCGATCAAAGGTTGGACCGAACCACTATAAATCCTTGTGTCTTTCTCTTCTTCCCTATACTCTGATTAGCTCTGTTTTAGAATTCGAAAACAGAGCACTTCGAAAAGTTTTTAAAATCCCCAATTCACCCCCTCTTGGTGATTAAGCTCCACTTTCACACTGCATATCTATTGTCTAAAACTTGTTTCTTGTCTTGAATCACTAAGAAATGACATTGATGATCTCAATAAGACTAGAACTGTAGATGACAAAATATCATCAAGAGGGGGGTGAATTGGGGATTTTAAAACTTTTTCGTGTACTCAGAATATTCCAAAAAACAGAGGCAAACAGAGAGAGATAGTAGAAGAAGATTAACACAAGGATTTATACTGGTTCGTCCTTAACTCTTGACCTACGTCCAGTCCCTAGACACTCTGGGATTTTCACTATCACTTTAATCATATACACACTTTGTACTCGAAAGTTATCCTCTCACTAGGATACACTCCCCTACAAGTTGTAAACCGATAACCCAATCTCAAAGTCCCATGACTTGAGATTCTTACGAAGGTTTAATAATTAGAAATGAAACTCTCTAAAAGAGTAGATTGATAAACTTGAAAAATATTTATATCAAGCAAATACTACACTTGCAAGTGGAACAAGAATGCAAGTTGATCTTTTTGCGTTTTTGACTCTCTTGGTTTTTGAGAATTGAATGCTTTAGCTTATATATGAAGGAAGTAATTAATGACCATTGGAGATCTTGATATAACCGTTGGAGACATTAAAAGAACTGTTAGGTTGAAATCAGGTCTATTCTCACTCATGCATTGATTCAACCAATGAGCCCAACCATTCTTGTTGACATTCCTTGAGATATATCCACTGGATCATCTGGCATCCATATGAGGAAAGAAAACATTAAAACCTATGGAATGTGTAGAGAATGATTTGCCAAAATGATGCTTTGTTTTTCTAGGCCAACATTTAATGTTCTGACATCATCTTTTACTTTTTGCTTAATCTTCTATTTGACACTTGTTTGATCATCTGAAACTCACTAATAAATTGATTAAACATATTTAGGAATAGTAATGAGTAATGATGTAGAGTATATTGTTGGTTCTTAGATTTTTGATGATGACAAGACTTATTTAATTAAAGCTTTTTATTGAAAAGAAATTGTGTTTTTGAATCACTTATGTTGGTAACTTAATTACTCGAGTATGTCCTTTTGATTACTCAAGTAATGTGATTCATCGCTCATTTTTTTAAAGAAAGATTCGATATTACTCTCGGGTGTTACTCAAGTAATGAGTATTTGCTCCAAAAGTAATTTAGCTTACTCGATGTTACTTTCAGGTGTTACTCGAGTAACGACTATTTGCTCCGCAAGTAAGTTGGCTACTTTTAGACATTACCCAAGTAATGAGTATTTGCTCCACAAGTAACTTGGTTACTTTCAGGCGTTACTCAAGTAATGCATATTTACTCTGCAAGCAATTTTAGAAACAGTCGCTCTTTTTCAAAGCTATTCGATATTACTTTCGAAAATTACTCGTAATATATCGGCTTCGCAAGTAATTTCGCTTTACACTTCGAGACTTCTACTTCTTGATTATCTTCGATATTACTCAAGTAACATGAGATGTTACTCAAGTAATTTCGAATCAGTCATTCTTTTTCAAGGAAACATCCGATATTACTTTCATCCTTTACTCAAGTAATATTTTCCTACTCCGAAAGTAATTTCGCAAACTCTCAAGAACTTCTATTTCTTTGAATACCTTCAATATTACTCAAGTAACAATTCTTGTTACTCAAGTAATATCTTTCCAAAGTGAGTTTTTATTTTGAAAACATTCGAAATTACTTTTGAACCTTACTCAAGTAACATATATACTCTTCGCAAGTAATGACGCTACACTCTACAGACGCATCTATTTCCAAAACTTGAGATATTACTCAAGTAACATAATAATGTTACTTAAGTAATATCGCTCCAGACTGCATTATTTTAAGTCGATATGAATATTACTCAAGTAACACATTTGTGTTACTCAAGTAAGATTCTTCAGAATCCCAGAACACTTCGGTAAATCATTAATCTCTACTCTAATCATTATGGGTCATTTTCTAACTACTCTTAATCATTCTCAAACTTATCTCAATTACTTCTAATCATCTTTTTGCGTGAATTTCAGTTGATTAATCTTGTTTAAATTGAGATCAGCCAAAAAGTGATCCTACATGTCAGAAGCATTAAATGCATCTAAAAAACAGAGCCAACAATCGGAACTAAACCTCATAGAAAATGAAATTATTCCTTCGAGGCATACTTATTCTGGCTATTATTATGAGTTACCTTCTACACAAGTACAATCGATGGCGAACACATTTAAAGAAGTAATGGTTGATTAAACTCAACGAAATTCATCTGTGCCTAGCAGAATTACGAAGAGAGACAACAACTAGATTCAAGGCTTCACAACGGTATTAATTGAAGATCACTATAAATGCTCACTACATTTAATTCCGTCAACTACCGAAACTCTGTGCAATCAATTCGACTCAACTACATTTTACTGTTTCATTAAAGTCTCTTAAATATCTTCAGATATTTTCATTGTTCTTCAGTGTTTATCATTTATCTACTCAGTGAGGAGTTTAAACACTTATTTGATTACTTGTTAAATCTTAAGGTTGTGAAACCTTAAGTGGGGGGTGTATGATTACAACTTGTAAGGGGGAGTAAGTCCTAGTGTGATAGGATCATCTCGAGTACTGAGTGTGTAATTATAACCATTTGTGGATTAGTGAAATACCCAAAGTGTCTGGGGACTAGACGTAGGTCGAGGAGTTAGACCGAACCAGTATAAATTGTCTGTGTCGTTTTCTCTCTGTCTTTGTCTCTGTTCTTCGTGTTCGTATTTATTATCCGAAAAAGAATTTCGAAATACCATATTCTCCCCCTCTAGGTGATATTCTGTCTTCATTTGGTATCAGAGCCTAGTTTCTCTATTAAGCTTAACATCCCAAGATAGATCATGGAAGGAATATTGCCTGATGGTGCCTCTATCAACCGACCAACTGGCTTCAATGGAGAACACTATTCATTTTGGAGAGCCAAATTCAAAATCTTTGTTATAGCTACTGAATTTGGTTTGTGGAATGTGTTCAAAAGAGGAAACTACAACCCATCTTCCATTGAAGATGGAGTTCAAATTGATAAGCTTGAAGAGGAATACGATGAGAATGATAGAAGACTCATCACTCTCAATGCAAAGCTATTTTGATGCTTCAAAGTACACTTAGTCAACAAGAATAGTTTTGAATCTGCAACTTGTTTGTGTCAAACCAGTATAAATTGTCTATGTCGTTTTCTCTCTGTCTCTGTGTCTATTCTTGGTGTTCGTATTTATTATTTGAAAAAGAATTTCAAAATCCCTTATTCACCACCTCTAGGTGATATTCTATCTTCATATATAGATCATTGTTGGGCGATTTCCTTGATGGCAAGTGAACCAGTCGAACAAGTAATAAAGTGTAAGTAGAGTATCGTCCCACAGAGACTGAGATACCAAGAAGTGACGCTCGATTTCTATGATAGTTGCGCAAACAGAAAGTAAATATGATTGGTTTGAGAGGTTTTTGTATTTATTGCTAATAACAGAAATAAACAGAATATCGTAGTTTTAAGAAGATATCAGTAGAAGTTAGCTGAACTCGGAATCACCCTTAAGTGCATCAATCCCCCAGTTGCTCTACCCATTGCTATAGCATCCATGCGCACACGTCGCAATGCTACAAAGATAGCTGCTAACTACAATGCTATTCGGTTAACCCACCACTATAATCTATCGAACCTTCTGCATCCGATACATATGATACTAACTATACTCCTTCCATATTCCTATGACAACTTTCTAGTTAGATCTGCATTACACACAGGGTGTCATGGTTATGAGAGGTAGACCCATTCCTGAAGCCTACAATAATAGTTCAAGCCTTGCACCGGCTGCTTAGCAAACACTGTTTCTCAGAAGTCTAACCTCAACTCCTTGCCAGTAAGCCGAGGCCACAAATCTAGCCCTTAGCTTCTGCTAATCGACTAGTAATGAATTCACTGATAAGCAAACTGAATCTATTAAATTAAGAAATTGCAACTGGGTTCATATAACACTTAAGGATTCATCCTCGTTCAGCCATAGGAAAATCAGTTCATGACTGACGAGGAAAACACAAAACAGATAGTAACAGAATGACCCATGATCTAAATACTAAAATAAAAGGAGAAAACAGAAAGCTTGACAAAGTTCTGACGGCGTGGAAGAAGCCCTGTCACATCACCACTCCACGTCTTCTTCTCTCCGTCATACTGAAAGGAATGATGCTGGGTTATCCTGGAATTCTCATCCCTTGTGGAATCTCTCACTCTTCTTTTGAGTCTGCTGAATGTGAAATCTCGTTTTAGGCTCTGTGCGACTCTCTTTTTAGGGTTGTCTTGCTGTTTTCTTTTATAATCAGCCTTTCTTGTGGCGCAAGTTCCAGCTGAAAGTGGAGCTAAATCACCAAGAGGGGGTGAATTGGGGATTTTAAAAAATTTAAAACTTTGCTCTATTTAGGGCAGCGAAAACAGAGGTAAACAGAGTAGAAAGGAGAACTGACAAGACACACAAATTTATCTTGGTTCGGTCTAACCTCTTGACCTACGTCCGGTCCCGGACTCTCGGGATTTCCACTATCTCAAATGATTACACACTCCGTACTCAAGAGTAATTCTCTCTCTAGAACTTACTCCCCCGTACAAGTTGTAATCAATGAACCCAATCACCAAGTCCCCAGACTTGTGATTCTTTACAGTAAATGATTTACAGATAGCAACTCTTTCTAAGAGTGAATAATGATAAACACTGAAGCTTTTAGTATCACAAGATACAATACAAGTGAAAACAGAAAGGTAGTTGAGAAACTTGAATGCAATTCGTTTTCAGCAGGTGTGTTGGTTGAGAAGACATGAATGCTGCTCTATTTATACTAAGAAAGCATTAAATGACCGTTGTAATCTTCAATATTATCGTTGCCTTCATTAGATAAAGTTCTGGGTAAGTTTAGGTCTTCTTCTCTCACTAATCTTCACTTAATCCAGCTGGGCAGAAGTTCAGAGTTGACTTCCTGCGAATTTATCCGTTGGAGTAGCAGCTGCTGGATGTGGAAATCATTCTTTAATTCTTTGTAAGCGTGTGCAGGCGGATTACCCAAAAGTATGCAACTTTCTGGGTTTAGCATTTAATGTGCTGACATCACTTTTTGCTTTTTCTTTAAACCTTCAATAAACATTCTTTAAAGTATCGAAACTCACTAACAAAGTGGTTAAACATAGCTAGGAATGTATAAGAATGATTGTAGGTAGTATTGAAATCAAACACGAAGGTTTTACAAATTTGACAGATTTGAATTTCTGACTTCGCGATGGAAACTCGAGTTTGTTTATCTAAACTTGAGTTTTCAACTTGCACTTAAGGCAAGACTCGAGTTTCCTCCATCCGAGAGAGGAAAGTTGCGATTTGAGCTTTGGAGCATATTTTGTGAGAAACTCAAAACTCGAGTTTCCAAAACAAAACTCGAGTTTTGGACTTTTAATGAAAATAGTGAGTTTAAGTCCAAAACATCAAAACTGGAGTTTCCAAAACGTTGAAAATGTTCAAAGCTCTCGGGTTGGCCAAAACTCGAGTTTTCATTTAAGTATGAAAACATTGAGAGCTCTGAGTTAAATCAAAACTCGAGTTTCCAAAGGGAAACTTGAGTTTCCAAAACCTTGAAAAGATGCATTGCTCTGCTTGGCCAAAACTCGAGTTTTCACATAATTATGAAAACCTCGAGGAAGCTGTGCCAATTCAAAACTTGAGTTTTCTCACGAAGACTCGAGTTTTCAAAGATTGAGTAAAAACTTGAAAACTCTGTCAAATCAAAAACTCGAGTTTTGAAACCAAAACTCGAGTTTTCTCTTAACTTAGAGAAAACTTATAAAACTCGAGCAAAGAAAAATCCTAGAGTTTTAGTGCAAAACCGAGTTTGCATATGTTCAAAAATTCAAGACTCTCTGTCGGCCAAAACTCGAGTTTTCAAACCAAGACTCGACTTTTGTCCTTATTTGAAAATAATGTGAAATCTCGTGTAAGGCAAAACTCGAGTTTTCGATCAAAACTCGAGTTTGTCTTTAAGTGAAAAACTAAGTGCTCTCTGTAAGTCCCAAAACTTGAGTTTTCATTTGAAAACTCAAGTTTTGCTTTGATCACTAAAAATGAGCAACTTACGCAAGGCCAAAACTCGAGTTTTGAAACCAAAACTCGAGTTTTGTCTTGACAAGATAAGTTTTTCAACTTACCAAAGACAAAGCTGTAACTTGTGTTTACAATTGTCGGTTATCATCAAAACACATAGAGAACTAACACCAGAGAGCTGGGCTTTCCAAATCTGTCGAGGTCCATCGCATCTTCTGTCCTTTGTAGATTGATTCTGCTGATCCTGCGGGATTCTTCAGATCTTTCAGTTTTGATCCTTTGCATCTTCTATTTTATTACGTCAGCAATCTGCCTGCCGTTCTCGAACTTCTTTATTCTTGAAATTATCTAGATAAAAAGGTCAGCAAATATGCCGCATAGCATTGCGTCCTTTACTTTGCTATAGCTTTCGTGATGCCTTTTATTGCACTTCGAGTTGCTGTCAAAATGCTATAGCATAGTATCAGCTTTGCTATACGTTCTTTCTTAAAAACCATGTAAATTTCTCCTTTCTTAGCACATGTTTAGGATGTAAATGGTTTTTATCCTTCAGTTCCCTATATCATGAATATATGCCTTTTTGCTTGGATTGTTTGCAGTTATGCTTATATTTACTACACAATTCAGTCATGAAATATAGGGAAAACATGGCATAAATTGTGCTCATCAATCATACAAAAAGCTTTCACAAATTCAGACATGTTGATATCATAACAGAGACGCTTTACACTTGAGTTTGTTTATCAAAACTAAAGTGCATGACTCGAGTTTAACATTCTAGGCTCAAGTCTCATGATCATCTTCTTTGAAAAATAGATTTGAAATTTAATGACGATGTCTGTTTGATCCCTATGTTTTGGTATTTTGATGATAACAATTATAATGTAAAGATTCAAAGAAAAATGTTTTAAATCTATCCTAGCCTCAAGTCAAACTTATTTTACCTCAAGTTACATGTCTCAACAAATTCACTTCTTTCGATATGCCTCAAGGTTGATGGCTTTTTACTTGAAGTTAATTAGTTTGATCATAGTTAACTCGAGTTAAAATCGTTCTTGCCTCGAGTTAACTGGTTTGAAAAGTTTAAATATTTGTTTTGCGGTTAGCCTTACCTCAAGTCAAATATTTGTTGCCTCGAGTTACCTCTCTTAAGTTCAAATGTTTTTAAACTAGAAAAGCCTTAACTCAAGTAAGATTAATAATTGCCTTGAGTCACCTTAACTCCAGGCATTTATGTTTTCAACTCGTTAAACCCTTGGTGCTTTAACTTGCGTTCTTGACTTTCAGGAAAAATTGCCTCAAGTCATTTTAACTCTAGGCACTATTTCTTTGATATGTTTTAACTTGCGATAAAACCATGCATTGGCTCAAGTCATTTTAACTTGTGATAAAATCATGTTTTTGCCTTAAGTCATTTTTGAAAGTTAACTTTATTCTTTCTTTTCAACATATCAAGTTAACTTTCTTTGTATCTTTTGAAAATTGCCTCGAGTCATATTTATTTCTCGCCTCGAGTCGTTTAACTCAAGGCAACTTCATTTTAACTGGAAGTTAAACTTCTTTGATTTTAAAATCACCGTCTTCGTAAATCCAAAATAATTGATTGTGATTTCATTTCTTCATATCATCACCCATTATTATTCCTAGTTACTTTTAATCAATTTGCTAATGAGTTTCAGATGGTTATACGAAGGATTAACAACAATTTATCATAAAGCAAGTTATGTGTCAGAGAGTATTTAATGTACTTGCCTTCTCGAGACACAATCTTAGCAACCATACCTCTAAGCAATCGAAAGACATTCATACTATTCCAATCTCACAATAAATGCTATTTCACAATAGGCAAAACAAAAGGAATGAAAGAATGTTGTGACGGCACAACTTCACCTGGAACATTAATGGCGAATGTGATTATCAAAGCTTCATCTGTCTAACGGCTATTTTTGAAGAGTCACAGCGGATAATCGTCAAGCTTCACCAACGGTTATTAATGGCAATCTATAAATACCAGAAGCATTAAATTCACCCACCTACTGAAACTTTGCGCATTCAATTCCAAGTTATTGCAATATACTATTTCATTAGTTTCATTTAATATCTTCAAATATCATTGTACTTCAATGTTTATCATTCATCTACTTTGTGAGAGAGCTTAAACACTTATTTCCTTAAGTGATTATCTGTTTAATCTTAAGGCAGTGAGACCTTGAGTTTGGGTATACGATTACAACTTGTAAGGCGGAGTGAATCCTAGTGTGAAAGGATTAATTCGAGTACAGAGTGTGTAATTGTAACCATGTTTGTGAGTTAGTGAAAATCCCAGAGCGTCTAGGGACTGGACGTAGGTCAAGGAGTTAGACCGAACCAGTATAATCTCATTGTGTCATTTCTCTCTATCTATATCTCTATTTCATTACCTTTATCTTATTCGCAAAAGAATTTTTAGATCACCTATTCACCCCCTCTAGGTGATATCCCACTTTCATTTGGTATCAGAGCTAGTATTCTCAGTTGGGCTTAACATCCCGAGAAAGATCATGGAAGGAATATTGCCTGACGGTGCCTCCATCAATCGACCACCTGGTTTCAATGGCGAACATATTCATTTTGGAAAGCAAAATTCAAAGTGTTTGTGTTAGCTATAGAGTATGGTTGTTGGTCGATTTCCTTGATGGCAAGTGAACCAGTTGAACAAGTAATAAAGTGTAAGTAGAGTATCGTCCCACAGAGACTGAGATACCGAGAGGTGACGCGCTAATGTTGTGACAGTTGTGAACGCAGAAAGTAAATATAATCAGGTTGAGGGGTTTTGCAATTATGCTACTAGCAAACGTAAACAAAATAAATTTAAAAGAGAGAAGATATTAGTAAGAGGTTAATTTGGACTCGAATCATCCTTAAGTGCATCAATCCCCGGTTGCTCTACCCAATGCTATAGCATCTATCTTTACGCTGACTTCCGCAATTGCTACACCATAGCTACCAACTACAAAGCTATTTGGTTAACCAACCTCTATATCTACCGAAGCTTCCGCGTCCGATACATATGATACTAACTATACTCCTTTCATATTCCTATGGCAACTTTCTAGTCAGACTTGCTTTACACTCAGGGTGTTATGGTTATGAGAGGTAGACCCATTCCTGAAGTCTACAATAATAGGTCAAGCTGTGCACGAGCTGCCTAGCAAACACTGTTTCTCAGAGGTCTAACCCCAACTCCTTGCCAGTAAGCTGAGGCCACAAATCTAGCCCTTAACTTTCGTTAACCAATTAGTAATAAAAACACCGATACGCAAACCAAATTTATTGAATGAAGAACTTGCAACTGGGTTCATTCAACACTTAAAGACTCATCCTCGTCCAGCCATATAGAGTTTAGTTCATGACTGACGAGGGACACACAACACAGACACTAACAGAGTGACCCATGATCGAGAAAACAAAGCTAAGGAGAAAGGAAAACAGAAAGCTTGATGGAATTTCTGACGTCGTGGTCGAGGTCCTGTCACGTCACCACTCCACGTCTTCTTCATTCCGTCGTACTGCAGGGAAGGATGCTGCGTTATCCTGGAAGTCTCATGCTCTTGTGAAATCTCTCACTCTTCTCTTGAGTTTGCCGAAAGTTAGAATCTTATTCTAGGGCTCTCCGACTCCCTTAGGGTTGGTGCTGCTGTTTTCTTTTATAATCAGGCTTTTTCTTGCGGTGTAAGTTACAGTGAGCTGGGCCTTTCCTAATCCGTTGGGATCTATCATATCTTCTGATCCGAGTAGATTGCTTCTGTTGATTCTGTGGGATTCTTCAAATCTTTTAGTTTCGATCCTCCACATCTTCTATTCCGTCACGTCAGCAACCTATATGTTAATATCACCATTTATTTTATTCCTTAAATCATCTGGGTAAAAAGGTCAGCAAACATGTCGCATAGCATTGCGTCCTCTACTTTGCTATAGCATTCGGGATGTCTTGTATTGCACTTCGAATCGCTGTCAGAATGCTATAGCATCGTATCAGCCTTGCTATACGATTTCCTTTAAAAACAAAGTAAATTGTTCCATTCTTAGCACATGCAAATGATTCCTACTCTTTAGTCCCTATATCATGAATGTATGCCTTTTTTCTTAGATTATCTGCAGTTAAGCATGTATTTAACATTCAATTCAGTCAGTAAGTATAGGGAAAACATGGTACTATTTATGCTCATCAATGGTCTCTGGCAAGTGATAGAGAATGGAGATTACGTTCCCACGAGGATTGAAGGCGGAATCCACGTTCTAAAGACTGAAGATGAGTTTGATGAGAATGACAGAAGAAAAATTACTCTTAACAGTAAAGCTTTTTTGATGTTACATAGTGCTCTCAGTCAAAAGGAGTACTTTCGGATATGTAACTTGTCTAGTGCTAAAGATATGTGGAAGGCGTTGGAAATAGTGTTAGTTCTCTATTTTTTGATGTTTTGATGATAACAAATATAATGTAAATAAGTTAATAGATTCAAGGTTAAATCATGTTTTATATAGTTAACTTGAATCTATAATGTTTTTGGAAGTTTTGCATTGGTTGCCTCGAGCTAAAATGGTTTTGCCTTGGAGTTAATAAGATGAATTTATGCATGCCTCGAGTTAAATCCGTGAATTCCTCTAGTTAAACGATGGAAATGTTTTAAATAAATTTTGTTAACTCCAGTCAATTATTTATCTGCCTTGAGTTATTTATTTGATCTTAAAATTCTGAGCTCAACGTTTTTCACACTTGAATATCCAGTTAATGCCTCAAGTCAATAACTCAAGGCAATTAAATTTTTACCTCAAGTTAAAATATTCAAACTTGCATCTTTCAAAAGGTGTCGTTTTTGACTTGTGCATATCAAGTTAATGCCTCAAGTCATTGACTCTAGGAAAATACTTATTGACTCAAGTTAAGCTTTCAATTGGTCTATTTTCTTCAGAAAGTATCGTTTTTGACTTTTGGGGATCAAGTTGATGACTCTAGTCATCAACTCAAGGCAATAACTTTCTAACCTCTAGTCAAGAATCAAAATTGTCTATTTTTGAAAAGAATTACGTTTAACTTTTGTATATCAAGTTAATACCTCAAGTCATTTACTCAAGGAAATTAATTTTTTACCTCAAGGTGAGAGTCCAACTTGCATCTTTTCAAAGCCATCGATTTTAACTCTTGAATATCAAGTTAATGACTCTAGTCATTAACTCAAGGCATGACTTTCAGACTTCAAGTTAAAATATTAAACTTGTGCATTTCAAAAAGAATTGCTCTTGACTTTTGCTTATCAAGTCATTGCCTCTAGTCACCAACTCAAGGCAATTATTTTTACCTCTAGTCAAGTTGCAATTTTCTTTAACTTGTGTTTTTAACTTGTGGAAAACGAATTTTCCTCTAGTCAAAGTTTCAAGTTAACTTCTTCTAGACTTTAATTCTCTTATAAAATTAACTTGCATCGAGTCCTTTATTTTATTGCCTCAAGTAATTACCTCCAGGCATCAACTCTTCAACTAAGAGTTAATCTTCTCATTTTCAAAGTCACCGTCTCAGGAAAATCTAAATCAACTGATTATGATTTTATTTCTTCAAATCATTACTCATTAATATTCTTAAATGCTTTTAATCAGTTTGCTAATGAGTTTCAGATGTTCATAACTCGGATTAACATCAAATTATCATAAAGCAGTTTATGTGTCAGAGAAGCATTTAATGCAGTTCCCAAATCAAGTGATTTTCACGATAACCAATCCTCTAATCGTTTTAAAGTTTTTGTTGCTATTCCAATCTCCCAATAAATGCTATTTCACAACAGCAAAATGAAGGAATGAAAGAATGTCGTGACAGTACAAATCCACCTGGATCATTAACGGTGAAAGCAATTACGAAGCTTCATCTATCTAACAGCTATATTCAAGAATCACAACGGTTAATCTTCAAGCTTCACCAATGGTCATTAATTGCAACAACTAAAAATACTTGAAGCATTGAATTCGCCAACCACCAAAACTCTGCGCATTTAATTTGTCTCAACTACTACTTACTGTTTCATTAAGTTCTCTTAATATCTTCAGAATTTGATTGCACTTTAGTGTTCATTTATTATCTACTCGTGAGGAGTCATTAAACACTTATTTCATTTCGTTGTTAAATCTTAAGGTTGTGGAACCCTAAGTGTGGGTGTACGATTACAATCTGTAATGGAGAGTAAGTTCTAGTGAGAAGATCATCCGAGTACAGTGTGTAATTGCAATAATTTTGAAAGATAATGGAAATACCAGGCGTTCTGGGGACTGCACTAGGTCAAAGAATTAGACCGAACCAGGATAATTTCTTGTGTCTTTCTGTTCTTCTCTTAGTCTCTGTTTTCAAGTGTTCTGAGTGATCGGTGAAAGAATTTTATAATCACCTATTCACCCTCCCTTTAGGTGATATTCCATCTTCAAATAGCATATGAAGGAACTTCCGGCATCAAAGAGAATCATATCAACGCATTAACAATTGAGTACAATCTTCTTCGAATGAAGACTGAAGAGTCTATTGGAGAATTCCAACTGCGCTTTACCCATCTAATTAATCAACTTTCGGCTTTGGGTAAAACGTACAAGCAAGCCCTTCAAGTCAGAAAAATCCTCAATGTCATGACTAAAGACTGGAAGCCAAAGTAATAGCAATTGAAGAAGCCCGTGGTGAATCAATGCAATCAGTAGCTGCTCTATTCAGAAGCTTATTTGAATACGAAGGCAAACTAAAATTCAAAAAGGGCTTGGACGAAATCAACAATAATAGGAGCAAAGGCATTGCTCTAAATGCTGTGAAAGAAAAAGAGCCCAAGGATGAAGAAGAAGATGAAGAACTTGGCATGTTTGTTCGTAAATTCAAGAAGATCTATAAGAAAGATCAAGGCTTCAGAAATCGATTTCAGAAGGGAAGCTCAAGTAATAGACGAGATTTTAAGGATAAAGATCAGATCATATGTTACAAACGTGAGAAGCCATGACACATCAAGTCCGAGTGTCCTCAGCTGAAGGCAAAGAAAAAGATAAGAAGAAAAAATTCAATTACTTCAAGAAGAAGGCATACGTGTATGCCATATGGGGTGATAGTTTCTTGGATGAAGAAAGTGAGGTAAAAGAGGTTGCAAATGTGTGCCTAGTTGCTGAAGAGGAAGAACAACCAGAAAATGACGATAAGGTATATAATTCTGAACCTACTTATGATGAGTTACTTTCTGAATACAATGAGCTACATTTTGATTTGAAAAGATTGTGAAAGAACTCATTGCCTATAAAAGGAAAATCAAATTACTTCAAAGAAAGATTCTCCTCCATCTTGCGAAAACTCAATGTGCAAAAGGTGCCCGATCTTAAAAAGAAAAACTCCTATCTTAAAAAAACACTTGAGAAGTTCACTAAAGGAAGTGAAATGCTCAATGTGATCTTGAAAGCTCAAATATTTACAAATGATCGATCAGGCATAAGTTATAATCCCATTTTTGACAAAAAGAAAGGGAGAAAGAAAACTGGAGGAAAATCCTATTTGAACTACTTTCAAAAATCTGTTCACTCTTTAGATCCTTTTGCTTATTGCAATTACAAGCAACCGTATGGGTCATAATACTTCATCATGTTTTCATAAGAAAGAAAGAAAAGATAAAACTATTGGCAATGATCAGTGGGTACCTAAGGGAACCTATGTTTTCCCTGAGGCCCGAACTAACTCAAAAGGACCCAAGAAAAGATGAGTACCTAAGACTTGATCTTGTCTAAATTAAAGGTATGTCTGAGACCATCAAAGACGAATAAGTGGTACATTGATAGCGGATGCTCCAGACACATGACGGGGGATCAATCTAAGTTCGTGGCAATGAAAGCTTAGATGGTGGAAAAGTAACCTTCGGAGGAAACCAAACTGAAAAGATCACTGGGATTGGCGAAATTAGTGAAAAAGAAGGACCTTTGATCAAATATGTGTATTGTCTAGAAGGACTTTGTCATAACCTCCTGAGTGTGAGCCAAAGTGCTTACAAGAACAACTGGATCATCTTCGATTCAGAAGAATGCCTCATTGTCAATAAGAATGATCTTCCAATCGACAAAGGTAATCTTAAAAATTTGCTTAAGGCACCAAGAGAAGGTAATTGCTATACCTTAAATTTTCTTAAAGTCAATTCTGAAAATTGTTTTGTTAGCAACTTGGATGAAAGTTGGTTGTGGCATAAGCGTTTGGCTCATGTTAACATGTTCTAACTGTTGGAAATTATGCCCTAGGGCAAGTCATTGTTCTCCATTAAGTCATCACTTCATTCACATGTTTACAGTGATAACTGATCCCTGGATATATCTTATAGATGATATCCTAAATGTTCCTGATCGATCATCTACGTGGGAGCGAAGATGAGGTAAGATCAGTATGACTTTGATGACGTATGGAGATACGAATCAAAGTCATGGGCACTTGTAAGAGTACAAGGTGCTGGACCGACCCACTATGAGAAAGCTGCATGGATTAAGTCATAAGCTTATCTCATGTATAACCGCGTCACAACGCCCTATGACTGAGACCATCATGGATTCCTACATGATGAGTCACGACCTTTGACCTAGTCAAAAGTCACCTTTGACCTAGGGTGATGATAAAGGTGGGATCGAGATCGGTGGTTTTCATGCGGAGGAATGTGAATGGTCAAGATGGAATTTGTCCCTCACATTTGTAGAGAGATATCTTTGGGCCCCTCGATGAGTGAGTCTAAGAAATGTACGGCCGTACTGTGATTGAAAGGAGTTTCCATTTTCACTTATTAGACTACTCGAGAATCGAGAAAGTAGTGGTCAAGAAAAGGAAGTTGACATCATCCATGCCTCATACTTGACCAAATTATCGCGTGACAAAAAGGGACGTGACATGGTTGTACGATAGGTTGTATCGTGTCATCGATCCCCATGTGAATTGGGTAGTCGCAATGTCTTGCTAGAGGCGCTTGCGACTTGTGGGCGACAAAGTGTTGGCCCACTTTGCCAATCTCATATGGGCCTACTGTGGTCGCACACAAGAATAACTCAACACGAGCAAATGTGTCAGATTCATTGAATCTTAGATACGTCTAAGATTTAATGAATACGAATTTAATCTAGGATATATATATATATATATATGTATATGTATATATATATTAAATTCGAAATTAGTATATGTTAATATTATTAATAGAGATTATAATATTAATATATATAATATTTGTTTTGTATTTAATTTATTTGATAAATTAAATATCTAAAACAAATTGAGATATTGTATCTCATTTAATTTTCGAATAAAGATATCGTATATCTTTTAATATTAAATTGAGATATGTTATCTCAAATTTAAATTAAATAGATAGATATTATTTCTCGGATTTAATTTATAGAGATAAATTAAATCGAAGGCTTTTAATTTGGGTTGAATAAATGGATTTGATTAGATCTATTAGATGGACTTAATTAATACATTTATTTTAATCCAGATTCCAAATTCGAATTTCAAATCAGCTTTTAATGCGGATTAAATACGTTACATCAGATTTGATTGATGTAATTAATGTATTTTAATCCATATTTGAAATTTGAATTTCAAAATTAATGAGGATTAATTTTATATAATGCGCTGAACGGGTTTAGAAAACTCACGGGACATTTTGTCGAGCGCATTCAGAAAGCCGCGAGAAAAACCCTAGAGTGGAAAATTAAGAGAGACGCACAAGAGGCGCTAGCACGCTGCCGTAGCTGTGTTCGGGAGTTGTTCGTGTGGATACCGGTGGAGGAAGACGATCCTACAAGTCGTCTTCTGCTGATCGAGGAGGTAGCCCACCTGTTCAAGGAAGAATGAGCCGCGACGAATTCTCCAAAGGTAATTTCGGATTCCCTAGCCTATGTATAAACGCACCTGAGTAATCCTCGGGACGGGATTCGTAAGTTTTTTTTAATCCGCTGCGTTGTACGGATCCCAACAGTGGCATCAGAGCCAACTCAACGTGCGTTTAAATCAGGCTTCTTTCGTTTGATTATTATATATGGCTGATATATGAATGTCAAATCAAATCGATCTTTTGTTCTGTGTTTGCGTTAGGGTTTGAATGTTCAGATTCACGGCCACATCTGAATTGTTCAGATCGAACAACGGCCGGAATAAACAGTCACGTTCGCGCGCATCGAAGACGTTATGAATCGTTCAGAATTTTCGATCATGCTCGGACATGGTAACGCAGGGATCTTGGTCACGTTTCTGAAAAGTTTGGAAACACGATCATGTAGGGGTCAATCATGTTCGGAGACGTCATTTGTGTCTGGTCGCGTTGATCACGTTCTGAATGGTTCGAACGCTGATTACGCATGGGACATCAGTGACGATCGAACGTTCATGACGGCGTATGAAAGAATGACGTTCGAGATGTTAGGTGTTCATTCTTGAACTTTGTTTTTCTGGGCTGTCCAGATTTAACGATGGTCAAGTGAGACTTGATCACGTTCGGACGTTCTAATCAATGAGTTAAGATCGAATTTTTCCGTCCACGCGAAGGTCATGTTCAATAACGCCTTTTGGGGATAAAATTAATTTTTACGAAACAAATTTTCCAAAGAAATAGGACGTTTTGAAAAGCTCAGGGGGCGCTGCCCCCTGCACCCCGCAAGGGCGCTGCCCCTTGACCCCGCCCGCTAATCGGCTAGCGGGACCGCCTGATTGTTCGTAGCGCGATTAATTAAATCATGCAATATTATATATGTATTATATAATATAATATAAAATTAGAGAATTTTATCATGAATTAATGTGTATATTAATTTACCTTTCAAAGTGTTGTTTGGGTATGGTGAACAACATGGCTCTAGAGATTTTACAAGTGTTGTAATTTAAATATGGCACTGCGTGCCATGCCTCTCTCTCTCTAAATGATCTTGATGTACATTCTCTTCTCATCTCACTCCCCTCGAATGTTAAAAGAGGTTTCTCTATATGTATTTTCTTTTATTATTTAGAGAAGTCCCCTCATTGGCTTGAGTGGACTCTAAGTTAGATGAGCCATGTTGTGTCACGAGTTTTTCTTAATTATGTTTGATGTGATCATATCATAATTAAATTAGACATTATATGATATACAATGAGGATTGCATTCATATAGGTAAAATTTATAAGATTAATTAGTTAATATCAATAAATACCCTCTAAATACAATCTTAAGTCACAATGCCGTCAATAAATGAATACTTGTCAAAACCTAGATCACCCATTTGTATGTTCCACCAAAGTGGATGCATTTGAGTTATCTTGGTGAGGCAAGAGAGAGTAATGGTGATACTCTATATTCATTGTTGTCTTGACTTAATTGAGATTATCAAAACGGTTTTGGATCTCAAGACATTGGATGGGATTAAACATGCTAGGTCATATGATGATCAAATCCCATAAGGATCTAAGAGTTACATGTGATGTAATTGGCAAAGTAGTTGCCTACCTAAATAACTTGGTTTTAAGCGTCGCCAAAGCGGACTTAAGATCAAGCCAAATATGGATCTTGGCCCACTAATTAAAATGAGGGTTGTTAATTCAATCGGAGAATATTAACTAACTTTGCATATCTTTTAAATTGTAGAATCATGTCAAATAGTAACACTGTAACACCATCAATGCGATCGGTCCTTGAGAAAGACGAACTCGATGAGACAAAGTTTCTTGACATGTTTGGGGATTTAAGCGTTGATCCTAAACACGGAAGAAAGGAGTATCTCATCGATCAACCCATTCCTAATGAGCTGCATAGCTAATGATCCAAGAGATCAAACCGATGCTTACATGAAGCATCAAAATGACTCTATGGATACGGGATGCTCGATGCTCGCCACCATGATTCCAGATCTCGATGAAGATCTGGAACATATGGAGGACTCTGAGATGAATGATCATCCTTTGAAAATGTTCCAACAACAGGCAACGGAAGAGAGGTATGAGGCCATAAAGGCCTTATTCTCTTGCAAAATGGCTGAAGGTGAATCAGTTAATCCCCATTTGTTGAAAATGAAAGGCTACATTGATCACCTTGAGAGGCTTAGATTCCCCTGTTGGGATCCGTACAACGCAGCGGATTAAAATTTCTACGGATCCGTCCCGAGGATCACTCAGGTGCGTTTAAATCAAGGCTAGTGAATCCGGATATTACCTTTTAGAATTCGTCCGCGTCTCGTTCTTCCTTGAACAGGTGGGCTACCTCCTCGATCAGCAGAAGACGACTCTTAGAATCCTCTTCCTCTACTGGTATCCACACGAACAATCCTCGTTCACGGCTATGGCAGCGTGCTAGCGCCTCTTTTGCGTCTCTCTCTATTTTCACTCTAGGGTTTCTCGCGGCTTTTCAGAATACGCTCGACTGAAAGTCCCGTAGGTTTCTAAAACCTGTTCGGCGTATTTAATACAAAATTAATCGTATTAACTTTTTGAATTCAAACTTTAGATCTGGATTAAATATATATTAATTAAATCTATCCGATAGATCTAATATAATAATATTTATTTAATCGAATTAAAACCCAGATCGAAATTTCGAATTCGAATCTAGATTAAAAAATAGTTAATTAAATCTATCGATAGATTTAATCCAACCTATTTATTTAATCCAAATTTAAAAGCCTTCGATTTAATTTATCTCAATAAATTAAATCCGAGAAATGATATCTATCTATTTATTTAAATCGAGATACTAATATCTCAATTTAAATTAAATAGACAATAATATCTTTATTCGAAAATTAAATGAGATACAATATCTCTGTTTGTTTTAGATATTTAATTTATCAAATAAATTAAACATAAAACAAATAATATAATAATAATATTTTAATCTCAATTAAATAATATCATTATATTATTTTCGAATTTAAATATATATATATATATATATATATACCCTGCATTAAACTCGGTATTCATTAATCTCGATTAATCGAGATTCAATGAACCTGGACACTTTTACCCGTGTTGGATTATTCTTGTGTGCGACCTGCGAGCCCATGAGATTGGCGGTGGGCCAACACCGTGCCTGCCCCACAAATCGCAAGCGGCCTCTAGCAAGACATTGCGACTACCCAACTCACATGGGGATCGATGACACGATACACCTATCGTACAACCATGTCACGTCCCTTTTGTCACGCGATAACTTGGTCAAGGATGAGGCATGGATAATGTCAACTTCCTTTTCATGACCATTACTTTCTCGATTCTCGAGTAGTCTAATAAGTGAAATGGAAACTCCTTTCCATCACAAGACGGCCGTACATTTCTTAGACTCACTCATCGAGGGCCCAAATATTATCTCTCTACAAATGTGAGGGACAAATTCCATCTTGACCATTCACATCCCTCCGCATGAAAACCACCGATCCCGATCCTAGCCTTTATCATCACCCGGTCAAAGGTGACTTTTGACTAGGTCAGGTCGTGACTCATCATGTAGGAATCCATGATGATCTCAGTCATGGCGTCGTGACGCGGTTATACATGAGATAAGCTTATGACTAGATCCATGCGGCTTTCTCATAGTGGGTCGGTCCAAAGCACCTTCTACTCTTACAAGTGCCCATGACTTTGATTCGTATCTCCATACCTTATCAAAGTCATATCGGTCTTAACTCATCTTCGCTCCGCGTAGATGACCGACCGGACATTTAGGATAATCTATAAGATATATCCGGGGATATAGTTATCACCATAAACATGCGTATGAAGTGATAACTTAATGGACAACAATGACTTGCCCCTAGGGCATAATTTCCAACATCCCCATCTCCAAGGAGTTAGCTACAGATGTCATCTTGAGGTTACTCACAGGAAGTTATGAACATGTTGTCATGAATTACGTCATGAACAACATGAGGGAATCAATTTCTGAACTGCATGAGATGCTCAAAACTGCTGAGCAAAGTCTTGAGAAGAGGCTCGGTTCAGTTTTGTGCATTCGAAAGGAAGGGATATGAAACGGAAAGCCAAGAAGGCAAAACCTCCAAAGGATGGAGTCGCTTTCCGCAATGAAATCGGTCATTGGAAGAGGAACTGCAAGCTCTATCAAGAAGATGCGGAAAATAACAAGAAGGATAGCGGGGCTATCGCTTCAGTATCTATGTCATAGATATTCACTTTTCTAATTCCTCTACATGGGTATTAGATACTATATGTAGATCTCACATTTGTACAAATGTGCAGGGTCTTAAGGACAGTAGAAAATTGAAGAAGGGTAAAGTTGACCTACGAGCTAGAAATCGAGCAACAGTTGCTGATTTAGCCATAGGCACTTATGAAATAGTTCTGCCCAATGGGCTTTTGTTTAATTTTGAAACAATTTCTTTTATGTTCTTTCTTTGAGCAAAGTAACAATACTTTATTACGTTCTTATTTAGGAATCGTAAATGTTCAAGTTTTCCATAATGACAATTTTATGCTCATGGTGATTTGCATTCGGTCATTGTGTGCTTAATTAAGAACATCCTAATAATGAACGAATCTATGACATAACTACTAAAAGGTTCAAGTCAAATGATTTGAATCCAACCTACCTATGGCATTGTCGTCTAGGCCATATAAATGAGAAACACATTTCGAAACTCCATCGAGATGGATTTCGAATTCATTTGATTTTGAATCATTTGATACATGTGAGTCTTGTTTATTGGGAAATATGACAAAGGCGCCTCTTACTGGACATAGTGAGAGGGTCACCGATTTATTGGGCCTCATACATACGGATGTGTGTGCACCAATGAATACATTTGCCAGAGGAAGTCATTTGCACTTTATTACTTTTATAGACGATTTTAGTAGATATAGGTATATCTACCTAATCAAATATAAAATTGAATCTTTTGAAATGTTCAAAAATATTCCAAATGAAATGCAAAACCAACTTGGCAAAATAATTAAAGAACTTCGATCTGGTCGAGGTGGCGAATATTTGAGCCAAGAGTTATTTGACCATCTTAGGAGTTGTGGGATCTTCTCACAACTTACTCCTCCATAACACCTCAATGGAAAGGTGTTTCTGAACGGAGGAATCAAACTTTATTTGATATGGTTTGACCTATGATGAGTCAAACAGATCTTCCACCTTCCTTTTGGGGTCATGCCCTAGAAATAGCTGCGTTCACACTAAATCGTGTTCCGTCAAAGGCAGTTGAAAAGACACCATATGAGATATGAACTGGGATGGAACCCAGTTTGTCATTTCTTAAGATTTGGGGATATGAGGTTTGTGTTAATCGACAAGCCTCGATGAATAATCATCCAGATCCTCAAAATGCCCTTTTGTGGGGTATCCTAAGGAAACTATAGGATACTATGTCTACAATCTCACCGATCACAAAGTGTTTGTTATTCGGAATGGTATCTTTTAGGAAAAAGAGTTTATCTCTAAAAGAATCAATGGGAGTAAGGTGAACCTCGAAGAAGTTCGAGAGTCACAGGATAATGTAGAACCACAGATGGAAACCAGAGAAGACTCACAACAAGAAGTTGTTGAGCCTGCTCAAGTAACACAAGGCCCACGAAGGTCCGATAGATCACGGATACAGACCTCTCGAGATATAGATTTCGATTCTTGGAAGTCGTGATGTTTTGCTTATTGAACGAATGAGCCAACCACCTATCGAGAGGCCGTGGTGGGGCCGGACTCGAAAAATGGCTTGATGCCATGAAGTCCGAAATGCAATCCATGTACGACAATAAGGTTTGGACCTTAGTCGATCCACTGAAGGTTTAAAAACCATTGGGTGCAAGTGGGTTTTCAAAGAGAAAGCGACATGGATGGCAAAGTAAATGTCTTCAAGGCACCAGTTGGTTGCAAAAGGATTCACTCATGGTGTGGACTATGATGAAACCTTTTCCCTAGTTGCAATGGCCAGATCAATCAGAATCCTTCTTGCCATTGCATCATAATATGACTATGAGATATGGCAGATGGACGTCAAAATAGTCTTCCTTAACGGAAAGCTGCTTGAGGATGTGTACATGACACAACCTAAGGATTTTGTGCGTCCAGAGGACTCTGGTAAAGTATGTAAGCTTCAAAGATCCTTTTATGGATTGAAGAACGCATATCGGATTAGGAATCGTTGTTTTGATGAAGTAGTCAAAGAGTTTGAATTCATTCAAAACATCGATGAATCTTGTGTTTACAAGAAGGTTGGTGGGAGCACAGTTGTATTTCTAGTGCTTTACGTTGATAACATCCTATTCATTGGGAATCACATTCCTACCATGTAGAGAGTGTCAAGTCTTGGTTAGGAAAGTCTTTCTCAATGAAAGATTTAGGCAAAGCCACTTATATCCTAGGGATAAGGATCTATAGAGATAGATCCAAGAGGGCGATAGGCCTAAGTCGGAGCACATATATAGACAAGATACTGCATAGGTTCAGTATGCAGGAATCTAAAAGGGGTAACATACCCATGTCTCATGGCATCCATCTCAGTAAGGATCTGTGTCCTAGTACACAAGATCAAAGAGACCACATGAGTAAGATTCCATATGCCTCCGCCGTTGGGTCTATCATGTATGCCATGTTATGTACTCGACCAGATGTGTCATTTGCCTTGAATATGACCAGTGAGATATCAACAAGATCCGGTAAGGGTCATTTGGATGCTATCGAGAATATCCTTAAGTACTTGAGAAGGACTAAGGACTCATTCTTTGTATATGGTGGCTTGGAAGACGAGCTTTGTGTAAGCGGTTACACAAGATGCGAGTTTCCAAACTGACCAAGATGATCTAAGATCGCAATCGGGATATGTGTTTGGTTGAATGGTGGTACGGTAAGCTAGAAGAGCTCTAAGCGAGAGCTTGTATTTGATTTTACAATATAGAAGCTGAGTATAAGAGCAAAGATAGGATGCGGTAAGGAGGTCTTTTGGATTAGAAAGTTCATTAATGAACTTGAGGTGGTTCCTACCATCTCATATCCAATACAATTGTTCTGTTACAATAGCGGCGCTAATGCACAAACCAAGAAGCCTAGGTCACATCAAAGGACTAGGCATGTACTCAGGCGATTTCATCTTATCAGAGAAATCAATGCAAAGTACCAGGAGAAGACAATTTAGTTTATCCTCTTACTAAGCTGCTTGCACAAGCAAAACATGAGTGTCATGTTAGGGCAATGGGAATTAAAGTAATTAATGATTGCGCCTAGTGCAAGTGGGAGTCTGTTGGAAATTATGCCCTAGGTCAAGTCATTGTTCTCCATTAAGTTATCACTTCATTCACATGTTTACAGTGATAATCGATCCCCTGGATATATCTTATAGATGATATCCTAAATGTCCTGATCGGTCATCTACGCGGGAGCGAAGATGAGGTAAGATCGTATGACTTTGATGACGTATGGAGATACGAATCAAAGTCATGGGCACTTGTAAGAGTACAAGGTCTTTGGACCGACCCACTATGAGAAAGCCTGCATGGATTAAGTCATAAGCTTATCTCATGTATAACCAGTCACAACGCCCTATGACTGAGACCATCATGGATTCCTACATGATGAGTCATGACCTTTGACCTAGTCAAAAGTCACCTTTGACCGGGTGATGATAAAGGCGGGATCGAGATCGGTGGTTTTCATGCGGAGGAATGTGAATGGTCAAGATGGAATTTGTCCCTCACATTTTGTAGAGATAATTTGGGCCCCTCGATGAGTGAGTCTAAGAAATGTACGGCCGTCTTGTGATGGAAAGGAGTTTCCATTTTCACTTATTAGACTACTCGAGAATCGAGAAAGTAGTGGTCAAGAAAAGGAAGTTGACATTATCCATGCCTCATCCTTGACCAAATTATCGCGTGACAAAAGGGACGTGACATGGTTGTACGATAGGTTGTATCGTGTCATCGATCCCCATGTGAATTGGGTAGTCGCAATGTCTTGCTAGAGGCCGCTTGCGACTTGTGGGCTGACAAAGTGTTGGCCCACCGCCAATCTCATATGGGCTGTAGGTCGCACACAAGAATAACTCAACACGAGCAAATGTGTCAGATTCATTGAATCTTAGATACGTCTAAGATTTAATGAATACCGAATTTAATCTAGGATATATATATATATATATGTATATATGTATATGTATATATGTATATGTATATATATATTAAATTTGAAATTAATATATGTTAATATTATTAATAGAGATTATAATATTAATATATATAATATTTGTTTTGTATTTAATTTATTTGATAAATTAAATATCTAAAACAAATTGAGATATTGTATCTCATTTAATTTTCGAATAAAGATATCGTATATGTTTAATATTAAATTGAGATATGTTATCTCAAATTTAAATTAAATAGATAGATATTATTTCTCGATTTAATTTATAGAGATAAATTAAATCGAAGGCTTTTAATTTGGGTTGAATAAATGGATTTGATTAGATCTATTAGATGAACTTAATTAATACATTTATTTTAATCCGATTCCAAATTCGAATTTCAAATCAGCTTTTAATGCGGATTAAATACGTTACATCAGATTTGATTGATGTAATTAATGTATTTTAATCCATATTTGAAATTTGAATTTCAAAATTAATGAGGATTAATTTTATATAATGCTGAACGGGTTTAGAAAACTCACGGGACATTTTGTCGGCGCATTATAGAAAGCCGCGAGAAAAATCCTAGAGTGGAAAATTAAGAGAGACGCACAAAGAGGCGCTAGCACGCCGCCGTAGCCGTGTTCGGGAGTTGTTCGTGTGGATACCGGTGGAGGAAGATGATCCTACGAGTCGTCTTCGCTCGATCGAGGAGGTAGCCCACCTGTTCAAGGAAGAATGAACCGCGAACAAATTCTCCAAAGGTAATTTCGGATTCCCTAGACTATGTTTAAACGCACCTGAGTGATCCTCGGGACGGGATTCGTAAGTTTTTTTTAATCCGCTGCGTTGTATGGATCCCAACACTAACATGACAAGTTGTTAAGAAAATATTTAGTCCTTGGTTTACCTAAACTTTGTTTTAAAAATGACATGGTGTGTGATTCCTGTCAAAGAGGTAAACAAACTAAATCATCATTCAAAACTAAATTTGAAATCTCGACCAATCGACCACTCCAACTACTTCATATGGATTTCGTTGGACCGGCCAGAGTAAAGAGCCTTGATGACAATTTACATACTTTGGTCATTGTCGATAATTTTTCAAGATTTACTTGGACTATTTTCTTATCTTCTAAAGATGAAACATTTGATCTATTTGTCGTGTTTGCCAAGAAAGTGCAAAACGAGAAAGGTGTTTGCATTTCAGGCATTCGAACTGATCATGGAGGAGAATTCGAGAATCAAGCTTTCGGGGAGTTCTGCGATGCTCATGGTGTTAAGCATAACTTCTCAGCCTTGAGGACACCTCAAGAGAATGGTTTGGTTGACAAAAAGAACCAAGTCCTCACTGAAATGGCTCAAACAAAAATGAGAACAAGACTTCTCAAGTCTTCTGGGCGGATGCAATGAGCACGACGTGTTATGTTTCAAACCAAGCATATCTCTGAAAGAAGCTCAACAAAACTCCATATGAACTCTACAATGGAAGGAAGCCGAATCTATCTCATCTACTGCAAATGTTTCATTCACAACAATGGTAAGGACAACTTGGGAATTTTGTTCCCAAGTCCGAGGAAGGTATATTCCTTGGTTACTCTAATAGGATTAAAGCTTATAGAGTTTTTAATTTATGAACTCGTATTGTTGAAAAGTCAATTCATGTTGTGTTTTATGAGTTTGAGCGACAAATATCTTGATGAAGATGAACCTATTTTTCAAATTCAACCAATTTCTAAAACTCCATCTACTTCTGAAAATCCTAAAAAGGTTTTGGAAATTTGATAGAGATTTGCCGTAATCTCCCAAAATAACCAGATTAGAAAAGGATTTGCAGTATAATGTAACCTAAGTCGTTTCCCAACGAATTCGCAGTCGGTTCAATTCTCACAGCAATAAAACGATGATTGTGATAAATGGGGTTTTTTTTTGATTCGAATAATATTAAAGATGAAGTAACAGAGGCAAAACGAAATAACACGAATTGAACAAAAAAGAGGATTAAAGGATCAACCCACGATTTCGGATTCATCCACTACCCTTCCTTGAACGAAACAGATTTATAACCGAACTCGTAATCGACTCTAGACAAACCGAAAATCTCGCATTTGTCGAAATTCCCTCAACTGAACAATCGTTCAGAATTTGTTCGAATCGATTGGCGCACCTGCGTACGATCGCATTTAAATACTTTAACCTTGATCGAACTTCGTCCTTGGGAAATATCGATTTGGGTTTTTAATCAAAAACCCAATCCGAACCAAAAATCAAATCTGATTAAGGGATACGAAACGAGTTAGACGGTTACCGATTAAGGCGCGAATCCTGCGGATAGTGGATGGAACCCTCATCGTGGATCAATCTCAGAAATTTAGCCGAACATAATTAAGAAAGACGAAAAACGAGATGACGAACTCGAAGAACACGAAGAACATTGCGAGAGAATTTGAAAACTACTATTTTGATCTTGAATTCTCAAAACGTGAATGAATCAGATGTTTTTGGCTGCCACTAACTTAAACCTAAACCTAAAATGGAAATGGGTCAGCCCAAAAACGAAATTAAAATAAAATTTGGCTTTAGTTATAAAGTTCGAGCCCAAAATAAAATCCAAAAATACATATGATTCGGCTCCAAATTTGACCACCCTCTTGTCTGAATTTACTCTTCATGTCTTCATAATAATTGTAGCTCTCTGAATCATCTGAAATATGAGACAAAAATGAGGCAAATCCGATGTCTGGTTCAAGAGTTATGGTAAAAAACGGTGAAGCAATGTAAAATGGAATTTATTATTAAATAATGGCTAGAACATAATAAAAGGCCCAAAGCCCAAATAAGTATAAAAGCCATTATTTATTAGCTAAAGAGTCCTAAATTATAAATCAAGAGACAAAAAGTAGTGTATGAAATATTCAATTATCAAAATTGAGCCTGAAAACGTTTGTGGAAACACTGATCAATCTCAACCTCGTGTCAGGAGATACAATAAGAGTCATCCACTAGATCAAGTGATAGGTGACATAGATGAAGGTGTGAGAACCAGAAGAAGTACTTTAAATGAAGTAAATTTCTTTGCCTTTATCTCTAAGATTGACAAAGCCCTATAAGACAATGACTGGGTCTTAGCAATGCAAGAGGAATTAAATCAATTTGAAAGAAATCAAGTTTGGGACTTGGTACCTAGGCCTAAAGATGATCCGGTCATTGGCACTAAATAGGTATTCAAGAACAAACGTGATGAATCTGCAATCATAGTCAGAAACAAGGCTAAATTGGTTGCCAAAGGCTATAATCAAGAAGAAGGTATTGATTATGAGGAAACGTATGCTCCAGTGGCTAGATTGGAAGCTATACGAGTACTCTTAGCCTTTACGTGTATCAAAGGATTCAAACTTTATCAAATGGGTGTTAAGAGTGCTTTTCTTAATGGGTTCATCCAGGAAGAAGTGTATGTAGAACGACCTCCGGTTTTGAAAGTGAATCTCACCCTGACCATATTTTTCATTTGAAAAAGGCTCTATTTAGTAAATTTCTTCTTGATCAAGGATTTGTCAGAGGAAAATCATACACAACTCTTTTTTATCAAGTGTAATAAGAAAAATGATTTGATTTTGGTTCAAATATATGTAGACGATATTATTTTTGGATCTACTAATGAATCTCTGTGCAAGGATTTCTCAAAGATTATGCAGGGTGAATTTGAAATGTCTGTGATGGGCAAATTGAATTATTTCCTTGGTCTCCAAATTAAACAAAGAAAGGATGGGATATTCATCTCCTAAACCAAGTATCTGAGAGACTTGTTGAAAAAATATGGTCTTGACCAATGCAATGGAGCAGATACTCCGATGAGTTCAACCGTTCATTGGATGCTGATGAAAAAGGAAAAGACTTCAACATTACTAGATACTGAGGAATGATTGGCTCACTGCTATATCTGACAGCAAGTCGTCTAGACATTCAATTCAATGTAGGGATGTGTGAAAGATTCCAGTCAGCTCCTAAAGAATCACATATAGAACATGTGAAGAGGATCTTCCGTTATCTTGCTGATAATGAAGATCTTGGACTGTGGTTTCCCAAAGGTCAATCAGAATATTTGGTAGCATATTTGGACTTGGATCACGCTGGGTATAAGACAGATAGAAAGAGTACAAGTGGGCAATGTCAATTCCTTGTGGCTCACTTGTTTCCTGGTTCAATAAGAAGCAAACAATTGTTTCCTTGTAGTCTACCGAAGCTGAATATATTGCTGCTTTTAAGTTGCTATGCTTAAATTTTCGTGGCTTAAACAACAACTTCGTGACTTGGGGATCCATCTAAAGGAAATTCCAATCCTGTGTGACAACATTAACACAATAAGCTTGGCCATGAATCCGGTTCATCATACCAGAACCAAGCATATTGATGTGAGACATCATTTCATCAGAGATTATGTGCAAAGGAAAGATGTCAAGGTGTGTTCATCCCTACACATTTGCAGCTTACAGATATCTTCACCAAACCTATGGCCAAAGAACAATTCATATTTATTCGAATGGAATTAGGACTGGTAAATCCCAATGAACTATAAGTAATGTTAGTTTATTATTAATAATTTTGTTTTTGATGATAATGAAATACTAACTTAAGCATCGGAGTTTCTAGATTGTGTTTTTGCAGGACTCTATTAAGATGAAAGAAAACAGAGGATAATAGAGTGCAAATTGACTCCGATTCTGCTCATTGTGCCTCGAGTTGTATCAGCCAATATCGTGTAATCTGGACTAACTTCAAGTTACAAAGTTGTAACTTCAAGTTAAAGTGCGTCAAGGTAAAGGTAATATGACTTCAAGTTAATATGAACATTATACTGATATGTGTTAATTTATGCAGAAGGCTAGTTCACTGGAAGTCAAAAATGGTGCCTCAAGTTGCGTACCTCGAGTTTGTTGATTATGTGCCTCGAGTCATGGTAAGACAGAGAACAATTAGTTTTGACAACACGATCGCCTCGAGTTAATTAATTCCTTGCCTTGAGTTAAACTAAGGCAGAGAGCAACTAGTTTAAAGAACACTGCTGCCTCGAGTCACAACTTTATTTGCCTCAAGGCAAATTTGCTCAGCAAGCAAATTATATCGGCTATCCTATGCCGAGATGATACTTCGGCAAGCAAATTATATCAGCTATCCAATGCTGAGATTCTGAGATGGCACGTCAGATTTGCACATCGGAACCCCAGCTAATTATCCTAGCATACTTGATGTTGTTTCCGAGATGGCACATCAGATTTGCACATCGGCACCCCGACTAATGATCCCGGTATACTTGATGTTGATTCTGGGATGGCACGTAGGATTTACACTTGCCTCGTCCTACTTGATGTTGATGCCGACAACTCGGCTAATGATCCTGGCCAACTCGGGGAGGGAACAAAGGAGATTTTTGAGGCCGACGAGCACCTCAAGTCAACATCCCTCGCAACACCCAGGTAAGTATTTTTAACTTCCTCGAGTCATTCAATAAGGTGCCTCGAGTTAACTTTATTTAAATGCTTTATAATTGCGCTGGACTATTCAACTCCCTCGAGTTATCCTTTTCTTTTCTCTGCTTTGTCGAAACCCTAACTCAAGTGAAACTTCAAAATTCCTTCAGTTTTCTCCAAATTTCTTCAAAATGCCTTCAAAAAGGTCTTTGAAATCCCATGAATTATCGGATTATCAACCTAATCCATCCTTTTCTTCTCTCAAACCCTTTAATAGACCCAAAAGGGAGAAGAAACCTCGAAGAGATTTCAGCCTAAAGTCGCTGTAGATGAGGATGTATCTCAAAAATCCAAGTGAAAGTCTGTGGTAATCAAGGAACCTCCTGCGATTCTGCTTCAACCAAAGATCAACTTTGAAGCAACCAAGAGAAAGTAGAAAGATCAAATTGTTGTTTTTCCGAGCAAGCTCTTCAAGACTACATTGCCTACCTCTTCTTTTCGAGGAGAATCAACCTTAAGGTATCTGGTTCCGCATTTGTTCCGTGATCGCATCGATCCTATTTTGAAAGAATCCTCTAGATATCCTAGGCCTAAACAAGGATTTCTTACCAATCCTTTTTTTTTTCTGAAAATGATTTCAAATTGTTTGATCGTTATGCAAATCGTAAGTTTTGTCCTTCTATCTTTGTTAATTTTGAAAAACTCAAAGAGGACCGTAACTTAGACTTATCTCCTTGGTTTAAGCCCTTTGAGAACTTACTTGCAATTTCAACTCCTTATTCTCCCTATATTGTCAAGAATTTTTATTTCAATATGAAGATCACCAATCTTCTAAATTTTGATGGTAGTCTTCAAAAGGCTAGATTGACAACCTTTGTAAGAGGAAAAAGGATTATTGTCACTACGAGGTACATTAATACTTTTCATTGATCCTCCTCCTGTGCCTACTCTTAATTTTACAGATGAGCAAGTCTTTCAAATCCTTAGACCATGTGAACCATTAGGGCCCCTGAAGTTTGCTCCTGTTGACATACCACCTTTGCACCGAGCTATCTGGTATATTTATTCCGGAATCTTGTGCAAAAAGGCAACAATTTCACTCATTTTGCTCGGAGAGATTATGCTTTATTTGCCTCCATTTTGGTTAAAACTCCTCACAATATTGGTGAGTGGGTTTATTCAGAAATGCATAGGTTTAAATTTCATTCCTCGCCATCTGCTCCAATTCCTTTCCAAATCTGATTTCTCTTATGCTTTTTGAAGCGGGCATTTAGCATCTTGAACTTAATGAAAAACCTGTAAAGCCCCTCTTGTTTAGTCAATTTCATCTTAATCATATAATGATTACTTTTAAAGAAGGATCTGGTCAGTCTAGGGCAGCATCTAAATCTATAGCATCTCAATCTCATGCTACTACTAAGGCTCAATCAACTCCTGTTGTACTAGTGCTCAGTCTCAACCATCTCAGCCTCTACGATTCATGCTTCATTCTTCTATTCAAGCCATTATGGCGAAGAACACTCTTACTCTCAGTGCTTCGCCAACCCTAAAGCGGTAAACTTCATCAACAACTTCAACAAGGGCAGCAACACCAATAATCCGTACTCAAATACATACAACCCCAGATGGAGACAACATCCTAACTTCTCATGGAATTCGCAAGGTTCACAAGCAACAAGACAATCATCAGGCCCACAATACTCTAATCGAACATCAAACCCATCAGGGTTTACCCAGCAAGCAAAGCAGCAGGGTGGTGAATCAGACCCGCAGCACTCTATGTTTTCCCTTCTGAAGGACTATATGGTAAAGAACAATGCAATCATCCAAAATCAGCAAGTGACCTTGAGGAATCTTGAAACTCAAGTGGGACAACTAGCAACCACTCTCAACAACAGACCCTCAGGATTCATGCCCAGTGACACTGAAGTCCCCAGGATCTAGGGAAGAGAGGAAGTCAAAATGATAGAGCTCAGAAGTGGTAAAAGCCTAGAACCCATGAAAGCAACCAAGCAACCTATGGTTGTCACTGATCCAAGGCCAGAAAAAGTTAAGGAAGGGCAAGAAGGTACTGAACAAACTCTTGAAGATGAACAGAGGCAACCAAGACTGTCACAATCGGGATACAATCTAAGCATCGCAACATTGCCTCCACGTGCAGCATTGGATGATCACAACCAATACCCAACAAGGAATGCTGCCGCTTCATCATCAAAGCATAATCCTGATCTCGGACTTCCAGCAATGCCAAAGCCACCACTCCTTTCCCACAAAGGCTAACGAAGCAGGGACAGGAGAAACAATTCAAGCAGTTCCTTGATATGCTACGGCAATTGCACATCAATATTCCACTCGTGGAAGCATTGGAGCAAATGCCCAGCTACGTGAAGTTTATGAAGGAAATTCTGTCTAAGAAGAGGCAACTGGAAGAGTTCGAGACAGTAGCATTGACCCAGGATTGCAGTTCCATGTTAACCAATCTGCTACCTCTGAAATTGAAGGATCCTGGCAGTTTTACAATTCCGTGTGCAATCGGACCCAATTACTATGGTAAAGCTCTGTGCAACCTAGGTGCTAGCTTAAATCTCATGCCAATGTCGATCTTCAAGCAGTTGGCAGTAGGGGAAGTCAGGCCCACGACAGTCACATTGCAATTGGTCGATCGCTCAATAGTGCTACCTGAAGGCAAGATCGAAGATGTTCTGGTAAAAGTGGATAAGTTCATCTTCCCTATGGATTTCATCATCCTGGATTTTGAAGCAGATCACGATGTCCCAATTCTGTTGGGAAGACCTTTCATGGCAACTGGTCGTACACTGATTGATGTGGAAAAAGGAGAACTCACTATGCGTGTAAGAAATGATCAGGTCACTTTTTCAATACTTAAGACCGCGAGGTTCAAAGACCCAACAGAAAAGTACCTAACCACTCCAGATAACAGCAAGGGCACTAACGAAGCAGGGGACACCCCTGCCCTACCACAGTATTAAACTTGCCGTAGCAAAGTCAGGCTGAAGACTTTAAACCAAGCGCTACTGGGAGGCAGCCCAGCGTCATGCTTTAAATTACTGTTTGAGAATAGAGGTTATGCTATCAGAAAACCAAATCAACTAAGGACCAAGGCATTAGGATTGCTGTAGCAATTCATCTGCGCTAGTCGCACGCAAAGACGGGCTTATGGGTGGGCCACACAAGACTGTGCCCAGCAGATTTGAAAATTAAATCACAGTTAAAGTGGGAACCACCATCAGCCACACCAAGCGTCAGTCGCACGGTTCTCCCCTAAAATTTCGGACGGATTGCACGCAACCCACCCGAAGTATATGCCCATGATCACTCTTCCTGAGCCCTAGTTAAATTAGAACTCAACTTTCGACTGGTTCCCGCGTGCTCATTCACTTTGTACAAAGCTACAACACTTTCTCTTCCATCTACAACCCCAGAGTCTTCCAATGGCACGCACCAAGGGTTCCAGCCAAAAAGCACTTGCTGAACCTCCAGACACTATGCCATTCGCCACTCGGGAGGCCGAATCTCGCTTCAACTCCTTAAAGGCGGAAAAAACCCTAGCACCAGAGTGAGGATTCGAAGGAGATGCATTCGAGCGGGCGCTTACCCGTAATGCGTTACGGGGATCATACGCGCCGCCGATGGGAAAGATTCCGCTTCACCCCGCGAGGTGGTAACCCCCTTGTTTTTGAATTTGGTGCAAATTATCCAGGGGGTTGTCCTTATTTTATCACAGTCCGAGGGAAGAATGTACAATGCATCCCCAGTGCCATCTGCAAGGTTTACGACCTAGAGCCTACGGACGATGAGTACAACGAGCTTCTCCAGCAATCGGAAAACCCTGAGACCCTTGCTAATGTAGTCGGTCGGCTCTGTTTGCCAAACACTGAGTGGCAAATTTCCAAGGAAGGATCATACAACTTAAAGTGTAGTCACTTGACAGCTGAAGCACGTATCTGGTTCCACCTCCTCTGCCACAGACTAATGCCCACACTACACACCCAGACCATTTCGTGAGAGCGCGTGTTCCTTCTCTACTACATCTTGGAGGGCAAACACATTGATGTCGACACACTCATCTACCGAGAGCTATTCGAATCCCTGAAGACCACTACAGGAAACCTATGGTTCCCAGCACTTATTATCGGCTCTGTCGAAATGCAGGTGTAATCTTTGATGCCAGCGAAGAGAGAACAGGACTTCTGCAACCTCTTACCGTGGCAGCTGTGCAGCGCATTCTGCAAAAATGTCAGCCGCGGGTCAACAAGACCAACGTGACCGGTTCTGGCCGAACCCCCAACGGACACCACACCGATTTTTCGCAGCGGCGGCGTTTCACGCTTTGGTTGCCCAAGTTACCACCTTGCAGCGTTCAGTAAGCACCCTGCTCCTTCAGCAATAGATGTGGTGGCAATATGTAGCCGAAAGGGATAGCAGCCTGGCAGCAAATCTCATGGAAAATGCCCCAAAATACACTCCATTGCCGGCTTTCCCTGAGGCAACTTTTGATATGTACAATGGGCCATCACAACAGGAATGCACAAGCTCACGCAAGTGGCACCGGAGCAGAAGCCCCAGGAAGGCAAGCCCACCAGCACACACTCGATTGACACTAATGATGAAGAAGTGTCAAACTCTCAGGGACCTACTGCCGGACCTTCCACAGGAAAGGGTTAAGCTCAGATGAGTTGTACCTTTTCTGTTAACTTCTGGTACTAGACTCTTTCTCATTTATTTTGTTATTTATTTTTAGGTTTTTAATCCCAAAAAAAAAAAGGGTTGTTTCTTTTCCTCCCCCGCTATTATCTCGTCTATCTCCCGACTCACTCCGTCGTTGCAATGGGGGAATTGCATCGTTTAAGTGTGGGGGGGACTGATTGGGTACGTGATATAATCTGCTGCTATTTTCACCCTGCATTTATTTTTTGCACATACTGAATTTTTTTTTCCAAATTGCATGATAAAGCATGAATAGAATCTTGTAGCAATGGAATGAATGTCTGTATAACTGAACCCAGCACAATTGCCTAGGGGAACTGAACCTTTAGGCTTGGGAAATTGACGATGCTAACCAATCTGATACAAGGTAGAATGGCAATGAGGAAGTTCAAAGGGAAGAACCCGCAATGGAAGGATTGAATTGAGCCTAATTGTTTTATTCTGTGTGCATGTCTGCTAGCCTATGTTTGATCATTGATTTGTCTTAGTTCTTCAATAGACTATCTGGCATCTGAGTTTGAAGTTCATAGGGAAAAGGCATTCATGTCATACCCATTATCCCCATACATAACCCATTGATCATCATCTCCATACTATTACCCCCTTGAGCCACACAAGTATGCTATAGCAGAACATGTGAGATAAGAGAACTGAAGAAGACTATGAAAAATGCTACGGCAGAGTGCTCCTGAGAAAAGCTACAAAAAGAACTGAAGAGTTGTTGGTTTGAAAGAGAGAGAGAGAGAGAGAGAGAGAAAAGAAAAGAAAAAGAAAGAAGGAAGAACCCAAGAAAAGACTTGGAGTAAAGAACAGCATGAAGTACAAGGTTCAAGAAAAAGCACTCGGCTGAAGCCAAAAGAAATATCTCCCAGATTGCTATAGCATCCACCTTCTTTTCCCATCTCACAACACTAGGCCATGCTCGCATTACAACTGAAGAAGCCCTTTGGATGAACGAATACTCAGAATGCTAGGAAGTAGTCTTAGAACTTTGACAAAGCTATGGATCTACTGGGCCCATTTGACAAGAGAGAAACAAAAATCCCTGGGTGAGCGAGTGTAAACACTGAACTTGAGAGCCCCTGGAGACTTCTTCATCTAAACAATACACACTTTATGGGCGGTTGGCACTGGGCAGTGGGATTGCCGAATAGGGGATGGAAACTGAAAGCAGACGTGCAAGCAAAGTTATACGAACAAGAGTACTACATCTATGAGTCTTTGTTTGCTTCATCTTATTTTGCCCAGGATTGTCAAAAGCTAAGTGTGGGGGTATTTGATGAGCACGAATAGTACTAGGATTTCCCTGTATTTACTGACTAAATTGAATGTTAAAACAAGCTTAACTATAGATAATCTAAGCAAAAAGGCATACATTCATGATATAGGGACTGAAGAGTAGAAATCATTTGCATGTGCTAAGAATGGAACAATTTACTTTGTTTTGAAGGGAAATCGTATAGCAGAGCTGATACGATTCTATAGCATTCTGACAGCGATTCAAAGTGAAATACAAGGCATCCCGAATGCTATAGCAATGTAGAGGATGCAATGCTATGCGACATATTTTCTAACGTTTTACCCAGATGATTTCAGGAATAAAATAAAGGGCGATATTGACATATAGGTTGCTGACGTAACGGAATAGAAGATGCGGAGGATCGGAACTAAAAGATTGGAAGAATCTCGCAGAATCAACAGAAGCAATCTACTCGGATTAGAATATATGATAGATCCCGACGGTTTAGGAAAGGCCCAGCTCACTGTAACTTACGCCACAAGAAAAGCCTAATTATAAAAGGAAACAGCAGCGTCAACCCTAACAGAGTCGGAGAGCCCTAGAACCAGATTCTAACTTTCGGCAGACTCAAGAGAAGAGTGAGAGATTTCACAAGAGCACGAGATTTCCAGGACAACCCAAAGATCGTTCCCCGCAAAGACGACGGAACGAAGAAGACGTGGAGTGGTGACGTGACAAGACCTCGACCACGCTGTCGGAAATTCCATCAAGCTTTCTATTTTCCTTTCTTTTTAGCTTTGTTTTCTCAATCATGGGTCATTCTGTTAGTGTCTGTCTTGTGTGTCCCTCGTCAGTCATGAACTAAACTCTATATGGCTGGACGAGGATGAGTTTTTAAGTGTTGAATGAACCCAGTTGCAAGTTCTTAATTCAATAAATTTGGTTTGCGTATCGGCGTTTTAATTACTAGTCGGTTAATGGAAGTTAAGGGCTAGATTTGTGGCCTCAGCTTACTGGCAAGGAGTTGGGGTTAGACCTCTGAAAAACAGTGTTTGCTAGGCAGCCCGTGCACGGCTTGACCTATTATTTGTAGGCTTCATGAATGGGTCTACCTCTCATAACCATAACACCTTAAGTGTAAAGCAGGTCTGACTAGAAAGTTGCCATAGGAATATGGAAGGAGTATAGTTAGTATCATATGTATCGGACACGGAAGCTTCGGTAGATAATAGAGGTGGGTTAACCAAATAGCTTTGTAGTTGGTAGCTATGCTGTAGCAATTGCGGAAGCTGTACAGTATAGATGCTATAGCATTGGGTAGAGCAACTGGGGGATTGATGCACTTAAGGATGATTCTAAGTCTAGCCTAACCTCTTACTAATATCTTCTCTCTTTTAAAGTTATTTTGTTTACGTTTGCTAGTAGCATAATTGCAAAATCCCTCAACCTGATTATATTTACTTTCTGCTTTCACAATTGTCATAGCATTTGCGCGTCACTCCTCGGTATCTCAGTCTCTGTGGGACGATACTCTACTTACACTTTATTACTTGTTCGACTGGTTCACTTACCATCAAGGAAATCGACCAACACCTATCTGGTTTTCTTTTTTTACAAAAAACAAACAAACATTATCCTGTTTTAAAATTTTGGTGGCGGCTCCATATTTTTGAAAATTTTGAGCACTATAGGTATCATCCCATTCACCATGAAATAATATTTTTAAGAGTAAATACCCTTTCTGGTCCCTGACAAAAAACACGGATCCCATTTTGGTCTCTTACAAAGAAATCAACCCTTATTCGTCCTTTTTATGAACTAAAAAGGACATTTTAGAAATTTGTGAGGGATCAAAATGTCAACCAATCGACCCTTATTCGTCCTTTTTATGGACTAAAAGGACTTTTTTTTTGTAAGGGACCAAAATGGGGATAACAAAAAACACGGATCCCATGGTGGGCCTCTTACAAAAAAATCGACCCTTATTCGTCATTTTTATGAACTAAAAATAACATTTTAGAAATTTGTGAGAGATCAAAATGTCAACCAATCGACCCTTATTCGTCCTTTTTATGGACTAAAAAGGACTTTTTTTTTGTAAGGGACCAAAATGGGGATCATGTTTTTTGTCATGGACCGTAAAGAGTATTTACTCTATTTTTAATATTACTTAAATATTAGGAATAAAAATTGGGATGTTACAAAGTATCCATAATAGTTTGATTGGGGAGAGAGAGTAAGAAGGTTGGGGAGGGATCCGGATCCTCTCAGAAGCGTGTAGTCGCTTACCTCGTATCCCTCAATATCTTTCATCTCGAGCCGTCCAAAAATTCATTTAAGGGTCCGAGAATCATTAAGGTCAAAAACCGCATGCGGTAAAAAATACCACATGTGATAAATATAAAATTTTAAAAGTCTCTCTTTGAACGTTAGATTTATTTTTGGACGGCCCAGCATTAAAAGATACCGAGGGATGAAGAGGAAAGATCTCGAGATAATCTATTTCTGGTTGGGGAGAAAGAGATATTCTTAATTGAGGAGAGAGGAAAGATGTTAGTAAACAATCAATGGTGTTAAGGTAAATTTGCAAGATTTAAAATCCCTAATTGGCATTCTTAGCTTATTAATTAGGAATTTGTTAAAAGTATAAGCTTGAATCTGAATTTTGATATTGTAGTTGGATTCAATTGAGTTTTTCATTAAAAAATTAAGATTAAAAAAATTAAATTTGAACTATTTAAATTAGATTTGAATGGTCCAAATCTCATCACAACCATAAAGCATGTAATGAAAACATTTTTTAATTTAAAAAATTAAAGGAAAACCAGCGACCATCTTCTTCTTTTCTTTTCTTTTTTGTTGCTGCTAGACACATTTACTTTTCCCCTCTCCCTCTCATAGCCGGCCGGGAAAAGGAAAAAAAAAAAAAAAAAAAAAAAAGGTTTGGAATTTCTAGGAAACTGAGACAGGACAAAAGGCAAGACTTTTAGATGTGAAAGTGATGGATAAAGAAAAGGGAAATGCCATGAAGTTGCTTGGTTTCTATTGAGTTTTGACCAAGTGTTGTTATACGGTTATCATATCATACTCTCTTGGTTAAGTATTAAACGTACTTTCCCTAATGGTGTCATCCTTGATGCCAAACTAGTTCTATTTTTTGTTTTTTTTGAATAAGTATATTAAGAGGATTTGAATATTTATTAACCAGTATGCACGTACCATCCATTTCTTACAACTTAAGATAGCCCTATATGGAGTGTGACTCATGGATAGCTAGCTTTTGCTGGTAAAAGAAAAATATGAATAATATGATACATTTTTTATATATAAGGGACCCATTTCGGTCCTAATTATAGGACAACATTTAGGAGTTGATCTTGGTCCTAATTATAGGACAAAGTTCTGATTTTTGTCAATTTCTTCCCAAAACGCTCATATTGATATTTTCTCAATAATAATTAAATACAATAATAATTTAATAATGTACCTATATATGCTATGAAGTGAATAATGCTTGCCACTCATTAATGTACACACATCAATTATAATGTTTTTATTTTTTTTAATAAAATAATTTTGAGCACTTTTTATTGTCATATTTAATTACTAACGTTAGAGCCTCTTGACCTGAACATAACAATACTTGCATATTACACCGCTTGTCATTCAAGCTAAGACAAGTTAAAAATTTTGTAATTTTACTTTCTCTATTTTGCTACTTTTGTTTTTAAATAAGGGAATTTGAAGAAAACAAATGTAATTAACTAATTTAACTATTATCCTTAATTTCTTCAAAGTTAGATAAACATGTCTTATAATTAGGACCGAAGAAAGTAACAATGAATTACTTAACGAAGTTTTCTATCAAAACCCTACAAATTAAACCTTCAAACACCGCTTATATCGAGGACTTGTGTGCTCAGATCTACTGCCTAGTAATGTATCTAACATTTTCTGCAAATTTAGCTGTCGATTGCCTAGCACATAGGTTAATACCATTAATTAAGTAATTTTGTGCGTGTGGTTCATGCCGAGGACTTGAGTGCTAAAATCTATTGGTTCTAGAAGCTTCTTGCGTATAAAGCCTGAATTCGGGAGCCACCCTGAAGCATTCTTCACGTAGTGGTGATTTGGTGTGTGTGTGGGAATGAGTTTAGGTGCTCCAAACTCATAAGGTTTGGACTCTCCATGTGTCTAATTTGAACGGACCATATTTGTTTTATTTTTTTTGAGAAAAGAATATTTTTCTGGAGAAAAGAAAAAATTATTTTTAATGAGTTTATAATTTAAAATAAATATAATATTTTAATTATTATAATTTTCAAAATAAATTTTTAAATTACAAAATATCAGTTGAAAAATGTCCAGATTTAATGAGTTTGGGTGCTCCTCACTTTTAACCAGAACTCTAACCGTACATGTGTGTGTAGACGATATATGCGTCAATGCCTGCATGTTCCTGCAACTATATAGATTTTTCGTCACTTTCATTTTCCAAGGTATAGTAAATTACTTTGAAGCTTCCAAGAACATGACGTTTCAGCTTTTTTTTTTACTGAACTTCGTTTTCAAGTTTCAATATTTATCGTGATATGTACGTAAATTGAATTAAAGTAGCAAGATATATAATTGATAATTTTATATATGAAAGTCGGTAAAATAGTTTGAAACAGTTAGGGTGAGTTAAGTCGGCAACTTAATTGATAAGCTAGCAATATATAGTCAGAAGGTCCAGACTAATGAGATGGGAAAATATATATAGTTTCAGAAATTTTAGTGTTTTTAATTATTATGTATAATAAAAGAGATCCTACACAAGTTAATTAAGAAATAAAATTGCTACATATTAATTTTGTTACGTGTAATATATAAATGGGTTCATCCTATGTATTATAACATGGTATGCGCCAACTTTAATACTATTTGACAATAAATTATTGATACGGAAAGCCTTCATTAAATTCTTGCTACTCATGCTGCTTGCAATAATGGTTTTAGTCTTTTATCAAATATTATGAATAATTTTTTGTAATATGATGATTTTTTTTCCTTCTATGTTTACGTGTAATATATATGATGCTTTTAATATTATGTCAATACCTATCTATTTTTTTTATATTCAATTCAATTTAATTTAATTTATGAAAGAAGTAGGAAATTACACAGCTTTAAATCAGTTCTTCCATGCATTTTTTACTGGTCCACTCTAGTTAAGATGATGAATTGTTTAATGATAGTAGAAAATATGTTATGATGCTTAAGATGTTTGTATTGGTTATTTTTCAGGGTTATGTCATTGAGATTAAGCAAATATTTTAAATTAGAATTTTGGATAAGTAGAAGGTGACACATAGACTCTAGTGTACAATTGGTTTCCATTCTTAGGTCTGAAATTATAATAATTGTCTATGTTAAGAGTAAAAACAAGTGGCTTAAAAAATGAATCACACAGGAGTTTGAATAACCTTGAACCACAATGTTATCAAGTTTATCTTATAAATATGTAATTTTGATTCTTCAAATTTAAATAAATATATATTTTTTTTTCCTAGAAGAAGTAGATAAAAACCATGAGGGGCACCCACCAACAAAGCGTGACCATAGCATATGGTATTGATGATGTACATAAGAAATAAATTCATAATAAGTCTAATTGTAAAAAGAATAATACTACAATATATGTTTGAAGTGTTAAATGAAATAACAATATATAGCCACAAAAGGTCTAAAATATATTGATATTTTTTACAGGATTACATTTTTTTTATAGGTTATTTTGCCCAAAATGTCTTTCTAATCTAATTTTGGATTTTGCGTTCCAAACACAATATAAATGCGAACTCAATCACCAATCACCAAACCAAGCAACTAACAAATCTAGTTGACGGTTGGAGATGAGAGCAGAGAAGGATGAAAATGGGGAGAACAAAAAGGGTAAAGGAAGATATGAAGCTCGAACCGGCTAGAAAATTAACCAACTGCACTAGGTGGACATGTTGTTACTAAATTCTTTCAAATTATATATATTTTGTGTCTGCACTTATCCACATTAGCACTAGTGTGGCTCCGCCACTGATCGCAGTTAATTAGTCATCCACAATGTGTAATGTTTGCATTTTATCACCATGGCTTAACGGACTTGGGCTAATTTAAGTAGTAAAAAATGACTTTCAATTTTTTTTTTTTTTTTTATTAAATCAAATATGGTAAATTTATTTTATACGCTTCGTCAATCTAATAAGTGACAAGCTTACTGAATAAAGCGAAAATTACAAGAACTAACTAAATTGATACTATTATTAATGAACATAAACGAGAAATAGAAAAAGAAACCAACGTGAAATCTACAGTAAGATACTTTAACCCCAAAAATAGAGGGGGGGGCGGGGGTGGTAAACTCACTGGATGTCCAAATTAGTAGTAAACTAACAAACACATAAGCTTAATTAGCATAATAGAAGTCACAAAGTAATCTCTTCCATAAACTTAACAAACTCAGATCGATCAATGAGTCCATCTCCATTCAGATCAAAAGCACTAATCATTCTCTTACACTCTTCAACATCTCTTATCATTCCCAGACACTTCAACACTCTCTGCAACTCACTTGCTTCAATGAAGCCATCTCCATTTTCATCGAACACCTCGAACACATCCTTAAACTCCTCCAAACTTGGTTCTTTCTCAAACAATGCTTCAATCTCTTCTTCCCCAATCTCCTCCTCTAAGCCTTCTCCATTTGATTCTTCACTGATCAGTCCCAGTTCACCCATCACTATGATCACTTCATCTCTACTTAACCTCACCTTGTGACTTGGACTATGCTCATTCTGGGTTCTGCAACTAGGGTTCTTCTCATCAGTACTAGAAGATGACGATGATGATATCCATGAGTTACGGAGAGATTGAAAGCGGTAAAAGAGAAAAGGGAAGAAACCTTTTGTTTTGATATCCCATAGGAAGAGTCCATGAGAAATAAAGACCTTAAGAAAATTGGCTTGTCTAAAAGTTTTCTCCATTTTTCTGAAGGGTCATGTAGAGTTTAGAGTTCACTGGGAATGATGGAGAAAGTATCGGTATATTTATAGAGAAGTGTGGATATGGCTTCAAGTCTAAGCGTCAACGACTTGATGGAAGGGGGAACGAGAGATTTCGGATTGGTTTCCTGGAAAGAAAACGAAGAAGAAGAAAAGTGCATGAGACAGACCGGCATGTCGATAATCATTTGCGAAAAGACTATCAGTATATATGAATTAAAAATTGTTATATGTGGCGAGTTAATTTTGTTAACTATGCGTGGGAATTTCTATGAAACTCAAGAGAGACGCGTAGACTGCAGTCTGCAAGGGCGGATGTAGGGGGGCCCACAAATATTTTTTTAAAAAAAATATATATAAGGAGATATCTTTTTTATTTGGTTTATTTTAATATTTTGATTACATACAAACAAACTCACGCACAAGAGAAATTTATTATGTATAACTTGCTTTTTTTTTTTTTTTTTTTTTTTTTTTTTTTTAATCTTAATATATAGTAGTTTCGTAGGCCTTCCTACGTTAACAAAATATGAGAAGATATCTACATATATATATATATATATCCATATATATATAAAAGCTTAATAAGCTAAGCTTGTTTGATTCTATTGTATTCATCATTTCTATTTAAAAAATCTAGTTAATACTTATTTGGTCCTAAATGTAAGACATATTTACCTATAGATAGATTAAAGAAGTTTGTTGAGTAAGTTAATTTGACATGTATTTTCTAAAGCACTCTAATCATCATCTTTCCTAATTTTTTTTTTTATTCACTATCTTCCTTATTAACAAATATGAAAATTATATTTACAAAAATTAACTTCCTAAATATGTCTTATATTATGAATCAGAGGGAGTAATTTATTAAAATATACATAATCCATTCTTAGTGGACTACGGCCAAGCCTAATGCAATTGTGACTATCGTCATTAATTATGAACAGGATAGAGACGAATTATCAACAGTGCTATATATATATATATTTATATATTTATAGTTTTTTAAATTTATCAGCAAAAAGCATTCGGTTGACGAATTTCATAGGAAGTTTCTTCTGAGGCACACTAGATGCACTACAAGATAGACAGAGATGTGATACTTACCTGGACGAGGTCTTTGGGTGATCAACAAGATAGATAGAGATGACCAGAAAAATCAACGGCTAGGGTGCGGTATAACCAATGGAGTTCTAGAGGGAACCCTCTATTTATAAGGTCTAGTGGAGGATATTTTAGAAAAGTAAAATATCTACATATTAAAAAAATAAAATATTTGCATTAAAAAAGAAAATTAAAATATTTCACAATATCCATGGATGAATTGTGATAGATTTATTAAAATCTCTTCCAATATTTCAACTAAAAAGATACTATATTAGTTGCATTTAACTACATTAAATATTGTCATATACTTGTGATTTCTGGGGAGAAATTAAATCCTAATTTAATTAATAAATAATTATGATTTGGAGTTAAAACACATTATTAAACCTTATCATATATATTTACAATATTGAATAATAAATTATAGGGTAAAGGTGCAGCCAACACCCTAAAATTTTTTTGGAGGTGTAAAAACATCTAGGGGTGCAATTTTACCCTTTATATAATAAAAATGGAATAATCTCACTCTCACCCTTAACCTGACAGATTGCAAAACTCCGTTATCATTCAGCTGTGCGTTTATTTTTTTAATCTAAATGACACGTAATGTTTATAATTGCAGAGAGGAATGAGATTGTCTATCCAATGGGATAGGTAAGGGGAGCTCCTCTCCCCTAGACCGTCCAAATTAGATGTGGACAATTCAGATCCGATTTTTTTTTTTTTTTTACTTTCTATTTTTTCAAAAAAAAAATATATTTTTAATGGGTTTAATCTAAAATAAAGATAATCTCTTAAATAACATTTTTTTGAAAAAACGATTTTTTTATTTAAAAAGCAAAGTTAAAAAAAAATAAAATCGAATCGTCCGATCACATCCGGACGCCCCGGATGCGCTAAGCGAATGGTATCTATCCTTGGGATAGGCACCAAAATTGGTCCAGATTTCCGCCTATCTTTAGCCAGCGGAGAGAGCTCCTCCCCTTTACACCATCCAGATCTAATCTAGACAATCTACATTTAATTTCTTGTTTTTTTTTTTACTTTCTATTTTTTCAGGAAAAAAAAATTAATAAGTAGATAATTTAAAATAAAGATAATCTCTCAACTAATATTTTTTTTTAAATAATTTATTTATTTATTTAAAAATCATTAAATAAAAAAATAAATTTGAACGGCCCGATGAGATATGGACGATCCACATGGGAGGAGCTCTCCTACCTATCCAAAGGATGGGCAGGAAACTAGGTCTTGATTCCCTGTCTATCCAAAGATAGGTAGGGAGAGCTCCTCCCCTGTGCACCGTCTAGATCTAATTTGGACGATTCAGATTTAATTTTTTTAATTTTTATTTTTTCAAAAAAAATATTTTAATAGGTAGAAAGATTTAAAATAAAGATAATCTCTCAACTAATATTTTTAAAAAATGATTTTTTATTTAAAAATAATTAAATAAAAAAATTAAATCAATCGTCTAAACGAGATATGGACGGTTCACGAGGAGGAAAGCTCTCCCTGCCTATCCTTGGATAGGCAAGGAAACCAGGTCCATCGATTGATGGTGTGAGGATACAATGCTTATCGTCTTCGGCTTTTCACTTGCTTCTTTTATCTCTTCCCATAAATCTTTTATTACTCTACAAAAGTTCTTGCTCTACATGTAAACGTCATCATGCAATCACACCAAGCAAGCAAGTGATACTGATATACATACTCAAGTCTCTTGAGTGACGATATCGTAGAAGGGGAATGGTGAAACCAAATCCAAATATTGCAGGATTTGTATGGGGATACTTCATCCTGAGCCAATCCACCAGCATTACAATCACCATTATTAGGAAGTCAAATAAGAAATATCAAATTAAGTAGAAAAATGGGGAAAAAAGGAGAATTAATTTGTAAAGAGACGCGAGGTATGTACTTCTCTTCCATGGATCCTCCAAAGACTATAACTGTGGAATTGGATGCATAAAATTTATGCTGCATTTTATTTTCTAAATCATTCGATGTATCCTTCATTTCCTGTGTGGACAAAGATGGGAGCTTTACTCGATGCCTCCGGTTCAGCAGACGAAAAAGAAGAACAGTATCCACCATCAATCGCCTCCTCTGCAGTTTCAAACATTACATGTCATTTGATAATAATGAGGGAAAATATCAATGAGGTCCAAGAGACAAAAAAATCCCAACCTCAAATCCTCTATTTAGGGACTTTTTTTTAATTATTAATTATGGGATTCCAATATCAAAAAAGTATCGTTGTCAAAATAACTTTTCATGTTGTTAAAATAGATTTTCCTATTGTTAAAATTCTCCTATAAAAATATTGTTGTCAAAATGACTTTTCATGTTATCAAAATAGTTTTTCTTGTTGCCAAAAACTTTTTCAGGTTTCTAAAATTCTAAACACCCAAGGAAAAACTCAGAAAATTTTTTACAATAGGAAAAGTCATTTTAACAACAATATTTTCATAGGAAAATTGTAACAATAAGAAAAGTCATTTAACAATGAAACTTGACAACGAAACTTTTTTGATATTGTAATTCCGTAATTAATATTAAAAAAAGTCCTAGAGACTTTTTTGATAGGAGATTTGGGGTTATGACTTTTTTAATAAATTTTTTTTTTTGGACCTCACGATATTTTCCCTAATAATAATAAACGCACAGCTGTCATGAGAAATCACGGAGTTAAACAATTTAAGGGTGGAATTGCTCAATTGTTAAGGGAAATTTACCAAAATAAGTAGAAAAGAAAAAGAAATTACCAGATTACAGCACTTTGAAAAGTATTTATCAAAATAAGACAGTCAAACCTGTTAGTTGACTGACGCCAGTTGTCAGTGGCGTGAGTCAACGAACGCCATTTGGACTAGTGGCGTCCTTCTTCTCACGCCACTCCAATTTAATATATATTGAATTGGACGCTAGGTGGCGTCCAATTTTTTTTTTTTAAAAAAAAACTATAATTATATTTAAATAATAATAATTCTAATTAATTATAAATAATAAAAATAGTAAATAATAATTTTAATTAATAATTAAGGGAATTAAAATATTTTACATTTATTATAAACCTTAAGATACAAGACTATGAGATATGATATTGTTACTACTATTTTTTGTTACTATTAATGTTACTACCACTTTTCCATTGTTAGATCAGAATCTCATCTACCTTTATAATTTCTCTCTCCTATTAAGATTCTGATCTAACGGTGAAAAAATGGTAGTAATAAAAAAGGCTAAAGTACCGTTTGGTCTTTTATGTTTGTTTCAAGTATCCATTTAGTCCATTAAGTTTATAAAGTGTTCGTTTGGTCCTTGAAAGTTAACACCGCAGACTTAACGGAAAATACTAACTCAAAGAATTTTAAACAATGACTGTGCACTTAAATCTTGACAAAGCAAGTTTACATGTTATTTTTTTAATAAATTAATATTTTAAATCTGTAAATTGAAATTTATTCAAGCAAACTTTGGGTATATGTTCTTCGCCGAGGCATTTAAGTGTACAAGTCATCGTTTAAAATTTCAATTTACAGGATTTAAAATATTAATTTATTAAAAAAGTAACATGTAAGCTTGCTTTGTCAAGCATTTAAGTGCACAATATCGCTTAAAATTGTCGTTGTTAGTATTTTCCGTTAAGTTTACTTAACGGTGTTAACTTTTAAGGACCAAACGAAGTATTTTACAAACTTAAGGGACTAAATGGATACTTGAAGCAAATATAAAGGACCAAACTAGTACTTTAGCCTAATAAAAAATGGTAATAATAATATTATATCTCTAAGACTAATTTCTCTCTTCTATTAAGATTCTAATCTAACGACATGTCAATTTCTTAACCAAAAGTGAAAGCATCCAATGATTCACACGCACACGCACACCGAAAGCATCCAATGCTAGTGTGACTATTTGACTGATGGAAAAATTGAAATAATTTATAAACATAGAGGGAAAATTAGAATGAAGGGTATGGAGGAAAAGATTTTTATAGAGAATGACACTAAAAATTGTAATTACTTAAAATCATCAAATATGAAAATATGAAATTTAAAAATATTAAAATGGCCTTAACAAAATCTTCTACATTTTCTCCCCATTTTATTTTAACAACTAATACAAAATTCTAAATTTTACAAAATTATTATTACTTTTTTTTTTCAATTTTCATTTTTCACAAATTTAATGTATATCTATGGGAAAAAATTACACATTCTTCAATTTTGTAAAAAATTTAATTTTTTGAAATCAAGGAAAATTTTAATTAAAAATACTTTTTATAATCTTAATTAAATTCAAGGTCCTTTATAATTTATCATATATGTTAAACCAAGAAATTTTATATGATTTTTTTAGAAGAAACTTATGTGGGTCAAAAAATTCACTTAATGTTAATAAAAAAAAAAATCAAAAAAATCTATTATATCCTGAAAAATATGAAATGAGTTTAGTTTTTAATTTTATAAAAAGAGTTTAATTGATATCTTCATTGATAATATAAATTGTTGAAAAATAAAAATTAATAAAATATGAGTTTAATAGTGGTTAATTAAATAATATATTGAAAATTTTTAAAAAAAAAAGATACGATTATATCATAACGGGAAATTTAGTTTTAATTTTAGTTCTTTTTTTAATAATGAATACAAGAAATAATATATGAGGTTTGGTTAGGGAAAATTTATATTATGATATTAGGTCCTTTTAAGAAATTACAATTTTTATGGTCTATTATAATAAATATTATTCTCTCTAATCTATTGTTTTGATTTTCCCAAATATTATATATTGGTGTCCAGATCAAGTCTATCCTCGCCACCATTGGAAATTTTTGGTTAGTTCCTTTAAAACCCATGGCTCGAAAGGAAATAAAACACTAAAATACCTCTAAAATCTGAAAATATAATTTCAGGATTCAAAATGGTCTAATCACTATGAAGCTCCCATAGAAACTACTATGAGGATAAATGTTGTAGTAGAAATACATAAATACCCATAATTTGAAAAAATGAAATGGCAATAACAATTTAACATGTGTAGAAACTTTAACATATTAAACAAAACAAAATAATAATAATAACGCGGTGACAACTAATATTAGTGAAATTTCCGGTTGAATATCAATGAACAACAGTTTAATAAATAAAAACTTCAACTTATTGAATGACAATAACAATTAAGATATTGACAACTAATTTTTCTTAGGGCATAATTAGATCATTTCACACACACAGATATATATATATATATATATATATATATATAAACAGAAAAATAGGTCTTAAAGATTTCATTGGAATTAAATAATTTGAATTAATCATTTTAAGGCTCATATTTTTGGCTGGTGTGTTTCTCAGAAAAATCAATCCATTTTCTCTCTATATGTAGGAATTGATTTTATAGAATGCAAGTCATGAAAATAGCAATCTTTTAGGATCAAGAAAATTTCTTAGAGAAAATTGTTTGTGATAATCTTGCTAGAATTACATACTTTATGTTACTGGGAATTAAGAGGGGAAGGTGGTTAGGCCCCTATTAGGAGACTAAGGTCTAGTCTTAGTCTACTTAGGGTCTGTTTGGTTTGAGGGGAAGGGATTGAGAGAGAATTGAGGGATTTTAGCCCCCACCCCTTGTTTGGCTTATCATATTTTTTAGGAGGGGAGGGAAATTTTTTTAAAATTTCCCCCCTCTCCTCTAAAAAACGTCACCCCCAAATCGGACGGATTTGGAGGGATTATAAAAATGGTGTGACACTGGACTAGAATGCCCTTGTTCTTTTTCTATTATTCCCAAAATACCAAGCCAGCAAGCCCCCTTTATTTGGATTTCCAACGCCGGTGTTCTCCCCAGCAAAGAAGGGTCTAATCTGACTTTAGTCTGGGTCATCTACAGGCGTTGGAGAGGATGCCGGTTCCGACAACAACAGCGGCGGCGCATCAAGTGACCGCGATGTAGAAGAAGAGCGCCTCAAAGTTGAGAAGAAATATGACCAAGACGTTAGAAGATTCGAAATGATATACCCAAACTCCACCATTGGCGACGATCGGACCAGTATACTAGAGAACAGAGTCGACAAACAGGATACCCATATTTCTCAGCTTGAAGAAGAGAATTTGACGCTGAAAGAGAAGCTATTTCTAATGGAGAGGGACTTGAGTGAATTGAGGAGGAGGATCGAGTGCTTGGAGACTGATGGCGGGTTGGCGCCAGAGAATGTTGCAGAGATCATTAATGTCGTCGACGGCCACCAGGGTTGGGAGAAGAGCGTAGGAAACGGTAATGGTGAGGACGATGGTGTTAGAGACTGGCTCATGGTCTTATAAGAACTCGTTTAAATCCAAACAGGATAGGAGCATGTTTCTGGGAAAATAATACCTATAAATGCCTATATATATAGTTGTAGGATTGTAGGTCCAGTGACAGTTTAGTGAGTATGCCATAAAGGAACCAGTTTCTCTACTTATCTTGAGATAGGTAGGGAGAGTTTTTTTAGATCTGAATGTCCAGATTTGATCTGGACGGTCTAGATTTAATTTTTTTTAAACTGTTAATTTTTAAATGAAAAAATCGTTTTTTAAAAATATGTTAGTTGAAAAATTATCTCTATTTTAGATTCTCTACCTATTAAAATAATTAATTTTCAAAAAATAAAAAGTAAAAAAAATTAAATGCGAACCGTCAAATCCCATCCGAGCGGTTCGGATGGGAAAGCTCTCCCTACCCATCCCAAGATGGGTAGGGAAACTGGATCCATAAAATGTTAAACGGTTAGTTTGCCTTGTTCCTTTTGTAATAGGGAAAATTTGAAGGTGGACCTGCAAATCAGAGAATTTGCGGGCAACTCACAAATGATCTTGTTGTGCATTACTGGTAATCAGAAGCTGGTAAAACATTTTGGATTTTGTTTATTTTGTTGTGCTTTCAATTCGGGTAAAGTTGTCAATGTGAAAAAAATTTATCTCCCTTCCCCTTCTAAACCAAACAAGGTAACATTAAAATCTCTTCTCTCCTCTTCTTTCTAATTAATCCAAACAAGATAATATTAAAATCCTCGCATCTCCTCCCCTCCATTAAAATCCCTCTCTTCCCCTCCCCTCCGTTGAACCAAACAAACCCTTAGAGTCTAACCTAGCATATTTAATAAATAGATAAAATTCAAATTTAATGCCAGTCCTTTTTGACTTTTTGGACAAATAGGCCATTAGGCTTATTTTCATAAGGCCTTACAAGCCTACACACATAACCTATTTAACTTTTTTTTAATTTGCACAATTATATATAATTATATATGACGTAATCAAAATTAATTTTTTTAAAAAAATTATAATTATTGACTTAGCTTTTAGCATAAATTTCACATCTCGTCATTCACATACAAATTCAATGTATCCTTGCATTCATCATTAGCTCACCTCTTCCTCTCTTCTCCTCTATCACTGAAGATGCCAAAATCTGAATATGCTCCTTAATGTTAATTGATTGATTCATGTTCCAGGAGTCAATCATTGGAGAAGAAATTAAGTCTTTGACTATTGATGGTGCGACGAATTCTCAAGATTGTTTTTATTACTGACAAATTATCTTATAAGTATTATTGTAATTGTATTGATTTTTTATGCGATATTATAATGAAAGGAATTGTGTTATGTTATTGTAAATTAGATTAGATTTATATTTAAATAATTAAATCATGTGTTATATTCTTTTAGCCTAAAAAGCTTATTTAAGATATAATGTAGGCCTTTTTTTTTTTTTTTTTTTTTTTTAGTCAAAAGTTTCTCCTTTTGGAGGCAATTGGTGGAGACACTATTGAATATTAAATGTAAACACAATAATCAAGACTATAAACCCCTTACCTTGAGTTGTCTTGTGATTCTTGCAAGATTTTCTTTTTCCTTGACTCCCCAAGATTTTTGGCCTCCTTCTTAAAATACCATCGGAGAAGAACTTTTAGGATCAAGAGGGGTTATAAGATGAAGCTTAAAAGAGATAGAGAAGATTGCACAAGACTTATCTCTTAATTTCTTGATTTCTTCTTCTTCCTTTCTCTCTTGTGATTTTCAGTGACTTCCTCTTTCTCTCTTATGTCTGACTTGAATGGGGACGAAGAGGTGTATTAATGGTTAATTTAAGGGTCCATTTCGGCTGAAAGGGGAGGGAAGAATTTGGCTCCAACTGTGTGCTTATTTACAAAGATGCCATCTTGTTAAAATACAACTATCTAGTTAGAGTGTGTGGGCTTTTCCCTTCTTCATTTCCCTTAGTGTTTGGCCGAAATCTAAGGCCATTTGGGAGGCAATCTTGATCCTTCTTCCTGACATAATATCACATGAACATGAATTTTATAAAATATTAAATAATTGTGACATGTGACCCAAATTTATGTAAGAAAAAATATTTGATTGTTCTATAACTATCGAATTGATCATAAATAAAAATCTATATAGCCTCCTTCTTTTCCTTTGTTGACCGAAAATCATGGCCCAATTAATTTAATTGGTCATTAGTTACAATTGTTTTATTTTGTGCCAACATATGTCTCCGAATTTCGAGTTTGGGAAAATTGAACACTTCAAGAACAATTGTGCACATAGTCAAAATTCACTGATTAATTCCACTATATTCACATATGTGTAAATGATAGAATATCACCAAGAGGGGGTGAATTGGAGATTCAAAAAACCTTTTCAAAAGCTTTTGAAAATGGTGCATAGAACAGGATATAACAGAGAAATAGAAAGAGAGCTTGACACAGAAGATTTATATTGGTTCGGTCTTAACTCTTGACCTACATCTAGTCCCCAGACTCTCTAGGATTTTCACTATCACTTCAATCAATTACACACTCTGTACTCGAACGTTATCCTCTCACTAGGATACACTCCCCCTTACAAGTTGTAATCTAATAACTCAATCCCAAAGTCCCAATACTTTGAGATTCTTACAAAGATTTATAATCAATAATGATCTCTCTAAAAAGTTTAGATGAATAATCTAAAGATATCGAAGATACTATACAGATGAGTAGAAACAGTAAATGTTATATCACGTTGAGCATTTTTATGTTTTTGATATTCTTAGTTGTTCTGTTTGTTGAGAATTGAATGCTTTAACTTATATATGTTGGGAGCATTTAATGACCATTTGAAGACTTGATGAAGCTATTGGAAACATCAAAGAGCCGTTGGAGACATTTGCTTCAGCTCAACCAAGATGCCTAGATAATCTCTATTGACTTTGCTTATGATAAATCCGTTAGATGATTTGGTGTCCAAATGTGGAAAGAAAACAATAAAGCCTTTGGAATGTGCAAAGAAAAACTTTCCAAATCCGTTCTTCATTTTCTGAAGCAGTAATAAATGCTCTAACATATTCACTTTGCTTTTTTGGATAATCTTTTGCTAATCATACTTTTGATCATCTGAAACTCACTAACAAATTGATTAAACATATTTAGGAACAATAATGAGTGACAGATCATACTTGAAGATTTCTCATTTACAAACATGGTGATATCAAAACAGAGATACATTTCACTCGAGTCAATTATCCTAGGCTCGAGTCATCTTCTTTGAAAAAGAGTTTGAAATTAAATTGAAGATGTTTTTGTATGACTTAGGCTTGAGGTTAAAATGTTTAACCCAAGTGCATGACTCAAGTCAATTAAAGTTCACTCGAGTCAAGCTTTGTTTTCGAAATGAACTTCGAGATAACATTTTGAAAAATGTTTTGAGATCGCGTCTACTTGAGTCATTAAGTGACTAACTTGAGTCAACTTATATATTTGAAAATATCTTTTAAAAGCTAAGCTCGAGTTACAGGTCTTAGGCTCGTGCAAAGGACTTATGTTTTGAAAATAAGTTTAAGTCTATAAAGCATGACTTGAGTCAAGATGAACCAGCTCGAGTTTCTTTATGCTCAAAATACTTTGATAGCTCTCGGCCTTGCTTTGAATCGAGTTTCATGACTGAGTCGAGTCAAGTTAAGTTTAAAAACATTGAGGAACTCTCGTCCAAGCAGTGACTCGAGTTTTACACTCAGAAACTCGAGTCAAGTTAAGTTCAAATATTTTTAAAGACTCTCTGTATTGAGTTAACTCAAGTTTTGAAACTCCAAACTCGAGTTAAGCTTTGACAGTAAGTTACTAGTTAAGTTTGAACAAGTTTTTAAACATTTTTAGCTTAACCATTAACTTCATGTGGATCATCAAAACACATAGAGAACTAACAATATATTGTACAAGGAGTTTTGGTAAAGCAAAATTAGGATATTACAGCGTTCCCCTTCTCCTCTTCCAGCAGTAGCCACCAGCGATTCCTCTTCTTAGTGCCCTCTACCTCCAACCTTGGAGGAAATCGTAGAGGCAATCTTTCACTTTTAGGGCACCATTCAAGAGGTCATGGAAAAGCAAGATCGCTTCTCTAAATGATTGGAGGAGTTGGCAATGGTTTTGAACAACATCGTCGATTGTTTGGACTAGGGGTGATTGTCTCCTCTATGAAGATGATCATCTTAAGGCATGGGTTTCAAGAAGCCTCCTTGTTATACTATTTTGATGTAATTTTGATTTTGTGCCTAATTATCATCACATAAAATATTTTGATCTAACTTTGATTTCATGCATGTATCTTTTGCCGCATTTACGTGATGATTATTAATGAAACAGTTTCAATCTTTCATATGTATTTTGAGTTCTTATTGTTGATGATCATCTCATGTTATTAATTACTTATAGATGAAAAAGCTTCAAATTTTTTTTTGGTCTCTTAAGTTTCAATATTTCTATTATTTATTGTCAATGATCATAGCATGTTATATGAGCATTCAGATCATTGAAGTTCTTGTTTATGAAATTTGTTTCTAAAATGTTATATACTATTCTAAAAATTACATTGTAGAATGGTTAATTTAAACATAGTCTCCTTATGAATTGAAAATGTTTTTACACATTGAGACCGGTCTTAAATGAGGACCAATCTAGAAACGTTTTCTGTCTATATATTGTTTGCCTTCGGCTATTGTGATATATCTCTGTAGGGGTTCGTACAAGCAGCGGAAGAATTTTACCAAAAGAAACATTAAATCCCAATCGAGGATCTATTAACGTCGAGTAGTTAGAATTGCACCTTTCTTCTATATACGTCTTGTTCGATCATTAGAAGCCAACTAAACGAACAAGCTCCCTTTCGGTATCCACACGAACAGGAACCCAACATAGGCAGCATGCTAGTGCCTCTAACGTTTTTCTCCGCATCCTTTAGGGTTTCTCTTATGGCCCTTTTATAATACGTCTTACTCACTGTCTTAGGGTTTTTCAAACCCTAATGGGCCTTATTATATATATTCAAAATCAATTTTAATTAATTTTGAAATTTGAATTTATATATATATATTATATATATATATATATGACATATCTTAGCTTCAATGAATCTGGATATTATAACTTGTGTTGGGCTACTCTTGTGTGTGACCCTGTAGGCCCACATGAAATTGGCAGAGGCCAAACCCAACATAGGTAGCATGCTGTAGTAAGACATTACGACTCCCCAATTCATATGAGGATCGATGATACGATGCAACCTATCATACAACCATACCATGTCCCTTTTGTCATGTGATACTTTGGTCAAGGATGAAGCATGGATAGTGTCATCCTCATGTTCGTATCTTGTACTCTTACAAGTGCTTAAGACTTTGATTCGTATCTTCATACCTTATCAAAGTCATACTGGTCTTATTTCATCTTTGCTCCTACATAGGTGACCGACCAGGGACATTTAGGACAATCGTTATAATACATCCAAGGATACAGTCATCGTAATAAACATGCAAATAATATGATAACAAAATGGAGAAATATTTAAATAACAATAATGTTTAAAGTACAATAATTGGCCCATAGGGCATAATTTCCAACAATCTCTCTCTCCACTGTTGGGGTAGCTTGGTATTCCTTTTTGTTGGCCTTTCCCTCTCTGTCATTGTCGTTTCGCTCTCATGTTCAGTAAAAATTGTTTCTTTTCTCAAACCCTCGCTAGCCCTTTTCTATTAGTGTTCTATTTCATTGTCTTTGCTTGCTCACTCTTTTTTATTTCTTTGTCGAAACACTAAAGCTTAAGCCTTCTCACTCGTATAGCCTTTGTGCTATGTATGCATGCCTTACATCCCATAACCATCACATACATCATAAAGTTTGACCTATGATGGAAATGGACACAAGGCATCCATAAATAGCATATGCCCTAGACGAGTGCCCTTTGTCGAAACACGAATGCTTAATACACTTCCTTCTCTGTCAAAACGCTCATTGAACGTTCAGTTTTTTATCTTACATCCACATAAATGAAGACTTTCTGCTTGATCGAATTCTCTTTGGTTGTTGTCAAAAAATATTTGCAATTTTGCATTGAAGATTGAACTTTATGAAGTATGTGGTAGGGTTGATTGGGAAATATGTCATAATCACTTGGTATTGATTAGTCTAAGGCCTTTTAACACCACCAAATATTTCACAAGGTTCATCTACAATGGAAATTTGCACAAGACATGCATACATAGTATAGAGGCTAGATGAGTGCCAAACAGACCAATATTCATGTCTTGAGAAGTGTATGATATGTGTTGTTATATGTGGTGGTGTGTGTAAGCCAACACTAAAAAATTATCTAACTCTTTTGGAGGTGAAGAAAATGCAAGGGAAAAAAACTAAACCTTGAAAAAACAAATTCTGGAATTAATATTCAATAATCCTCTAATAATATGTGTAATATCCTGAATTTTAGGCTTGAAAACTTGAGGATAAGCCTATAACAGGAAAACAACTAAGCCCAGTTCAGGAAGAGTCCCAAGAGTGTTGAGAGATATAATAGCTCTAAGGAGCTATGTAATTCAGACATACTCGACAAAGGACTAAGTATGTGTAGGCTGTAGGATTAAAGTGTCGATGCTAAAGGGCACAGAATGTTTATACGGTATCATTGGATTGGTTGAAATATGCCACCCAGCTATGTTATAAAGAATAGGTCAATTGGTTGAGCAAAGTGTGTCAATATAGTGATGATGCACATGGTATTTCCAGGGCACATAGGTATACCTTGTGCTTTTGAGCAAATGACACCAGTATGTGATGCCACATGGAGGCCCGCACATACACTCTAGTTAGGTGTCATTTGGCAAGTATTGGTATGCATGCTGCAATCTTGAGTAAAACCCGAGCAAGATCTTGAGCAAATACTGATAAAGTAGCTTTATTAAAGTAACCTTGATAAAGTAAGTCATAATGACCCATGATGACACTTCTTTTGTGTTGGTTTAATAAGAATGTGACATGTGTCTTCTCATCATGACATACTTTTATGTTGGCACAATGAGATCTTGACACGTGTCCCTCATCATGACAAGTAAAAAAGCTATTTTTGTATTGGCCAAATAGAAAGGTGACACATGTCCATCTTGCTTTCCGAGCATATCAAGCTTGTTTAAGAAGTCAAATGGATTTGACATGATTTGACAAGCATTTAATGCATTATGTACTTGAAATTACCTTGTTTGATCTTGTAACGTATTTGCGCTATTAGTGGAGAAACTAATTTCTCACTAAGGAACCATATGTCGTGCCATTTTTGTATATTGGGCTTAGAGTCCAACTCCAACCCAAATATACCTATTATCTCGAGAAAGCCTAACAACAATTATTGGCCCAAGTTTGCTAATTTTAAGCAATCAATAATAACCTTTATATGTGACCCATTTGGCCCCATTAATCATTGACATAAATTACCTTGGACCAATCAAACTTCTTTATGGGCCCAAGTTATTTAATGACCACATAAGACACTAGCAATGATCTATGGCCCCAGAATTAATTGAGTTGATCAAGTGATCTATCTTTTCTAATTTGGATATCGTGCCGGCATCATCCCTCATATCGTCATTCACATTTATTCAAGAGTAAAGATAGAGTATCATTCTCTTGGTTGACTAAATATAGCTTTTCACAGAACTTGAAATCTTCTTCTATTGACTCTAAGATGGATCATGACTCTTCATGATCACTTACTATGCACAAATTCTTGAGTCAACTAGAATTCATCCAAATCTTATCGTTCTTGTGAACAACTAATCCCTTGTAGGGGACTGTGAGTACTTTCGTCATGTCTATCTACACTCATGCAATCAAGTCATACCTAAGAGTACATTGCTTTCCCCATTCTAGGCGGATAGAGTTATACAGTCAAAGTATGACCCTAGTACACAGTGCTCAATGAAATTCTCAAGTCTAGGATGATCCACACTACCAAGCATTGAAAGACTTTTATATCCAATGATACTTTCTACAAATTTTTGTGGAGTCTCTCGGTGGGTCGGTTGGTGCTATATGTTCTCCAACAGATCCACCCATGACATCAGCTAAGGCGTCACATGCCTGTATTCCATGAGATCCCTATTTTGTATCTCTATACAAGTAGATGATGTCGTATTAGTCTTATTGAGATCATCAATGATTCAATACTAGGAACAAGTTTCAGGAAATAGACATTCAGTGTTTTTGAGTCCTCATGATCATGATCTCTATCATAGATCCTTGAGTAAATACATGTTCTATTCCTAGGGCTTTTATCTTTAAACACATATTTACTTTAAATAAAAGTGAGACACAAATATGATAAAGATAAAAGATGCTCAATTTTATTAATCATGAAATACTAAATAGAAAAAGGTGTTTCTTTGTCAAAATAGATTGTCTCTAGGACACATATTTACAAACATTCCAAATGGTTAAAAATATGTGAAGAGCCTAAAGAGGACAACCTAAGACTAAAATCATGGTGTTTGTGAAGGAAGCTTAGAAGTTGTTTGTGTTCATTTTTATATCATGTTTCGACCTGAAGAGGAAACAAAAGTATTTTGTTGATTTTGATCTTTTCCAAAGTGTTCAAAATGAAAAATTATAGGGTGAAGGATGTATTGATTTTTGGGAACATTAGGCATAAATTACAAAAATGCCAGAATTTAGATTCTATGACGACTTATGAATTGTTTTTTTGATAAGTAAATGGTGTCCACAGGCTATGAAATTTTTCAGATTTAAAGTAGACAAAAAAAAATTAATTTGATAGGTAATTCATTAATTTTAGAGTTTTGTGCAACGAGATGAGAATTTTTGAAGTCGACTCATAGTTCTGGAAGTACATTCTAGGCAGTAGAGTAATTTTAATTATCCTAAAATGATACGGATTTTTTTCTGATTACTAGTGGTACTTTTCTTTAAAATTAGACATTTCAAGTGTCACATATCCTTTGTAATCACTTTAATTGGATTTTTGTACAATTAATTGTGAATTTTCAAAGTTTGATGAAAATTATGGAATTTTAGGTGAAGGTCCAAAAATGAAAGGACTTATGGTCAATATTATACCACCTACTGTTTGAAGAATGTAAAGAGTTCTAAATGATAATAGGGACTTATTTACTATGTTTGGATATAAAGTAATGAACATTGTCCACCATTGTGTAAGTATAGGGAGTTGCAAGTGCCCGGAGCTGCCCAAGTGCCTGAACTTATTTTTGTTATTGAGCAAACAAGTAGTAGCTTTAATGATCTCCTTTGTTATGTCGTGTATATGCTTGACTGTATCATGACTATGGATTCGTTTCTGGGACATGCGTTTGTTTGCATTCAATTGTTGTGGATTATTCTTATAATCCGCTTGTTTTTCCTAGCGTTGTGGATTTGGGACTTGTAGGGTACTGCATTTCATAGTCAATGTTGCATATGTTAATATGCTATTTGATGTTGTTGCGCGTGTTGTTTGCTGAATGCTTTGTAATTTTTCCTAATTGTGGTTAGCTATCATATACTGATTATGCTACGCATAAGAGATTAACATGTTACTTTGGGATTCAACTTGAATTACAGACTTGCCTAAAAATTCAGGAAGGGATCACAGTGTAAACATAGCTCTAGGGGCAAGATGATGGACATAGGGCATAACTGAATGTTGGTAGGTGGTGAATTTGGAATACTTACTTATAATTGAATTGTATTATGTTATTTTGTTGGATGAGAGATTTTGGATAGTAATGGAATCTTAGTTTTGGATAACTGTAAATTCTAATGATCTTGAGGAAGATCGTTTTTTATTTATACATAGCCAGATAATATTATTATATTAGTATTCTATACCCAAACGTTATTACACGCTTTTATTCCGTTGTATGATGTGTAAACGAAGGGGGTGTTACAATATGGAGGTTAGATTCATGGTTATTAGTTATAATTACTTTTTATATCGATTAAATTTTGCATTTTTAGGGCTATTTGTAGAATTTATATCGCATATATTAGCTTTTAGATATATTAATATTTAACAAAGCTTTTGTCAAATAAAATAAAATGTACATTTTTCTAACAAAAAAAAAAAAAATTGCCCACTTTTAATACTGGGTATAAAATTACCTAGCCTAAATAGTTGGCATTTTTTATATTATAAATTGGAACTTTTTAAGACCAATCGTTTAACCAACTAGCCTTAAAAAGTAGGGAAAATTCCATTTAAATACCAAATGAATTTGTAAAACCCCCAGAGGTGACGCGAATTTGCAAAAAGACTTAGAGGTGACAAGGACTTTTAAGGGTTTTGCAAATTCGCGCCAAATGACCATTTTGCCCTTAGTTCTAAATAATTAAAAAGAAAAAGAAAATACCCACGGTGGGCCCCACCGGCGGCCACCACCCCGGCGGCCACCGCTGGCCACCACCGTGGCGGCGGCCGACGGCAACCGGTGGGAGGGTTTTTTTTTTTTTTTTTTGGTGGGTAGGGTGTTTTGTCAAAAATCAAAAATGTGTTTTGGAAATGTAGGGGTGGGGTTGGAACCCCCCACACACAAAACCAAGTAGCCCAACCAGTTGGGCTACTTGGTTCTCTTATTATATATATACATTAACAAATATATATATTCTTCTTAACATTTTTTCAACGATAATTACCATTCCACAAGTGAAAATTACCATTCGTGAAGTGAGAATTACCATTTCGGAAGTGAGAATTACCATTTTTTCTCCGGGGTTCACTTTGTTTACTTGAAGCATGTTTTGTAAAAACCCAAAAAAACATGAACTTTTACAAAACTGAAGTGAGAATTACCATTCGTGAAGTGAGAATTACCATTTCAGAAGTGAGAATTACCATTTTTTTCTCCAGGGTTCACTTTTTTTACTTGAAGCATGTTTTGTAAAAACCCAAAAAAAATAAACTTTTACAAAACCTGAAGTGAGAATTACCATTCGTGAAGTGAGAATTACCATTTCGAAGTGAGAATTACCATTTTTCTCCCGGGTTCACTTTTTTTACTTGAAGCATGTTTTGTAAAAACCCAAAAAAACATGAACTTTTACAAAACCTGAAGTAATTCTCACTTCAAAATGGTAATTCTCACTTCACGAATGGTAATTCTCACTTCAAAGTTTTGTAAAAGTTCATTTTTTTTGGTTTTTACAAAACATGCTTCAAGTAAACAAAGTGAACCACGGAGAAAAAATGGTAATTCTCACTTCAAATGGTAATTCTCACTTCACGAATGGTAATTTTCACTTGTGGAATGGTAATTATCGTTGAAAAATGTTAAGAAGAATATATATATTTGTTAATGTATATATATAATAAGAGAACCAAGTAGCCCAACCGGGTTGGGCTACTTGGTTTTGTGTGGGGAAGTGGGCGGTTCGAACCCCCCCCCTACATTTCCAAAACACATTTTTGATTTTTGACAAAACACCCCACCCACCAAAAAAAAAAAAAACCCTCCCACCGGTTGCCGGTCGCCGGCCACGGGTGGCGGCCGCCGCCACGGGGGTGGTGGCCGCGGGTGGTGGCAGCCGCGGTGGGGCCCACCGTGGGTATTTTCTTTTTTCTTTTTAATTATTTAGAACTAAGGGCAAAATGGTCATTTGACGCGAATTTGCAAAACCCTTAAAAGTCCTTGTCACCTCTAAGTCTTTTTACAAATTCGCGTCACCTCTGGGGGTTTTACAAATTCATTTGGTATTTAAATGGAATTTTCCCTAAAAAGTACTCCCTCCGGTCCTAATTATAGGAGCTGTTTATCAGATTTTGGAGAGATTAAGGATAATAGTTAAATTAGTTACTTATATTTATTTTCCTAAAATACCCTTAATTAAAACTTAAAATGGAATCAGCAAAATATATAGTGTAACAAAGGCTCTCAACCGTTCATATGTTGCTTGTCAAACTTTGCGCATGTCGAACATCCTCACACCAGATCTGAATAGCGTACAACTATTATTTCAATGTGTCTGTGGTATCTCTGTAGACATTATACACCGACATCAATACATGGATTTTAAATGTATATAAATATTTTTTTGTATATTTTCCATGGATATAAAAAAATTTCTATCAAGAGATCGTCTATTTAATTGGGCATAATACAAATGTAAGGTTATTTTTTTAGCCATGGAAAAAAGATAATGAAATTAATATTTTGTTAGTTTATTTTAGGGAAAAAAATAATAACTTTGGACAAGTAGTTATAGGAAAATACTTTTAAAGAACTATTAAAATTATTTTATTTAAAAATAAAAAAGAAAGTAGAATCTCTCACTTAATATGATACAAGCGTGTTATTAAATTAATTATTATGAAGGAAGTATTAGTAGGGGTGATATGATAAAAATATGATAAAAATTGTTCAAAATTATTTTATTAAAAAAAAGTATAATTGAGGCGTATGTGACATTAATAAGTTGCAAATATTACTTACTTTATACAATATGTATTTTCATTATTAAATTATTATTATGTTTAAATATTATTGAGAAACTATTAATAGGGGTATTTTAGAAAAAAAAATTGACAAAAATTAAAATTTATAGGACCAAGACCAACTCCCAAATGTGTTCTTATAATTAAGATTGAAGTGAATAACTTTTAAGACCGATTATAAGTTTGGTTATAATAAGGACAGATTTTTAAACCGGTTCCAAACCTAAACGCGGTCTAAAAAGCTAATCTTAACAGGTCTAAAAAGTCTTTTTCCCCCTAGTAGAGGATTTGAATCAATGGACATTTACATAATTAATATTCATAAAAATAAAAAAGTTCTCAATTCTCGTCTGATCTCTCAAACCAAATGCTCCTCCTAATCAGATGAGGATGTGGATTTGTTAATTAGTGAACTCCAAGAGTATTCTTGTGTGTTTTAATGCTAAAGAGAGCGCCTATTTTAAAGTAATGGGAGCGTTTTGGAAATGCTTCATATGTCACGCTTCGTAGGTTTTGGAATGCGTAAAAACTTTTCTCATAAATACTAATTATGGGAGCATTTACGATTCAAAAACGTTCCAAGAGTTATTTTTAAAAGAAATTATCAATTTACTGTAGAAAAATAGAAATTAAAATAATGTTGAATTAGCTTAATTTGACGATAACAAAATCAACAGAAAGATTGTTTCGGAGGGATTATTGTAAATTACATGACAAAATGACCAAATTGAGGGGGTATGGGAGAAGACTTGGGACTTTAGCATTAATTTAGTCTTTCTGAATCCTAATATTTCTTGTATATATAAGAGAGAACTTAATTGTATTTCAGATTTGTCTCTAAAAAATACTTAACATGAAATTCAGAGTAAGATGCATCGATCAATATTCAAATAAATTAAAAACAAAAAAATAAAGTTAATCACAATTTAGTTCTACAAAAAGTTAGAAGGCAATCCAAACTATTTTATATTTCAGATTTAGTTTTCCACTTAACCGGCTAGCTAATCACTCAATCTAACATGTTAATTGTATTGTCAAAAACTAGTTTTTCACTTTTAATCTTTTATTTTAACTTATCAAGTTATCTACTTAACGCGTTGTACATGTTTTAAAACAATTTTGACTCTATAAATTTTCATAGTACTTAATAGGTTAACCACACTGTCTAACTCATTAACTGTGTTTTCAAGCTTCACTATGTGTCTCTAAAAAATACTTAACATGAAATTCAGAGTAAGATGCATCAATCAATATTCAAATACATTAAAAACAAAAACTCACATGATGAAATTTATTGGTTTGGCTTATCATCTAAGTCATAACACTCTGTTCCATAAACTTGACAAACTCAGACCGATCAATGAGTCCATCTCCATTCAGATCAAAAGAACAAATCATTCTCTTACATTCTTTAACATCTCTAATCATTCCCAGACACTTCAGCACTCTCTGCAACTCTCTTGCTTCTATGAAGCCATCTCCATTTTCATCAAACACCTCGAACACATCCTTCAACTCCTCAAAACTTGGTTCTTTCTCAAATAATGCTTCAATCTCTTCTTCCCCAATCTCCTCCTCTAACCCTTCTCCATCTGATTCTTCACTGATCAGTCCCAATTCACCCATCACCATTATCACTTCCTCTCTGCTTAATCTCACCTTGTGATTTGGACTCTGTTCATTCTGGGTTCTGCAATTAGGGTTCTTCACATCAGCACCACAGGACGACCACGACAAAGACGATGATGATGATGAGTTACGGAGAGATTGGAAGTGATGAAAGAGAAAAGGGAGGAAACCCCTTCTTTTGATTTCCCAGAGGAAGAGTCCATGAGAGAGAAAGAACTTAAGAAAATTGGCTTCTTTGAGAATTTTCTCCATTTTTGTTTCAAGAGTCATGCAGAGCTAGAGCTCACTGTGACTGACGGAGAAACTCTGTTTATTTATATAGATTTGTGGGTTTTGGCTTCAAATTGAAGCCTCAACGACTTAATGGAAGGGTAAATGGGAGATTGCTGATTGATTTCCTGGAAAGAAACTGAAGGAGAAGCATATATAAGTAATGATAAGTTGTTTTGAACGGATATAAGAAATTGGGGATATGTTAAGTGAAAGATTAAATGTCTTATAATTTAAGGGTGGGGAACTTTCTCCGAAACTCAATGGGAGACTTCGCTGAGATCTTTAAGGGAAGACTGGAACTCTAATGTTAGAAAAATATGAACAGATAGAGACGAATTGTGAATAGAAGATTTGTTAACAAAATTTTGACTTGTTCATATGGACAAGGGGTACTGTTCCTTTGCCCAGCGCCCTCTCTGTCCATCCCTCACAGTTTCAATCTGGCCGTTGAAATCTTGATAAAGAATTTTTTAAAAAAAGAGTGCGGTAGAATGGTTTTTTTAAAGAAAAAACCTGGTTAAGATTTGGACGGCAAACCGTGAGGGATGAGTGCGGTATCGGCACCGTATGCGATTATTTATTTATTTATTTATTTATTTATATATATATAGACGGGCGCTCACACATAATTTTTGTCAACAAATCTAGGCTGCTATAACAAAGACATCCATCACTTTATGGGACCCGGCCAACTTCTTGTGTAATTTCATAGCAATGTCTTGCTGAATCTTTTATAGCTTTTTTTTTTTTTTTTTTTTTTTTTTTTTTTTCCGTTTTTAAATATCAAGTCTACTTAACACTTCTCTACCCCCAAATACAAGTTACTTCTAGCCAGCTAATCCATACATACTAATAAGAACAATTAAAGTAATATCAAATATTAATTAATCTTACTACTCTTATATTGAATATAAGCATACATGAAAATAAATATTTATTACTTCTTAGAAAAATCATGTCTTATAAAAATGATCAAAAGTACCTTTCAAAAGGCGTCATATAATTGGGATCAGAATAGTGATTCAAAGAGATTAAGAAAAGTAGATAAGTTAGTTATTTGTGATTAAAATGACTAGAACTTTTGACTCTATCCTAAAAATACCCCAATCATCAAATTATTAAAATTTAATAGTAATAGATAAAAATGCCTCAATAAGTAGAGGAATTATGAGAAATAAAAATTTAATATAGATAAAAAGTAATAAAACCTTATATTTAGAATTAAACTAAAACTCTTTTTTATACAAAACTGAAACTCTTAAATAGACATTTTATTTTTATTTTTTACCATATAATTTAAACATGTGCGCACAAATATTTCCACCCCGGGTTTAATTTGAACTCGGTACATCATCCAAGTCTAACATGTGACATTGCCACCTAGGTAACTTCTTGTTGACTATAAACAATATATTTTGAATAAGATCAAAAATGAGCATGTGTAAAAGTGAGATCTGTATATATGATAAAATTAGAAAATAGATGGTAAAAATGCACTGGTTTTCTTTTAATTTAATTATGGAATATTAACACTCACACACACACAGAGGAAGGAAGACTTGTTAAAAGATGCAAAATTACTTAGGAACAACCTTTTCATTTTTCCGTGTTTCCCAACACACGGTATGCTGCAGTGTTTCTTTAACCATATAAAGCATTTGATGCTAGTGGGTACATGTGTGTGATGGAAAATTAAGTAGAAATGAATTACAAATTATAAGTAAGACATGTGGAATATTAGCATCGAAATAAAGTGTGTTTAGGAATTCCGGCTGCTTTAAAAGAAATTTCTGAGTTAGTTCTCCCCGCAAAATAGGCCGTACACTTGGAGGAAAATTCAGAATAGTCTTTGAAAAGATTACAATACGTATTGTTTTCGAAATTGGCAATCAAGAGTCTTAATGTCAAATTTAAACTAAAAGCATTATTGGGTGTTTTTTTTTTTTTTTTAATAACCCTGATGACTAGGGATAACAAATGTCCTAATGTCCTATTAGTCACGGAGTTGCAAAAACTCCTCTACATTTAATGGACGACTTTAAGGGCCCATTTGGTTCAGTGTAAATAACATAAAGGAAATGGAGAATAGGTATTTTTATTTTCCGTCGGCTTCCGTTATTTGGTTCACATTTTCCCAGCAAAATATTTTCAGGCAGCGGGGAACTTTTCCCTTATACCTTAGACATGGGAAAAATTGGTGGGAGCCATTTTCTGGCTGATCAAGAAAATCAAAGAAAACAAATTCACCCTTTTCGAATTGCGAGCTTCTAGTGTGTCTTCAATCTGCGAAGAAGAGAACAAAATTTGCTAGTATAGGCTCTTCTATGTATTGCAAGCTTCTAATGTGTCTTCAATCTGCGACGTAATTTTAGCTAGTCTCGACTCTTAAACTCATCAAAGGAAGATGAAGGAGGTCGATGGTGCTCTCCAACTCTTGTTTCCACTTCCCTTTTGATTTGGTCTCCTCTGTCTCGCGACTCCAAACTCTATCCGGTCTTTTTCTTAGGTCGCCGGTTGTCGGAAAAAATGGCAAACAATGGCGAAGAACGAAGGAGAAGCGATGGAGGAGTTCATGCTCAGTGCACACTCAATTACTCAAAATGAGTGTGCATTGTGAGTGGGTGGTTTTAAATAATAGGGTTAAGGTGCATATTGGCCAATAAAATTTTACTCCATGAGTGTCTGGCACAAAAAAGTTTTAAGTGGACAAAAAATACCAAAAAAAACTTTTAAAAATATAAAGTTAGCATAACACTGTTAAAAAAAAAAAATCAACTTCCGTCAAAATCACAAACTTTTAAGGGTTAAGGTGCACATTTGCCAACAAAGTTTTATTCTAGGAGCGCCCAGCACAAAAAAGTTTTATTCCAAGAGCGCTCAGCACAAAAAGGATTTTAAGTGAACTTAAAATATCTACTAGTTACATTTATGATTTTTTGTTGTTGTTAATTCACTCTTTCTAATCCCAATACACATGGTTGGGGGATCCGGAAAAGGATTTGTAATGGTCATATTTTGAATGGATTGCACATGGACTTGCCCGGGCAAGTTCGAAAACTTACCACCCTTACTTAAAATGAAATCTACTCGTTACATTTGTGATTTTTTGTTGCATTCACTCTTTCTAACCCAAATGCACATAGTTAGGGGTGCGGACAAGGATTTGCAATAGTCAAATTTTGGGTGGATTGCACATGAACTTGCCCGGACACGTCTGAAAACTTACACCCTTACTTAAAATGAAATCTACTCGTTACATTTTGTATTTTTTTTTGGTTGCATCGAATGTTTCTAACCCCAATGCACATAGTTGGGGGTTTGGGCAAAGATTTGCAACAGTTGAATTTTGGCTGGATTGCACATGAACTTGCTCGGGTACGTTCGAAAACTTACACCCTTACTCAAAATGAAATCTTACTCAAAACTTTGTTGGTCAATCTGCACCTTATGTTGGAAATTATGCCCTAGGGAAAAGTCATTATACTTTAAACGTTTATGTTATTTAAAGTATTCTCCTTTAGGGTATGTTTGGTTGGGGGAGAGGGGAGGGAAAATGGAGAGAGAGAAAAGTTATTTGTGGTGGGGCCCACAAGAGTTTTCTCCCCTTTTAATATTTTCCCTCCATTTTCGCGCCCCTCCCCTTCCCCCCAACCAAACATACCCTTAGTTATCATTTCATTTGCATGTTTATAGTGATAACTGTATCCTTGGATATATCTTATAGATTATCTTAAATGTCCCTGGTCGGTCATCTACGCGGGAGTGAAGATGAAATAAAACCAGTATGACTTTGATGAGATATGGAGATACAAATCAAAGTCATTGGCACTTCTAAGAGTTCAAGGTGCTGGACTGACCCACTATGAGAAAGCTGCATGGATTTCGTCATAAGCTTCTCTCATGTATAACCGCGTCACAACGCCTTATGACCTGAAATCATCATGGATTCCTACATGATGAGTAGCTGATCTTTGACCTAGTCAAAAGTCACCTTTGATCGAGTGATAATAAGGGCTATGATCAGGATCAGTGGTTTTCATGCAGAGGAATGTGAATGGTCAAGATGAAATTTGTCCCTCACATTTGTAGAGAGATAATACTGGGCCTCTCGATGAGTAAGTTTGAGAAACGTATGGTCATACTACGATGGAAAGGAGTTTCCATTTCAATTAGAATACTCAGGAATCGAGAAAGTAATGGTCAAGAATAGGAAGTTGACATTATCCATGCCTCATCCTTGACCAAATTATCGCGTGACAAAAGGGACATGACATGGTTGTAAGATAGGTTGTATCGTATCATCGATCCCCATATAAATTGGGTAGTTGCAATGTCTTGCTAGAGGCCGCTTGCGACTCGTGGGCTGGTACAGTATTGGCCCGCTGCCAATCTCATGTGGGCCTGCAGGGTCGCATACAAGAATAGCCCAACACGAGCAATAGTATCTAGATTCATTGAATCTTAGATATGTCTAAGATTTAATGAATACGTTAATTAGGGTTGATATATATATATATATATATATATATATTATAATATTATATAAATTCGAAAATAATAATGATATTATTTATAGATAATAATATTATTATATATAGTATTTAATTTATTTGATAAATTAAATTACTATAATAAATTGAGATATCGATTTAATTAAATAAGATATCATATCTCGATTTAATTTATAAAGATAAATTAAATTTGTTGGCTCATAATTCGGATTAAATAGATATATTTGATTAGATCTGTTGGACAGATTTAATTAATATATTATTCTAATTCATATTCAAATTTCAAGATTAATTAGATTAATTTTGAATATTTTAATACGGCTCATTAGGGTTTTAGAAACTCTTTAAATAGATATTGATCTAGTCGTATTGAGAGCACGGATGAATTAGAGAAGCCACAAGAAAGCCTAGAGAGAAAGGAGAGACGCGAGAAAGCATTGAAGGCGCTAGCATGCTGTCGTCTGTGTTCGTGTGGATACCGGTGGCTATTCGTGTGGATACCGGTAGAGGGAGGAGACTCGAAAAGTCAGCTCCTGTTTGATCGAACGAGATGGCACCACGTTCGAGACGTACGACGGCCGAAACACACGACATTCGAGATGCGCACCAGACTGAATTGAACGAAACACTCAACCCTTCGCATAGGTACTGTTTTTCTAACGAACCTTGATTTAAACGCTGTTGAGCGATCCTCTTAGGGATTCGTAAGTTTTTTAATTCCGCTGCGTGTACGGATCCCAACACCTTAACCCTAAATAACATTTTGTATTTTACCTCATTTTCCTACCTTATTTTCTTCCAACCAAACAAAAATTTTCCTATCAACGCGTTTTTTTTTCTAATACAAACCAAACATATCGAGGTAAAATATTTTTCGCCATTCCACTCTCATTTTCATTCCTACCATTTTCTTCGATCCAAACGAGGCCTAAGGCAGGTTTGATTTGAGGTTGGCAATCCAATGGGGTAAATGCTCCCCTCCCCTCATTTTGGCAATCCATTGGTGGTAAATGCTCCCCTCCCCTCATTTTGTTTAAAATTTTAGACGGGAGGTGATCCAAAATTTGCATCCCGGCCCTCCCAATTGAGAGGTTTTGGAGGGGACCTAAAAGTTTAGAACATTTTACTCTTATAATTATATGATATTCTAATAATGTTTATGATAGAAAATATTATGATAAATAAAAATATTATTACTAATAAAATATTTTATTATAAAATCAATTTAGAGTAAAAATATATTACTATGAAAAATTTATTATAATTAAAAATATATTATTAAAAAATTTAGTTAATGTAAAAAGTATATTTCTTTATAACTAAAAAATATATTAATATAAAGTAATTAAAATAAAAATTTATTTTTATAGCTGAATACAAAATATTATTCTAATTAGAAAATATATTATCTTAAAAATAATTTAAAATAAAAAAATATTTTCATAAAAATTATTATAATTATAAAAGATATTAACATAATTTTAAATAAAAATAATATTATTTTGCCTCCACATATTCCCTCTGGATATTTTGCCTATTATTTTTCAACCAAAGTAATTTAAATATTATTTTGTCCATCATTTTACACGAATTTCTAAATTATTTTATTAAATTCATACCCTTGTTTGTAATTATGATTCTATAAGTAATTTTAATAAATCAAATTCAAACATAATTAAAATTCTCAAAGTCACTTTAAAAAAATATCCAAATAGAAATTATCATTAACCAGCGACACATTTAATGAGTGGCACTTATAAAAATCACAATAATCTAAAATCGCAGTTGTTCGATGCTAATCTGAATGGGCACTAAAAGTGCTACATAGATGTGTCAAATTCTATTTTGGAGGAATGACTTGTAAGAGGTGGAAAAGGGAAAGTAGGGGCACACTTACTTAATTGTTAAAGTTCTTGATATGTCTAGTGCTATTAGAACCCAATTCAGAGTGTCTCTACTCTCTATCTAATAAGTAACAAATAGGTGAATCAGTATGTCAAGTTGCGTATTTTAGTAACTTCTTTTTATTAGGGAAGAGAAGTTGAAAATTGTGATTTATCTGAGTTACAATCCAATCCTTAATGACTTAAGTTCAATTTTCTGGCTCCACCTGAAATTTTTAATCCACTATTTTATTTTATTTTTTAATTTGGGCACACAAAAAAGCTTTTATAATCCCTCAAGTTTCATGGGTACTTAGAATCTTAACAACCTCAAGCTTACTCTTGTACTTGAGAATCATTGTCCCTCACAACTTGTAGAGTTATAATATGTTTTCGATTCACGATCCCAAACTTTAATAACTTTCACAAGGATAAAATAATTACAATGAAAGCGTCCTTCTCTTTATGGAGTAGAAAATGTTTGACACTAAAGTACAAGATCTAAGTTTCGACCAAAAAAAAAATTAAAGATCTGAGTATACTTATAGAGCTTCAGTCTACTAAGATTCATAGAATCGGCACATCAACATTGAAGGCATATGCTCTTTCTTCCTTATGTTTGGAATGATTTTCTATTTATAGTTGATGAAGAGCATTTTACCATTGAGCTTACTCTTTTCGTTGAGCATCTTAAATATGACCGTTGAATGTCTATTAGAAGTAGCAGATGATGCTTCTAAAACAAAGTTGTTTTTTGGTCATTGAGCTCGAATCAAAGTTTATTCATCTATAATCCTCATCTACACTTGATTATTCTCATAATATAATCCACTGATATACCAACATTCATCACAGTACTTATGCATAGCTCAGTGGGCATTTATCAGAATATTCAATGTACAGTTTAGTGGATAAAAACAGAAATAGCACAATTTACTGATACAAAGCTCTTGATTACATAACAAGAATACTCACAGGGTTCGTACATTTTACAAAATAAAATGATACAACTATAAAATTTCAAAAGCCGATACGGCTTTTGGCTCATTCTGAAAACTTCTTTTGTCAGCATCCACCTTCTTGCCATAGGAGCTAGGCCTACTTCTTATGTAATTTCATAGCAATGTCTTGCTGAATTTTTTTATACTTTTTTCCTTTTTTAAATATCAAGTCTTCTTAACACTTCTCTACCCCCAAAGACAAGTTACTTCTAGCCAGCTAATTCATACATACTAATAAAAACAATTAAAGTAATATCAAATATTAATTTATCTCACTATCCTTATTAAATATACCCATACATGAAAATAAATATTTATTACTTCTTACAAGTATCAAGTCTTAACAAAATGATCAAAAGTACCTTTCAAAAGGCGCCATATAATTAGGATCATAATAGTGATTCAAAGAGATCAAGAAAAATAGGTAAGTTAGTTATTTATGATTAAAATGTATAGAACTTGTGACTCTCCCCTAAAAATACCATAATCATCAAATTATTAAAATTTAATATTAATAGATAAAAATGCCTTAATAAGTAGAGGTGTTATGAGAAATAAAAATTTCATATAGATAAATATGATATGAGAAATAAAAATTTAATATAGATAAAAAGTAATAAAGCCTTATATTTAGAATTAAACTAATACTCTTTCTTTATACACAACTGAAACTCTTAAATAGACTTTTTTTTTTTTTTTTTTTTTTTTTTTTTTAACCATATAATTTAAACATGGGCGCACAAATATTTCAACCTCGGGTTTAATTTGAACTCGGTACCTCATCCAAGTATAACAATTGACATTGCCACTTAGGTAACTTGTTGTTGACAATAAACATTATATTTAAATAAGATCAAAATGAGCATGTGTAAAAGTGAGATGTTTATATATAATAAATTTAGAAAATAGATGGTAAAAAATGCACTAGGTTTTCTTTTAATTTAATTATGGAATATTAACACTCACACACACACAGAAGAAGAAAGACTTGTTAAAAGATGCAAAATTACTTGGTAACAACCATTTCATTTTTCCGTGTTTCCCAACACACGGTATGGCTGCAGAGTGTTTCTTTAACCAAATTAAAACAGAAAGCATTTGATGCTAGTGGGATACAAGTGTATGATGGAAAATTAAGTAGAAATGAATTACAAATTATAATTAAGACATATGGAATATTAGCATCGATCGGAATAAAGTGTATAGGAATTCCGGCTGCTTTGAAAGAAATTTCTGAGTTAGTTCTCCCAGCAAAATAGGCCGTACACTTGGAGGAAAAATCTTAGAATAATCTGTGATAAGATTACGGTACGTATTGCTTTGGAAATTGGCAATGAAGAGTCTTAAATGTTAAATCTAAACTAAAATGTTCCATTAAAATAAAATCAAAAGACCGGAGAGGAAAGAAAATAGAGAAAGTCTGATTATGAATTATTAGCCTTTGTGACCCATACCAATATATGATGTACTGCTCTACACAGTTGCCAATGAAAAGAACTTGATTTGCGATTCAAAAGCGACAATCCCTTGGGCCTTGCTAAGAAGGGTTTTTCATTAAATGAATTGTTGTTATTAACTTATCCAATAGATAAGAGGTCTTGAATCTTCTTTGCCGATTTTATAACGATGTTGAGGCCTCCAATAAATTTTTTGTCGTTAGGGTTCTTACTCAACTCATAAACAATATTATTTTATTTCCAATTTTTAATTTTTTTATAACTAAGAGATATAGAGATAATTTGGCTCAAATTTAAATCCCTAAATGTGTTACATAACCTAATTAATACTTTGTTAAATTTAGTAACCCAAATTAGAATTTAAGTAATTTAACTGTCTTTATATGAGATTCTCCTTTCTAACAACGTTCATAAGGGAAAATAATATGATAAATAAAATTATTATTATTAGTAAAATATTTTATTATAAAATCAATTTAGAGTACAAATATATTACTATACAAAATTTATTCTCGTTAAAAATATATTATTAAAAAATTAAGTTAACGTAAAAAATATATTTTATATAACTAAAAAATATATTAATATAAAGTAATTAAAATAAAAATATATATTTCTTGCTAAAAAATCTAATTGCGAAATAAATTTTAACAAAATTATATTTTTATAAATAAAAAAATTATTCTAACTAGAAAAATGTATTATCTTAAAACTATTTTAAAATAAAAAATATTATAATTATAAAACATATTAACATAATTTTAAATAAAAATAATATTATTTTGCCCCCACATATTCCCTCTGCACATTCTTCCTATTACTTTTCAACCAAAGTAATTTAAATAATATTATTTTAAATATTATTTTGTCCATCATTTAACATGAATTTCTAAATTATTTTATTAAATTGATTCCCTTATTTGTAATTATACATCTACAAGTAATTTTAATAAATGAAATTCAAACATAATCAAAATTCTCAAACTGATTAGTGCAAAAAAAGGCTTTTAAGACCAGGACAAAAGAGGCATCGTAAGACCGGACCAATGACCTAGGTCTTGTTCCAGCCCGGTATTAAAATTGAAACATTTAAGACCGGACTCGACCGGTCTTAAAGAAACTCTTTTAGACCGGACATTTAAAACAATGGGTCTTAAAAGTCATACTAAATAAACCTGAAACATTTTTTGTTCGGTCTTAAAACTCAATTCTAAGACCGGCTAAAAATTAGGCCGCTCTTAAAATATCTGAATTTTAAGACTGGAAGAAACTAAATACGGTTTAAAAAATAGCGCCTTCTAAGACCGACAACTAATTATACGCGGTCTTAAAAGACTGACTGTCAAGACTGGATGATAAATAAATCCGGTCTTAAAAATTGAAATTTTTAGACCGGACGTATAAATATACCGGTCTTAAAAAACCAACTTTTAAAACCGGGCTTAATATGAATTTGCAGAACTTTAAGACCGAACATATAAATACATCCGGTCTTAAAATATGAACATTTAAGACCGGCGTATTTATTTGCGGTCTAAATTTACCTGAATTTTCCCTTGTTCTGTTCTTCCTGATTGTATTACGCACAAATCCACCACCCAATCTAGCACATAAAAGTCGATACTTTAAGCTACAAGCTATGAACAATTATTGAATAAATTGAATTGGGAAAAATAATACAAATATTATTCACCATGAGTTATGTGGCCTCTTAATTAATTATTATACTATGACTACAACACCTAAATTAATTAATACAATAAGATAACTTACTTTCAAATACCATAAGTTACAAATACAACAAACATGCCCAAAATAATATTCACCATGCCTTCATCTGATTCCCACCAACAACGTCCTCTTTTTCCATAACATGCCCTTTAATTTGGATCGGATCCTGCCTCAAAAATAAAACAAGAACAAACTTCGTTGTCAGTGACATTGTTTATGAACATAGAAGGAATATAGTATAGGTAAAACCTTAAAGTTTTCAAAGAATTCTGCATATCAATATTACCTTATGAATTGACTCTTTTATAAAGTGATATCCTCCCATATCCCTTCTTGATGATCATTTCTTATGCCGGGTTCATTATCCGCTTCATCTTCTTCGTTCATGTCCGGTAGACCCCTTGAAAATGGAGTATTCTTAGGAAGACCATAATTTGCATGACTTTCCTCATCAATATCAATGACCCTTTTTCCTTAGAGAGCTACAGACCACATTTTATTTTCTTGATTGGTAATATAGAACACTTGTTTCTAGGGACTTCGTGTAAAATGTATAACCATTGATCACATACGAATTCCAACTTATGACATCAACCTTAGGACCACATGCTAACCATTTGATTGTATCAGAAACACGTTACTCTCCCTCGATCTTTTGTTTGAACCAGTTTGGAAAAGTTCTGTTATGCTCCCTAATCAACTTTTGTTCAGTCATTCGATGATTTTTTTTTCCTTACAGCTTCTTTATGTGCAGCTATGTTGTCTTGAACTTCATCAACATTATTCAAGATGTATAAGTGAACTTGTGACAATTCATCAGGATCCACACTCTTTATTGAAGCCCATTGTCTACCCCTTCAGTATGCTAACGTTTTGGAAGCCCAATATGTCTTACTTTGGCCAAATAATTTTGACAAAATTCCATGGCTTTTTCAGAAACATATTTATGAACAATAGATGCTTCTGGCTAGTATGCGTTCTTCACATACCCTTTTAGGAATTTCATAGATCTTTCAATTGGGTACATCCACCGTAAATGGATAGGGCCGCACAACTTCATCTCCCTCACTAGATGAACAATTAGATGAACCATGATGTCAAAAAATGTAGGAACAAAAAGCTTCTCAAGGTGGCACAAGACAAGATATCATTCATTCTCCAATTCATCCAACTTTTCAATCTCGAAAACTTTACTACAAACCGCATTGAAGAAAAAACAAAGTCTAGTCAAAACGACCGAAGATCATATTCGGCGATGCCTTGAATAGCTATTGGGAGTATTTGTTGCATCAAGACATGACAATCATGAGACTTTGGCCTACTAATTTCAAGTCCTTCATCGATACAAGCCTCTTAAAATTTGAAGAATACCCGAGGGAACTTTTGTGCCATGTAAACACTCACAAAAACTTCGTTTCTCATCCTTAGACAAAGTATGAGAAGCCGAGGGACAATAAGTTCTCTTCCCATCTGGCGTTGGATGTAACTCTTCGCGTATTCCCATTGCTTGCAAATCCAATCTTGCCTTCACACCATCCTTGGAACTACCTTGTACGTTGAGAAGCGTGCCAACAACACTATCACATACGTTTTTCTCCACATGCACGATATCAATACAGTGTCTCACATCAAGATTGCACCAATAGGGAAGATCGAAGAATACAGATCTCTTTTTCCATATATTTGTTTCTTTTCTACTCTTTGTAGTCTTACCGAAGATGACATTGATAAATTTCACCTTTTCATATACTTGCTCCCCAGTCAATGCCACCGGAGCATCTTCATACTTTTGGCCACCAAAAAAGGCTTTCTTTAATCGACGATATGGGTGGCCCCGTCTAAGAAATCTCCTATGTCCAAGATAAACCGTCTTTCTTCCATGTTGAAGTTGATGGTAGCTTGTGCCTTCTTCACAAACTGGACATGCTTTATGGCCTTTTACACTAACCCTGACAAGTTCCCATATGCTGGGAAGTCGTTGATAGTACAAAATATCATGGCTCGCATTTTAAACACCTCCTTCTTGAAAGAGTCATAAACGTCGACACCTTCTTCCCACAACTCCTTTAAGTCTTCGATCAAGGGCTCAAGGTAAACATCAATGTCATTTCCGGGTTGTTTTGGACCCGAAATCAACATAGACAGCATGGTGTACTTTCGTTTCATGCATAACATAGGAGATAAGTTGTAAATAATCAGGAGTACAGGCCATGAACTATGTATGCTGCTAAGGCTTCCATATGGATTCATGCCATCCGTGCTAAGGGAAAGCCTAAGGTTCCTAGGTTCTTCACCGAAGTTGGGAAATAATTGATCAATTTTCTTCCATTGAGAAGAATCGGCTGGATGACGAAGCTTCCCATCAGAAATCCTCTCATCTGCATGCCACCGCAAATTTTTTGCTTCATTTTCATTCGCAAACAACCGCTTGAACCTTGGTATGATTGGAAGATACCACAACACTTTTGTAGGCCCCTTATTTGACTTGTACCTTGGGGTTTCACATATCGGACAATTCTGCTTCTCTTCAAACTCTTTTCTATACAACACGCAATCATTCGGGCATGCATGGATCTTTTTATACTCCATCCCCAGTGGACAAAGTATTTTCTTAGCATCATAGTATCAATGCGGCAACACATTATCATCCGGAAGCATGTCCTTAAAAGCCTCAAGCATTTCAGAAAAACTCTTGTCATTCCACCCATGACGTGCCTTTAAGCTTACCAATTTCAATACAGCGTTCAACAATTGGTATTTTATACACCTACGGTATAGCGGGGTCTTTGCATCACTGCACATATTACCATATGCATGTGATTGATGAAAAGCCTCTTCTCCTACATCACGAATAATGTCCTATATGCGATCATCCATATCCGTGTCATTATCATCAAATGCCACTTCCCCATGTTGAGACCCACTTGGTATATTTTCACCATGCCATACCCATACTGTATAAGTCTTACAAAATCCTTCACAAATTAAATGTGTATGTATAACTTTAGGACTTAGTTGCCTCTCATTCAAACATTTTACACAAGGGCAATAAAACTTCCCACTATCATCATGGGCATTTTGTTTAGCAAATTCTATAAAGTCCCTCACCCCATTCTGATATTCAACATTCATCCGTAAAGCATTTATCCAACTGTGATCCATAGTAGAATTCCTATAGACGGAAAGATTTAACATACATAATCCGAAAAAATTGACACTTGCATATAAAATAAGGCAACACCAAATTCATATTTATGCTTAATGTCGGTTATGAGTTTTTTCGTTTTTTTTTTTTTTTTTTCGGAGAAACTTGCCCATTAAATGCATAACGAAGAATCAATTTTGGTCAAAAATGTATCATAGTGAAGTCAAGAAGCAAAATAAATGCATGACGAGGAAATTAAATGCATTGCGTGAAGGTCTTGTGGACTCACCCGTAGCATTAAATTCAAATGCGTTTCCTGAGTCTTTCTTCTCCCGCCACGAATGTTGATGTTGCAGACATCAAGAGTACCCTAAAAACATTTGTTGGTCAGTTGGGTAGGTCTAAAGTGCAAATATAATCTTCAAAATACAATATTCATTAACAACAGAGAAACCTACAAGAGCATTTCATCGATTTCGTTCAACCCATGAAAAACCCGAACGATAGCGCGGGAAAATCATGAAGTTATATAACGGAAACACCTCTTACAGCTTGGTCTATATACGTTTAGCTAAGGAACCAAAAAGTGATTGTCGAGAGAGCAACGTGAAGCACAGACGGAGCAACACACAAACACTGGAGACAGAACCTCAGTAATCACTTTCAGCGCGACAAGAGAAGTTCAGAGAGGGAAATTTAATTTTACACACGACAGAGACATGTTTTAATTTGGATTAATTATAATGTATCCGGTCCTAAAGATTTTTTATTAATATAATTTTTAAGTCGTGAAAGTCTACAATTAATTCAATTACTTTTAAGACTGAATTCTTATCCCGTATCCAGGTCCTAAATATAAAGCTAAATTTTTAAGACCATTTGTTTTATAATACTAGGACCTAATTTTTTATTATATGCGTAGATTTTATTAAGACTGGTTAATTATAAAGTAGCCGGTCCTAAATATATAACTTTTTAAGACTGTAATCTATGAAAACTTTGGTCCTAAATTCTCAATTTTTTTTATTTTTTTCAAGAAAAAAATATTGCTTTGGCGATTGCACCAACTGAATAAATAAAAATTAAAGGAAAACTGGAGTTTAATTTCTTTAATTCTTGGAGAATATGAACAAAAAATTAAAAAGACACAAGCTTAGTTCTTAATGCTACATATATTACTTAAATATGCACGTACACAAGAAAAAATATAAAAGAAAAACAAGCAGAAAATTATCAAAAACAAGAATCTGACTATATATACATCCTAAAGCTTATTATCCTTCAAAGCCTTGGAGATATTAGCGTGAGCAGCATTAACTTCCCGCCGGGTATCAGCAAGTTCCTATCTTATTTGCATCAGCGCATCATGGTCTGAAGGCTGGGGCGGTGCGGCAATCTCTTCATCATCCGAAGAAATAACAATGGATCCAACGACCCGAGACTCTTCTGTCTCAATAGAACGCACTCTCGTTGGAGGAGGCGCACCATATAACGATCTACAGAAGGCAAGAGCATCACCATGGTTTGAGCACTTGGGGCATGCAGAGAGATATGAGGAGTTAATAAAGGCAGAGAGCAGTTCCCCCTTCCCAGATGGCCATGTATGTTGTTTGGAGTTACGAGGTAGTGAAGATAATAAGTTAGAGGTACTTTAAGAGCGGATTTTATAAATATGCGGTCCTAAAAGTCTATTATTTATTTTTTTAATAAATTAAATTACTTTTAAGACCGACATTTTATTGTTTATCCGGTCCTAAAATTCAAAAAAAAATTTCAATTCAATTTTTTTAAGTAATATTTTTTTCCTGAAAAAATATTAGTTTTAAGAACGGATCTTTTACAATATCCGGTATTAAATCAGATAAGAGTCGTATTCCTACACTCTGTTCAAATGAATGAATCAGAGTCTCTTCGGCTTCCAGATAAGCTTCCCAACTAGGCGTCTCCTTGTATTCTGATGAACTATGCGTCTCCTCATTAAAGTTTCTAGCGTTTCACATTGTTCAGGATGGGTTCTCTATTTAAACGCGTTGTTACTTTAGGTTTTTCACATTCTTCTCCATCACTTCTACAACCAAAAACCGTAATGGCTGCTCCACGACCACGAGGTCCTCAACCACCACGAGATCCTCCTATTCCTCTTCATCCTCTTCCTCCTCCGTACCCTCTCCTCCTCCGCCCCTCCGCAACCGTCCCCGCACGAGATGATGCACTACCTCGGCCCGCGTCGATCACATAGACCGACGATTGGGCCAGCTTTTTCAGGTCTACAACGCCGTCAACAACAAGCTGAACGTGGTACTCGACGCCTAGGTACAATCCGTTAGATGACGACGTCTCCGACGACTCCCTCCCCTCCGACAACGATGGGGAGGAGTATATGTTTTTATGTTTTTTATGTTTTTTTTTGTCTCGCTTTCTGCCTTTGCCCTCCCACGGGTAGTAAAAAAATAATATAATAAATATTTTTGCTTTCCATTTCGATCACCTTTCGTTTTCATTATCTTCTTTCATTTTCTGACAAAAAGGAAACAAACAAAATATTGTCCTCTTGTATGATCAACATTAAAAAATGCACAGAATACAATTAAGATCGACCATATAAAACAAAAAACATCTTTTACCTTATTTGAATAAAAACAAACACAGTGACAATTCTTCTCAAGGTTGGACCGTCGTTGTCGTCGGTTTTACCTCGCCCTGATTTGAAACAAGGTGTCCTTTTCAATATCTTCCTTCTTTTTCCAACAAAAAGAAAAGAGACAAAGAAAAGGAAAACTGATAATGCTGCTAAAAATCAGGAGAGGTAAGATCGACTACAATGAAGGATCTAGCTTGAGCAGAACGCTAGAACCTCGGTTTTCTTGAACCCTAATGATTTGTCTGAAAAGCGAGTGAACATTTCTATTTAAAGGAAGACTATTAAAACCTGGACATTTAACAATTACATGGTCCTAAAGGTTAAGCCATGCTTTTTTAAAAAAAATAAGAGGACTTTTAGGAGCAGACATCAAAATAATATACGATCTCATAAGACTTTTAGGACCGCATGTTTACAATATACGGTCCTAAAAGTCTATCTATCCTAACTTATTTTTTAAACCGAAGACTTTTAGGACCGCATGTTTACAATATACGGTCCTAAAAGTCTATCTATACGATCCTAAAAGTCTCATATTTTTGAAGACTTTTAGGACCGGATGTTTATTAGGACTTTTAAGACCGGACTTTTAATTAATATACGGTCCTAAAAGTGTCATAGACTTTTAAGACCGGAATTTTAATTAATATACGGTCCTAAAAGTCAAGTTTTTTCTCAACTTTCAAACACTAAATAGCTTTATCCACCATCCAAGACATTCAGAAACCCAAAATGGACACAAGAAAATTGTTCGAAAAATTAAACAAATTTATTTATTGGATTTTGCATTGCCTATGTATTTACAAATGAATATTGTTTGAAAAAATAAACAAATTTACAGAAGATTATTGTTGCTACTGGAAATATTTACAAATGAATTTAGGATATTAATTATTGTCCTGACTTTAAGATCAGGTCATATAGATATTCACAAAACACATTGCGTATGTGCTGCACTTCATCATCAGAAAAGGGATCAGGGCAGTCAAACATCTGTAACATCAAAGACAAAAACTGAATTAACTTGCATGCAAATTTCATATGTAATATTAAGCCCAGAAACTGAATTAACATGCGTGCTTAATATTTAACATCAAATACATTTACCTTTTCAGTTAATTTAGTCCTTCCTTTCTTGATAATATCATACATGTGTTTTATGATGTACGGGCCACATAAGTTGGACGCCAGTGGTTGCCGAGGCGTCTAAAAAGAACAAGAAATATATATAAGAGCATATATAGCTTACTGACCAAGTTCATAAGGCAGTGTGCCAGTGTACAAATATTGTACCAACCTCCGGTGTGAGCCATTTAGGCTCTTTGGCTTGATACCCACGCCTTTTCTTTACCTCGATTTGGAAGGTCTTCATGGCACTATCATCAAAATTACAAATTTATCAATAATGTTCACTGAAAATTAACATCAGAGATTTCAGACAAGAGAATCAAAATGACATGCTTACTTGTTGATGGTCTGCGTCAACGTAGGCACTGGATCGCTGTGAGTAGAGCATAAGAAGATAAATTTATGCTCCTCCATGCACATGAGGACCAACTGCCAGTGGTGGCTAAAAATTCATAGCAGTAAAGTACTCAGTGATATATGTAGCAGAATTAAGTGAATTGCAGACATTGTGATATGTACCTATGGAAGAATGGAAACATGTACACCTTTCTTCTCACTTCACACAACCTCTTTGATATGTACTCCTGTCTCTCCTCCATGGATGTTGCACTTGCATAGACAGGGCACAAGAATCCAAAATCGTTTCTCTTGCCCTTTTGAACCAATTCTTCATGCAAGAACCTACAATAATGACATCGATCAGGGAATTAGTATATATGTATGTGTGTCTAAATGATGCATTTAAATTATGTACTCATAGAAGAAGATACTTACTTCATAAAAATTTGAACAATTGCATCAGTAAGCTCACTTCCAGGAAGCAGCAGGGACTCAACATCAACGGTGTCAACTTGAACAGGTAGAGGATGAGGGACGCCTACTACTTCATTGACAGGCCACGATTTATCTTTAAAATATCCACTCTTCACCAGATCGGATATTTTTTTCCGTGGCAATCAACTTAGTAGTAGGGGATAGAGCTTGAGGAGGGGATGGAGCTTGACGAGGGGGTGGAACATGAGGAGGAGGGGGTGGAACTTGAGGAGGGGGTGGAGCTTGAGGAGGAGTAGAGACATGTACAAGCTTCATTGGCCAAGAGATGAAGGTTCCCTTGACATCACTCACAAGCTTCAGCTGATCAGTTGGGAAAGGGAGAGGTGCATCAATGATCACCTTTTCAACTTACACTCTGACTTCATCATCAGCCAATTGTTGGTGGTGTACAGTTGATCCCAATAAGTTGTGGACAGCCCCTTTTGCAACTAATCGTGCAGGACTATCATGATCCTCCACATATAGGTCATAAGGTTGCTCGATCGTCCAACAATGCAGCTCCCTCTAGTGCTCTGCTGCGCACAGTGCGGGTGAATGTGTGAAGGGAACACTTGGTCTCTCGGATGATTGCTCAAAAGCAGCCTCATCTGATTCAATTCCTCCCTCATCTGGCTCATCTGATTCAATTCCTCCCTTATCTAGCTCATCTCGGATTGATGCCTTGCTTCTTTAGCCGCTGTATCCTCACTTAATTTGGCCACCGACTGTTCCATCTCCTCCCGGGTAACCATACTTTGTCAATGGTGTTTGGATTTACCAAAGTATTCCTTCATGCCTACTCGTCCTCCAATCCCCCTTACACACCCACCATGATCCGGTTTACCGGTCGCAACGGTCAGAACATCACTCCTCCCGTCCGACACAAAAGATCCCTCTGCTTCTTTCTTTTTAAGATCTTCCTGTAAGATACAGATAACAAAAATCTTAGTAATGAAACATGTTTAGTTACTAAAAAATAACAATAACGATACTTACAATTCTTTCAGCAACTACACGAGTTTGTTCACTCGTGTTGGTGCCGCTTGGCTTTTTCCAAATGTGCATCCACAACTCCTTGCGACGTATTGGAGATGGCGGATCATGTCTGCGAGAAGGATTGGATACGCTTCATCTTCCAATCTCTTCTGCTTGGCTGCCATCAATTCTTTTTCAGCCTTTTCATATCCGCCGCGAGAAGCCCTATGTGCGCAATCATTCTTTCTCCTATCTCCTGTGCTCGTTCCCTTCTTTCCTGTGAATCAGAATTGAAAACAACTATTAATTATGAATCCCAGCCATCTCACTAACAGAAATTAGAGAACTTCTGCTTGATATGAACCTCAAATACTAGTCATATTCACTTCATCAAGTTTCAACATTTTATGTAAGGAAGATGTAGAATTGTAGAAGAAATTGGATCTATGTTTTGTACAGCTAGATAGATAGGTTAAGAAACAAAAGAGAATTATGCTTACAGAATAATACAAACTTGATCCTTTTTAAGCCATCCAGTGGGATCAGCAATCCTCATTAGATAGTAACAGAACTAACAGCAATGTCTAACCACTACCTACTATAACAGAACTAAGACTATAATAATAATGGCTTAACTCTTATGCCGTTTTTATTTCCCTAATTACCTTCTTAGTATTTTACCTTTCGGTGGTTTACATATCGGACTTGCATAGACAAAGGTAGGAAATGTATACTTCTATTCACACACCAAACAATTTAACTAACGGGATTAGATGAACACAATAACATTCACATATCAAGCACGGGTTAATAAGCAAACAAAAGGGCAAAAAAAACTAAATATAAACTCACCGAGCTTCAGGGCGTGGTCGCTTGGTGAACAAATTGTTGCCAAGTTTGTTCATCAATAAATGTGTACTTGTCCCAAGGCTTTTGGTCGGCTGAACCTTGGCAAAAATATACTTGTTAGCGAGAGAGGTCTTAAACTTCCTCCACCGATCAGCACAATAAGACAATGTCTTGTCTTTCAACTTCTCAGAGTCAGGGACAGTGTATGTAAGCCGGATAGTGTCCCAAATAAGTTGCTTTACATTGTCGAAGTCCACATTTTTCCACTCATCAGTCAAGATGCTAACCTTGTTGCGTGCAAGATAGCCGACAAAACTAGTATATTTGCTTTTATTAGGACCGAAAGGTTGCAACTTTTCATCAAACTGAATCTCCAGCCTTGACCTAGAAGTCCAGCTTAGGGTTATATACATCATTCTTGTGCCTCTTCTCCCACGGCGTGCAGGGTGATTACGAGGGACGAGGGGGAGGCGATTTTGGAGTGAGAGACGGAGAGGAGATTCGACATTCATCTTTCTTCCCTCTTAACCTCACCGTTAGCCTCACCATTGTGACCTCAGCAGACACCATTTTCATCTCCATTCTCCATTTTTCCAGTTATGCAGTTTATATGGGTTATTTCAATGAACATGTGTAGTTGACCCCCGACATACTCTCCGGCTTTACATAATATAGCTAGTTCAACTCCTTCCTCTTCCAAACTAAGCTCGCCGACGAAATCAATTTCGAATGCTTGTGTCCAAATATGAGAATATTTAATCTATTCGATTATGGCGTGCTATATGTGGGCTCAAGCATTCAAAATTTTGAAACCTCAAGATAATGATAAAGTTCTAGAAGAGATGGCTCCTTTATGAAGAGTATCAATGTCTCTTGATTTTCTAAGCATATAGCCCAGTTTAACAATGCATGTTTCATTTTTAGGTTTGGTCCACACAATAGAATCAGTAGAACCACGACAGGAATTTGTTTAATACAATCCAAAGTTTCTCTATTTAATTCTCATGAACCTGCATATCTTCAAGACATTGAACTCTGTAATCCTTACTGTTTGAATATATGATCATTTATAAGGAGTAGGTTAAAGAGATATCAACTGGTTGGTTACTAAGATTAAGAGTCGGGTTGTCGTTTGGAAGCATGAACCTCACTAGCATGCTTCCAAACACCTCTGTTTTCTTGCTCGAAAATAGAGCACGTATAGCTAGTTTGAGCAAAAATACTCACTCATGATGCTGCTCTCTGCATGGGGGTGTTTTTAAGGCAAAGTAAATCCTTATAAATCCTTGGATCTTTCGAATAGGAAGCAACAAAGGATGCCGTAGATTGACCCCATATTGTCGTTCCTTGTCCCCGAGCATTAGCATCTAAGAAGGTGGCTAGTCGTTCTGTGATGAAGCTGATGGCAACGATGAGTCCAGACCAACCAAAAATGAAAGCTAACACTTTATTGCTAAATTCAAGATTTTAACTCCTGACCAGCAAGTTCATCATCACAAACTCTCAAATCTTCTTCCAGTTTCACACGACGCCCATGGTTTCGCAGCTAGAAGTGACTTTAGATATAATAAAAATAATGGAGCTAATTATAAGAGAGAGAGGGAGAGTGAAGAAGAAAGGGTTGAAGAAGGAAGCAGTAGAGAGGAGCCTTTTTTGAAAGATAACACTTTATTGCTATTTGTTTCCTCTATGGTAATTAACGTGAAACAGCTACCATGACGGACGTTTGTTTTTTAACGGTGATGTGTGACTTTTGCTCCAAAATGGTAACCACGTGTGTATTTTTGCTTCAAAAAAAAAGCATATGGTGCTGGATGCTCCCGAAGGGTAAAGCACATGTGCATTTTTGCTCCTTTACCCAATGCATTAAAATGCAACATTTTCTTCTGCCTATATGCGAGATAGTGTTTAAAATGCAACAACTTACTTCCTCCATCCCTATTTCCATCTGTGCATGATTTCTAATATATTTCATCAGATCAAACGCATTCAAGCTCCGTTTTACCATCAAAACGGTCATAACACATAGGAAATATATGGCAAAAATATGACTTATCATTCACCGATGCTCGAGACTGGCCCCTTTAGTGCCTCTTTCCCCTCATATTACATGTTATCAATAATCAAGACCATATCAGTATACTATTTTGATATTGCCAAAACTGTAGCTCTAATACCACAACTTCTTCCGTCGAGCCCATACACGGTGGCAACATCCGGTACCTCAGCCGCTAGTTTTATGCACCGTCTCATGGCTTGAGGTACTCTCATTTTCCCTAGTGCAACCAAGTCCAATGGCTAGTTGCTTGTCCATGTAGGGGTAAGAGCCAATCCTTCACCACGGATTAACTGTGAGAACCCCGATCATGGATGTTGAATTCGCCATCTAATGTCAAATTACCTCTAATACTACAAATGGCATTCCCCCTGATATTACGACATTCATCAGAATATTTTGCACAACTTAGTAGGCAAAACAGAAATAACATTGTATATTGATTTTAAAATACTTGGTTACATAACAAGCATCCCCAAAGAATTCATTCAAAATATTTACAAATTCAAAAATGGGATTACAAAACAACAGATAACTACCACTAAGTCCATTACACTAAATCAGATAAATGCCAATATCTCTGGCGCACTAGAATCATAAGTTGCTAGTATCCATGGCTATGCCTTGGGAGTCGCAACCTCTACGATGTTCACGTCTTGAACTTTGGGAAATGTCTAAGATTCAAATGAATCTCAAAGTAATAGTTAACCTCACATAGAATGTATAAATAGTACATGGTAGCCAACCACAAATAGCATATTCAACATTCAGAGATGACATATCACTGGTAGTACTAAATGCAAACAAAGTTCAGACACAACATTGACTCAACACAAGATCCAACAGATGCATTACCACATTGCTAGGCATATCAACCCATATTTTGTGAATGCAACTAGGTTTCATGACCCAAGGACAACTGGTCTATTAGGCCCTATTGCCTACCGCCGAGAAGATACCCCATAACGGATAAATCTTCCAACAAATCGGCTTATGAGTAGACTGGCCCCCACGAGGTGAGATTTTTCTCAACATGGTTCATACATGCATATAAAGTCATACATAGTATGTGAGAGAAAAGTTACTACCTGATAGCTTTTCCAATTCTTGAATTGATTCCAAGTCTTCAGGTCGCTCATGGAAAATTCAAATCCTATAATTACACATTCATGGATGGCGGATTACTGCTTATCCAAATTCTTCACAATCTTTAAATACTAAGATTGATTATCACATTATGCCCAATATAAAGCTAAAGGACTTACACTAACTTCAAGAGCTTATTCAACCCTTGAAAGTTAGTTTCACTTTCATTAGCCTTCACAAATGTCATTTTCGCACAGCAACCAATTCTAGCAAACTTTTCAACCAACTTTGAAAATGCATATCACATTGTACATATGTCCAATTTTGGTGATTTCAAAGGCTATGCAACCATTATTAAGTATAGTTTTAGGAAAACATGCTTCCCAGAGTCAAATACACTCAATCTGTTCCAGTTTCAATAACATTACACACTGGTCTAGAACAGCATTCTAGAATCAATGATTAACTTCAAAAATTCATATCTCATTGTATATTGATCCAAATTTCCTTTATAACCTATCACATCAAAGCTTATCATGTCTACTTATCTGGAAAGTTTCATAGCCATTGGATATCATTTGCTTAGTCTAAACCTCACATGAAAATGGGTACTCAAATATGAAGACAGAAACTTTACAATTTTCATTGGCTTATTTTGAATATTTATAACTTGAGCTCTAGACTTCCAATTGACATGATCTAGAACTCATTTTAAAGCTTAATTACATGGTCAGAGGAGTTCGTATGAATTGACTTTTCCTCACCTTAAATTCAATGTTCCAGTTTTCAAAAGTTCATTTCCAAAATATTGGGCAGCATCTCCTCTTAATTACAATAGTTCCAAATTTGTGATAGAGGCATTACCTTACACAAAGACTTATTCTAAACACATTGGAAGCATTACATTTAGCAAAAACCAATTCCTTCATACACAGACAAGGCGGGCCGAAACAGGGCATACATAAAAATTCATGAATTTCTAATCTATTGTCACTAGACACATCATAGGAGCTTCAATCTATGATTCCTTTTGGTTTCTAATCTTTCTCTATCTAGAACTAGATTTCTAGCCCCTTCCAAGATGCCACAAGGATCAGAAATAAGGATGGGAAGAGGTTTGAAAGACTCACCTTAATCAAGAATCAAGCTTGGAAGTGAATTTCAACACCTCCTCCATCGGTGCTCTCTATCGTGGTTGTCCTCTAGTTCTTGCTCCACTCTCATGCCTTCACTCTCTCTTTCGGTCTCTCTTTCTGTTTGCTGGAGGTGCTAATCGACTTAAATGAGATGGAAATGGGAAATATTAAATATTAAGGAATTGGCGGTGAGCTTAGAGGACAAGTTAGAAAAATTAGAGAGGGTGAAGTGTCCTTTGTTTTGACCGAAAATGAAGAGAAAAAGGGGCTGAAGTGGCGGTTGGATTCTAGAGCATGTGTGTATGTTGACTTAATGTAATAACCATGTTTTTGCACTCCTACTTATTAGTCCAGAGGCATATGGCGGAAAGAAGCAAAGAGAATATTAATATAACACTTTACAATACTTATTTTACAATTTAACCATCAATAAAATTCCTTTGTGTCCCATTTTCTTTTCCTCTTCCTTGGCCGAAATTAATGGCCTTGATAGATTAAATGGATGTTAACCTATGTGACACACTCTTGTCCCAAGGTTTAGTGTTTGGAAAAATCAAACATTGTAAACAAAATTCACCATTTTATTCCATTCAACATCCATATTGTACTTGGAATTTTGGTGAATTAAATTCAGGATATTACATGTCGCCCCTTTCACCAATCCATCTATTGTTCCGAATGATGAGATGTCACAAGACAAATGAGCACAGGATATGGTCTTCTTGTGATGAAGGAGGTCCAGAGCAAATTACAAGAGAGAGGAGGAAACTTATAGTAAGATGGAACAAGAAAGGATAAATTGTGAGACCTAACGAGTTGTGAACTTGTAAGATTTCAAAATTTGACCTTTCTTGTTCCATCTGCAGTAAGTTTCCTCCACTCTCTGAATTTGCTTTCTAAAACTCCTTCATGAAGACAAGATCCTTCCCTAGTACTCTTTTCTTTTGTGCCATCTTGTCATTCGATGCAATAGATGGATTGATGGAGGGGCAAAGGCATTGGCTATGGCCAAGCAGGTGATGTGGTTAGGAACCTCAATACTTGAGCCATTTGTTGTTACCAACAAGCCTTGAGGATGAGGAGGTAGTGGAGCAAGGGATGGTGGCGGCGGTAGAGGAGTTCCTTAGGATCTTAACATGATGAAGGAGAGAAGGAAAAGGCTGATAAAGAAATTTAGTAAGAATCACAAGGAATAGTTGAGTTTAAATAGAGGTGTAATAGATTGTGAAGGGTTATGACTTATGACTTATGAAGGTCTAATGGGATTATGAAGGATTATAATGAGTTATGACATTGAAGGTTCAAATGTTATGAAGGGTTATGAAAGAGTTAGACAATGGTTTTTTTTTTTTTTTTTTTTAGGACTGTTATGTTTTATCTTCGTTGATATAAGTGTTTGGAATACGAATCGTTTGTAAGTGTTTTTGTCACTAAATAAATGACGGTTGTTAGCTACAACCGTTACGTTGTGTCGTTGTCAATTCTGCCTCGCAATATATGACAGTGCGCATAATTAACCATTACGTCTAAGCGTTATATATCCTTATGTGACCTCTACCTTGACATACATGACATTTATTAGCTCTAACCATTTTGTATTAGGCGTTATAAAGACCCAAATATGTAGTAGTGAAATATTTGTCCTATTAGTAAAGGAGTTGGTTGAGTTCAAATTCTACCACAATGTGAGGACGTTGTTGGTGATCTGGTAAGCTTCCAAGACCTAACTCACTTAGTTAGTCCTTATAAACGAACAAAGGTTGGTCTTGTTGGTAAGTTAGTTGGCTCATGACCATAAGGTAGTGAGTTCAAATATTGCCAATATAAAGACCTTGTTAGGGATGAGATTATAAGTACCTTTGTAAACGCTTTTTGAGCTCGGAAATATGCCTTGGCCCTAATGAGCTTCTGGGCCAACTCACCTAAACCTTTAGTACAAAAAAATTTGTCCTTATTAAACACCATATCAGAGTCAATTTTAATAAGTCTAAACATTGAGTTCAACAAACTTCTTTATTGAATATGCCATATTTAGTTATACATGAAATTTACTTAATGGAATGGTTCTGGGAGCCCCAAAAACCCAACTCACCTAATTAGTCATTATAAACCAACAACGATTAGTCTTGTTGGTAAAAAAGTTAGCTCATAATTAATCACAAGGTTATTAGTTCAAATCTTGTTAATGTTAATGTAAAGGGTAATCTGTAGGTACCTTTATAAGCGTTTTTTGAACCCGAGAGGCATGCTTTGCCCATTGTGAGCCCCAAAACCCAACCCACCTAAACTTTTTATTTTAAAAAAGGATAATCCTTACAAAACTAAAAATCAAAGAGTGAAGTAAAAATTTAAAACTAAATTCATAATTTTCATGCCAACATTAAACACCATATCAGAATCAATTTTAACAAGTCTAAACAATCTGAGCCAAAAAGAAAAAAAAAGTCTAAACATGGAGTTCAATAACTTTTTCTTTATTGAAATGCCACATATTATACACGAAATTTACTTAATGGGACAAGAAAGAAAAAGACAAAATGTTATCACTTTATAAATTGTTGCATTTAATAAATATGAAGATACAAAATATAAAAATAATTTTCATTGGTATGTCTCTAAGTGGGGTATTACTTTAAATAAATAAAGTTTAAATAACCATATGTGTGAACATTAGGACTCTATTAAAGATGGAGAAAAGACATGCCCACTTTAGAAATAAAATTAAAAAAATAATAATAATAAAAGAGAAGTGGGAAAAGATAAAGCAAAAAGTTGTATAACTTTTTTTTTTTTTTTTTTTCCTGTTGGATTGATTCCGTGGACTTTGTTTGTTTGGAGAAATTGTGACAATTATTCCAAACTTATCCACGAAGGGAAGCGCCAATAAACTAATAAGTTTATTTCTTTAGATTAAGTTTTAATTCAAGAATGAAGTAAAATATAAATAAAGGGAGTTTTTCGGGGGCAAGAATAATAGAGTAGTGTATTTTATAAATTTATGACCATGTTCATATATTTATGTGCTAGTACCTTGAGTTGAAATTTTGTAATAGCAATCCTTTTCATTATTTCTAACTAATGGTAAACAGGACCTTGCTAATTTGCAAATTTATAATTTGATATTTGCTTTCATTGGTCTAAAGATTTTTTATAATTTTTAATGAACCAAAAAAAAAAAAATCAGGTTATATCAAAAGCCATAATAATTATTTTTGTGATTTTTTTTTTTTTTTTTTAAAAAAACATCTTCTTTCCCTAATAAAAGTTGCTTTTGAAAATGGAAACCGGATACCATATTCTTACAATGAAAGCTAAAACAAATAACAACATCTTCAAGCATATAAACTATTATATGAACACAGAATCTCCAAGAAGGAAAAAACACGCTTCTGAAGATGAAAGATTTACAAGTTTACTTTGCACCATAGGGATCTTATAGTTCTAAGATGTCTATTTTCTTTTCCCGCTTTCTCATACCTCTTTTTCTCCTTTCCTTGTCTCACATGTATATTTACATCAAAATATATAATCAAACATATCACCCAAAATCTGCCTGCAAAATCTCAAAAGATTCAAATGGAAGATTTTGTGAAAGCTACTCTATAACTGCTTGACTAAAAAAAGTTCCATCGTACATTTTTCCATTTCCATTGCATATTGACCATATTTGGAATGGGATGCAGCTTAAGGTGATTCTCATTTAGGCCTGCTGCTCATGGAAAGCAACCGATCGTGATAAGGCTGCCGGGTTCGCTTGTAGCACGGGTAATACCTCAACCATGTGATGATGATTCTGGTTATTTCCCTTAGATGGAATTGCCTTGAAGAGGCCTACACAACCATTGAGGGAACTAGCCTTTTCATTCTTGATCCCTAGTGTTGACCATATAGAACTCTTCGCAGCCTCAGTTGGATCATCAATTCTTAGTGTCTTGGGGATCAAAACACCATTTTCTGAGTAAGGCTTTTCTTTCTGAGAGTTGGCTTGAGTGATGATGCTTCCATCCCTCAAATGCTTCCTCGAGGTGGGCAAATTGGAGGAGGACCTAGGGGAAAGGTTTTTCACAGAAGACTGTGAAGAAACACATGCTATGTTTAAGGACGCTGGTAATGCACAACCCCAATAAGCAGGCGTGGGATAGAAGGACACTGGATAACCCGGTGATAATGCAGGAGGAGGAGGAGGCACGAGAGAATTCCATGGAGAACTTGGAATGCATTGTAATTGAGGAGGGAAACCTTCAAATGTTTTATTGACAGATTCTTGGGAACCGACATTGGCTTTCTTCTCTAATGAAGTTGAAGTTGTAACAGAAGCTCCAACTGAATGGTCATCACCATTATATTCTCTACTACAAGAAACAGTAATATTCTGCTTGGATACATCAACTCCATTCAGAACACCATTCTGGATATTCTTTGCAAGGTTCAAAACAGAAGCCAGGGAATCACATATGGCAGAATCTGATGAGCCTAAGGTCAAGACTGTTGCTCCATTTTTCAAGATAGTGTTATGTAATCCATTTGCATTGGCTACTGTTACAAGAGACTCAGGAATCACTATGTGTCGGTAATGAGAAGCGGAAGAGCTCTTGTTCTTGCGGCGACCAGCCCCAACAGGCACATTTCTCGTGGTTCCTCCAGCAGTCCAGTATCTCTGGCAGTTCTTACAGAAGTGGCGAGGTTGATTAACATTGTAGTTGTTAAAATAACAGAATTTGGTTTCCATGCTATTGCATCGAGGGCACGGAAGTATTTTGTCCGGCTTCTTGGGAGTTTTTTCTTGCTGTGTACTTGTCTCACTTTGCTCTCCAGATTTAGATGATTCAAGTACAGAATCCTCTCTTTCAACTGAAGGTGAAAGGGCCTTAGTCTTGGGGTTCTCACAAACTCCTGAAGATGTGGGACATTTCAAATCTTCTATGATTTGAGGTGAAGCACCGTCATCTTGCTCTGTGATTATGAGTTCTATCTTTGGTGAATCCTGAAAAAGTGAAGAGGCAGATGGGTATATTTCAATTTTAACTGATCTGTTTATAAGTTAAAAATATAGAACAGTGACGATATCTTTATGAACCAAGTTCAATTCAAGCAAAAGGTGAATTGGACTCCAGATCTTCCATAGTCGAATCTGACATTTGTTTGTGTGAAAATGAACATATTAATATGAGCATGTCTAGAGTAGGCCAAGCTTTCATGGAGGAAATAACTTAAAGCATAGTGTTTTGAGAAGAATCCAAATTAGAGACTTTGAAAATTTCAAATATGCCAGAAATTCCATCAGATAAACCAGAGAAGGTTATTGAATACAGCTCATACAACAAGATCAAACAACGCTGGATGGCGAATAAATAAATGCAATTTATGAGATGTCACAAGGTCAATGATAACTTAAACAAGTCATATTATTCAATAAAGAGTATTAAGAATCGAATAGAGCCAAATTGTTTTATCAAAAGAAAAAATAACTCTAGTTGAATTCCATGGCGTACAACACAAATTGATTAGAGTTTGGGGAAGCAAGACGTCCAATAAGAAATCTCGGAACCAACTAAGTAGGAAGCCAATGAGAAATATACCAGAGAAAATAGTTCTTAATTGAAGCAGCAAACCAATCAGCTTGGGATCAAAACTTTCTAAGCACAAGGCCACTTAAGCGAATCCCTTAAAAACTAAAAAACGAGCCCAAATTCGCAAACAAAATACGGTTTCGTCTATTAGAAATTTATGAAGCTTAAACGAACTCATCAGAATCTCAGTTAAACCGAATTAACCAAATAGAAATCAGGAGTTACAGAAATTGGGATTTGCAGAGAAAGAGAAACACTCGGAAGCAAAATGAGTGAAGGCAAAGACAGGTAGAAGAACCGACCTGATCCCTAGCAGAGGTATCTGGTGAGGAAGACGGAGAAAAAGGACGAACAGGTTCCAAAGAGTGAGTAGTGGAAACAGAGCATTGAAGTGGCATCGAAATCGTCGTCCCAAACAGCTTGATGGAAGGGTCCTTAACCTCCATCGACGGCGGCGACGACATTCTTGATGGAAGGAAAGGGAAGCTTAAATAAATTTGCAGAGAAAGTGGAATGAAGAACTTAAAAGAAGTGAAGTGAAGAGGGAGAGAGCAGACAAACAGGAAGTTACAAGGGGAGACGTTGAATTGAAGAAGAAGAAAGAGGAGGGTCAAGGTGGGGGTGCCTCGTCAGCAAAGGAGGGAAAGATTGAGAGCCACATGTTGAAATATGGGGAATCTTTGGGTTCCGTGCTGGAATCCTTAGCATTGCTTCAAACTCCCTCTCCTCCCATGGGGTCCACTTTTGTTGTTCCACTTCACTCACATTGGTCTGCAACCAAATTTCAATTTTTAATTAGTCGATAGAAAGGTTGGTCATTATAATGGAGGTAAATTGGATGACACCAATTTTTTTGCATTTTAAATGCAAACACTGAATGATCTGAGAAACATTTTAAAAAGCTATGAAAAATTGGAAAGATAGAGATGAAGAAGAAGAACGAGGATTACGACCATGAAAGCCACGCATGATTTGAGTTATATAGAAAGTTCCTCAAAGTTAAAAACAGAATAAAAGAATGTAAACTATGACCTAGGATATATAAAAATTAAAAAGTTAGGGGAGGTTGACTTTCAAACAAGCTATGACCAATGCGCATAATTTGAGTCACTAAACAAGAATAGCAACAATAAGCTATCAACTTCCGGTCATTGCAAGTTGATTTCATAAAGAAAACTCGAGTTGGTGACTTGAGTTGGACATGAATGGGATATTTTAAAAAATAGTTCTGTATTTTCAAATTAATTATGGCTTATTTTTAGGCTTAAGATACAAAAATATATAAGTAGATTTTATAAAAATGCACTCAACACCAAGTGTTTTTTTTAAGTCAAAAAGTGACTATGTGATTATGAAAGTAGAGTAAAAATACTCATTGACCGTTAGTTTGACTTTTTTTTTTTTTTTTTTTTTTTTTTTTTGTATTTTTAAAGGTGCGTGGATGATGACTTTGAAATTTAAATTTCATCCAAGTTGGTAGTAAAGAATTGTAGAAAATAACATAAATTTTTTGAAAATTACGAGTTGACCTTTTTCTCTCCAATTATCCTTCTCTCTTCCAATCACAATCTTACCTATCAAGCTACCCATTTCCTCCTCATTGCCTTCGTTGCCGCCTTTTTGTATTCTTCAAAACTATCTGGGTCATTTTCTGTAATTTTTACTAGTTTTCAACTAAATTTGGGATGAAATTTAGGTGAGTTATTGTCATGTCAACCTTAAAAAAAAAAAAATATATATATATATATATATATATATAAAATCAAACTAATGGTCAATGGTATTTTTGGGCTTTTTGACCAAAATAACAATTTTTAGTAAAAAATATACCAAAATAACAGTTTTAAAAATATTTACCAATGTAAGGTTGTTTCGGTCCAATCCCGTCAAAAGTACGGCCAGGCTATTAATGCCGTCGGACTATCTGACGCGACAAATTGTGGCGTCAGACTATCTGACGCCACACTTTTTTGTGGCGTCAATATGGTGGACGCCACACAAAAGTGTGGCGTCAGCAGCATCAGTTGATGCCATCAATTGATGGCATCAATTGATGTTAAAAAAAAAAGTTAAAAAATTATTTTATAATTATATTAAAAAGTTTATTTGATAAAAAAATATATTATTTTATAATTATATTTAAAAAAATTATTTTATCTAATAAAAAATATAATTTAATAATTTTAAAATTAAAAATAATATTTCTAATTAAAAATAATCAAAAGAGTAAATAATAATTCTAATTAATAATTAAGGGAATTAAAATATTTAAAATTTATTATAAATCTGTGAGGCTTATGCGAGTGATGGAGATCTTCCAAAGATCTACGTGACGCTCGCCTCACCCTCAAACACTTATAATCTCGCGTGTTCCACAATTTGTGATCGGTGTAGCGCAAATTGTGTGGAACATAAAATTATAAATTTTGAGGGTGAGGTGGCGTCAGAAGATCTTTGGAAGATCTCAATCACTCAGGCGGCCTCCACGGATTTATAATAAATTTTAAATATTTTAATTCCCTTAATTATTAATTAATTATTATTTACTCTCTTGATTATTTTTAATTAATTATAATTATTATTTTTAATTTTAAATATAATTATTAAATTATATTTTTTATTAGATAAAATAATATTTTTAAATATAATTATAAAATAATATTTTTTTTTCAAATAAACTTTTTTAATATAATTATAAAATAATTTTTAATTTTTTAATTTTTTAACATCAATTGATGCCATCAATTGATGGCATCAACTGATGCTGCTGACGCCACACTTTTGTGTGGCGTCCACCATATTGACGCCACAAAAAAGTGTTCACTTTTGTAACCGGTACTAATAGTCCGTTACTTTTACATACAAAAAAAAGCGTGTTATTTTGGTTTTTTTTTACTAAAAATTGTTATGTTAGGAGTACTTTTTACAAAAAATCACAGTTGATGTTATATTTTTAAAAAAACATGTATATTTTTACACTTCAACCTTTTTTTTTTTATATCATGCAAAACAAATCAAAATATTGGATTTTGACATTCTCCGTTGTCCCAGAATTTCACATTAAATCCAATAGGTAGCCAAAACATTAAATAAACACAAACTTTTTCTCTAAAATATAACATCATTAAAATTAATCATATATTTCATTAAAAAAATAGTCACGTAGAACACTTGATAATTACTTTATATTAAAATATTATTTTATTTAGTTGTAAAAAAATTGAGAAAGATAAATATGTCAATATCAAAAAGGTCCTTCAAAAGAAGGACTAAATTCCTATAAAGTGCTAAAAAATATTCTAAAATAATTTTTTTTTTTTTTTTTTATAGAAATGACCTAATTTCCTTCAATTAAATTATTTTTCACTATATTAAAATTGTTTTGTCATTTGATAAGTTCAATTTTGTACTTGTTAAAATACTATTGTCATGATATTCAACAAGAATATTTTGTGAAACTAGGTGTTCCTGTCTTAGTTATTGTTGTTATATCATAAATTAAGAATATTAATATTTAAACTTCTGTTTCTGTTTGAGTTTTGTTTTTAATTTTAAATTAAAGTCATTTAATTTAGGGAAAATTTCAGGAAAAAAAATTCAAAAATTGAAAATCCCAAATCAGTGATTTTTTTACAAAAATGATTTTCTAATTGTTAATCAAGTGTGTAGTCAATACCAAAACTATTGTAAAAACCAAAACTGATTTGAGATTTTGATTTCTTGAAGGTGTTTTTCTGGAATTTTCCCTTTAGTTTATTTTGCTATAAACTTCAATCCTAGATTACTTCATAGGGAATTAAGAGTGATTAGGTCATATTTCAAGGTCACAACTAAATTAAGATTCACATTTTTTGGTGTCCCCGCCCTCCCAGGGGGGGGGGGGGATATTTTTGTTCCTCTAACTCAAAATGAAATTCCTCATTATTCTTAAAAACATGAAAATTATTGCTCTTAATTATCTCATTTTCATAATTATAATCACACCGGTTTCAATATTTATAACATGCAATATGTGATTATTTGCACTATGTAATTTATGGCTGTTTGAATGAAAAAAATTGAGGGAAAAAAAGAAAAATGGAGAGAATATTTTTTTCCCTTTTATTTGAATAAATAAGAGAAAATGAAGGGAAAAGGCAAATGGCCAATTTCAAAATTATCATAATACCCATATGAATTTCCTACCCAATATATGTATAATAAATTGTTGCTTCTCATGAAATACCATGAGAAATCAGTTGAATGACTATAAAACCATATCATTATGAACATAACATGAATCATATTGTTATGATGCAGAATTGCAGGGTATGAGTTCATTCCTACTTAAATTAATTAAACTAACATGCATGCGCGGGGGTTGGATTTTAACAAACATATGTAGCTTAGTGTAAGGGATAACATCATTGTTGATACTTTAATTTGATGAAATTTTGTTTTTGGTCTTTATAGGTTCAAATTGTGATTATCTACCCCAATGGTCACTTCTGTCTAAAACATTAAGTTCTTAGAGTTTCATGAAAATTTGGGTTGACACTATTATAAAAAGTAGATTTAAGGACACCAATTAACATCCATTTTTTAAAACAGAAGTTAACAAGGTGGCGATGGCATTTTTAAAATTTTGTCTTAACAATTAACAATTGTTTTAAGAAAAATGGTCATTAAAATCCACATTCAATGATCGTTATGAAAAACAGTAGTTGAAAGTTACGCCAAAAAATAAAATGAAAAATTAATATTTGTGAGATTCAATGACTGTTTTCAAACAACGGTTGTTGAATCTTGATATAGGGGTGACAAATTTTTTTTTTTTTTTTTTTTTTTTTTGACTTTGACTTACAATGAATGTTTTATATAAAACAATCGCTGAATCTCTCAACAATTCCGGTGTCCTAGCACGATTGGCTACATAGGTGGATCCAAGTATAAGATAGGGGGCAAGTGCCCACCCTTGAATTGATGATTTTTTCCTTTAAAAAAAAAAAAAAAAAACACATGCTTGAATGATTGCTCACCTTTAATACATCAAAGGCGCACTTTGTAATCGGATGGAGGATGAATGATTGTTTAATGCCTTATATTGAAAAAAAAATGTACTTGATAGTATTGATAATAAGGCAATTATAATAGAATTCCAAAAAATAAGGCCTAGAAGGATGACATTATAATTATTTTTATTGTAATATACTTTTGTTATTAAAATATATGTAGTTGAATTTATTGAGTGCCCATCCTTCATTGTAATTTATGTAGCTGCATTTCTAATAGCACTTAGTCTTGCTTTTCTAAATGGCAGGTTTGTAAAATAACTACATCTCTTATTATATCATCAATATTCACTTCATTTCAAAAATTTTTTTATATATTATTTTCTTTTCTTGTTTATATTATTTTTTTAATGCATTTAAAACTTTCCTTAAAAAAAAAATGGGGGCAGCACCCCTAAATCCCCGCGCCATTGGTGCCCACCCCTTCATAAAATTTCGATATGCCCCTGGTTGGCTAGAGCCTTTGGTTATTTTCCTTGACGTCGAGTGTTCAAGCCTCCCTCACCTGTTTTATTTTTTTTTTTTAATTTAGAGTTACAATGACTATTATATAAAAATAGTCGTTGAATCTCTCAACAAGTCTAGTCTCTTGGCATAGTTGATTAGAGCCTTTGGTTATTTTCCTTGAGATCAAGTGTTTGAGCCTCCCTCACCCAATTTATATTTATTTTTTTTTTAGTTAGTTACAACGTTTGTTTTATATAAAACAATCATTGAATCTCTCAACAAGTCTTGTGTCATGGTGCGCCTTTGGTTATTTTCCTTGTGGTCGAGTATTCAAGCCTCCTTCTGTTGGGATACGTACACACAGCGGAAGGATTTCATCCAATAAAATTTTACGAATCCCAATAAGAGGATCTATCAAGGGCGTTTAAATCGGGTAGTGAGAACCATACCTTTCATATATTAGTGTGTGTCTATTCGATCAGTTAGAAGCCGACTCTACGAATTCACTCCTCTACTAGTATCCACATCGAACATCACTCCAACACGGACGGCAGTGGTCAAGGATGAAGCATGGATAATGTCATCCTCCTATTCTTGACCATTGCTTTCTCGATTCTTGAGTAGTCTAACAATTGAAATGGAAACTCCTTTCCATCGTAGTATGACCATATATTTCTCAGACTCACTCATCAAGGGGCCCGGTATTAGCTCTCTACTAATGTGAGGGACAAATTCCATCTTGACCATTCACATTCATTTGCATGAAAACCACTAATCCCGGTCGAAGTCTTTATCATCACCCGGTCAAAGGTGACTTTTGACTAGGTCAAAGATCAGTGACTCTCATGTAGGAATCCATGATGATCTCATGTCAAAGGGTATTGTGACGTGGTTATATATGAGATAAGCTGATGACTTAATCCATGGAGCTTTCTCATAATGGGTCACTCCAACACTTTGTACTCTTACAAGTGCTTATGACTTTGACTCATATCTCCATACTCATCAAAGTCATACTGGTCTTATTTCATCTTTGCTCCCGCATAGATGACCGACCAGGAACATTTAGGACAATCTTTATGATATGTCCAAGGACACGGTTATCATAATAAACATGCAAATAATATGATAACTAAATGGAGAAATACTTTAAATAATAACAGTGTTTAAAGTACAATGACTTGCCCCTAGGGCATAATTTTCAACACCTTCACCCCTTTGATTTTTTATTTTTTTTTTTTTTTTTAGAGTTACAATGACTGTTTTGTTTAAAACAGTCATTGTATCTTTCAACAATCCTGGTAATATCGCAGTTGGCTGGAGCTTTAGGAGAGTTTTTCTAAGGTCGCGTGACCCCATATCTCTCTTTTTTTTTTTTTTTTTTTTTTTTTTTCAAGTTACAACAAATGGTTTTCACGGATTACTATCCCATTTTCCTTGCTTCACATAATCTCCACCTTCCCTCGTGAAAAGCATCGACGTTCTATATGCACAACCCAATAAAAATTCCAGCACTTCGATTCTCTCCACAATCAAAGTATCCATCTCCTCATTGAAACGACATGAACCAAGCAAACCGAATGCTGAAAGTACTCCCCTGTTTGATGCCCCTGGTTTTGTGTAATGAAGATGATAAATAGTGTGGTGGTCAACCATTCTCCTCTATTTCTTCACTGATGGTTCTTTGGAGAAGAAGATGAAACTGAACAAAACCCGTGCGCCTCTACTTTTTCTACACACAAGTGAAAGAAGAGTAATTTTTGAGTGTGGTGAAAAGCTGTTAAAATGTGACGATTTCTATCTATATATCTATCTTTGGTATTTGAGTCAACTGTGGCCCTTTGCACTATTAAAGCTGACTAGGTGTGTTGGAAGTTAATGAGACAAGAGGGTTAAATATGCATGCATCCCCTTCAGATAAGGGCACCATAGAATTTAAAAAGATTATTACGAATTTTTGGACCACTTTGACACTGAGACGTGTTGAGAGATAGATAGATGCTTTCTCTCTTTCTTATATTTTTGGAGAAATGTTAAAGATGACTGTTCATCACCTGTTATTTGTATGATCTCTCAATAATTTGATCCTTCCAATTTTTGTGGTGATCATCCACTCTCTTTTCCATCTGGACGATGAAAAAGAGAAACTTATTACTAGAATTTAACACTAATATATTGTCATTTTTTTTGTTGGTTCAATAGGCTTAGAGGTTGCTTTCACATATAAACAAAGGTTATTTTACTGTAGAGATAGTGTCTTATTATATGTGTGCTAGAGAGATGGCCCAAAAATCAGATTCAGCCGTTGGGAGTACAAGACTTGTCTCAGTGTGTGTTGTTAGATGAAGACAACTTCGAAGACTCAGTGACTCACTCTCTTCAAGAATCTGAACAATGGGCATGGGAGACTTTGAATTCTCTCCCCATGAGTTATGTTGAATATATGCTCCATCATTCGAATTGCTCAGAGGCTCACATTACATGAGAAATATGAGACAACGTTATTCAAACTGTGGAGCACAAGCTTTAATTTTCTCCCTTCATCTCCATTTCTACTTCTCCAAATGACGTTAAAAAACTGGAGCTTTAGAATGACTGTGTTTCAAAAAACAATCGTTATAAGTCATACTTACAACGATTGTTTTTTGAAAAACTCTTAAAACTTTCAACGACACTCACATACATTATCCCCTGGAAACAGTCATCTTAGGGTCCTAAAAATAAATGTTAAAAGTGCCTTTTGTAGTAGTATGAGTTAATTGTGTTATATATGAACCAAAACCGAAACTCATTGTAAGACAAGCATTTTACCTAAGAGATGGGTGAATTGGATGATATTAAAAATTTAAAAACTTTAGGGTTAAGGTGCGTAGTGCAACAGTAGTCGTAAAATATTTTTTGAAGCAAAAGTAACCATAAACATTGTAAGAGGGAAAAAGTAATCATGACGTTAACGTCTGTTACAGTGAAATTTTTAATGGAAGATTAAGGTTCCAAAATAGTCATTGACTTGTACCAAAAGTGAAAAACTAACCATAAATTTTTTAAGATGCAAAAGTAACCAAAATGTGACTTTTTGAACATTAATTAATGTTTTTATCGTTGCATGTGCCAGTAGTAGTCTAAGTGGATTTTAATTATCAGATGACTAAGGGTGACATGGATTTTTCCAACCCTACTATATGCATATATGGCCCTTCCATTGCCTCATAATTTTCCTCTCAAATATCCTCCCTTAAAATCTTCTCATGGTTGGTTATGGGATTGCTTCAACATTTGTGATGAGGTTACTTTTAAGGCCAATGATTTATGTTAGGGATTTTAGCTTTTAGAGTTGATATGACAAGTTTATTTTCCTTCGTCATTCTCGCCAAAATAAAAAAGATGACTTCTTGAACATAAGTTCATGAAATTTTCTTCTGACTTTTGTCATTTCAATCCCCAAGTTGATAAAACACTCATATTACGAAGCCAAAGAAAAACTTATGAATTAATGTTCAAGAAGTCACCTTTTAGATACTTTTGCATTCAAAAACCTTTATGGTTACTTTTGCACTTTTGGTATAAATTAATGACCATTTTAGCACCTTAGATTTTCATTAAAAAGCTTACATCAATGGACATTAATAAATGTCATGGTTACTTTTTCCTCTTTTATAATGTTTATGATTACTTTTGATCCAAAAAATAGTTTATGGTTATTGTTGCACTTTTCAAAAAAGTTAAAAGGTCATTTAAGCACCTTAGCCCAACATTTTAAATCAAAGTAATTGAAAGAGATACAGTTAGAAATATATCACCAAAGGAGAGTAAGAAATATGAACACCAAAGGTTTATATTGGTTTGGTCTAACCACTTGACTTACATCCGGTCCTTAGAAATCCTTTTGAGAGTTCCACTATAACATAAAGATTCACCGGGCTTTTGGTGCCTCACTACATGCAAGTCTCACAGAATCAACTCGCTCCCCCTTACACTTTGTAATATTCCACTATCTTGAGTAACTCACTAAGAGTGTAATAAATGAAGTTTCTCAATATCTTCAAAAGAGTATAAATGATAATAATTGAAGTACAAGAATCTTAGAAAAAAAAAGCACTAGACTTAGAGAAATGAATGCAAATTAATTGCAAGTCATTGGTGTTAGTGCTAACATTTCACCAAAGAGGAGGGTGAATTGGGTGATATTAAAAATTTAATCTGAAGATGTTAAACAATTAAATCGAAGAGGAAGAGTTAGAAGAATAGCACCGAAGTGTGCACATTGGATTATAATGGCTTAGCCTCTAGTTTTTGACCTATGTCCAGACCTTGGAGCTCTCAGAGATTTTTACTATACTTCCAAGATTCCATGGGTTCTTGGCACTATAGTACAAAAGTAATCCTCAACAAGACTCATTCCTCCTTACAAGTTGTAATCTAACAACCACACTCAAGGTTCCAATACGTTGAGATTTTACAACAATTGAAAACGTTTGTAAATAACTCTCTCACATAGTAGATATGTAAACACTAATGAACAATGAATATCAGAAGATATTACATGAAGAATTTATGAGCAATAAATGAGTAGAAGATTGATCCTGTGCTTGGTTGGTTGCTCCATATTGGGCCTGTTTGGGTTGGCGGTAGGAATGATGGCTTAAAAGCCATCTGACTTAAAAAAAGTTCGGTAGGAAAAAAGTTAGGTTATAGATAATGATTTGTGTTTGGATTGTCCATTTGGCTTTTACAAGTGGTTTTTTTCTAAACTGGGGAGTGTTTGGATTATTATTTCAAAAGTCAGTTGAGATAAAAAATGACTAAAAAGATATGAATTTTATTAAATACTCCCACTGAACCTAAATATAAGATAGAATAAATATTTTAATAATATATTATATCAAAAAACTTACCACACATGATGTTCAATATTTGACAAGTTCCTACCACTAGATATGCTTTTGCATTATTCGGTGCATGCATTTATGATTAACAATAATGCAATTTAATTTTTAAATAAAATAATATTATATCTACAATCAATAATTCATTCATACATTAATCTCCCTCATCTTTCTTTTCTTCCCCGTGATACCTCTGTCTGCTACTTCTTTCTCATTCGTCTCACACTCTCACTTCCTTCTCTTCTTCTTCTTCTTCACAGCGCCGCAGATGAGATCCGGTGAAGGACGAATGGATCATGTGACGACGAGGATAGATGAGGCAGGCGAAGGAATTATTGAAGATGAGGACAGGAGGTAGTAATTGCTGAGGAGATGAGGCAGGCGAAGGAATTACTGAAGAGGAGAGGATGGGAGAGAGAATCGGCAGATGAAGGAAGGAAAGAGAAGGCACACGATGCTTTTTCTGGTTGCTGCCTCTTGGAAGAAGACAATGAACAGTAGCCTCCACGGTGCATTACAAGATAAGCTCTATTTTGGAGTGTTCGAAAAGCTCAGCAGCGTTGATGGTTTTGGAAGAAGCCAACGGATCATCCAAACACTCCTCATCTGTGTTTTTTCACTGTTGATCGTTTGCTTTTCCGCCATTGAATATTTTTGCCTTCAACGCTGCATTCAACATGAATCCAAACAAAGCCATTGATTGCTAAGCTATTTATAGTTGAATGTCATTAATGACCATTGGGAGCATTTGAACTATTCGTTAGAGACAAATTGGAGTCGTTAGAAGAATTCAGTGCTCAATCACTTTCACTTTACTTCATACGACACCCCTTTGGCCTGGTCTGAGTTTTGCTTAAGGTTGGGTTGCTTTTGTCTTCGCTGCAACAACTTCTTTTACCAAAATCCGTCTGCTCTGCAATTGCTTTAGTCTACTCTATTTTTGCTATGCATTTAATGCTCTGACGCAAGAGTTGCTTTTTAGCTTTTGGAGTTGATACAAAATCTTAAACCTCTGAAACTTATACACAAATAAGATTAGTAGCATTTATAAGTAGTATAAGGTTAATCAAGTATAAAAAGAGGTTAATAAAAAGTTTGAATTCTCTGAGACATTGTGCAGTGAAACTAAAACAGTCACTCCAGTTTGATTTCCATGATCACTTGAGTGAACATCCATCACTTGAGTGCTACTGTAAATCAACTCAAGTGTTGATGAACTTTTGTCTATGGAAATGAAGTAGTGAAAGCATAACTTACTCGAGTAATTGAAAAGCTTGACTCGAGTGTTGTTTTAAAAATAACTTCAACTCTACCAATGACTCGAGCACTTCCCCAAGTTGCCTTAAGTTAGTCGAGTGACACTGAAGCTCACTCGAGTTGACTTCCAAAAGAGAAGACATCACTCTTGGTTCATCAGCAAGTTGAAGATGGAATATCACCTAGAGGGGGTGAATAGGTGATTTCAAAAAATATTTTTGCTAAGAAATCAAGAACACCAAATACATAAACAGAGACACACATAGATTATCCTAGTTCGGTCTAACTCTTCAACCTACATCTAGTCCCCATAACACCTGGGATTTCCACTTTCTCTCAAAGACAAATACAATTACACACTGTACTCAGATGATCCTCTCACTAAGACTCACTCCCCCTTACAAGTTGTAATCGTACACCCACACTTAAGGTTCCACAACCTTAAGATTTAAACAACTAAAAAAATAATCAAATAAGTGTTTAGAAACTCCTCATGAGTAGATAAAGATAAACATTGAAGTACATAGAAATATTCGAAGATATTAGTGAAGTTAATGAAACAGTAGATTGCAATAAATTTGAATTGAATGCACACGTTTCGGTAGGTGTCGGAATTGAATGTGGTGAGCTTTTATAGTGTCTGCCATTAATGTCGTTGTGAAGCTTTGAATGTAACCGTTGAGTGTCTTCAAACTTTCGTTAGGCACAGATTGTTTACGTTGAGCATATTCGACCGTTGATTCATTAAATGCTTCGTCGTCGATTGTACTTATACAGAAGGTGACTCAGAATAATAGCCAGAATAAGTATGCCTCGAAGGAATGTCTTTGACTACCACGAGGTTTTGTTCTGATTGTTGGCTCTGTTTCTAAGACGCATTTAATGCTACTAACACATCGAATGACTTTTTGGCTAATCTCAATTTGAACAAGATTAATCCACTACAAATCACTCATAAGGATGATTAAAGATAATATAATGAGATTTAAATATTGATACAAATGATAACTCAAATTAATCTTATCCATGATTCCATGATTATTGATAGACGATGAACCATGCTTGAGTAGATGATCTTGGTTGCTCGAGCAGGCATGAGAAAATAGCTTTTGTAGAAGTGAAAATCACTTATGCTTGAGAAATATCGAGCCCATGATCGAGCACCATGCTCGGGCACTTAATTTATATTGCTCGAGTGACTTTAAATTCCTTACTGATATGAAGGGATTATTGCTGGTGTTCGAGCAACATTTATGTTATGCTTGAGCAGGCTGCTCGAGTAGACCTGAGAACTTGCTTGAGCATTAGTAAGATAGAGAGAATCAATGAAAAGAAAAGATTATGCTCGAGCAACAAATTTATCATGCTCGAGAAGCATGCTCAAGCAACCCTTAGATTTTGCTCGAGAATACCTTAGATAGAGAGTAGTTAAGATTAAAGATTGTGACTGCTTGAGCAAGCTGATAGTTTTGCTCGAGCACCATGCTCGGGCAACATTTAAACCTTGCTCGAGAATCAGGCAAACATAGAGAAATAATATAAGTTTATCGATAGTGCTTGAGAACAGACTTACCTTTGCTCGGGCACCATGCTTACCTACTGCTTGAGCAGTAGCTTTACAAAGAGTATTCTTCATTCTAGCTCGACCATGCTCGGGCACCAAGAATGCCTTGCTCGAGCAAACTGGTCGAGCATTACTTAACTAATGCTTGAGCATCTTCTGTACAAACACTTAACACACTGTTAGATAGAGTATGCTTGAGCAGCGATACATCCATGCTCGAGCAAATTTCTTACTTGGGCAACAATTAATAAATCAAAAACTTTAGTATTTGTTATCCTTAAAACACCGAGAACTAACACAAGTAACTTGCACTAAACTTACAGGTTGGTGGTCATTACTCAAGTGAGACTAGTTATGACTCACATAACCATCACGAGTGAGTTATAATTTACTTTCAAGTGCTTACCTTCTACTCGAGTGATAGCATTCTCACTCGATTGGATATCTCAACACTTTCAGAAAGTGGGCGATCGAGTTACAAAATTCTTAGTAGTGATCATTAGTACTTGAGTAGTCACTTATCAACTTGAGTGCTCTGAGTTTATCACTCAAGTGATGAGTCTCATCACTCGATTGATTTTCCATAACCTCTACAAATCTTGCAAGTGACTTGTTGATTTACTGCAAGTGACAATAGATCACTCAAGTGCTAACTTAGCTACTCGAGTGATCTTGACCCCTCTCATTCTTTTAGTGAGTGACTTGTAAAATCACTGGAAGTTAAGGATCATCACTTGAGTCCACAACATGCCACTCAAGTGATAATCTTATATCACTTTAAATTAGTTACATGCTAATTCAATTGTTAATTCAAATGTATTTCTACCACTCGAGTGTCTTCAAATACAATACTTGAGTGACTTGAAAACGCAAGCCCTCATTATTTTCCAAGCTTTGTTATCATCAAAACATAAATTGAGAACTAACATTCTCCCCTTTTTTGATGATGAAAACACTTGAGAATGATTAAAGTTTTTGAAGATCACAAAGAAAGAATACAGTTAATATTTGCACAAAGTGAAAATGTCAGTCATTAGGAGTACTTTGAAAAAATGGTAACTTGAATCTTCCCTACAAGCTTATAGCACTAGTTTTTTTTTCTCCTTCTCTCCTCCTCTCTGCACTTCATCTTCTTCATCGCATGCTCCCTCACCGGCGGCTTGTGCCTTACACACAAGCCGCCGGCGACCACCGCCTTTGTGCCATAGACGAGTCCGACTGGTTGTTGCAAGTCCACATCTTTGATCTGCGGTCCAGGTGTTTTGGAGTCCAGATCCTTGATCTATGGTCCTCTCCCTCAGAGTTCTGTCAGACGTGGCCTTCTCTCGTCCCTATGGCGAGCCCTTTCCTCTCCTCTCCATATCGATCGCTGGAGGTGAGATTTATCATTTTTATTACTTTTCGTATTCTTGGGTTGTCCGGTGGTATTTTTGTCTTATGAAATAAGCAGATCCGTAAGATCTGCGGTCAATTCCTCTTGGATGGCCATTTTGTATGAACGTTATAAGATCGACTCTCCCTTGGTAGTTCGGATATGCGTTCTTGGGGCGAGATCTAAAAGGCGTTGCTTGTTGTGTGGCCAAGGTCACCGGATCGATTCAACGAGGAGGAAGATTTCTTGGACATCATGGGTCTTCTTACGTGCGAGGTTGGGTTTTTTGTGTTCTTAACCCCAATATGGGGTACCTGTACAGCTGCTCTCGTTGCAGCTAATGCTTATAAGGAGGTGTGCCCGTTTGGGTGGGTTTTACAACCATCACCTTCTTTGTTGTCATTTCTAACCCCAGATATTGAGGAGGCTGCTTTGTCTATGATTCTACTTCTACTTCTAAATATTTTATGTACGGTGATTTGGCTGTTTTTGTTGTTGTTTTTGTCTTTGATGTATTTTGTTCTACTGGATCTGGCTTTACTTGTATCCAGATATTGTACCTGTTTTTAGTATTAATATAATTAGCTTTTCGATCAAAAAAAAAGTCATTGTCATTGATGGAATTCAAAATACATAATTTAAATGATCATGACACATGTCACTCACATGACAAAGCATAAAGTTACTTTTTTGTTGGTCTAATAAAAGTATGACACGTGTCCCATCATCATGACCAGGTACAAGGTTACTTCTATATTGGCTTAGTAGAAAGATGACACGTGTCCCATCATGATTACAAAGATAAAGCTACTTTTGTGTTGGCACAATGAGAACATGACACGTGTTGACTCATCATGACAAATAAAAACTACTCTTGTGTTGGTTGAATAGAAAGGTGACACGTGTCCAGCTTGCTTCAAGTGTATTAAGTTTGTTTAAGAAATCAAATGGATTTGACAAGCATTTAATTGAGTCATAAATACAATAAAGACAAAGGATTTGATATGATTAGAAGAACATTTATTGCATGTGGACAAATGAACTTGCTAAGTGTTAAGTTAAGAATGCAAGATGGATTGACTTGTGTTGAAGGCCAATTTTAGAGTCATAAAAAGGGCCTATATTTCAGCCAATGAGGGGGAGAAAGAGACAAAAAGAAATTTCAATAACAAGGACATGTGGCACTATTATAAGCTCCTATAATTTAAGACCCCTTTGATGTTTGAAATGATATATGACAAGCTTTTTGTCATATGATGACATTAGGATGACATCATGGTTAATTAATGAACATAAGTACAAAAGGCATTTATAAAGGTGTAAAATATCTTGGTTTAAATTCAAACCATCAACCAATAGGAAGAGAGGAAGGACACATTTGTCCTATGTAATAAATGATAATCAAGGGGATAAAATCTAAACTTTCCAAGTGTCCTTATAGGAAGATAAGATAACTATAAGAAGGACACCTAACCACCTTCATTTAATGTGTTTTGGAATTCAAAAATCTTCCCCCATAAGCCATGTGGTTCGGCCAAAGGGACAAGGAAGGAGAGAAATCAAGAGAGTTCTAGAAAAGGGTAGGAAACTCAAGACAAAAAGAGATAAAATCAAGGGTAAAATGGTAAAATGAAAAGGTAGATATTTTGGCATGCTTTTAGTTCATTATTTAATGACTTCTTCCCTTCCATTTTAAATGCCAAAGTCGACATAAGTGAGAAAGAGAGAAGAGAGAAGGAAGCTCACAAGAAAGGGAAGAAGCTAAGGAAGTTGAAGGCTAAGGTAAGTAAGACTTTGGATTCTTGTTCTACTTCCTTCAATTTTCATAGATATGCTTAAGGTATTAATAAATGACTCATGCATGGTGTTCTAAAGTTTTGACCGAAAACATCAAGCAGTATAAGGAGGAAGAACTTAAAGGGAAAGTAGAGTTCAAAGAACAAGTAAGTTATCTCCTTAACCTCATTGTGTTAGTTTTGTATGTATTTTGATGATGACTGACAATTGTAAGCTCAAGAGATTGCTATTGATTCAGTTCAAAATGACTCAGTCTTAAAAATCATAGTTTACTGATATGACTCGAGTTGTCACTTAAAGACTCGAGTCATGCATTGTACATTAGTGTTTTGAAGATGTCTTCTCGATAGCAACTTTTTGATAACTGATATAACTCGAGTTGTTTTATGCTTAACTCGGTCATGCAAGTCACAGAGAGATTTAACTAGTTTAATTTGCTGATATGACTTGAGTTACTATCTATGACTCGAGTCAACCTATTTGAAACTCTTCTCTGTTTAAAAATAATAGAACTATGACCCAAGTCAATGATACATAACTTGAGTCATCCAATTTGCAAATCCTCTCTATCTGAAATGTTATAACTATGACTCAAGTTATACATATGTAACTCGAGTTGGAGTAACTCCAGTCATCACCATATGACTCGAGTTAATTGTATCAGGATTTGAATTTCTTTGTCCTTGTAATATGCAATTCCTTGATTATGCTCTAGGTACTTCATATTATTGATTCTTATGATTCCTAACCAAGTTTAATCAGATTGCTAATGAGTTTAACACATTATTAACATTGATTAACCATTAATATTATTAAAAAGCAAATTTGTGTCAGACGCATTAAATGCTTAAGCAGAGACGAAGCACAAAAATGGAAAATGGACTTCTGAGCAACTATAAAGCATTCGGCTATTCTCAGTCAACATTCTACCTGAGTCTTAACGGACAAATCGAATGAAGAATGTCAACAAAGAATATCACTAACATCAGAAGTATGACAAGAGACGAAGCAACGTTCAAACTCAACGGATATATTTATTACTCTCAACGACTAATTAATCTCTCTTCAACGGTCACTAAATGTTGTTTACTATAAAAGCCAGAAGCGTTCAATTCTTCAACCACCGAAAATCTACGCATTCAATTAGAGATATAAGCATTTACTGTTTCTACTCTTACGAACAATATCTTTGGATATTTAATCTTCAGTGTTTATTAATATGCTCTTTTAGAGAGTTCATTATTGATTATCATTTTTTTGTAAGAATCTCAAAGTATTGGGACTTTTGATTACAATTTGTAAAGGGGAGTAAGTTCCACTGAGAGAATTACTCTGAGAGTTACAGAATCTATAATCATTTGAGTTGGTGAAATCCCGGAGAGTCTAGGGTGGACGTAGGTCAAGGATTTGGACCGAATCAGTATAAATCCATTGTGTTCAATCTTTCTCTTTCCTACTCTATTCATCTCTATTTCATCAGCAACTAACAAAGTATTTTTGCAAGAAAATTTTGATCACCCAATTCACCCCCTCTTAGTGATATTCTACCTTTCATTTGATATCAGAGCACTGGTTATCTACTTGAGGATTAAGATCCTAGATAAAAGATCCAATGGAAGGAATATTGCTTGATGGAGCTTCGATCAACAGACCGCTCGGTTTCAATGGAGAGCACTACTCTTTCTGGAAAGCCAAATTCAAAGTCTTTGTTTTGGCAACTGAATATGGTCTATGGAGAGTGGAGAGTACTTGAAAATGGTCTTGAGAATTCCAAAGAAGAGACTATCAATCCAGCTGTCCTTATGCTTCAAACTAAGTATACTCACACATTATCTTCTGCTAAAGCTAAAATGGTCAATACCCTCATGACAGAGTACGATCTTTGTATGAAGTTTGGGGAATCCATTAGTGAATTCCAATTGAGAATCATCTAATCAACCAACTTGCTACCTTGGGAAAAGAATATGATCAACCTGTCCAAGTGAGGAAGATCCTGAATATCCTCAACAAGGAATGGGAAGCCAAGGTCACCGCTATTGAAGAAGCCCGTGGAGAATCAATGGCATCTGTAGCAAACCTCTTTGACAGTATTTCTGAAAATGAGGCTAAAATCAAGTTCAAAAAGGGACTTGATGAAGTAAATGGCAAGAACAAAGGGATTGTTCTTAAAGCTGTCAAAGAATTTAAAGATTCAGATGATGAAGAAGAAGAAGAAGATGAAGAGCTAGGCATGATGGTCCAGAGATTTAAGAAGTTCTACAAGAAGGACCAAGGATACAAAAAGTTTCACAAGGGTAGCTCTAGCTTTGAGGTGAAAAAGTCAATCATTCACTACGAATGTGAAAAGCCTGGCCACATCAAGTCAGAATGCCCCCAGCTGAAGAACAAAGATAAAGAGAAGAAGAAATTCAATAATTTCAAGAAGAAAGCTTATGTCTCAGCTATATGGGGAGACATCTCATCCGATGAAGAAGAAGCTGAAGAGGAGGAAAGAGCCAACATATGCCTCGTGGCTCAAGAAGAAGATCAATTTGAAAATGTTAATGATGCATATGACTTGCAACTTACATATGATGAATTATTTGCTGAGTACAATGTTGTACAATCTAAATTTGAAAAGCTTGCTGAGAAATATATAGCTTTGAAACAGAAAAACATAACTCTTGAACAGCAAGTCAAAAATCTCTCTTGTCCACAGGGAAGATGAACTTATCTACTTGCACCAGAACGTCTTCGATCTTGCCTTCAGGTAGCACTATAGAGCGATCAGCTAGTTGCAATGTGACTATTGTGGGCCTGGCCTCCCTTACTGCCAATTGCTTGAAAATTGACATGGGCATGAGATTAATGCTAGCACTTAGGTCGCACAGAGCTTTACCCGAGTAATGAGATCGATTGCGCACGGGATTGTAAAGCTACCAGGATCCTTTAGTTTCGATGGTAGTCGATTGGTTAACATGGCACTGCAGTCTTGGGTCAATGCAACTGTCTCGAACTCTTCCTGTCCCCTCTTCTTAGACAGAATTTCCTTCATAAACTTCACGTAGCTGGGCATTTGTTCCAAGGCTTCCACGAGTGCAATATTAATGTGTAATTGCCGTAGCATATCAAGGAACTGTTTGAATTGTTTCTCCTGTCCATGCTCCTTTAGCCTTTGTGGGAAAGGCGGGGGTGGCTTTGGCATTGCTGGAGGTCCGTGGTCAGGATTATGCCTTGATGATGACGCGGTAGCATTCCTCATTGGGTATTGTACATGATCATCCAATGCTGTACGTGGGGGCAATGTTGCTATGCCTAGATCTTGTTCTAGTTGTGATAGTTTTGGTTGCCTCTGCTCGTCGTCAAGGGGTTGTTCAGTACCTCCTTGTCCTTCCTTAGGTTTCTCAATTGTTGGATCAGTGGTAATCAGAGGTTGCTTGGTGATTTTCATGGGCCCTAAAATTTTACCACTTCTGAGCTCTATTAGTTTGACTTCCTCTCTTCCTTGGATCCTGGGGACTTCAGTGTCACTGGGTAGGGCTCCTGAGGGTCTGTTGTTCAGAGCTGTTGCCAGCTATCCCACTTGAGTTTCAAGATTCCTCAAGGTCACTTGCTGATTCTGGATGATTGCATCGTTCTTTGCCATATAGTCCTTCATAAGGGTCAACATAAAATGCTGCGGGTCTGATTCACCGCCCTGCTGCCATGCTTGCTGGGTAAACCCTGGTGGGTTTGATGTTTGGTTTGAGTATTGTGGGCCTGATGATTGTCCTGCTGCTTGTGACCCTTGAGAATTCCATGAGAAGTTAGGATGTTGCCTCCATCCGAGGTTGTAGGTATTTGAGTACGGATTAGTGTTGTTGCCCCTGTTGAAGTTGTTAATGAAGTTTACCGATTCAGGGTTAGCGGAGCATTGAGAGTAAGCATTCTCTCCGCTAAAGTATACACAAGCTACCTGAGATGGTTGCAGTGACGTGTTGCTTGATGGAAGGGTCAATCCTTTCATCATGTTGGTCAGAGATGAAACTTGAGTAGTGAGAGCAGTCATGGCATGCAACAGTTCGAGAGGATGTAGCTCTTTCTACTGGCCACTGATGACTGTTCATGGCCATGCGTTCCAGTAAATTGTGGGCTTCTTTATAAGACTTCATCAGGATGGATCCTCCAGACGAGGCATCTACAATTGATCTTGTTTGCCCATCGAGACCTATGTAGAATGTTTCTATCTAGACTCATTCACACAGCTTGTGCTGGGGACATCTTCTTAGAAGGTGCTTGAATCTGTCACAGGCTTCGTAAGTAGATTTACTAGGTTTATGTTGGAAGTTGGTGATGTCTCCTCTGAGTTGAGCGTTCTTAGTTGGTGGAAAAAATTTGAGCAAGAACTTACTTCCCAGATCATTCCATGTGGTGATGGAATTAGCAGGTAGGTTGTTGAGCCACGTTCAAGCTTTGTCCCTTAGTGAGAAGGGGAATAACTTAATCCGGACGGCGTCGGGAGATATACCAGGGATCACAAAAGAATCACACACCTCCATGAAGGTCTTGAGATGAAGGTGCGGATCTTCGAAAGGAAGTCCTCCAAATTGCCCGGCTGCATTTAGCATCTTAATCATGACACCTTTAATTTCAAAGTGTCCAGTATTGAAGGTGGGTGGTGTGATGGCCGAGTTCAGCTTGTTTAGATTTGGAATCCCAAATTCCATGATGGCCTTATTCCCATCTGGGTTTGGAGGTGGAGGGACCTGGTTATCCCTGTTTATTAATGGGCGGTCTCGTTGCTCTTGCTCGTGGTTGACAGGTATATCCACCATGTTTGCTGGGTCAAAAGATTGACTTCGCCGCCTCTGCCTTCTGCGCCTTTGCTTGTAAGTGCGTTCTATCTCAGGGTCGTAAGGCTCTAGATTGGCTGGAGGCGATTTGCATATACACTACAGAATGTACCTGAAAATCAAGAGCAGAGAAAGTGAGCTCTCTTACTAAGTAAATCACAACTATTAAGCAAAAGGGCGTTGTCACAAAGGGTATCAGCAGTCCCCGGCAACGGTGCCAAAAACTTGTTGGTCGATTTCCTTGATGGCAAGTGAACCAGTCGAACAAGTAATAACATGAAAGTAGAGTATTGTCCCACAGAGACTGAGATACCAAAAAGTGACGCGCGATTGCTATGATAGTTGTGCAAGCAGAAAGTAAATGTATTGGGTTGAGAGGTTGTTGTGATTATGCTACTAGCAAAAGTAAACAGAATACTTTAAAGCGTGAGAAGATATCAGTAAGAGGTTAGGCTGGACTCAGAATCACCCTTAAGTACATCAATCCCTCAGTTGCTCTACCCAATGCTATAACATCTATACTGCACAGCTTCCGCAATTGCTACAGCATAGCTACTAATTACAAAGCTATTTGGTTAACCCACCTCTATGGTCTACCGAAGCTTCCAAATTCGATACATATGATACTAATTATACTCCTTCCATATTCCTATGGCAACTTTCTAGTCATATCTGCGCTACGCTTAGGGTGTTATGGTTATGAGAGGTTGACCCACTCCTGAAGCCTACAATAATAGGTCAAGCCATGCACGGGTTGCCTAGCAAACACTGTTTCTCAGAGGTCTAACCTCAACTCCTTGCCAGTAAGCCGAGGCCACAAATCTAGCCCTTAACTTCCGTTAATCGACTAGTAATTAAAACACTGATAAGCAAACCAAATTTATTAAATTAAGAACTTGCAACTGGGTTCATTGAACAATTTAGGGAATCATCCTCGTCCAGCCATATGAAAATCAGTTCATGACTGACGAGGGACACACAAAACAGACACTAACAGAATGACCCATGATCGTTGATTCTGCGGGACACACAAAATAGACACTAACTGATAAGCAAACCAACTTCCGTAGATTACTTCTGTTGATTCTATGGGATTCTCCAAATCTTTCAGTTCCGATACTCCGCATCTTCTATTCCATTATTTCAGCAACCTATCTGTTAGTATCGCCCTTTTATTTTATTCCTACAATCATCTGGGTAAAAAGGTCAGAAAACATGTCGCATAGCATTGCGTCCTTACTTTTCTATAGCATTCGTGATATCTTGAATTGCACTTTGAATTGCTGTTAGAATGCTATAGCATCGTATCAGCTCTGCTATACGTTCTTCTTTAAAAACAATGTAAATTGTTCCATTCTTAGCATATGCACATGATTTCTATTCTTCAGTCCTATATCATGAATGTATGCCTTTTTGCTTAGATTATTGTAGTTAAGCTTGTATTTAACATTCAATTTAGTCATAAAGTATAGGGAAAACATGGTACGATTTGTGCTCATCAACAAGGAAAAGTGAAGAGGAAGAGACCACAAGCTCAAGAGTAAGCATTAGTGGTAAGAATATCTATTCCTCTTCAAGTTTTTGAAAACTTAAAGTTTGAAACCAGATTTGGAAACTCATGGTAAAAACCAAGAAATAATTGGAATCTTGAAATTCTAAGACCACCATAGTTTTCCTTATGAAAAATTGTGTGGGAAAAATATTTTTTATGATTTTTCAAAGGCGTTTTAAACATAAAATCACGAGAACAATAAAGAGGGTCAATATGCTAGTTTTGAGCCACTGAACCCAGAGAGCTTGTAAGTGAGGTTTCATTGGGTTAATGTTCTTTAACAATTCTAAAAATATTCCAGGATGTAGAGGACATGAATACCTTTAAAAGGATGGTAGTTTGTATTTTTTGATGTCGGGTCAGTGAGTAATAAATGTTACAAAATGACTCTGCTTCCTGCAAAGCAAAACTGGGCAGACGATTTGGACTTGTGAATTGACTGAGCTTAAGTGCTTATAAAATGATGAAATTTTGCAGGCATGAAGAGGACTCCATGGGCATTTAGGAAATATAAATTTTGTAACTTAATGCCTTGATCAGCGAGATACAAATTTTAAAGTTGAGTCATTAATTTTGGAAGCTTAACTGGACAGTCAAGCAAAACATAAATTCTGGGTATTATTTGACAAGTCCTGACCTCGGAAAGATTTTTCTATAAAATCAGACTTCTTTAGGAACACGTGAGAGTTGACAGAAATTTAAAAGTTTTGTGGAATTAATTAAAAATAGTTGAAGTTACTGGACTTTTAAGGACAATCAAAGATAAAGGTTAAAAGTAACAAGTTTAAGTTACTTAATTAAACCCTAATGAAATGAGGGTTAAAAAGGAAAGTAAACATTTATTTTCCCTGGTTCTAAAGGTACGATTATGTCCTTAGGGCCAGAAAGAGAAGGAAGGAACTTCAAGCAACCCTGACGGTTGATGAAAGAGAAACCCGAGTAAGGACAGTAGTCCTTAAAAGTAGTGGCCTTACCTTGCATGTATTTGATATTATTGCTTGTATGTATATGTTTGATTGCTATACTTGCTTTCTATGTTTAACATACTTGATTGATTGAAGCTCTGTTTATGATTATACTATGGCCATGAGTATGATGCATGAAGCATTGAACATGCAGATATGTCATTATGTTAACATGAGCTTGTGCAAGGCAAGTATATCATACAATTTATCTTGCATGCATTGTTTGGTATTGTTTGCTACTGGGATTCCTCAGAATCTCACCCTCCACCATCCACCAATAGAAAGGTGAGCATAGGAAGAGAAGTGTTGAACAAGTTTTGAGGAGGAAGAGTTGTTTGAGGACGGCCCAACAAAGGGACAGCTTGAAGAACCGAGGGACGAAGGTGTTTAGTTGGTTTTAGTTTTCACCGTATGTAATGAATGTAAATGCATGTAAAGGGGTATAAACCCTGGGTGTACCCCTGCTATGTAATCAAAATTTAATTTCCGCTTTATCAGTATAATGAACTATTTTTGATTTTGCCACACTACTGCGTAAGGTTAAGGTAAATTATGCTGGCACCCCCGAGGGTCTTACATTGCTGATACAGAAGAATTGGGATTATGGTTTCCTAAGGGTCAGCCTGAACATCTGGTAGCATATTCAGACTCAGATCATGCTGGATACAAAACGGATAGAAAGAGTACAAGTGGCCAATGTTAGTTTCTTGGTGGTTCACTTGTCTCTTGGTTCAGTGTTGGTCGATTTCCTTAATGGCAAGTGAACCAGTCGAACAAGTAATAAAGTGTAAGTAGAGTATCGTCCCACAGAGACTGAGATACCAGGAAGTGACGCTCAAATGCTATGATAGTTGTGCTAAACAAAAAAGAAATATGATTGGTTTGAGAGGTTTTTGTGGTTACACTAACTAACAAACAAAAGTAAACAGAGTATCGTAGTCGTAAGAAGATATCAGTAGGAAAATAGGCTGAGTTCGGAATCATTCTTAAGCATATCAGTCCCCCAGTTGCTTTGCACATTGCTATAGCATCTATACTGCACAGCTTCCGTAATGCTATAGCATAGCTACTAGTAACAACGCTATTCAGTTAACCCACCACTATAATCTATCGAAGCTTCCACGTCCGATACATATAATACTAACTTTACTCCTTCCATATGCCTATGGCAATTTTCTAGTTAGATCTGCATTACAAAACAAGGTGTTATGGTTATGAGCGGTAGACCCATTCCTGAAGCCTACAATAATAGGTCAAGCCTTGCACTAGCCTGCCTAGCAATCACCGTTTCTTAGAGGTCTAACCTCGACTTCTTGCCAGTAAGCCGAGGCCACAAATCACGCCCTTAGCTTCCGCTAATCGACAAGGTAATTAAATCATTGATAAGCAAACTGAATTTATTGAATTAAGAATTAGCAACTGGGTTCATTCCAAACTTAAGAAATCATCCTCGCTCAGCCATAGGAAATTTAGTTCATGACTGACTAGGGAAACACAAGATAGATAACAATAGGATGACCTATGATCAAAAGATTAAAATGAAAGAAAAATAGAAAGCTTGACGAAGTTCCGACGGCATGGAAGAAGCCCTGTCACGTCACCACTCCACGTCTTCTTCTCTCCGCCTTACTGCAAGGAAGTATGTTGGGTTCTCTTGGAGTTCTCGTGCCTTATGAATTCTCTCTCTCTTCTTTCGAGTCTGGCCAAATGCGAATTAGGATTAGACTCTCAACGACTCGACCTCTTCTTGGGTTGGCGTGGTTTCCTTATTATTTGACAAGTTATGGGCCTTTCCTTGTTCTTTTCTTAGCACATGTTTAGGATATGAATGGTTTTTATCCTTTAGTTCACTACATTCATGAATTGATGCCTTTTTTGTTCTTCTTAAAACCATGATTGATGTTTTGAATGGTTTTTATCTTTAGCAATTATGACTCTGGGTACTTCATATTATTGGTTCTTAGTATTCCTAACCAAGTTTAATCAGTTTGCTAATAAGTTTCAGACATTATTAACATTGATTAACCATCAATATTATCATAAAGCAAATTTGTGTTAGACGCATTAAATGCTTAAGTAGAAACGAAGCACGAAAATGGAAAATGGACTTCTAAGCAACTATAAAGCATTCCGGCTATTCTCACTCAACATTCTACTTGAGTCTTAATGGACAAATCGAATGAAGAATGTCAACAAAGAATATCGACTAACATCGGAAGTAAGAAAAGAGACAGAGCAACGTTCAAACTCAACGGATATATTTATTACTATCAACGGCTCATTAATCTCTCTTCAACGATCACTAAATGTTGTCAACTATAAATGCCAGAAGCATTCAATTCTTCAACCACTGAAAACTCGCGCATTCAATTAGAGATATAAGCATTTATTTTACTCTTATATTATTTCTAATCATCTCTATGAGTGATTTGTAGTGGATTAATCTTGTTCAAATTGAGATTAGCCAAAAATCCATTCCACGTGTCAGTAGCATTAAATGCATCTTAGAAATAGAGCCAACAATCGAAACTAAACCTCTTGGTAGACGAAAACATTCCTTCGAGGAATACTTATTCCAGCTATTATTCTGAGTCACCCTTTGCACAAGTACAGTCAACGGCGAATGCATTTAATGAAGCAACGGTCGATTATGCTCAACGGATTTCATCTGTGCCTAACAGAAGTTTGAAGTGTCTAAGGGTTACTTCCAACGGACATTCAACAATCGTATCCTGAATGGGAAGAATTGCTCAACTGTTGAATACTCTCCATTAACTAGTAAAGTATAAGGATTCAAAATGAAAAAGACATATACAAACTTGTGTTACACCCCTACCGGCCTCGCCCTTTCAGGTGGCGGGTTAGAGGGATCCTTTGCGCTTATTATTTTTCATTCGATAAATAGTCACTTTAACCATACATCAGAGTATTCGCGGCAGAGCATTGGATCGGTTTGGACAACTTACATTATACTGGTAAAGGTACAAACAATTACATAAAATAGTCCCCGAGGGGTTAAGAGTACAATAGTTCCAACGTAAGCACTGGGCAATAAGTAAGTTCATACAGTCATAAAAATTACAATGATGAAAAGACCTTCCATACGCCTTCACTCTTCATCTTCATTGCTCGTACCCGTATCCCTTTTCATAGCCCAATCGGCCTACCGCCTCATACATGTATCTTTTAAGCCAGTCTAGAGTTCAAAGTTGAACCCCCAGAGTAACTGTTAAACTCATATACAATATGTATGCAATGCATGTAATGTAAATCACAATCAGGAACATAAACCTGGCATGTAGATCCGCAGGATTGCCTGGTCAAGATAAGCCCCCGGACTCAGTGTGCAAAAGGGCCTCAGTAGTCAGGGCGGCCAACCCTAACTACCTACCTTAGGGCTTCAGTGGACACCTATAAACACACAGTCATATAGGCTCCACCTACCCCACATACCTTGGGCCTCAGTAGACACCTATGAACACATAGTCACATAGGCTCCACCTACCCTACATGCCAAGGGCCTCAGTAGCCACCCAAAGGAGATACTACCTACCTATCATGCCTCGGGCCTCAGTAGCACCTATCAGGTACTACCTACCCTACATACCTCGGGCCTCAGTAGCAACCATAGAACACAAGTCCCATAGATGCTACTCACCCTACATCCACAATCATGATAACACAGGACATACAAGAGCCACATAGAGTATGCAAGTTTACAGTTACTACATGGCACGCCTTGCAAAATAATGGACTCTTCCCGTGGCGTTGGAGATACGTCCCACACTTTCTATCACCCTAGGTACAACCAAACATCATGACTTTAATCATATGAACACACTTTGCTTCAAGTTCCATAAAATTCGCATAGCACCAGAATTTTCCAGAATTTCTGACCTAACTTTGCTGATTTTTAATAAATTCTAGAAAAATTTTATTAACGTGAAATCAGTGGCTATTGAACCCTTAAGATGTATAATTTACCATAAAAATAATCCCCAAAGTCATATGGGTTTGAAACTTGTCCTTACTCCCAAATATTAGCCACTAGTCCGAGACCAAATCCAGGTTTTTAGGTCCTTTTCAACTTAACAGATCTCCAGGTTGGAAACTCCAAATGACACAAGATATTATATAAAAATCATCCTTATGATTTCTAATTTCACCATGTGAAATATCAAGGAAAACGGAATCCATTTACTATATTAAATCCACCGATTACTACACGCTGCCCAGAAACCTTAAGAACCGATAGATTTTCGTATAATAAAGACTTGAGCCTTTTTGAGTTGGAAAAAGGTGATCTCACTTGACCCCATACAAAAAAACCTTCTGGACTAAATGGAAACATTAAAAATACCAAAATCCCACTTTAAATCCATGAAAAACATCATAGGGCAGAAGCAAGAATTCCAAGTTGTCAAGAATTTCAAGTTGGTTAGAGGCTTACCTTAGGATGTCGGTTGCGGGTGCCTTCCTCCTTCCTTGGACCAAAGCCTTCAGCTGGACCTTCCTCTCCCTCACCTTGAGAATGAAATAGGGCAGCCAAAAATGGGTAGGAGGTGTCCTATTTATAGGCTCCAAAGGTTAGGGCTTGTCCCGTAATTAAAGTAATACCTCAGGGGTAAATTAGTCATTTCTGCTGGATTTTTCCCCAAAGATACTCCAGTATATTCTCTTCTAGTGTATTCTAGAGTCTTTTGGTCTAGGAAATGTGGCACCATCTGAACCCTCCAAATCCAAATTCCAAGATTGCCCCTGATGGTGACTTTGGGTAGGTTTTAGGTATAGGGGCAAAACGGTCATTTCGCACCGCTCATCTTCCAAAGCCGTGGGACCCACAAAATCTGCCCTTAGATATGTCATAATGGGTCATAATTACTTTTCATTTCATTATCATGTCAGATTCCATTTGTGTGGTCCAGATTAATTCTGATTATTTTACTCTTTCTCTCTCATCATAATGACTTGATGTGACATTCTCTCTCTTCATAATTACATGACAAGACCTCTTCTCTCTCCTCTGGGCCCACTAGAATTTCGTCCCTATTAGTGTCCTGGGCCTGGGCCCGACTCGGGGAAATCCTAATCGGTCCAGCTTAGCTCCTTTTTGCCGGTTATACCATATCTCGTAACTCGTGCCCTTCAACTGGACTTGTGTAGGCCCAGATCATCAGTCTCTTCTCCCTGACCATTGGTGGATGGAATATAGTGCCTTAGGGAGCAAGAAACCCTTATTCCAGTATCTATAGCTACCTCGTAATGCGTGTTACTCGATAATCCAACTTCTGGCCCCGAAATGCCACATGTCCGACGTAGCACTACTACCATTGACTTTTCCTTCTATACTGGGTCCAAACACATGTTCTCTCTCTCTTCCCTTCTTGTTTCCTTCAAAAACGCAGGGCTCCTATGGCTGCCCTAAAAAAGCCATATACTTACTTATATCGGCATATTTCCGCTCAACTAATTGTCCTACAACTTAGGACATAGCTGGGCGACATCTTTTTCAACCAGACTTACACCGTATACATCTTCTGTGCCCATTTTACCTTAGCACCTTAATCCCCTAACTTGTACGTACTAGGTCCACTGAGCCGTATGGCCGAGTCGCTTAGTCCCAGAGAGGCTTCCTAACTCCTGACGTTCTTGGGACTTTTCCCAAACTAGGCCTAGTCGTCTGCCTATTTTAGGCTTATTCTCAATTCTTAGGGGCCAAAATTCGGGGTGTTACAGCTTGCACTGTCGAAATGATGATATTCTTAATCCAACATTTATCTCATACATGATAGATATGATTAGTTTTGTTGATGTCTTATATAGATGCCATTATCAAGAGCAAAAAGTTTGCATACTATATTTATCTCCTACATTGACTAATTCTTATATTTTAATGTAGAGTCAAAGAAGATGTGAAGTCAATAATAAAGAATGATCAAGACAAGAGAAAGAAATAGAGTTCATTTATGAAGAATGATCAAGAGAACAGAAGAAAGAGAGAGTTGCATTGTGGAGAATGATCAAGACAAGAAGAAAGAAAGAAGAACTTGCTAAATGGAATGAGAAAATCATTATACAAGTTCTTAGATTGATTCTAGAAGTCTCCACGATCAAATGGAAGTTGGAACGACTCAATTCGGAGTTAAAATAAGCTACAATTGTATTCCTGAAGTCATGCTCGACCACAACAATGTCATACTCGAGCATGGTACATTTCCAGCTCCTATCATGCACAAATTCCGCTCATGCTCGAGCATAAAAATGGCCATGCTCGAGCACCAAAAGCGTCATGCTCGATCAGAGAACCATACCATGCTCAAGCAACATCGTTCTTCAGCAAAGCTCTGTTTCGCGTTTCAGCTGGCGACCTCTGGTAATCCGATGATATCTCCCAAACCAGAAATTGGATTGAAGTGAAACAAATTTTTTGAAACTAGACTCTAAATGCGTAATTTTCACATAATATTCAAGTCCAAAGGAGGTCAGATGAAGGAGCTATGAATTTTGGAAGATGACAGTGAAATTCACGCCACACAGCAGACCAAGCTTCGGTATTTTGGGTGTATCTCACAATCTAAAAATCCAATTGAGCTGAAACTGGTTCCATTTGAAACTAGACTCAAATACCTTTCCAAAAACATTAATACCACGAAAAACAAAGATCAATTGAAGGATATATGATGTTTTGAAGTTGATGGTCAGCTCAAGATGTTGCAAAAACGCTGGTCAAGAACAACCTCCATTCATCTGATGATAACGGATGAAATACAACGAGTTTGGAGTTGATTCTTCTTGCACTAGAAAGAAGACTTAAAGAGATTTTTGAGTATGGGTAGTTTTTCAAATTTGGAGTTGAGTTGAAGACAACATAATCACTGGAAATTGGCTCTTGTACAGCCAATGCTTTTGTGCTTTTGAAAGTCAATGGAAACTGATAGATTGCTCAAGTATTTCAGAGGGCATGCCCAAGCAAGGAATTTGGGATGCCCGAGAAACATCAAGCTCATAACAAAGAAAAGCAACATGGACAATCTTACTCGAGCAACATCGGGGTAAAAGGAAAAGGCAAGATGTGCTCTTGGAGAGTCTTGCCCGAGCAAGGTATAACAGAATGCTCGAGCATCGTCGTGGTAATGGCTTTTGGAAAGTGTTGCTCGAGTAGAGCATTTATCATGCTCGAGCATCATCGAGCTGATCAAAGAAATATGCAAGATAAGGAATCTTGCTCGAGCAGAGTATAAGGGCATGCTCGAGCACCATGCTCGAGTAAAGGAAAGAGTATGCTCGAGCATCACCAGCCTCCTTTGTATTCTTTCGCCCCTGCATGACCTACGCTCGAGCAGATGGAATACCTTGCTCGAGCAATAGTGAAACAAATCTCTTCTCAAAAAGGCGTAAGAAGAAGCTTGCCCGAGCAAGCTTAGATCCTTGCTCGAGCAATAGGTGATCACTGCGCACTGCGATAACTGATGCCGAGCATAAGAATAATCATGCTCGAGCATGGTCACCCTTGTTTTGAAATCACCGTCTTCGTAATTCTTCGATCATTCTATGATAATTCATTTCTTCATATTACCACTTGTTAACATTACTAATTGATTTTAACCACTTTATTAATGAGTTTCAGATGCATTTGTCATGGATTAACAACAAATTTGCATAAAGCAATTTGTGTCAGAAGAGCATTAAATGATGTTACCAAAACCGGTGATATCCTCGGTAACCACTTCTCTAATCAAAGTAAAGCAACTTCTGATATTCCGTCTGCACAATAAATGCTAGCTCTCAACGGTCAAGACAAATGGAATAAAGAATGTTTATGAAAAACGAAGTCAGCGATGGTGATTGTGACCAGCGAAGCTTCATCTGTCTAACGGCTATATTCATGAGTCACAACGATTAATCTTCAAGCTTCTCCAACGGTCGAATGCTTACAACAGCCGAAACACAATAACCTATAAATTGTGAAGTCTTCAAACCAGAAGGAGTTCAAGGATGAACCCCAGAGTAACTATTAAACTCATGTACTATATGTATGCAGTTATGAACCCAACCATATCATGTAAAATCATAGTCAACAGGCAACCATACCATATATGCATTCAGAATCATAAACACAATACCAACAAGCTGTCGAGCTACCTTACCAAGGCAAGCCCCGGAATCACAAGCCGTCGAGCCGCCTCAACCAGGTTAGCCCCAGAATCACAAAGTCGTTGAGCCGTCTAACAAGGCCAGCCCAAGAATAATCCTCAACCCTAGGAACCACATAAAAGTTAGGGACTCGAACCCCAACTGTTCTGTATGCATATTTGGCAAATACACACATGGCAAACAAACATACAACAACCACATATCAAGTACATGAGTAAACAGCTACTACCTGTTGGTTGTGTACCGACTTAAAATTTTTATGGCGCCTGATAGCCTCTCCAGGTATGTTTTTACCCTAGACAACACCAATACACCTTATTTTTTGTATTTCCATAAATACCCCTTTATTGTTGAGAAATCCGAGCCTTTCACTGAAAAATCCAGTGACTTTTGTCTAAATTCAAACCATTTTAATTAATTCCAAAAAATCCAATTGACACGAAATTAGTGGAAAATGAACCCTTATGATGTCTAGTTTATGATAAAAATATTCCTAAAGTCCAAAAGGGTTTATATTTTACTACTCAGCCCAAACTTCATTCACTGGTCAGAAAAGTATCTTAGCTTCCTGAGCGATTTGCAAAAATTTATTTCTCCCAGTAGAATAATGGAAAAGGTGTCCAATTGTATATCAAAATTTATCTTAGGAAGTCTACTTTCAGCCTATAATATTTCAGAGCAAACAGACTTCATTTACTATTTTAAAAATACCGAGGAAGCTTCGCTGCCTAAAAATCCTGAAGCTGGCAGCAAGCTATTTCCTTCAGTCTTCGGTGTTGTCGGGTTCGTAAATCTTAACCTTGACCTAAACCCATAAAAAATATCATTTTAAACTCATTGGAACCCTTAAAAATATCAAAATCAAACCATAGCTTCATGCTTCAACTAGTTGGATGAAAAACCCTAAGCCTCAAACTTCAGAAGCTAGTTTCGGTGTTACCTGAATTCAGAGTTTTGATCGGTGTCCCTGCTTCTTGCTCTGAGTTTTAGAACTTGGCTGGTTTCTCTCTCACTCTCATTGTATACACGTCTTGGCTGCCAAGAATGAGGGTTTATGTCTTTATAAAATGAATAAAATGACCAAGGTGCATTGAATTATCCGGTTCATGCTTTTGTCCACTAGTTTATAGCATGAACTAGGGTTTCTTTTCTTATCTCCCAAGAAAATCTATAGGGTTCCAGAAGCACTGAAGTGGCACAATTTCTGCCCTTAAGAATCAGATTTTTATCTTTCACCATGTGCAAATTACCTATTTTTAAACACCCTTTTGTCCAATGGTTAAAACCATGTACCCGGTTTTTTTGCATGTTTTCTCTTTTATTTTTCTTCAAGAAATTCTAGATATTTCCAGGGGCATATGTGGCTCATTCAAGGCCTGGAAAAATCTGATCCACATGCCTTTATTCAATTTATCCAGTTCACACTTTATCCACTGGTCCTTGTAGTGCACCGTTGGTTAAAAGGGTGCTCCCTTTTCCACTTTTCTTCAAATTTTCAGATCTTTTTCCCTGATTAGGCCTTCATATGTGGTGCTATTATGCACCCCCAAATAGCCCAATATTTATTCCATTTTATTTAAAAAGAAATCTCTAATTGGTCCTTATCGGTCTCATTTTCACCAATTAGCTTCCCTTAAGACCTGTACTTTGTGTTTGGGCTTAAATACAGATAAAATCATTTGATTTCCTCCCTTATTTTATGTGTGGTTGAAATCCTCTTCTTAAGGGGTAAGGAATTGACTTTTCTACCACTTTAATCATTACTTACTTTTTTCTTTTTAACCCCACAATGACTCATGTCGTCTAGTAATGATTACATTGACTTTTTTCCTTTCCAGCATGTGATTTTTGCATTGTCACACTGTGCAGGGGAAGGATTTGTGTCCTACTAATACTCTCTGTCCCCTGTTCAATGATCCAGCTTGTACTGCTCCGATATTTTGTTTTTAACTCAGTTCCTTTTCAAATTAGGGTACAAGCATAACCTCTTTTTCATTGGTCTTATTAGGCAAATTTTTTTACCTTTTTAGGGTTCAACAATCTATCCCCTAATATTCTTCTAGGTTCTTTATAATTTTTATCATTATAAAATATTACAGAAAATAGTAATTCAAACGGTAATCAAAACTCCTCGTTATTTCATCAGTTTATACAAGTACATCATTTACAAATGCAAGGTGTTACAATAAAAGCTTGACTGGAGTGTCATTTGAAAATAACTTCAACTCTATCAGTGACTCGATTACTTTTGTAAGTTGCCTTATGTCACTCGAGTGATTTTGAGGTTCACTTGAGTGGACTCTCGATGAGAAGCTAGCACTCTTGGTTCATCAGTGAGTGACTTATACTAAACTTACAAGTTGGAGATTAGCACTCGAGTGGCATCATAAGCACTTGAGTGAGACAGGTTATTGTTAGTCGTAGTGTATCACCCAAGAAGGGGTGAATTAGGTTGTTATAAAAATTTAAAACGATTTTAACAACTAATTAAATCATGAAGGAAGAGTTAGAAAGATATCACCGAAATGTGCACATAGAGCTATACTAGTTTGGCATTAATCTCGTGACCTACATTCAATCCTCAGATCTTCCCGAGATTTCCACTATCTTTCAACGATTACACAAGCTTAGAAGTATTCCTCACCAGGACTCACTGCCCTTATAACTGTAATCGGACAATGACACTCAAGGTCCCACTACTTAGAGATTTTACAACAAACAATTGAATTATAAGAACTCTCTCACATAGTAGATATATGATCACTGAAGAATTCGATATCAAAAGATATCTCAGAAAATATTAATGAAAAATAACTAAGCAATGAATGATATCATCATTGGTTGGTAGCTACGAATTGAATGCATGTCATATTTATTGTTGAACTCCATTAATGGTCATTAGTAAAGCTTTAAACTATCTATTAAGAGACTTCAAACATTCTGTTAGACACAAACCGGAGTCATTGGAAGACATGAGGATATGTCGCTTTCGTATCGCAATCGACAATTTTCATACGACTTGCCTTTGGTATGTAGTTGATTGAGGAAGAGTCGCTATCGCTTTGGCTGGAATGGGTGTCTGAAACCATGATCATTTGACCTGCTCTAAATTTCATTCCATGTGTGTGCTCTATTTTCTGGTACGCATTTAATGCTCTGACACGATCTTCACTTTTTTGTGAATTTGCATGTAATCCTTTAGTTAATCATACGAAACTAATTAACAAATATGTTTAGAAGCATTGAGAGCAATAATGAGTAGTAATCAGATGTTATGACATAATAACCATAGATTTTGAATTTACAAAGGCGAAGAAGACCAAGTATTGAAGGAACTGGAATACCTTTACTCGAGTATAAATTCTCTGTACTCAAGTAGTATGCTTGATGGGTCATATTTCGGCCATATATTTCCCATGTGTTATGATTGCTTTGTGTGGTAATTCTTGAAGAACTGGCTATCACCCAAGAGGGGGGTGAATTGGGTGTCTGATAAAACTTTAGATAACTTTGAAAATCTTATTCCCAACTTACTAAAAGTAGTTCGAACAATAGTTTTTCATTCAAACATATATGCTGGAAATGTAAGAGTTTAGGGAAGAGAATATGCAAACTGAGATTTATACTGGTTCGATCCAATCCTTGACCTACGTCCAGTCTCCAAGCTCCACTTGATATTTTCAATCCACTATCTCCTTGTTTAACCGGGCACAAGAGAAAGCCTTTACAACCTCAAAAGTTTAGTCGAGCATTTGTACAGCCTTTAAAATCTCTTACCGAGATACTCCCCCTTACACACTGTAAGGATACAATTACACACTCTGTACTCAGGATGATCCTTTCACACTAGGACTCACTCCCCCTTACAAGTTGTAATTGTACACCCACTCTCAAAGGTTCCACAACCTTGAGATTTTATCACTAGACAGATAATCAAATAAGTGTTTAGACTCTCTTATAGAGTAGATGAATAATAATCACTGAAGTACATAATCGATCATCTCACTCTCTACTGTAAACTATATAAACATTGAGAAACATAGTGTATGAGTTATTGAACTATCGATGGTGAAGTAGTAAAATCATTTCATTGGGTTCGTCGAGTCATTGATCAATCATCACCACTTCCGATTTGAGGACTTCATAATTTATAGATATTTGAGTTTCGACCATTGCGAGCATTTGACCGTTGGAGATCAGTTGGAAGTAGCCATTGAAGCTTTTGTTGCTTTTTGCCTGTTGAGCTCTAATCCAACTTTAATCATAAAATGTTTAACATTGACTTCGTTAATGCACTGGCCTGAGTGTTGTATTAATGGCTGTTGGAAAAAGTTTGAATATAGTCGTTGAGTCTTCTTCAAAAATGTCCGTTCTAGTGTTCGTATTAATCGCCGTCAATGGTTCTTGGTCTTAGCAACATTTTTCATTCCTTTTGTTTTGACCATTGAGAGATAGCATTTAATGCACAGCCAGAATATCAGAGGAAGCTTTACATTGATCAGAGTATTGGTTACGGAGATTATCACCGGGTTTAAGAATCGCATTTAATGCTCCTCACACATAATTTGATTTATGTGAATTTTTGGTTAATTCATGATAAGTGCATCTAAAACTTATTAATAAACTGGTTAAAAGCAATTAGTAATGTTAATAAGTGGTAATATGAAGAAATGAATTATCATAGAATGATCGAAGAATTACGAAGAGGGTGATTTCAAAATGTTAGCTCTATATGTGTTTTGATGATGTTTTAACAATTGTAAATAAAATGAGAAGTTTTCTCTTGCTCTATAAATGTCAAAGGAAAACTTTTGAAGTAAAACTGAGTTTTTGAGTTTTTCGAGAAAATCCGAACAAAGCAATTGTAAATAAAATGAAAAACATGAAAAAGTTTTGGGATCAAAACTCGAGTTTTGGCTTGTCTCGAGGAAAATCGATCAAGAAGCATTACCGCGCTTTTTTTGAGTTTTTTCATGAACATATGAAAACTCGAGTTTTGGGGGTAAAACTCGAGTTTTGATTTGGCCGAGAGCCTTTGGATTTTCGAAGTCACAAAACCTCCAGTTTTTCAAAGAGCACCGCCGATTTTGAACATTTCAAAAAAAAACTTCATTTTTCCCGAAATAGTTCCAAACTCGAAGTTTTGGGGTCAAAACTCGAGTTTTGGTAGTCGTCTGAGTTTTGGTCGTGCACCTAATTTACAACATATGAAAACCGAGTTTTGAGTCAAAACCTGATTTTCATTTTACCGTTTTCATCTAGTTTTCATTGAACATATTCGAGTTTTGGGAGCAAAACTCGAGTTTTGGTCGTGCAGAGAGCATTCAAGTTTTCACATGTGCAACACCGCGTTTTGGTTGAACAGCGCGGTTTTGATAACAGTTTTCATGTTTTAAATGAAAACTCGAGTTTTTCATCGGTATTTTTCAACTTGAAAACCTGTTTTGAATGAAAACCTCCAGTTTTGATGTTTTGGACTAAAACTACATTTTCACATCAATAGTCCAAAACTCGAGTTTTGGGTCAAAACTCCCTTTTGAAGCATAAATCGCGCGGAAGATGAAAACTCGAGTTTTGGTGAAAACTCGAGTTTTGATCATGATTTAATATGAGTTCTAAATTACATATTTTGATTAATGCTTCAAGTTTTAAGTTGCGGATTGGTTACATATGTTTTATATGATTCTTATCTATATTTCTAACCAATCTTAACAAGTTTGCTTATGAGTTTTCGGAGGATTTGAATGTTTAACATTTGAATTATTTTAACTTATCCTCAAAGACAAGATAGTGGAGTTGTGGGCAGATTTCTCACCTAATACAAACAACTAAAGTTAATGATCTTCAACATGGGACAAATTTGAAGAGCCAAATACTGAATATTATAATTTGATTTATGTCTGAATTTTTGGTTAATTCATGATTTTTAATGGGTTGCATCTAAAACAAATTATTAATGAAGATTTGAAGTTGGACAGCAGAGAAGGTTAAAATTGCAATTAGTGGGAAAGAGTACAACTTGTAAGGGGGAGCGTGTCCTAGGGAGGAGCATCCTTCATTTGTGTGGTATTTGATTGAGTATTGTGTGGGCATGTTAATAATTGTAATAATCTCAAATGGTACTTGGATATGAAGAAATGAATTATCATAGAATGATCGAAGAATTACTTGTAAGATGGTGATTGGGAGCAAAGAGTGTGGGTGACCATGAGCTAGAGTGAGGAGCATCCTTCATTTGATTAATTGTTCTTATGCTCGGGACTGCACGTAGGTCAAGGAGTTAGACCGAACTAGTATAAATCTTCTCGTGTCAAGCTCTTCTTCTCTATCTCCACTTTGCCTTGATATTATCGTTGTGTGGGTGATCGAAAAGAATTTTAAAATCCCCAATTCACCCCCTCTTGGTGATTTCCTTCACTTTCACTAGGGGTGCCCATGCTCGCATGATTATTCTTAAGGATCTAAGGATCACCTATTGCTCGAGCAAGGATCTAAGCTTGCTCGGGCAAGCTTCTTCTTACGCCTTTTTGAGAAGAGATTTGTTTCATTGTTGCTCGAGCAAGGTATTCCATCTGCTCGAGCACAGGTCATGCAAGGGCGAAAGAATACAAAGGAGGCTGGTGATGCTCGAGCATACTCTTTCCTTTCCTCGAGCATGGTGCTCAAGCATGCCCTTATACTCTGCTCGAGCAAGATTCCTTATCTTGCATATTTCTTTGATCAGCCCGATGATGCTCGAGCATGATAAATGCTCTGCTCAAGCAACACTTTCCAAAATCCATTACCACGATGATGCTCGAGCATGCTGTTATACCTTGCTCGGGCAAGACTCTCCAAGAGCACATCTTTGAAAGTGGAGCTAAATCACCAAGAGGGGATGAATTGAGGATTTTAAAATCTTTTTCAAAGTGCTCTGTTTTGAACAATAAAAAGAAAGGTGAAAAGAGAGTATGGAGAAGAAGAGCAAGGCACAAGAATTTATACTGGTACAGTCCAACCTCTTGACCTACGTCCAGTCCCCAGACTCTCTGGAATTTTTCACTATCACAATTGATTACACACTCTGTACTCAAGAGTAATTCTCTCACTAGAACTTACTCCCCCTTACAAGTTGCAATCAATGAACCCAATCACCAAGTCCCCTGACTTGTGATTCTTTACAATAAATGATTTTCAATCAGGAAATTCTCTCTAAGAGTGGATAATGATAAACACTGAAGCTCAATGTATCAGAATATACTTTACAAGTGAAAACTGAAAGAATGAGTGTTAGACTTGAATGCAATTCGTTTTCAGCAAATGTGTTGGTTGAGAAGAATTGAATGCAACTTTATTTATACTAAGAGAGCATTAAATGACCGTTGTAATCTTCAATATAGCCGTTGTCTTCATTAGACAATGATTAGCTTAAGCTTTGGTCTTCTTCTCTCTCTAATCTTCACTTAATCTAGTTGCACAGAAGTTCAGGGTTGACTTCTTGAATATTAATCCGTTGGAATATCAGCTCTTGGATATGGAAATGAAACATTAATCCCTTTGCAGCGTGTGTAGAATGATTGTCCAAAAGGATGCAAGTTTTCTGAACTTTTCATTTAATGAGCTGACATCACTTTTTGCTTTAGTTCAAACCTTCATTTAATATCCTCTAAATGATCTGAAACTCACTAACAAAGTGGTTAAACATAGCTAGGAATATTAGTGAATTATAAAAGAAAGTATTAAGATCAAACAAGAAGGTTTCACAAATTCGTCAGATTCGATTTTCACACTCAGCGATGCAAACTCGAGTTTGTCCTTCTGAATTTGAGTTTTCAACTGTGCACTTAAGTCAAAACTCGAGTTTCCATAACAAGACTCGAGTTTCCTCCTTCCAAAGAGGAAAGTCGCGATTTGAGCTTTGCAACACATTTTTGAATGAAACTCAAAACTCGAGTTTTGGACTTTTAATGAGAAGTATGTGTTTTAGTCCAAAACATCAAAACTGGAGTTTTTATCCAAAACTAGAGTTTTCAAAACATTGAAAAAGCTCAAAGCTCTCGGGTTGGCCAAAACTCGAGTTTCCTAAACAAAACTCAAGTTTTTATTTGAGTATGAAAACATTGAGAAATCTAAGCCAAGTTAAAACTTGAGTTTTCTATTGAAACTTGAGTTTTCAAAACCGAGTAAAAACTTTGAGAGTTCTCGCAAGGGAAAACTCGAGTTTCCAAACCAAAACTCGAGTTTTCTCGAACTTTGAGAAAACTTAGAAAACTTATGGCAAAGTGAAATCCTGGAGTTGTAAGTCGAAATTGAGTTTGCATATATTCAAAATGTTGGAGACTCTCTGCATGGCCAAAACTCGAGTTTCCAAATCAAGACTCGAGTTTTGTCTTCATTAGAAAAGAATGAGGAGTCTCTATTTAATGCAAAACTCGAGTTTGTCTTTAGGTGAAAAACTGAGTGCTCTCGTAAGACCAAAACTCAAGTTTTCCCATGAAAACTTGAGTTTTGCTTTGTTTATTGAATTTGAGCTACTCTCTGTCAAAGTCAAAACTCGAGTTCTCCTTTGTGAGTAAGTTTTTCAACTTACCAAAGACAAACTACAACTTGTGTTTACAATTTTCAGTTATCATCAAAACACATAGAGAACTAACAATCTTGCCTTTTCCTTTTACCCCGATGTTGCTCGAGCATTCCACATGCTCTACTCGAGCAAGACTGTCCATGTTGCTTTTCTTTGTTATGAGCTCGATGTTGCTTGGGCATCCCAAATTCTTTGCTCGGGCATGCCCTCTGAAATACTTGAGCAATCTATCAGTTCCCATTGACTTTCAAAAGCGTAAAAGCATTGGCTGTACAAAGAGCCAATTTCCAGTGATTATGTCATCTTCAAATTAGCTCCAAATTTGGAAAACTACTCATACTCAGAAAGCTCTAAGTCTTCTTTCTAGTGCAAGAAGAATCAACTCCAAACTCGTTGTATTTCGTCTGTTATCATCAGATGAATGGAGGTTGTTCTTGACCAGTCTTTTTGCAACATATTGAGCTGACCGTCAATTTCAAAACATCATATCTCCTTCAATGGATATTTTTTTGAGATCTTGATGGCTTTGGAAATTTATTTGAGTCTAGTTTCAAATGACACCAGTTTTAGCTCAATTGGATTTGTATATTGTGAGATATACCCAAAATACCAAAGCTTGGTCTGCTGTGTGGCGTGAATTTCACTGTCATATTCCAAAATTCATAGCTCCTTCATATAACCTCCTTTGTACTTGAATATTATTTCAAAATGACGCATTGGGATTCTATTTTCAAACAAAATTGGTTTCACTTCAATCCGATCTCTAGTTTTGGAGATATCATCGAATTACTAGAGGTCGCCAGCTGAAACATGAAACAGAGCTTTGCTGAAGAACGATATTGCTCGAGCACTAGGTTTGCTTCTGCTCGAGCAAGCCATTTTTCATGCTCGAGCAAGGACGTTTTTCATGCTCAAGCATGACACTATTCATGTGAAAATCACTGTATTCATCCGGAAGCTTGAACTTACTTATTTTGACTCTGAATTGAGCTGTTCCAACCTCTATTTGATCACAGAGACTTGAATATTGATATTCTCATAATATTTAACAAGTTCTTCTTCCTTCAAACTCCATTCTTGATCATTCTTCATTGTATTAAACTTCACATCATGTTCTTCTTTCTTCAAACTCCAATTTCTTCTTTTTGAAATCTCTTATCTCCTTCTTGTTCTATAATTCAACTTGGACTAATCTACATTAACTACAGTAGTTAGTCAATGTAAGAGATAAACATATTATACAAGCTTTTTGCTCTTAATAATGACATCTATATAAGACATGATCAAAACTAATCATAACTAACAATTTTGAGCTTTAATGTGTCTTATTCAATGACATACGTCAGAATTCATACAATTGTGGAAATAAGGGATAGATGTAGTAAGATGTTGTATTTTAAACACTATCTCGCATAAAGGCAGAAGAAAAGGTTGCGTCTTAACGCATTTTTAAGGTATCAAAATAAAACTGATGTAATGCTACAACATATGGATCTTTATTATGAACCAGCACCACAATGTCACCATAATGCTATAGCATTATAGTGTCACACTCACTGGAGTGCTGACAACCTCAGCCATAGTCTTACGCAGTAGTGTGGCAAAATCAGATATAGTTCGTTATACTGATACATCAGAAATTAAATTGTGATTACATGATAAGGGGTGTTCCCAGGGTTTATACCCCTTTATATTCATTTACAGACAGCAAAAATTATAAACAAACTAAACATTGTCGCCCCTCGGTTCTTCAAATTGTCCCTCTAATGGGCCGCCTTCAACAACGCTCCCTCCTTGAATCTTGTGCAGCACTTCTCTTCCTATGCCCACCTGTCTATTGGTTTATACCCCTTTATATTCATTTACAGACAGTGAAAATTATAAACAAACTAAACATTGTCGCCCCTCGATTCTTCAAGTTGTCCCTCTGATGGACCGCCTTCAAGCAACGCTCCCTCCTTGAATCTTGTGCAGCACTTCTCTTCCTATGCTCACCTGTCTATTGGTTAGTAATAGAGGGTGAGATTCTGAGGAATCCCAGTAGTAGACAATATCAAACAGTGTATGTAAGATAAATGCTAATGTATAATATACTTGCCTTGCATAAGCTCATGTTAACATAATGACATATCTCCATGTTCAATGCTTCATGAATAACACTCATGGCAATAGCATAATCATAGATAGAGCTTCAATCATTCAAATATGTTAAACATAAGAAGCAAGCTGAGAAATCATACATATATGCATAAGCAATAATATCAATACACACAAGTAAGGTAAGCTTACTACCTTTTAAGGACTACTGTCCTTACTCAGGTTCCCTTTTGCTAACCGTCAGGGCTTGAAGTTCCTTCATTCTCCTTGTACCCTAAGGACATAACCATACCTTTAGAACCAGGGAAAATGAATGGTTACCAAAGTGGTATCCTTACAACTTTTACCGCTTTAATTTTCTTACTTTTGGACTTAACCTTAAATTCCCAAAATTTTCATTAAAATTTGAAAATTCCTAATTAAATATAAGAAAATCATTTTAATGTGCCGTCAACTCTCACGTGATCTCTAACCACTCTAATTTTAAGGAAAAATAATCCACAGTGGTCAGAGCAAACCTTATTAAATTCCACTAACTGTCCAGGGAATACTTCCAGATATGACTCTTAAGTTCAAAATTCAATAACTCATGATTCAGGGCCTAAAAAATTACAAATGTTGTACCAAATCAAATCCCTTTATATCCTCTTCCTATCTGGAAAGTCTCATATTTTTATCTTACATGAATCATGTCCAGTTTTCAAAAATGTTAGCTCTGTCCAAAAATATTTCCAGAAACATGACCTATATTCAAAAATCGATAACTCGATATACAAGGCTCCAAAAATTAAAAATCTTATATCAAATTAAAGCCTTACCCATCAGATATCAATCTGGAAAGTTTCATATTTTCCTAACTCCTTTACCAAGACAAAAATCTTACACAAGCTTACTACCCAAATTATTTTCAAGAAAACTCGCATCATTTTGTAAAGGTTATAACTCTTGGTGTATAATTCTAAACCATGCAAAATACCCACCATTTTAAAGATATGCATGCCCTCTAGCTTTTGGAATTTGTCTTATAATTTTTAGATAACTCAAACCCAGTGAAACCATGCTCATACACTCACTGGTCTTAGTGATCCAAAATGGCATTTTTACCCTCTTTATTGTGGTCGTGATTTTATGTTGATAAGGAACATGATGGTTGTCTCAAATTTTTCAGATTCCAACGTTTTCTTTGACTTTACCACAGATTTCCAGATCTGGGTTTCAAACTTTAAGTTTCAAAATCTCAAGAAAATGATTTATATTCTTACGACCAATGCTTGTTCTTGACCTTGTGAACACCTTCACTTCTTCCAAACCCTTGGTTGATGTTGAGGATGATGATGCTATTGGAAGAGAGGAGGGAGTTGATTATTTAAGGGAGAGGGACGGTGGTTGAGCAAGGAGAACGTTGGAGTTACGAGGAGGATGATGGTTGAGTTGAGAGGATGAGAGGAGGATGAATCAGCTATGTGTGTATGTGTACATGAGAAATGAGGGGGAGAGTGAATCTGATATGATTTGTGTGTGTGTGTGTGTGTCAAGGTGAGGTGTTTAAGTGACAAGTGTGTAGGTGTCAATGTGTATGGAAGCCACGTGTCGTTGTTCATGTGTGACAAATGTATCATTGCATATGGGTGTGTTTATGTCTGTAACACATGTCTTTGTGTGTGTGCTTATCGGTGTGTGTGCGTGTGTGTGTGTGTGTGTGTGTGTGTCATCTTGTCGCATAGTTTTTGATAAAGTGTCGTATATGTTGATTTTCAATGTGTGTTCTTGGTTTGCGTGGTGCATGTTCAGGTTTTTGCCTCGGCTAGGTGTTTGGGTTTCGATGTTGTTGTCTCAGTTTATGAGACGTACTTGAGGTTCTCACTTGGGTTTTACTGTAATATCCTAAATTTTAGACCCTGAGAATTGAGAATAAGACTAAAGTAGGTAGACGACCAAGCCCAGTTCAGGAAGAGTCCAAGAATGACGAGAGAATAGGAAGCCTCTTAGGGACTAAGTAACTCGGCCATACGAGTCAGTGGACCTAGTATGTATTAGCCGTGGAATTAAGGTGCCAATGGAAAAGGGGCACAAAAGACCTATACGGTATAAATTCAGTTGGAAAAGATGCCTGATAATCTTTGAATTCATGATATTTTAAATGCAAAAAGAAGCTAAAAACTCTATCATTGTCATGCTTTAATGTATCAATTAGCTAAATATGTGATTTCATCTTCATAATGAGTTTTTAGACTTTATTTGCATTAATCTTGGTCACATCTTGAGTTTGGATTCAAAACTGAACTTTAGTCACATTCTTACTACAATTGGGTCGTGAATACTGTTCGGTATTTTGGGTATAACTTGAGTTCTAGAAATCCAATGGATCTTCAATTTGCATTTTCAGAAAGCTAAGAGGAAGCCCTACAAATCTTATGAAGAGCCCAAAAGCCAAATCAGATGTTTAGAGGGCCAAAATGGGCCTGGAAGCCGAAACAGGCTGCTGTCACTGGACTCTGGAATGACGTTCGGTATTTGACCCATAACTGGAGCTACAAACCTCCAAATTAGGTCCGGTTTGCGCGGTTGGAAAGCTGACATTGAGGGAAACATTTAATATGAAGACCACGTGGTCTAGATCCGCCTTTTTCGGGGTGTAATCCAGCTTGCAAATGACGCATTTTTGTGGAAAGTGGTTGCAAATGACGCTTCCATTTTGTCCACCAATTAAAATGACGCGTTTTTGGAGGTGGAAAGTGGTTTAATGATTCTTCCATATTTGCCACCAAGAAAAGTGACGAAATTAGGTGCAAAATGGATGAATGAGATGCCCAATTTTCCTATAAATAGATGAAGAGGCTGAAGGGAAACACACACATTTGGAGAGACCAAGATCTCTCCCATTCTAAGTTCCTTCTTTATTTCTTGCCTCCTACTTGGGATGGCTTAGTTTAGCTTTATTAGTTTCATGTATTGTCTTTAATTCTTGTCTTTAATTTCTAGCCTCCTTCTTGGTATGGCTTAGTTTTAATCTTTCCTTTTAATTATTTTATTTTCATTTTCTATTCTTCATCTCTTTTCGTAAGAATTCATTATGTTCTTGAGATTTATTTTGGAATAGAAGCTTTCATTTTCTTTAATTGTTCTTCGTGTTCTTCATGTTCATGATGAACTTGTTCATGTTCTTCATGGTCATGATGAACATCTTTCTTTCTACATTTTCATTTCACATAGCCATGCTTGGCTAAGTTTCGTGATCGACCCATGAGTTGAGGATTCCATGGTGTCATCCGGATGACTTGTGCTTTAATCGGTAACTCGACTTGTTTCTATTGATTTTAATCGGATCCGATTATAGTCATGGATTGGGTATTAGATTTAATGCCCAGATTGAAATCCCAAGGACATAGGTTGGATCGGGTTCATGTGAGCGTTGTGCGATCGTACAAAACATACCACGTGTTCGATCAGATGCTAGGTGATCGTCTAGTCGAGGGAGTTTACGGACAAATGCGAGAGATTTCGGTTTGTCTAGAATCAATCATAAGTTCAGTTATTCTATTTTTGTTCGATGATGGAAGGTCTTGGAATCCCATTCTGGGTTGATCCATTTTAATTTGATTAATCTTACAATTTTCTCATTCTATCTTTAATTCTTATTCTAAATCCAACAAAAACCAATCCCCCTTGTTTTTATTTCATTTGCATGACATCTAGATTACTTAGGATTCAATAAAAGGCTCCTCGAGAAGAGAGAACGATCCCAGGTTTGCCTATCGCAATCCTTGGTTAATTGTTGATTGTGGACCCCAAGGCTAATGACAAAAGGTCTTCATCAAATGGCGCGTTCTTGGGGAGCTAAGTAATTGGCTCCCTAGGTAATCTAATTGTCAAATTGACTTTTGACAAGGGGTTTCTCGTGTGAAGCTTGTTAGATTTACAATTTTTTTTTTTTTTTCATTTTGTTAGCATTTTTGCATTTAGGTAGCTTGTGTGAGCTTGTTTTCTTTATCTCTAAACAAAAAAAAAAAAAAAAAAACAAATTGGTCTTGCATCTTTTACCATTTTGAATTCTTTTTCCTTTTCTTTTTCACTTGCATTTTATTTTCTTAGATTCCTTTTCTTAATAGTTATTTTCTCATTCATTGGGAATTAATTGCATTGAATTTTCATGGCTTGGTTTTACGATAATCATGATCTACCTTTCAATTCTCACCCTTTTGTAGACAATCAAGAATGTGATGGCCCATTCCACCACCACCATGAACCATACCAACAACCTTCATTCCAACAATATTATCAACCCTCTCACTTACCATACCATCCTTCATTTCATCCCACTTTCATACCATGTCATCCATCTCATGAATCCCTATACCCATTTGAGCCACCTTATGGACCTCAGTCTCACCCATTTATGCCCAACCAAGATCCTTCATTTTGTGAAGACATTGGAGATTTTCAAAATCAAACGGCTTGGACTATAAATGAGGAGTGGTCACATAAGGACGACTTTCATCAACACATGGACTCTATTTTTAGAATGATGGAACAACAATTGATATCACTCGAGAGGTTAGGAAAGGAAATTGAGCAACAATCACAAATGTTGAAAATGAATTTTCAAGAAAATCCTTCTCTTATGGTCACACATACACAAGAAGTGAAGCAAGTACAAAAGCACATTGAAGAGTCTTCTCTCCCATTTGGTAATGATCCTATCCTTATAGAAATAGACTCTTCTACTACTGTGATTAATGAAGCAATTCATGATTTGAGTGATAATGAGATGGATGAGGAAATCATTGTTAAACCCCTCAATTGTTTGAAAATGTAATTGCTCAACCAATTGGCTTTAGTAGTAATGATTCGATTTGTACTTGTTGATGAGTGTGTTCCTATTTCTTCATATGATGCTTTAATTGATGAAAATGCTTCTCTTCATAGTATTATGGATGAATTCGATAAATTGAATGACATATTTCCATGCTCTTGTGAGGAATATCAAATGTGTGTGGATTGTTATCATGAAAAATGTCATTTACTTGTTGAGCTTCAAAAGAAAGCATTTAGTGAAATGGTTGATTCTACCATTGATCATAATGCACCCTCTTGTACTATTGATGATAGTGATGTCAATTTTGAAAAGATTGAATCAAGCATGGATGCCAATGTTGTTGATGATGTTCTTGATGAATGGTATGCTGATTATCCCATATTTGCATCTATGAGTGACTCCATTAATTGTACTTGTTCTAATAATGAATGGTGTCCTATTTGTACTGAAATTAATGATGCATTATACGGTGATTTTGAATTGATTAGTGCATTGATGGTGGATTCTTTGTTGATGTGAGTGAGAACAATCATAGCCTGGAATGTCAAATGCATAAAATTCCCATTGGATTACTTTCTTGTAGTCTTGTTGGTGACAAAGATTCTGAAATTTTGATTGATAAAATTTTGCATGTTGATGAATCTTTCCAACAAGTATTGTCATGTGATTTGCCACCCGATTTAGAAAAGAAAAATGATTGCTTTAAAATTTTGGAGCCTCGGGTGGTGACAATTTCAAAAATTCTCTTACTTCTTCCACTCTTTTCCTTCCATCTCTTGTGATTGCAATAATGATGTAGTGTACTCTAACACTAAGTTGGATTCCACACCTTCCATTTTGCAAGCACAAGAGAGTTTTCACAATGTGATTGGTTGCTTGACTCCTACTGATGGGAGTGTCATTGATTTCCTTGGATGTGATAGTTATCTGGAGAGTTTAGTTCCTAAAATGAATTTACTTCACTTGAAATCTCTCCATCTTCCTATTTTTGGATGGGATACTTGTTATTTGCTTGTCTTCTTTGCAAGCACATTGTTGGAAGGATCGTCGGAAGAGTCAATCTCCACCATACATTCTTGGATCTCTTCTGATTGATCCTGAGCCACCTCCAACAAGGAAATTCAATAGAAGAGAAGATATTTTTAAAGACAAATGCATGATTCTCATTGGCGATGAGAACTTCTCCTTCAAGCGACTGAAGATACTCTAACAAAGGTTGTCTCTTTCCTCACTTATTTTCTTCCTAATTCATATGATTACTTGGGCTTAATTGTTGTACGAGGAAGATAAGTGTGGGGGGGACACAATCCAGTAGAAAAAGTAGAAATAATGTAGTTTACTAAGTAGAATAAGAATAATACATTCTCTTCTTCTATGATTGCTACATATTATGCACTTGGACATTTTGGTTTTGATGGATCATTCTGTTTTGATTGATATTTTGAAATCTTGGATTATAATATCTTGGTAGTTGATTCTGTGATGCTGATTGCTACCTTTGTGAGATTTTGGGCCTGCATGAATGGAAATACTCTTCTCCCATTCTTTCTTTCTTGAGTGCATCTGCTCATGATTTTGTTCTCTAGAACTTGCTCTCTTTCTTTTTGAAGCTCAATTTTTCACTTACGTGCATAAATATGATGGAGGCTTGTTTTCTTTCTTTCATTTTCCCACTTTAACTAATAGCCTTTCCCTTGAATTATATCATTCCTTTTTAAGCCACATTACTAGCCTAAATGCTGAACCATTTTATTCTGCACCTTCAAAATTTATTGAGCATTGTTTTGTGGTTAAGTATGGGGGTTTGCCCAGGAGTGCAACATTTTAAGTGTGGGGGGAAGTATTGGTTAGAAGTATATTATGTGCCATTCATTGTTCGGCATTTATTTGAAAAAAAAAAAGAAGAAAAAAAAAGTATTGGTTAGAAGTATATTATGTGCCATTCATTGTTCGGCATTTATTTGAAAAAAAAAAGAAAAAGAAAAAGAAGAAAAAAAAAGAAGAAAAAAAAAACACAAAAAATGCTATTTGAGTGACTTTATATTATTTACTAGTGCTCTTTTAAATTTCTTAGGTATTTAGCCTCTCATTTCCATACCATTACCTATTATTACCATAGCCCCATTACAACCTTAATAACAAGTCCTCTTGAATTTTGCAAGCATGTGTTATGAGTAGTGGAGAAGTAGAACTTGAGCAAGCCTATGGTAGGACTATTTTCTTGAGTAGAATTTGAGCGATACACTTATTTACCATATACGGTTGAGAGATTGATTGAAGGCATCCTTTGAGAGACTATCTTGTGTGATCAAGCATCATTGAATGATATTGCCATGATTAGTAATTTGAGATGAAGAGATTTCTGTTTGATTGGTTGATCCTTTGGAGCTTTTATGATCCTTGTTAAGTTTTGAAATTTCAGCAATTGTTAGGAAAGAGAAGTTTTTCTTGCTTCTTGTCTTTTTAATTTTGCCCAGGAGTGCAAAAGGATAAGTGTGGGGGAATTTGATAATCTTTGAATTCATGATATTTTAAATGCAAAAAAGAAGCTAAAAACTCTATCATTGTCATGCTTTAATGTATCAATTAGCTAAATATGTGATTTCATCTTCATAATGAGTTTTTAGACTTTATTTGCATTAATCTTGGTCACATCTTGAGTTTGGATTCAAAACTGAACTTTAGTCACATTCTTACTACAATTGGGTCGTGAATACTGTTCGGTATTTTGGGTATAACTTGAGTTCTAGAAGTCCAATGGATCTTCAATTTGCATTTTCAGAAAGCTAAGAGGAAGCCCTACAAATCTTATGAAGAGCCCAAAAGCCAAATCAGATGTTTAGAGGGCCAAAATGGGCCTGGAAGCCGAAACAGGCTGCTGTCACTGGACTCTGGAATGACGTTCGGTATTTGACCCATAACTGGAGCTACAGACCTCCAAATTAGGTCTGGTTTGCGCGGTTGGAAAGCTGACATTCAGGGCAACATTTAATATGAAGACCACGTGGTCTAGATCCACCTTTTTCGGGGTGTAATCCAGCTTGCAAATGGGGTGTAATCCAGCGTTTTTGCAAATGACGCGTTTTTGGAGGTGGAAAGTGGTTCAATGATTCTTCCATATTTGCCACCAATTAAAATGGCGTTTTTTAGGTGCAAAATGGATGAATGAGATGCCCAATTTTCCTATAAATAGATGAAGAGGCTGAAGGGAAACACACACACCTTGAGAGACCAAGATCTCTCCCATTCTAACTTCCTTCTTTATTTCTTGCCTCCTACTTGGGATGGCTTAGTTTGCTTTATTAGTTTCATGTATTGGTCTTTAATTTCTAGCCTCCTTCTTGGTATGGCTTAGTTTTAATCTTTCCTTTTAATTATTTTATTTTGATTTTCTATTCTTCATCTCTTTTCGTAAGGATTCATTATGTTCTTGAGATTTATTTTGGAATAGAAGCTTTCATTTTCTTTAATTGTTCTTTTTGTTCTTCATGTTCATGATGAACTTGTTCATGTTCTTCATGGTCATGATGAACATCTTTCTTTCTACATTTTCATTTTCACATAGCCATGCTTGGCTAAGTTTCTGTGATCGACCCATGAGTTGAGGATTCCATGGTGTCATCCGGAGGACTTGTGCTTTAATCGGTAACTAACTTGTTTCTATTGATTTTAATCGGATCCGATTATAGTCATGGATTGGATGTTAGATTTAACACCAGATTGATATCCCAAGGACATAGGTTGGATCGGGTTCATGTGAGTAGCGTTGTGCGATCGTACAACGAAAACATACCATGTATTCGATCATATGCTAGGCGATCGTCTAGTTGAGGGAGTTTTTACGGACAAATGCAGAGATTTCGGTTTGTCTAGAATCAATCATAAGTTCAGTTATTCTATTTTTGTTCGATGATGGAAGGTCTTGGAATCCCATTACCGGGTTGATCCATTTTAATTTGATTAATCTTACTTTTTCTCATTCTATCTTTAATTCTTATTCTAAATCCAACAAAACCCAATCCCCCTTGTTTTATTTCATTTGCATGACATCTAGATTACTTAGGATTCAATAAAAGGCTCCTCGAGAAGAGAGAACGATCCAGGTTTGCCTATCGCAATCCTTGGTTAATTGTTGATTGTGGACCCCAAGGCTAATGACAAAAGGTCTTCATCAAACAAGGATTGTGATAGGCAAACCTAGGATCGTTCTCTCTTTTGAGGAGCGTTTTATTGAATCCTAAGTAATCTAGATGTCATGCAAATGAAATGGAAAACAAGGGGGATTGGGTTTTTGTTGGATTTAGAATAAGAATTAAAGATAGAATGAGAAAAATGTAAGATTAATCAAATTAAAACGGATCAACCCAGAATTGGGATTCCAAGACCTTCCATCATCGAACAAAAATAGGATAACTGAACTTATGATTGATTCTAGACAAACCGAAATCTCTCGCATTTGTCCTAAACTCCTCGACTAAACGATCGCCTAGCATCTGATCGAACACGTGGCGAAGCTCACGCATGATCGCACAACGCTCTCTACAACCCGGTCCAACCTATTTCCTTGGGATTTCAATCTGGGTATTAAATCTAATACCCAATCCATGACTATAATCGGATCCGATTAAAATCAATAGAAACAAGTAGTTATCGATTAAAGCACAAGTCCTCCTGGATGACACCATGGAATCCTCAACTCATGGGTCGATCACGTAAACTTAGCCAAGCATGGCTATGTGAAATGAAAATGTAGAAAGAAAGATGTTCATCATGACCATGAAGAACATGAACAAGTTCATCATGAACATGAAGAACACGAAGAACAATTAAAGAAAATGAAAGCTTCTATTCCAAAATAAATCTCAAGAACATAATGAATTCTTACAGAAAGAGATGAAGAATAGAAAATGAAAATAAAATAATTAAAAGGAAAGATTAAAACTAAGCCATACCAAGAAGGAGGCTAGAAATTAAAGACAAGAATTAAAGACAATACATGAAACTAATAAAGCTAAACTAAGCCATCCCAAGTAGGAGGCAAGAAATAAAGAAGGAACTTAGAATGGGAGAGATCTTGGTCTCTCCAAGGTGTGTGTGTTTCCCTTCAGCCTCTTCATCTATTTATAGGAAAATTGGGCATCTCATTCATCCATTTTGCACCTAATTTCGCCACTTTTCTTGGTGGCAAATATGGAAGAATCATTAAACCACTTTCCACCTCCAAAAACGCGTCATTTGCAAGCTGGACAAAAACGCGTCATTTGCAAGCTGGACAAAAATGCGTCATTTGCAAGCTGGATTACACCCCGAAAACGGCGGATCTAGACCACATGGTCTTCATATTAAATGTTGCCCTGAATGTCAGCTTTCCAACCGCGCAAACCAGACCTAATTTGGAGGTTTGTAGCTCCAGTTATGGGTCAAATACCGAACGTCATTCCAGAGTCCAGTGACAGCAGCCTGTTTCGGCTTCCAGGCCCATTTTGGCCCTCTAAACATCTGATTTGGCTTTTGGGCTCTTCATAAGATTTGTAGGGCTTCCTCTTAGCTTTCTGAAAATGCAAATTGAAGATCCATTGGATTTTTAGAACTCAAGTTATACCCAAAATACCGAACAGTATTCACGACCCAATTGTAGTAAGAATGTGACTAAAGTTCAGTTTTGAATCCAAACTCAAGATGTGACCAAGATTAATGCAAATAAAGTCTAAAAACTCATTATGAAGATGAAATCACATATTTAGCTAATTGATACATTAAAGCATGACAATGATAGAGTTTTTAGCTTCTTTTTGCATTTAAAATATCATGAATTCAAAGATTATCAATGCCACCTAACTATGTCTTGAGGTATAGGACAATTAGTTGAGTGAAAATATGCTGATATAAGTAAGAATACGGTATTTTCAAGGCAGTCGGGTATGCCCTACATTTTTTAGAAAATACTAGTATGTGGCATTGTTTGTGGGGTCTCAACATTCGTGTCCCAATCCCGAGGAAAACCCGAGCAGGATCCTGAGTAGACACCGATAAGGTAACTTTAATAAAGTAAGGTCATGATGACTAATGATGACATACTTTTGGAAATAAGAAGGCAATAGAAACTTCAAGAAACACACATGGCAAGATAAGAAGAGCATAAATAAGTGACCTTGGACTTTTGGAAATGAATTAATGATATATATAAGTCCTTGGTGACATCACAAGCCAATTTATACATATGTCTTCAAAAGTAATTAAAAGCATTTTCCCAACTCCACCAAGCATTTTCGACCAAGGGAATTAAGAGAATAAAGACAAGTTGTTTAATGCATGGACAAGCCAAGTACAAAGTAATAAAGCTTAGAGATACAAGCGTGAACACATGAAGTTATTTAGATTTATGAAAGGGACCTTTATTTACATGAATTTAATGCAAGATGGAAAATCAAATTATTCTCCCCATGCACCAAATATCTCGGTCAATTTGGAGATAAGAAAGGAGGAGTAAATGTGATATAAAATAAAGCATAAAACAAAAGGATAAAGACCTAGGTTGACAAATGTCATCTTAGGAATAAAAGTGGAACCTAAGAGTGATGATTTAGCGTGGTTATTTGATGTAGGGGAAGAGCAAAAGTCCTTATTCCCATAGCCAAGTCTCTACCAGCTGGAAGGAAATGACCAAAGAATATATTTCAAGCATTGAAGTAGAAGGAGGAAATCAATGAAAGGGAATTTTTTAGACCAATTAAATGAAGATATGAGGAAAGCTTAAGATTGGAATTGGGGAACATTTAATTGAGACTATCTTGATGCCCGTAAGGGATGCACAATTCGGACAACCCAAGGAGAGACAAGTAAGGGTCAAGTTTTCTCTAAAAGGTTGGAGAAAAATCAAGAATAAAAGAGATAAACCCAAGGGTATTTTGGTAAAATACCAAAAGAGGATATTTTGTATACTTTAAGGACACCTAAGCACTATGTGGCAATTTAATATTGGAAAAAGAAAAGTTGAGGACACGTATGCATAGTTAATCAATTAAGGGGACACCTAAGCTACTAAGGTGGCAACATAAAAATTTAAAGAGGAGTTGATGAGGACACTTGTGCATAATTTATTGCCAAGTGATGCTACCTAATCATCTTACCCATTAAGCAAAGAATAATAACCACAAGAATAAGGCATGTGATTGGAAGACATATTTGACTCAAACAGAAAGCATGTGGCATGACATGGGAGAAGAAGAAGGGAAAATCATATTTTTCTCAAAAAAAAAAAGAAGAAGAAGAATCTAAAGAATTTCAAGAGGCATTGGAAGGGAAATTAGGAAAAATACTAGGCGATATTTTTGGAGTGCCTTATCTCTATAAATAGGACCACACTCTTCTTCATTTTTTGCAAGCAAGAGTCACCGCCCACACTACGAAAGAAAGATAGGAGAGTTTTGTAAGAATCCCAAGCAAAGAGAATTTCAAGAAGAGAAGAGGTAAGGAAGTCATGAGAATTATCTTAATTCTTTCAAATTCATACAAGTATGTTTAAGTCTTCAATTAGTAATCTTGTATAATATTATTGGAGTTCTAGCTATAACTACAAGGAGATCAAGGTGAAGTAGCCAAAGAAGTTAGAACTTCAAGCAAGTTCTCTTCTCTAACTTCTTGAAATTTTGCAAAAGTTTAAGAAAATTTTGGTCAATAGCTAGAACTTGGTGATATGATTTGATTTTGATGGTTTAAAAGTATTTAAAATGGAATTTTGTATGAGAAAGAGTATGAGGTACAATTTAGAATGCATAAAGTATGAATATATGCAAATAAGGAGGTAGAAAAACCAACAGGGGTATTTTCGGAAACTGAGAATAATTTATGTATTTTTGGACTTGACAAGTATTTTTACTCAAAAATATACATGTCAAGGGTTACGTATATTTTTGGAACTCCCCAATCAAATTTTTTTACAATTAATTATGAACGTTTTAAGTTGGGTCAAATTTCAGAAAATTTTCAGCAACTTGTGCGAAAATAAAGGGAAATTTACCAAAGAAGAAATACTCATTAACAAAGAAAATTAATGAGTTTCAAAAGTAGAAAAACCTTTTATGCAAGTATATAATTATATAACTTTAAGGAAGAAGTTATGTTAACAGTGACACGTTGATTTACCAAAGAAGAAATACTCATTAACAAAGAAAATTAATGAGTTTCAAAAGTAGAAAGACCCTTTATGCAAGTATATAATTATATAACTTTAAGGAAGAAGTTATGTTAACAGTGACACATTATATTATTTTATTTTAGGTCTATCATTCTTATTTAGTAACTAAGTGTTTGCTATTTTACTGATCAAATACTTGCAGGTAAGTAACCTTAATTTCATGTACTTTGTGTGACTTTGTATGCATGATTTACCGTGATTGGTTATGCATTCGATTTTATGTAGTTGGGATCCGTACATGCAGCGGAAGGAATTCATCCATTAAAATTTTACGAATACTAGTCGATTAGCAGAAGCTAAGGGCTAGATTTGTGGCCTCGGCTTACTAGCAAGGAGTTGAGGTTAGACTTCTGAGAAATAGTGTTTGCTAGGCAGCCGATGCAAGGCTTGACCTATTATTGTAGGCTTCAGGAATGGGTCTACCTCTCATAACCATGACACCCTGTGTGTAATGCAGATCTAACTAGAAAGTTGCCATAGCAATATGGAAGGAGTATAGTTAGTATCATATGTATCAGACGCAGAAGCTTTGATAGATTATAGTGGTGGGTTAACCGAATAGCATTGTAGTTAGTAGCTATGCTATAGCATTACGGACGCTATGCAACATGGATGCTATAGCAATGGGTAGAGCAACTGGGGGATTAATGCACTTAAGGGTGATTCCGAGTTTAGCCTAACTTCTAGTGATATCTTCTTAAAACTTCGATACTCTGTTTATTTCTGTTATTAGCATAAAGACAAAAACCTCTCAAACCAATCATATTTACTTTCTGTTTGCGCAACTATCATAGCAATTGAGCGTCACTTCTTGGTATCTCAGTCTCTGTGGGACGATACTCTACTTAACTTTATTACTTGTTCAATTGGTTCACTTGTCATCAAGGAAATCGACCAACAAAGGGACACATGTGCATGCAATTAATATGAAATGATGACTGTTGGTCAATTTCCTTGATGGCGGGTGAACCAGTCGAACAAGTAATAAAGAGTAAGTAGAGTATCGTCCCACAGAGACTGGATACCAAATGAGGACACCAAATTGCAGAACAGTTGTGTTTAAGAAGAGAATAAGTTTGATTTGATTGGGAGTTTTATGGCTATACTAATAAATAAGAGAATAAACAGAGCATCGTAGTCGAAGAAGATATCAGTAGGAAAGTAGGCTGAGTTCGGATCATTCTTAAGCATATCAATCCCCCAGTTGCGTTGCACATTGCTATAGCATCTATATTGCACAGCTTTCGCAATCTACAGCATAGCTACTAGTTACAACGCTATTCGGTTAACCCACCACTATAATCTATCAAAGCTTCGCGTCCGATACATATAATACTAACTTTAATCCTTCCATATGCCTATGAAAATTTTCTAATTAGATTTGCATTACAAAACAAGGTGTTATGGTTATGAGCAGTAGACCTATTCCTGAAGCCTACAATAATAGGTCAAGCCTTACCACCTTCGCCGCAATCACTGTTTCTCAGAGGTCTAACCTCGACTCCTTGCCAGTAAGCCGAGGCCACAAATCTCGCCCTTAGCTTCCGCTAATCGACAAGGTCACTTATAAGAAAACTAAATTTATTGAATTAAGAACTAGCAACTGGGTTCATTCCAAACTTAAGAAATCATCCTCGCTCAGCCATAGGAAATTTAGTTCATGACTGACGAGGGAAATGCAAAACAGATAACAACAGAATGACCCATGATCAAAAGATTAAAATGAAAGAAAAGCAGAAAGCTTGACGAAGTTCCGACGGTGTGGAAGAAGCCCTGTCACGTCACCACTCCACGTCTTCTTCTCTCCACCTTACTGCAAGGAAGGATGCTGGGTTCTCCTGGAGTTTCTCGTGCCTTGTGAATTCTCTCTCTCTCTTCTCGAGTCTGGCCGTACGAATAGGAATAGACTCTCAGTGACTCGACCTCTTTTAGGGTTAGCTTGTTGTTTCCTTATATAATAAGGCATTTCTTGTGGCATAAGTTCTAGGAGCTGGGCCTTTCCTAATCTGTCGAGATCCCTTCATATCTTTCTTTCCAATCTTAGTAGATTGATTCTACTAATCCTACGGGATTCTTCAAATCTTTCAGTTTTGATCCTCCGCATCTTCTATTCCGTTACATTAACAATCTACCTGTCGTTCTCGACCTTCAATTATTTCTTGAAATAATCTTGACAAAAGATTAGAACACATGCCGCATAGCATTGCGTCCTTTACTTTACTATAACTTCAGAGATGCCTTGTATTGCACTTCGATATGCTGTCAAAATGCTATAGCATAGTATCGGCTTTGCTATACGTTTTTCTCATAAAACCTTATAACTTGCTCCTTTCTTAGCACATGTTTAGGATGTAAATGGTGTTTATCCTTCAGTTCCTTATATCATGAATTAATGCATTTTTGCTTACATTGATTGCAGTTAAACTTGTATTTACCATACAATTCAGTCATAGAATACAGGGAAAACATGGCATAATTAGTGCTCATCAGTGACTCAAAAGCTTCTTAAATAAGCTTCAAATTCGTGCAAAACAAGGAGAAGAGAGAAAAGTCAACAAAACTTGCAAAATAAGCAAAGTTAAGAGGATATTTTGCAAGGGTACTTTGGTCATTTGATTTGGGAAATTTTTAAGTGCCTTCTTGACATATTTTAAGACATTTCGCACTCCCTTTTGCATGAGTATTTTAACCAAGAGCTCAAGGGACATAAAAATTATATCATCAGTGGAAAAAGGGCACAAAACACTTATATGGTGTTAATCGGTTGGTAAAAATGTCATTTAGCTATGTCCTAAGGTATGGGACAATTAGCTAAGCAAAAAGGTGCTAAAATAAATGTGCACATGACATTTCCTGGATAGATGAAGAGCCCCTGCGTTTTTTAGGAAATAGGAAGAGGAAGAGTCACTACTGTGATCACATCTTTGGAAAGGAAAAGTCAGTGTAATCATTACACAGGGAACATGTCACCACAAGGATAAAAGAGGAAAAAGTAAGGGTAGAAAAGTCAAATATTCTTACCCTCCAAGTAAGAATTTCGTGCAGCCATAGAGAAGACAAGAAAAGTCAAGAAAGATCTAGAGAAAATGAGAGAAAAACATGTAAAAAAAGGCAAATCAAGTTATGAGCAAATAGGAATTAACTTTGGGAGATCTTTTGTGGGATGAAAAGTCTTTATTTAAGGACTCTTATACCCCCATTTTGGGCTGCCAACTCATGCTCAAAGAGAGAAGGAAGAGAGCAAGAGGAAGGTGTTGGTCGATTTCCTTGATGGCAAGTGAACCAGTCGAACAAGTAATAAATTGTAAGTAGAGTATCATCCCACACAGATTGAGATACCGAGAAGTGAAGCTCAACTGCTGTAATAGTTGTGTGAAACAGAAAGTAAATCTGATTGATTTGGGGGGTTTTGTGGTTACGCTAAATAACAAGAAAGTAAACAGAGTATCATAGTCGTAAGAAGATATCAATAGGAATTTAGGCTAAACTCGGAATCATCCTTAAGTATATCAATCCCCCAGTTGCTTCACACATTGCTATAGCAAGTATACTGCATAGCTTCCGCAATGCTACAGCATAGATACTAATTACAATTATATTCAGCTAACCCACCACTAAAGTCTATCGAAGCTTCCGCGTCCAATACATGTAATCCTAACTTTACTTCTCCCATATGCCTATGGCCATTTTCTAGTTAGATTAACATTACAATGCAAGGTGTTATGGTTATGAGCGGTAGACCCATTCCTGTAACCTACAATAATAGGTCAAGCCTTGCACGAGCCTGCCTAGCAATCACCGTTTCTCGAAGGTCTAACTCCGACTCCTTTCCAGTAAGCCGAGGCCACTAAGCTAGCCCTTAGCTTCCGCTAATCGACAAGAATTTAATTTGCTGATAAGCAAATTAAATTTATTGAATTAAGAAGTAGCAACTGGGTTCATTCCAAACTTAAGAAATCATCCTCGCTCAGCCATAAGAAATTTAGTTCATGACTGACGAGGGAAAAATAAAACAGATAACAACAAAATGACCCATGATCAAAAGATTAAAATGAAGAAAACAGAAAGCTTGACGAAGTTTCTGACGGCGTGGAAGAAGCCCTGTCACGTCACCACTCCACGTCTTCTTCTCTCCGTCTTACTGCAAGGAAGGATGCTGGGTTCTCTTGGAGTTTTCGTGCCTTGTGAACTCTCTTTCTTCTTTCGAGTCTGGCCGTATATGAACGGGATTAAACTCTCAGCGACTCGAGTCCCTTTAGGGTTAGCTTGTTGTTTCCTTATATAATTAGGCTTTCTTGCGGCGTAAGTTCCTACGAGCTGGGCCTTTCCCAATCTGTCGAGATCCAGTCATATCTCTCTTTCCAATCTTAGTAGATTGATTCTGCTGATTCTGCGGAATTCTTCAAATCTTTTAGTTTTAATCCTCCGCATCTTCTATTCCGTTACGTCAACAATCTACATGTTGTTCTCGACCTTTACTATATTTCCTGAAATAATCTTGACAAAAATCAGAACATATGCCGCATAGTATTGCGTCCTTTACTTTACTATAGCTTCAAAGGTGCCTTGTATTGCACTTCGATAAGCTGTCCTGATGCTATAGCATAGTATCATATTTTCTATACATTCTTCTCATAGAACCTTATAACTTGTTCTTTTCTTAGCACATGTTGAGGATTTGTGTGAAATACATCCTTAACTTCCCTGTATAATGAATTAATGACTTTTTGCCTGGATTTAACACAGTTAAGCTCATATTCACTGTTCAATTCTGTCATTTAATACAGGGAAAACATGGCATAAATTTTGCTCATTAGAAGGACGATCTGAGTTTCAACACTTAGTGAAGAAGCCAGATCACTGATTGAATCTCTGATTTCAAGTAAACATCGAACACCTAAACCCTTGAAGTTCAAAGTTAGGGTTTTCGTCCTCTTGACTAAAGCATGGAGTTGTGATCTGATTTTGGTATTTTAAAGGGTTTCAATAGGTTTAAAACGTGATTTTTCTTGGGGTTAGGTCAGAGTTAAAGTTTACGAACCCGAAAATACCGAAAATCTAAGAAATAGCTTTCTGTCAACTTCTAGAATTTATAGGCAGCAAAGCTTCAACGATGTTCTAAAAATAGTAAATGAAGGTCAATTGCTCTGAAATTTTACAGACATAAAGTAGACATCCTGATCTTCATTTTGATATATAATTTGATGACTTTTTGAGTTTCTTTTAAAGAGCAAATATCATGTTCTTTTGTGGCGGCAACAAGGCGACCTGCCAACTTCTCTCCTTTGAATCTCCCTCATCCCAACTCCATCTGACACATTCTAAGTATCATTGGGATTGTCTCAACAAGCTCTACACACCTTTGGCAAAAGATAATGCAAAAACATTTGATTTTGAAAACCCAATTTTTCGAGCTTTTAGCCGACGTCGTTTCCTTTATGTTTTATGAACTCTTCTACCTTTTGAGGGTTAAAGAGTTTTTAACCCCATATATGTTCTTAAAAATGAACTTTAATCCAAAGGCTCATTAAAGAATTATACTTTAATAAGTGAATTCTTTTTTTATCACCTTGGAGACCGCAGAAAAAATCAGCAATCCGCATGTCAACACACATATTTTGTTACAGGGAGGACTCTATATTTATTAGTCATACCTTGTATTCATCCTTAGTTTATAAGATAGCCTGCATTTGGGCCGCCCAAGAAAGAAAAGACAAGGGGAAAAAGAAGATGGACCGAACTATTTTTTGAGAACCAAATCTAGCTAAAGGCCTTAAAAGAAAACTTAAAGAGAAAGAAAAAAGCAAAAGACGATTAAATAAAGGTAAAAAAAAATACAATTCCTCTTTATTGGAAAAGAATATTACTTTTTAGTCTCGGTATTCTAGTTTTATTACTCCAACGGTGGCCTTCTAATAGACTATAAATATTGCATGTCCGCGTCCCAGGTAATTGTAATTTTTGTTTGGTCATTGAGTATATTGGAATTTGTTGGAATTCAATGTGACATCTAAAAACAAGTTGATTTAAAAAGATTACTGGATGATATAAAGGGAGAAAGAGGCAAAGTATCCCTAAATATTATGACTCTGAAATGGCCTAAGGATTATAATGTCTATAGGGAATAGTTTGGAATTAAATTTTGTTTCAAAACTACCTGAATGCAAGGGCGGATCTAGGTTACAGAGAAGGGGGCAAGTGCCCCCCTTAAATTTGAGTTTTTTTATAAAAAAAAAAAAAAAAATAATAATAATAATAATAATAATAATACATATTTAAATGATCTCCACCCTTAAATTAAATGTCCACCCTTAATACATCAAGACCGCACATCGTAATCGGATGAAAGATGAATAGTTAAATGATTATTTAGTGCCTTATTTTAAAAAAGATATATTTGATAGTATTAATACTAAGGCAATTATAATAGAATTCCAAAAAATAAGGCCTAGAAGGATGACATTGTAATTATTTTTATTGTAATATACTTTTGTTATTAAAATATATGTCTTGAACTTATTGAGTGCCCACTCTTCATTGTACTTTATGTAAGTATTTTAACAACATTTAGCCTTGCTTTTTAAAAATGATTTGTAAAATAATTGCCTCTCTTATTACATCACTAGTGTTCACTTCATTTCATGAATATTTTTTTTATATTCATTTCTTTTATTGTTTATATTATTTTTTTTAATGCATTTAAAAATTTCCCAAAAAAAAATTGGGCGCGCCTTCGAACCTCCAAATCCCCCGCATAAATAGTGCCCTCCCTTCTATAATTTGCTGGGTCCGTCCCTGCCTGAATGTTCTTAATCTAATAATTCGAAACAAAAGAACAACTTTAACTTATTATATGACAAACAACAACTCAGGCAATGGCAACTCATCATACAAAAATATTTATTGTTGGATATCAATAACAACAACAGTTTAACAAGTAATAATTTTAATTGATCAAATAACTAACAAGTAAGCTGATGACAACAAATTTCACTAAGGGCAACATGAGGTCATTTTATAAAAATAAAAATAAAAACTTTAATTTTGGAATAGCTCTCCATAACTTCGTTTTGTGCTACCATGTAGGGATTCACATATTTGGGTGAGTTCCAATAAAATAAAATAGGGTTAAAGTGTAAAAATACAAAGGAGTTTTTATTGAAAGTGCACCCAGTGCCTTATGCCTTTTGGATGTGCTAAAATACACATGAGCTTGTAAAACCATAGCATAAATGTCCATGCTGTTAAAAGAGGTTAACCTCTGTTAGTGGGACCCACATTATTTAAAAAATAAAAACAATTTTTAAATCTCTCTTCTGCCCTTCATTTTACCCTTCAGAACCTCCACCGTTTATGTCTCTCTCTAGCCTCCTCGCCACCACAATAGAGAGCGGGGGAAGATGAGGCTCAAAACAAATCACCACACTTTATTGTCTTGAGATTGGGCTCGCCCGATAATTGCGCCATGAATCCAACCCCACAAGAGTCATTGTCCAAAGCCGGATCATAGAGGCCCAACGGCTTATCCGGCACCGCTAACAATACCGATCAAACAAAAACAAAAAAAAACCTCCCTTAGCTTGGGCGACTGCCCAGGACCGTTGGACTTCCAAACGTGTAGTTTCTCCAATCTCGGCGCTCTATTCCAACACAATCGACTTTCAAGAAAATTCTTCTCGACCAAGCATGATGATTTCCTCACAACTGAGTATCGAGTGACTCACCCACCGAGTTTATTTGAAGGGCATACATTGAGTTGAGGGTTGTTAATCGGGAAGGGCACAAGAAGAGCAGGTCAGAAGTTGTGTAAAGGTAAGGGAGCTAGACATCATTCGATAAAATCCAGGAAATTCCTTCTATCAATTATTAGGTGATGATTTTATATTCAGGAAAAGAAATCAAAAGCTCTCTTTTCAAACCAAGTAAATATCAGTGTTATAAAGGGTATTGACAGGCAAGTCGTTGAACGAGGTGAATCTGAGAAAGGTTGGGAGTTTGAACGCCTAGGATTATATGGTTTTGTTCAGTCGAATAAAAACAAATATGGGTTTGTTGCATAAATTAGCATTTGCAAGCACTTGAGAGAGTTTGGCTCATGGTTTTTGGAGGATGAGTTTAACACCCTTTAGAGTTCACTCAGGTTTGTTCCCTGATTGCTATATGGTTTTTGGAATCTTAAGTTTCAGCTGGAATGTGGTTTTCATGACTTTCTTTATGCTCTGCAATTTGCTGTAAACTATTTTGAATTGGGTTTTGTGACCTTCTTAATGCATCAAGTTTCTTCCTTAACAACAATCTGATTCTGCATAACTTGTAGATCTTGAGCCTACCATCATTGATGAAGTTATTTTGAATTGGGTTTTCAATGATGTGGGGGGAGGCACTGGTTCTAGTCTCAGTTCCCTTCTGCTGGAGCGCCTCTCGGTGGACTATGGCGAGAAATCCTAGCTCGATTTCATAGTCTTGAATGTTTCCGACGATGGTGGCTCTTTCATTCGATGGTGATGAGCTTTTTTTAGTATCCTTTTGGAAATATTCTAGAATTTTGTTGTATCTAATTCATTAGGTAGATTTTGGCAACTGCTATTTCCTTTGGTGTGTGGTATCGTCACTGTTCTTGGCTAGAAAAGAGTTACACAGGATGAAGGTTGGGAGGGAGAGTGTGTTTTTCTGAGATGAGGGGCATTATAGTATTTTCATAATGTACTTAATATCAATTAACATAATTTAACTGTGATGATATTTTTACTCTAGTTTTACAAGCTCATGTGCATTTTTGCACCTTCGAAAAGTATATAACACTGAGTGCACCTTGGGTAAAAGCTTATGTGTATTTTTTTACCTTGACCCAATAAAATATTGTCACCTAAACATATTTGTTTATGGGCCTTGTACAATTTTATATGGAGAATATTTTTCCCCTCATACTAAGCTGAAGTAAGTCATTTAACTGTTAAATTCTTCTGCTGTTTTCTTCTTATAAAAAGCAATTAGAGACTATGAACTACACTAAGCTGAATTATACGGGAGAATATTCTCATATGGTTCTATTTTGTCTCTCTGGTCATGACCAAATTCCTTGGATGCCTGAACAAAGATGTTGTATTGTAGCTTCTCAGGTAATTATTGCAGCATATTTTGTAATTTAGCTGACTTTTGAGTTTTGAATAATGTAAACTCAGTGATAAAAACTTCATCTCCTCAAATAGCTAGGTAACTATTTGCATTATTATTGAACGGTGAATGTTCTGTGCCACACAGGAGCAGGTTCAATTATTTGGCACACTCAAAGGATATATCTCCTCAAATAGCTAGGTAACTATTTGCATTTTTTTTTTTTGCTATAAACTCAAAGGATATATACATTACACACACACAGATATGATGCTTTCTTATTGTCAAAAAAAAAAAAAAAAAAAAAAAGATATGATACTTTCTGGTTCAATAATGCTTGGTGGGCCATTTCACTAGAGTCAGTTGCTTTCTATAGTAGTTTTTTTTTTTTTTTTTTTTTTTTTTTTGATCAAGGGCTTCGAACGTAAAATTTTTTCATTTCTCCAAAGAAGGGATTTAATCGTCCACAAGTTTCAGTTAAAAATTGACAATAGATTTATGTTACCCATATGTTATGAAGACTTTTGGTTATTAAATCTCTCTATTTGGACCTCATACTAACACTCCCTGATTTTTTTTTCTTTTTTCTTCTTTTGAGTTGTGAGAAATACTTCATTGTACAGTATTTTGTACAATTTAAAAAAAAAAAAAAATCAGCCTATTTTGTGTTTATTTTTTAGAAGCAAAAAACACTTTCTCTTATCCTTCTCACATAAAGTGACTTTAACATTTGTGCGTTATTCTTTAAACGAGCACTATAACATAAAAAACTATTGTTTCCAACCACTCAAAATTTACCGTTGAATGCCACAAGACCAAAGACTATAACAGATGGTCAAGTCACAACTCACTCTACTTAATCATATTAATCTAAAGAGTGTCAAATTTAGAAGGAATCTAAGCTTTGCCATGGTAGGATAGATATTGGTCTTCCCAATATTTCCGACACGCTCTCTTTCATCCTATATGTGTTTGTGTGTGTATAATTATTTAATTTACTTGAATCCTACATATAAGATGGCGATCCACCATGACTAGCTAAATTTAATAATGTTTTTTCCAAGATATCAATATCGATTGCACATGTTAAGCAAACTTCCATATGAGGTATTGGCTTCTCTCCTTTTCTATTATGGTCTAGTGCCCTCTCCTTTTCATCCAAAACTATGTCCCTTTGGGTAAAATATCAATATGGTCACTTTTTTTAGTATCATGGACTCGTTTTTCCACTAGCAACCAGTATCCTAAATAATTTTTAATGCATAGATCACCCTAAAATATTTTCTATTAGCTTTCAGTATCTAGTAGCCAATACCTTGAAGTAGTTTTTCAATTGACACTTAATTTTTAATGCATCCAGCACCATAAAATATTTTTCTATTAGCACCCAATATCTCTTTAAGTAATATTTAGAGCAATTATCCTTAAAATGCTTTTCTTAATAACGATGAGCACTCTAAAATTAGAATACTAAGAAACCTTATGTTTTGTGAATATAACACCTTAAAATATTTTTCAAACAGCACTCAACATCTCTTTAAGTGATTTTTAGTACAATTTTACCCTTTAAGTATTCTTCTCAATAGTAACAAGCAGACTAAAATTAGATTACCAAGTGCTACACAAAAAATACCTTAGGATACTATATACTAATAGAAATATACTTGAGGCTATCATATGCCAAATACTAGGTTATTTTGAAAAAATATTTTAGGATGTTGAATATACTAAAAATTGTTTTAGAATAGTGGGTGCTCATGGAAAAAATAATTTGTGGTGCTAGATGTTTTTCTTTTCAAGGAAAAAAGTTCTCACCATATAAAGAGTTAGTTTTGGAGGAAAAAGAGGGTAGCGAACCAGAAAGGAAAAGAAGTGAAGCTAGGTCCAAAATTGGAAGGAGCCTAAGCTTTGCCATGGGAGGATATCGGTGTACCCAATATTTACTACTAGCTCTGTCCTATCTTAAATATTAAAGCTAATTAGATAATTTACTTGAGTCCTAAATAGAAGACTACGATCCACTTTGTCTCATCATGCTTATATTTTTTCCAAGCTAGCTATCAATATAGATTACACAGGTAAAGCAAATTTCTATCTAGGTGTATGTAGTTCTAATGCAAATAATTAAAGACACCTTTTTTATAAAATATTTTAACAAAATAATAATAATTTAATTTAATGTTCTTGATCTTTACAAATTAATTATCTAACTCATTTATTATGATCAAAGGTAATAATGAGTTAAGAATTTGACAATATCAAAGTGAATGATCTTAGGATAGATGTTTTATTTGTAGCTAAGAAGTTGCAAGTCCTTGTGTCACTGGCTTTTTTTTTTTTTTTTTTTTTGGTTGCCCATCTGGTATCGAGAGCTTCGCTCTGACTAGTCCGAATCCGCCTGCGTCGCAAGTTTTTGGCTATGGTGAGAGAGTCTCCCAATGGGGATTTTCTGCATTCGATCACAAAGCTCGAACTCGAGACTTTACTTAAGTAACACAAACCCCTTACCACTTATGCCAACCCCCACCAACTTGACTTGAATAATAACAGTGAGTGATGTTTTACTAGTGGATAAGATGGATTTTACAGCAAAAGGGCGAGAGAGAATATTTACTCCTTGAAACTACTTCCCCCCTTCGAAGCTTTTAAATGGGCAGTACCAACAAATAGTTCTAAATACAAATTATTAAAGAAAGTACTTCAAGTAAACCAATAATATTTTTAATAAATAACTAATTTCTGGCACGTCTACTTTTTGCCGCTCACAGCTATCATACAATCACAAAGTGACATATTGCTGACGCCATTATCGGTAAGTGACAATGTTTGACAAAGTATTTTTCACGAAGAAACTTCAATTATTCCCACAGTGGGGATGTGGACAAGCTCCTTTTGTGATTCCTTAGGCCATATTCTTCTCATCTTCTCTTCTTTCTTTCTCTCTGCTTTTGAATTTGTGAGATCTCTCCCTAAATGGGACCCCATCAAAAGAATAATAATTGATGATGAGGAAACCCCCAGCTTTGCTTAAATGACTTTTGATTCACCTGACCTTCTACTGATCCAACCCACAAAAGAAAATAAATAAATAAATAAATAATACTTGGGGTCCCTTTGGCATCATCCTGGAATCTTCTTTACCTCTTGTGGAGTATTTTAAAGCAAGAAAGGAGCCTTCAAGTACAGCAGCTATTAAAGAGAAAGCTACCACAATAACTCTCATTTCTTTCCACTCATGACCACCTTCACCACCACTTCATGGCATCTGCATTTGAACCTTAAACACAAGGGTGACCATTCTATTTTCGATTTTATTTTTAAATTTAAACCAAAAAAACGAAAGAGCAGAAGTGAGTATATTTTATAACACCAAATAGAAACTAAAAGAAGAAAATAATCTAATCAAATTGAACGAATTATTTCAGTTATCTTTAATTGATTTTTCAGTTAAATCTAGAAAACGAAAGAACCGAAGTGATTATATTTAATTTCTAACACCAAATAATCATGAGGTATGATATAAAAAATGCTGAATTCTTTTATTATATTTTTATTGAAGTGAAAATAATTATGATTATATTATATTATATAAACAAACATTTAACTTAAATAAATCAACAAATATAATAATAAAATCAATATCAATTTTTCAACTAATTTTTAGCAACTAGTTAAGTCACAATCTACTTGAACTGGTTAATTCCTTGATTTTCAGCATCTCATATTCATAAACTTCCTAACTCAATTTGTATTTTGAAATTAGGCTTATTGAATAGGTTCAATTATTTTCTTATGTTTTTATATTTGTCAATTTTTACTATATTCTAATTTATATATGTGTGTTTTTTGAGATTTGCTCAAATTTTTATATTTGTTAATTTTACTATATATATATTCTGATTTTCATATTTATATTATTGTTTTGCACTTAAAGAATATGTGACTGAAACTTTGGGAGCATTGATACGTGATTTATAGATAATCTACCACAAAAGCATTTGGGAATATTGAGAAATTTTTATGAGTTTAATGTTTCTATTTTTGCTATAGAAATTTTTTTTCCTACTACACTCACATAAAAGTGAATGTAAAGATAAAGAGAGAAAATATTAGTAGGACCCACTCACTTTTATGTGAGTGTGGTAGAAAAAATATTTCTAAAGAAAAGCTTATAAAACATTAAACTCCATTTTTATTAATATAGAGTTTCTTTTGGATTTCAAAAAATTATAAGATAATGTTCTATTGTGAGAGTGTTTAAGTGATTAACTTCTTTTAAATTGTATAATTTTTTTCTATAATGTATTGAATTTTGAATACTATAAGCATAATTTTTTATTTAATATTGTTATCTTGTTTTTATCAATTATTGTATTGTGTCCTATATACTTTTTCCAATCCTAAATATAGCATAAAGTTTGTACAAATTGCACTACAAACTTTATCATATATTTAGAACCAAAAAGGTAGTAATAAATATTAACTTTGAAACTAAATAAAAAATATAATAGAAAATAATTATATATAATTAAAATTAAAGCCATTTTATTTTTGGGTTGTTGAACAAGAATCATTAAGTATGTTCTCAATATATTATAATTTGGAACCGTTAAGTATTTATGCTAAAAATATATAAAACCACAATAGATAACATTTGGAATCGTAGCATATTGTTGAAAATAACATGATTAACTGCCTTTAATTTTCTGTATTAGTAGGGCCCAACGTTTTGCCTTTTATTTCGATTTCTTTTTTATTTTAAGAAAAAATTATTTTCTAATAACCAAACCAAGAACCAAACACCAAATATCTATCAAACAAAAACCAAATATATTTTACACTTAAAACAGAACGGAAAAAACTGAAATATGAACTACATACAAATTTGTCAATAACAAATATTCCTTTCTTTGAAATTTGAAGTAACCAACCTAAGCTTGCCATTATGGAATTGTAATTAAGAAATACCAGATGCTTGCTGAGGAAGAACTCTCACTGTTTTTATTTATTTATTGGACCCACCATGTCTAAACCTATAAGTCATATTCATACCAAACTCAATAGAGTTGTAGTAATAATGTAAAACTATTGGTAAGTTCACCTTTTTCATACCAAACTATTTCTTTGGCTGTCTTCCATTGCACTCACAGTTGGAGTGTGATCAAGCAATTGATCAGGATTGTGTATAAAAAAACTTAATCTTTTTCCTTCTAAAGTTTTGCCTCAATCATAATTTACTCCTTAAATTTTAATCAATGCAACTTAATCCCTGAATTTTGACTCGGTCAAACTCAGTGTCCATAATTTAACCATTCAAAACATTGGCATCTAGGTTTTTAAAAGAAGGGTTAAGGGCCAATTTTGCCCTTAAAGTTTGCGCCCAGGAGTAATTTTGCTTCACCGAAGTTTAAAATTAGCAATGTTGCCCCTCCATTAAAAACCCTAACGGTCAACTAACGTTGGACCGTTAGTTGATCGTTAGGATTTTTAACGGAGGAGCAACATTGCTACGTTTTTTAACTTCAGGGGCAAAATTGCTACTTTTTTTTGGAGCAATTTTGCTCATTAAGTTTAAAAACGTAGCAATGTTGTCCCTCCGTTAAAAACCCTAACGTTGACCGTTAGTTGACCGTTAAAGCGGTTAACGAGGGGCAACATTGCTACGTTTTTAAACTTCGAGGACAAAAATCGCTCTGGCAAGCATATTTTAAGGGCAAAATTGGCCCTTAACCCTTAAAAGAATATATTTAATCTTTGAAATTTTATTTTCTAAATTTGTAGGACCAACATTTTAAATGATCAAAATTATAAAAACTGAATTGTACCAAATCAAATGTCAAGGATTGAATTTTAACTGAATTAATAATCATAGTGGCTAAGTTTCACTGAGTTATAATTCAAAGATTAAGTTACAATTGAGTGAAAATTATAATAATTATATGATTAATTTTTCCTAGTTTATTTAAGATGAGTGAAGTGGAACTATTACATAAGAAAGAAAGAAAGTATTCTGAATCATGAAAAACTGTGTAGTTTATAACAGATTGCCCAGATGGGAATCCATGGTGCTGAGGTTGACGGTGTTTTTGAACACCAATCATTGGATTTTGATTCCAGTGATCAACCCTCTTGACCGAAAGCCAAGAAATTTGAAGAGTGATTCAATCCAAATTGACTTTTAGGTTTTCTTGTTGGCCATTATAGCTCTCTTTTACTTTTCTTCCTCTTTTTCCCCTTTCTTGTGGCTTAAATTTCTTTTCTTTTTCTTAGAAATTGATCTTAGCACTAAACCAAACATCACCTTTGGCATATAGTTGCTTTATGGGACTTTGGTTCAGAGTGAGCCATCTATATTTGCTTTCACAAAACAAAGAAAAGGGCCAAACCACTACGTATGAGGTATCAATTAAAGTTTTTGCCATTCCTTGTCAATTACGTACGTGTTGCAAGGTAACAAGATAAACTTATTACTCATTTTTTTATCATCTAAATGGGCAATTACAATTAATATATTCCTTTATTCCTGCCTATCCCATATCATTGTTGTTTGGTGGGTCAACATATCATTGCTTTGACAAGGTCTATTGAAGAATCCAAATTTGATCAAATCATAGAGCTACTATACTCCGACCATCAGTTATAGCATTTGGCCTAGGCACAAGCACTCAGTCCAAAGAGGGAATCTTATAATGAATTTACAATTAATAGAGCTAACACTTCAATTGATATAGTTAAGTAGAAAGAGTTCCACTTGGGCCATCACTTATAGCATCTGGCCTCGTCACAAGCACTTAGTACAACAACTATTTTGCTCTTATTTTGTTACCATGCCACTCAATAACCTAAAAGACAATCAGAGAGGGAATCTTATAATGCATTTACAATTAATTGGGCTAACATATGCCTTGACCCTGGTTGATATAGTTAAATGAAAAGGAATTGTACTGTAACTAGAACTTTTGGGTTAGTCATGAGCACTCGATCTGATATCAATGTTAATCTTATTTTCGCATCCAATCTATCTCACTTGCCATTTTGTTGCCTTGTGTTTCAACAGCAGCATAAGGTCAATCATCAAAGAAAGGAATCTTACAAGCCATTTACAATTGGGTGCAAAACTTCAATTTATCATTGTTTTTATATGCCCCTTTTTCTAGTATAGACCGTCTTATACAAAACATGTTTTTGGCCTTAATACGTTGATGGGGTAACAACTAAACAAGAGGCTATAATATATATGAAGGGCCCTACTTATTGATTGTGTTTTGTGCCTAGTTATGTCATGAAAAGCACTCATCTCCAGTGAGACGGCCCCTTAATGAACTGGGAGGTTCGGATTCCTTTCATTCATCTTTTTAACTTGTGACCATTCCATGCATTAAAACACTAGTTTAAAGGTTTTCTCTTTCCACGATTTATTATTAAAACAGAGGACGTCACTAATACTAACATTTTTAAAAGTAGAATCGTGGGCATGTATATTAGTTTAAAGTTCATTGATTTGACAGTGAGAAAAGTAAAATTGAATCAGTCATAATTGATGTAATTTAAATTCAAATGTCATATATGTTTATAAAAATATTACATAAAAAAAAAATCAATTCTTGATTGGTTGAATTTTAATTTTGTTGATTTTTAAGTAATTTTTTAAATTTATTTGACCCAATTTTAAATAGAAAATTTTTAGTTAGCCCCATAAGATTTTATTTCAGTTAACCCAAAAAATCTGAAATTTTACTACACCTCCTTCAACTAATAAAGGAATTTTATAAGACAAATAAAATGATTAAAAAAAACAGGGAGTTAACAAATTTTGACCATCTACAAACAAATAAGGGAACTTACAAGATAAATTATAGCACAAGGCAAATAAAAGATTCGAAAGAATGTAGAGAATTAAAACATTTTGAACATTCAAAAGAAAAATAAGCAGTGGTGGATCCAGAAATTTTAGTGATGGGAGGGGGGCGAAAATAAAAAATACTATGTCACAAATAAAACTACTTAAAATACAATACGAGACCTAATATACAAAAAAAAAAAAAAACAAATTGAAAGAAATTTATTACAAAAAATAAGAACACTTCACTTAATTCTTACTCTATATATTTTCATATTGTTAAACTCGGCTATAATTGAATATGTGCTAATACTCAAATCAATTTCTTTTTCAATGTATGTAATTAAAGAATTATCAAGAAATTGGTCTTTCCTATAATAATCACCTATAAAGAGCATGAATTAATTCACAAAATTCCATGCCACACATTCTATTTCGTATAGAGATATAATTCACAAAATTTCATATATCACACATTCTATTTCTCAAATTCCATATCACAAACTTCATATCATAAATCACAAATTTTCTAACTAAACCCTAACTTTATTTTCCTCAAATCAACCACTCACGGAAAAATATTAACCATACAACTTTTACTAAGCCTTAATAACTCCATTAAAAGCAAAATGATCATCTAGAAGCCTCAAAATTTCAAAATCTAACAAATCTTTGAATTTTTCATAAAACAAATCCCATCCAACTATAAAATGAGAGACTAAAAAGATAAACTATATTACTTACCTACATACCCAAATAAATCTTCTGTGCCAATTGTGAGGAATGAATTAAAAGGGGCATATGTGAACCTTAAATCTTATTATGTTCTCTGCAGCAATTGTTTCTTCTGTGCCCAGTGCCGACTATGCGCAAGCTACGAGGAATGAACCATCAACCATATATGATATATTAAGGGATGGTTATTGGGTCATTACTGTAAGAGGCCCATTAAATTCAACCCTCAAGACAAACAAGGTTCTGCCACAGCCAATCATGTGATCCCATTTCTCATATATATATATATATATATATATATATATATTAGGGGCCCTCCCTAACCTCTGACTCCACCATTGCAAATAAGGGACTCAAAAAAATTAAGTAAGGACACCATTGTCTTTTTCACTCACGAAACTTGATTGAAGGGAGTGGAGGGAAGCTTAGAAATTTTTTAGTTGGCTGAAATAGAATCTTTCCCATGGGGGTTTTTCCACTTTAAAATTATATTTGACAGTGAATTGAAAATGATTTTTTTTTTTTTTTTTTTTTTTTTTTTTTTAAAAAAAAACTTACTGCTCAAACCAACCAATCCGGTTATGAGAATATTGATACATGCAACTATGCGAGTCTCTTGCCGCATGTTATTATTATTATTATTTTATTATTTTTTTTGTAGAGAGATATAAAATGTTTTAACCATCAAAACAGAATTTTTAGAAATTCACTTTAGTCTATTATTGTCAATCTTGGAGATTCATCTTAATCTCCAACGCATGACTAATTAGTTCTTTATTTTTTTCTTCTTCTTCTGGCATGCTTCTTTACAGAAAGATATGGGGTCTCTGGGTCCAAAAATCTAACCCTAGATTCTTTGATTCCCTCATCCCTACAAGAAACAAAAAGAATCTGCCAGTCTCAACACACCTCCCACCTTCTCAGAAAAGAAAACCAAAATCAAAGAGATTGGAAGAAAGAAAGAAAAATACAAAGCAAGCCAAGAAATAAAGAGAGAGAAATATTCGTTTTAGTTTTCACTTTCATTCACCATAAAGGAATATCCACACTAACACAACAGCATTCCCATCAAGTTTTTACTTTTATTTTTCTTCTCTTCTCGAAAGTTTCTCGCAGCATGAAGAAAGTTGCACCCATTATTCGTCATGGTGGGCCTGCCTAATATCAATAGGGAATCACGATATCACACACACACGGTGGGGAGGAAGGGAGGGAGCAGGTGGGAAAACATCAAGATAAAAACAAACCATACACTTTTCCTCTTTTCTCTCCTTTTAAGGCTCCAAAATTGATCTGTGTTTGCTTTCTCTCTACCCCTCTCCCTCTCCCCTCTGTATGTTTATGCTGCATCAGAGATTCTCCACACAAGAAGCCTTTCAGGTCAAAGAAGAAAGAGTATATGGGATTTTTTTTTTTTTTTTTTTTTTTTAAAAAGAAAAAAGGAAAAGTGGATATATGAAATGCGAAATGAGAGAGAGAGAGAGAGAGAGTAGCCACAGCTCATGGCATATATTCCCTCAACCCATCGAAACCCCACTTATGTTTCCTGATATGAGAGTGAGATCATAGGACAGCGCAACAACTCCAACTAATATAAGAGAACTATAGCTTCCGCATATGTTGATGCACACATACCTACAAGGATCCGAACTCATATTTATGTAAATCTTTTCCAAAACTAGCAAAACGGATCAGCAAAATATGCAAAACCAAAGCATGCATTTGGTTCTTTCCTCTGATGCCAAGCCAAGGCTGAAATGGACTCCTGAGCTTCATCAACGATTCCTTGATGCCGTTAACCAGCTTGGAGGGGCTGAAAGTGAGTATAAAGAAGCTTTGAAATTTCTGTTATTTTGTTGATATTGTTAATTTGGTTCTTTTTTTCACACTGATTTTTTATTGCATGAGCAGAGGCAACCCCGAAGAGTCTTATGAGGGTGATGGGGATTCCAGGACTTACCTTGTACCACCTGAAGAGCCATTTACAGGCATTTCTTCTTTTTTTGTAATGATTGTGTGTTCCTCCTCTGCTCTCAAGAAATCTGGAAATCATGAGTTCTAAGCTTATTTGTGCTTGTGGTTACAGAAATTAAGACTTGGGAAAAGCCCTCAACCAGAAGCCTCGTATGATGATAAACAAGAAGGTGACTTTCCTGAACCTGTGATTCAAACTTCAAAAAATGAAAGCTTGATGGCTGTGTCATAATACCCTATATGGTGCAGGTTATAGAGAAGAGCAACACAGTGATGATCATTGCAGCAGGGAAACCACTGTGGGGACCAAGAATCAGATGACGGAGTAATAGTTAGAAATTGATTTGCTCTTCGTAGGCTGTATGAATTTAATTAATGGTGATGATGTTTCATAGAGGTTTTCTCTGATCAAATGCTATTTTTATCAGAACCCAACAGATTGCTCAAGCTCTCCAACTACAAATGGAAGTGCAGAGGAAGCTTTATGAACAAATTGAGGTAGTAAAGACAAACAATAAACTTATCCCACACATGATTTCCAGTTGATCAACCAGCACATGTTGATCAATTATTGAAATTTTTAATTTCAGGTGCAGAGACATTTGCAGCTTCGGATCGAAGCTCAAGGGAAGTACTTACAATCAGTGCTATTAAAAGCTCAGGAAGCACTTGCAGGGTACAATCCTTCTGCTGCTAGTATAGAACATGCAAAAGCTGAGCTCTCTCAATTAGTCTCAATAATTAACAATCGCAGCCCACGTTCGCCCATCTCAGAACTGACAGAAACGGGAGTTTTGAGCTTGGAAGAAGGAAAAGAAAGGAAGCAAAGCAGAGGGACCATGTGTTCATTGGAGAGTTCCTTGACATCTTCTGAAAGCTCAGGGACAAAGGAGGAGGAAGAGGAGCCTCTCAAGTCTAACAGAACTTCAGTTGAACTGAAATTGATGACTGTTCACCCAGAAGAAGATAATAAAGAATTGAATGGTGAATCAAAGAATCAAGCTTGTGGGAGAAAAAGAAGTGGAACCACTGATTTTGATGGTTGCTGTGTAGAGCAACCAATCAGTAAAAGATGCAGCAACTGGTCCAGGAAACATGAGTCACCTGAATTGCTTGATTTGAACAGTCAGTATCACAGTGACACTGACTCAGACTCAGACCATAATAGACTTGAATTGCAGTTCAACTCACAGTTTTAGCTATTTAGAACCTTAAAACTAGTTGGGTTCTAGTAATATATTCAAATATATGCAGCACTATTATTATCTGAAGTAAATCCTTTGTTTATAGACTATGTATATTATTATATTATATATCAGGTAAGAACATGTCAATGTATAACCCCCTTCAAGAAAAAGTCATAATACACTTGGGGTGGCACCCCCTCTCGTTCTTCCTGGTTTCCTCCACTTGAACGTTTACTTTGCTATAATATATCAATCCTTTGACATCAGAATCATGTTTTATCTAATTATAAATTTGTTTTTTACCGGGATCTAATTATAAATTTAACAGTGCAGGTAAAAAGAAAATTACCTTTTACAGCTCATCTCACTGCACCAACCTGCCAACTTTCTCATTATATGTATATATGATCCATTTGAAGTTTAAGGGTACCAAAATGAGTAAGTGACGTGACATCAAATCCACGATAGGATTCCGTTGTGAAGTAATCTTCGTTCTAATTGCCTTTTAACTTTTTACCCATATGTTAATTTGTACCAATAGATGGTTGGGCAGGGCATGCTTATTATATTATAGTAGTAATAATAACTACCTATATTCTATATGCTTCCAAAAGAGAATTTAAAGGTAGGAGAAAACATCATATCCACAACATCAGTGGTTGTCACCAACAAAGGAAGAATGGAATTATTAGTTTAAGGCATGCGCATTTTAATAATATTTGGTCCTATCTTACTTTAATCGATTACTGTCACTAGCCAAGAAAAAGCTCATAATTTTGCATAGCCCACATTGGTAAATAAAACCATACCCGTCACCCTCCATGCTCGCTAACCAATGCACTATCTTCTGCAGAATCAAACCAAACAAACATGGAGATTTCACAAGTTCATCAGGCACATAAGCTTCTGACAATTCTTCTAATCTCATTGGCAAACCTGGCTTTGCCTTTTCCATTTGAATTTCAACCAGGTATGATATTAACTCATGGTTATCCCTTAAAATTGTAACCTTTTTTGTGCTTTTGTCTCCATTCATTATTATCCACCAACTAATTCATTCGGCAATCAGTATGCAAGTATACTTAATATCCATTCACATATAAAGCTTGAAAAATTGCTTACAAATTTTAGGTAGCAGACAATGGCATATGACTTCAGATGTTAGAGAGGTTGCAGGAAAGTACTATGATTACATTGTTGTGGGGGGAGGCACTGCTGGTTGTCCATTAGCTGCAACTTTGTCTGAGAAATTCTCTGTGCTTCTGGTAGAGAGAGGCAGCTCACCGTTTGAGAATCCCCTAGTGGTTGAAAAGAGATACTATGGTTTCCCATTACTGAACACAGACGAATACACATCAGTAGCACAAAGCTTCACATCCGAAGACGGAGTTAGCAATGTCCGAGGAAGAGTACTTGGAGGATCATCAGCCATAAATGGTGGTATATACAGCAGAGCTAGTGAAGAATATGTTGGTAAAGCTGGTTGGGACAAGAAACAAGTGAAAGAAGCATATGAGTGGGTCGAATCTAAGGTTGTCTTTCCACCTATGTTCCTCTCTCCATGGCAGTCAGTGGCTGAGTTCAGCCTTCTTGAAGCAGGGATTCTACCATATAATGGGTATAGTTTGGAACACATAAAAGGAACCAAGATTTCTGGGAGTGTGTTTGATGGATTTGGAAGAAGACACACCTCTGCTGACCTTCTACAGGCTGCAAACCCGAAGACCCTCACAGTTCTTCTAAATGCAACAGTCAAAAGCATAATCTTTAGTCACAATGGTAAGAAAGAAAAAACATAGCAGGTGGAAACAAGTTGTTGACATCAGTACATCACACCTGCTCCGCCCCATTTAAAGTTGACCTCACAATTTTTGTCCCAAAAGAAAGTTTCCAAATTTTGTGAACAGCACTATTTACAATTATTTCATAACATGTTACTACCACATTTTTATGGGCATTTTGGTCATGACTTAATTAACAGTAGAATTACTCAATAAGTTCAGCCCCAGGAACCTTCAACTTGAGCTTCTAACCATCGAGATGTTGCAGGTAAAAAGAATGAAACCCAAGCTCGTGGCATAAAGTTCATGCAGAGCCATGGCAGCCTAGAAGAAACGCATGAAGCCTACATAAACAAATCCAAGAACTCAAGTTCATGGGGTGATGTAATATTAGCAGCTGGGGCATTGGGCAGTCCTCAACTTCTGCTTCTGAGTGGGATCGGACCATCTCAGCAACTAAGAAAGTTCAACATCCCACCAGTGCTTGACGTACCAGGGGTAGGACAGGGAATACAGGACAACCCATGCATAGCAATATTGGTAGATACTAAGCCAGGGAAGTGGCTGCCGGATCCACCACTTGTAGCCGGCATAGCCGATGGCATGAAAGTCATAGTTGAAACCACAATACAGCCGCTAACTGCTAATTCAACAAGAGTCAATGTTGCTGCCAAAATAGCTTCCCCCTACTCAAGAGGGAAGCTTGAACTGAAGAGCAAAGACCCTAGACAGAACCCTGCAGTGAAATTCAACTATCTAGCAAGTGAAAAGGATGTGGAAGAGTGTGTGAAGATGACTAAGCTGCTGTATAGAATCGCAAGGTCCAAGTCTATTGCAGTTTTCTTTGGCACGGGAAGCCAGAAGAAAGTGACATCTTCCACAGAATATGATCTAAGAAAATTCTGCAGGAAAAATGTAAGAACTTTCTATCACTATCATGGGGGTTGCAGGGTTGGATCAGTGGTTGACAGACACTATAGGGTTTATGGTGTGGAGGGACTAAGAATCATAGACGGCTCAACATTCTCAGAGTCACCAGGCACAAACCCAATGGCAACCCTGCTCATGCTAGGTAGATATCAAGGAAATCTGATTCTCAAAGAAAGAGAATCAGTTTCTGATCTGAAATCAAAATAAAAATGTTTCTTTCTCAATTCTGTTATGTTAAAGCAGATTCAGTATCATCATAATTCAGCACTTAGAATCCCAATCGAATAGAGTGGACTTCGTGAATTTCTCAACAATGTTTGAGATGAACCCTTATAATTCTCTATGTAACCTACTAACAACATTAATATTAATAATATATCAAAAAAGAAATCAAAAGAATCCGAGGAACAGGAAATTTCATTATTTTATTTCAAATTTGTGCATTTGTGATCTGTACAACTCGTTACAAAATCACTACCCGAATTATCTACCGCCTCAGCATCACCTTTAGGGCTTGATCAAGAATCATTAGAATCATCTGAAGGAGCTTGATTTGAGTTTTCACTTCTTCTTCCTTCACCATTGAAAGAGAAACTAACCCAAACTTCTCTCCCAATCCTTCTCCTCCTCTCTTCCCCGTCTTCTTCATCTCTCTTCTTTCCAGTTTCTTCATCAATAGGCATTTCATACCTGCAAACTGGACAAGACCCATGAATGCCCAACCACTTCTCTACACAATCGGGATGAAATTTATGCTTACAAGGCATCTCTTTAACTTCCCCACCAGCTTCCCACTCCTCCAAGCAAATCACACACTCTCCCTCATCACCTTCCTCGATTTTAAAACTTGGCAAAGCATCTATGGATTCTTTGGAAGCTGGAGGCCGCCCACCCTTGCCGCTACCCAAATCACGAAGCAGAGCCTCAAGGCTCGAAGCACCATCGATCACCACCATACCCTGTGTGAAGGGGTTGATCAAGATAATTCTCTCGCGCTGGGGACTTTCTTCATTCTCATTTTCCTGACCTGAGTCTTCACCCTCTCTTCTGGAAGCAGCATTTGATAAGCCAAAGATAAAGGGGAGAAACAGAGTCATGTCTCTATTTCTCACCATTCTTTCGAACACTGCAGAAATCTCTGACGCATCGGGTTCAGAAGCCATGAACGGAAACGAAATACAATTTTCTTCGAGAGAATTGAAGAGGGGAAATAGAAGAGCAAGAAGGAATTAGAGAGAGAGCCTAAAAATTGAGGAATCTAACAATTGAGAAAGAATGAATGAATAGATGAATGAACGAGTTGAGCTGGAGAATAATATATCGAGGAGAAGGTGTGCGCACACTGATTCAAGAAGGTTGTGGAAGTATCTGGAATATCGTATGGTGGGCGCGGGATTTTTTTTGATACTATATTTCCGCGTATAGGGCCGACCCCGCCCTCCAAAGGCCAACCCGGTAAAGGTCTAAAAAGGTCCGTTATTTTAGGTTTTGGATATGATAAACTTCTATTTTTTAAATTCCAACTCGAGAATATCCAGGGCTAGTCATACAGGGTTAGAAGATATTTTTAGGAATTAAAATTATATTTTCTGTATTTTTTTAAAGAAATATAATTAGTAAAATACAACAATTAAAATTTAATTTATCAAATAACTGTTGTCAACATTAATGTCTACACAACACGCTTAATGTAATAAATAAACGCAGTCACTAATTCATAATTAATAGTAAACTATTATCTACAAGTAACCCGTGCAAAGTATAATAAGCTTACCATTAAGCAATATGACTAAGATGACTATTATTTTCATCTTCTTCATCAATATCATCAATTTCAAACACGTTTGTTTGTAATTGACTTCAAATAGTTGGCTCTCGCTTAATAGGTAAAAATATCAAGAATATATTCTCTCATATCATAAATACATCTATAATCTTTATTTTGCAACAAAAAATAAATAAAATCATAAAATCAAAGTACAGTTATCATGTATTTATAATTAAATGAATAAATAACTCTATAAAAAATATAAATAGATATAAATTAGTAAATTAAATGGTCAATTTAAGCTCACAAAAAAAAAAAAAAAAAAAGGTCTAACAGGCCAACCTTTGGTCCTACATCGTCGGCCCTTTTAAGCCCTTGGCCCTGCCAAGGGTCGGCCTTTTTAAGCCCTTGGCCTCGTAGGATCCACGTCATTTAGAAATTCCAATTTATAAATCTAACCCTCAAAGGGTCAAGGTTTAAACCACGACCTAACATGCTTGATCTGATTTCCCATCTCTAATTCTGAGAGAGGGGGGAGGAGACAGAATACCCAAAAATGGCGAATTTGAAAGTTTATATAAATTTCACAATGCTTAATGCCAAGAAGTTATTTAAGGGGGCGATCACCTACGGTAGGGGATTAAACTGTCATGAACGAATAACGCATTCACATCTGTACTTCGCCACAAAAATTATCATGAGAAAGTGTCGGCTATTTTATATTTATTTCTTAGTACTCCCTCCGGTCCTAATTATAAGATAATATTTGGGGGTTAGTTTTGGTCCTAATTATAAGACAACATTCTAATTTTTATCAATTTCTTCCTAAACTAACCCTATTTTATTCTCTCAAGTGTGTTTGATTTTTAGTAAGTATATATATGTGGAGTATAAACAATCAAAATGATTTTCATAAAATAAAAAAATGGAGGTCAATCAATAGGTGTGTTCCTGAATAATCTAGAGTTTTTTTTTTTTTTTTTTTCCCCTTTAACGACAGGAGATATTTCTTTAGGAATTTATGGTTTAATCTAGAAGATAATGTCCATATATAGTTATAATGGTAGTCAAAGACAAATTACAACGTCCGGGGCCGGATTCACAAAATTATTTAAGGGGCTGCCCCCGAATTTATTTTTTTTTTAAGAAAATTTTAAATACATTAAAAAACAAAATAATATAAACAAGAAAGTAAAAAGAATATCAAAAAAATATTCATGAAATCAAATATTCAAATGAATACTGATGATGTAATAAGAGAGTCATTTATTATACAAACCTGTCATTTAGAAAAGCAAGGCTAAAGATCGTTAAATGCAAATTTACATAAATTACAATAAACGGTGGGCACTCAATAAGTTCAAGTACATATATTTTAATAACAAAAATATATTACAATAAAAATAATTACAATGTCATCCTTCTAGGCCTTATTTTTTGAAATTCCATCATAATTGCCTTATTATCAATGCTATCAAATACATCTTTAACAAAAAAAAAAATTTGGAAGAGACAAATTCAAGGGGGACACTAAATACATCTTTAAAAAAACAATTTAACCAAGTTACAAATTCAATGGGGCACTCCCCCCCCCCCCCAAAAAAAAAAATCAACAATGTAGATCCACCTATGACAACGTCAACTTTTGAACGAAAAAAAGACCAATTACATCGCATTAAATTAAATTAAGAAAAGATGGGAAGTCGTCCCAGAAGAGCACACAAGTAAATGTGTAAAATACTCTTGAACTTTTACGTAAAACATTTTTTGAAGGCGTAAAAGTACTTATGAATTTTCAAAATCAAAGCAAAAATTATCATCGCCATTTTATTGCCTCAAACCTTTACATACAATGAAAAAAAAATACCAAAATACCCCTCAACTGAAAAAACATCCTCGTGACCATTAATTTTTCATAGACAAATTATTGTTAGTGTCAACGGTTTCACTCAAGAGGGAGTGAATTGAGTGATATTAAAAATTTAAAACAATTTCAATTAAAAATTATCAAAAGATAAAAGTTGGAGAAATTTCATCCAAGTGTACATCAGAGTTTATCGGTTCGGTCTTAACCTCTTGACCTACGTCCGGTCCTCAAAGCGGCTATGAGATTTTCACTAAACTTCCAAGATTCGATGGGTAGCTTGGTACTACAGTACAAAAGAGTTCCTCGACAGGACACTCACTCTGCCTTACACTTTGTAAGTTGACAACCTCACTCAAGGTCCTATTACGTTGAGATTTTCTTTACAAGAGTATTGAATGTAGTTGAGAAATCTCTCTTATAGAGCTGATAAACAAACACTAAAGAATAATAAGGATATCAAAGAATAACATATCACTTAATGTACATAATTTTTGTCATTGACTCCGTTAATGCTCTGTGTTGAATGATTCTGTATTTTTAGGTAGATCGTCGTTAATGATCGTTGTGAGCATTCAAATATGTCCATTAGAGAGTAAATATAGCTGTTGATGAAATTGAATGTTTCGTTGGCTTTTTCTACTACGCATTTAATGCTTCTTACATATTTTTGCTTTCGTTGATTTTGAAATTAATCTAGAGTTTAATCACTTGAAACTTATACACAAATGATATTAGTAACATTTAGAAGTAAAATAAGTGATTATTGTGTTAATCAGGATGTTTACGCTAGGTACAAATTTATCAAGAAATTGATTTTTAAAGATGATAAATATGCACTCGAGTGTGACTTAGGATCACTCGAGTGGTACCTTGTCACTCAAGTTATTGCATTGACACTTGAGTGCCCAAATGATCTTTGTGTGATAGTCACTAGTAATGAAGTGTTTCGATAATGATAATCACTTGAGTTCCTGAACAATTACTCGAGTGATATTCTATTGTTTCAAAAAAAGGTTCAACAGTACTGGGTGACTTGAGTGATTATATGAATCACTTGTAGGAGTTTGCAAGTGATCACGAATCATTCTAGTGATTCTCTTGATTTTATGGATCACATCACTTTCATATCACCTGTGAGTGCCTCATTGTGACTCGCACGTGAATGTCATCACTCAAGTAATCACCATATCACTCTAGTGCCCCAAACTATCACTCGAGGGATCTGCTTCCACTTTCAAAACTTTTGCAAGTTACTTGCAAATGCTTGCAAGTGGTGTTTAATCACTCGAGTACTTATTCCATCACTCGAGTGACTTGCAAAAATTTTGGAAGTGAAGATACATCACTCAAGTGCATCTACTGTCACTCGAGTGGCTTGTTGATTCAAGTTTTCTTCAAATAGAGTTCTATCACTCGAGTACTTAGAAACTCACTCAAGTGACTTGAATCATCAAGTCAATTTTCTGTTTTGCTTTTTGTATTTCAAAATATACTTCTATCAAGATTTGTTATCATAAAAAAATATATAAGAGCTAACATTCTTCCCCTTTTTGATGATTACAAAACTTGGATTACATTGGAAATCTTTTGAAAACTTAAGTCAGATCAGGAAAAATATCATACATCGCTCATAGATTAAAAATGCCAGATAATCATGTATGCACATTAAGATTCAAATTGTCAAAGTACATAAGTCAATAATACTAAGATAACATATACAAAAAGAAGAAACATATAAGACCTAAGGAGCCTCAGGACTTCCACTCTTCCCTCCCTTTTTGTCATCAACAGAAAGGATAAGGAGATGGAAAGGTGATATTAGAAGGCTGAGGAGGGTTGGTTCGGAGAGGAGCATATGGTGGAATAGGGTCATCATAGGAGGGAGGTGGAGTGTACAGAATCATGGTTGTCATGGGACAAATGGAATAGATGTGGGATCAGGAGAGGAGGAATGATAAGGAAAGTGTGGAATGAATGTAGGAGAGGAAGGAAAAAGGGGCTCTGGCTCAATAATCTCAATCTCGTCAGTATCATAACTGAAGTCAGAGTGGTATGATTGGCTAGGTGAGGAATGAGATCCTCACGAGGTGGGTCACCAACTAGGATAGAATCAGAGATAAGTGTGGTAGAAGGAAGTTTAGTGGTGCTACCAAGGATAGTGGTGGTGGTGTCAAGTACAGAGGTGGTAGCAGTGGAGGTCTTAGGGAAGGGAATACCAAGATGAGTCCTTATAAGATCCTTTATTCTCTAAATGCGAACTATCTGAGCTACTTGAAGGTTAAATAATTGCTTGAATTCCCTCCACCAAAACTCTCACTTGGTAGTCCATTTGATTGATCAAGTGAGTATTGGACTTCTTGATTTCAATGATAGCAGTGTGGAGAGAGTCTTGAATATATGGCTAACCCTAAAGAAAGAAGGATCCAGAGAACTAGCTTTGAAGGATTGAGCTTTATCTACTTTGGAAGTCAAGGTCTCCAATCTCTTGGTCTTCTTCTTAAGCTTGGGCTGAGGTTGTGACTGATCACTATGATTTCCAAGAGAAATGTCCATTCACCCTAGCTGTGCCTTCCTAAACTTTTGAATCCTCACTATCTCTTCACCGGGGATCAAATACCATACATTGTGGAGAAAGATAAGGTAGGAAAGGAACTAAGGAAATGGAAAGGTGGTGTTCCTAGTAGACTGAAATCTGAATCTCCTCATTTCTTGAAAAATTAGGTATCTAATATTTCTCTTCTCCTTAGATAGGATAGATACTATTATCAGATAATCTTCCCCGGTGATATGGGAGAAGTTCTTAGCCTTGTTTACCATACTCTGAGAGTAGATATAGAAAATCACTCTGGAAGTGTCGCTCATAGTCTCGGGAGTAAATGTAAGAGGTTCAACTGACTCTCTTTGTTAGTTCTCTATGTGTTTTGATGATAACTGACAATTGTAAACAAAAGATGTAGTTTTGTCTTTGGTAAGTTGAAAACTTACTGTCAAGACAAAACTCGAGTTTTGGTTTCAAAACTCGAGTTTTGGACTTGCGTAGATTTGCTCATTTTTTTAATGATCAAAGCAAAACTTGAGTTTTCGAGATGAAAACTTGAGTTTTGGGACTTACGAGAGAGCACTCGGTTTTCACTTAAAGACAAAACTCAAGTTTTGATTTCAAAACTCGAGTTTTGGTCGATCGAAGAGTCTTGAACTTTTTGAACTAAGTTTCGCGCTACAAGCGCGAGTTTTGTGCTACAAGCGCAGAATCTTGCTTTGCTCGAGCTTTCGTGAGTTTTCCTTTAAGAGAAAACTCGAGTTTTGGTTTCAAAAATCGAGTTTTGACTTGACAGAGAGTTTTCACGTTTTCACTTAGTCTTTGAAAACTCGAGTCTTCGTGAGAAAACTCAAGTTTTGACTTGGCACAATTTCTCAAAGTTTTCATAAATATATGAAAACTCGAGTTTTGATTCCAAAACTCGAGTTTTGAGTCAAGCAGAGAGCAATGCATCTATCTAAGATTTGAAAACTCAAGTTTCCAACAGAAACTCAAGTTTTGGCCCGGCTCGATTTCTCAATGTTTTCATACTTAAATGGAAACTCGAGTTTTGATTTGAAAACTCGAGTTTTGGCCAAGCCGAGAACTTTGAACCTTTTCGGTGTTTTGAAAACTCCAATTTTGATGTTTTGGACTTAAGTGTACTATTTTCATTAAAAGTCCAAAACTCGAGTTTTGTTTTGAAAACTAGAGTTTTGAGTTTTAGCCAAAACTATGTCCAAAAGCTCAAATCGTGACTTTCCTCTCGGATGGAGGAAACTCGAGTCTTGATATTGAAACTCGAGTTTTGCCTTAAGTGCTCATTTGAAAACTCGAGTTTAGAAGAACAAACTCGAGTTTCCATCGCGATGACAGAAATTCAAATCTGTCGAATTTGTAAAACCTTCATGTTTGATTTCAATACTTCCTATAATTATTCTTATACATTCCTAGCTATATTTTACCACTTTGTTAGTGAGTTTCAGACAGATTTGAGAATGGTTATTGAAGGTTTAAAGCAAAAGCAAAAAGTGATGTTAGCACATTAAATGCAAAACCTAGAAAGTTGCATACTTTTGGGTAATCCATCTGCACACGTTTACAGAGCATTAAAGAATGTTTTCTACATCCAGCAGCTGCTATTCCAACGGACAAATTCGCAGAGAGTCAACTCTGAACTTCTGCCCAACTGGATTAAGTAAAGTTTAGAGAGAGAAGAAGACCTAAACTGAACAAGAACCTTGTCTAATGAAGGGAATGGTTATAATCAAGATTACAACGGTCATTTAATGCACTCTTAGTATAAATAGAGTTGCATTCAATTCTTCTAAAGACTACAACTGCTGAAAACGAAAATCATTCAAGTCTTGCATTTATTCTCTCTGTTTTCAACTGTGTAGTATCTATTGATACATAAGCTTCAGTGTTTATCATTATCTACTCTTAGAGAGAGTTCTTACTTGCAAATCATCTATTGTAAAGAATCACAAGTCAAGGGGACTTGGTGATTTGGGAGTTCATTGATTACAACTTGTAAGGGGGAGTGAGTTCTAGAGAGAGAACTACTCTTTGAGTACAGAGTGTGTAATCTTTGTGATAGCTTAGTGGAAAATCCCAGAGAGTCTGGGGACTGGATGTAGGTCAAGTTGTTAGGACCGAACCAGTATAAATCTCTATGTCCAGCTGCTCTTCCCTTTACTCTGTTCATCTCTGTTTTTACTGTCTAAAAACATAGCAGATTACAAAAGTTTTTAAAATACCCAATTCACCCCCTCTTGGGAATATATAGCTTCACTTTCATTTGGTATCAGAGCACAGGTCTTCTCTAAAGAGTCTAACAACTCGAGAAGGATCAATATGGAAGGCATTCTACTTGATGGAGCTTCAATCAACCGACCTCCAGGTTTTAATAGAGAACATTATTCATTCTGGAAAGCCAAGTTCAAGGTGTTTGTGTTGGCTATAGAGTATGGTCTCTGGAGAGTTTTTGAACGAGGAGACTACACTCCAACTGTCTTGGAGAATGGTCTCAGGGTTCCAAAGGAAGAAGAGGACTATGATGAAAATGACAGAAGAAATGTCACACTCAACAGCAAGGCGGTTCTTCTTCTGCAAAGTGCTCTTAGTCAACAAGAATATTTTCGCGTTTGCAACCTAACCTCAGCTAAAGCTATGTGGGATGATATGGAAACTGCTCATGAAGGAACTGTTGGAGTAAAGCAAAATAGAGTCAACACTCTAATGACAGAATATGATCTCCTTCGTATGAAGCCTGGAGAATCTATTGGTGATTTCAGTGAGATTCACTCATCGATCAATCGGCCTTGCTGCATTGGGCAAAGAGTATGAGCAACTTTGTCCAAGTGAGGAAAATTCTCAACATCCTCAACAAGGAATGGGAAGCCAAAGTCACTGCCATTGAAGAAGCTCGTGGAGATTCTATGGCATCTATGGCAACCCTTTTCGGGAGCCTTTCTGAATATGAAGCCAAGCTCAAGTTCAAGAAAGGACTTGATGAAGTCCATGGCAAAAATAAGGGAATTGCCCTTAAAGCTGTCAAAGAAACTAAGGAATCAGATGATGATAAAGATCTAGACGAAGATGAGGAGATAGGTATGATGGTCCGGAGATTCAAGAAATTCTACAAGAAGGACCAAGGTTTCAAGAAGTTTCACAAGGGTAGCTCCAGCTATGAGGCAAAGAAGCCAATCATTTGCTACAAGTGTGAGAAGCCCGGCCACATCAAATCGAATGCCCCAATCTAAAGAACAAAGACAAAGAAAAGAAGAGATTCAATAGATTCAAAAAGAAGGCATATGTCTCGGTATTTGGGGTGATAGTTCATCGATGAAGATGATGAGGATGAGGAAGAAAAAGCAAATATATGCTTAGTTCTTTGAAGAAGAAGAGCAACGTACTAACTTTGATGAGGTATATGATTGCAAACCACCTTATGATGAGTTATTTCTTGAGTATATGGTCGTGCAATCCGAATTTGAAAAACTTGCTGAAAAATATTTCAAGTTGAAAAACAGGAATCTTACTCTTGAATTTCAAGTTGAAAAACTTTCCTCCTCTGAACATCTTGCTTGTAAAGATTGCCCTGATCTGAAGGAAAAGAATTCACATCTTACAAAGGCACTTGAGAAATTCACTAGAGGAAGTGAAATACTCAATGTCATTTTGAAACACAAAGATTTATAAATGACAGATCATGAATTGGTTACAAACCTAACTTTGATAAAAAGAAAGGAAGAAAGAAGACTGGTGAAAAATCCTATATGAACTATTTTACAAAATCAGTCCATTCTTCGAATCCTTTTGCACACTTCGTAATTACTCGCAATAGAAAGGGTCATACTACTTCTTCCCGCTTTCATAAGAAAGAAAGAAAGAGTAAACCCATAGGAAATTATCAATGGGTGCCAAAGGGATCTTACAAGATTCCTAAGACACAAACTAACCCCAAAGGACCCAAGAAAAGATGGGTACCTAAGCCCTGATTTGTTGTGTCTTGTAGGTTTGTCTAAGAGCATCAAAATCCAACAAATGGTACATTGACAGTGGATGCTCTAGGCACATGACGGGGGACCAATCCAAATTTGCCTCAATCAAGCCCAAGGATGGGGCAAGGTGACCTTTGGTGGAGATCAATCTGGAAAGATTGCTGGAGTTGGTGAAATTGGCAACAATGAAGGACCACTAATCAAAGATGTCTACCTAGTCGAAGGACTTTGCCACAATCTCCTCAGTGTAAATCAAAGCATTGATAAAGGTAACTTAGTTATCTTCGATTCGGAGGAGTGCTTGATTGTGAGTAAGGATATTCTCCCTTTAGAAAACATAAAATCAAAAGCTTTATTTAGAGCCCCTAGAGATGGTAATTGTTATACACTTAATCTCTTTAGTAATGGTTCTGTTTCTGAAAAATGTTTTGTCAGTAATTTGGATGAGAGTTTTAATTTGATCGCACTTAAACTAGCAACTTACTGTCAAAAGTGACACAAGTTTAGAGTTGTAAAACTCGAGTCAAGCATAAGATAGAGAGCTTTCAAAACATTTTTAAAGCTAACTTGACTCGAGCCAGTAATGTTTAACTCGAGTCAGTGCAAGACAGATAGTTTTCAAAACATTTTTTAAAGTTAACCTAACTCGAGTCTGTCATGGGTAACTCGAGTCAATGCAAGGCCGAGAGATGTCAAGATATTTTGAACATAAAGTAACTCGAGCGACATTTTGACTCAAGTCATGTTTTATGGACTTAAACTAATTTTAAAAATATAAGTCCTTGACTCGAGCCTATGGTCTTTAACTCGAGTTTACCTTTTCGAACATATTTTCAAATATATCAGTTAACTCGAGTTAGTCACTTAATGACTTGAGTATAGTCACTTAAGTGACTCAAGTGAACGCGATCTCAAAACTTTATTATTATTTTTTTCAAAATGTTATCTTGAAGTTCATTTCGAAAACAAAGTTTGACTCGAGTCATGCACTTGAGTTAAACGTTTTAACCTCTAGAGCCTAAGTCATACAGAATCATCTTCATTTAAACTTAAAACTCATTTTTCAAAGAAGATGATCCAGTGACTCGAGCCTAGAATGCTAAACTCAAGTCATGCACTCCAATTTTCTTGAATGAACTCGAGTGCAATGTATCCTTGTTTTGAAATCTCTGTGTCCCTAATCGTGAAATCTTCTAGTATGATCTGTATACTTTGTATCATCACTCATTATTATTCCTAACTATGTTTAATCAATTTGTTAGTGAGTTTCAGATGATCAAACAAATGTTAAACTAAAGATTAACCATAAAGCAATTGATTACATCAGAGCATTAAATGCTGGGTTTAGAAAACCAAGCGGATTTGACAAGTCTTTCTCTAAACATTCCTAAGGCATTAATGTTTTTTTCCTCTTTTGAATGCCAGATCATCCAACAGATTAATCTTAAGGAAAGTCAACAAAGAATATCTGGGCATCTTGGTTGAATCAAGCGACTGAAGCAAATGGTCTCTAACGGCTATTTATTATTTCAAACAGCTTCATCAAGTCTTCAAACGGTCATTAAATGCTATCATCATATGTAAGTTGAAGCATTCAATTTGTTCAACCACCAGAACAACCAAAAATATCAGAAATTCAAACGCTCAACGTGATATAAGCTGTTATTGTTTCTACTCATTTGTAAAGTATCTTTGGATACTCTAAACTTCAGTGTTTATTCATGGACTCTTTTACAGGGATCATTATTGATTATAAAACTTCGTAAGAATATCAAAGTATTGGGACTTTAGGATTGAGTTATTAGATTACAACTTGTAAGGGGGAGTATATCCTAGTGAGAGGATAACTTTCGAGTATAGAGTGTGTAACTGATTGAAGTGATAGTGAAAATTCCAGAGAGTTTAGGGACTGGACGTAGGTCAAGAGTTAAGACCGAACCAATATAAATCTTCTGTGTTCATCTTTCCTCCTCTCTCTTTGTTAGTCTCTATTTTGTGCATGAAGTTCTAAGTTTATCGAAAAGATTTTTAAATCCTTAATTCACCCTCCTCTTGGTGATATTCTATCCTTTACACTGATTTCATTTGAACACTACTCATTATTACTGTCAATGCTATTAACCATATTTGCTAAGTGAGTTTCAAGTTATTTACAAATGGATTTCGTGTAAATCGTCAAAAAGGCAATGAACGTGTTAAAACATTAAATACGTTGTAGAAAACAGAGCACTCACATGTAATGGAATTCAGAGCAGGTCAAATGATCATTGCTGCATACACCTATTCCGGCGAAGGCGATAGCAATACCTCCTTAGTCAATTACTGACCAAAGGCATGTTGCATGAAGATTGTTAACGGCGCTACGAAAGCGACTCATCCTCAAATCTTCAACGACGATGGTTTATGTCTAAGAAAAAGCTTCTGTGTTTAATGGAACGATTAAAGTCTCTTAAAGGCTAGCTTGGAGCTTCACCAATGGTCATTAATGGCGTTCAGCTATAAATACGAAGAGCATTCAATTGGGAGAAAACTACCAGGGACGATATCATTTATTACTCAAGCTTTTGCTCATTAATACTTTTTGATATCTTTTGATATTCAATTCTTCAGTGATCATGTATCTACTCTATGAGAGAGTTATCATTATTCAATTGAGTTTTGTAAAATCTCAAGGTAGTGGGACCTTGAGTTTGGTTGTTCAATTAGAAGTTGTAAGGGGGAGTAAATCTAGTGAGATTCCTTTGTTCTTATTGTAATCGGTTTATAAAAGATAGTGGAAATCTCAGAGGAATTCTGGGGACTGGACTTAAGCCACGTTGTTAAGGCTGAACTAGTATAAATCTATGTGTACACTTTGGTGATATCTCTCTAACCCTTCCTTCGTGATTTATTTATTGGTTAAGTTTGTTTTAAATGTTATAATTCATGCAATTCACCCCCCTCTTGGGTGATTAACCATAACTAATAGGAAAGCCTTCCCCGGCAACACACTAGCCCTTCCACTTGGGAGGAGAAAGGCCCAGGTCGCATCATTCAAGCTTTAACTCTCAAGCAGATTGATCACAAGATTTGACCCAAAATTAGTCTCCTTAAGCGAATCGACTTCGTGGGACGTCTTGAGCCCCAAGAAGAACCTAGGGGAACTTGCTTGGGAATGGTGGAGACAACGCAAGAAAGGGATTGAAGCTTCTAAACCTCTAAAGGGGAAAGCTTTGCAAAGAAACTGTGAAACACCATTTCTTAAGTGTGAATAATGTGACTTGTCTTTTTAAAAGATGCAGTATGGGCAGGGATGAGGGGTGGAAATAGGCTTGGTGGCCTGTCAGGGGCCTATTGTTGGAAATTATGCCCTAGGGCAAGTCATTGTTCTCCATTAAGTTATCACTTCATTCACATATTTACAGTGATAACTGATCCCTGAATATATCTTATAGATGATATCCTAAATATCCCTGGTTGGTCATCTACGTGGGAGCGAAGATGAGATAAGACCAGTATGACTTTGATGAGGTATGGAGATACGAATCAAAGTCATGGGCACTTGTAAGAGTACAAGGTACTGGACCAACCCACTATGAGAAAGTTTGCATGGATTAAGTCATAAGCTTATCTCATGTATAACCGCGTCACGACGCCCTATGACGAGATCATCATGGATTCCTACATGATGAGTCACGGTCTTTGACCTAGTCAAAAGTCACCTTTGACTTAGGGTGATGATAAAGGTGGGATCGGGATCAATGGTTTTCATGTGGAGGAATGTAAATGGTCAAGATGGAATTTGTCCCTTACATTTGTAGAGAGATAATACTGGGCCCCTCGATAAGTGAGTCTAAGAAATGTATGGTCATAATGTGATGGAAAGGGGTTTCCATTTCACTAATTAGACTACTCGAGAATCGAGAAAGTAATGGTCAAGAAAAGGAAGTTGACATTATCCATGCATCATCCTTGGCCAAATTATCGCGTGACAAAAGGGACGTGACATGGTTGTACGATAGGTTGTATTGTGTCATCGATCCCCATGTGAATTGGGTAGTTGCAATGTCTTGCTAGAGGCCGCTTGCGACTTGTGGGCTGGTACAGTATTGGCCCACTGCCAATCTCATATGAGCCTGCAGGGTCGCACACAAGAATAACCCAACACGAGCAAAGTGTCCGGGTTCATTGAATTTAGATTAATCGAGATTTAATAAATACTTAATTTAACGGGGTGAATATATATATATATATATATATATGGATAAATTCGAAATTGATATATATAGTAATATTATAAATAGAGATTATAATATTGTTATATATTATTTGTTTTATATTTAATTTATTTGATAAATTAAATATCTAAAACAAATAGAGATATTGTATCTCATTTAATTTTTAAATAAAGATATCATGTATCTATTTAATTTAAATTGAGATATAGTATCTCGATTTAATTAAATAGATAGATATCATTTCTTGGATTTAATTTATAGAGATAAATTAAATCGAAGGCTCTTGATTTGGATTAAATAAATATATCGATTAGATCTATTAGATAGATTTACTTAATATATTTTAATTCAGATTCAAATTTTGAATTTCAGATCGGCCTTTTAATGCGGATTAAATGCGTTATATTAGATCTAACATTGATTTAATTAATGTATTTTAATCCATATTTGAAATTCAAAATTCAAAATTAATGCGGATTAATTTTATATAATGCGCCTGACCGGGTTTGAGAAAACCTACGGGAGTTTTAGTCGAGCGTATTCGTAAAGCCGCGAGAAAAACCTAGAGTGAAAATTGAGAGAGACGCACAAGAGGCGCTAGCACCCCCGCCATAGCCGTGTTCGGGAATTGTTCGTGTGGATGCGGTGGAGGAAGCCGATTCTACAAGTCGTCTTCTCGATCGAGGAGGTAGCCCATTGTTCAAGGAAGAACGAGACGCGGACGAATTCTCCAAATGTAATATTCGGATTCCCTAGCATTGGTTTAAACGCACCCGAGTGATCCTCGGGACGGGATTCGTAAGTTTTTAATCCGCTGTGTTGTACGGATCCCAACACCTATAGCCTAGCTTGTTTAATAATGAGAATATGCTTAGGCCTTTTAAAAGGCCTATTTAGTTGAAAAGGCCAGGCCTAGGCTCACTAAAAAGCCTGTTAGGCAACCTGAGCCTGTCATAAAATTATAAAAATAAATATAAGATAAAATAATCATACAAAATTGTTTAAATTATAGTTTTCTTTTGTTGAAATATAGTGGAATGGTAGTGAAAAAATAATTGTTTAATGAAGAGGTTTGGGACATGGAAGTCACCTTGTACGTAATAAAATAAAATAAAAAGGAAAAAAAAAAAAAAACTAGTCTAGATAGTGGTCACCTTGCATATAATAAAATTAAAAATAAAAATAAAAGAAAATTTAAAAAATGGTTGAAAAATAAAAAAAGAAAAGACATTGGGAAAAAATAAAATCTAATGACAAAATAAATATTAAATAATAAAAAAATAGAAGAATTAATTCTTAAAAAAAGTTGCAGGCTTTTTTAACAAGCTCATGCCTACTTATTGTAGGATATGCCTAATCTGTTAAAGTCAAGCCTGACCTGTTTCTATTCCCCGATGGAAGCAAGAGATGGCTCATACTAGTGTCAGTGTGTAGGGAAAATTGAAGGCTTGGCTTCATGCTAGACTTGCACAATGAAGGTTTTGGTTCGAGGGTCGGAGGAGGAAGAAGAAGAATAAGCCAACACTAGGAAAAGGAACCCTATGACTGAAGAAAACGGAGAAAGATGGCATCATCGAGTTAGAGGATAAAGATAATAAGGTCTGGAGCGTTGAAGTGAGGATGGCGCCCCAGCGGCTTAGCGTCGTATGCTTTTGTGGTATATGCCAAGTCAGTTTTTCTGGTCAGTTGAGTCAATCACTTAAAAGGTCAAACTAACTGATATATTAACTTTGGATCAGCTTCCACCATTTTAAAGAGTTTAGGCGTGAAACAGTATTATAAATATTTTTGAGTTCTGCGTACACCTTAGAAAATACATCATGGTATTAGGTACACCTGAGAAAACACATCACAGTATTATGACTTTAAAAATGTATTATTATGAAATTAATTTAAAACAAAATATAACATATAAATAAAAAATATAGCCAAATATTTAGTATAGAATAATAAATTGTTATTATTTCTCCCCTTTAATCTGATTTTAAATTAAATAAGGCATCGGTAAAAGCCCATCACCTCCCTTCCATACTCTCCCCTTCCTTCTCCTCCTTTTGAATCAAACAAGCTTTAAAGAAATAAAATAAATATTCTATTTACCGAATACAAAAAAGAAATAACAATTTATTATTAAATTCCCAAAGTCTCCGGTAGATTTTTAAATTTTCAAAATCCGGCTTTTGTCGTCTTCGACAAAAATATAACCAAATTTTCAAATCTTAGCATTCTTAAGGGTTTGTTTCTCCACAAAATTTCTCTTACGTCCTTGTTGGGGAAATAAGCTTCTCCATAATCCAAACAGAGACTAGAAACGCGAAGACCATGAACAGCAATCCCTCTTCACTGTTCCTTTTTTTTGGTACTAAAGGTTTTTCGTTTTCTTAAGTTCAAGAAACCAAGTCTTTTCTCATAAGAAGAAGAAGAAGAAGAAACCTTCTTCTCTCTTCCTTGTCTTGTTTCTTCACTTCTCTCTTTCGCTTTTCGGCTTTTTTCCCCAGAAAATTTGACCAGGTATTTAGATTCTATCTCACCAGTTTTTGCTTCAAGCTTTTTTCTTCTCTCTTTCTCTGTGTGTGTTCTACTTTAACATTACTCTTGACTGCCTCGAGCTTTGAATTCCTCTGGTTTTTAGTTTCTTTCTTTCTCTTTTCAAAAGGAAAGAATTCCAGTTACTTCTTACGGCCGTGTTTATTGTGTAATGCGTTTGATCTGTCTGTATGATGGACTCCTCTGCTTTGATTGACTGTAAAATTCTGCTTGATTTCCTAGAATCGAAACATTTTTACCTAAAATATTTAATTGGTTAGCATGTAACCAAGAAGGAAATTGGTTGCTCGACCTTAATTAAGTTCAATTATATAATTTGGTACCTTACAATATTATGATTACTGGAGAAATGGTCTCATTTTAGTCTCGTATTCTTTTTCGGGAAAAATGGCGAGAAATTTGAGGAAGACGAATACATTTGGAGTTTTGCTCAGGCCAAAAAATAATTCGAGACTCAGTTTTTATTTTTATTTTTATTTTTTCAAAAAAAGGAACCATCGTGATATTGAGAACAAAATTAAATGTAAAATAATTAGTTATATGGTTCTACTGTTTAAGGATTCATCACAGGACCGCCATTAATGTGGTCCTAATTTCTTCGATATTTACGTTACTTGTTTCTTCTGCCAACTTTAATCCAAGTTATTTATGTGATTATGTCAATTGAAATGACGTCCGTTCATTGTAAATATTTTATTTCTAATAGTATTCTGGATAAGAACTCGCAAAGCTTTTGAAGGAGGGGGAAAAATTCGTTTCAGGTTTGACCAACTGTTGTGGGCGTTGACTGGTAAACGCCTATTGATTTAGTGCTTATGTTGCAGAAGGGGATAAATTGTTCTTCGCCAAAGTACTGTTTCTTTTCTCTTCTTTTCTTTTCTTTTCTTTGGGGGTCATTCTAGCAAATAAACAGCCAAAAAGTTATGAATCTGAAAGTTTTTGGTGGGATAAAAATGAGGAAGCTTTGATCCTTGACATATTAATGTTGTCTCAAAATTTACATGCTTTTGGGGTATTGTAAAATTTGTGTTTGAGTTACTGCTGATGAACTTGATAATGCATTGTATTTGGTCGTTTTATGTTGCTTAGATTTAATCGCCTTGTGCCAATGGCCCTGTGGGTTAGTGGTATGGATACTTCCTTTTAAGTGGGTGGTCGTGGGTTTGATCCTGTTGATAATCTCAAGCCGTTAGCGCTTGCCCCTTTAACTCAAAAACGGAAAAAGAAAAAGAAAAAGAGAAGATTTAATCGCCTTGTTGATCTTGGTGCAGGTCCAGCATGTGATTGCATCTCTCTCCAAGTGACCTAGAGGATATATTAATTTCCAGAAGAGGGTTACAGGATCTGGTGGTTGGTAAAATAAAAAAATGATTATAGGGTGCTATGAGGTGAAAGCTTTCCTGCAGATGTTTCTTACAGTCTAATCAAACCACTTTTTTTGTTTGGTGCATATGTCATCAGTTTTTGTTATGTCGACTCCACAATAGAAGTTATTCACAAGATGATAATTTGGGTGTCCTTTTTCTCAAGTTCTGTGACTTCCAGGTCCTGAGTGATTTCTTATTCCTATGATCATCAAGATGAATAAATGGTATGGTGGGGTTCTGATGGCTTCCTTGTTTTCCTTGTTTATGCTTCTGATACTGAGATATGGGGTCATGAAAAACCCTATTGGAGAAGGCTATCTGACTATATCTAACTTCCCTAATACTGATCCTCTCAAATGGATAAATCCTGTAGTTCCAGCAGCTGTTCAAAATCCTGGGAATTCTTCTCAAGTGATTTCTGCTGATGTTGTCATGTCAAGCCTCTTTGATCAAAGCAACTTCTCCAAAGAAGAGCAACAAACTTTGCAGACATGGAACCAGTTGAAACACTTGATTGGTCGCGTCCAGGGTTTACCTAATGCTGCGGAAGCTATCAAGGAAGCTGCAGGTGCATGGAATAATCTTATTCTTATGCACTCAATTGAAGAGCAAAGGCAGGGTCATGCAAATGACAGTTTAAATTGGAGAACGAAAGAGAAGCAATGTCCTCATTTTCTTGATAGCATGAATTCAACAGAACTTAATAATAGTAGTTTCAGATTGCAATTTCCTTGTGGCCTAACTCAAGGTTCATCCGTAACTGTCATTGGTATCCCCAATGGTCTTTTTGGTAATTTTAAGATTGATTTGACTGGCGAACCTCTTCATGGGGAGCCTGACCCCCCAATTATTTTGCACTATAATGTGAGGCTTCAAGGTGATAAAATCACTGAAGATCCTGTAATTGTCCAAAACACCTGGACTGTTGCTCATGATTGGGGTGAAGAGGAGCGATGTCCATCCCCTAGTCCTGACAAGATCAAGAAAGGTAAAAGTATTATTAGTATTTGTTTGATGCAACATCTATACTGAATTCATGTTTATCACAATGGAAGGACATTCATTTCCTTGTTTTAGCTTGCCAAAACGATTTTTAAAATGTTATCGGCCATAAAGATACGATGTTACTCTGATGAATCTGAAACCAAAGTTTCATTGATTGACTAGCGTTTGAACTTTATACTTTTCTCCTGTATAGACAGTGGAATGGAAATCTGGCATAAAGGCACAGCTTTTTACTTTGGTTACTAACAATTTGGTCTTGTTCGTTAAGGCCTGAGCAGCAGAATTACTTTTTTGCATTTGGGCCATCACCTTAGCAACAGAACTGAAAATTGCTAACATTTGTGCTAAAGCGTAGTCTACTTTGTTTATAATAATCCACTGTGTGCAAATGATATGTGCTTCGCCTTATCGTTTTGTGTATATTCTACCTTTTAGTTCTATTGCATGACTAAATTTCATTTTGTCTGATATTTCTGTTTCTTTTGCCAGTTGATGAGTTGTGGCAATGTAATAAGATTGTAGGGGAGAACATTAGCCAACCTTCAATGTCCAGTCTGAATGCACGCACTTCAGAGCGATTTTCAGCATCAGGAAATTCTAAAAATAGAAAATACTTTCCTTTTAAGCAAGGATTACCATTTGTTGCCACTCTACGAGTGGGATCAGAGGGAATCCAGATGACTGTTGACGGAAAGCACATATCATCATTTGCTTTTCGTGAAGTACTTATGTTTTTCTCTTGCTTTAGTTATTAATTTTGAGTTCATTATTACTCCCTTCAGTCTTTTTTATAAGAAACAATCTCTCTCATAGGGGTGGTCCTTAATATAAGAAACAAATCATTTTTGTCTGAAATTTTAACTAGTTTTTTCATTTTTACCCCCATTAAATATATGTAATTTCATTATCTTTGCAATAAATTTTCTCTTATTATCTCTCATGTACTCTCTTTATGAACACGGGTATAATTGGAAAGAAAAATACATATATTACACATTTATTGTTTTTAAATAACATTTTGAACTGTGTGGTTTTAGTAGTTGTTTCTTTTAAAAAGGACCAAAGAGAGTATTTCCTTGTATCTTCTGAATTATTTACTGACTGACTTACTATTCAGACTTTGGAACCATGGCTTGTGAGTGAGATGAGAATTTCTGGGGACATCAAGTTGATATCTGTTCTTGCCAGTGGCTTACCCACTTCAGAAGATACAGAACATATTATCGATCTGGAATCATTGAAGTCAAGACCTCTATCTGTGCAGACCCCGTTGGATCTCTTAATTGGTGTTTTCTCTACAGCTAACAATTTTAAGCGTAGGATGGCTGTTAGAAGAACCTGGCTGCAATACAATGCAGTTCAATCAAATACAGCTGCTGTGCGATTCTTTGTTGGTTTGGTAGGTTCTGTTTGTGAGCTCCTCATATAATTCAAAGAATCTGTTCATGACGGAAATAGAGCTCCATTAAATAACTGTGAAAACTTTAGATTTCCTGCAAGCTTTTCATAAATTGATCACCAAAAGTTCATGCACGTCCTGTCACTTTTGTGTGGGTGGCTAAAAAGTTTCAGCTGGTCAGGTCTGAAGACACTTGTTGGAGTGCTTGGTTTCAAGATTTTTGTTCTATCAACTAATAAAATAATACTTTTTATGTTTTGTTCCTTTCCAAATGTTCCGTCTTTTAAAGTTTCTACTTCTTAGCCTATGTGCTTAATCAGGCGACTTTCTGAATTATTTCTTCTGTATGAGGCAATGCAGCATAAAAACCAAATAGTAAATGAAGAACTGTGGAGAGAAGCAGAAACCTATGGAGACATACAGTTGATGCCATTTGTTGATTATTACAGCATCATCACTTGGAAAACTTTAGCAATCTGCATATTTGGGGTAATTTCTTTGTCTTTTTATCTTGAAGAGCCATTCCTGCCTCTTATTGACTTCAAATCTTTTTCAACAGACAGAAGTTGTTTCAGCAAAGTATGTCATGAAGACAGATGACGATGCGTTTGTTCGTGTTGATGAAGTGCTCGCTTCTTTGAATAGGGTGAATAGGCCTCATGGCTTGCTTTACGGACTCATAAATTCGGATTCCCGACCTCACCGAAGCACTGATAGCAAATGGTACATCAGCCCTGAGGTATATATATCTTCTAATTTCATTTAAAGAAAGACACCTCATGTTACTTATGTTGTTAAATATTTCTTGTTCTTGACTATAGGCTCATGTTACCATCAGCTAAGTTCCTTCACTGCTCATCAAAGTAAAAAATATAACCATCTTCTCGTTGATTGGCTTTGCATTAACTTTTGCTGTTGGGTATGTTGCAGGAATGGCCTGATTCAACTTATCCCCCTTGGGCACATGGTCCTGGCTATGTAGTCTCACACGATATAGCTAGGAATGTGTACGAGAGATACAAAGATGGTCGATTAAAGGTATATAAAGTTCTAAAATTGGTTACTTTTTCTCTAAAACTTTTACTATTTTCCTTAATGTTAGACCTATTTTACTAATTTGATTAGGTTAAGAAAGTTAGTTAATTTAATTAATGTAATTTTTTTTTTAAACACTCTTATTATCTTCCTTAATTCCCTCCCTCTATCTTTTCTTAGTTTTTGTTGAAGGAGTATCAATAGGGGTAATTTGGGGAAAATTTGATAGATATGGGAAATAGATCTTATATTTGGGATCAAGATCAACTCTCAATTCAATTAGGTCATACGTTAAGGATTGGAGAAGTATCTAGAAATCAAAAAGGAAAAAAAAAAAAAAAAAAAAAAAAAAAAAAAAAAAAAAGAGCAAAGGAAACAAGTGTCTTGAACTCAACCACTTCAACACTATCTGGCAGATGTTCAAGTTAGAAGATGTGGCGATGGGAATCTGGATCGCGGACATGAAGAAGGAGGGTCTGGAGGTTCGGTACGAGCACGAAGCAAGAGTGTATAATGAGGGTTGCCAGGATAATTATGTGGTTGCTCATTACCAGGGTCCAAGAGAAATGCTGTGTTTGTGGCAGAAACTTCAGGAAGGAAAAGGTGCAAAATGCTGTGGTAATAGAAGATGACTCCAGTATAACTGACCACTCTCAACAACTTTTACTAATGACACCTTAAAAAAGGAAAAGGGATTTCCCAATTCTCTCCTTCTCAAGGAGACTGTAATTAGGATTGTCAGTGTAGCTAGAAATGATTAGAAAGGGTTAATAGTATTACCCTTGTTAGTAGTTCTGAAATTCTTTGGAGTAAAGCGTATATTTATTTTTTAGAGAGATAGAGATATAGGCTTTCCTTGTATAGTGCCATTCCTGAAATAGGTGTGAAAATTTCTGCAGCGAAGCATTTTTTTGGATGGATGAGGGTCAATGTAGGAATGTTAGCTATAGGAAAAAGAAAGCTTTATGTTTTTTAAGATATGGTTTAGAATGGAAAGGAAAATACCTTTCGTTTAGCGGGGAAAATATAGTATAGGAATAGAAACATGAAAGATATATAAAAAATATCTCTGGCATAAAATAGAAAAAATATGCCAAGAAAATTAAGAGCAATTTCAGCTAATCATTTTTTCCTCATTATGCTACAAGACATATATAGCCCTCTCATGGGAGTGATTGTTTTATGGAAAGGCATAAAGTATCCCAAACAAAATATTACAAAATTTTCTTATGTAATTCCATTTCTAATAGGCTTCCAAATAGTCTGGAAGTTTTGCGTCACGCTTTCACATTGATAACTCATTTGAAATGGATTAAGGTGTAAATATATTATAAGTATTGGTGAAATTTTAACTCATTTGGTGAAATTTCTTTTTTCAATGTTACTCAAAACACAAAAAACAACGGCGTCCATCTTTTTAACCACTGTATTAACTGTTAATTTTGACTACAATGTACTCTATTTTTTCATCTCATCGTCACACCTCATCCCTCTCTCCCTGGTTCTCTCTCCCTCCTTCGATCTCTCTGGGGGAAAAAAAGGTTCCTTCCTCTCCCCCACTTATCGGCGATGTACCCCCTACCACCTTCTTCTCACTCATCGCTGACCATAGCAAAATCAGATAAAAGCTCGGCTTCCTTCGATCCCTGGTCTCCTTCACAAAGCTCTGCCTTTTGTTCTCTTTATCCGCTGATATATTCACTCAAAATCAACGGTTTATGGAACAAAATAAGAAGCAAATATATTCACACCGAACTGAGAAATCAAGCAAGCAAGCTCCAGATGGGCGAGTAACGAGCAGGACAAAACAACGACATACTCTGGACAAATTGAGGGTTGGATATCTAGGTCAACGAGCAATCCCCTGCTTCCGCCGCTTTCTGGGCTTGAAATCGGGGAATCACTCGTCACAAAACTCATTGATTCCCACATCAGTAGCTTCAATTCAGTCTGCAAATCTAATTTCATTCATAACAAATCATCTATACATTACTAACCCAGGAAAAAAACAGAACAAAAGCACTTGACCGAAAAGGATGACAACCCACCAAGGAGAATTTTCAGATATTGGATTTGCTGAAATGTTGAAAGCCCTTTCTGAGAAAGTATAGCGCAGCAAGCATCATAAAGCACATGAACTTTGCTCGCCAACGAGTAGTAGAAAACGCCGGCGATGGGGAGGATGAGGAAGCTGCTGAGAGGGGAGAGGAATTTTTAAGGTCCAAGAGGTAAAAAATGTTAGTATTTAGGTGTCCTAGAAACTATCTGTAAGGACAGATCAGCACCATTTCTACGTTATAGTATTTCATTATTAATAAATGAGCATATTTTATCTTTATCATATTTATGTCTCGTTTTTATTTTAAGGTAAATATGTGTTTGAAGATAAAAGCGCAGGAATAGAACATGTGTTATTCTTGAGGATCAATGATAGAGATCATGATCATGAGCGACTCGAGTAACACCGTATATCTATTCGCTTAAAACTTGTTCCTAGTCTTGAATCACTAAGAAAAGAGTTGGTGATCTCAATAAGACTAAGACGACATCCTTAGGGGTGGAAATAGGTCATGCCACAGACGGCTTATTAAAAGCCTGGTCACGCTTGAATTGTAAAAAGTAAAAGGCTAGGCCAAGGCCTATTTCAAGGCCTGTTTGTCTTAACAGGCCAGGCCTAGGCCTCCCAATAGGCTTGTGAAGCCTGTCAGGACCGGCCTGTTAGAAGGGGTTAAAATGGTAAATGTGTATTTCTTTTTTTTTTTTTTTTTTTTTTTTTTAAAATATCTCTGCCCCGCGCCCCTGCCCGTTTTTTCTTTCAAAAGCAGTAAAAAAAATAACCCAAGTCTCAGCTCTCATGCACATTTGGATTTGCTCTGTCGATCTAAACCCTAGTTTCACACGCCCTCACCGAGTCACCGTTCTCATCGTCTTCACCGTCGCACCGTCCTCACTGTCGCACGTCTCAGGGCTCTCATACTCACCTGGATCGTCGGCCGAGGAAGAGGCCGCATTTAGGTTGGGACGTCACTGAGCCCCCTAAGGTAACTTCTTTGATCCTGAACTTTCAGATCTGATATGTTTTCCTGCTGTTTTTTGCTTTCTTGTTGTAGATCTGGTGAACTTTGTCAGGTATGGTCGTAGCTATTTTCATAATTTATTTTTATATTGTTCTTTTATCTTTCTTTATGGATCCAGAAACTGGTTCCGCTCCAGCCTGGTTCTTTTAATTTCTTAAATATAAACTCTACTTACAGGTTTAGAGCCAACTAACCGTAGATTTGTTTGAAGAGAAGGAACTCTGCAGATCCCAAAACCGACATTTTTGCGATCTTCCCTTCACATAAAAAAGGGTTAATAACATTCTTCTCTTTTTTCTTCCACTTGCTTCATCCCATTCATTTACCGCTTTGCGAGCATTTTTATCTGATTTTTTTATTTTTTATTTTTTTAGAGAAAATGTTTTGCACGATTCTTGCTGAATTTTCTTCTGAAAAAAAAAACCTAGAACGACCTTATGTTTATCTACTTTCACTCGTATATCTAATGAAACTTAAACACTTGAGATCTATAAAATTCTGCAAAAAAATTTCGGGGTTTTCATCTGAAAGGAAAATTTCTGCAAAAACTTTTTCTGAGAAAATTATTAGTTGAATATTTATGTTTCAATGTGGATCTAGCCTTTTGTATGATTTATGGGAATTTCCCTGTGTGTTGGTAAGTTTATATTTGCATATAGACATAATTTTCCCCTTGAAGTGTTTGAGGTTTTTTTTTTTTTTTTTTTTTTTTTTTTTTTTTTTTTTTCCGGCTCAGAAATGCTGCATATATTACTACTTGAAAGGGAAACAATTACAGAGTTAATAAAAACAACCCAATACAAAAGCTTACAAGCCAAGGATCACAAAGTCTCACACCGAGACATCAAGACCAAAGAAACAGAACAGCAGCTGAGAAACAGCATGATACAGCAGAATACAACAGAAAACTCATCACAAAGATACAGAATCAAATACAGCAGAAAAAACCAGCAACAAGAGGACAGAACAGACTTCAAAGACAAGAGGGCAGCAACAAGAAGTGTCTGAGTTGAAAACTGAGTTTTGTTTGATAATTTATTAATATCTTTTCCTTTTTGTTATTTCAACCTCCTGTATCTTTGACGGGTTCTTGGCTTCTTGTACAGTGAAATCTGTTTATCTTGTTTTGATTTCAGCCTGAACTCTTTGGCCTATTATATACTTGATGTTTGGTGCTCTTGATAATGAATCTAGTTTACTAGAAGTCTTATTTATTCCGCTGGTTTCCTGAGACAGTGGCAAGTAATATAAGTGAGGGTTCATCATAATGGGGTGGAATATTTTTTTGTTATTTCTGAGTGTTACATGAATGGATGACTGTGTGTAGGCTCAGGAATGTTGGGAAAACACAAGCCTCCTTAACAGCCACGTGCGACCGAGGCTTGTATACGGGCCCATGTGCCAGCTCAAAGCGGGAAAAAAAGCCTGTAACAGGCCACAGGCCAGGCTCAGGTCACTTTATTGCCTAACAGGCCTAACCTGTTAAAGGTGAGGCCTGGCCTGGCCTGTTTCCACCCCTATCGTCTACTTGTATAGAGATACAAGGTAGGGACCTCATGGAATGCAGGCATGGAGATGCCTTAGCTGATGTCGTGGGTAGATCTGTTAGAGAACATATAGTAGCGAATTGACCCACCGAGAGACTCCACAAAGATTCATCGTAGAGAGTATCATTGGATATGTAAAGTCTCTCATCGTTTGGTAGTACATATCGTCCTAAACTTAAGGATGTCATCGAACACTATGTCCTAGGGTTATACTTTAACTGTACAACTCTATCCACTTGAAAATGGGGAGAACAATGTACTCTTGGGTGTAACTCGAATACATGAGTATAGATGGATATGTTGAGAGGACTCACAGTCACTTACAAGGGATTAGTCATTCACAAGACCTAGGTAGAGCTTGGATAGCTTCTAATTAACTCTAGAGTCGTCGCAAGATAAAGAAATGATCATGAAGAGTCATGATCTGTTACGAGTTAATATAAGAAGATTCCTAGTTCTGTGAAATAGCTACATTTAGTCAATTAAGAGAGATGATACTCTATCTTTGCTCTCGACTAAATGTGAATGACGATGTGAGAGATGATGCTTGCACGATATCCAAATGTGAAAGGTAGATCACTTGATCAACTCAATTAGTTCGGGGTCAGCAGAAGCATTCTAGTGTCTTATGAGGTCATTAAATAAATTAGGCCCGTTAAAGGGGTTTTAATTGGTCTAAGTTTATTTATGTAAGTGACTAATTGGGCCTAATGGGTCACACACAAAAGGTTATTTCCGATTGTTTAAATTTAGCAAACTTGGGCCAATAATTGTTATTGGGCGTTATCAAGAGTAAATGTGTAATTGGGTTGAAGTAGGACTCCCAGTCTAATGAGGAGAAAATGGCGTCATATATGGTGTCCCAATGGGAAATCAATTTCTCTACAAAAGGGCCCAAATGTGTTGGAAGACCCAACAAGGTCTTAGGCCAAGTTGATTTGAAATTCAAATTTTGAATTTAAGTTTAAAATTTGAATTTGAATTTTTATTCAAAAGGTTAGGTTATAAAAGATGATTCTGAATTATCTAAGATCCAATATAATGATTGGATGAAGATAGGAGAAATAATAAATTAGGATTGATTGTAATGATTTTGAATTTTAGTTTAAGAGATGAATGAGATTCATCACCTTAAATTATTATTCAATCAAGATATGGATTTAATTCATTATGATTTGGATTTTCCAAATCAAGTTTGGATTTGGCCTTTCTTATGAGAACTTAAATTAGGGTTAGACTTTATAAAGTCTTGATTTTTTATGTGCCCTTTTTATGGACGTTTTTTGAAGAAGAAAAGAAATAAATGTAATCCATCATCTTGAATGATTGACTCAAACAATCAATCAAGATATGAATGTGATTCATCATCTTAAATTCAATCAATCAATCAAGATATGAATTCAATTCATTGTGATTTGAATTGTCCAATTCAAGCTTGGATTGGGCCTTTTTTTGTGAGCATTTAAATTAGGGTTAGACTCTTATAAAGTGCTGATTTTTGGTGTGTCTTTTTCCTACACGTTTTTCTGAGAGAAAAATAAGATCCTTATGCTCTCTAAATTTCGGTCTTTACCAAAGGTTTAGAGAGAAAAAGACACCATCCATAGAAAGACAAGGTTCCAATGATCTTGCTCCTCCTATCTTTAACCTGATTCTAAGAAACCATCATCTTCTTGAAAAGATAAAAACCAAAGGAAACCACAACTCAACCTTGTTTTCGCCTAGCAAGCATCCAAGAAGTGGGAGGTTTCAAGAGAAGGAGTTCTCATTACAATTGGGGGATAGTTGTGTGGATCAACGTTAGAGGACATCAATAACCTTGAAGTCTTCGAGTGATCTAAGGTATTCTAATCTCCAATAATCGTTTCATCAAATTATCCTAAACCCCGATAGTTGTTTTAACGAGTAATCCTAAAACTCATGAGTATTATAAATTGTTATGAATTCTCATGAGTACCGTAAAGAGTTACAGATTAATAATTATTAACTAATTAGCGTAATGAGTTAAAGTTAATAATTTAGAGGACCGTAAAGTATTACGGGTTTCCACATCGATTAAACAAATTTTTGTTTTCAACCTCATGAAACTTTGTATGAAAGTCATGTAATAGGCAAAATTAACCAACAAAAAAACTATAAAGAAAGTCTTTGAGAAAATTCTAATCTCAACAGGTTTTTATTGACAACTCTGCAATATTTGACAGAGGGTTTTAACAATTTGCGTTAAGGACCAAAAATACATATGTGCTTTACCTTTGGGTGCCTAACACCATATGCTTTTTTTGGGTGCAAAAATACACATCTGGTTACAATTTAGGAGCAAAAGTCACACCACTGTTAAAATCTAACTTAATAGTGTTAATTTTGGGGTGGGCCCCATACTATTTTTATGAAAATACCAAAACACCCTTTTAAAAAATTAAAAAAAAAAAACGCAGCTCTCGGATATGAATCAAGCTCTAGATCTGGTTCTTTATGAACATCCTAGTATGAAAATCCTGAGAACAAGAGAGATGCGTTTTGCAGTGATGGAAGAAGGAAGTCGGCACTTTGGCACACTCTGGTGGCTCTCTGTTGAAGAAATTAAATGCATATGTAAAGTTTTTAATCCTCGGCAATAAGCACAAGCCCACCGGAATTTCACCTGAAAACTTGTTATGCCCCACATTCAACACCTCCAAGCTCTTCATCCCCACCATATACTTTGGCAACGACCCAACAAACCAACAAAACTGTTAGAACTCACATCCAAAACTATTAAATTAACTAACCCCCCCAATTTCTTTAGGCAAAGAACCACTTAATCCACTGTTTGAAACTATAATCTCATTCAATGTATCCTTCATTTTGGCCATACTATGAGGAATTATGAACCCATTGAGATCATTATTTGCCAATATAATCACAAAAGCAAGAGAATTTCCTAGATTCTTGAGCAATGTGAATCGAAATTTATTGTCGTTTGTCAAAAGGGCGTCAAGTTTCATGTCGAATAGCTGGGAAGGGACACCACCATGGAAGTTATTGAACCTTAAATCCAAGAAACGTAATGAAGGGAGATTCAAAACGACATCGGGAAAGCACCGGATCGAGAATTAGTTATTCGACATCAAGCTCAAAGAGAAGCTTCATGGATCCGAAGCCTTTTGGGAGGGGTCCAATGAGACGATTCGAGTTGATGTGGATGACGACGAGGTCCGTTAAAAGGCGAGCTTTTAGGCAATGAACCGGATATGTTAGCACCATTGATGTCCATTCGGCGACAAAGTGATGGATTTGAAGACATTCAAAATATAAAAGAAAATTAATACAAGAACCAGATCTAGAGCTTGATTCAGATCCGAGAGCTGGGTTTTCCCCCTTTTTAATTAGGGGTATTTTGGTATTTTCATAAAAATAGTGTGGGCCCCATCCCAAAATTAACACCGTTAAGTTAGATTTTAACGGTGGTGTGACTTTTGCTCTTAAATTGTAACCACATGTGTATTTTTGCATCCAAAAAAAGCATATGGTGCTGGCGCTCTCGGGAGTAAAGCACATGTGTATTTTTGCTCTTTTACCTTAACAATTTTTTAGAACTTTTTTTATATTAGAATTTTTTTAGGACTTTTTTTATTATAAATTTTTGCTCCCTTAGGACAAGGGATTTTCCCAACTTTTTTTCCTCCAACAAGATCGATGGAGGGAGAGAGAAAGAGGGAGAGCGGGTGAGGTGTTATAATGAGTTGGAAACATAAATTACATATGGGTCCTATTTAAGCAATTTTAATTAGAATTAACTGTATGTCAATATAAATGGTGGTTTAAAGAAGAGCGACATTGCTACATTTTTAAACTTCCACTTAACATTGAAACCAAAACAATTTTTAGGACTATATTGAGATTTCCTGGATACCTTTGGAGGTAAATTTGCACCTCATATACTAATAAGTCGGGAAAAATAATTTTTAAATCCTTACCATTTCATCTTATTTTTTAAGGGATAAAAAAGGGGGGGGGGGGGGGGACTTTGAAATTGGAAAATTTCAAAAAAGGTATTTTTCAAAAAATAAGTTGTGAATTACTTATTAAGTTTCGTCATTTCCTTATCAACTTTTGATAACAAACTTAATTTGAGATTTTTCAATTTCAAAGTTCTTGTTGTGTATGTTTTACCTATTTTTAATCAAATTCTTGTATTTTTTTTCTTCTTTTTTTTTGTGTTCTTACAATTTTCTCAATTATAAGCATGAGTCCCTAATTATACTCAAAATTTGCTAGTTGTGGATGATGTAGATGTTGCTTAAGCAACATGTAAGGTGCCACAAAATAAATAAATTTAAAGATGTTAAAAATAAAACAATGAAACAAAATTTATTTATTATCAACGTAATATGATCATAATTGTCTTCTTACATCTATATATAATCATCTGTAATTACTTACTAGATTGGTTTTATTTTCATTTATGATCTGTATATAATCATCTGTATGTATGATCTATGTGATCCATGGATATACTACTAGGTGAGAGCCATGTCATCAACTACTGATGTTATTTCTCTTACAAAAATTAATAGATTATTAGTACAAAAAACTAATACTTATAATTGATAAAACTGTAAGAATCCAATGAGAGAGAGGGGAAGGCTACGGAGACATGAAATCGAATGAAATTAATATAATCACCTCCGAATTAATTTTCCCAAAATAAATATTATTAAAATATACAACAATGGGTAAAATCTAAATCTATATTTGTATGTTGTTTCCTCAATTCCAATTTTGGCCTTTGATACTTTAATCATATCTATCTATTCCTTATAGCTTTAAAGTCCCTCTCAAACATTTTATCAAACACCCAATATGCATTCATATCAACAAGCTCCAATAGCACTCTTCTTAAAATCAAAATCTCAGATTTTGTACACTACAATTAGAAATCCAATCTTAACTAATTAATGCAATGTAATCCAAATAAAGAACTGAAAAAAGTAGTCACCCTTGCCTAACCCACGCACAACACAGCAAAGGTGGGGAAACCACAATTTCCGCACTATAAGAATTTAAGCTTCATGGAAATAAGAGAAAATGGAAGAAGCTAATATACATACCCATGCAACTAACACAAGTAGAGAAGTGAAGATATTGATCTTATTGCACCCATATTGCAATAGAATGAAGCAGCGGAAGACAGAGGGAAGAAGTGAAGTTTTGACACAACACCTGCACACGTCCAGCAAAGAGGGGAGGAAGAACCTGAGCAACCTATTTTCATTCCATATGAAAATCAGACCACAAAACGAGCAAAACCTAGATTCCAAAAAGGAAAAACAACTTCAACGTTTTTGGGCAGCACACAGAGGTGCCAGTGGACAAACGACGGTAGAGGGTCAATGACGACAGCAGGGAAGGCTGAAGGACCATAGTCGATCAATGGGGCTGGGTTTTTGGGTTCCAAAATCACGAAGCTTCTCCATCTCCAATGGCAAAGTCGTGCAATGAACAATGAAATCTGATCTCACTTTTTTTTTTTTTTAAAAAAAAAAAAAAAAAAAAAAAAAAAAAAAAAAACATTTATAAGGGCGTTTTGGTAAATTCCACTGAGCTGTGGTAAAATTAAATTTTCACCTTGCCTTAATGAGGATTCGAACCCAAAAGTCAAATGACCTTTGACCATTCCTATACCATCACTTCATCTTGACATCTAGCTATAGTAAATAGTAAATATATAATTAGGTCATAATAATACAATATAACTAATTAATTTAATTTTTTTTTTAGCCATTACATTCCTCCCTTTAAGAAATTTGGTCCTCTGAATTTAAAGATATACTTATCTTATCTCTCAATCAAGTGATCATTTCTCTTATAGCCTCCCACGTAAGAGTGGTTGATAATTGAATATTTCATACACTTCTTTTTATCTCTTGATTAATAATTTAGACTCTTTAGTTAATAAATAATGACTTTTATACTTATTTGGGCCTTGGGCCTTTGATTATATTTTAGCCATTTTTAATAATAAAATTCTAGTTTTACATTGCTTCACTATTTTTACCATAACTCTTAAACCAGGCATTGGATTTGCCTCATTTTTGTTTCATATTTCAGATGATTCAGAAAGATACAATTGTTATGCAGACATGAAGGGAAAATTCAGACAAGAGGGCGGTCGATTTTGGAGCCGAAGTCATATGTATATTTCTAGATTTTATTTGGGCTCGAATTTTGTAATTAAAGCCCACTTTTATTTTATTTCTGTTTTTGGGGCTGAACCATTGGAGCCCATTTCCATTTTAGGTTAACGTTAAGTCAGTTGGTGGCTACAACACTATTCATTCATCTTTTTTTTTTTTTTTTTTGATAATTTTTGGATTAAACACGAAGTTTCAATTTTCTCGCAATGTTCTTCGCGTTCTTCGTTTGTTCTTCGTTTTCCCAGCCATGCTTGGCTAAACTTTTGTGTTTAACCCAATGTTGAGGATTCCATGATTCGTCCAGAGAGCTTTTTCTTAATCGGTAACTTTATTCGTTTCTGTTTTCATCTTATCGGATTTGATTTCTGGAAATAGTTCGAATATTAGATTTAATATTCGGTTTGGTTCATCCCAAGGACTGAGTTCGAACTAGGTTTCAGTGTTGTTGTGCGATCGCACAATGAGACGCCATTGTTCGGACAGATGCTATGCGATCGTCTAGTCGAGGGATTTTTTGGACAAACGCAGAGATTTCGGTTCGTCCAGAACCAAACGCGAGTTCGTTCATATTTCATTCAATGATGGAAGTCTCGGAATCGAATGTTGGGTTGATCGTTTTTAACTGTTTACGCATATTTTGTTCTGTTTGAGTTTATTTTCGTTTTTAATCTGTTTGAATTAAAAACCCCCATTTTTATTGTTTGTTTCATTGTTCTTTGTTAATCAAACCCGCTGCAAATTCGTTGGGGAAACAACCCAGGTTCCCTATTTCTGCAAATCATTTTTGAACTTGGTTATTTTGGGAGACACGGTAAATCTCTTTCAAAATATGGCGCTGCTACTGGGGAATTTGCATCGATTTGATTAGTAACAGTAGTGTTAATAGCATTTTTCGGTAGTTTAGGTGGTTCGGGTGGCTGGACAAAAATATTTCTTACCCAGATCACTCAACCCAGGTCTTATTCACAAGGAATTAGGGATTCTAATTTGGAATCACTTCCTTATGAGGAAGTGAGGTCTCACCTATTTTGGCCAAATTCCATCGTTTAGACCATGTTTTCACTATTTTTTGGTCTCGACGGGATATATCGGGTATTTTAGAAATTGTTTGATTTACTCCGATTGGGCTGATTTTTGGTGAGCTGAAGGAAAATGGTATTTAACATGGGACATAGCGCTAAAGCGTTGTGGTCTTGAGATATAAGCCAAATTCCATCGTTTAGACCACTTTTTCAAATTTTAAGTTTTTTTATTCCATTTTTGGGTTCCCCAATGGTGTAGGAGTTGCCCTGTCGAAGTCCCATAAATTTTAAAAATCATTTGATAGTGTTTCTGGACTTGTTTTGGTCAATTTCTAACATAGGTTTTTGCTTTTGTATTGTCTTAGAGTTTTTCTACTTTTTACCACTTCTTGTGGCATTTTCGTAATTTTGATTGTCTGGTGGCATTTTCGTAATTCTAAGTATCTGCAAATTCTACCTTGTGTTTATGCTGCATGAGTACTAGAAGTATTACTAATCCAAAAGACTTGTTGCCATTTGATCCTGAAATAGAAAGAACAATTCTTACTGCTAGAAGAGTTGTTAGGCTAAGTCGTGGGATTAATACTGAATTTGACATTGAACTTGAGTCTGATTGTGACCATTCTGATTGTTGTTTTCACTGATTCTAGTAGCAATTTTGCTAACTCAGAAATTATGGCAGAACAAGCAGATCGTCCTACTTCGAAAGAATTAGCTACCCCTGATGTGGGCAATCAAAATTTGTGTATTCGACATCCTAAACTTGTTGCTAACTTTGAACTAAAATCTGGTCTTATCCATTTGTTGCCCAAGTTTCATAGTCTTGCAGGTGAATGTCCTCACAGGCATAGTGACAGATTGAGATATCCCAAGGATCGAGTTTGAACTAGGTTTAAGTGCTTGCTGTGCGATCGCACAGTGACATGCCACTGTTCGAATAAACGCTAGGCGATCGTCTAGTTGAGGGATTTTCTGGACGAACGCAGAGATTTCGGTTCGTCTAGAAACAATCACAAGTTTGTTTGAAATCTGTTTTCGTCCGAGGAAGGAAAGTGGTGGAATTCGAAATCCTGGGTTAATCTTCTGTTTATCTGTTTAATCTGTGTTTATTTCGTTCTGTTTTTGTTATTTCGTTTTATTCTGTTTGAATCAAAACAAAAACCCCATTTTTACTGTTTTATTGTTGTTCGAATTGAACCCGCTGCGAATTCATCAAGGAAACGACCCAGGTTACATTATATTGCAAAACCACTTCTAATCTGGTTATTTTGGGAGATCACGGAAAAAATCTGTCAAAATATGGCGCCGTTGCCGGGAAATTTGCATCGGTTTGATTAGTAACAGTAGTGTAAATAGCTTTGTTTCGGTAGTATAGGTAGTTTGGGTGGCTGGACAGAAATTTTTCTGACCCAGATCACTCAACCCAGGTCTTATTCACAAGGAATTGGGCATTCTAAGAAAGAGTCACTCTCAAATAGAGAGTCCAAATTCCAATGTTTGACCACTTTTTTATTTTGTCCAAATTCCAACGTTTAACCATAGTGATTTTTCTCCTTTTTTCCAAATTTTAAGTTTCGAGTTTTTTTGCGATTTCTACTAGGGTAATCGCGTTTTTTTTTTTTTGGAGTATCTATCGATTTGGTTGAAATTTGGTATAGTGATAGAAAATGGGCTATTCTCCTTTTTGCCAAATTCCATCGTTTAGAACACTTTTTCAATTTTGAAGTTTTTTATTCCATTTTTGGGTTTCCTAATGGTCTAGGAGTTGCCCTGTTCAAGTCCCATAAATTTTAAAAATCATTTGATAGTGTTTCTGGACTTGTTTTGGTCAATTTCTACCATAGGTTTTTGTTTTTGTGTTTGCTTTTGTGTGTCTTAGTGTTTTTCTACTTTCTACCACTTTTAGTGGCATTTTCGTAATTTTGATTGGTTGGTGGCATTTTCGTAATTCTGATTTTCTGCAAATTCTGCCTTGTGATTATGCTGCATGAGTACTAGGAGCACTATCAATCCAGAAGACTTGTTGCCATTTGATCCTGAAATAGAAAGAACAATTCTTACTGCTAGAAGAGTTGTTAGGCTAAGTCGTGGGATTAATACTAAATTGGACACTGAACTTGAGTTTGGTTGTGGTCATTCTGATTGTGTCCATTCTGTTGATCTTTCTGATTGTGTTTCTGATAGTACTTCTGATAGTCTTGTTGTTTTCACTGATTCTAGTAGCAATTTTGCGAACTCAGAAATTATGGCAGAAGAACAGGAAAATCGTCCTACTTTGAGGGCGAACAAGAAAGCCATTGGGTGGAAATTAGCTGATATAGTTGGCATTAGCCCTTCCATGTGTATGCATCGAATTCTGTTGGAAGAGGACTCTAAGCCGGTGAGGCAACCCTAGAGATGCCTTAATCCTCTTATCCTTGATGTGGTGAAGAAGGAGGTCACTAAGCTTCTGCAAGCTGGTATAATCTATCCCATTTCTGAGAGCCGGTGGGTTAGCCGGTCCGGTGTGGTTCCTAAGAAATCCGAGTCACCGTGGTAGCCAATCGAAGAATGAGCTTATTCCTACTCGAGTTCAGAATAGTTGGAGAGTTTGCATCGATTATAGGAGACTCAACCAAGCCACTCGCAAGGATCATTACACTCTACCTTTCATTGATCAGATGTTAGAGCGATTGGTTTGGTAAATCTCACTCGCTTCTTGGATGGCTACTCCGGATACTTCTAGATCCATATTGCTCCGAGGATCAAGAGAAGACGACCTTCACATGCCCCTTTGGAACATATGCCTACCGAAGGATGCCTTTTGGCCTTTGCAACGCACCTGGCACCTTTCAGCGTTGTATGGTAAGCATTTTCTCTGATTTTCTATTGGAGTGCATGGAGGTTTTTATGGATGATTTCATTGTATATGGGTCTGATTTTGATGCATGCTTAGCTAATTTATCTAGAGTTTTGCATAGATGTATTGAGTCTAATCTTGTGCTGAATTATGAGAAGTGTCACTTTATAGTTGAGTCGGGTATAGTCTTGGGACACATAGTGTCTAGGAAAGGGATTGAGGTAGACCCTGCTAAGATAGATATAATTATTGCTTTGCCTTACCCCGCATCTGTGCGGGAAGTTTACTTTTTTCTTGGTCATGCAGGTTTCTATCGGCGTTTCATTCGGGATTTCAGCAAAACTGCTCGACCCTTGTCTAACCTTCTGCATAAGTGTAAATGGAGCTATATACCCAAGAGGGGGGGTGAATTGGGTATTTTAAAAACTTTTACGAAAGTGCTGTTTTGACCAAGTAAAAACAGATTATAACAGAGGAGGAAGGGAAGGAAAACTTGCACAAGAGAAATTATCCTGGTTCGGTCTTATCCTTGACCTACATCCGGTCCCAAGCCACACTTGGGATTTTCAATCCACTATACTCACAACCGATTACAAACTCGTACTCAAGAGTAGTTCTCTCTCTAGAACTCACTCCCCCCTTACAAGTTGCAATCAATACACCCAACCACCAAGTCCCCGACTTGTGGTTATCTCAATCAATAAATGATTTACTGAGATAGAACTCTCTCACGGAAGCGAGGTAAAATGAACAATGAAGTACAAGTATCGATTGATACAATACAAGTGAAAGCTGAACACAATAAATGGCAATCAATAAATTTTCGCTCTCGGTAGGTGTATCGGCTTGAGAAGAAGTTAATGAACTCTATTTATAGGTAGAGAACATTAAATGACCGTTGAATGATGAATCCAACCGTTGTAGGTGATTAGCATTAAGTCTCGGTCATCTTCTCTCTCTAAACTCCAACTAATCCAGTGCTAATATGATCGATGTGGAACTCGAGGATTTGCCCGTTGGAGAAGAGTTTACTTGATGAAGAAAGCATTCTTGACCGTTGAGAATGCGTGCTCGGGAGGATTATCCAAAAGAAGGTTGATTTGCGAAGTGCATTAAATGCACCTTGTACACTTTTGCTTTATGGCTTTGACCTTCAATAATCTTCATCTGTGCTAACTGAAATTCACTCAACAAACTTGTTAAACATAGTTGGGTTCATAAGTGAATGATTCATGAAAGCAATTAGAACAAACAAGAGTGATTTGCAAATTCGTATAATTCAAAAATTGGTTTCAGCGTTGGTTACTCGAGTAAGTTCATCTCTACTCGAGTAAGTCACTGTGTGAGAGAGTCTTTACTGCAGTATCCATAAGATACTCGAGTAAGCAACTTCCAGAAGCAAACCTTCGAGACTTGAACTTTTGAAACCAAAGGCTCTACTCGAGTAAGCAACTATTTGCTTGAAAATTTTAAGTGTAAAATGCCTCTATACTGCAGTATACATTTGTATACTGGAGTAAGCAAGTTCAAGCCAGAATGATGACTTCTCTGTATGGTCTCATACTCGAGTATGCATATCCTTACTGGAGTATGCAACTCTTTTTTTGAAAAAGTGTGAAGTCATTCCATGTCTATACTGGAGTAAACAAATTCATACTGGAGTATGCAAGAACATGAGTCAAGTTGAAAATTAGTTTAAGAGCTCATTACTCGAGTATGTAAATCCTTACTCGAGTATGCATGAGTTAGAAAAACTTGGGAGCTCTCTCGTAAGACCCTTTACTCGAGTATGCAAGTATTTACTCGAGTATACACTCAAGTTCAAAAGTTCATTTGCTCTCGGTAAGTCCAATACTCGAGTATAGCGATCTATACTGCAGTATTGACTTATCTTGAAAAGATTGGTTGCTCTCTGGTTGGCCTATACTCGAGTACACAAACCTTTACTCGAGTAAGCACCTTCTGTCAAAAACTCAATTGCTCTCTGAGACGTCTATACTCGAGTATGGCTATCCATACCTGCGGTATTGACGTGTAAAATCCAATTGGGCAATCCTTTAATCAGTCCTATACTCGAGTAAGCATTCCTTTACTCGAGTAAACAACTCGATAAATGGTTTTAGACAGATTTTGCAAAAACTTCAACACATGTTTACAATTGTTGTTAATCATCAAAACACATTGAGAACTAACAATAAGGACAATGACTTTGTATTTGATGATGCTTGCAAGGCGGCCTTCAATCATTGAAGCGTTGCCTGACTACAGCCCCAGTGATCCAACCCCCTGATTGGTGCCTCCCTTTCGAGTTGATGTGTGGTGCTTCCAACTATGTGGTTGGTGCTATCTTGGCACAACGGGTAGACAGAGCATCTCATGTCATTGCATATGCCTCCAAGACTTTGGATCCTGCCCAGTCTAATTACACCACTACTGAGAAGGAGTTGTTGGCTATTGTATTTGCTTTTGATAAGTTTAGGTCATATCTGCTAGCAAGTAGAGTAATTGTTTTCTCTGACCATGCTACTTTAAAGTTTCTTTTGAAAAAGACAGATGCTAAGCCACGACTCATCCGGTGGATGTTATTGCTCCAAGAGTTTGATGTTGAGATTCGAGACAGAAGTGGAGCACAAAACTGGGTAGCTGACCACTTGAGTCGCATCACCCATTCTCCCTCTCACCCCTCTTCTACTCGGGATGATTTCCCTGGTGAGTAGTTTCTACAGCTGCAAGGTAAGCTTCCATGGTATGCTGATCTGGTTAACTACTTGGTATCTAGTGTTTTGCTTGTAGATTCCACTAGGGCCCAAACCCTTAAATTAAAGAGTGAGTCTAAATATTATGTTTGGGATGACCCTTATCTGTAGAAATTTTGTAGTGACCAAGTAGTTAGGATATGTGTGCACGATCATGAGTTTCACTCTATATTGCATTTTGCTCATGCTTCGTCACTTTTTGTGGTGGTTACTTTGGACCCCAAAGAACTGCTAGGAAAGTATTAGACAGTGGATTATTTTGGCCTTCCTTGTTTCATGATTCCCATATGTTTTGTAAGTGATGTGATAACTGTCAAAGAGCAGGGAGTATTTCCCGTAGGCATGAGATGCCCCAGAACTCTATATTGTTTTGTGAGATCTTTGATGTTTGGGGTATTGATTTTATGGGTCCATTTCCTGCTTCATATGGTTATACTTACATACTGCTGGCTGTTGATTATGTCTCGAAATGGGTTTAGGCGAAAGCCACCCGGACTAATGATTCTTCTGTGGTGGTGGATTTTGTTAAGTTTAACATTTTCTGCAGGTTTGGCATTCCTTGAGCTATTATCAGTGACCAAGGCTCCCATTTTTGCAACCGAAGCATGGGTGCCTTGTTAGGCAAGTATGGAGTGCTTCACAAGGTCTCCACAGCATACCATCCTCAGACCAACGGTCAAGCTGAAGTCTCAAATAGAGAGATTAAGCAAATCCTTCAGAAGACTGTTAACTCTACCCGAAAAGATTGGAGTAAGTGATTAGAGGATGCTTTGTGGGCATATCGCACCGCCTACAAGACTCTGATTGGGATGTCTCCTTATCGGCTTGTCTTTGGTAAGGCATGTCATCTTCCGGTTGAGTTGGAGCATCAAGCCTATTGGGTCATTAAGCAGTGTAACATGGATTTGGCTAAGTCTGGGATGGAGAGGAAGCTACAATTGCAAGAGTTGGATGAGCTTAGATTGGATGCCTATGAGAGTTCGCGATTATAGAAGGAAAAGACTAAGGCATTCCATGATAAGCATATTCTGAGGAAAGTGTTAGTTCTCTTAGTGTTTTGATGATGCCTAACAATTGTATTCAATATTAAAAAGAATCGAAAGAAAGTTTGAGTTGATTTGAAAATGTTTTAGAAAATGGGTAACTCAAGTTACTGGTTACAACTCAAGTTACATTTCTCAGAAAGTCAAATTCACTGTACAAAGTAACTCAAGTTGATAATCGTAACTCAAGTTATAAGTTTAAGGAAAATCAGTTTTGCAGAGATCCTAACTCGAGTTACCACTTAGCAACTCGAGTTATGGCTGTACTTCATTATTCCAGAAAGCTTCTCGCGATTTCAAATTTTCATCAGCAAAGGTAACTCGAGTTATCTGACATAACTCGAGTTATAAGCATATTAGAGAAATTGAACTAATAAGAAGTAACTCGAGTTACTACCGTTAGAGTATTGGCCTTTGCTCTCTGTCTGAACTTAGTGTTGACATAACTCGAGTTATGGTGTGTAACTCGAGTTACATAAATCAAAGAAGCTTCTCTGTGTAAAGAAGTAACTCGAGTTACTTTGTATAACTCAAGTTACTCGAATGTAATTTCTTTTCTCTTACATCGATTAAATCATAACTTGAGTTAAGCATTATAACTCGAGTTATGCTTTCATTTAGACACATTCATTGGGTATAATCATAACTCGAGTTATCATGTGCAACTCGAGTTATCTGCATTAGTTTTGAATCTCACCGGTCTCGAAATCTGAAATTCTATCTTGATTCAATGGGTACTTGTTTTTATTGATTCTTATCATTTCTATCCAAGTTTAATTTGTTTGCTAGTATGTTTGAGACATGATTAGGTTTAAACTTTGAATTAACAAAAAGCACGAATCTGTCAGAAGCATTTAATGCAAAGCGAACCCATTCATCATTTTGGCAAGAAACCCTCTGAACAAGCAAAAAGCAATCCAGCTGTTCCCTAGACAACATTTTGAGTATATTTCAACGGACAATTTGAACAAAGAATGTCAACGAAGAATAACGGACGAATGTCAGAAGCGTACGAAGAGACGGAGCGACGCAACCTCAACGGATATATTCATTACTCACAACGGCTCATTTAATCTCGTCTCAACGGTCATAAATGCTATCATCTATAAAACCCAGAAGCATTGAAGTCTCCAACCACCGAAACACTGCGCATGCAATTAGCAATTAAGTTCATTTACTGTTTCAACTCTTAGAGCTAATATCTTCGGATATATCAATCTTCGTGTTTACTCATCTACTCTTTTAGAGAGTTCTTTATTGATTATCTATCTTGTAAGAATCTCAAAGTATTGGGACTTTGGGATTGTGATATTTGATTACAACTTGTAAGGGGGAGTAAGTTCTAGTGAGAGAATTACTTCTTGAGTTACAGAGTGTGTAATCATTTGAGTTAGTGAAATCCCGAGAGTCCGGGGACGGACGTAGGTCAAGGATTTAGACCGAACCAAGTATAAATCGCCTTTGTGTTCTTTCTTCTTCTACCTTACTCGCTCATCCCTATTTTATTACCTTTAAACGAGCATTTTCGGAAGAAAATTTTATATCCCCAATTCACCCCCTCTTGGTGATATTTCGTCTTTCAAAAAGAATTTTCTGTGGGCCAGAAAGTTCTTCTGTTTAACTCCAGTTTGAATTTTATGCCTGGTAAGCTTCAATCTAAATGGGATGGCCCTTTTGAGATCACTAACATTTTTCCATTTAGTGCTGTTGAGCTATGTGATCCACCCACAGGACGAACCTTTAAGGTCAATAGGCGTCGCCTCAAGCAATTTCATGAGGGATCCCAACAGCAGCTTGAGGAAGCAGAGATTCTCCTTATTGATGCCACTTACCCTCCATAAACCCTTGGGGAGTATTCTTCTTTCTTCTGCCTCCTCTCTTTTATTTGTTTTTTTTTTCTACTTTGCTTTTTGAAATAAATACAATCTCTCTTTCTATGATTGCTACATAGTATGAACTTGGACGTTTTGGTTTTAATGGATCATTCTGTTTGGTCTGCAATTCTTGCCTCTTCGATTACATGTCTTGGTAGTTGATTTGATGTTGTTGATTGCCTCAGTTGGTATTGACCTTGTGAGGTTTTGGGCCTGCATGAATGGAATTCATCTTTTGCCATTCTTTCTTTCATGTGTGCATCTACTCATGATTTGTGTTCTCTAGAACTTGCTCCTTTTCTTTTTGAAACTACATTTTTCACTTACGTGCCTACGTATGATGGAAGCTTGTTTGCTTTCTTTTATTTTCCCTACTTTGGCCAAATAGCCTTTCCTTTGCATTATGATCCCTTTGCTAGCCCTTTGTGCCTTTTTGAATCATTCTTTTCTAAGCCACATTACAAGCCTAAGCGAAAAACCATTTTATTCCGCACCTTGAAAATTTATTGAGCATTGGTTTCACCTTGGTTTTGTGTTTAAGTGTGGGGCTTGCTCAGGAGTGCAACATTTTAAGTGTGGGGGGGGGGGGGATGTTTGCTTTTGTCATTGTGATTATGCATATAGTACAGTTTTTTTATTTTCAACAACAACAAAAAAAAAAAAAAAAAAAAAAAAAAAAAAGAAAAAAAAAAAAAAGAAAGAAAGAAAGAAAAAAGAAAGAAAAGTAAAAAAAGAAAGAAAGAAATAAAGAAAGAAAATACATAGAAAAAAAGGAGATATATAAGTAAAATAAAAAATTTTCTTACATAGAGAATGATTGTGTTAATTAGCGCTCTTTTTAATTTCTTTGATGTTTAGCCTCTCATTCCATACTATTACCTACCTTCACCCTAACCCCATTACAACCTTTCATAACAAGCTCTCTTGTTTTGTGCATGCATGTGTTATGAGTAGTGGAGACGTAGAAATTGAGCAAGCTTATGGTAGAGAAAATTTCTTGAGTAGAATTTGAGCGATACACTTATTTACCTTAAACACTTGAGAAATTGATTGATTGATTGAGCGCATCATTTGAGAGACCATCTTATGTGATTAGCATTATTGATGATATTGCCATGAATTGTAATTTGAGATGAAGGAATTTTAGTCTTGATTGATTGGTCTTTTGGAGCTTTGTGTCCCTTATTCAATTTTTGTATTGTTAGCAATTGTTAGAAAAGAAGAGTTTCTCTTTTAGGTCTTTTTCTTTGAATTTTGCTCAGGAGTGCAAAAAGATAAGTGTGGGGGAATTTGATAATTGAATATTTTATACACTTCTTTTTATCTCTTGATTAATAATTTAGGACTCTTTAGTTAATAAATAATGACTTTTATACTTATTTGGGCTTTGGGCCTTTGATTATATTTTAGCCATTTTTAATAATAAAATTCCAGTTTTACATTACTTCACTATTTTTACCATAACTCTTGAACCAGACGTTGGATTTGCCTCATTTTTGTCTCATATTTCAGATGATTCAGAGAGCTACAATTGTTATGAAGACATGAAGAGCAAATTCAGACAAGAGGGCGGTCGATTTTGGAGCCAAAGTCATATGTAATTTTGGATTTTATTTGGGCTTGAATTTTGTAACTAAAGTCCACTTTTATTTTAATTTCGTTTTGGGCTGAACCCATTTCCATTTTTTAGGTTAACTTTAAGTTAGATGGCAGCCACAAACATTCATTCATTCACGTTTTTAGATTTTGGTGGATCAAAATAGGAGTTTTTAAATTCTCTCAACCGTTCTTTGTGTTCATGATGAACTTCTTCATTTCTTCTCGATTTTCGTTCTGCATAACCCTGATGGGCTAAGTTATTGTGATTGACTCATGGATTGAGGATTCCACTATCGAGAGGACTCATTCTTAATGGTAACAAATTCATTTCTATTCTGTAATTTCGGATTCGATTTACTTTCGGATTGGGTGTTAGATTTAACGCCCAGATTGAGATATCCCAAGGATCGAGTTTGAACTAGGTTTAAGTGCTTGCTGTGCGATCGCACAGTGACACGCCACTATTCGAATAAACGCTAGGTGATCGTCTAGTTGAGGGATTTTCTCGACGAACACAGAGATTTCGGTTCGTCCAGAATCAATCACGAGTTCGTTTGAAATCTGTTTTCGTTCGAGGAAGGAAAGTGGTGGAATTCGAAATCTTGGGTTAATCTTCTGTTTATCTATTTAATCTGTGTTTATTTCGTTTTGTTTTTGTTACTTCGTTTTATTCTTTTGAATCAAAACAAAACCCCCATTTTTACTGTTTTATTGTTGTTCGAATTGAACCCACTGCAAATTCATCGGGGAAACGACCCAGGTTACATTATATTGCAAAACCACTTCTAATCTGGTTATTTTGGGAGATCACGGCAAAAATCTGTCAATTGACACCTAAATGGGTCTTACTACGGACTTTTAGCACAGTTGGCTTTGTAGGGGGGACATTCACTCTTGTTGGTTTCAGCGAAGGTATAACATTTGCAAAACTAAGCCAAGAAGCTCACAGATATCTCCAATGACAGTAATTGCGGTTCGGTTATGTCAATGATGAAACCGCTTTGAAGCTAAGTTATTGCAGAAGCTTTCTGCATTGATATTTCATATCTTTGAAGTCTAAAGCCTTACTCCCTTATTGCCAACTAAATTCAATGCAAATCCCAAAAGAAGTGCTTGTGGGTGGAGTTCTCTACTTGAGGTTTTTGCAATTGATCCGACTCACACCACAGGGAAGAAAGCTTTGAGGTATCTAACAGTAATAATTCGAATTTTTCAAGCATTACAAAATTTAATTTTTAGTGCTTATGGAGCATGACTTGCAGCAAATCCATCATGAATATTTTGTAAGTTATATTGGTAAGGATACAACCTATATCCCATAAAGATATAGGCTTGAATTTTGTTACTAATGTGAGGACCTCTTTAAATGTCATTCTTAAGTCTAGCGTTCATTGGGCCATGGGGCTCACTTTAACCTTGTTAATGTCTTTGAAAAAAGGGGGAAAGCATACATGTTTGTATTATATATATTGTTGTAGTCTTGAATCATGCCCATGTATGCACTAAAAACTTGGATCTTGATGTTGAAAAGGAGTTCTATCACCTCGTTTGAGATCTCTATTCATTAGCTAGAGTTAAGTTCATAAGCTTGCCTATTTAGTTGGGTATGGAAGTCATATAGAAAGAAGTCCTACCAACAGTGCATCCTTCAGCTTGCTACCGTGGCCTAAGCCAACAGTTTGGCCTTTGCTTCCTCCTGATGCATCATCTGATGTACTTGAGAAAGAAAAGTTGATTTTTCAAACAACTCCTAGAGCTAAGCATTTTGGAACTCTGAGGAAACCCTCGCCTCTTGAACCTACTGTGCTTCGGTGAGAGGCTAACAAGCCTCAGTTGACTGGCCTTTGAGACTGGTTGAGATTTATATTGCTTCGAGCATGCTCTGAAGCAAACTATTTCCAACACCGAACTATTGAAACTATTATCATCTTTGGAAGAGTTTAAGCAAAAATATTTGAAGCTAACTAAAGGTGCAACGAATAATTATCATCGCCTCGGTGGAGTAGAGATGGTGGAAGCAGTCAAATTGAAAGTAGGGAATGCAATAACCAGCAGTTAATTCTTCTTCAGGAGAATGCTTAGAGTACAAATAGAAATTTTTCTGCATGATAGTTTATCATGGCAATATATATTGCAGAAACATCATTTACAGATTACTGAAATATGTCAATTAGGATTTGATGAAAATGAGACCCTGCAGCATATTTTCTTCTTGTGCCCAATCTCAAGGGCCTTCTGGTTTGGTTTACTGCACTTCTAAGTTCCCGTCTTGGATTTTGATAATATGTGAATTTGGTTTAAAGATATTTTAATGCATTTATACCAGTCAGGTGCTTTGGATTTGGTACAACTTATATTATTGGCAATGTATAGCTTTTCACAGCATAGGAATGTTGTGGGAAGAAGTTCTCTCCAATAAAGTTCATTCAAGAAATCAGGTGTCAATTTGCTCTCATAAAGTAGGTAGAACAATCTTTGCAAAGTCTTAATACCAACAAATCTGTCTCAGCAATCTCTAAATGTCGATAGTATTAATCAAGATTGCTGGAATGTTGCCTTACATCACTACAAGAAGTCAAGAAGTCATTTCTGTGAAAGATATATTTGTTTTCGAGGATCACCTTTGGTTCATTTCATATGGAAAAACGAAGGTAACCCTGGCACTTCTTTTCATATGAGAAGCTTGAGAGCAAATCCGTGTTCCATGTCAAGTTTGGAACCTGAATAAACTGAAAGAATTACAGTTAAATCCCGGGTTCCATAGCCAATGTCGGGAAAGAAAAGAGCATGGAATCCGGATAAACTGAGTGTATTACAGTTAAATCTTGGGTTCCATAGCTAATGCTGCGGGAAAGAATAGCATGAAATCTGGATAAACGGAGTTTGAAGATAGTTAAATCCATGCTCCATATTGTTAAATCTGAGTAGATCCATGTTATGTTTGGAACCCGGAAGTGCTCTGGAACAAAGGTTAGCCATGGTGTGCTGTTCTGCCTTTGATTTTTACCAAAATGCTTCTTCAATATGCGAAGTCAGCAACCATGTCATCATAATTGGTCAAAAACCTTTCATTTAAGGTCAACATTTTACATTTAATAGGGATTGTGACTTTTGCACCTATTTTGTAACCAAATAGTTACTTTTACACCTAAAAAAATCACTTGGTATTGGGCGCTCATGAGGGCAAAGCACATGTGCATTTTTGCACCTTTACCCATATTTTTTTTCTGGGATTTTTTATACTCAATTTGGTTAAAATTTGAGAATCTAAATACGTTTCTAGACATAGACGACGCCATCAATGGGACTCAAAATTGGGTCATTGAAAATGAGGTTTTATGCATGAACCAAGGGCATATGTCTGTAGTGCTCAAAGAGACGATTCCAATTGTTAGTTCTCTATGGGTTTTGATGATTACTAACAAGCGTAAACAAGATGTGAAGTTTTTCCTTTCAAAAGTTGAAAAACTCACTCGTCGAGAAACCTCGAGGTTTGGCCTTACGTAAAAGAACTCAAGGTTTCGAACCGAGCAAAATTTGAGGTTTCATCACACAGAGACTTCTCAGCATTTTCTGGAAAATGCAAAACTCGAGGTTTCTGGTAAAACCTCGAGGTCTTCCCTTATAGAGAGTCTCCTAAGTTTTGAATACTTGAAAACCTCCAATTTTGTGGAAAACCTCCAGGTTTTGAGTTCAGTCCAGTTTTCTCAAAGTTGTCACAGTTTAGTGAAAACTCGAGGTTTGAGTACAAACCTCGAGGTTTGTCCAGGCAGAGAGCATCTATGCTTTCCCAGTTTCCAAAACCTCCAGTTTTACTTTAAAACCTCCAGGTTTCTGTTTTGGCGCAAAAACTCAAAGTTTTCGCATTTGAGTGAAAACTCGAGGTTTCGTGAGAAACCTCGAGGTTTTGCCAACCCGAGAGCACTCTTGTTTTTCCAGATTTGAAAACCTCCAGTTTCCAAGTAAACCCTCCAGGTTTTGGCTTGGCGCGATTTCTCAAAGCTTTCATATTTGAATGAAAACTCGAGGTTTCGGTAAAACCTCGAGGTTTTGCCAACCCGAGAGCTCTGAAGTTTTTAATGTTTTGAAAACCTCCGGTTTTGGATGAAAACCTCCGGTTTTGGATGAAAACCTCCAGTTTTGATGTTTTGGAATTAAATCGACTTTACATGCTACAGTCCAAAACTCGAGGTTTGAAGAACAAACCTCGAGGTTTCATCGCGACTTTAGAATTTCAAATCTGACGAATTCTGAATACCTTCTTGTTTGATCTTAATACTTCCTATGATTATTCTCTAATTTTCCTAGATATATTTAACCACTTTGCTAGTGGGTTACAGATGGATTAGGGAATGTTTACTGAAGGTTTAAAGCAAAAGCAAAAAGTGATGTCAGCACATTAAATGCAAAACCCAGAAAGTTGCATACTTTTGGGTAATCCGTCTGCACACGCTTTGCAAAGGATTAAAGATTGTTTTCCACATCCAGCAGCTGCTACTCCAACAGATTAATTTGCAGAAAGTCAGCCCTAAACTTCTGCACAGCTGGATTAAGTGAAGATTAGAGAGAGAAGAAGACCAAAGCTAAACCAGAACTTTGTCTAATGAAGGCAACGGTTATAATGAAGATTACAACGGTCATTTAATGCTCTCTTAGTATAAATAGAGTAGCATTCAAGTCTTCTCAACCAACACATCTGCTGAAAACGAATTGCATTCAAGTCTACATTTAATTTCTTCAGTTTTCACTTCTATTGTATCTTTTGATACACAAAGCTTCAGTGTTTATCTTTATCTACTCTTAGAGAGAGTTTCTACTTGTAAATCATTTATTGCAAAGAATCACAAGTCTGGGGACTTGGTGATTGGGTTCATTGATTGCAACTTGTAAGGGGGAGTAAGTTCTAGTGAGAGAATTACTCTTGAGTACAGAGTGTGTAATCAATTGAGATAGTGGAAATCCCAGAGTGTCTGGGGACTAGATGTAGGTCAAGAGATTGGACCGAACCAGTATAAATCTCTGTGTGTTACTCTCCTTCTCTACTCTCTATTCACCCCTGTTTTAGTGTGCGAAAATAGAGTAATCAGAAAAGTTTTTAAAATCCCCAATTCACCCCCCTCTTGGTAATTTAGCTCCACTTTCATGAATGACACCAAAAACACGTCAAATAGAGTTAAAAGGAGAGAGATACAGGGGTTCAAAATTTTGGGTCAATGTTGGGTTCACCATCAGTCTTCTTGGACTTTGAGTCAGCTATAGTTACCTAACCAGAGGAAGAAGACAACCTAAACGTCATCATTATGGTCACTCACCAAAATGATGCCATTTTAGCTGCAACGAGGCTGCATTTCATTTAATGAAACACAGCGTTTCGGGTCTAATGGACCCGACCCGATCTAACTGGGTTAGTCATCTCCGACCAGTCAACTCATTTGACCAAAAAAATGGAGGTTCTAAAGAAATTCAGGATTTATGTTCTACCGAATATTTTTACCAATTAAAAGTTGTATAAATTTTATTTTGGGTTAATAGAGGAATTACCGAGATTTTAATCAAATAGTTTTGGAATTTGAAGGATTAAACTGTTATTTTTAGTTTTTATCATGATAATATATATTTATTTGAATTAAATAAGTTATAATTGTGATAATGTAGAGTTTACCTATGACCGGTGATTGTATGCGTTTTACTCCTCAAGATAAGCTTTAGCTTGGAGTTGAGGTTACCGAGGTTAATTTATTTTATATGCTTGTTTTGGACTGTAAGGTGTTTTCTAAACCTTACTTTTATATGTACTACTGGCATTTTTTTTGAAAAATTAAGCGAATATCTGAATATAAAGTTATTTCAGTGAAGCAGAGTATCTTCCGTTCTATGTGTATATATGAGATTGTTATAGTGGTGATTGTTATGATGTTTGTTGTGGGTTGTTGTATATGAAACAATAAATTTTATTAGATATTGTTGTCATGATGTTTGTTATGAGATGTTGTATACAGAATAATATATTGTACGATGTTTTTGGGTAATTTTAGTGCCTTATTTTTATCTGTTAATGAATATGTTGGGTTTTGTGGAAGAGATTTAGGATGAAATTGTGCCCATCGGCTCTCTCATTCTTGGCCCAGATTTGAGTTGAGTGTTTTGGGCGAATACCTCCCCGTTACGGTATATCGGTGGTGACACGAAAGGGGACAGTATTCTCGAAGTGACTAGCTAGGTATACTAGGACTGATAGGCTGTACCACGTCCAAACGATATAAGGAGGAGCAGGATGGATGAGTGGGGATGGTTCTACTTATTGTTAAATAATATGGATTAATTAATTATTTGTTGTTGATTTTATAAATATGTTAGTAAACCTGCTTCTCTAAATTACAATCCTTTCTTGAATATTTGATAAATTAATTTTGGTTACTGAGACTTTATGTCTCAACCCGTCATTATCAATATTTTTCAGGCGAGACCTCTAATTTTACTAGATGACAAGGGAAGCAGCCAGAGGCATAAGAGTTAACTTTGTAAGTGTCTTTTGGTATTGGTGTTGCATGGATTTATATATTGCCATTCTAGGGCCCACACGTTTTGAGAATACTGCTTTAATTGTTTTGGGATGATTGTTTTTTTACTGTTAAACCCAAGGTTTTATTTTATACGCTATAATATTTTAGTGGATCTACAATCAAAACTTGTGTGGAAATGTTTTAATGTAGACCCTTTGTTGTGATTTGGTGTTGTAAAACTCGTGGGGTGTGTATTCTTCTGCTTGATAATTGTGCCCAGAGTTTTGGATTTTGGCTATGGTGAGTTTGTGGGCGGAATATGTGCCCTGGACTCCGATGTGCTTATTTTTGTAAAGAAAAGAGTTTTCCTTAGTCTCTTGTTAATCTGGTTTAATGAAAACATTATGCTTAATTATTGTTTAGTGATGAAAGGTATTTTCAATTTAGTATCAGCTTTTAATTTCTTGGCCCTGTGGTGCATTGTATATAGAATATGGCAATATATGATCTTTACACACCTGCTTCCCTTTTGTGTTGTTTTTTGTTCTTATTTATTTGCCATCTTTGGTGGGTTTCACCCTTAGGTGGGGAGAGATGGTAAATTCTAAACATATAGAAATTAGTGATAATGCCCGTACAGACGTCAGTAACAATGACCAACAGGGAGCTAATGGGCCCCAGGATCAATTAACCGAGGTTGAGATGTTGCGGCATCTATATAGGTGGACCCGTTCATCAAAGGAACGATTAAAAAGGCTCGAGGAGGGTAGAGCCAATAAAGGGCCTAGTGGGTGAAGTAGGAGTCATACCCCAAAGGTTCATGCTGAAACAGAGGAAGAAAATAGTGCTCATTTTAGGGAGTCGATTCCAAATCTATCAAGTTCTAAGTTGGAGAAATTAGCAACGCGAAGGATTGCTCCTGACATGCTTACAGTATGGAAACATTTAGATCGTTTCCATCCTGAGACCTTCGGAGGAGGATCAGCAACAGAAGCTGAAAGTTGGATCGATCGGCTAGAGTTGTTATTTGAGTCAATCAGCTGCGATAAATATCAAAAAGTTATAGTGGCAAAGATCTATTAATAGGCGTTGCTTTAGATTGGTGGAACACGGTGAAGCCTGTTGATGGTCATCAACTAGATTGGGATGAATTCAAGAGAATGTTCTTTGATTACTACTTCCCTATTGAAAGGAGACATCAGAAAGAGGCTGAGTTTTTATTTCTGCGACAAGGGAAAATGGATGAGGATACATTCATATCTCAATTTATGGGGTTGACTAAATATGTATCAAAGTTGAATAGAACAAATGAGAAGCAGAATAATTGGTTAGCGAGACAAATGTTCGAGAGATGCAATGATGAGGTTAGAGCTAGAATGGGGTCTATGATATCACTACTCTCGAGAAATTGATAGCAAAAATTTGAGAGGTCTGTAGAAGGTGTAGAGAAGCCGAGAACTCTGCAAGAAGGGATTCTCAGGGCTGATTTAGTGGTAATTTGGGAATATCAGGAAGTATCGGTAAGAAGAATTACCCTTCAAGTTTTACTAGATCCGAAAGCAGGAGGACTTTTAATCAAGGGAGCTCTCAGTAGAGGAGACGTCCTCCTATAGCTCAAAGCCGCAGGAGCAACACTAAAGCAAGTCAGATCTCCCAGCACGATTCAGTGGGTCAGTTCCTAATGTGATGCAACACCCTTCTTGTCGTCAATGTGGGAGAGCACATACAGGCGAATGTTGGACTTGCTTCAACTATGGAGAGAAAGGCCATATTGCGAAGTATTGCTATAAAAGAAGGAAGGAGGATTAAACATTTAGGCCGTCTGCTCCTGGGCGAGTATTTGCTTTGACATCAGAAGAAGCGAGAGCTACTCCTAATTTGATCCGAGGTAACACTATTCTTCAGGGTCATTCTTTATGTGTTATATATGATTCTGGTGCTACACATTCTTTCATCTCATATGACTGTGCGGAAAGATTAAATCTTACTATGAGTGATTTGTCATATGATTTGATTGTGTCTACCCTACTGGTATACGAGTAAAAACTACTAAGATATGTAGGAAATTGATGTTTGTATGTGATGGTCATGAAACGACTATTGATTTAATTTATCTGCCTATATGGGGTATGGATGTGATTGTGGGTATGGATTGGTTAACAACCAATGACGTATCCTTGCGATGTAAGGAGAGAGCTGTGCAATTTAATGTTTGCATGGTAATTAAGGAAACTCCCCAAGATCCGATAATGTTGTCAGCGGCCCAAGTTGAGAGAAGTGTAAGGAAAGGTTGTGAAGCCTTTGCGATGTTCTTCTCGATTCAGGTGGAATCAGAACGAAACCTTGATCAAATCAAAGTAGTTAAAGACTTTCCAGATGTGTTCCCTGAAGAGTTGACTAGACTGCCTCCAAAGCGAGAAGTTGAGTTTGGCATCAAATTAGTACTAGGGACAAAGCTGTAAGTGGAGCTATATACCCAAGAGGGGGGGTGAATTGGGTATTTTAAAACTTTTCAGTAAATGCTCTGTTTTGAAGCTATAAAAACAGAGGTAAATAGAGTGAGGGAAGAAGAAGAAGGACACAAGGATTTATACTGGTTCGGTCTAACTCTTTGACCTACGTCCAGTCCCCAGAAACACTCTGGGATTTTCCACTATCACTCAATTACAATTACACACTCGTACTCGGGATGATCCTTTCCCTAGGACTCACTCCCCTTACAAGTCGTAATTGTAAACAATCGATACACACTCGTACTCAAGAGTTATCCTCTCCCTAGGACTAACTCCCCTTACAAGTTGTACTGACGATTACAATCGATACACACTCGTAAACGAAGGATGCTCCTCAACCTAGGACACACTCCCCCTTACAAGTTGTACTGATTATCCCAATCTCCAAGTCACCCGACTTGAGATTGTTACAATGAATGATATACACGTAAATAAACTCTCTCTAAGAGTAGATATGATAAGCACTGAAGCTCAATGTATCATAAGATACTACATAGATAAAACTGAAGAAATAAATATGAGACTTGAATGATTTTCGTCTTCAGCAGCTATGTCTGTAGGAAAGGCTTGAATGCAACTCTATTTATACTCAGAGATCATTAAATGACCGTTGCTTTCCAAATAGATCCGTTGGAGAAGTTCTCCCAGTGTTAGGAGGTGGCTTAGGCACTTTCTCTCTCTAATATTCTCTTAAACCACTGGCCAAGTAATCGTGTTGACCTTCTACGAATTAATCCGTTGGAGATGCAGGTTGCTTGTTGTAGAAAACATTCTTAAATGCTTTGTAGACGTGTGCGTGTGGATTAGCAAAAGTTGTGCAACTTTCGATCGGTGCATTTAATGTTCTCAACTACTTTTTGCTTTTTGCTTTATCACTTCAAAAATCTTCATCGATCTTAATGAAATTCACTCAACAAACTTGTTAAACATAGCTAGGAATATGATTGAATGAATTATGGAAGCAATAAGATCAAACAACAATGATTTGCAAATTCGTATAATTCAAAAATCAGTTTTTACCGTTGTATACTCGAGTATGTTCATGCTTACTCGAGTATGGCACGTATGCAAGTGTCCATCCCGCAAGATCCAATGGGATACTCGCGTATGCACCTTTCGAGGCAAACCAACGTGTCTTGTGTTTGAAAGACAAAACCTATACTCGAGTATGTTAGTGGCTTACTCGAGTATGGCACTATTTGTGTGAAAAATTCTAAGTTCAAAATGCCTCTATACTTCGGAGTATCCATTGGTATACTTGAGTACACAAGAACAAGTGCCAAGTTGAAAAACAATTTAAGAGCTCAATACTCGAGTATGCAAACCCTTACTCGAGTATGCATTAGTTATAAAATGTTTGGAGCTCTCGTAACACTCTATACTCGAGTATGCACTCCTTTACTCGAGTAAGCAACTTTGTTTGAAAAATCCTTTTGCTCTCTCGGAAGTCCAATACTCGAGTATGGCTATCCATACTGTAGTATTGACTTAGTTTGAAAATCCTGGTTGCTCTCTCGGATGGCCTTTACTCGAGTATGCATACCTATACTCAAGTATGCACTTAAGTTCAACAAATTTGATTGTTCTTCGGAAGTCCAATACTCGAGTATGGCTAACCATACCGCAAGTATTGACTTAACTTGAAAAACTTGGTTGCTCTCGGATGGCCTTTACTCGAGTATACATACCTTTACTCGAGTATGCACTTGTAAAATGCAATTGAGCAATCTTTTAATAGTCCTATACTCGAGTAAGCAAACCTATACTCGGAGTATGCAACTATCGAATGTTTTTAACCGACTTTGCAAATTTCAAAACATGTTTTACATTTGTTGTTAATCATCAAAACATATTGAGAACTAACATTCTCCCCTTTTTGATGATGACAACACTTGTAAACAATCAATTGCTTTCAAAATCGAATTTGATCATTTGAACAATGAGAAAGCAAGTTTGGTCAAAAACATTTGCAAACTTTGAGATTTTAATAAACACAATTCATTTCATCAAAGTTAAGCAAATAAAAAATCTTATCAATTAATATCAGTCATGATAGCCAGATAACAAAATAACTCATTGATAAACTCATACACATTGAAAATTAATCAGAGAATTCAGATGAGCATATATCAGAGTTCAGCAGATACCAAAATGCAATAAATTGCATAACTTAAACATTCATCAGATATGAATCAAGTAGAAACAGAATGTTAAGTAAACTGCAGAGTATCATTAAGAAAATATGCAATATAAGCAATAGAGTTTCAAAAGCAAATATATTTGTAAAATGATCAAATTAAAAACATTGATTGATCCTTCTCATTCTTCTCCCCCTTTGTCATCAGCAAACAAGGGTGGATCAATTGGGATATTTGAAAGTGTAAGAATAAGATCCTATTGCTGAGATGGAGGGTTAATCTGAGTGGTAGGAAAGGATGGCTCAGGTTTAATGGAGGAAGCTTGATCAGAGATGATGGCTGGTTCAGAAGCTGAGATAAGCATATCGAGCTTGGTCCAGTGAAGTAGATGCACCGTAACCGAACCAGAACTGTATGCTATGGACTATGGACAGATTTTGCAGAAGTTTGTCCATTTTATCACTTAGGCTCATCATGGTGATCATAAGAATTGAAATGCTAGCTGTGTGATCTTCAATCTGATTCTTCAGTGCTTCTTCTCAACTCTGAATCCTTCCTGGATATCCACCACATTGCTATGTTCTTTAGTAACCTCAGTCACTAATCTCCCAACTTCTTCTTCTACCTTATCAATTAACTTAGAAATTGCTTTGTCACCAATTTCCTTGATCCTTGCATCAAAATCATGAGGTATAGAAACATGAGAAAGAGGAAGAATATTCTGAGCTTCCTGGCCTTGAGAGTAGCTGGTCTTTGATCTTGCTGGCCTTGAAGGAGAAGGAGCTCTTGACTGATCTGATCCTTCTTCCAGATTAATTCTCATTAAGTTGGGGATTGGATTGGATTAGTTCTTGGTTGGATTCTGGAGTTTTGGTGGATGCACAACGTTTGGAGGTCATTTACTCAGAATCTCGTCAAGGAGGATGAGAGAATTTAGGGGTAGACTCGAGGGAAGAATGAAGTGAAGAGAATCAATCACGTTTTTCAAAAATATTTCAATTGTGACAGCCTTGTACTAACCTGGACTTCAAGAGTGTAAGGTGAACTCTTGAATTTCACTTGTGAATTCAAAGTGCATACTTACAAGCTCAAATTCGTGAGTCCTCTGAATTTGGTTGCCCTCTGTTTGATGGAAACTCGAGTTTCCAGACTTACAAACTCGAGTTTTCATTTTCTTCAAGATTCGAGATTGCTCTCTGACCCCGACAACACAATGCAAAACTCCAAAACTCGAGTTTTCACCCCAAAACTCAAGTTTTCATCTTTTGAAAAATTTTGCTCATTCTTTGACCTCGACATTGCAAGGCCAAAACTCGAGTTTTGTCTCAAAAACTCGAGTTTTCTCTCTTCGACAGGAAAAACTTCAGCAGGATTTCAGGGAGTTTCAACAAGATAAACATCCTGCATAGAACCACATCTAGATTCTCCAATTCTTAAGTTAGTGATTAGTTAATCATCAAAACACATAACTAACATTAAGTGGAGGCAATTCACAACTCATTGGAATTTATGATTCCCAAATTTTCTTGTTACAATATTGAATTGCTTCTAAATGAGCATATTACATTGCAGCACGTCATAACTCCATATGGGTCATTGTAGGTAGATTGACGAAGTCAGCACATTTCCTTCTGATCCATATCGGATATAGCTTAGAGAGGCTAACTCAATTATATGTGGATTGGATTGTCAGGTTGCACGTGTACCCACTGAGATTGTGTTAGACTGTGATCCAAGATTCACATCCAACTTTTGGAAGTCATTACAGGAGGCTATGGGGACTAGGTTAAAGCATAGTACAACTTATCATCTACAGACCGATGGCCAAATAGAGAGGACGATTCAGACCCTTGAAGATATGTTGAGGGCTTGTACCATTGAATTACTTGACAGTTGGGATCGTCACTTGCCTCAGGCAGAATTTGCCAACAATAATAGTTATCACTCGAGCATTCAAATGGCTCCTTTTGAGACATTATATGGCAGGAAGTGTAGATCACCTCTTTGTTGGACTGAATTGAGTGAGAGAACTGTAATTAGACCAGACTTGGTAGACAAAACTATAAAGAAAATTGGGTTGATTCGCCAAAAGTTACTGACTGCTCAGAGCAGACAAAAGAGCTATGCGGATAGGCGACGTAAACCATGGAGTTTGAAGTAGGGGACCGTGTGTTCCTTAAGGTTTCACCGGTAACTGGTATTGGTAGATCTATTAAAGCCAAAAAGTTGACTCCTATATTCATTGGGCCATACGAGATTATGGAGCGAATTGGACTAGTCGCTTATCGAATTGGACCAGTCACTTATCGAATTGCTTTGCCACCGTATCTATCGAGTGTGCACAATGTGTTCCACATGTCACAACTAAAGAAATATCATCCAGACCCTTCCCATGTAATTGAACCTGAAGAGGTTGAATTGAGAGAGAATTTAACTTATATACCTGAGCCAGAAAGAATTCTTGATGTAAAGGACAAGCAGTTACGAAATAAAACAATTCGTCTCCTCAAAATTTTCCAGAAGGGTATGTCTCCCGGTGATGCTACCTGGGAGACCAAAGAACGAATGCGACGTGATTTCCTTAATTTGTTTGCTTAGGTATGTTTGTGTATTGTGGAAATAAGATATGTATGTGGTTGTGTTGTATTGTGATCGAATTTGTGTGATGTGATAAGCTCATTGATTGGTGCCTTTTGTTCTGTGTGCCAATGTGTTGTTGTATCTTGGTAATGATGTTTGGACTTTGATGTTATTGTATTGGAATCTTGTGTTATGGATTGTTTTCTTCGTGACTTATTGAGAATTTTAGGGACAAAATTCTATTTAGGTGGAGAGAGTTGTAAAATCCTAATTTTATTTTAGGATTTAATTGTAATTATAAAATAATTATATGTGATTATTTTGAGTAAATTGTAATAGTGGGAAAAAAAATTAATATTAAAATAAACTTGGGGCACTTGTGGTAATTTTACTTTTTTTCAAAAAAAAAAAAAAAAAAGAAGAAGAAGAAAGGAGAAGGCGGTGTATTGAAGAAAGGAAAAAAAGAAAAAAGAAAAAAAAGTGATGATACGTGGCAGAAAATAAATGAAAAAATATATTAATTAAATCACCGCCTTATTAATTGAGGCGGTGACTCACGACTCATTGGCATATATATATGCGTGTGCACGTGTGTGTGTGTGTGTGTGTGTTGCACGGTGAGAATGAGAAAGATGCAGAGAATGAGACGGAGGGAAAAAAGTTGAGAGAGTGAGAGAAGCGATAAGAGAAGAGAAAAGGAGAATATTGGAGTTATTTGAGGTATGTTATTTATTTTATAAGATCATTTTTGTAGTTAAATTAACTTTTTTTCAATAAACTTCCTTCATGAAAGTTGTTCTATATATTTTTCTCTTTACAATGAACTTGATATCATGTTGGTTAGTGAAAATTTTGAGGTTATGATTTTGGGAAAGTTTTGAGTTTTGACAATAGTGAAAGTAGAGCAAATCACCGAGATGGGGTGAATTGGGGATTTTAAAAATTATTTTCAAAGTGCTCTGTTATTTGAACATTAAACAGGGCAAAACAGAGTAAGGGAAGAAGAAGCAAGATGCAACAAATTTATACTGGTTCGGTCTAACCTCTTGACCTACGTCCAGTCTCCAGACACTCTGGGGATTTTTCATTATCACCTGGAATCAGTTACGCACTCTGTACTCGAAGTTATCCTCTCACTAGGATACACTCCACCTTACAAGTTGTACACTGATATTCCCAATCTTCAAGTCCCCTTGACTTGAGATTCTTACAATAAATGATTTCAGTAAATGAAACTCTCTCTAAGAGTGGATAATAATAAACACTGGAATACAAATGTATCAAAAGATACTTTACAATAGAAAACTAAAAGAGTAGTTGGAAACTTGAATGATTTTTGTTTTCTGCATATTGGTTGTTGAGAAGACTTGAATGCAACTCCTCATATATGAAGAGAGCACTAAATGACCATTGGATTAATCAATGTAGCCGTTGGACACATTGCTGAGTTGATTAGGAACACTTTGGTCTCTTCTCTCTCCACTCTTCATTTAATCCAGGTGCACAGATATTTAGGGTTGACTTCCCTTGAATTTAATCTGTTGGAAGAGTAGCTACTAGATAAGGAAATGAAACATTACTCCCTTTGCAACGTGTATAGAATGATTGTACAAAAGGGTGCAAGCTTTCTGGACTAAGCAATAAATGCATTGACGTCACTTTTGCTTTAAGCTAAATCTTCATTTAATATTCTTTAAACCATCTGAAACTCATTAGCAAACTGATTAAACATAGTTAGGAATAGTAATGAGGAATGATAAGAAGTATTAAGATCAAACATGAAGATTCTACAAATTCGAGCAATTTGATTTTCAAACTTTGTGACACAAACTCAAGTTTGTTCGACCAAACTGGACTTTGTAACTTTCCTTCAGAAGCCTAAACTGGAATTTCCAAATGAAACTTGAGTTTACTTCATCCAGAGAAAGGGCGTCACGATTTGATCTTTGAAGCACATTTTGAATATGAGCAAACTCGAGTTCATTAGTGACTAACTCGAGTTTTGGACTTTTATAATGAGAAAGATGATTGAGTCCAAAAGCTTAAAACTGGAGTTTTCAAATCTTAACTGGATTATTTGTTGTTGATTTTATAAGCATGTTAGTAAACTTGCTTCTCTGAATTACAATCCTTTCTTGAATATTCAATAAATTAATTTTGGTTACTGAGACTTTATGTCTCACCTGTCATTATCAATATTTTTCAGGCGAGACCTCTAATTTTACTAGAGGACAAAGGAAGCAGCCAGAGGCATAAGAGTTGCTAACTTTGTAAGCCTTTTTTGGTATTGGTGTTGTACGGATTTATATATTGTCATTCTAGGGCCCACACATTTTGAGTATACTGCTTTAACTATTTTGGGATGATTGTTTGTTTACTGTTAAACCCAAGGTTTTATTTTGTAAGTGGAGCTTAATCACCAAGAGGGGGGGTGAATTGGGGATTACAAAAACTTTTCAGATTGCTTTGTTTTTGGACACTAAAAACAGAGCTGGACAAAATATAAGGAAGAAGAGCAAGACACGAAATTTATACCGGTTCGGTCTATTACACCCCTACCGGCCTCGCCCTTTCTGGTGGCGGGTTAGAAGGATCCTTTTCGCTTATTATCTTTTCCTTAGTCAATTTTTCTCTTAAACATATATCAGAGTACGTGCGGCAGAGCATTGGATCGGTTTGGACAACTTACATTATACTGATAAATGTACATATAAAAACATAAAGTAATCCCTGTAGGGTAAGGGTACAATCGTCCAAGACAAATATTGGACAATAAGTAAACTCATACAGTCATAAAAATATACAATGAGATATGGCGTTCCATACGTCTTCAGTCCTCAGCTTCATTGCTAAGCCCTTATCTTTTCCACAGTCCAACTTCGTTCATTTTTAATAAATTATAGAAAAATCTTATCGACATGAAATAGGTGGTCATTGAACCCTTAGGATGTCTATTTTATAGGAAAAATATCTAACAAATTCATCTGGGTTCAGAACGTGTCCTTATTCCAAAATACTAGCCACTGGTCCGAGACCAAATCTAGGTTTTTAGGTCATTTCCAACTTAAAATATCTCTCAGTTGGAAACTCCAAATGACACAAAATATTATATAAAAATCATCATCAGGATGTATAATTTCACCATGTAAAATATCAGATCATTTAGACTTCATTTACTATTTTAAATCTACCGATTAAGCTTCACTGCCCAAATACCGAAAGAACCGACAGATTTTCGTATAAGAAAGACTTAGGGTTTTAAGATTCAGAAAGAGGTGATCCAACTTAAAACTACACAAAAATTCCCTCTGGACTCATTGGAGACCTTAAAAATATGAAAAACCCATTGCATAACCACGAAACACCATAGGGCAGAAGTGAAGAGAATTTAGTTGCCGGTTCAAGGACTTACCTCGGGATGTTGGTTGCGTATGAGCTTCTTCACCTCCTGGACCCAAGAATTCAGCTGGACCTTCCTCTCCCACACCTTGAGCACGAAATAGGGCAGCCAAAAATGGGTAGGAGGTGTCCTATTTATAGGCTCCAAAGGTTAGGGCTTGTCTCGTAATGAAAGTAATACCTCAGGGGTAAACTAGTCATTTTTTGCTGGATTTTTCCCAAAGATGCTTCAGAATATTCCTTTCTAGGGTATTCTAGAGTCTTCTGGTATAGGACATGTGGCACCATCTGAACCCTCCGAATCCAAATTCCAAGATTGCCCCTGATGATGACTTTGGGTAGGTTTTAGGTATAGGGGCAAAACGATCATTTCGCACCACTCTTCTTCCAAAGCCGTGGGACCCACTAAATCTGCCCTTATATATGCCATAATGAGTCATAATTACTTGTCATTTCATTGTCTTGTCAGATTCTATTTATGTGGTCCAGATTAATTCTGATTATTTTACTCTTTCTCTCTCATCATCATTACTTGATGTGACATTCTCTCTCTTCATAATTACCTGACAAGATATTTTCTCTCTCCTATGGGCCCACTGGAATTCACCCCCTATCAGTGTCCTGGGCCTGGGCCCAACTCTGGGAAATCCTATCCGGTCCTGCTCAGCTCCCGGTTGTCGGTCCCACCTTACCTCGTAATGTGTGCCCTTCAACCGGACTTGTGTGGGCCCGGATCATCAGTCTCTTTTCCATGACCATAGGTGAACGGAACCAAAATACCTTGGGGAGCAAGAAACCTTTATTCCAGTACCTCAGATCCAACTCACAGCGCGTGCTACTCGGTATTCCAACTTCTGGCCCCGAAATGCCACGTATCCGACGTAGCGCCACCACCACTGACTTTCTCTTCTGTAATGGGTCCAGATACACACTTTCTCTCTCTCTTCCCTTCTTGTTTCCTTCAAAAACGTAGGGTTCCTATGACTGCCCTGAAAATGCCGTATACTTACCTGTATTGGCATATTTTCGCTCAACTAAGTGTCCTATACCTCAGGACACAGTTGGGCGGCCTCTTTTCTGACCAGACTTACTCCATATACATCTTCTGCGTCCATTTTACATCAGCACCTTAATCCCATGACTTGTACGTACAAAGTCTACCGGCCCGTATGGCCGAGTTACTTAGTCCCAGAGAGGCTTCCTTTGCCTTGACCTTCTTAGGACTCTTCCCGAACTGGGCCTAGTCGTTCGGCTATTTTAGGCTTATTCTCAATTCTCGGGTCCAAAATTCGGGATATTACATTTCTCCCCCTGTTAAATAAATTTTGTCCTCGAAATTTGGCTATACTTTAGTCATACCTTTAGACATAAAATCTGGGTACACTTCTTCATATCCTCAACTGTTTCCCATGTCGCTTCCTTCGGAGATAATCCCTTCCAACCAACCTTGACTGAAGGAATACTCTTCCACCGGAGCTGTTTCTCTTGATGACCAATAATTCGTTTAGGTACTGCCACCAAGGTGTGGTTGTCCTGAATATCAACATTCTCGTATCCAATAGATGCTCCGGGGCCCGTTAATACTTCTTTAGTTGGGAAACATGGAAGGCGTCATGTAACCTGCTGAGGTTTGGTGGCAATGCCAACTGACATGCCACCGGTCCTCGCTTCTCTAGTATCTCAAAAGGACTAATTATAATAGGGACTTAGTTTTCTCTGCTTTATCTCTCGCAATTCCGAATAAGGAGATGTCTTCATAGATACATGATCTCCTACTTCAAATTCCAGAGGCTTCCCTCTTTTACCCGCATAACTCTTTTGTCTGCTTGTGCTGCAAGGAGTCTCTTTCGAGTCAAACTAATATGCTCAGATACCTTATCAAGCATTTCTGGTTCGAATAACTTCCTTTCTGATAACTTAGTCCATCCAAGGGGTGATCTATATTTCCTTTCGTACAACGCTTCGTAAGGAGCCATCTGTATACTGGAATGGAAGTTATTGTTGTAAGTGATCTCTACTAAGGGTAGGTACCGATTCCAACTACCCTTGAAGTCCAAAACATAAGCTCGCAACATATCCTCTAACATCTGGATAGTCCTTTCTAATTGGCCGTCAGTCCGGGGGTGATAAGCTGTGCTGAACTTCAGCTTCGTCCTCGTTGCCTCATATAATGCTTGCCATAATCGGAAGTGAATCAGGGATCTCTGTCTGAGATGATGCTCTTTAGCGTACCATGGAGCCGTATAATCTTTTTGATATAAATCTCCGCCAATTACTCCAGAGAATAATTTACACTTATTGGAATAGTATGTGCCAATCTTGCAAGTCGATCGGCAATTACCTAAATAGCATTGTAGTGCCTTATCTTAGGAAGGCCTACTACTAGATCCATGGTAACATCCTCCCATTTCCATCTGGGAATCCCCATCCTCTACAATACACCTCCCGGTCGCTGATGTTCGATCCTAACTTCTGGCAAGTTAAACATTCGACAACAAACCTTGCTACGTCTTTCTTTATACCTGGCCACCAAAATCCCGTTTTTAGATCCCAATACATCAGCACTACTCCTGGATGAGTAGTATACTTACTTTTATGTGCCTCATCCAATATCTTTCGTCTCAAATCCTCCACTGATGGCACATAGATCATCTTCTTATATCGCATTAGTCCATTCAGCAAGAGGTTATAATCCGTCAATTCACCACAGGATATCCTCTCTCGAATGGACTTTGCCAGCTCATCCTACTCTTGAGCTTTTGCGATTTTCGTTCTTAAACCGTTCTCCTCATGACTAAACAAGGAGACTGGCGATGCAAATTCCAAAGAATTTACTCTTACTTGTCGCCACTCGTCACGACCGATTCAATCTTTTAAATCCTCAATAAACTTCTGCTCTGCTACCATTATGGGTGCTACTTGCACACCATTTGTCATAACGCATTCTTATTCGTTCTATACCCAGGCGTGGTACTTAACCATCCAAGATCCATTGATCCATCTTCACAGCGTATGGTTATGTAGGCCTTACTGCCTTACTTATTTGGCCTTTGACTTCTCACATACCATCCTTCTGACTCATTCAATTACCATAATACTGGATTTTCTTGCCTTATTGACCAGGGAATCAACGTTGAGTCCTAGCCATCTCATTTTCTACCTGGTACTGATCATATGTCTTTCCATCCTTAAGATGCTCTCTAGACACATTAGTCTAAAGTCACCATGCCAGTAAGTATTCCATACGGTGCTAAGCATCACAGTCTTATGACCCAGGGGGACACCGCCTCGTGCAAGCCTGCATACCAAGCCTTACCGCCCTGAGCCTCTGCTCAATTATTTCATCTGAGCTTCCTCAATTTCAAGATTTTGAACCATTTTCCTCTTGCTTAGCACAATAATTGGCATCTGACTTAACCGGTTCAAATTTCTAGACATTCTATCAGTTTCTGTTCCTGTATTAACATAATCACCAATTGCACCACTTTTCATTTCAATACAATAGCAACGACAATCATGTCACCACTTACCATGTTGTCTCATACTCAAATTTTCAAATTTTCACGCATTTGAAAGTCTTTGTGGTCGCACTACATTTTCACGAATAGTGTTTTCACATTTTCAAATTCAATTGCTGCCAGCTCAATTTTCAAGAAAACAATTCTCTACCGGTCTATTTTCAGAAAACATTTACTACCGGCATACATTCCTGAGCGGGATTATTTATTTCACAAATGCAACATTTGAAAGCCCTCGCCACCACTTCAAACTCTCAGTACAACGGCGCACCCCAATCCTTTCAATACCAACCACCGAAGTGGCAACGCACTTGTTGGCCAATGTGGGAGAATTTCCATCCCTTCCAGGACCCAGCGTTCTTCACTGGTACACTTGGAATAACATCTTGCTTCCTTGACAACCTCTGCAAGTTCTTATTTCTTTAATTCCTTATCTTGATCAATCTCAATTATTAAACTTTGCATCTACATTAAATATAAGAATTAGTCAAAGTAGAAGATAAATGTAGTATGCAACCTTTTTGCTCTTAAGAATGACATCTATATAAGACATCATCAAAACTAATCATATCTAACAACAATGTGACTGTTGTGGGTCTGGCTTCTCCTACTGCTAATTGCTTGAAAATTGACATGGGCATGAGATTTATGCTAGCACCTAGGTCGCACAGAGCTTTACCAGAGTAGTGAGGTCCGATTGCACAAGGGATTGTGAAACTGCCATGATCCTTTAGCTTTGGAGGTAGCCGATTGGTTAACATGGCACTGCAGTCCTGGGTTAATGCTACTGTCTCGAACTCTTCTAGTCGCCTCTTTTTAGACAGGATTTCCTTCATAAACTTCACGTAGCTGGGCATTTGTTCCAAAGCTTCCACGAGTGGAATATTAATGTGTAATTGTCGTAGCATATCGAGGAACTGCTTGACTTGTTTCTCCTGGCCTTGCTTCTTTAGCCTTTGTGGGAAAGGCGGGGGTGGCTTTGGCATTGCTAGAGGCTCGAGGTTAGGATTATGCTTTGATGATGAAGCGGTAGCATTCCTTGTTGGGTATTGCACATGATCATCCAATGCTGCACGTGGAGGCAATGTTGCGGTGCTTAGATCATGTTCTGGTTGTAGCAGTCTTGGTTGCCTCTGCTCGTCTTCAAGGTGTTGTTGAGTACTTTCTTGCCCTTCCTTAAATTTCTCAAGTCTCGGATCAGTGACAACCATAGGTGGCTTAGTTGCTTTCATGGGTTCTAAGCTTTTACCACTTCGGAGCTCGATCGCTTGACTTCCTCTCTTCCTTGGATCCGGGGACTTCGGTGTCACCGCGGGGATCCCGAGGGTCTCGTTGTTAAGAGCGGTTGCTAGTTGTCCCACTTGAGTTTCAAGATTCCTCAAGGTCACTTGCCGATTCGGATGATTGCATCGTTCTTTACCATATAGTCCTTTGAAGGGACAACATAGAGTCTTTGCGGGTCTGAGTCACCACCCTGCTGCCTTCTTTGTTGGGTAAACCCTGGTGGGTTTGATGTTCGATTTGAGTATTGTGGGCCCGATGATTGTCCTGCTGCTTGTGAACCTTGAGACCTCCATGAGAAGTTAGGATGCTGCCTCCATCCGGGGTTGTACGTATTTGAGTACGGATTGTTGGTGTTGCTGCCCCTGTTGAAGTTGTTGACGAAGTTTACCGATTCAGGGTTAGCAGAGCACTAAGAGTAAGAGTCCGGAGAGCAGTCATGGCATCTAATTCATGTATCCCTGCAATAGTTCAAGAGGATGTAGCTCTGTCTGCTGGCTACTAATGACTGTTCATGGCCATGCGTTCCAGTAAATTGTGGGCCTCCTCATAAGATTTCATTAGGATAGACCCTCCAGACGAGGCGTCTACAATTGATCCTGTTTGCCCATCAAGACCTCTGTAGAATGTTTCTAACTATACCCATTCACACAGTCCGTGCTGGGGATATCTTCTTAGGAGGTCCTTGAATCTGTCCCAGGCTTCGTAAGTAGATTCACCAGGTTTCTGTTGGAAGTTGGTGATGTCTCCTCTGAGTTGAGCGTTCTTAGTAGGTGGAAAAAATTTGAGCAAGAACTTACTTCCCAGATCATTCCATATGGTGATGGAATTAGCAGGTAGGTTGTTGAGCTACGTCTGAGCTTTGTCCCTTAGTGAGAAGGGAAATAACTTAATCCGAACGGCGTCGGGAGGTATACCAGGGATCATAAAGGAATCACACACCTCCATGAAGGTTTTGAGATGAAGGTGCAGATCTTTGGAAGGAAGTCCTCCAAATTGCCCGGCTGCATTCAGCATCTGAATCATGACACCTTTAATTTCAAAGTGTCCAGCATTGAAGGTTGGAGGTGTGATAGCCGAGTTCAGCTTGTTTAGATTTGGAATCCCGAATTCCATGATGGCCTTATTCACATCTGGGTTTGGAAGTGGAGGGACATGGTTATCCCTGTTTATTTATGAGCGCTCTTGTTGCTCCCGCTCGTAGTTGACAGGTATATCTGCTATGTTTGCTGGGTCAAAAGATTGACTTCGTCGCTTATGCCTTCTGTGCCTTTGTTTGTAGGTGCGTTCTATCTTAGGATCGTAAGGCTCTAGATTGGCTGGTGGCGAGTTGCACATACACTACAAAATGTACCTGAAAATCAAGAGCAGAGAAAGTGAGCTTTCTTACTAAGTAAATCACAACTATTAAGCAAAGGGGCATCATCACAAAGGGTATCAGCAATCCCCGGCAACGGCGCCAAAAACTTGTTGGTCGATTTCCTTGATGGCAAGTGAACCAGTCGAACAAGTAATAAAGTGTAAGTAGAGTATCGTCCCACAGAGACTGAGATACCAAAGAGTGACGCGTGATTGCTATGATAGTTGTGCAAGCGAAAGTAAATATGTTGGGTTGAGAGGTTGTTGTGATTATGCTACTAGCAAAAGTAAACATAATAACTTAAAACGTGAGAAGATATAAGTAAGAGGTTAGGCTGAACTCAGAATCACCCTTAAGTGCATCAATCCCCTAGTTGCTCTACCCAATGCTATAGCATTACATTGCATAGCTTCTGCAATTGCTACAGCATAGCTACTAATTACACAGCTATTTGGTTAACCACCTCTATAGTCTACCGAAGTTTTCGTGTTCGATACATATGATACTAACTATACTCCTTCCATATTCCTATGGCAACTTTCTAGTTAGATCTGCGCTACGCTTAGGGTGTTATGGTTATGAGAGGTAGACCCATTGCTAAAGCCTACAATAATAGGTCAAGCCGTGCACGGGCTGCCTAGCAAACACTGTTTCTCAGAGGTCTAACCCCGAATCCTTGCCAGTAAGTGAGGCCACAAATCAAGCCCTTAACTTCCGTTAATCGACTAGTAATTAAAACACTGATAAGCAAACCAAATTTATTGAATTAAGAACTTGCAACTAGGTTCATTCAACAACTTAAAGATTCATCCTCGTCCAGCCATATGAAAATCAGTTCATGACTGACGAGGGACACACAAAGTAGATACTAACAGAATGACCCATGATCGAAAAACTAAATTAAAAAAGGAAAACAGAAAGCTTTGACGGAATTCCAACGGCGTGGACGCAACCCTATCACGTCACCACTCCACGTCTTCTTCGTCCGTCGTACTGCAGGGAAGGATGTTGGGTTGTCCTGGAAATCTCGTGCTCTTGTGAAATCTCTCACTCTTTTCTTGAGTCTGTCGAAAGATAGAATCTCGTTCTAGGGCTCTTCGACTCTCCTAGGGTTGGCTCCGTTGTTTCCTTTTATAATCAGGCTTTTCTTGCGGTGTAATTTACAGAGAGCTGGGCCTTTCCTAATCCGTCGGGATCTATTGTATCTCTTGATCCGAGTAGATTGCTTCTGTTGATTCTACGGGATTCTTCAAATCTTTTAGTTCCGATCCTCCGCATCTTCTATTCCGTTATGTCAGCAATCTATCTGTCAATATCGCCCTTTTCTTTTATTCCAGAAATCATCTGGGTAAAAAGGTCAGAAAACCTGCCGCATAGCATTGCGTCATCTACTTTGCTATAGCATTTAGGATGACTTGTATTGCACTTTAGGATGCTATCAGAATGCTATAGCATCGTATCAGCTCTGCTATATGTTCTTCTTCAAAAACCCTGTAAATTGTTCCATTCTTATCACATGCAAATGATTTCTACTCTTTAGTCCCTATATCATGAATGTATGCCTTTTACTTAGATTATTTGCAGTTACGCTTGTATTTAACGTTCAATTCAGTCAATAAGTATAGGGAAAATATGGTACGATTTGTGCTCATCAGCCTACCACTATGGTTCCAGACCTCGATGGAGATCTGGAACATATGGAGGTCTCTGAGATGATTGATCATCCTATGGAATGTTCCAGCAACAGGCAAAGCAAGAGAAGTATGAGACCACACAGACCTTATTTTCTTGTAAGATGGCTGAAGGTGTATCAGTTTGTCCTCATGTTGAAAATGAAAGACTACATTGATCACCTTGAAAGGCTTAGATTCCCCATGTCCCAGGAGTTAGCTATAGATGTGATGTTGAACTCACTCCCAGGAAGTTATGATAACTTTGTCATGGATTACAACATGGAGGAATCAATTTCTGAACTGCATGGGATTCTTAAAACTGCTGAGCTGAGCCTTAAGAAGAGGCCCAGTATTGTTTTGTTCGTTCAAAAAAAGGAAGGGGTATGAAACGAAAAGCCAAGAAGGCAAAACCTCCGAAGGATGGGGTTTGCTTCTTTTGCAATGAAATCGGTCATTTGAAGAAGAATTGCAAACTTTGCCTCAAAGATCTGAAAAGAACAAGAAGGATAGTGGGGCTATCGCTTCAGGTATCTATGTCATAGATATTCGCTTTTCTACCTCCTGAAACATGGGTATTAGATACTGCATGTGGTTCTCACATTTGTATAAATGTACAGGATCTCAAGGACAGTAGAAAATTGAATGGACATCTGTGACATAAACTACCAAAAGGATCAAGTCAAAAGATTTGAGTCCGACCTACCTATGGCATTGTCGTCTAGGCCATATAAATGAGAAACACATTTCGAAACTCCATAAAGATGGATTTCTTGACTCATTTGATTTTGAATCATTTGATCTATGTGAGTCTTGTTTATTGGGAAAGATGACAAAGGCACCTTTTACTAGGCATAGTGAGAGGGCTACTGATTTATTGGGCCTCATACATACTGATGTGTGTGGACCAATGAATACTTCTGGCAGAGGAGGTCATTGGTACTTCATTACATTTATAGACATTTTACTAGATATGTATATATCCCACCTAATGAAATATAAATCTGAACCTTTTGAAATGTTCAAATATTCCAAAATGAAGTGCAAAATCAACTTGTCAAAACAATTAAAGCACTTCGATCTGATCGGGGTAGTGAATATTTGAGCCAAGAGTTCATTGACCATCTCAGGAGTTGTGAGATCATCTCACAACTTACTCCTCCAGGAACACCTCAATGGAATGGTGTTTTTGAATGGAGGAGTCGAACTCTATTAGATATGGTTCGATCTATGATGAGTCAGATAGATCTTCTACCTTCCTTTTGAGTCCATGCCCTAGAAACAGTTGCGTTCACACTAAATTGTGTTCTGTCAAAGGCAGTTGAAAAGACACCATATGAGATATGGACTGGGAAGAAATCCAGTATGTCCTTTCTTAAAATTTGGGGATGTGAGGTTTACGTTAAACATCAAGCCTCAGATAAATTATCATCCAAATCCTCAAAATGCCTTTTTGTGGGGTATCCTAAGGAAACTAAAGGATACTATGTCTACAATCCCACCGATCACAAAGTGTTTGTTATTCGAAATGGTATCTTTTTGAAAAAAAGAGTTTATCTCTAAAAGAACCAGTGGGAGTAAGGTGAACCTCGAAGAAGTTCGAGAGTCACAAAACAACGTAGAACCACAGATGGAAATTGGAGAAGACTCACAACAATTTGATGAGCCTACTCAAGTAACATAAGGCCCACGAAGGTTCGATAGGTCACAGCTACAGTCTTAGAGATGTGGATTTCTGATTATTGGAGGTCGTGATGTTTTGCTCATTGAGCAGAATGAGCCAACTACCTATCGCAAGGCCATGGTGGGACCAAACTCCAAAGAATGGCTTAATGCCATGAAGTCTGAAATGCAATCCATGTACGACAATAAGGTATGGACCTTAGTCGATCCACCTGAAGGTGTACAAACCATTGGGTGCAAGTGGGTTTTCAAGGAGAAAACTGACATGGATGGCAAAGTAAATGTCTTCAAGGCACGGCTGGTTGCAAAAGAATTCACTCAAACTCATGGTGTGGACTATGATGAAACCTTTTCCCCAGTTGCAATGGCCAAATCAATCAGAATCCTTCTTGCCATTGCATCATATTATGACTATGAGATATGGCAGATAGACGTCAAAATAGCCTTCCTTAACAGGAAGCTGCTTGAGGATGTATACATGACACAACCTGAGGGTTTTGTGTGTCCAGAGGACTCTAGTAAAGTATGTAAGCTTCAAAGATCCATTTTTGGATTGAAGCATGCATCTCGGAGCTGGAATCATTGTTCTGATAAAATAGTCAAAGAGTTTGGATTCATTCAAAACATGGATGAACCTTGTGTTTACAGGAAGGTTAGTGGGAGCACAATTGTATTTCTAGTGTTTTACGTTGATGACATCCTACTCATTGGAGATGTCATTCCTACCTTGCAAAGTGTCAAGTCTTGGTTAGGAAAGTCTTTCTCAATGAAAGATTTAGGCTAAGCCACTTACATCCTAGGGATGAGATTCTATAGAGATAGATCCAAGAGGCTGATAGGCCTAAGTCAGAGCACATGCATAGACAAGATACTGCATAGGTTCAGTATGCAGGATTCTAAAATGGGTTACATGCCCATGTCTCATGGCATCCATCTCAATAAGGATCTGTGTCCTAGTACACAAGATCAAAGAGACCGCATGAGTAAGCTTCCATATGCCTCTGTCATTGGATCTATCATGTATGCCATGTTATGTACTCGACCGGATGTGTCATTTTCCTTGAAAAGGGCCAGCAGATATACAGAACATCCCGTAAGGATCACTTGACTGTTGTCAAGAATATCCTTAAGTACTTAAGAAGGCTAAGGACATATTCTTGGTATATGGTGGCTTGGAGGATGAGCTCTGTGTGACTTGTTGCACAGATGCAAGTTTCCAAACTGACCAATATAATCTAAGATCGCAATCAGGATATGTGTTCCTTTTGAATGGTAGTGCGGTAAGCTAGGAGAGCTCTAAGCAGAGCTCTGTAGCTGATTCTGCAGTAGAAGCTGAGTGTATAGCAACATGGGATGCAGCTAGGGAGGCTATTTGGATCAGAAAGCACATTTATGAACTTGAGGTGGTTCCTACCATCTCAAATTCAAGGAGCCTAGGTCACATCAAAGGACCAAGCACATACTCAGGCGATTTCATCTTATCAGAGAAATCAATGATAGAGGTGATATAAAAGTATGCAAAGTACAAGGAAAACATGAGCGTCATGTTAGGGCAATGAGAATTAGAGTAATTAATGATTGCACCCAGTTCAAGTGGGAGTTTGTTGGAAATTATGCCCTAGGGGCATATCATTGTTCTCCATTTAGTTATCATTTCATTCACATGTTTATAATGATAACTTATCCTTGGATATATCTTATAGATTATCCTAAATGTCCCTGGTCGGTCATCTACGCGGGAGCAAAGATGAAATAAGACCAGTATGATCGGTTTGGACAACTACAATATACTGGTAAATGTACATACAAAAACATAAAGTAATCCCCATAGGGTTAAGGGGTACAATAAACCAATAAAATTGCTGGGCGATAAGTAAGTTAATACAATCATCCAAAGACATACACAATGGAATAGGGCGTTCCATAATTCTTCATCTCTCTTCATCACGTTCCACCTTCTTGAAGCTTCACCAACCGCTACTGCCTTTCAACTGTCTCTTTTGAACCAGACTAGAGATCAAAGTTGAACCCCAGAGTAACTATTAAACTCATATACAATATTTATGCAATGCATGTAATGCAAATCACAATCAAGAGAACATAAACCTGGCATGTACTCCACAGGACCGCCTAGTCAAGACAAGCCCCCGGACTTAGCGCGTAAAAGGGCCTCAGTAGTCAGGGTGGCTAACCCCAACCACCTAGCCTAGGGCCTCAGTGGACACCTATAAACACATAGTCATATAGGCTCCACCTACCCCATGTACTTTGGGCCTCAGTAGCACCCCTACAGGTACTACCTAGCCACCATGCCTCGGGCCTCAGCATCACCCCTACAGGTACTACCTAGCCATCATGCCTCAGGCCTCAGTAGCACCCCTACAGGTACTACTTAGCCTACATACCTCGGGCCTCAGCAGTAACCATAGAACACAAAGTCCCATAGATACCACCTAGCCTACATCCACAATCATGATAACACATAACATACAAGAGCCACATAGAGTATGCAAGTTTACAGTTACTACCTGGCACTCCTTGAAAGTGGTAAAATCTCCCCTTAGTGTCCGAGATACGTCCCCCATGTGTTAACACCCTAGGTATAGCAAAACACCACACCTTCAATCACATATTCAAACTTTTACTTCAAGTTCCATAGTTTTCCCTGACACCAGATTTTCTAGAATTTCTGACCCAACTTCTCTGATTTTTAATAAATTCTATAAAAATACAATTAACATGAAATTAGTGGATATTTAACCCTTAGGATGTCTAGTTTACCATAAAAATAATCCCCAAAGTCATATGGGTTCGAATCATTCCCTTATCCCCAAACTTTAGCCACTGGTCCGAAATAAAGTTCCAGTTTTTAGGTCATTTTCAACTTAAAAGGAATCTTGGTTGGAAACTCCAAATGACACAACATATTATATAAAAATAATCATTAGGATGTATAATTTCACCATGTAAAATTTCAGAGAAATCATACTTCATTTACTATTTTAAATCCATCGATTATCAATCGCTGCCCGAAAATACTGTTTTCGCAGATTTGTGTAGTGTCAAGACTTAGGGCTTTTTGGGTTTGGAAAAAGGTGATCCTACTTATACTCACTCAAAACCATGTTCTGGAATCAATGGAAACCTCAAAAATATGGAAATCCAACTTCCTCTATATGAAATCACCATAGGGCAGAAATAAGAGTTTCCTAGTCGTCGGTTAGGGACTTACCTCAGAATGTCAGTTGCGAGTGCCTTCATCTTCCCTTGGACTGATAATTGAATATTATTACACTTATTTGTATCTCTTGGTGAATAAATTTAGGAAGGTTTGACTGATAAATCATGGATTTTGTTACTTAATTGGGCTTTGAGCTTTTAATTGGATTTGATTCATTTTTATGATTAAATTCCAGATTTACAGTGATTTAGTATTTTCTCCATAACGTTTGATCTAGATATCCGATTAGTCTGATTCTTCTTTCCCTTTTTAGATAATTCATAGAGCTACAATTGTTATGAAAACTCAGAAGGCTGATTCAGACAAGAAGATGGACGAAATTGGAACTAAAGACAGACCCATTTTTTCTAGATTTTTTTTCTGCTCGAATTTTGTAATAAAGACCATTTATTAGAGATTTCCTATTTTTTTGGGGCCAATCTTGTAGCCCTAGTGTTTCCTATTTATAGGTTAGATTATATGGCTAAAAACACATTCTCATACACATTTTAGACAGTTTGGGATTGAAATACAGAAGTTGAATTTTCTCTAGAATGTTCATCGTGTTCTTCATCTCTTCTTTTGCGTTTTGCCTAGACATGCTTGGCTAAACTTCTGTGGTTAACCCAACGTTGAGGATTCCATGATTCATCCAGAGAGCTTGTGCTTTATCGGTAATTTAACTCATTTCTATTCTCATCTTATCAGATTTGATTTCTGGAAATAGTTTGAATATTAGATTTAATATTTGGTTTGGTTCATCCAAAGGACTGAGTTTAAACTAGGTTTAAAGTTTTGCTGTGAGATTGCACAGTGAGACACTACTGTTCGGACATATTCTAGGCGATCATCTAGTCGAGGGATTTTCTGGGCGAACGCAGAGATCTCGGTTCGTCCAGAGCCAATCATGGGTTATTTATATTTCGTTCAATGATGGAAGTCTCTGGAATCTAAACGTTAGGTTGATCGATTTTAATCTGCTTCTGAATATTTTGTTCTGTTTCTTTCAATTTTGTTTTTAATATGTTTGAACCAACCCCCTTTTTACTGTTTATGTTTCGTTGTTATTCTGATCAAACCTCCTGTGAATTCTTTGGGAAAACGACCCAGGTTCCCTATTACTGCAAATCTTTTATTGAATCGGATTATTTTGAGGGATACAGCAAATCTCTTTCAAAATATGGCGCCGTTGCCGGGGAATTTGCATCGGTTTGATTAGTAACAGTCGATTAGACCTTTTTTTGTTTTTTTGGTCTCGTTGGGACGTAATGGGTATTTCAGAATTGTATGACTTGCTCCGATTGAGCTGATTTTTGGTGAGCTGAAGGAACACCCCATTTTAAGACGAACATAGTCCATAAGGACTATGGGTCTTGCTATTTAAGCCAAATTCCATCGTTTAGACCACTTTTTCAATTTTTCTAGTTTTTTTAGTTCATTTTCGGGTCCCACAATAGTGTAGAGTTGTTATGTTGTGGTCCTATATGAAAGTGGAGCTTAATCACCAAGAGAGGGGGTCAATTGGGGATTTTAAAATATTTTTCGAAGTGCTCTGTTTTGAACATCAAAAACAGAGGTGAACAGAGAGTATAAAGAAGAAGAGCAAGACACAAGAATTTATACTGGTTCGGTCCAACCTCTTGACCTACGTCCAGTCCCCAAACTCTCTGGGATTTTTCACTATCACAATTGATTACACACTCTGTACTCAAGAGTAATTCTCTCACTAGAACTTACTCCCCCTTACAAGTTGCAATCAATAAACCCAATCACCAAGTCCCTTGACTTGTGATTCTTTTCAATAAATGATTTACAATCAATAAACTCTCTCTAAGAGTGGATAAAAATAAACATTGAAGCTCTATGTATCAGAAGATACTTTACAAGTGAAAACTGAAAGAATAGTTGTGAAACTTGAATGCAATTTGTTTTCAGCAGATGTGTTGTTGAGAAGAATCGAATGCAGCTCTATTTATACCAAGAGAGCATTAAATGACCATTGTAATCTTCAATATAACCGCTGCCTTCATTAGACAAGGATTATGATAAGCTTTGGTCTTCTTCTCTCTCTAATGTTCACTTAATCCAGTTGTGCAGAAGTTCAGAGTTGACTTCTTGAAAATTAATCCATTGGAGTAGCAGCTACTGGATGTGGAAAGCAATCTTTAATCCTTTGTAAGCATGTGCAGAAGGATTACCCAAAAGTATGCAACTTTCTAGGTTTTGCATTTAATGTGCTGATGTCACTTTTTGCTTTAACTTTTAACCTTCATTTAATATCCTTTAAAACATCTGAAACTCACTAACAAAGTGGTTAAACATAGCTAGGAATATTAGTGAATGATATTAGGAAGTATTAAGACCAAACAAGAAGGTTTCACAAATTCGTCGATTTGAATTTCAAACTCTGCGATAAAAACTCGAGTTTTGATAATCAAAACTCGAGCTTTGGACTTTTAACATGAGACATCGTTTTTAGTCCAAAACATCAAAACTTGAGTTTTCTTCCAAAGCGGAAGTTTTCAAAACGTTAAAAACTGGTAAAGGTGCTTCTCGGGTTGGCCAAAACTCGAGTTTCCAAAACCAAAACTCGAGTTTCCAAAACCAAAACTTGAGTTTCCATTTAAGTATGAAAACCTGAGAATTTTATGCCAAGTCAAAACTGGAGTTTCTAAACAAAACTAGCAGTTTCCAAAACATCAAAAAACTATAGTGCTCTCGAGTTTCCAAAACCAAAACTCGAGTTTCCATTTAAATATGAAAACTTAGAGAAAACTGTGCCAAGCCAAAACTAGAGGTTTTCATGAAAAGCGGCGGTTTTAAATCTGGGGAAAAAATGAATGCTCTGCCAGGACAAACTCGAGTTTTCAATCAAAACTCGAGTTTTCAATCAAAACTCGAGTTTTCATTGAATCATGAAAACTTTGAGAGAAAACATGCTAAGTCTAAACCGGAGGTTTTCTCGAAAACTGGCGGTTTTCAATTCGTGTAAAACTTGAAGGCTCTCAACCAAGTCAAAACTTGAGTTTTGAACCAAAACTCGAGTTTTCACAAATCTTAGTAAAACTTGGAAAACTCATGTCAAAGCGAAAACTAGCGGTTTTGTACCAAAACTGGAGTTTTCACAATCTTAAAATATTGGAGACTCTCGTATGACCAGAACTCGAGTTTCCAATGAAATTTGGAGTTTTGTCTTTTCCAGAAAATATTGAGAAGTCTCTTTATGGTGAAAACTGAAGTTTTCTCTGAAAACTGGCGGTTTTGCTTAGTTCAGGATTTTTTGACAGTAAGTTTTTTTAACTTACCAAAAGAAAACTTCCCGTTTTGTTTACAATTGTAGGTTATCATCAAAACACATAGAGAACTAACATTCTCCCCCTTTTTGATGATGACAATACTTGTAAACCATAATTTCAAGAATTTGAGAGAGTTTGCATTTTGAAATGAATTTTGTAGTTGACAGTGTTTTAGAAATTGCATTTTGAGAAACTTAGGCATTTTTTTTTTGCCCAGAGAAACTTAGGCATTTTAAAAACACAAGTTTGCATATGACAGGATTCAAGTGAATACATAAATGTGAGAGATGAGCAGCAGAAGCCAAATTGAGCACGAAATTCACAAAATGCATTTCATATCAGAGATTTGCAAGATTAGGTTCACACATACCTCAACTATGAAATGAGAAACGAAGTACATCTAAAAAAAATTATAAACACTACACTTCTTCAACCCAAATCTCAAATCTCAAATTCTGCTATTTACCGCCTTTCTCTCCCCCTTTGTCATCTTCAAAAGAGGACGGAGCTGAGATAAAGGGGTCATGGAGATTGAGCAGAGGTGTAGAAGGAGGTGAATCATGATGAAGAACCTTAGTAGATGGGGTAATGGGAGATTGAAATGGGAGAATTTCAGTGGCAGGAGTGGATTGAGAAATAGGAGAGGGGAAAATAGGAGTGGATGGGTATGGTGAAGAGGTTGGAACCTGAGGACTCGTGAAAGTGAAGGAAGGAGAAGCAGGACCAGAGGCGCTTGGACCAGCAGAGGTTCCAAAGGTTGAAGAGGACCCAATGTTGAAGTACTTCATAATCTGATCCATCTTGTCACTCAAACTAGCATTGGAAACCATCAGAGTTGTGAGCTTAATATCGTGATCCTCAACCTTTTCCTTAAGCTCAGCTGTCTGTCCAGAAATCCCTTGAAGTTCCCTTCCATGGAATGTTGAATCTCAATAAGTCCAATTATCCCGCGAGCTAACTCAGCCTTCAATTTTCCCATCTCAAACTCAATGTGAATGGTCATGGCTGCAAGAGCAGCATCCACTATTTCCTTCACCTGAGCTGCAAAATCAGTTGGCAGTGATGACTGAGGAGGAAGAGGAACTGTTTGAGCTTCCTGTGCCAGGGATTGAGCTCGAGCGTGAGATGCTCTTGGTTCAGACCTGGAGGGAGCCGAGATTGGCCAGACCCTTCAGCCTCAAAACTAATCCTCATCAAATTTAATTGAGCTTTGCCAAAGAATGGAGGATATTTCAGAGAATCAGCTGCACCTACATACCAAATCTTTTGATATAACATAATGACTGAGATTAGTGAGGGAAATGGCATATGGGAGGGCCTTCTAGAGGAAAATTTGAACTTGATCATTTCCTGGAAAATCTAGTGACCAAGATTGAGAGGAACTTGTTTGACAAAGGCAATGAATAGAGGATAATCCTTCTGAGCCAAATGGGTGAAGTTGCCACCCTTTTGGATGAAGTTCCTGGGTAGATGTACCAGAGAACTCTATTTAAGGGAGTCATAGACCCTGGGTTAAATGAAAGCATATGAGATTCACTCTCAGGAAAAGGGTCATTGGGTCTAAGAGTGGACCAAATCTCTTGATTGTTATACCTAATTGTGGGAACAAGAAGAGGATCAATTTTCAATATAGAATTCAAAATTGAAGCAGACAAAGTGAACTTGACACCCTTGACAGAAGTGGTGAATCGTTCCTCAACTAATTCACCACTCGAATTCAAAACATTGTCAGACTCCATATTGAAATAAAATAGTCTAACTAGGTTTGGAGTGTATGAAGCAGAGATGGACACGAAGGATTCATAAAGATTAAGCCAGGGAGTCAAATTCAAATGACATTCTTTCTGGAATTGCTCTAGGTCTATGGCAAACACAGAACAGAAATCCTTCTGCATATAGGTTTCTCTAAATTTCTCATTTTGTTCCTTAGTGAGTGTAGCAGAAGCAATAGCAAAACCTTGGGGAGGAGAGGGATGACGGTAGATATCTACTATTGCATTGGTAATAACTGGAGGCACCCTCTCTGGTTGAGTGTGTGCTGAGTCAGTTGCTCTAGAGGATGTTTGGCCTTGCCCAATGGTGTGCAATTTGTAGGCTGTAGCTCTCTTCTTCCTCACAGGCTTAGAAGCCTCAGCAGCCTTCGCCTTTCCCTTTCCTTCTGGTTCAGGGACCTTCCTCTTCTTCGAGGGAGTCATAACTGGTTCTTGTTCGTGACGGATTGTCGAACGAGTCTCTGGGGGGCCCTTGGAATAATGCCTTTTCCAATACCTACAATCCTGGTTGGAGAAATCACCCCAATTTTCGCTGGAACTAAAATCAGAACCAGAGTAACCAGTATCACCCCAATTATAGATTTGATATTGCATGCTAGATTTAGGTGCTTCTATTAATGCCATGTCTACATCTATTTATAAATCCCTTGGTCTTGGTCCTTGATAATTGAATATTTCATACACTACTTTTTGTCTCTTGATTAATAATTTAGGACTCTTTAGCTAATAAAAATGGCTTTTATACTTATTTGGGCTTTGGGCCTTTTATTATGTTTTAGCCATTTTTAATAATAAAATTCTAGTTTTACATTGCTTCACTATTTTCACCATAACTCTTGAACCAGACATCGGATTTGCCTCATTTTTGTCTCATATTTCAGATGATTTAGAGAGCTACAATTTTTTTGAAGACATGAAGAGTAAATTTGGTCAAGAGGGCGGTCGATTTTGGAGCCAAAGTCATATGTATTTTTTTGGATTTCAATTGGGCTCGAATTTTGTAATTGAGTAAATACCCTATTTGGTCCCTCGAAAAAAAACACGAACCCCTTTTTCGTCCCCAGGGACTAAAATAGGACATTTTTATGGACCAAAAAGGGGTTTTTGGAAATTTTTGAGGGACCAAAATGGGGTCCTTTTTTGGAAATTCGTCATTTTCAAGGACTAAAAAGGGGTTTTCGTTGTTTGAGGGACCAAAATGGGGTCCGTGTTTTTTTCAGGGACCAAATAGGGTATTTACTCTTTGTAATTAAAGCCCATTTTATTTTATTTTCGTTTTGAGCCGACCCATTTCCATTTTAGGTTTAGGTTTAAGTTAGATGGCAGCTACAAACATTCAGTCATTCATGTTTTTAGATTTCGGTGGATGAAAATAGTAGTTTTCAAATTCTCGCAATGTTCTTCGTGTTCTTGTTCTTCATCTGTTTTTCATCTTTCTTAATTATGTTCGGCTAAATTTCCGAGATTAACCCAACGATGAGGATTCCATCCACTATCCGAGGACTCACGCTTAATCGGTAACCGTCTAACTCGTTTCTACATTCTTTAATCGGATTCGATTTTTGGATTTGGATTGGGTTTTTAATCAAAATTCCAGATCGACATTTCCCAAGGACGTAGTTCGGACTAGGTTAAAGTATCACTGTGCGATCGTACAGAGGTGCGCCACTGATTCGAACAAATTCTGAATGATTGTTCAGTTGAGGGAATTTCTAGACAAACGCAGAGATTTTGGTTTGTCCAGAGTCGATCACGAGTTCGGTTATAAAGCTGTTTTCTTCCGAGGAAGGTAAGTGGTGGAATCCGAATCCTGGGTTAATCCTTTAATCCTCTGTTTTCTGTTTAATCTATGTTATTTCGTTTTGTTTCTGCATATTTCTATTTTCAATCTCTTCTGAATCAAAAACTCCCGATTTTACTTGTTTCTATTTTATTCTTTGTTCAAATTAAATCGATGCGAATTCGTTGGGAAACGACCCAGGTTACATTATACCGCAAATCCTTTTCTAATCTGGTTATTTTGGGAGATTACGGCAAATCTCTGTCAAAATATGGCGCCGCTGTCGAGGAATTTGGATCGGTTTGATTAGTAATAGTAGTGTAAATAGCGTCGTTTTCGTAGTTTAGGTGGTTTGGGTGGCTGGACAGAAATTTTTCTGACCCAAATCACTCACCCAGGTCTTATTCACAAGGAATTGGGCATTCTAAGCAAGAATCACTTCCTTAATAGGAAGTGAGGTCTCACCTGTTTTGGCCAAATTCCATCGTTTAGACCCGTTTTTACCATTTTTTGGTCTCGGTAGGATATATCGGGTATTTTAGCAGTTGTTTGACTTACTCCGATTGGGCTGATTTTTGGTGAGCTGAAGGAAAATGTTATTTAGCATAGGACACAAGGCTGAAGCGCTGTGGTCTTGAGATATAAGCCAAATTCTATCGTTTAGACCACTTTTTCAATTTTTGAAGTTTTTTTATTCCATTTTTGGGTTCCCCAATGGTCTAGGAGTTGCCCTGTCCAAGTCCCATAAATTTTAAAAATCATTTGATAGTGTTTATGGACTTGTTTAGGTCAATTTCTACCAAAGGTTTTTGTTTTTGTGTTTGCTTTTGTGTGTCTTAGTGTTTTTCTACTTTTTACCACTTTTAGTGGCATTTTCGTAATTCGATTGGTGGTGGCATTTTCATAATTCTGATTTTTTGCAAATTCCGCCTTGTGATTATCTTTTGCATGAGTACTAGGAGCATTATCAATCCAGAACACTTGTTGCCATTTGATCCTAAAATAGAGAGAACAATTCTTACTGCTAGAAGAGTTGTTAGGCCTCTCATGGGATTAATACTGAATTGGACATTGAACTTAAGTCTGATTGTGGCCATTCTGATTGTATCCATACTGTTGATCTTTCTGATTGTGTTTCTGATAGTACTTCTGATAGTCTTTGTTAGTTCTCAATGTGTTTTGATGATTAACAACAATTGTAAACATGTGTTGAAGTTTTTGCAAAATCTGTGTAAAACCATTCATCAGTTGTTTACTCGAGTAAAGTAATTCTTACTCGAGTATAGGACTGTTAAAGGATTGCCCAATTGGATTTTACACGTCAATACTGCAGTATGGATAGCCATACTCGAGTATTGACGTCTCAGAGAGCAATCGAGTTTTTAACAGAAGGTACTTACTCGAGTAAAGGAATGATATACTCGAGTAAAGGTCATCCAGAGAGCAAATGTGTTTTTCAAGTTGTTCCTTACTCGAGTATAGGTTTGCATACTCGAGTAAATGTCATCCAGAGAGCAACCAAACTTTTCAAGTTAAGTCAATATCGCTAAAGTATAGATCTCTATACTCGAGTATTGGACTTACCGAGAGCAAATGAACTTTTGAACATGAGTGTATACTCGAGTAGACACTTTCATACTCGAGTAAAGGGTCTTACAGAGAGCTCCCAAGTTTTTCAAAACTCATGCATACTCGAGTAAGGGTTTGCATACTCGAGTAATGAGCTCTTAAACTGATTTTCAACTTGACTCATGTTCTTGCTTACTCCGGTATGAATCTGTTTACTCCAAAGTATAGAGGCATTTTACGCTTAAAATTTTCAAGCAAATAGTTGCTTACTCGAGTACACCACTAACTTACTCGGTAAAGCCTTTGGTTTCAAAAGCTCAAGTCTCGAAGGATTGCTTCGGAAGTTGCTTACTCGAGTATCCTTTTGGATCTTTGCTTTGAGTAAAGACTCTCTCACACAATGACTTACTCGAGTAGAGATGAACTTACTCGAGTAACCAACGCCGAAACCAATTTTTGAATTATACGAATTTGCATATCACTCTTGTTTGTTCTAATTGCTTTCATGAATCATTCACTTATGAACCCAACTATGTTTAACAAGTTTGTTGAGTGAATTTCGTTAGCAGATGAAGATTATTGAAGGTCAAAGCCATAAAGAAAAAAATTGTACAGTGCATTTAATGCACTTCTGCAAATCAACCTACTTTTGGATAATCCCTGAGCACGCATTCTCAACGGTCAAGAATGCTTCCTTCATCAAGTAAACTCTTCTCCAACGGGCAAATCCTCGAGTTCCACCTCGAGATCATATTAGCACTGGATTAGTTGGAGTTTAGAGAGAAGATGACCAGACTTAATGCTAATCACCTACAACGGTTGGATTCATCATTCAACGGTCATTTAATGTTCTCTACCTATAAATAGAGTTCATTAACTTCTTCTCAAGCCGATACACCTACCGAGAGCGAAAATTTATTGATTGCCATTTATTGTGTTCGGCTTTCACATATATTGTATCAATCGATACTTGTACTTGGTGTTCATTTTATCGCTTTCTGTGAGAGAGTTCTATCTGTAAATCATTTATTGATTGAGATAACCACAAGTCGGGGACTTGGTGGTTGGGTGTATTGATTGCAACTTGTAAGGGGAGTGAGTTCTAGAGAGAGAACTACTCTTGAGTACGAGTTTGTAATCGGTTTGTGAGTATAGTGGATTGAAAATCCCAAGTGTGGCTTGGGGATTTGGATGTAGGTCAAGGATAAGACCGAACCAGGATAATTTCTCTTGTGCAAGCTTTCCTTCCCTTCCTCCTCTGTTATAATCTGTTTTTACTTGGTCAAAACAGAGCACTCTCAGAAAATTTTTTAAAATACCCAATTCACCCCCCCTCTTGGGTATATAGCTCCATTTACATTTGGTATCAGAGCAAGGTCTTCTCAAAAGAGCTTAACATCTCGAGAAGGATCAATATGGAAGGTATCTTACCCGATGGAGCTTCTATCACCAGACCACCCGGTTTCAATGGAGAGCATTACTCCTTCGGAAAGCAAAATTCAAAGTTTTCGTCATGGCAAGTAGTATGGTCTCGGAGAGTATTTGAAAGAGGAGACTATGCGCCATCAACCCTTGAAGATGGAGTTAGAGTTCCTAAGCTAGAAGAAGAATATGATGATAATGATGAAGAAATGTCACACTCAATGACAAAGGTTTGTGTTACTACTCCAAAGTGCTCTAAGTCAATAAGAATACTTTCGTATTTGCACCTTATCATCTGCTAAGGCCATGTGGGATGCTTTGGAGATAGCTCATGAAGGAACTGACTAGAGTAAAGCAAAACGAGTCAATACTCTTATGACCGAATATGATCTTCTACGAATGAAGCGGGGCGAATCCATTGGTGAGTTCAGTGAGGTTCACCCATCTCATTAATCAACTTGCGCCTTGGGAAAAGAATATGACCAACCGGTCCAAGTAAGGAAGATGTTAAATATCCTTAACAAGGAATGGGAAGCAAAGGTCACGGCTATTGAAGAGGCTCGAGGAGAGTCAATGACGTCGATGCTGCTCTATTCGAAGTCTCTCGAATATGAGGCTAAACTCAAATTCAAGAAGGGACTTGATGAAGTTCATGGCAAGAACAAAGGAATTGCCCTCAAGGCTGCAAGAGAAGTTAAAGATTCAGATGAGGAAAATAAGAATGTAGACGAAGATGAGGAAATAGGCATGATGGTTCGTAGATTCAAGAAATTCTACAAGAGGGACCAATGTTTCAAGAAATTTCACAAAGCTAGCTCGGTATGAGTCAAAGAAGCCGGTCATCCGCTACGAATGTCAAAAGCTGGCCACATCAAGTCGAATGCCCACGGTGAACAACAAAGACAAAGAAAAGAAGAAGTTCAGCAAATACAAGAAGAAAGCTTATGTCTTCGGCATTTGGGGTGATAGCTCATCGATGAAGATGATGAGGATGAGGAAGAAAAAGCAAATATATGCCTAGTTCTTTGAAGAAGAAGAGCAACGTGCTAAACTTGAAGAGGTATATGATTGCAAACCTCCTTATGATGATCTATTTGATGAATATATGATGTGCAATTTGAATTTGAAAAACTTTTGAAAAATATTTCAAACCGAGAAAAACGTAAATCTTACTCTTGAATCTCAAGTTGAAAAGTTTTCCTCTTGAGAAAATACTATTTGTAAAGATTGTCGATCGAAGAAAAAGAATTCATATCTTACAAAGGCACTTGAGAAATTCACTAGAGGAAGTGAAATGCTCAATGTCATTTTGAAACAACAACGTTTTATAAATGATAGATTAGGCATTGGTTACGGACAGATTTTGATAAAAAGAAAGGCAAGAAGAAGAGTGGTCAAAAAACGTACATGAACTATTTCACAAAATCAGTTCACTCTTCAAATCCTTTTTGCGCATTGCAATTCTCGTAATAAGAAGGGTCATTCTACTTCATCTTGCTTTCATAGAAAAGAAAGAAAAATTAAGCTGTGGGAAATTATCAATGGGCAGAAAGGAACTTATGTTCCTAAGGTCAAAACTAACTCAAAGGACCCAAAAAAAAGATGGGTACCTAAGGCTTGATCCCTTGTGAATTGCGGGTTTGTCTTAGAGCATCAAGACCCAAGAAGAGAAAAGCTGCTAAGCTTATTGAGGGTGTATAAGAAAGCCATTGGGTGGACATTAGGCGACATAGTTGGCATTAGCCCTTCCATGTGTATGCATCGAATTTCGTTGGAAGAGGACTCTAAGCGGTGAGCGCAGCCCGAGACGCCTTAATCCTCTTATCCTTGTTGTGGTGAAGAAGGAGGTCACTAAGCTTCACGCAAGCTGGTATCATCTATCCCATTTCGACGGCCCGGTGGGTTAGTCCGGTCGAGTGGTTCCTAAGAAATCGGATTCACTTTGTGGTAGCCAATCGGAAGAATGAGCTCATTCCTACTCGAGTTCGAGAATAGTTGGAGAGTTTGCATCGACTATAGGAGACTCAACCAAGCCACTCGCAAGGATCATTACCCTCACCTTTCATTGATCGAGATGTTAGAGCGATTGGTGGCAAGTCCCATTCTTGCTTCTTGGATGGCTACTCCGGATACTTTCGGATCCATATTGCTCCGAGGATCGGAGAAGACAACCTTCACATGCCCCTCGGAACATATGCCTACCGAAGGATGCCTTTTGGCCTTTGCAACGCACCTGGTACCTTTAAGCGTTGTATGGTAAGCATTTTCTCTGAATTTCTAGAGGACCGCATGAAGGTTTTTATGGATGATTTCACTGTATATGGGTTTGATTTTGATGCATGCTTAGCTAATTTGTCTAGGGTTTTGCATAGGTGCATTGAGTCTAATCTTGTTCTGAATTATGAGAAGTGTCACTTTATGGTTGAGTCGGGTATAGTCTTAGGACACATAGTGTCTAGGAAAGGGATTGAGGTAGATCCTGCTAAGATAGATGTAATTACTACTTTTCCTTACCCCGCATCTCGGCGTTTCATTCAGGATTTCAGCAAGACTGCCCGACCCTTGTCCAACCTTCTGCATAAGGACACTGACTTTTTATTTGATGATGCTTGCAAGGCGGCCTTCGATCATTTGAAGCGTTGCCTGACTACAACCCCATTGATCCAACCCCTAATTGGTACCTCCCCTTCGAGTTGATGTGTGATGCTTCCAACTATGCGGTTGGTGCTATCTTGGCACAACGAGTTGATAGAGCATCTCATGTGATTGCATATGCCTCCAAGACTTTGGATCCCCGATCCAATTACACCACTGCGAGAAGGAGTTGTTGGCTATTGCATTTGCTTTTGATAAGTTTAGGTCATATCGCTAGCAAGTAGAGTAATTGTTTTCTCTAACCATCGCTTTGAAGTTTCTTTTGAAAAAGGCAGATGCTAAGCCACAACTCATCCGGTGGATGTTATTGCTCAAGAGTTCGATGTTGAGATTCGAGATAGAAGTGGAGCACAAAGCGGGTAGTGACCACTTGAGTCGCACCACTCATTCTCCTCTCACCCCTCTTCTATTCGGGATGATTTCCACGATGAGCGGCTTCTCTCCGGTGCAAGGTAAGCTTCCATGGTATCTTGATCTAGTTAACTACTTGGTAGCTGGTGTTTTGCTTGTAGATTCCACTAGGGCCCAAACCCTTAAATTAAAGAGTGAGTCTAAATATTATGTTTGGGATGACCCTTATCTGTGCAAATTTAGTAGTGACTAAGTAGTTAGGAGATGTGTGCACGATCATGAGTTTCACTCTATATTGCATTTTGCTCATGCTTACTGTGGTGGTCACTTTGGACCCCAAAGAACTGCTAGGAAAGTCTTAGACGGTGGATTATTTTGGCCTCCTTGTTTCATGATTCCCATATGTTTTGTAAGTCATGTGATAAGCGTCGAGAGCGGGAGTATTTCCGTAGGCATGAGATGCCCGAGAACCCTATATTGTTTTGTGAGATCTTTGATGTTTGGGTTATTGATTTTATGGGTCCATTTCTGCTTCACATGGTTATACTTACATGCATTTGTTGATTATGTCTCGAAATGGGTTGAGGCGAAAGCCACCCGGACTAATGATTCTTCGTGGTGGTGGATTTTGTTATGGTCTAACATTTTTCGCGGGTTTGGCATTCCTAGAGCTATTATCGGTGACCAAGGCTCCCATTTTTGCAACCGAAGCATGGGTGCCTTGTTACGCAAGTATGGAGTGCTTCACAAGGTCTCCACAAGCATACCATCCTCGGACCAACGGTCAAGGCGAAGTCTCAAATAGAGAGATTAAGCAAATCCTTGAGAAGAGGCTGTTAACTCTACCCGGAAAGATTGGAGTAAGCGATTAGAGGATGCTTTGTGGGCATATCGCACCGCCTACAAGACTCCGATTGGGATGTCTCCTTATCGGCTTGTCTTTGGTAAGGTATGTCATCTTCCGGTTGAGTTGGAACATCAAGCCTATTGGGCCATTAAGGTCAATGGGAATCACCTCAAGCCATTTCATGAGGGATCCCAGCAGCAACCTGAGGAAGTAGAGATTCTCTTCATTGATGCCACTTATCCTCCATAAACCCTTGGGGAGTATTCTTCTTTCTTTCTCCTTCTTTCTTCTATTTGTTTTCCTTTTTCTACTTTGCTTTTTGAAATAAATACAATCTCTCTTTCTATGATTGCTACATATTATGAACTTGGATATTTTGGTTTTAATGGATCATTTTGTTGGGTCTGCAATTCTTGACTCTTCGATTACATGTCTTAGTAGTTGATTTGATCTTGTTGATTGCTTAAGTTGGTGTTGACCTTGTGAGGTTTTGGTCCTGCATGAATGGAATTCATCTTTTGCCATTGTTTCTTTCATTTGTGCATCTGCTCATGATTTGTGTTCTCTAGAACTTGCTCCTTTTCTTTTTGAAACTACATTTTTCACTTACGTGCATAAGTATGATGGAAGCTTGTTTTCTTTCTTTTATTTTCCCTACTTTGGCCAAATAGCTTTTCCCTTGCATTATGATCCCTTTGCTAGCCCTTTGTGCCTTTTTGACTCATTCTTTTCTAAGCCACATTACAAGCCTAAGCGTAAAACCATTTTATTCCGCACCTTGAAAATTTATTGAGCATTGGTTTCACCTTGGTTTTGTGTTTAAGTGTGGGGGTTGCTCAGGAGTGCAACAGTTTAAGTGTGGGGGGATGTTTGCTTTTGTCATTGTGGTTATGTATATAGTATAGTTTCATTTTAAAAGAAAAAAGAAGAAAAGAAAAAGAAAGAAAGAAAAGCAGAAAAGAAAGAAAGAAAGAAAAAAAAAAGAAAAAAAGAAAGAAAATACATAGAAAGAAAGGAGATATATAAGTTTAAAAAAAATTCTCACATAGAGAATGATTGTGTTATTTAGTCCTCTTTTTAATTTCCTTGGTGCTTAGCCTCTCATTCCATACTATTACCTACCTTCACCCTAACCCTATTACAACCTTTCATGACAAGCTCTCTTGATTTGTGCATGCATGTGTTATGAGTAGTGGAGACGTAGAAATTGAGCAAGCTTATGGTAGAGCAAATTTCTTGAGTAGAATTTGAGCGATACACTTATTTACCTTAAACACTTGAGAGATTGATTGATTGATTGAGCGCATCATTTGAGAGACCATCTTACGCGATTAGCATCATTGATGAGATTGCCATGAATTGTAATTTGAGATGAAGGGATTTTGGTCTTGATTGATTGATCTTTTGGAGCTTTTTGTCCCTTGTTAAATTTTTGCATTGTTAGCAATTGCTAGAAAAGAAGAGTTTCTCCTTTAGGTCTTTCTCTTTGGATTTTGCTCAGGAGTGCAAAAAGATAAGTGTGGGGGAATTTGATAATTGAATATTTCATACACTACTTTTTGTCTCTTGATTAATAATTTAGGACTCTTTAGCTAATAAAAAATGGCTTTTATACTTATTTGGGCTTTGGGCCTTTTATTATGTTTTAGCCATTTTTAATAATAAAATTCCAGTTTTACATTGCTTCACTATTTTCACCATAACTCTTGAACCAGACATCGGATTTGCCTCATTTTTGTCTCATATTTCAGGTGATTTAGAGAGCTACAATTGTTATGAAGACATGAAGAGTAAATTCGGTCAAGAGGGTGGTCGATTTTGGAGGTGAAGTCATATGTATTTTTTTTGGATTTCAGTTGGGCTCGAATTTTGTAATTAAAGCCCATTTTATTTTATTTTCATTTTGGGCTGACCCATTTCCATTTTAGGTTTAGGTTTAAGTTAGATGACAGCCACAAATATTCAGTCATTCATGTTTTTAGATTTCAGTGGATTAAAATAGTAGTTTTCAAATTCTCTGCAATGTTCTTCGTGTTCTTCATCTGTTTTTCGTCTTTCTTAATTATGTTCGGCTAAATTTCTGAGATTAACCCAACGATGAGGATTCCATCCACTATCCAGAGGACTCACGCTTAATCGGTAACCGTCTAACTCGTTTCTGCATTCTTTAATCGGATTCGATTTTTGGATTTGGATTGGGTTTTTAATCAAAATTCCAGATCGACATTTCCCAAGGACGTAGTTCGGACTAGGTTAAAGTATCTTTGTGCGATCGTACAAAGGTGCGCCACCGATTCGAACAAATTCTGAATGATTGTTCGGGTGAGGGAATTTACGGACAAACGAGAGATTTCGGTTTGTCGAGTCGATCACGAGTTCGGTTATAAATCTATTTTCGTCAGGAAGGGAAGTGGTGGAATCCGAATCCTGGGTTAATCCTTTAATCCTCATTTTTTGTTTAATGTGTTATTTCGGTTTGTTTCTACATATTTTTGTTTTCAATCTCTTGAATCAAAAACCCCCAATTTTGTTTTTGTTTTATTCTTGTTCAAATTAAACCATTGCCGAATTCGTTGGGAAACGACCCAGGTTACATTATCTGCAAATCCTTTTCTAATCTGGTTATTTTGGGAGATTACGGAAAATCTCTGTCAGTCCTTTACGTCCTACTGGTGTTGTTGTTCAGTTAGCTAATAGGAGTAATGTTCATCCTTCTGGTTTAATTGAAGATGTATTACTCAAAGTTAATGAATTGATATTCCCTACTGGTTTTTACATCTTAGATATGGAGGACGAGTCTCCTAGTAGTAGGTCACCAATCATTCTAGGGAGGCCTTTCATGAAAACAGCTAGGACTAAGATAGATGTGTATTATGGTACTCTTTCCATGGAGTTTGGTAGTATATCTGTGAATTTCAATATCTTTGATGCCTTGAAACATCCTAGGGAAGAGAATTCTATTTTCTGCATTGATGTTATTGATGATGCTAAGGATGATGTTTTAGTTGATTGGTGTGCTGATTATCCTGACTTTTCATCTGAGAGTGATTCTACCATTGGTACATGTGCTGATAATGAATGGTTCTCTGTTTGCACTGATATTACTGCATCTGATTTTGACTTGCTTGAGGAATCTGATGTTGATTCTAATTTTGATGAGCTTAATTCTGATGCTAACATTGAGCTGTATAGACACAGTTCTTTTGCTTCTTTGAATTTGGTTTCAGGTATTTCCAATGTGATGACATCAGAGTTTTTGCAACAACCACCTAAGGGTCTTCCCTCCACTGAGTAACCACCTAAACTTGAGTTGAAATCCCTTCTAGATCACCTGAAGTATGCATTTATTGAGGTGGATGAACAGTTGCCAGTCACTGTGGCGAATAATCTTCTTCCTGACCAAGAAGAGAAGCTGCTAAGCTTATTGAGGGTGTATAAGAAAGCCATTGGGTGGACATTAGCTGATATCGTTGGCATCAACCCTTCCATGTGTATGCATCGAATTCTGTTGGAAGAGGACTCTAAGCTGATAAGGCAACCCCAGAGACGCCTTAATCCTCTTATCCTTGATGTGGTGAAGAAGGAGGTCACTAAGCTTCTACAAGCTAGTATCATCTATCCCATTTATGATAGCCAGTGGGTTAGCCCGGTCCAGGTGGTTCCTAAGAAATTCAGAGTCACTATGGTAGCCAATCAGAAGAATGAACTCATTCCTACTCGAGTTCAGAATAGTTGGAGAGTTTGCATCGACTATAAGAGACTCAACCAAGCCACTCAAAAGGATCATTACCCTCTACCTTTCATTGATCATATGTCAGAGCGATTGGCTGGTAAGTCTCATTACTGCTTCCAGGATGGCTACTCCGGATACTTCCACATCCATATTGCTCCTGAGGATCAGGAGAAGAGACCTTTACATGTCCTTTTGGGACATATGCTTATAGAAGGATGCCTTTTGGCCTCTACAATGCACCTGGCACCTTTCAGTGTTGTATGGTAAATATTTTTTCTGAGTTCCTAGAGGACTGCCAGGAGGTTTTTATGGATGATTTCACTGTATATGGGTATGATTTTGATGCATGCTTAGCTAATTTATCTAGAATCTTGCATAGGTGCATTGCGTTTAATCTTGTACTGAATTATGAGAAGTGTCACTTCATGGTTGAGTCGGATATAGTCTTGGGACACATGGTATCTAGGAAAGGGATTGAGGTAGACCCTGCTAAGATAGATGTCATTACTGCTTTGCCTTACCCCACATTTGTGCGGGAAGTTCACTCTTTTCTTGGTCATGCAGGTTTCTATCGGTGTTTCATTCGGGATTTTAGCAAGACTGCTTGACCCTTATCCAACCTTCTACATAAGGACACTGACTTTGTATTTAATAACGAGTGCAAGGTGGCCTTCGATCACTTGAAGCATTGCCTGACTACAGCTCCAGTGATTCAGCCCCTGATTGGTGCCTCCCCTTCGAGTTGTTGTGTGATGCTTCCAACTATGCGGTTGGTGATATCTTGGCACAGCCGGTCGACGGAGCATCTCATGTCATTGCATATGCCTCCAAGACTTTGGATCCTGCCCAATCTAATTATACCATTACTGAAAAGGAGTTGTTGGCTATTGTATTTGCCTTTGATAAGTTTAGGTCATATCTGCTAGCTAGTAAAGTAATTGTTTTCTCTGACCATGTTGCTTTGAAGTTTCTTTTAAAAAAGGCATATGCTAAGCCACTACTCATCCGGTGGATGTTATTGCTCTAAGAGTTTGATGTTGAGATTTGAGACAGAAGTGGAGCAAAAAATTGGGTAGCTGACCACTTAAGTCGCATCATCCATTCTCCCTCTCACCCCTCTTCTATTCGGGATGATTTCCCTGATGAGCAGCTTCTACAGGTGCAAGGTAAACTTCCATGGTATGCTGATATTGTTAACTACTCGGTAGCTGGTGTTTTTCCTGTAGAGTCCACTAGGGCCCAAACCCTTGAATTAAAGAGTGAGTCTAAATATTATGTTTGGGATGACCCTTATCTGTGGAAATTTTGTAGTGACCAAGTAGTTAGGAGATGTGTGCCTGATAATGAGTTTCACTCTATATTGCATTTTGCTCATGCTTCTGCCTATGGTGGTCACTTTGGACCCCAAAGAACTACTAGGAAAGTGTTAGACGGTGGACTATGTTGGCCTTCCTTGTTTCGCGATTCTCATTTGTTTTGTAAGTCATGTGATAATTGTCAGAGGGCAGGGAGTATTTCCCGTAGCCATGAGATGCCCCAGAACCCTATATTGTTTTGTGAGATATTTGATGTTTGGGGTATTGATTTTATGGGTCCCTTTTCTGTTTCTCATGGTTATACTTACATACTTCTGGCTATTGATTATGTCTCGAAATAGGTTGAGGCGAAAACCACCAAAACTAATGATTCTTCTGTGGTGGTGGATTTTGTTAGGTCTAACATTTTCTGCAGGTTTGGTATTCCTAGAGCCATTATTAGTGACCAGGGTTCTCATTTTTGCAATTGAAGCATGGATGCCTTGTTACGCAAATATGGAGTGCTTCACAAGGTCTCCACAACATATCATCCTCAGACCAACGGTCAAACTAAAGTCTCAAATAGAGAGATTAAGCAAATCCTTGAAAAGACTGTTAACTCTACCCGGAAAGATTGGAGTAAGCGACTAGATGATGCTTTGTGGGCATATCGCACCGCTTACAAGACTCCGATTGGGATGTCTCCTTATCGACTTGTCTTTGGTAAGGGATGTCATCTTCTGGTTGAGTTGGAACATCAAGCCTATTGGGCCATTAAGCAGTGTAACATGGATTTGGCTAAGTCTAGGATGGAGCGGAAGCTACAGTTGTAAGAGTTAGATGAGCTTCGATTGGATGCCTATGAGAGTTCATGGTTGTACAAGGAAAAGCCTAAGGCATTCCATGATAAGCATATCCTGAGGAAAGAATTTTCTGTGGGCCAAAAAGTTCTTCTGTTTAACTCCCGTCTGAAGTTTATGCCTGGTAAGCTTAATCTAGATGGGATGACCCTTTTGTGATCACTAACATTTTTCCATTTGGTGCTGTTAAGCTATGTGATCCACTCACAGCACAAACCTTTAAGGTCAATGGGCATCGCCTCAAGCAATTTCATGAGGGATCCCAACAGCAGCCTGAGGGTACAGAGATCCTCCTCATTGATGCCACTTACCCTCCATAAACCCCTTGGGGAGTATTATTCTTTCTTCTCCTTCTTTGTTCTATTTGTTTTCCTTTTTCTACTTTGCTTTTTCAAAATAAATACATTCTCTCTTTCTATGATTCCTACATATATTATGAACTTGGACATTCTGGTTTTATTGGATCATTCGTTGGGTCTGCAATTCTTGACTCTTCGATTACATGTCTTGGTAGTTGATTTGATGTTGTTGATTGCCTAAGCTGGGGTTGACCTTGTTGAAAGTGGAGCTAATCACCAAGAGGGGGTGAATTGGGGATTTTAAATTTTTTCGAAGTGCTCTGTTTTGAACGATGAAAACAGAGGTGAACAGAGAGTATAGAGAAGAAGAGCAAGACACAAGGATTTATCTTGGTTCGGTCCAATCTCTTGACCTACGTCCGGTCCCGGACTCTGGTTTTTCACTATCACAATTGATTACACACTCCGTCGAAGAGTAATTCTCTCACTAGAACTTACTCCCCCTTACAAGTTGCAATCAATAACTCGTCTTCAAGTCCCCGACACGAGATTCTTACATTGAATGATTTACAATAAATAAACTCTCTAAGAGTGAATAAATATGAACACTGAAGTACAAAATTTATCAACAGATACTTTGCTCAAGAAAACTTAAAGAGTAGTTGATAGCTTTGATGATTTTCGTTTTCCAGCAGATTGGTTGTTGAGAAGAATTGAATGCAGCTCTATTTATACTAAGAGAGCATTAAATGACGGTTGTAATCTTCAATATAACTGTTGCCTTCATTAGACAAGGATTAGCTTAAGCTTTGGTCTTCTTCTCTCTCTACTCTTCACTTAATCCAGTTGCACAGAAGTTTAGAGTTGACTTCTTGAATATTAATATGTTGGAATAGTAGCTATTGGATGTGGAAAGCAAATATTAATCCTTTGCAAGTGTGTGCAGAAGGATTACCCAAAAGGATGCAAGTTTTTTGAACTTTGCATTTAATGTGCTGACATCACTTTTTGCTTTTGCTCAAACCTTCATTTAATATCCTTTAAAACATCTGAAACTCACTAACAAAGTGGTTAAACATAGCTAGGTGTATTAATGAATGATGATAGGAAGTATTGAGATCAAACAAAAAGGTTTCACAAATTCGTCAGATTTGAATTTCAGACTCAGCGATACAAACTCGAGTTTTCAACTGTGCACTTAAGGCAAAACTCGAGTTTCCATATCTAAACTCGGGTTTCCTCCTTCCAGAGAGGAAAGTCACGATTTGAGCTTTGAAACACATTTTTGAATGAAACTCAAAACTCGAGTTTCCAAAACCAAACTCAAGTTTTGGACTTTTAACATGAAACATGAATTTTAGTCCAAAACGTCAAAACTGGAGTTTTCATCCAAGACTCGAGTTTTCATCCAATCTTGCCACTGGATCATAAGTTTCTTCATAATCAATTCCTTCTTCTTGATTATAGCCTTTAGCAACCAATCTTGCCTTATTCCCGACAATGATTGCTGATTCATCTCGTTTGTTCTTGAATACCCATTTAGTGCCAATGACCGGATGGTCCTTAGGCTTAGGTACCAAATCCCAAACTTGATTTCTATCAAATTGATGTAACTCCTCTTGCATTGCTATCACCCAATCATTGTCTGAAAGGGCTTCATCAATCTTAGAGGGTTCAATATGAGATATGAATGCATAAAAGGTTACTTCATTCAGAGTGCTATTTCTGGTTCTTACTCCTTGATTTACATCACCTATGGCTTGGTCCAAAGGATGATTCCTAATGAACTTCCAAGCTCTAGGATGAGACTGATCAGGATTTTCAAGATTATTTTGAGGATCAGCCTCGAAAACATTTTTAGGATTTTCAATAGATGCAGGAGTAGTTTTCGAAAATAATTGATTTTTGAAATTATTTTCTTCACCATCATCCAAAGGCTTATCAGATTTGGATTCACAGAATACAACATGTATTGACTCTTCAACAATACGAGTGCGAGTATTGAAAACTCTATAAGCCTTACTTCTGTTTGAATAACCCAAAAATATACCTTCATCCGCCTTGGGATCAAACTTTCCGAAGTTATCCTTACCATTGTTGTGGATGAAGCACTTACATCCGAAAACATGCAGATGAGCCAAGCTGGGTTTTCTATCCTTGTACAGCTCATAAGGATTTTTGTTCAAATTCTTGCGGAGGTAAGCCCGATTTGAGATGTAGCAAGCAATACTCATTGCATCAGCCCAAAACACTTGAGAAGTATATTCTCATTTAGCATAGCTCTTGCCATCTCGGCAAGGACTCGATTCTTTCTCTCCTCAACACCATTTTGTTGAGGAGTCCTGGGGCAGAGAAGTTGTGGTCAATTCCCATGTTGTCACAGAACTCATCAAATGCATAGTTCTCGAATTCTCCTCCATGATCAGTTCGAATTCCTAAAATAGAGAAATGTTTCTCGTTTTGAACCTTCTTGGCAAAAACAACAAACTAATCAAATGCTTCATCTTTAGAGGATAAAAATATCGTCCAAGCAAATCTAGAAAAATCATCAACTATGACCAAAGTATAAAGATTACCACCAAGACTTTTTACTCTAGCTGGTCCAACTAAATCCATGTGAAGTAGTTGGAGAGGTCTATTAGTTGAAATCTCATTTTTAGATTTGAAAGAAGATTTGGTTTGTTTTCCTTTTTGACAAGCATCACAAATCATGTCATTTTTGAAACGAAGTTTAGGAACACCAATCACCAAATCCTTTTTAAGTAATGTGTCAAGTTGAATCATATTGACATGAGCTAATCGCTTATGCCATAGCCAACTATCCTCCAAATTACTAACAAAACATTTTTCAGAAACAAAACAATTTCTAGAAGGAATTCCTAAAAGAGAACCGAGATATATTAGCTTGGAAGTCCTCAGAAATACCCGGGATCGACCCCAACTTTTGTTGTCACAAGTTGGCTATCCACCCAGGATCAGCACCGGTGGCACAGAAGAAGAGGAAACAAGGACCAGATAGGCAGCTATCCCTAGAAAAGCATGTCAAGGAGCTATTGGATGCCGGATTCATCCGAGAAATACAATACACCACGTGGCTATCTAACGTGGTTATGGTGATGAAACCAAATGGAAAATGGAGGGCGTGTACATACTACACTAACTTGAACAAAGCCTGCCCAAAAGATTTGTATCCAATTCCCAACATCGACCAGCTAGTCGACAATTCAGCCGGCTTCCAACTGTTATCCTTTATGGATGCATATTCTAGATACAACCAAATCGTGATGCACCCTGAAGATCAAGAGAAGACAGCCTTTATTACCTAGAAGGCTAACTATTGCTATAACGTGATGTCCTTCATATTGAAGAACGCTGGGACCACATACCAGAGAATGATAAACAAAGTCTTTGAAGACCATCTCGATCATAACATAGAAGTTTACATAGATGACATGATCATCAAGTCAAAGGACCTGGAAGATCATATCCGAGACTTGGAACAAACCTTCGACAAATTGAGGGCGTACCAAATCCGATTGAACCCGGCTAAGTGCGCATTTGGAGTCCCAGCCAGGAAATTCCTGGGTTTTCTATTGATGAGCCGTGGAATCGAAGCCAACCCAGACAAATGCAAGGCGATGCTAGACATGAAGGCCTTACGGAATAAAAAAAAAGTCCAACAGTTGACCAAAAGATTGGCGGTGTTGACTAGATTTTTACCGAGATCAGCTGAGAATGCTCTTCCCTTCTTCAAACTGCTGAAAAAGGAAGCACAAGGAGGTTGGAACCCGGAATGCGAGGTAGCATTCAACAAGATCAAGCAGTGTTTGGCAACTCCACCAGTCTTGTCCAAACCTGAACCCAGCAAGTCATTGTTCCTTTACTTATCCGTGGGGGAAGAAGCAGTAAGTACAGTCTTGGTCAAGGAAGCAGAGAATGGCCAAATACCGATTTACTTCGTAAGCAAAGCATTAGAGCAAGTTATTTCTAGAATTAATAAAGAACCCCTCAGTGGAGATTCAAGTTCTAGACTATCCAAAGTCCTGCTGATTACAAACGAAAGAGCGGATAACAAACCTAGGTCATTGAACCCGGTCATACATAAAACACAATTTAAAGGTGAACACCAAGGCTAATGAGCCCGGGTCCCAAATTACGTGAAGCCGCTATTACAAGCCTTCGCAAATTTGATGCATCAAAACTCGCTCCTAGATAAGAAGGTGAATTGTCATCCAAACCCTGATCAAGTCAAAATGTTTAAGTGTTGCTTTTCCACACCAACGTTGAACATGTGACATTTTGCTCTTATCCAGGATTAAATCCCGGACAACGGAACCGGAACACTGTAGAGAGGTTTAATTTAAAATCCCTACTCATATACCGGTCTTTAATACCGGAAGAACAATGTAAGAGGATTCTACATAACTTAGACCCTGGCTCGGTCATAGACATTCATACATAGATTTGAACTCATAAAGCTAATTCACAAAGGAAAGACGTTGTTAGTTCTCTATGTGTTTTGTTGATAACTGACAATTGTAAACACAAGTTGAGGTTTGTCTTTGGTAAGTTGAAAAACTTATTGTCAAAGGCAAACTCGAGTTTTGGTTTGAAAACTCGAGTTTTGACTTTGACAGAGAGTAGCTCATTTTCAATAAACAAAACAAAACTCCAGTTTTCATAGGAAAAATTGAGTTTTAATTATACAGAGAGCACTTAGTTTTTCATCTTGAGACAAACTCGAGTTTTGCATTACACAGAGACTTCTCATTATTTTCTGATGAAGACAAAACTCGAGTCTTGATTTGGAAACTCGAGTTTTGGCCATACAAAGAGTCTCCAATATTTTGAACATATGCAAACTTAGTTTTTGACTTAAAACTCCAGGATTTCACTTTGCCATGAGTTTTCTCAGTTTTCTTAAAGTTGTGAGAAAACTCAAGTTTTGGTTTGGAAATTCGAGTTTTCACTTGGCAGAGAGTTTTCAAGATTTACTCAGTTTTGAAAACTCCGGTTTTCTCACAAAAAACTCAAGTTTTGACTTGGCACCGATTTCTCAAAGTTTTCATACTTAAATGAAAACTCGAGTTTTGTTTTGGAAACTCGAGTTTTGGCCAAGTCGAGAGCATTGCACTTTTTCAATGTTTTGAAAACTCGAATTTTGGATAAAAACTCCAGTTTTGATGTTTTGGACCAAAATTCATGTTTCATGTTAAAAATCCAAAACTCGAGTTTTGTTTTGGAAACTCGACTTGAGTTTGATTCAAAAATGTGTTCCAAAGCTCAAATCGTGACTTTCCTCTCTGGAAGGCGGAAACTCGAGTTTAGTAATGGAAACTTGAGTTTTGCAATAAGTGCACAGTTGAAAACTCGAGTTCAGAAGAACAAACTCAAGTTTACATCGCAGAGTCTAAATTCAAATCGGCCGAATTTGTGAAATCTTCTCGTTTGATCTTAATACTTCCTATCATCATTCATTAATATTCCTAGCTATGTTTAACCACTTTGTTAGTGAGTTTCAGATCATTTAGAGGATATTAAATGAAGGTTTGAGTAAAAGCAAAAAGTGATATCAGCACATTAAATGCAAAGTTCAGAAAACTTGCATCCTTTTGGACAATCATTCTACGCACATTGTAAAGGGATTAATGTTTCCTCTCCACATCCAGTAGCTGCTCTTCCAACGGATTAAAAGTCAAGAAGTCAAGCACAAACATCTTTGCAACTGGATTAAGCAAAGTGCAGTGAGAAAAGAAGACCAAAGCTTAAGCTAATCCTTGTCTAATGAAGGCAACGGTTATATTGAAGATTACAACGGTCATTTAATTCTCTCTTAGTATAAATAGAGCTGCATTCAATTCTTCTCAACAACCAATCTACTAGAAAATGAAAATCATCAAAGCTATCAATTACTCTTTAAGTTTCCTTGACCAAAGTATCTGTTGATACATTTTGTACTTCAGTGTTCATATTTATTCACTCTTAGAGAAAGTTCATTTATTGTAAATCATTCATTGTAAGAATCTCAAGTCATGGGACTTGGAGATTGGGTTATTGATTGCAACTTGTAAGGGAGAGTAAGTTCTAGTGAGAGAATTACTCTTGAGTTACAGAGTGTGTAATCAATTGAGATAGTGAAAATCCCAGAGTGTCTGGGGACTGGACGTAGGTCAAAGGTTGGACCGAACCAGTATAAATCCTTGTGCCTTGCTCTTCTTCCCTATACTCCGTTTAGCTCTGTTTTAGCATTCGAAAACAGAGCAGTTTGAAAAGTTTTTATAATCCCCAATTCACCCCCCTCTTGGTGATTAAGCTCCACTTTCATTTGGTATCAAAGCAAGGTCTTCTCTAAAGAGCTTAACATCTCGAGAAGGATCACTATAGAAGGTATTTTACCTGATGGAGCTTCGATCAACCGACCACTAGGATTCAATGGAGAGCATTACTCATTCTGGAAAGCCAAGTTCAAGGTCTTTGTAATGGCTACTGAATACAGTCTATGGAGAGTGTTCGAAAGAGGAGACTATGAGCCTTCCTATGTTGAAGATGGTGTTAGAACTCCCAAGCTAGAAGAAGAATATGATGAGAATGATAGAAGAAATGTCACACTCAACAGTAAAGCTGTTCTCTTACTACAAAGTGCTCGAGTCAACAAGAGTATTTTTGTGTTTGCACGTTACCATCTGCTAAGGCTATGTGGGATGTACTAGAAGTAGTTCATGAGGGAACAACTGGAGTCAAGCAGAATATAGTCAATAATCTCATGACCGAGTACGATCTTCTTCGTATGAAGCCTGGTGAATCCATTAACGAATTCTAGCTGAGATTCACTCATCTGATCAACCAGCTTGCTGCATTAGGGAAAGAATATAAGCAACCTGTCCAAGTGAGGAAAATCCTCAATATCCTCAACATGGAATGGGAAGCTAAAGTCACTGCGATTGAACAAAGTCGTGGTGAATCAATGGCCTCTGTAGCAGCTCTATTTGGCAGCCTTTCTGAATATGAGGCAAAGCTCAAGTTCAAGAAGGGACTTGATGAAGCACATGGTAAGAACAAGAGAATCGCTCTCAAAGCTGTCAAAGAAGCTAAGGAATCATATGATGATGATGAAGAAGAAGAAGAAGAAGAAGAAGAAGAAGAAGAAGAGCTAGGCATGATGGTCCGGAGATTCAAGAAATTCTACAAGAAGGACCAAGGTTACAAGAAGTTTCACAAGTGTAGCTCCAGTTATGAGGCAAAGAAGCCAATCATATGCTACGAGGGTGAAAAGTCTGGCCACATCAAGTCTGAGTGTCCAAACCTAAAGAATAAGGACAAAGAGAAGAAGAAGTTCAATAGATTCAAAAAGAAAGCCTATGTCTCAGGCATAGGGGGAGATAGTTCATCTGATGAAGATGATGAGGGAGAAAAAGCCAATGTCTGCTTAGCGGCTGAAGAACAAGAGCAATTTGAAAACAATAATGAGGTTTGTCTAAGAGCATCAAAATCCAACAAGTGGTACATTGATAGTGGATGCTCTAGACACATGACAGGAGACCAATCCAAATTTGCCCTAATCAAGCCCAAGGATGGTGGCAAGGTGACCTTTGGTTGAAATCAATCTAGAAAGACTACAAGTCATAGGCACTTGTAAGAGTACAAGGTTCTGGACCGACCCACTATGAGAAAGCTGTATGGATTTAGTCATAAGCTTATCTCATGTATAACCGCGTCACAACACCCTATGACCTGAGATCATCATGGATTCCTACATGATGAGTCACTGATCTTTGACCTAGTCAAAAGTCACCTTTGATCGGGTGATGATAAAGGCTTGGATCGAGATCAGTGGTTTTCATGCAAAGGAATGTGAATGGTCAAGATGGAATTTGTCCCTCACATTTGTAGAGAGATAATACTGGGCCCCTAGATGAGTGAGTCTGAGAAACGTATGGCCATACTACGATGGAAAGGAGTTTCCATTGCAATTATTAGACTACTCGAGAATTGAGAAAGTAATGGTCAAGAACAAGAAGTTGACATTATTCATGACTCATCCTTGACCAAATTATCGCATGATAAAAGGGACGTGACATGGTTGTACCATAGGTTGTATTGTATCATCGATCCCTATATGAATTGAGTAGTCACAATGTCTTGCTAGAGGTCGCTTCGACTTGTGGGCTAGTTTAGTATTAGCCCACTGCCAATCTCATATGCGCCTGCAGGGTCGCATACCAGAATAGCCCAACACGAGCAATAGTGTCCAGATTCATTGAATCTTAGATATGTCTAAGATTTAATGAATACTGTATTTAATCTACGATGGATATATATATATTATTAGATTCGAAAATAATATAATAATATTATTTAATAGAGACTATAATATTGTTATATAATATTTGTTTTGTATTTAATTTATTTGATAAATTAAATATCTAAAACAAATAGAGATATTGTATCTCGATTTAATTTTCGAATAAAGATATCATATATTTAATTTGATTACAATTGAGATATAGTATCTAAGATTTAATTAAATAGATAGATATCATATCTTAGATTTAATTTATAGAGATAAATCAAATCGAAGGATTTTAATTTGGATTAAATAAATAGATTAGATTAGATCTATTAGATAGATTCAATTAATATATTATTTTAATCCAAATTCATATTTCAAGATTAATAGGGATTAATCTTGTATATATAATACGCCTACTGGGTTCAAAAAAACCTACGGGGCATTTAGTCAAACGTATTAGAAAGGCCACAAGAAACCCTAGAGAGTTCAAAAAGAAGAGACGCGAGAATACTGAAGGCACTAGCACGCTGTCGTCCGTGTTCAAGGCTATTCATGTGGATACCGGTAGAGGGAGGAGATTCATAGAGTCAACTTCTATTGATCGAGTAGGTAGCCTATGAGTTCAAATAGAACGAGACGCTCATGAGATTGCATAGGTACGGTTTCTAACGAACCTTGATTTAAATGTCGTTGATAGATCCTCTCAAGGGATTCGTAGCTTTAAATGGATGAATATCCTTCCTGCGTGTACGGATCCTTACATGGCATCAGAGCCAGATCAACCGTGCGTTTAAATTGGGTTTTCTACATGCGATTATATGAGATATATGTATGTTTAAAATCGAATGTTGTATGCTTTAAATCGTAAGTTCACGTTAGGGTTTATGTTCGAATGTTGTGTGTGTTATCGTATTATTTTGAAGCGTTCAGATCAGACATCGATTACGTTCGCGCATCGATCATGGCGTTCTGAATCATTCTGATTGGAAATCACGGTCTTGCTATGGTCAGACGACTGTCAACATCGAATCTGGGGTTTAAAATTTTAAAAGGAAACAATCTTTCTGAAAGATTATACCTTTTTGAAAAGATTCGGGACCACCGTGACTAGCGGTTGTAGCGTGAGAATTTAAATCATGATATTATATTATATTATATAAACTCAATAATTTAATCATAATATTTTATTTCATAATTGTATGAATTAATATATGTTGTGATTTACCTTTCTAATGTTGTTTGGGTATGGTGAACAACACGACTCTAGAGTTTTACAAGTGTTGTAAATTCAAATATGGCCTGCGTGACATGCCTCTCTCTAAAGTTAATTTAGAGTTTTAATTATGATTTGATTAGATCACTCATAATTAATTTGGAGATTATATGAGATACAATTATGATTGCATTCATATAAGTAGAATTAATAGGATTAATTAGATTATATCAAATAATACCCTCTAAATAAAATCTTAAGTCATAATGTCGTCAATTAAAGAATACTACTAGATCGCCCATTTGTATGTTCCACCAAAGTGGATGCATGTGAGTTATCTTGGTGAGACAAGAGTGGGTAATGGTGATACTCAACATTCATTATTGTCTTGACTTAATTGAGATTATCAAAATGGTTTTGGATCTCAAGGCATTAGATGGGATTAAACATGCCAGGTCATATGATGATCGAATCCCATAAAGATCTAAGAGTTACATGTGATGTAATTGGCAAAGAGGTTGCCTACCTAAATAACTTGATTTTAAGCTTCTGCCAAAGCAAACTTAAATTTAAACCAAATATGGATCTTAGCCCACTAATTATAATGAGGGTTGTTAATTCAGTGGGAGGTGACTAATTAAACTTTGCATATATTTTAATTGTAGAATCATGTCGAATAGTAACACTGCAACACCATCAATGCGATCAGTCCTTGAGAAGGACGAACTCGATCGGACAAACTTTCTTGACTTGTTTGGGAAATTGAGCGTTGATCCTAAACACGAAAGAAAGGAGAATCTCCTCGATTAACCTATTCCTGACGAGCCAGCAACCAATACTCCAAGAGCTCACAAAGATGCTTACTTGAAGCATCAGGATGACTCTATGGATGTAAGATACCTGACGCATGCCTCTATGATTCCAGACCTCGATGGAGATCTGGAACATATGGAGATCTCTGAGATGATTAATCATCCTATGGAAATGTTCCAACAACAGGCAAGGCAAGAGAGGTGTGAGACCACAAAGGCCTTATTTTCTTGCAAGATGGCTGAAGGTGTATCAGTTAGTCCTCATGTATTAAAAATGAAAGGCTACATTGATCACCTTGAGAGGCTTGGATTCCCCATGTCCCAAGAGTTAGCTAAAGATGTGATCTTGAACTCACTCCTAGGAAGTTATTGTTGGGATCCGTACACACTTATACAAATGCGAGAACCACATGCGGTATCTAATACCCATGTTGAGGAAGTAGAAAAGCGAATATCTATAACATAGATACCTGAAGCGATAGCCCCGCTATCCTTCTTATCCTTTTCCAGATCTTCTTGATAGAGTTTGCAGTTCCTCTTCCAATAACCGATTTCATTGCAGAAGAAGCAGACTCCATCCTTCAGAGGTTTTGCCTTCTTGGCTTTCTGTTTCATACCCCTTCCTTTCTGAACGAACAAAACAGTACTGGACCTCTTCTTAAGGCTCAACTCAGCAGTCTTGAGTATCCCATATAGTTCAGAAATTGATTCCTCCATGTTGTTCATGATGTATTTATGACAAAGTGTTCATAACTTCCTGGGAGTGAGTTCAAGATCACATCTGTAGCTAAGTCCTGGGAGATGGGGAATCCAAGCCTCTCAAGGTGATCAATGTAGCCTTTCATTTTCAACAAATGAGGACTAAGCGATTCAACTTCAGCCATCTTGCAAGAAAATAAGGCTTTGTGGTCTCATACCTCTCTTGCCTTGCCATTCTTTGGAACATTTCCATGAGATGATCAATCATCTCGAGGCCTCTTCAGTTCGAGATCTCTTTCGAGGTCTGGAACCATAGTGGTAGGCATCAGGCATCTACATCCACAAAGTCATCCTTATGCTTCTCATGAGCATCAGTCTGAGCTCTTGGATCAGAAGCTGCTGGCTCGTCAGGAATGGGTTGATCGATGAGATACTCCTTTCTTTCATGTTTAGGATCAACGCTTAAGTTCCCAAACATGTCAAGAAAGTTTGTCTCATCGAGTTCGTCCTTCTCAAGGACTGATCGCATTGATGGTGTTGCTAGTCTACATGATTCTACAACTAAAAGATATGCAAAGTTTAATTAATAACCTCCCATTGAATTAATAACCTCCCACTGAATTAATAACCCTTATTATAATTAGTGGGCTAACATCCATATTTGGCTTAATCTTAAGTCCGCTTTGGCAGGACGCTTAAAATCAAGTTATTTAGGTTGGCAACCTCTTTGCCAATTACATCACATGTAATTCTCAGATCTTTATGGGATTCGATCATCATATGACCTAGCATGTTTAATCCCATCCAATGCCTTGAGATCCAAAACCGTTCTGATGATCTCAATAAAGTCAAGACAATAATGAATGTAGAGTATCACCATTACTCTCTCTTGCCTCACCAAGATTACTCAGATGCATCCACTTTGGTGGAACATACAAATGGGTGATCTAGGTTTTGACAAGTATTCATTAATTGACGGCATTGTGACTTAAGATTTTATTTAGAGGGTATTATTTGATATTATCTAATTAATCCTATTAATTATACCTACATGAATGCAATCATTATTGTATCTCATATAGTGTCTAACTTAATCATGCACTGATCATATCAAAAACATAATTAAAATTCTTGACACAACATGGCTCACCTAACCTAGAGTCGTCTCAAGCCAATGAAGGGACTTCTCTAAATAATAAAAGAAAATACATAAGGAGAAACCTCGTTTAACATTCGAGGTGAGTGAGATGAGAAGAGAATGTACATCAAGATTATTTAGAGAGAGGCATGGCTCGCAGGCCATATTTCAATTTACAACAATTGTAAAATCTAGAGCCATGTTGTTCACCATACCCAAACAACACTTTGAAAGGTAAATTAGAACATATTTTAATTCATACAATTATGAGATAAAATATTATTCATGATTAAAAATTCACTAATTTATATTATATAACAAATTCTCCAATTTATATTATATTATATAATTATATAACATATCATGATTTCAATTCTCGCGCTACGAGCAATCAGCCGGTCCCTACACGAACGTTTCAGAATCTGATCAGAATTTATGAACGTTTCAGAATCTGATCTATACGCGAACGTAACAGGTCGTCCGAGAATCACCGACGTTCGATCATCATCGAGCGTGTCCGACGATTCCGACCCCAACGTCTCCAGTGTCCGAAGTTCTGAACAATTCAGAACCGTACGAAGCGGCCGTGGCACCGTTCTAGAGATCTGACCGAAACCCTAACACGAACTTAGACACAAAGCATAAGGATTCGATTTTTCATATATATCAAACATATATATAATCACACGAAAAAGCCTAATTTAAACGCACGTTGAGTTGGCTCGATGCCCTTTGTTGGGATCGTACACGCAAGCGGATTAAAAACTTTACGGATCCGTGCAAGGATCGTTCAATAGCGTTTAGATTAAGGCTAAGGGAATCCGAAAATTACCTACGCGTTGAAACTGTACGAGTCTCCTTCGACTTGAACTGGTGGGCTATCTTCTCGATCAGCAGAAGTCGACTCTTAGAATCGGCTTCCTCTACGGGTATCGACACGATTAATTCCCGAACCCGATTTGCGGCGTGCTGCTAGCGCCTTTTAGTTTTGCGTCTCTCTCAATTTCACTCTAGGGTTTTCGTGGCTTTACGTAATACACTCGACAAAAAGTCCGTAGTTCTTTTACAAATCGATCGGCGTATTATATAAAATTAATCCTCATTAATTTTGAAATTCGAATTTTAAATCTGGATTAAAATATATTAATTAAATCTATCTAATAGATATAATCTAATACATGTATTTAATCCGAATTAAAAGCCAGATCTGAAATTCGAATTTTGAATTTTGATTAAAAAATACATTAACTAAATCTATTGGATAGATCTAATGTAATATATTTATTTAATCCGAATCAAAAGCCTTTGATTTAATTTATCTCTATAAATTAAATCGAGAAATGATATCTATCTATTTAATTAAATCGAGATACTATATCTCAATTTAAATTAAATTGATATATGATATCTTTATTCGAAAATTAAATGAGATACAATATCTCTATTTGTTTTAGATATTTAATTTATTAAATAAATTAAATACAAAACAAATATTATATATATTAATATTATAATCTCTATTAATATATATTAATATATATTAATTTTGAATTTAATATATATATATATATATTCACCCCAGATCAAATTAAGTAATCATTAAATCTCAGATTAATCTAAGATTCAATGAATCTGGACACTTTTGCTCGTGTTGGGTTATTCTTGTGTACGACCCTGCAGGCCCATATGAGATTGGCAGTGGGCCAATATTGTACCAGCCCACAAGTCGCAAGCGGCCTCTAGCAAGACATTGCGACTACCCAATTCACATGGAGATCGATGACATGATACAACCTATCGCACAACCATGTCACGTCCCTTTTGTCACGCGATAATTTGGTCAAGGATGAAGCATGGATAATGTCAACTTCCTTTTCTTGATCATTACTTTCTTGATTCTTGAGTAGTCTAATAAGTGAAATGGAAAATCCTTTCCATCACAGTATGGCCATACATTTCTTAGACTCACTCATCGAGGGGCTCAGTATTATCTCTCTACAAATGTGAGGGACAAATTCCATCTTGACCATTCACATTCCTCTACATGAAAACCACTGATCCCGATCCAAGCCTTTATCATCACCCGGTCAAAGGTGACTTTTGACTAGGTCAAAGACCAGTGACTCATCATGTAGGAATCCATGATGATCTCAGGTCATAGGGTGTCGTGACACGGTTATACATGAGATAAGCTTATGACTAGATCCATGAAGCTTTCTCATAGTGGGTCGGTCCAACACCTTGTACTCTTACAAGTGCCCATGACTTTGATTCGTATCTCCATACCTCATCAAAGTCATACTAGTCTTATCTCATCTTCGCTCCCGCGTAGATGACCGACCAGAGACATTTAGGATAACCTATAAGATATATCCAGGGGCAGTTATCACTATAAACATGCAAATGAAGTGATAACTTAATGGAGAACAATAACTTGCCCCTAGGGCATAATAATCTTGAAAATCCTGATCAGTCTCAACCTAGAGCTTGGAAGTTCATTAGGAATCATCCTTTGGACCAAGTAATAGGTGATGTAAATCAAGGAGTAAGAACCAGAAATAGTACTTTGAATGAAGTAATTTTTTTTGCTTTCATATCACATATTGAACCCTCTAAGATTGATGAAGCCCTTTCAGACAATGATTGGGTGATAGCAATGCAAGAGGAGTTACATCAATTTGATAGAAATCAAGTTTGGGATTTGGTACCTAGGCCTAAGGACCATCTGGTCATTGGCACTAAATGGGTATTCAAGAACAAACGAGATGAATCTTCAATCATTTTCCGTAACAAGGCAAGGTTGGTTGCAAAAGGCTATAATCAAGAAGAAGGAATTAATTATGAAGAAACTTATGCTCCAGTGGCAAGATTGGAAGCCATAAGAGTTCTTCTAGCCTTTGCTTGTGTTAAGGAATTCAAGCTTTATCAAATGGATGTCAAAAGTGCTTTTCTGAATGGTTTTACTCAAGAGGAAGTTTATGTTGAACAACCTCCTGGTTTTCAAAATGAACACCATCCAGATCATGTTTATCGTCTCAAGAAAGCCCTTTTTGGCCTTAAACAAGCTCCACGAACACGGTATGAGCGATTAAGCAAATTCCTTCTTGATGAAGGTTTTATTAGAGGAAAAGCAGATACAACTCTCTTCATAAAGAGTAATAAGCTTAGTGAAATTTTAATTGTCCAAATGTATGTTGATGATATTATATTTGGTGCTTCTAATGATGCTTTGTGTGAAGAGTTTGCTAAGAATATGCAGGGAGAGTTTGAGATGTCCATGATGGGAGAACTCAACTATTTCCTTGGTTTGCAAATCAAGCAAAAGAAGGATGAAAACTTCATATCTCAAACCAAGTATCTCAATGATCTGCTGAAGAAGTTTGGGATGGATCAATGCAATGGAGCTGACACTCACATGAGTTCAACCGCTTCATTGGATGCTGATGAAAAGGGCAAGGACTTCAACATTACAAAATATAGAGGAATGATTGGTTCATTTCTCTATCTTACTGCAAGTCGTCCTGACATCCAATTCAGTGTGGGGATGTGTGCAAGGTTCCAGTCTGCTCCCAGGGAGTCTCATGCTGAGAATGTGAAGAGAATCTTCAGATATCTTGTTGACACAAAAACCCTTGGTTTGTGGTTTCCCAAAGGTCAACCTGAACATTTGGTGGCATATTCAGATTCAGATCATGCTGGATACAAGACGGATAGAAAAAGCACAAGTGGCCAATGTGAATTTCTTGGTGGTTCACTTGTGTCTTGGTTCAGCAAGAAGCAAACCAGTGTGGCTGTGTCTTCTACTGAAGCTGAATATGTAGCTGCCTCAAGTTGTTATGCTCAAGTCCTATGGCTCAAGTAACAACTATCTGACTTGGGAATCAACCTGAAGGAGATCCCAATATTGTGTGACAACACAAGCACAATAAGCTTGGCAAAGAATCCAGTGCAACATACTCGGACCAAGCATATTGATGTGAGGCATCATTTCATAAGGGATCATGTTCAGAAGAAGGATGTCAAAGTCATGTTCATCCCAACTCATCTTCAACTTGTTGACATCTTCACCAAATCATTAGCTAAGGAGAAATTCAATTTCATAAGAAGACAATTGGGAATGGTAAATCCCAATGAGTTGTAAGTGTTTCTTACTCAATTTTAGTTATGGTTTTGATGATTTTATGTTACTAACTTAAGCATCAAAGTATCTAGTTGTGTTATATGTAGGATGCTTAAAATTCTAAAGTTTGCTGTCGAGGAGAGCAAACTCGAGTTTTGGGAACAAAACTCGAGTTTTGTCAAGGACTGTCGGGGTCAGTGCGCAACCTTGATTTTTTGAAGAAGCTGAAAACTCGAGTTTGTAAGTTGGAAACTCGGAGTTTCCACCAGACAGAGAGCAACCAAGTATTGAAGAATGGTGAAAACTCGAGTTGTTAAGTGGAAACTCGAGTTTTGGTCGCGGAAGTTCAAAGGTTCACCTTACACCTTTGAAGTCCAGGTTAGTAACCATTCATCAAAACTCGAGTTTTGTATGTAAAACTTGAGTTTTAGTCGCATCTATATATGTGAGTTACTGTTTAAGTTCTTCAAAACTCGCTTCAAAACTCAATTTTGCCCTAGCGACTTTCTCTCTTCTCTCTGATTCTCTGTACTCTCGATCAAATCCCTCTCTCAACCCCTAGAGATGGCCTCCAATCAACCCTCTAAGGCAAGACGCGATGACTCTAATCCTAAAATCGATCCCAATCCGTCTACTACTCTGGTTGAGCGTCCAATAAGACTGAAGACGACTCCTAAACACTACCACTTTGGCGTGGATCGATCGATCAAAGGCGTTGGTGAGAATATTCCCTCTTCCTCTCCAAAATCGAAGAGTTCGCCTCAATCAAAGAGTCAAAAGGGTGCTTCTTCCTCATCGCCCCAAACAAAAGGGGTTCCAGTCAATGAACCCTTAGAGGTTCGCTCCAAAAAGCGCCATGAACCTGAGCATGTCAAAGGGAAAGGCAAATAAAAGGTTGATGAGACCTCAAAACCCCCTAAGCCAAAGAAAACCAAGATGGCATCTACTGGTCCAGAACCTGAGCAACGTCAAGCTTAATCTCAGGGTGCACCTGTTACTGATCAACCTGAGGAAGAACCTTCGATTGTGGAAAATGCAATTGAAGAAATTTACAACCACAACACTCCTCCAAACGGGTTTGCATCCACTGCCTCTGTTCTTTCTACTCAAGAAGCTAACAGATTCAAGGAATTCTTCCTAAACAAAGCTTTTTGTCCTTCTGTGTCAGTAGATTTAGCCATGTTAAAATATGAGCATAGCCTAGATCTCTCACCCTAGCTGAAAGACTATGAGTCTTTCATTTCTATTTCAGCCTCTTGTACCCCAAACATTGTCAAAATCTTTTATTTCAACATGATCACTGATAATATCCTAGACTCTGAGGGAAATCTAGTTGAGGAAAGGATCACCACTACTATCAAAGGTGTCAAATTCACCCTATTTATTTCTATCATCAATACCATCTTAAAAATTGTCAATCCACCTCCTGTTCCTACTGTTAAATTCAGTAACCAACAGATATTTGAGGCTCTCAGGCCTAATGCCACTTTTCCAGAAGACCAACTACATACTCTTACTTTCAAACCTGTGTCCATGACACCAATTAATAGAATACTTTGGTATATCTATTCTAGGAATTTCATTCAGAAAAGGGGTAACTTCACTCACTTCACACAGAAAGATTACTCTCTCTTCACTGTCCTTGTCAAGAAAATTCCTATCAACCTTGGACACTGGATCTTTCAGGAAATGTTAAGGTTCAAATTTGCATCACGTAAACCTTCTCACATTCCATATCCATCACTTGTCTCTTTGATTCTATTCTACCACAAGATTTGGTACCTTGGGCCTCCTGATTCGATAAGTCCCCTCCAGCTTTTGGCAAATCCCAGCTAAACTACATGAAGCTCAATCTCAAGAAAGAAGGCTCTGGACAGTCTCGGGCACCTTCTAGATCTCAGGCAAGAGCTTCTCAAGCACAGGGTCAAGAAGCTCAATCTGATCCTCATTCATCTCTACCTCCTGACTTTGCATCCAGAGTGAAGGGTATAGTCGATACTGCCCTTGCAGCCATGACAATGGAATTGAATTTGAGATGGGAAAGCTGGTAGCTGAACTAACTCGTGGCAATGATGTGATGATTAAGGCTCAGGACACTCTGAAAGAGCAAGTCGAAGGCATCTCTGGCCAGAGCAATGAACTAAAGGAAAAGGATGAAGATCTCAATGGCCATATGATGGATCATGATGCAAAGCTCACCACTCTGATGATATCTAATGTTAGCTTGTCTGATAAGATTGATAAGATATTGAAGCATCTCAACATTGGGTCCTCTACTGGTCCTAGCTCGTCTGTACCCAAGCCTGATCTTGATTCCTCATCCTCACCTTCCTTCACCTTCACAAGCCCATAGATTCCCACCTCCTCACTGAGCCATATACTCCTATTTTCCCTTCTCCAATTCCCTCATCCACACTGCCACAATGGTTTTACCATTTTCATCTCCCATTACTCCCTCTACTGAGGTTCTCCACCTTGACTCACCTCCTGCTACTCCTTTCATTAACCCTCTCCATGAATCCTCTGTCTCAGCTCCTCCCCAATTTGAAGATGACAAAGGGAGAGAGACAGGCAACT